>CM028129.1:929657500-931018750 GCA_016271365.2 Neoceratodus forsteri
AAACATAGAAGCATAAAATCTGATGGCAGATAAGTCTGCTTTGGCCAACCCAGTCTGCCCATTTTACTTATCTACATTATTACAGCAGACCATACTTATCTCCAGCTCTTTCTCCCTCCCTTCCTCTTCACTATGATTTCCTTGTGCCTATCCCATGGATTCTTGCACCCCACCACTGTTTTCACCCCACCACCTCCACTTGAAGGTTGTTCCAGGAATCCATCAATATTTCTGTGAGGAAGTACATCCTCAGATGTCTATCCTATATATCCTGCTTCAACTTCATAACATGTCCTATTTTTATTGGGAACCTTTTCATCTAAAAATTATTCCATCCTTTACCTTATTTACCCGAAATAGATATTTAAGGGTCTCTATCATATCCCTCCTTCTCCCTTCCAGGGTATAAATACTGAGGTCATTTAGTCTCTCTCATAGGGCTTTTCATGTAGACCAGACACCATTTAGTTGCCCTCCTCTGACTACCTCCACTTTCTCTATGTCCTTCCAGAGATGTGGTCTACAGAACCCAACACAGTACTCTAGGTGGGTCTGCCCAACAATCTATACAGAGGCAACATCACTTCCATCTTTCTGCTAGTGATATCCCACCCCATGCAGCCCAGCATCTCACTAGCCTCCTGACTGCCTTGTCACACTGACTGGCCATGTTTAGGTCCTCTGATATAATTACCTACAAGTTTCTTTCCTGATTTGTAGTTGTCAACAACACTCCATCCATTTTGTACTCCACCCCTGGGATGCTGTGCCCTAAGTGAATTATTTCCAGTTTTTACATTGAAACCCAGCAACCAAGCCCTTGATCACCCCTTTAGTTTTCTCAGGTCCCTGCTTCTCCTTGCCATCCCCCAGAATGTCCGCCCTATGCCATTAGTTGAAAGACACATTATGGTATAGCAAACTGCAGCATATGGCTGCCTGCAAGATGGTAAAAGGTAGAATTTGGAAATGGGAGCCCTTATTTGCATAATAAATATTAAAACTGTATTTTGAGGTACTTTAAAACTCTCATTTATTACATGCAATGCAATGCATCTTGGGATGCTTTGACACTGTGGATATTTCAAAATGCCCTGGCTATAACTTTTTCTTCCAAGTGGGTAAGGTGGAAAAGGATCTATGCTATGTTGACTTCAGAAAAGTTTTCCAGGTCATTATACCAAAATAACTAACCAGAGACTCAGTTCTCCAGAGTGAAGGTGCAAGGTAGAGCTGCACTCTGTGAGGCATTTCCAAATCAAATGTAGCTGGTGCAGTACTGAATGAGTATCAGACATGGCAGTCAGACAAGAGGACAATGAGAAAGAGTCATCTCCTTTCAGTGCTCTTTACCATTATGTTGAAAATAAACATCAAGCATAGAAAAAAAGGAAATGACTAGTGCAGACCTAATAGAAGGTGTTGTGTAGGTAGTTTGATTTACTCTTATGTTTGGACTTTCTGCAAAGTGTCCTACAATTCTATGCTCACAGAAGGGAATAGGCAAGCTAATCATGTATAGGTTTTGTTGGCAGTGGTAAAACCACAGCTTAAAAGATTATATTTTGGAGTATTGTTAATTATAACATTTAATAACACTTAGTGATGTGAATCTTTTTTCCTTTTTAACATTTTCTCTTTGCCTGAAATAACTGGGAAACACTGACTGGTGGTAGCTCCAGAGAAGTCAGCAATAGAGAGAATGAAATGCAATTTTGAAGCACTCAGTGAAATTAATTGTTTGTATATCTCTGTATCTGATAACAAACTAGTGAAAGAAAATGATGTGACCTACTGAAATTGAACCCATGCCACAGCAATACCATACCTGTGTTCTAAACCAATGAACTGTAGGCTCACATGGTTGGATCAGATGTTCCCAGACAAACTTCCTTTCTCTGATATTGCATATCCTGTGACTAGGAATACTCATGATGGCAATTAGATGTTTTGGTGTGGTATTAGCAATTGATAAGCAATTTAAATCGCAAATGCAGTGACAAAGAAATAACGTGACCTACTGGAAATTAATCCCAGGCCCCCAGAATCCCATCCCACTCCTGAAACCACTAAGCTATAGGCTTATGTGGTTGGACCCAGGTTCTCGGACACACTTCCTTTCTCTTGTATTGCAAATCCTGCAACTAGGAACACTCAAGATAACAATTTAAATGTTTTGGTGCAGTATTAGCAGTTGGTATGCTATTTAAATCTTAAATTGCAGTGAACAAGAGATAATGTGACCTACTAGGGATTGAATCCAGGCCCTCAAGAGTACCATACTGGTGCTCTAACCACAGAGCTACAGACTCACATGGTTGGGTATGAGGTTCCTAGACATACTTCTTTTCTCTGGTATTGCATATCCAGCAACTAGGAATACTTAGGTGACAGATGTTTTGGTGCACTATTAGCCACTGCTAAGCAATTTAAATCACAAATTATACTGAGAATGAAATAATGTGACCTACTGGAAATTGAATCCAGGCTTCTGGAATACCATCTTGCTGCTGAAACCACTGAGCTACAGGCTCAAGTGCTTGGACCTGAGGTTCCTGGACACACTTCCTTTCTTTGTCATTGTAATATCTGATAACAAGTGTCAGCCACTGGAGCTGCAGCAGGGTTGAGTTTCATATTGAGACAAAAAGATTCACTGCAGGATGCGGCATGGACAGCATATGCCTAGCAAATTGCATTTGTACAGGCAGCCAACTGTCTTAACAATATTACAATAATAAAATACGAATAACATATTTTAGTTCATTCTTTTATAGAGATACAGTTTGGCATTCATTCTTTACAAATAATTCATTTATTTTGCTTTATTGTGACTGTGAATAACTTTAATGTGTAACAAACAAATCATATGATTGTGGCATATTTGTTTCTGTGTTAGTGGCAGCAAATGGTGTCAGTTTTATACAGCTTCTAATTTATAGGCAGGTGTTTTTATGTTTTAGACCATAGTTATAGTAGGAGTTACAGGTCAAGTCACTGCTATGTACTATTATCCTACAATTGTTGATGTAAACTGCATGGAAGATGTTTCCTAAGTAATAGTAGTACATTGCTAGGTGAGATGGTACCTGATCATGATAGGGTGACAAAGGTAATATGTGTTGAAACAGGACTGCAAACAGACCTTTAAAATGATAAGCAAATGAATTATTTTCAAAGATTGCTGCTCATCTGTCTGATGACATTAAGGCCAGCCTTTAGTTCTACCCCATGTTTGACAGATTTTGGGTATGCATGGTGATAACTGAGCATGCCTAAGATGGCCTGTTGTTGAAATGCAGTCTGACTCTGGGAACTTCATCGATTCATAACCAAACACAAACACCACAGTGACTGGTAAGAACAAGAATGGAGTCAAGATCAGAAATAATGTAGGCAGGCATCAGATAGCTCATCTAAGTGATGAAAAAACCTCTCATGACCATTGTAAAACCACGATTATACTTGGTTAGACTATGGTGATACAGTATATAATTATAAACCATTGTCATTCTTGATTTGTCCATGATTTTAACCATGGTTATCAATAAGCAACCACTGACAGTAAAGGTCCAAGGGACAGACCATGGATGACTATGGATGATTAATCTAGTCCGTGAATTGTTCACGCTGACTATCATCATCCATGGTAGTTTATGGTTGTTAATTTCAGAAATTCCTTGTATTATAAAACATCTTTCTGCACAGCCTTTTCTTACCCAAAACCTCAACATTCTGTAATGAAAGTATTTAATCCATGAATACCTTTCACATTTCTAGTGTGCATTGTAAAAATTACCCCTAGCTACATTTGTTCCTCATTCTAATGTAGTCACTCCTCAGTCATAACTAGCTGAATTGCCTAAATGCTATTTATACCAACATAAATGAAACTTTTGAAAGATTTAGTGAGTTAACCCATTAATATTTATGAATGATAAAAGAATACTTTCTTTATTAAAACTCAGCTGTTGATCCCAGCCCTCCCCTTGACACTGATTGCCATGCCAGTTCCCCAGTGAGCCTGCATTTGACTGGACCCCAGCCTGTCTCCCAGCCAGTTAGGGGACTGAAATTAACATAAACTTCCTGAGCTGTCCTATCTGAACTCAAGCAGTAACCTGAAACCTTTCAAACTTTGGTTGCTACAACTGAGCTTTCTAAACTTCTAGTGCTCACCTGCTGGACTGCAGCTGCCACACCAACTTTAGGGGACATGGATGGCTTCAACCATTAATTCCAGCTCTCCCCAAACACTGATAGCCATGCTGGTCTCTCAGTGAGTCTGCATTCTGGCTGGATCTCAGCCTACCTCCTCAGCCAATCAGAGGGCTGAAATTAACATAAACTTCACAAGGGCCTATTGGAACCTGAGCAGCAGTCCTCCAACTTTTAAACTCAGGCTGCTGCAACTAAGTCTTCTGATCTTGTAGTGCTGCCTGCCAGACTGCCACTGCTGCACGATGTTAGATGTCAAGGGGTTCAGCTGTTGATTCCAGCCTCACCATGTCAATGATCCCTATCCCTTATAGAAATAATTATATGAAATGTTTTCATGCTGCACACATAAAACTTTCCTAGTGATATGCATGCTGCAAGCATGATATAAATGTTAAATCTGAACTGGTTGCATACATGTGAGATGCATGCAGCAAGTAAGTGTAAACATTATTTTATGTTAAATTGAACAGACTGCATGCATGTGGCATGCGTGCAAAAAGTGCTCACTGATAACTGCACAGATAATAGTTAAGTGACTTTCTCAGTATCACACCATATACAAGTGGGGGTTGATGAGGTTCAAACCCAGGTCTTCTGGTCTTCAAGTCTCTTGGTTTACAGTTTAGTGCCTTTAACCACTAAGCTATTCTGCCTGCACACATATGGCTCACTTGTACTTCAATACAAATCTGCATACATCTGCACGCATGTGACATGCTTAAAGCCACTGTTGTACTTTTTAGTTTTCTTATCCTCTCAACTCAGCTGCACAGCTGAACTGTAGCACACATGCTAATGGAAAACATGTGGTTCTTCCCACCACCAATACACACACCTTACCCACAAAACTACTTAATTACTTCTGGCCTGTACTCCTACTATTTCCTCTCCATAGTTTTGAATGTTTCCACAAAAAATCTTTAGGTTGCAAACACAAAAGTAGCAATAACTTGACACCTACCCACATGGCCAGTCTCCCACCCCATTCACACACACTGTAGCAGAGTGACCATGCTGCTACAGACAACCCACCAAGTATAGATATAAGTCAAGAGTGTCTTATCTGAGTACTAGGGAGCCAGAGGCAGAAGTCTTTAAGAGATGATGTCCATGGGTCAGAATGTTGGGGCATACCACCCTGAAGTTAATGGAGGTTTTTTATTACTATTAAATACATTATGACAGTGAATTGAGAATAATGAAGGCTACTTTTCTACTAACAAGGCCCTTGTTAGTCAAGCAGTAGCCTTCACTAATCTCCAACTTTTCATCAATAATGTATAAAATAGTAATACAAAAATACCCCATTCATTTCAATGGTGCATATCCCTGCATTCTCCCTTGCCCTATGTCATAATGTGGCTGAGCGTGGGGATGTGGAGGTCAGCTTCATGGGGAGTGGGGGCATAAGCCTGACTATAGTGGGGCTCCAATAGTCTGTGCATACCATACCGCTCAAGTGTCCCTGAATGCAAGTAACAGCCCTCATTTTATCCCTGAAAACTGCTCTACTCCACATCCATTCCTCATGGAAAATATCCTGCTCACACAGAGGATCTCCTTTGAATTTGGACTTTATGGCAGGGGTGCCATTTCACATTTCAGCAGGGAGAGCCAACAACCAGTGGAGGCCAGGTGCAAGATAGCCCAAGGTGGCAAGCTCTAAATGTCTGGAATGTCTCTAAAAGGTAAAACTTTTTATTTTGCCTAAAAAGTGTTATGCAGATCAGGAAAATTCAAATGTATAAGATTTATTTGTCTATACCCCAGAGCAGTAAGCTTCCAATTTAGGCTTAAACCCTACCAGTTACTAACCAATTTTTTTCCTGACCAGAATTCTAACCCCCCAAAAGAACCTTTGTCCCAGTTTCTCTACGTAACTCCATTCCATTTGATACCTATCCCATATGGGTCATGAAGCCTCCCAAAGGTGCAGAAACATGAAAAACACATCAATAGTTCAGTCTTTCTTCCTGCCCCAATCCTCTGTAAACAAATGATTTACTTTTACTTAAGCAGCCATCTGGCCAGAACCTATGGCCTGGTCCAGTGTGCCATTAGCCCAGTTTTCAGTCTGTTTCTACTCCATCCTTCTGCTAGAAGCTGGATGCTAGAACCCACCATCCCAGGTCCCAGCATAGTCTGCGACCAAATCACCTCACCAACCTGAACCTTGTTGCTTTTTCTGCCTGGTTGCTGCCATGGCTGCTGCCAGACTGCACTGTTCAAGGCTTATGAAGGCCATCCACACCACTGTCACTGCTGCTGCTAGGCCTAGCTTGCTGCTGTAGAGGGCCCATGTTGTTTTTATTTTTGTGAGGTGAGCCTAATAGAGGAAGTAGGTAGCCTAGTCTTGAGTTAGCTTTAGCTCAGCCTCTCCCCATCAGCCACCGGGAGATAGAGACTCACTAAGAGTAGATTAACAAAATATGACACCACAACACTGCTATTGAGAGTTTAGTGCTCACCAACTCCTCCAAGCTGTAGTGCAGCCTGTCTACTCTGTGGTGGGAAAGACAGTGTTGCACTCAAGTCACTCATGTGCTCTAGCTTGCCTGAAGCTCCTCCATGTCATGTGTGATGGTGCTGCTGCTAACAGGTGGAGAGAGTGGGCACAAAATACAGACACAGTCGAATCAGGAGTGCACCTGCAGCATAAGTGCAGACAGGCCAGGAGACATGTATAGTGCAAAAGATTAAATCCAAATTTAAATCCATCATTGCCACATCATAAGAATAACCTAGGGACAAATGTTGGGGAAGGCAATATCCCCCTCTGTCCTACCTAAATGACATCCCTTCTTTATGGTAGAAACTCATTCTCAGGCGCTAATATCTGTACAAGTAAATACAATGGTTTCCACTGTGTTCTGAGGTACTATATCTCCATGTTTCAGGATGTGTCCTGATCATCGTGAAAGTTAGTGTCCTCATCATGCCTCATTTGAGTGTCCATGTCCCTAATTTTGTTGACAAATGTGAGGTATGGTGCATGCATCCAAGATCCTACTAAGCACAAAGAGTGCTGAGTATGCCCATAGTGTATATGCTCCATACAGAATGACAAAGGGAAAGTTAGTGAGTAGAAACAGTCATGAAGAAACATATTTGTAGCACTAAATATGCATAAGGATTTGCATGGTCCAAAACAAAAATGTCAGGCTTCACAAAACAGTGGCCCCTCTTTGCACATCTAGAATGGGAGATATTGGCTGACTATATCCTAGGCATTGAATGCAGTAAGCAAACAATACATTACAAATTAATGGCTATTTAATGACACAAATCAAAAGCCATTAAACAAGTTGCAAAGGAACAGAATTAAAGAGTTTACCTAATTTTAATGCGAAATCAATGAAAAATATTTTAATGGCTCAATTCCTAGCAGTAGTACGAGAAATATAGACTGATGTGCTTCTTAGATGAGATTTGCATTAGATTATTTGATGCACACATGGCAAGTGTGCAACATGTAAACCTGATGTGATTTTTAATGATGTTCACACAGCCTAAATGCTGCACTCATGTCAAGCGTGCAACATGTGAACCTGATGTGATTTTAGAAGATATTTGCACCAGCTTACCTGCTGCACACATGTCAAGCTAGCAGAATGCGATCCTGATTAGTTTTAGATCTGGTTTGCTTAGGTTCACTTTGTGTATGCAAACCGCATGCAAACTTTGCACAATTAAGCATGTGGCTTGCATTCTGCATATACGCAGCACACTTATATTACTGTAAGGGATGCCAGTCCATCTTATGAGCCTGCATTCTGATCAAACATCAGTCTGCCTTACCAGCAAATAATGAGGCTAGGCTTTCTTAAAGGAACTCCCCTATGCAGTCCTTTTGCTGCAGTCCTTCGTGAAGGACTAAGGGCTAAGGACATTGACTGGAGCCTGCCCAGAGTCATCCTGGTGTCGGCTGTCTGACACCCACTCTGCTCCAACTCTCCTTGCCCAGCCTGCGCATCCTACCTGCCTTCATAAATTACTCCTGTAAGGTACTGTATCCTATCAAGAAACAGACAGCTGCAATTGCATCTTCCCAACTAATCTTTTCTGGCTGTGTGTTATACATGCAATTGACTTTTGGCACTACACTGGGCCTATGTTAAGTACTGATTTCTCTTAAGTGAATCACTTTACAGTTTTGGTCTATATAGCCATTGCATTTACAACTTGCTGCCTAGTTTATTCACATATGTCCCTTCTGTCACTAACCATTGATAATTACCTGCTGCACAAATACTATGCTATAGTCTTACTGCCACTGCTAAGTACTTATACCTGCTGGCCACTAGAAGGACTGACCCTCCCCACCTCAAGCTCTGCTATCCGACTTCTCCCCACCACTTCCTAGAACCTCCCCACTGCCTGTACCACTTCCCTTCTAGAACCCATACCTACCTCTGCCTCACCTCTCCCAGCACCCAGCCCCACAGCTTGTTTTCAGCCATAACCCTGACTGCATCAGACCCACTAGAACGTGGATCTCTGCTCCCACCCAGGCACTCCTCTAGCTGCCTGAGTGAGACTTGAACTTGGTACCCTGTCCACAGAGTCCTGACACTACCACTAATCCAAAGTGGTATCCACGCTAGCTGGAACTCAACCAAAATACTTCTACCTTCCTACCCTATGGCTGCTATTAGAGCCATGTTAGTCCACCTCCTCCTAAAATGCCTCCTCTTCATCCTCCTGCTAGTACCCTTGTCCCACCAGCCAGTCACCCCTCCTGGCTCACTGGTACCGGCGCCAACAATTCATGTTGAATTAGTTAGATCTCACCCCACACTGTGCATGTTCACTAGCCTACAGCACCCATCCCTGGGTACCTCCCGCTGCCTCCCAGGTGCCCCTGCCATTTAATCATTCTTGCCCTTCCCACCTGGCAAACCCTTCCCATCCCTCCCTCCCCATCCACTCATGCCCGTCCGAAGCCCGCACATCATCACCCCTGGCTAGAGCAGTTATCCTCCTTCTACTCCATACAGGCAATATACATCCCAACCCAGGCCCCACCCATACTAACCCACCAGTTGGGCCCCTGGCTCACCATTGCCTCCATGAACATATGCAGCATATTGAAAAATATGATACCCTCCAATGCTGGGTCATGTTGCATAAACCGGATGTCATTGCACTGGTGGAAACCTGTTTTCAAAGTCCACCCCTGGCTCCTCTGTCTCCTCCTGGCTACACCTTATACCCGGGAGGATCGTGCGGACAAGCGTGGGGTGGCTGTGCAATCTATGCCAAGGATACACTCATCAGCCAAGGACTCCTGCTCCAGCCCTTGCTAGTGGGGCACAGGCCCTTACCCTTAAACTTATTCCAGACACCTCCAAGGCCCCCTTTATCTCACCTCTGCCTACATTCCCCTAAGAACCAAAACCCGGCATTGTTATCCTTAACAGATTATCTTGCCACCCTCCTCACAAGGCAGAACAAGCCCTTGTGGGGACCTTAACGTGAACTGGCTCAATGCCACCTCAGCCTCCGCCCGGGACTCCTTCGCAGCTATTGATTTGACACAGCTCGCTTCCCAACCCACTAGAGTAAACCCTAAGAATGGCACCAGCACCTCCTAGATGTAATCATCACCAACCACCCCAAAAGATCCTGGACATCCAAGTCCTCCCGACTCACTCAGCGACCACTCCCCTATCCTGTTCCGCTGGGTACCTCTCACCCAGACCCACAGCTCCGCCCACAGCCGGCGTTTCAGACCAGGTGGGCTGAGAAACCTCAAGGAACTTCTTACTCAGATAAACTGGTCCCCATTCTCCATGCCCCTGACATAGATACTGCCCTTGCCCTCTTTTCCCAAACCTTTAACTGAGCCTGTGATCTCTTCGCACCCATCACTGCTGCTCGGACCAAAAACACAATGTGCCCTGGATTACTCCTGCTCTATTACAACAGCTCAAGCATAGGGATAACCTATGGCACCATGCCTTAGAATCAGGCCGGATGGCTGACAGACAGGCCTATAATGCTGCATGGAATAAGTGCACCGGGCCATCTGTAAAGCCAAAGCTGATCATTACCAGGCCACTCTCACCTCCTCCTGGGGATGTGCCCATACTTTCTGGGACAATGTCAAACAATTAAATGGGACTGCATGCTCCCTCCCCATCCCAGATCACCATGGATGGCACATCCATTATGGACCCAGTAAACATCGCAAACTACCTCAACACAGCCTTACGGACCTGAGCTCCGTCCTCCCCAGTAATTTCTTTGACCCGCCACCCTCCCTACCTGCTCCAGCCCTCCTGTGCCCCTGCTTCCACCTGTGTGGTAACTGCCCAGGAAGCCAGACCCCACCTGGTCAGAGCACTAAAAGCAATAATCCAGGTGCAGACTCGCTTGACCCCAGAATTCTCCGTCTGGTTCTGGATCAGGTTCTTGCCCCACTTACTAGCCTTCTCAACAAATCCATCTGTCTAGGGAAATTCCCAACTGCATGGAAGGCTGCCATTGTCACCCCCATTCACAAAGGTGGTGACAGGTCCTCTCAGGGAACTACCATCCAATCTCCTTACTCTCCCCTTTCCAAAGCACTAGAGAGCTGGTTGCCACACAAATCTCTGAATACCTGACCAAATACAACATCCTCAGCCCAGAGCAGCACGGTTTCCATGCTGGCCACAGCACCGGCACTGCACTACTTGAATTCTCAACCTTCCTACACTCCTCTCTGGACTCTGGCTCCTAGCCGGAGCAGTGTTCATCGACCTCTCAAAGGCATTCGACACTGTCTCCCACCCCTCCTGCTGGATGCCCTCTGCCACATTGGCTTCACCACTGGGCCTCTGGCATGGTGCACCAGCTACCATCTGCCCACCCCAATGTGTCAGAATTAATGGGGCACTTTCCAATACTAGTCCCATCCGTTCAGGAGTTCCTCAGGGATCCATCCTGGGACCTCTACTCTTCTCTCTCTATCTTAATACCCTGCCCAGTGCTTACGCCGGAAAATTCTGCTGTATGCAGATGATGCCGTCATATTTGCCACCCACCGTAACCCTATCTCCTCCGGACTCTCTACAACTATCCTTTAATGATGTTGAAACCTGGTTTGAAGAGCACAGACTGGTCATTAATCTCAAAAAACAAAGACAATGCTCTTCGCCACCCCAAAACAAAGCCAGCAACTTCCACTCCATATCCTCCTGGGTCCAAGCAGCCTCTTGAGCAGGTCCACTCCCATAAGTACCTTGGGGTCTCCTTTGATTCAGCACTCATCTGTCACACCCACATTGATGCACTTGCCTCAGCCACTAACGTGTGACTTGGCATCTTATATCGACATAAAACTGTCTCCCCTGACTGCTCTCCGTATAGCGGTCACTTCCTCTATACTATCCCTGGTGACTATGGCCTCCCAGTATATGGTGCTGCTGACACAACCGCCCTCAATAAAATTCACCTCATCTTAAATAAAGCATGCAGGCTAATCACTGGGGCCCCCAGGATGACGACTTGCCAAGCTCTATGACATGGCGAATCTGCTGAATCTGGACGTAATCACGGTACTAAACTTGCCTAATAACAAAAAACCTTCTAGGACTTTTCCCACTTGGGCTGACAGCCTTTCTCCGACAAGCCCAACCCTTGGTCTGCACACGGTCCTCCTCCAAGGCCACTCTTCTGGTCCCAAGATCCAGAACATCCCATGGACAGAGATCCTTTTGCTTTAGAGCTCCGTCCTAGTATAACTCGCCTCCCTCCCCCATCTCAGATGCCCCAAAATTTCCAAATTCAAACTCGCACTGCAGCCAACTATTTAACATGTGAAGCTGCACCTGTATATAACTGAGTTGCTGCGCACATTACCCTGACAATGCCCACTGGGCAGCATCCACTCACATTGCACTAGTCCTCAGCCATTGCTGTTTATACTGCTTTGACCTTGCTACATCTTGCAAACTTGCTTATCTGCTGACCGGATGTAGTCACTGGTGCTTACACCATTAATCCAAATGCTGTAACCTAAATTCAGTTGTCTCCTGTGCTTGCTACCATTAATCCAAATGCTGTAACCAAAATTCAGTTGTTTTTCTACATCATATGTAAGTCTGTTATGTATTGTCCTCACTGTGACAAGGTACCTTTGGAAATGAGCTTCTGGCTCAAAGGTTGTAAACCGATTTCTCAAATAAATAAATAAAATAAAAAGTACTGACTACTCCAAGCTGAGCCACCGTACAGTTTTGGTTTATACAGCAATTGCATTTACAATTTGCTGCCTAGCTTGGTTTGTCCAGTTCTCTGGTACCTTATTATCCCTCATCAATATTAAATAACAAGACAAATATTGACAGATGCCATCTAAAATAAGAACCTGCTAGACCATTCGCTTTAGATACAAATGGCATCAGGGTAAGTTTAGCAGAACTAGATCCCAAAAATCCACAGAACCCAATGGGATACTCCCAGAGTTATCAGGAGTTGGCCAATGAGTTGGCAGATCCATTAACCATGATCTTTCAGAAATCACTCAATGATGGGGTAGTCATAGATTCTTGGAGAACAGCAACCATGGTACCTATTTATAAAAGGGCAATAAGAAGAAACTCAATAACTATAGACCAGTGAGCTTGACATCCATTCTGTGCAAAATTATTGTGGGAAAATAAATGATCACATAGGTAAATACATAATTGAGACCAGTAGATGTGACAACAGACAGCATGCATTCACCTAGGGCAGTCTTGAGAACAAACCTTCTTGAGTTTTATTGTCAAGTTAATAATGCCCTGGAACAGGGTAAACCAGTAGACATATATATTTTTTCACTTCACAAAGGCCTTTGATAGAGTGCCCCATTGCAAGTTCATTGAAGTTTTGTTAGACCTTGGATTACGAGGAAGTATTATAATTTGGACTGTATCTTGGTTAACCAATATGAAGCAGAGGGTGAGCATTCAGGGTACCTACTCAGATTGGTCAGATGTGGGCATTGGGTCCCCAAGGATCAGTCCTAGGATCATGTCTGTTCAACCTTTACAATGCTTCAATGGGTTGTGAGGATGGTGTAGTGAATACGTTTTGGACAATTTAGGACTGATACAGCTGTGGAGAATATGGAAGAGTCGGCTATAGAAAGCCTTGACCAAGATTGAGAATTCGGCCAGCAAACATAAATAAATTACAGTTCAACGCTGATAAATGCGCAAGTATGCATATGGGCAAAAGAAATAGTAAGACAAATTGTATATAATTTTTAAATTCAAACTTTATTCACTACATTTTCCACAATACAGGAGGCAGTAATATAAGTTTGAACAGCAAGTTACAATACAATCCAATACTGTCCCACAATCCCCCCACCCCACCTTGGCACAGCAGCTCATTCATATACTGTAGTAACAAGTTATCCATGTTAATCGAGGATAAGTTAGAGCCAATAATCAACTACATGTTATTCCCTAGCCAAAATAATTAAAGTGTGAAGGAGATCCCAAATATGCTTATATCTGTGTAACCTATTATGGAGGCTTGCAATCGCTTTTGTGTGAAGATTTGCTAGGATCTCATAGGTCCACTCCTGGTATGTTGGACAGGTCTCTTCTTTCCAATGCCTAAGAATAATTTTTAACTGAAAGTGACCATGGAAATATGAAATCTCCGGATTTTGACCTTGATGGAAGACAAGTCTCCCAGGAGGCAGATGTCAGGTGTGAAACAGTCCTGCAATCCCAAGAAAGGATCCAGGTTAACTTTAATTAGCTCCCATAATGAAGCTATCCTTGGACACAACCAGAATATGTGAAAAAGCAAACCCGCTTCCTGGGAACACCTAGTGCACTTGTCTGTATCAAGAAGGCCCCATTTCACCAGTTTAACTGGAGTATAATGCAAGTTATGCAAAATGTGAAATTGCAAAGACATACTGTATCTTGGGACACATATCTATGACAGTACATCCAGAGAGCCGCCAGTTAAAGGTGTATTGGGGAAAATGAATTCAAAAGCTAGTAGGGCCAGTACCGCTCCCAACCACCATTGGTATAATACGTTATACATCTTAGAGATAACACCTGAGGAGTCAAGAAGAGAGAAGTTCAGATACCAGTGCAAAAGCCGAGGGCGAGGAGGAATGGTACCAATAACCATAGTTAATAAATGCTTCAGTTGAATAACCCTAAAGACCTGAGAAACCAGAATATTAAACTTATTGATAAACTCAGTGAGTGGTAGCCAAGCCCCAGTCTCATCCAAGAATGAGGAGACTATCCTTCTCCTAACTGAGGCAACCATGTACGGAACATTTTTGCTTATTTATGGTAAAGGCTGGGGAATTCCAGATAGATTGAGAAGGTCTTTACTCTGATTATATCTCAGGAAGGAGCACAGCTGTGAATGAACTCTTACTGAGGTCATGATAGTGGGACATTTATTAACATTCTGCAAATGAGAGACTTTAACAAAGAGCATGGTTGAGGGTCCATGTTCATAGCTTGGATAAAATCTAATGCGATGTCAAGCCAAGCCGGTCTCAAGTTTTCCGGACCAGGCCTTACCCATTTCAGATACTTAGCCAGGACTAGCCCAGTAATAAATTGCCAAATGAGGAATCCGCAGTCCACCTTCATTTTAGGGGCAGATAACTTATGATACGCCAACCTGAGTTCCTATTAGACCAAATGAACTTGGTAAAGAGTTTATGCATTTTCTGAAACCAGGATAGAGGGACAAATGAGTTAAGATGTGACAGGGATAAAATAAATGGGGAATACATCTTAATTATATTAATACGGCCCCAAAGTGATATTGGAAGCTTGTCCCATCTCTCGGTCTTGTGTAATCACCTGAGAAAGAGGCTCTAAATTTTCTTTAAACATAGGGAAGTGTTGCGTGTTAACTTTATACCTAGATATTTAATATCCCGGTGACCAACACAATCCTAGAGGGTAATATATGTCTTGAAAACCTTATGATTAAGAGGAAAAAGGATGTCTTATTGGTATTAAGCTTGTAATTCGAAAATGACTAAATTTAGTGACCTCCTTAACATGTTCGGAATAGATGTTACCGGATTGGCCAAATGTTAAGAGGAGATCGTCGGCATATGCTGTTATTTTCACTACTTTGTTCCTGATGGCAATACCTTGTATTCCCGCATTGTTGAGAATGTATTAAATAAGGGTTCCAAGTAAAGATTAAAAGTAAGTGCGAAGGGGCATCCCTGTCTCGTACCTGACTGCAACATGAAGGATTTGGAAAAGGCACCATTACCTGAGATCCTCTCAGAAGGAGACCGATATATTGCCCTGATCCAACCTATGAACATGGAAGGAATCCAAATGCCTTAAGAACTTGAAATAAAAATTCCAATTTACCCAATAAAATGCCTTCTTGGCATCCAGGAGACCAGTCCGCTGGAAAGGTAGCATCCCTGGATTCCGAGAACACGTGGAAGGGTGCACAGGTGATCTGAGGATGAACGCCCTCATAAACCCAACCTATGACATACCTATCAGGTCTGGGAGGACCAGGGTAGTCTATCTGCCAATATCTTTGAAAGAATTTTGACATCTTGATTCAACAGAGATATTGGCCTATAGCTCTGAACCAATTCTGGATCCTTATCCGGTTTAGGTAAAAGAACTATCAGGCTTCAAACAAGTGAGTATATACAATCTCCTGGAAAGAATGTGGAGATAAAGATGATACAACACTGGCAGTAATTGTTCTCTGAAAACTTTATAAAATAAAGCAGGAAACCCATCCGTACCGGAACTTTATCCGAAGGCAGATCCAATATAACGCCAAATTTCTTCCTGCAATAATGGGGAGGATTGGATATGAAAATTTTTGGGAGTTTGACAAGGAAGGAAGATGAGCATCCCTGAGGTACACCTCTAAATCTTCTATAGAAGGAGCACTATCCATGTCCCTGTATAATTGCCTGTAAAACATAGCAAAATTCCTGCATTATCTCTGAGGGGATACCCTCAGGGTCCCATCGGCCTGTGCCCTGATTGGGGTATAAACCTTGTTGACTCTGTTGCTTTAGCGTAGCAGTCAGTAAATGCCCTGCTTATTCTCCCTGATCCGTGAAACTGGCTTTCGCACGGATGATAGCCAACTCTGCTTTCTCCCTTAACAATCCCATATATCTATCCTTTATTACTAATAATTTCTGTTTCTCCTCCCGAAATTTTATTTGGCTGTTTAGTTTCTAATTCCCATATTTGAGACAGTAATGACAGTAACTCAGCTTCCTGCGCCTCTTCCTCTTTGTAGCTAAGCTAATGAGAATGCCCTTATATAGGCCTTAAAGGCTCCCAAAAATGTCCAGTTTTGTGCTTTCTGTTGGATTGGTAGAGAAAAAGGTCAATCTGGTCCTTCACCAATCCTCGATACTTCTCAACTTTTAATAATTGTTCATTTAATTTCATCTGGTCTCTTTCTTGGGAATATTAATGAAAGCCAGGTTACACATCACCAGAGAGTGATCTGATATAGAACCGAGTTGGATTGAGGCAGACAGTCAGACAGTACTCCCGGCAAGAGCACTTGAGAGATTAAAAGATAATCAATGCAAAATTGCGCCGTGAACTGGCTAACTGAAAGTATATTCCCTGGAGTTGGGATGTAGGACTCACCAGACGTCACACAGCCCGCACTGGTCCATCAGTTCCCTCAAGGCCCTTTGCCCGGGGACAGTCCCTCGACCCATTGCCTGACCTGTCGATGTTAGGGTTTGAGACTAAATTAAAGTCCCCCTAGGATAATCGGAATAGGAAGTATGGGAAGAATTGTGGTGATCAGCTTATTAAAAAGTGGGATCATCCACGCTTGGTCCGGTAAATGCTGCCAAGCAATATCGGCATGGCCCAGATAGTACCCTGAGCTAAGATGTACCTGCCCTCAGCATCCTTGAAAACCTGGGAAGGAATAAATGGAATATCTCTATTAACCAGTATCATGACCCCACAGCTGTTGGTAGCCTCTGAGGCATCGAGACCTGTCCCACCTGTTGTCTCCTGAGTTGTAGTGCCTCAGAATCTAGCAAATGAGATTCTTGTAAAACTATATCTGGGCACGCAGCAAGCTCAGGTGCTTAGTACCTGATATTGCTTAGATTTTTCCTAACTCCTCACATTCCACGTAGCAAGATTAATATTGTTAGACAGCTATATAAACAAATATAAATCCAGAAAAACATAAGGCAGTTACTCCAACTATAGTCCAGATAACCCTGTGTCTCTGAGACTGATGTGCCATTCTCCCGCCCAATTCTCCCATCTTTATCCAAACTATCCCTCCTCCCCAAGTAAGACCCAAACAAGACATAACATTAACAAACCCCAAAATAACTCTAAACCCACCTCCCTAACCCCCATTGTCGCTAATGATGTTCAGCAACTCATCGCTTCCTACTCCCCTAGCCTCCTGACCCTCCATTCCTAAACCTTGGTAAGGTTTGTATAAGCCCTCTGTTTAATAACAAAAGGCTGAAGAGTAGCCTATATTGCTGTAATGGTCCGTAACATCACCAGCTGATCCACCCTGAAAACCATTGGGAGTGACCTCACACTAGCAAGGCATAAACACTAGAAACATCTGGAGTTTCCTAATTTCGCACCTTGCTTGTTAGAAGAAGGCACCCGCAGGGTGATCATGATACCAGGCAAAGCAATGTATCTGGTCTTCCATTCAGGCCACACTCTCAATAGGACTTGTTTGCCCCAGGAGAGGCGGGTCACGCCACTCCCCTTTAATTATGAAGCCCTTGTGCCAGGAACCCCTCTATTTTGGGTCATTAAGACGCTGCCCTTTGCATACAACTCGTATTTCCTCCATTGTTACCGTGCAGAAATGCACACCAACACATAGTGAGAGGAAGACATCAACGCCTCTTCATTAGTATCCCCCAACTTATAGGTATTAATACCTCTGCGGGTATAACCTTAGGCCTGTACCAAGCCCTTCCCCATCGCATGCCCACTGGGGGTATTAGGTAAGGCTGTTACTGGAATTACTCTCCCAAAACCAGAGACCTAAAAATTAAATAGCTTATTTAAATGAAACAATAGTCCCAGACACAACAAACATATGCATCCATTCACAGTTTGGATAACTCTAAGAAAGTGGTGTCCTTCTGCCCTCTAATTGGGCTTAGATAAGAGTCCAACGTTCATTTAAGGGTGCTCATCCCCAGAGATTCCTTCAAGTGACAGCCAGCACATTTCGAACTGGAGCTCTTCCTTTCAGGTATTCCAAAGGCCTTCATATATCCCTAAAAGATCAGGCAGGGACATTTTAAGCCAGCAAGCTCTGCCTCAGGATCCTCGTAAGTGGCCCAGGAACTGGCCACACCTGTACCTGTAGCCTGGCCGGGTATCCCATACAAAATTTGAGTCCAGCAGCGATGATCTTGAAACTACTGGGTGAAATGCAGAGCATTTCAGGCTGACCCAACCTGCAGATCGTGGGCTATCCTGAGCTTGACTTGCTCCATTGGACTTCCTTGAGTTCTCTTACTTTGTACAAAAGTATTCCTACTCCAAGAAATTTAAAAATTGGCATATTATAGGATGGAGCATTGCTCCAGGAGGGGTTTTGGCCTTAGAGATCTGTGGGCTCTCTCAATTATGTATTTAGTCCATTAGGGAGAGGGGCCAGCAATCTTCTCCGCCAACTTCTGGACAAATGCAATAGCATTCTGACCTTTTCTCCTCCAGTAGCCCAAGGATCACCACATTATTTCTCCGGCTATGACCTTCGAGGTCTTCAAGTTTAGCTTCAAACTGCACCATTCTCTGGTGCATATCTGCATCCCAGAATCGAACCTTTCAACTTGTTTTCTAAAGAGGAGATCCTGGCCTTGTTATCTGTGGTAGAGAGGTAACCTCTTCCAGCTTTCGAAGTGATTTAATTTCTGATGCCATTTCTTTATCTCTTCCCAAAATGGTTTGAACTCCTCTAGGAATCTGGATAATGTGAGCAGCTCCTTGTCACACTATAGTTCAAACCCTCTGCTTTCTCAGCTCCACTCGAGGCCCGGGATTTCTTCGGGCCTTCTCCAGGGTAACTGGCAGGGTGTGTTTTGCTGCTTCTTCATATACACCTCCATTGTCGCTCAAAATCACCCAGCAAGAGCACTGAGTAATAGGAAGTAGAATAAGTCAAGCTGATAGGGTTTAAGCTAGAATAAGCACACCAAAAATGCTTTCAAGGAGATGGAGGCTGGAGCTAATCGGAGGAGCATCTATCCGGTAGCTTGCATTGCATGGTCCCCAGACAAATTATACATTAAATGGTCATACTCTGAGCGAGTTGGTGAGGAAAGAGACCTCAGTATGACATTTCTAGGGACATGACATTTAAGAGTAACTGTCATGCCATTACAAAAAAGAAAGCAGAATTCTGAACAGCATAATTATACACGTAAATAACAGGGACTGTGAGGTCATTGTCCCATTGTATGTTTCTCTGGTTTAGCCACACTTGGAGTACTGTTGCCCAGGTCTGGGCACCAAGTAAAAATCAGAGATAAAAACACTTGAAAATGTGCAAAAAGGCCACTAGATTAATTAGGGTCCTTAGGGTCAGGATTATGAGATGCGATTGGAACATCTGGGAATGTTTACACTTGAATACAGAAGACTGAGGGGTGACATGTGTCTGCAACATCAAGCATTAACTAATCATGACGTGTGGGACAGCCTGGGCTTGGAAATGAGAGAACTAACATACTGTATGAGAGCTCACATTGCAACTGAGAGGGAGTTATGCCACTCAAATAAAAGATCCAATTGGTATAACCAGAGAGTGGTTACATTCTGGAACTCACTACCACAGGAAGTGGTGGTAGTAAAGACATGCTTGAATTTAACAGGAACTGGATGAGTTCTGTACATTAAATAACATCAGGGCATATAGATTTTAATCCTGGTGAGCTAAATGGACATTTGTCTTTGAACGCCAGTATTTATCTATAAGATATATGAGACCACTGCTGTTCTATAGTCTTACTGCCATTGTTAAGTATTGTGTACCTCCTTCTTGCTTCACCTTGTATTTACTTGTTGTCTCTCATCATTACAGATTGCTGCTCAGTTAGCTTTTTAGGCTATCCTTGACTACAGCCCCAGTACTAGTCTTTTGACCAACTGCCAATGCTACTTTATCTGCTTACTCCATATCTGGGTCTTTTAATTTTGGTGTTTGATTATTCATAACCTTCTCTAATTTACTTCTTAGCTCAGTGTCTGTGTATAGCCCTGGTAACCAGGGACTAAAGTGCTCATTAGTCACACTCACCCTAAAGGCTAATGCATCTGCTTTTGACATTTTCTAAATACAACCCTTCTCACCAGCCTCCACCCTTCATTCCCACTCTCATACATCTCATCCCTTCCATCTACTCTTTCACTTCTCTACCCTCCTCTAGCTCCACCTTACTTTCCTTATCTCTCCTCCTCCTTCCTCCCATCTCTCCTTACCTCCACACTCCTCTACCCCTTGCATCCACGCTGGATGTCTTCATGCCCCTCTCTAAATCTTCTTTATCAAGCCTGCATCTCCTTCCCACACCCCACCCCCCCACCACCATTCAAGAGGGTGAAAGTCTCATTCCATTCTCTTGTTCCTTTTATCGTCCTCCTTCTTGCTGGCAATGTTGGCCCAACCCCAGGCCCTCTTCTCCCCTACTATTCCCAAAGGTCTTAGCTTCTTCCACCTCAATGCAAGAAGCCTTCCACCCATGCTCAACTACCCTAAGTATGGATTTCCCAGCACTCTCCTGACCTCTTGTGTATTACTGAAACTTAACTTTCCTCTAGAGTACCTGACTCCAGCTTAGCCCTCCCTGACTTCCACCTTTTTCATTCCATCAAACACTTGCTGCTCTGTCTGTTTTAGTGAGGCACTCCTTCCTCTCACAAGCTCCTGCTATAAAGCTAGCCCTCCCTTCCATCCTCTCCATCTTTTTGGCATTTACTATGCTTCATCTAAGATCTCTTCCTCTTCTCTGGTCAACTCCCTCTCATCTCTTGTGTCCTTCTCTGCCTCTGTTGAGCTTATCCTCCTTGGGTACTTCAACTGAAATTGGCTTTCCTTGCTTCCAGCCCCACTGTCCACAAGATCAAGTCCTCAAACCTCTCTCGGTTAATCATAGAATCCACTTGACTCAATCCTCACTCTTCTAACCCTCCCTCCTGGACTGACTGTTCTTATCTGATCCCCACTGCATCATTGCTTCAGGCATTCTTCCAGACACTTTCAGTGACCAATGCCTAACCTACTGTATCAGAAAAGTGTGTCTCCTTCAATCCATCCCAAATACCTTTGATATAGGCATATCAGATCACTTGATGCTGATGCCCTTCTAAATAACCTTACCTACTCTGATTGGTCCCCATGTACTCAGTCCTGAACTTTGGTACAGTCATTTCACTCTTCATTGCTATATTTAACAATACCTGGAATACTCATGTCCCCTTAGAAAGTCTAGGATTAACCACTCCCACTATCCCTGTATTATATCTGACCTTATTAAGTTGTACGTCCTGGTACCTTGCTTGAGCATGTTAAAGTCCTCTCTTTAGGCCTTACCTGGGAAGCGAAGTCCATAGTTTACTTAGGAATCAAGATCTTTAGGATCCTGGAACTATATTAATAAACAATATTGATAACCTAATTAAAACAATAACTAAGGACTTGGAGAGATGGTGGCTACTTCCTATCTCGTTATGGGGTAGACTAAGAATAATTAAAATGTATCTATTGCCTAGGATATTATATCCCTTAGGAATGTTGGGCATGTACCTCCCCAAAGTATGGTTTTTCAGGTTGCGAGTTATGCTAAGCTCCTTCTTGTGGAACAAAAGAATGTTCTCAGGTCTTATTTCAAACTGACAGCTCCGAAATTAAGGGGCCTTGCAGCTCCTTCTTTCTTTGTATACTATATTGCACAACATTTGAGTAAACTGTTCTTTGGCAGAAAGAGGCAGATCATATAGCTTACTCTCCTTTGTGGTTACCCATTGAAAATACCTGGCATTCCATGAGAAATGCTCCTTGCGAGCCCTTCTATATGTCTCTCCGCCCTATATCCCCAAGCCTCTCAAAAATAATCCTATGGTTGGTCGATGAAAGCCTCTCACCAGGTCCAAATATACTTCGCAGTTAAATGGTGTCAGTCTTCTGACCAGCCAATTGCCTAAAACCAAGAATTCAAAACTGGCGGTACACCAATACCCCTGCCTTTGGTCCTGGCTGAGCTGGGTCAAAGTCTCAGAGATGGGAGGGTGGAAAGTGATTTCTTGCTCAATTACAAGACTCTGTTAGTGCTGTAGGTAATGAAATTTTAAATACCTCCAAGTTAGTAAGGCCCTAACCTCGTCTCGGCTTTCCCCATTAATAGACATAGGGAAAGGGATCCAATCTCACTCCTGCAGGTTGCCTCCCAACCACATAAAGTTTCTAATCATATAAAATTCTTCACATTGGGACCATAGATTACCATCTGGAATTTGCTCTTACTGCAGTAAGAGAATTAGGTATTCTGAAGATGTTAATATATGGAGGAAACTTGGATATCAATGTATAAATTTATTAAACAAGATAGACACAGATTAGTCCATTACAATATCATGCACAATATTTATTTGACACCAGTCAAACTCTTTAGATATGGATCTCATATGCAAACCAACATGCAACAGATGTAAGAATGACACTGGTTCACCCATCACATGTTATGGCTGTGCCCACATATAAAGACATTTTGGCAATCTATTAATAATTCTTTGGACCCTATCCTTGGCTTGAGAGACTTATTTACGTCTGAAGTTTGTCTCATACATTATTTCTCAATTGACAATCCAAAAGGTAGGAAAGCATATATGACTCTTATCACAGCAACTGCCAAGTTAACAATAATGAGACACTGGATGGACGAAAAGCCACCGACAATCTTGGAATGGTTCAGGAGAGTGTCCTGCATTACAACCGAAAGACATATTGCACTTATACAAAATAGAGTCAAAACTTTACTTCATTATGGGGAAGCTTAGAGGCCATCCTGATGACATGGAAATCCTAATGAAAATGGGACTTCATTAAGTCTGCAACTCAATTGACAGTAACTGTGTGTAGTCTGGGGGAGGGGTGGTGGAGAAGGGTTATTTTGTGTTAAAGGCCTGCACCTGATGTTTCACTTGTACTGGATTGCTTGATGTATCTTACTTGGTGCTGAAATATTAATAAAGTCTTTAAATAATAAAAAAGTCCTCTCCTTCCATGCCTGACATCCTTTACTACAGGTCAGTCAGGAACTCCTGTACAAAGGCTGCCTGCATTGTGAAGGCCCACTTCATCAAGTCCAACTTTCAGTCCAATCTAAACTTCCCATCAAAATTCTGGAAGGTCATCTACTCACAATTCGATCCCCATTCCCAGTCCACCACCCTCCATCCTCCTGGGTGATGTCTCACTGGTCTCTGACCCACCTACATTTGCTGCTCATTTTAACAAATCCTTCACAACCTGTGCACTATCCTGTCATCTGTCTCCTGATCACACTATTTCTCATACACCTCACTTGCCAGAAGGCTTTCACTTACTTCCTGTCTTCCCCAGGAAGTCGTCCTTGCCCATATCTAACTTAACTCCTTCCAAGTCCAACCCAGATGGCTTGGAACTTAAACTCCTTTAGATCCCTGCTCCATATATTTCCTCCCACTGTTTCACCTTCTGAACCTCTCCTTCTCACTCAGTGCTGTCCCTCAGGCCTGAATGTTACTAACATTATGCCTCTGCACAAAGGGGTGACACCTCCTCCCAGGCAATAACAGGCCAATTTGACTCATCGTCTCTCTCTTGTTAGCTTCAAGAATCCATTGTATACTGTAGGTTTGCTGACTTCCTTGACTCCTCAAATTTCGTCTCACCTTGCCAGTCTGATTTTAAGAAGAACCACTCTACCATCTCTTCCCTGCTGTGTGTAACTGATTTACTTATGTAAAATACTTTACTTGTGTGACTTATTTTCACTGGAATGGATCAGGGACATATTACTGCAGCAATATTCATCAATGTAGGCAAAGTTTTTGACTCAGTGCCTCACTCGTTCATTTAGACAAGCTGAACTCTGCTGGCCTTTAAGCTTCAGCTCTGTACTGGTTCCACTCATACTTTATGGGACATCAACAGTCAGTTTAGGTGGGCAGTGTTCTGTCCCATCCACTCCAATCCTTGCAGGAGTCCCAGAGGGCTCCACCTTGTGTCTGATACTATTCTCAGTTTCCTAAATGACCTCTCCCTGCCTGTGTCACTCTTATATCCACATATATGCTGATGATATGGTCATCTATACTTCTGGCCCTTCCACCTCAGCTGTGGAGGTCCTGCTCCAGCACGATTTCTAAAATGTGTTGCACTGTTTCCATGCCAACCTGCTCAGGGTTAATTCCAAGATGAATGTGTTCATGACCTTTGTCACCAGTCAGAAATTGGAAAGGCTCTCGCCTTCCTGTCTTCATCACATTGGCTGGCACCCACTTGGAAGTTTTACCTGGTGTGTGCCTAGATAGCAGGCTTTACTTTGCCTACACTGGCACCATCCATGCCAAACTTTGTCCCAAGCTCTGTGCCTTGTACCACAACAAGAACTGCATCTCCCCAGATTTTCCAGGAGTTGGTAACCAAAATGGTACTCTTGGTTTTTGACTATGTGGACATGGTCAGTGGCACCACTGCCTCCTCTTTCCTTGCCAGATTAGACACTCTCTGTAATGCCTTCTGTCAATTCACTACCAACTCTCCACTCTGCACTCATCATTGCTCCTCTATTCCTCCTTTCCATCCCTCCACTACCCTCATGTTGCCTGTTCCCTGCTCCACCTTAAACCACCAAATACTGGTTAGGCATCCTTCCTCCTACCTCTCCTTACTGCTTTTCTCCCACCTGCTCCCCTTCCTTCTCTACAATCCAGAGATCCCACACTTATCTATTCCCTATCCTCTCTCATGTGCTGGGCAAGCTGCTTTCTCCTACCATCCCCTCTCCCTCTGGAACTAGCTCCCTCTTCCTTCATCTCTCCCTTTTCTCCATGCCTTTAGACACCTACTAAGGAAAATGACTGTTCTCTCCTGTACCTGTCACTCCTTCTCTTGAAACAGCCATCCTTTCCTGAGAGCTTCTCTTGTCCTCCCACCTTCCTATAAATTCCTAAAACTGAGATAATTGTGCTTTCAGCCTTCAGTTTACTCTTTATTCAGTGCAAGGTTTATTTATGCATTCCAGCACACTTTGGTCAGTCTATTTATATACTGAATCTACATGCTGTTCATTATACTCAATGTATAATTTCATACTGGTGTTATTTAATGTGGGATTTCTTATATAATCTCCTCACTTTGACTGCCTATGTATTTTGCACTATGTACTTTGCATTTTATACTGATTGCACGCATGCTCAAGAAACATATTGTGGCAGCTTTTTCCAGAAATAGGTTGTGGAGTGTGGCACTGTAGTGCAAATGCCCCCCAAAAACTTTAAAGGCTTGACCCACTCGCCCAATGCTGTGGCACACTGCTGCTTACACTAGTTCAGCCAACATGTCACCAGCTTGTAAGATTTTAGCCAGTGCAATCAGGGGCAGCCTCGTCATTGCAGCATCAGCCATTCGCTGCAATGAGGAAGTGACCAACATTACAGGGCGGGACAGCAAGCTGCCCCTGATATTGTTTGTGAACATGGTGGTGGCTTGCCCCATGTTCAAAAACAAATTAACCCCTCCTGCCGAGGGGTGCCCAATCCCCTGGCAGCATGTGCCCCTACTGTGTTTATTTGCTGACGGGGGCCCCTGTCGGCTCAGTGCCCCAAGGTTTATGTTGCTGATAGAGGCCCACTCCCCATTGGCATTATGTAACCACCACCTCGCTTTTGTTGTCTGACAATGGGTGCCCAATCCCCACTGGCATAATGCCACCCCCTTTGTTGTGTGCTGATGGGGTGCCTAATCCCCATCGGCATAATGTACCTCCCTTTTGTAGTGTGCTGACAGGGTGCCCAATTCCCATTGGCTACAGCTGCCACCCCCAAAAAGGACTATGTTGGCACACTGGGAGCCCACCACAGCATGCCACATGCCCTGTAAATCAAAATGGTCCAGCAATGTATTTTTCTTTAACCTGTAAAAATGAAACAGTCGCTTCATGCTCTCCTGCCCCTCCCACAACCCACACTGACCCACTGTGCACCTTGCCTCCCCACCCCCACACCATACTTACCTCTGGAGTCCGCACGATGATCTTCGGTGGACTGGGAACTCGCCTGCACTCTTCAAAGCCGACCACAAACTGAGGAAATGCTGGTAAGCTGTATAATGGAATAAGTAGTTTTTCCAACTTTAATGCATATTGCATGCATTTTTGGAATTTTGGCACCAAATTTTCAACATGGGTTTTGGACCCCTCTCATGAATTCTGGCACTGTCATGGCGATATTCAGCCCTGAAAGGTGATTTTGTGGTCACTGTGTGAATCCCTTTCTGGACTAATTAACAAAATGACAGTGCCAGTGTTCATGAGATGGGCTCTCAAAATTCTATACTGCAAATTTGGTGGAAAAATCCAAAATGACTGTTTTAAGTGTGTATTGTGCAGTTGCTATGCACACTTGTAACTTTGCAAATTTGCAGTATGTACATGCCAGATTTTCAGCACTGGTATTTTTCAGACCTGTTTGTGAACAGTATAGCTGTCATTTTCCACATCCTGGCCGAACGTGTTTTCGCACTTTCAGCACAGAATAGCATGTTTGCTGTGGAAATCAGTGTTCAGGACAGATTAAGAAAATTACAGTGGCATTGTTCATGAGCAGAGGTCCTAAAATGCCTATGTTGAAAATTTGGTGACGTACATCTATAAATGACTGTGTTACTTAATGTGCAATGCACAGTTTCCACGCACACTGTACCTTCTGCAACTTTACAATATTTTCATTCCAGATTTTAACATTGCCATTTTGTCACACCTCCTTATGAACAGTGCAGCTGTCATTTTTCACATCCTGGCCGAAATGTGTTTTCGCTCTTCGGCTTCCTGACACATGCGGTCGCTGTGGGAAATCAGTGTTTGGGGCATATTAAGAAAATCACACTGTCACTGTTCATGAGCAGAGGTTATAAAATGCCTATGTTGAAAATTTTGTGATGGAACTCCATAAAATGACTGTGTTATGAGCGTGTGTTGTGCAGGTTCCATGCACCGTTGTAAGTTTGCAAATTAGTAATATTTTCACACCAGATTTTCAACACTGGCATTTGTTCACACCTCCTTATGAAAACTACAAATGTCATTTTTCACATCCTGGCCAAAATGTGTTTCCGTAGCTTCCAGCGCAGAATACCACAGTCACTGTCGAAATCAGTGTTTGGGACAGATTAGGATCTAGTGACTGGTGGAGGGAGTGACCGAGCTCAACTGAACTCTGTTGGGACTGCTGCAGATTTCTTTGTGGGTAGGAAAAGGTGCCAACGCAGGCAGGAGCCCAGTACAAAGGGCAACCTGCAGCGCTGGCAGAAGCGGAACAAGTGAGTGAGAGAGGGGAGTGAGCTACCTCAATGGAGCTCTGGTCAGGACAGCTGCAGATTTCTTTGTGGGCAGGAAAGGTGACAATGCAGGCAGGAGCCCAGTACAAAGGGCAGCCTGCAGTGCTGGCAGAAACGGAATGAGCAAGTGAGACTGGGGAGTGATTGAGGCCAATGGAGCTGTGTCAGGACTACTATAGATTTCTTTGTGGCAGAAAAGATCCTGACAGATGTAGGAGTCCAGTACAACAGGCCAGCCTGCAGCACCGGCAGAAACAGAATGAACGAGTGAGAGAGGGGAGTGAGCTACCGCAAAGGAGCTCTGTCAGGACAGCTGCAGATTTCTTTGTGGGCAGAAAGTTGCCAATACAGGCAGGAGCCCAGTACAAAAGGGCAACCTGCAGCATTGGGAGAAACAGAACAAGCGAGTAAGAGGGGGAGGAGCGAGCTCAAGGGAGGTCTGTTGCAGATTTCTTTGTTGGCAGGAAAAGGTGGCAATGCAGGCAGGAGCCCAGTACAAAGGCCAGCTCGCAGCCCCGGCAGAAATGGAATGAGCGAGTGAGAGGGGGAGTGAGCGACCCTCAATGGAGCTGTGTCAGGACTGCTGCACATGTCTTGTAAGCAGACAAAGCCGGCAACACAGGCTGGAACCCAGTACAAAAGGGCAACCTGCAGCATTGGGAGAAACAGAACAAGCGAGTCAGAGAGGGGAGTGAGTGAGCTCAACAGAGGTCTATCATGACTGCTGCAGATTTCTTTGTGGGCAGGAAAAGGCGGCAATGCAGGCAGGAGCCCAGTACAAAGGCTAGCCTGCAGCGCTGGCAGAAACGGAACAAACGAGTGAAAGAGGGGAGTGAGCTACTCAACGGAGCTCTGTTGGGACAGCTGCAGATCTTTGTGGGCAGGAAGGTGCCAATGCAGGCAGGAGCCCAGTACAAAGGGCAGCCTGCAGCGCTGGGAGAAACAGAACAGCGAGTAAGGGGGGAGTGAGCTCAAAGGAGGTCTATTGTGACTACTGCGGATTTCTTTGTGGGCAGGAAAAGGTGGCAATGCAGGCAGGAGCCCAGTACAAAAGGCCAGCCTGCAGCCCCGGCAGAAATGGAATGAGCGAAAGAGAGAGGTGAGCGACCTCAATGGAGCTGTGTCAGGACTGCTGCACATGTCTTTGTAGGCAGACAAAGCTGCAACGCAGGCTGGAACCCAGTACAAAAGGCAACCTGCAGCATTGGGAGAAACAATACGAGTGAGTGAGGGAGGGAGTGAGTGAGATCAGCGGAAGATCTGTTGGGACTGCTGCGGATTTCTTTGTGGGCAGAAAAAGGCAGCAATGCATGGAGGGATCCAGTACAAAAGGGCAGCCTACAGCATCGGGAGAAACAGAGCGAATGAGTGGGGTGGAATGATGAGCTCAACAGAGCTCTATTGTGACTGCTGCAGATTTCTTTGTGGGCAGAACAAGGCACCAACAGAGGCAGGAGACCATTACAAAATGGCAGCCTGCAGTGCCAGGAGAAATAGAATGAGTGAGTGAGGCAGGAGGTGAGGGACCTCAAGAGAGCTCTGTCACGACAGCTGTGGATTTCTTTGTGGGCAGAAAAAGGCGGCAATTCAGGCAGGAGCCAGTACAAAAGGCTAGCCTGCAGCGCTGGCAGAAACGGAACAAGCGAGGTGAGAGAGGGGAGTGAGCTACCTCAATGGAGCTCTGTCAGGACAGCTGAAGATTTCTTTGTGGGGAGGAAAAGGTGCCAACACAAGCAAGAGCACATTACAAAAGGGCAGCCTGCAGCACTGGGAGAAACAGAACAAGCAAGTAAGAGAGGGGGAGGAGCGAGCTCAAGGAGGTCTATTGTGACTACTGCGGATTTCTTTGTGGGCAGGAAAAGGTGGCAATGCAGGCAGGAGCCCAGTACAAAAGGCCAGCCTGTGGCCCCAGCAGAAATGGAACGAGCAGTAGGAGAGGGGAGTGAGCGACCTCAACGGAGCTGTGTCAGGACTGCTGCACATGTCTTTGTAGGCAGACAAGCTGGCAACTCAGGCTGGAACCCAGTATAAAAGGGCAGCCTGCAGCCGTGGGAGACAGAGAACGAGTGAGGGTGGGAGGGAGTGAGTGAGATCAACGGAGCTCTGTTGGGACTGCTGTGGATTTCTTTGTGGGCAGAAAAAGGCAGCAATGCATGGAGGGATCCTGTACAAAAGGGCAGCCTACAGCAGCGGAGAAACAGAACGATGAGTGAGAGAGGGGAGGAATGAGCCAGCTCAATGGAGCTCTCATTGTGACTGCTGCAGATTTCTTTGTGGGCAGAACAAGGCACCAACAGAGGCAGGAGACCACTACAAAATGGCAGCCTGCAGTGCCAGGAGAAACAGAATGGCGAGTGAGGCAGGAGGTGAGACCTCAAGAGAGCTCTGTCAGGACAGCTGCGGATTTCTTTGGGGGCAGAAAAAGGTGTCAACACAGGCAGAAGCCCAGTACAAAAGAGCAGCCTGCAGTGCCAGGAGAAACACAATGAGCGAGTGAGAGAGAGGAGGAGCAAGCTCAATGGAGCTCTTTCGTGACTGCTGTGGATTTCTTTGTGGGCAGAAAAGGTGGCAAGAGGCAGGAGCCCAGTACAAAGGGCAGCCTGCAGCATTGGGAGAAACAGAACAAGCGAGAGAGAAGGGGAGTAAGCGAGTTCAGTGGAGGTCTATCATGACTGCTGCAGATTTCTTTGTGGGCAGGAAAAGGTGGCAACACAGGCAGGAGCCCAGTATGAAAGGCCAGACTGCAGCCCCGGCAGAAATGGAACTAGCGAGTGAGAGAGGGGAGTGAGCAACATCAACGGAGCTGTGTCGGGACTGCTGCACATGTCTTTGTAGGCAGACAAACGCGCCAATGCAGGCAGGAACCCAGTACAAAAGGGCAGCCTGCAGCACCAGAAGACACAGAATGAGCAAGTGAGGGAGGGGAGGAGTGAGCTCAATGGAGCTCTGTTGGGACTGCTGCAGATTTCTTTGTGGGCAGAAAAAGGCAGCAATACATGGAGGGGTCCAGTACAAAGGGCAGCCTACAGCAGTGGAAGAAACAGAATGAACGAGTGAGATAGGGGAGTGAATGAGTGAGCTTAATGGAGCTCTATCATGACTGCTGCAAATTTCTTTGAGGCCAGAAGAAGGTGGCAACGAAGGTACAAGCCCAGTACAAAAGGGCATCCTGCAGGGCTGAAAGAAATGTAATGAGCGAGTGAGAGAGGAGTAGTGAGCACGCTCAACGGAGCTCTGTCGGGACTACTGCAGATTTCTTTGTGGGCAGAACAAGGCACCAACAGAGGCAGGAGTCCAGTACAAAAGGGCAGCCTGTAGCGCCAGTAGAAACAGAGTGAGCGAGTGAGACAGACAAAGGACGACCCCAACAGAGCTCTGTTGGGAGAGCTACAGATTTCTTTGTGGGCAGAAAGGTGCCAAAGCAGGCAGAAGCCCAGTACAAAGGGCAGCCTGCAGCGCTGGGAGAAACACTCATGAGCGAGTGAGAGAGAAGGAGTGAGCAAGCTCAACAGAGCTCTGTCTTGACTGCTGTGGATTTCTTTGTGGGCAGAAAAAGGTGGCAATGCAGGCAGGAGCCCAGTGCAAAAGGCCAGCCTGCAGCGCCGGCAGAAGCAGAGTGAGCAAGTGGGGGGTGAGCTACCTCAAAGAACCTGTGTCAGAAGTGCTGCAGACTTCTTTGTGGGCAGGAAAAGCTACCAACAGAGGTAGGAGCCCAGTACAAAGGGCAGCCTGCAGCGCCAGCAGAAACAGAATGAGCGAGTGAGAGAGGGTAGTGACCCACCTCAGTGGAGCTCTGTTGTGACAGCTGCAGATTTCTTTGTGGGTAGCAAAACGCTGCCAATGCAGGCAGAAGCCCAGTACAATACAGCAACCTGCAGCACCAGGAGAAACAGAATGAGAGAGTGAGACAGGCGGAAAGAGTGACTTCAACGGAGCTCTGTCGGGACAGCTGCAGATTTTCTTTGTGGGCGCAAAAGCCGCCAACAGAGTGTGAGGCTCAGTACAAAGGGCAGCCTGCAGTGCCAGCAGAAACAGAATGAGTGAGTGAGAGGGGAGTGACCGACCTCAGCAGAGCTCTGTCAGGACAGCTAAAGATTTCTTTGTGGGCAGAAAACGTGCCATGCAGGCAGGAGCCCAGTACAAAAGAACAGCCCGCAGCACTGGGAGAAACAGAATGCTAGTGACACAGGGCAGTGAGCAAGTTCAATAGACCAACGAATCAACATTCGGCATTGACAAATGCTTGTTGTGCTACAGATGTTTGTATAGAGAGTAATGCATGGGGTGGTACATGTTCCGAGAATTTAATATTTACTGAGGTGTGTGATACTACATAAACCCTAAGAGTGAAGCCCGATGAGTTTATAAGCATCACATCACAATCAAGATGTGTACTAAGTAGTACTGGGCAGATGTCTTGTTTGCAAGTTTTATAAAGAGACTCCAAGCAAGACCCCAAAATACATTTTTAAGTGATTACTTTTTCCTGACAAGCATCCGATGAACAAATATGGATTAACTGAAGCTAGACTGGATAGCCAGACTTACTTTTAAAATATAATCTCCAGCAGTACTGTTCTACACTGCAGATCACTTTAGTATGGAAGCAAGATGACCACAACCCGAGACCAAGACCTTGCTATCCGACCTGATTTCTGTTCCACCATACTTACCAAAAAAATAACGAATAATACAATTAACGAAAAAGTATGTAAAACACTGCACTTTGGCCATTTCAGATGAAAAGTGACTCACTGACCGGCACTTGAGACTGTCTCAAGACTGAAATTGCTGTTCGTTGAGCTCGTGTTTGCTGTAATAACCAGCCAGTTACTACAGCAAATAATACCCCACCTGAAGCGCTGGTGACAGAAGACACGAGGGAAGATAAACATTGCCTTTTCTGCCAGAAAGGTTATCCCTATGCTACTGCTACTCTCTGGCAATGTTCATCTTAACCCTGGACCAACAACCCGAGGAGCAAGGGGCCCATACAGTGAATGGCCTAAAGCTAGCATCGCTAACATATGCAGCCTAACTGCCAAATTAGACCAGCTCCAGGCTTGGATGATCATACATACCCTGAAATAATCTGCCTAACTGAAACCTGGCTATCAGGTAGGGTCACAGATGGCGAGGTCACCATTGAAGGATTCCAAATGCTTGACTTGATAGAATAAGCAGGAAAGGCAGTGACTGCCTCCTATATGTCAGAAACTCACTTAGCTGCACCATCCTCCATATCTCCAAGTTACTGAGGACTATGAGCTACTAGTGGTAAAATACAAATCGCCAAAAGGCAAGACCCTTTACTATTGCCACAACCTACCTGCCCTCAAAAAAGCCAAGGAAGGCCTTCCTCTTGTTATGGAAGAAATTAGCACTCTCAAAAGGGCTCTGAACTCATCTTGGCCGGTGACTTTAATATTAACTGGTTATGTAAGGAGGCAGCACCTCCAGAGACCTAATCTCTTCACGCAATGTCACGCAACTTTTAACACACCCCACCAGGCAGAACTACAAGGCTGGTACCAGCACCCTCATTGACTGGGTCTTAGCTAGCTCACTGACTCAATTCTCTGGACTCAAGGTTCTCCTGGACATGCTGAGTGACCACTTCCTGATCTCCTTTATATGGACCACTAAACCTGCCAAAAGACCACTTTGCCTCATAGACAGCAGGGTTCTGCGGAAAGGCAAACTTGGACCCCTCAGATCGGCCATGTCTGCCTACAACTGGTCCCATATAAGCAAGCCACCTACGCTGGACCAAGCCCTTAGCTTTCTCACTGAGGATTTCAATTCCATCTGTGGTATCTATGCACCACACACAAAACAGAAAATTTAAGGGAAGTCAATGGCTGGATTGATGGCAAGCTCCTCCCTCATAAAGGAGAGGGACTGCCTCTGGGAAAAAGCCTTAAATTCAGGTAGCAAGTGCATCTTACAGTACTACAAAACTGCCAGAAATTGTGCACCAAGCTTATCAGGCTAGCAAAGGCTAACTTCCATAACACTCAGCTTAACAACGCATGGGAAGATGGAAAGCAGTTTTGGGACAACACCAAGTACATCCTTGGAAAAGATCAGAAGCAGCACCCCAAGATACTCAATATAAATAACTCACCCTCCTCAGATCTGCTAGCCATAGCTGATACCTTTAACCAAGCCTTTACAGACCTGTCCCCAGTGCTGCCGCCAGACTACCTTCTGCCTGCGGAGGACCTAGATTGCACCAGTCTGCCCACAACTAACCACCCAGCCTTCTACTTTAAAGAAGGTGATGGTGCAGGAGGCCCAAACAGTGGTCAGGAGAGTCCTAGGCAAAACCAGACTGGGAGAGAAGATGAACATGAAGTTATGATCTCGCAGTGTGTTGTGATCATGCCCATAACAAAGCTATTTAATAAATCCCTGGCTCTAGCTCTCAATTTCCGGAGTATGGAAGCAAGCCCTGATGATGCCAGTGCATAAGAATGGTGATAAGGCACTTTGGCAAACTCAGGGCCTATATCTATCCTCTCCCTATCCAAAGCTTTGGAAAAATCATGGCAAATCAACTCACAGAATACCCAGCAAGTTCAATCTGCTCTGCCCAAACCAACGTGGTTTCAGGCAAAAATGCAGTACCACCACAGCACTGCTGGAATATTTGACTATGCACACAAGGTGCTGTATGAAGGAAAATTGGTGGGGTCCATCTTCATAGACCTCACTAAAGCTTTCGACACCATAAATCACCCTCTACTAGTACTCCAGCTACTAAGATTGTGTGGCACCAAATGCCCTGAATTGGTTAAATGACTACCTTACACACAGGAGCCAGTGAGTCAAAATTGGGCAGACATTACCCAGCCCCAAATATGTACTCCTAGGAGTCCTCAAGGATAAATTCTAGGGCCCCAACATTTCAGTTTATTTGTAAATGACCTACCCATGGCCTGCGACACCAAACTTATTTTATATGCAGACGATGCCGTGTTGCTGAGCAGCAGCACCTCCCATGCTGCCCTACAAACAGAACTAGAGAACTCATTCAATAAACTTGAGGACTGGTTCAGTAGGCAAAAGCTTCTACTTAATTACAAGAAAACCAAGGCCATGCTTCTATCTAGCCCTCACCATAAATGCAGGCACACTCCTTTCAAATCACTAATAAGGCTGGTGAGCAGATTGAGCAGGTACACTTGTTCAAGTACCTTGGGTCATCATTGATGACTATCTCACTTATATGCACCCCATAGAATCCCTGGTTAGAGTGGTAAACACAAAGATTGGGGTCATCTATAGGCATAAGAAATCCTCACCCGGAAGCACTCGAATCTCTGTCTCCAGCTCCATACTCTCCACAATTGACTGAGGACTGGTGTCTATGGAGCTGCTTCTGATACAGTACTCAAAAGAGTCCAAATAGCACTAAATAAGGCATGCGCCTCAGCCTGTGTGCAGATCACTACACTCATACTTGTACCCTGTATGAGCGCACAAACTGGCTCAACCTAAAAGACAGGATCAAATACCAAACTTGCCTCCTGGCTATGAAGGCATTCCTCAGCAAAACCCCAATCTGTGTAGGATACCTGCCTGAGGCTTCTCCCACATCTCACATCACCAGAGGGAGGAAGAATGGAGCACTGTCTATCCCATTCCGCTGAACCTCACAAGGGCAGTGTGCTTTCACCTGTTGGGCCCCTTCTAGATAAATGAACTCCGATGAAACTACAAACAAACAGCCTGTCTCAATTCAAGCAGGCCTCAAACAGCATCTCAGGTCTTGCTCAAGAAGTGTGCCTGCTGCTCAGGCTCCACTTGTTAGCGTAGGCTTTCACCCAAGGTAACACCCAACGGGCTACCTAGAAAACCCTGCCTCCATTTCCAGACCAACCAAGGGTGTTAGTAGCTTATTTGATCTGCTCTGACTGCACGTTGATACTGCCCTCCCTACCCCCTTCCACCCCCTACTCGACAAAGCTCTTTGGAGCTGCCCCCCCACAGCACCCTATTCCACTATCCCCACCTCTCGCTTCTGTAGTAGGCTCTAACCCTGCCCTTTGTTTTCACTGTCACCCCTCGTTGCCACCTGAGATGGCATTTAACCTTTATGCAGTTTTCTCAACCATAGTCTAACAATGGATTTTGAGGTTGCTAGAGGTGGGCTAACTGGTGCAATCATTTAGAAATAGTTTTATATTCTGTTACAACTACTCTGTTTTTTCTCCAGTTTGTCTAATTCTCATGTAACCTCTCTTTAATGCCAATGAGCAGGCATCTGTAACCACTGTATATGTGTATTGTCTTATTTGTCCACCCTGACATGGAACCTTTGTAAAAGAGCTCACGCTCAAAGGTCTCTCGAAATATTAAATAAATTAAAAAATAACAAATAAATAATAACTGGCCATTTCCATTGAAAAATTGATGTCCATTATTACAATGCCTTAATGTCTGTACTCCCATTCCCCCTCCTGGTCACACCTAGAAATGAACCTTGGCTCAGTTTGCCTTTCCTGGTTACCAAATTTTAAATAAATAAATTAAATGGGTGTTTACTCACCTGGTAAAGGTGATTGTGTTAGTTTATATCCATGGCATGCCAGACATTGCATTATGGGTTACAGCCCACCTGATAGACTATTGATGGACACGTGACCTAGGATCAAATTTCGTAGTGTACCTAGGTCATAGGGCCCTTGCTCTCCAGTTCAATTCTTCCATAGCTGAAATAAATGGTTACTCATAACAACACAAACATTTGAACCACAGCATAGATAAGACAGACTACTTTGTAGCTGAAAGACAAGCACATGATTTATTCACCTATTGCTACAATACTAATTCTCAATCACCTAATGTGACTGAATGGAACTCCACATGCACTACTTCATGAATAAACAGTATATACATGTTAACGTTCTTAGTCAAAATGGTCAGAGGGCCTATTCAGCCAATTGTTTAGAATAAAGGAGTCTGTTTCACACTGGTTGCTCTAATGGGAGGGCCATGGAGTGCCATGGATATAAACTAACACAATCACTTTTACCAGGTGAGTAGACACCCATCATGTTATGTTTTATATCCATGGCACTCCAGAAATTATCATGGGTAGCATAAACAGCAGTACAAATCCCATCAGGGTGGGTCAGAGTGGTCAGTGTGGGGACCCATGGAACATTCTGCTAACAACATCTTGCTAGCAAGGGTGGCTTTTGCTTGTACAATGTCTCAAGTCTGTAGTGTCTTGTGAAAGTGGATTGAAGTCCATGTTGCTGCTCTGCAAATGTCCTCAGTTGAAATACTGTCTCTTTCCACCCAGGATGTGCCACTGCCCTAGATGAATGGGCCTTTACACCTTCTGGTGGGGTAAGGCATTCTGCTTTATGCCTCCCTAATGGTCTTCTTTAGCCATCCTGCAATTGTGGTTTGTAAGCTGCCATGCCTTGTTTATGGTCTTGTGTGATAACAAATAATCTCTCAGATTTATGTATTGCCTAAGTTCTTGAAATATACTCTGCTGGTGTATTTCTTACATCTAGGTGATGGGAGATTGAGTGTCCCTTATTGTGTCTGCTCATAGAGGGCTGGAGTTCAATGGTTTGATCCCTATGGAAATTTGAGGCAATCTTTGGCTGGAAGGCCAGTACTGATTTTAGGGATACCCTTCTGGGACATGAATAATATATGGCTCTTTACAGGAAAGAGCTCCCCAGCTCACTAATTCTGCTAGCTATGGCCAGTAGAAAACAGGTCTTCAGATCTGCCCAGTACAGCTGGGTTTCATGCATTGGCTCAAATGTGGGGACACCAATGAATTGAGCACCAGTGTAAGGTCCTGTGGGGCGATTGGGACTGTCTTCATGGCTGAATGATTTCGACTGTCTTTAAGAATCTGATAGTGTCAGGGTGAGCACCTGGACAGCATTGCTCGACCTGGCCCAAGGCTGCACCTATAGCCAAGAGAGGCACTCAGAGTGAGGAGGGCGATAAACCCCTGTTCAGACCCTGTTGTAGATATAGTAGGATCAAAGACATGTCGGCTTTCTCTGGTTCAGTGTCCTCATTGTACACCAAGATGTGAAAATATTCCACTGCCGTCCATATGTGAAGTGGTGGACGGCTTCGGGATTGCAGTACGTGTTGCAATAACTGAGTCGTGGTAACCCACCCTTAGCGATCTTTGCCTTTCTGGAGCCAGACCCATAGTTTAAGCGTTCTTGGTGCGGATGCATCATTGGTCCCTGGACCAGCATGTCCTGTCTGATGGCAGGCTCCACCAGTCCAAGGCCATGGCTACTGCTGTTGTGAACCAAGCTCTTCATGTCCAGTAGGGTGTTACCAGAATTATGAGCCTCCTTGACTGATGGATTTTGACCAGGACCTGTGGTATTAAGGGAATGGGAGGTAAGACATATGCCCAGTCATCGTCCAATCTTGGGACAGTGCATCGACTCTAGGGCTTGCTTTTTCCTATACCTTGAAAAGAATCTGCTAACCTGGGCATTTGACCTGAGGCTATCAGATCTATGGTATTGTTCCCCATTTCTCTGTATCATTCTGAAAATGTCTGTATGTAACTTCCATTCACCTGGGTGGATCTGTTGCCTGCTGAGCTAGTCTGCCTTGACATTTAGCATGCCTGACAGGTGGATGATGTGGATCTGACTGATGTTTGTTTGGGCCCACCATGACCCTTGTCACTTCCTCTGCATGTCCCTGCTTCTGGTTCCACACTGTTTTGCTATGTATGCCTCTATGACCTTGTTGTCTGATCAAATCGGTACCAATTGACCAACTATGGCATTTTGAAAGCCCAATGAGCATGGTTCACCGCTCTTGTTTCCAGTAAGTTTATAGATAACCTAGGCTCTGATGTTGCCCAGCAATCCTGTGTGGATGAGTTGTTCATGCACATCCCACAACCTGTCAGACTGGCATCTGTTTCCACTGTTACCTCATAAGACAGCTCCAGCGGTGTGCCCGTGTTAGGTTGCATCTCTGAGTCCACCATAGCAGAGATTTCCTCACCCTCAATGGTAGATAGATTTTCTCTCCCAAGTTCTCCCCAGATGGAGACTCTTTGATCAGAAGGCAGTTCCAGAAGGGCTGTATGTCCCAAATGGCCCAGGGTAGCAGATCCATGCATGGAGACAATCATTCTAGGACCTGGGCTATCTGTATCACCATTGGGTGTCTGCTGGTTCTGAGGTCCTGGACTAGGCTTATGAGATTGTCTATCTGTTTGTGGAATGGCCTTGCCCTCCTTTTAGTGTGTTGATTTTTGCCCCAGATGCTGTGTCAACTGGGATGGCAGAAATTAACTCTTGGAGTGGTTGACTACCTAACCGTGCACTGTTAGAGACTTCAGGACTAATTCTGTGTCCTGTTTTGACTGCACATATCAGCCTGTCATCCAGGTAGGGTATGAGATCCACATCCTGCTCCCATTAATGGGCTATGAGGACTACAGAGACCTTCATGAACACCCGTGGGCAGACACAAGGCTGAAGGGCAATACCTGATACTGAAAGTGTTGGCCTAGAAAATGGAACCTTAAGAACTGACGATTGCTTGTTCTTATTGGGATGTGAAGGTACACATCATTCAGATCAATGGATATCAGGTACTCGCCTAACCGAAAACTCTTAAGGTGCATCTGAGGGTCTCCATCTTGAATTTCTGAGTGGCCATGAACTTGCTCCAGAACTTTAAGTCCAGCATGGGACAGAGATCCCCATTTTCTTTGTGAAGAAGGAAAATATGGAATAAACCCCTATACCTTGTTCGCTGTCTGGCACTATTTGAATGGCCTTGTTCTGAATTAGTTTCTATAAATGGCCTGTACCTGGTGAGCAGATGCTCTTCTCTTTGCTACAGAAGCAAGAATGAATCTGTGTCTGTCCAGTCTGTGTGACAACTCTATGACATAACCCTTCATAACTACCTCTAGGACCCATTTGTCTGAGGTGGTGTAATGTCATTGTTCCTGAAACAGGGTTAGTCTTAGTTTTTGCCCAGCTGAGAGGTATTGATGCTTCCAGGGTGGTGTTGATGTGACTGCAAGGCCACAATCACTGCTGCTTGCTCTGCCTACACTACCTCTACCTCTGAATTTGGCAGCCACCTTGCATTGCAGCCTGCTTCATAGGAGCATGATTTGTAGTGTAAGAAAAATCAATCTGCCATCATTTATGGTTGTAGGTGCTGGGATGGTAGGCTGTTAGAACGCACAGTGGGATTGTTTGGCCACTAGGTAGGGGCTGGCGATCCTGGAGCAGAAACAGTGTGGTTTTCTGCGGCAGCACCCTATCCCACTTTTGAAGGGGATTGGGATCATGGAGAGGAATCATGGTGCCATGTGGTCCCTGCTTCAGACAGGGAGCCACTAGAGAATGATCAAGTGCACATGATTCAAAAATAGAACCATACCTGAGGTGCGCAGGAGAATGACCAAAGGAGGAAGAAATACTCTCACTATCTTAGCTGCGGCTGGCGAGCCAGATGAACCTTGGTGCCATGTGTGTGTTCTATGCTCTTTCTCCGTCTCTCGCAAACATCACAATGCTGTTTTGCATCACAAAAACTCATAATAATAAACAATTACAAGCTAAGAAAGTCAGTAAACTGTTGCTGCCCATAAAGAAACCACAGGAGGCAGCATGCTCTTTTTTAGGGTCTCACACAAAAATAAACAGTAATCCAATACTTTCAACAGGGGTGACAGTATAACTGCTAAGAAACACAGAGAACTGCTGTTAACAACCATTAGAAGCACATCAGGGAGTGGCATGCTCCTTTCCATAGAAATAGCATACACACTACAATTAATCAACTGTCTCATTGATTAAAATGCAAGCGGTGCATTCTTAGCCTTCACCATCTGGAATAGATGAGAGAAGGGAGAATTATTTATTTATTTAGTTTTGTTTACCGGGTAAGTGCACTTGCCATAGCATGACTATTTTCAGACATGACCCATATAGTAATTGTATCTAAACATCAAGTTTGGATATTAGTACTTTATGAAACTGTCCTAATGAAGTAAGCACATATCTATTTGCAACACATAATGTAAGGGAAAGAACAGTCCTAGGAGGAAAGGGAAGGACAAGGGAAATGTAGCACTCCTCTGTAGTGATAACAACATCCCCTAATCAAAGAGGCATTTGCCATTAGTTAAGTTCTTGTTTTGAGTATTAGCAGTACCAACAACACACTTATTTTACCTTTCATTACAACTAGTAACTATCCCATCTATTTGGAAACCGCTCAAGTTATTTTACTAATGAAAGCAGGGGACCCCTCGGACCTCAACAACTACAGACCGATTTTCATTCTCCTGTGCTGTCCAAACTTCTGGAAAAATCGTGAGCACTCCAACTAAGAGGAAACCTTGAAGAGGTTAATCTTTTAAATCCAGCACAATCTGGATTTAGAGCCAAACATAGTACCATTATAGCCCCTGCAAGAGTAACCAATGACTGGCAACTCAAACTGGATAAAAAATTGTGTCTGCGCTGTGTTTTAAGACCTGAGAAAAGCCTTCTATACTGTCGACTCACTTAACTGCTCCTTTCCTCTCCTGAAATCCATAGGACTCGATTCAAACTCCTTAGATGGTTCAACAACTACCTTACGGGAAGAACCCAGCAGGTGAAGGTCGAAGGAGATCTATCCCAACTCAAACCACTGCAAAGAGGACTACCCCAAGAATCTATCCTCGGTCCAATCCTCTTGCAACAATAACTCTACCAAAGCCACTGTACACCTGTTTGCCAATGATACAGTACTGTATGTCAGCCACCTTCTCCTGTGACAGCATGCATAGAACTACAAGCGAATTCAACCTACTGCAACACCAACTACTGGAAAAAACTTCTGCTAAATGCATAATAAACGAAGGCAATGTTTTCTCTCCCAAGCACAAGCAGGATATTCCATCCCAAGCAATCTCCTCATATATCCACTGTTCTTGGTGAAAACCTTGAATATGTCACAAAATTCAAATATCTGGGTGTCTGGCTAGACAGCAGACTCGACTACATAGAACATTTGGAAGAATTGCTAAAAACTTAAACAGAGACTTGGACTCTATTACAGAATAAAGCATTTTCTCAGAAGCAAATCAAAGAAGATGGTCCAGACCACATTTCTCTCAGTAATCGACTACGCTGACTTCTTATATGGACGTTGCCCCATCTCATACCTGGATAAACTGGATACACTCTACCATAGAGCCCTGAGGTTTATTACAGAATTACCTTTCAACACTCACCGTTGTTCACCCTATGCTGCAGTTGGATGGACCTCACCCACTTTAGAAGAGACAGAAATGCCACACTATGGATTTACAGAGCCATAAACCAGATGTTACCAAAATATGTCTCAGACTGCTTCATACAAGCCTCATCAAGTAAATATGTCCCAAGAAGTTACAATTTCATCATGCTTGAAGTGCCCAAATCAACTCTCGCTATGGTAGATCTGCCATTAGTTATGTGTTATCCTCCTATGGAACACTATGCAGAAGTTACTGAAAGTGAACAAACCCATATCAATTACATCCTTCAAATCTCTGTACTCTAGGCTTATCAAAGAAAAATGTAATTGTTTCCGACAACGGTAGAGAAATCTTATTCCTTCCCTCCCTCCTAGCCGCCCCATCTGAGGAGGCTATCCGCCATTCCCAAGATTCATCACCCTTACATTCCACATTTCTTCTTCCTTCCTTTTTTTTATTCTTTTATTATGCATTACCGCCTATGCCCACTGTTTACTCCTTACCCCAGCACTGGCCTTCCTTCCTCCCTCACTACCCAATTACACCTCACCCCTCTTCCTTCTCCTCACCCCTGCCTATAGCCTCTGATAAAGCATTCATCTGTCTCTACTGCCACCTGTCCCTCCTTGTAAATACCCCAACTTACCTCTCCTCAGAAACACCTTATCATCTGCCCAGACCACGATCATCCTTTTCCAAAACCTCACAAATCCCTGATACCTCATACTTTAAACCTTGATCCCCACATATTCTCTCTTCAACCAAATAAATGAGCTGCCTATTCCATAATCTATGTAAATATGTAAATGGTGTTAATTGATTCTTGGCTCATTTTGTATTACACCTATGTACTATTACCCCTGAAGCTATTGTATATCCTGTATATGATGTGCCTCAATGTGTGTGTACATTGAATCATACTATATCTTTATGTAATTAAACCTTGACCTTACCAGGTCCATCTTGCAAATGAGCTATGCTCAACGATGTTCACCTGGATAAATAAAGATTTGATTGATTGATTGATTGATTGAGTCTGAACATCTCGTAATTGGGAATAAATGCTGTTTTGGAGCTACAGAACAGCTGTTTTCCTTTTGTCTTGTCATATATAGAGTATGCCTCTTATCTAACCTGGTAAGGTAGAGTGAATTCAATATCGCAGACCAGCATGGTCTGCACATGCGGGGGGGACCATGATACAAAAATGACAGCCATGATGGCCGGGAGCCTTCCTAAGATGGCGGCCATGACATGCAAGCATTTACGATTCCAGGAGTGGCTTTAGTGCTCAAGATGGTGACTATCCCCTGTGAGGCCTAGCATGGCCACATGGCTCCATGGATCATTGGGGCATTTTTTGGCCCAAGGTCAGTTTCTATGACAAAGAAAAAATATTTATTCTGACATAGCTTCTTTAAAATCCAATGTTTCCCTACATTCACAGGCTTTAGCACAGCGCAGTGAAAGTTAGTCTTTGTGCACTGTCTCAACAGATTCTAGGGCTCTGGATGTGGCCTTCTCAGCTGCATTAGGGTCCAGAAGGATTGCCGTAAGACAGTCTACCAGGATTACTCAGCCGCTAAATAGGGTCCGCAATCCTAGAATAATGGAAAGTATCGTGTTTCCACACCTTATTTCGCTTGTGAGGGGATAGGGATGATGATGAAAAGTTGCCGTGCAATGCAGTCCCAGCTTAGCCGAGATTATAGGCAAGAGTAATTCAAAGCTAGACTGCACCTGTGGTGTGGCTGGATGCACTGAGCTTGAGGAGAGAAGCTTTAAATTAGGACAATGGTACCAGAAGCTGCAGAGGAAACGCACACATGGTAATTCTTCCTCCCAGATTTTAACCATCTGAGCTACAGGTACTTTGCCAGTAATAAATAGGAAGTGGTAGTCTCAACACCAAACTTAAGCATCCAGCACAGTTCTTGTAAAACCCAAACAAAACTACAAATACTGAAGCCCTTTATCTGATTAACATCATTAATTGAGTCTGCTGCTGGCTCGGCTGGGAAGGAGTAAACTGCTTCATTTTAAACTGTAAAATACTCAAATATATAAACGCTAAAGAAACCTATTTGATTAACCCTCATTAATGAGAGTCTGATGCTGGCTCCACTGGAAAGAGCAGACTGTTTCTTTTAAAGAACTGCAAAGGAAGTACAAATATTCAATTGCATTAAATTGATTAAAACAATTAAAAAAAACAGCTGCTGGGAAAATTAAAGCATCCAAGAACATTACAGATCCTTAAAGTGTTAAGAATATTTTTAGCAATATATTTATATGTATATATATATATATATATATATATATATATATACATGAATTAGCTGTGGTTAAATGCAGCTAAGGCCTACCTTCAAATGTTGATCACTCTGGATCACACAGGACTCCTAGCGTGCATGTAGCCTTCTCAGATGCACAGAAAGAATTGGCGAGCAGGCCCTGGGACCTATGTATACTATGAAATTTGATCCTGGGTAACGGCAACAATAACTCTATCAAGTGGGCTGCAACCCATGATGTTATGTCTGAAGTGCCAATGATATAAAACATAACACAAAACTCATTTTCCTTCATAAATTGTAATGAGTGTTATGAATATAATTATTTTATATCATATGTCAAAATTAACTGTCTGATATTTAAAAAATAATGCAACTCTTGTTGCTATCCCATATCCCATGCTGTATGACTGTGGACAACCTATGATCAAACATGGATGAACCTTGGTTGACAATTGTATGTCTAGATTAAGATTCAGAAAACATATTGGAAAAGGTCAAAATTCACAGAGATGCTTGAATAATTTGTTAGCAACTATGATTTGATAGAAACCACAGAATATAAAGTTGTGCACTCTATGCATTCATTTGCATAGGTACATAGACACATGAGCCCCCATTTTCAAAACTGTGCCTGGAAAGGGTACAAATGCTTGCTCCAGCACATCTGAGATGCACCGTCCCCATAATATTGCAATTTTCAGAAGATGCTCAATAAGAAGCACTGGCACATCCCACTCTGAATATACCAAAGATGCATCATAGCATAAACTGAAATGCTCCTGCACATCTGGAAATGCGCTGGAACATCTGGGCAAGACTGAATATTGCAAAAGGAGCAATCTGGCCTGGGACAATGGAGCAACAGGGAAGGACAGCAGATCGAAATGAGTACTGTGGAACAGCCAAAACAGGGAGGGCAGCATCCCAAGGCAGAATTGGTTGAGAGTGGCATTGCAAAGGTGAAAATGGGCACAGACACTGCCTCCATGGGCACAGTGCAAGCACCGCACATACACCAGTAACCCAGGGGACAAACAGGCACAGTGGGCAAGGCACAGAGAAAGGTAGGGACAAAGTTCCACAGCACTGGAGGCCCAACGGACAGCATGGCCTGGCCATACACTGCGAATTGTGCAGAGGATCCAGACAGGGTAGATATGGTAGCCACACGACAGGCACAGTGGACCACAGGTACAATGGCACACAGACTGGTGACTGTAGGCTGCACTGATGGCACATGCCCACAGGTACACAAGACTGCAAAAAGCACAGTAAAACAGCAGGGGACCAGGAAAACAGCAGAGGTGTACACAGCTCCAGAGCAGGGGCAATGTGCAAGTGACAATGTGAACATGGGTTCTGGGTGGACAGGGCACCGACTGCAATGCACCAACAATCAGAGTGCCAGTAGGAAGTCGCTGGCAGGCACAGTGCTGGACATCAAAGCTGCAAGAGAACCGGGACCACCATCAAACGCAGTGCAGGCAGCATGCCAAACACTGCACACCCACAGATCTACCCACCAAAGTCTACAGGGCCACAGGAGTCGCAGCAACAGTGAGGAACAGCACTGTGCACAGTGTGCTGGTGACAATGTCCCTATCGACCAAATGTGCATGAGACAAGGGCCCCATGTACCAGACCTGAACCATCGGTGTACTGTCCATGTGCCCAGAGCCACCCCATGCTCTGTTTGGCTCAGTCCAAGCCCTGTGCTCCTGCCCACTAGTGTTGTCAATGCTTGTACTGTGCAGTCTGTACCCTCATCTAGTGGCCATCCTCTGTGCCCATTGGTGGTCCTGCCTTGTTCGGTATGTGCCTCTGTGCGCCATCAGTAGTGTGTGCCGCTGCCTGTGTGCTCTGTGCCTGCACCATTCTACAGCTCATTCCCTGTGATTCCCCATTCATACTGGCACCGTTGTACTACAGGGCACCAGGAACCCTGTTATACAGATGCTCTGATTGTGGGGACACCCTTTTGCTTTCTCCGTCTTATCAGCGCTCTGTTTGTCAGTGCACTGCAGCCGGCACCTTGACCACTCAGAACCATGGAGCATGACTGATGGATACCCTAGAGGAAGCCCAGAGAACAGCATGACAACCACTGTAAGTGCATAACAAGGTGGACGAGGCATACTGCTGTGCAATGGTACAGACACAAATGGGCAGTGATATGCAAGGGTAGTGAGCCAACCATGCAACACAACAGGTGAATGTACAACATTTAAGGAAGGACCACAGACACAGGTGGTCAGCCTAACAAATTTAATAATATCAAACCCAGAAACAGCCAAAGAGGAAAACAGCAACAATGATAATAAGAAGCAATGCAAACTATATACAGCACAAAATGGGGTGGAGCAGGGCAGAAGGGGAACAGGGAATGCTGGAAACTATATACAGACAGGATTGTGGGTGTAGGGATGGGGCAAATGAGGCCATCTACATAAGTCACAGTCCAATTGCTTCACAGGCCCAGTAGCCTTGGCAATGTACCACCTGTCCCTGTCTCCGCTGGCTGCCCATCCTCAATTTGGCCAGGATCTCATGGGCCATCTTCAAAATTGTCCCCTAGTTACAGAAGATGGCAAGCAGTACATCTTGGGTGGAAATCAGCCAGCCATCCACTGTCACATGACCCCTCCTCTTCCGTTGGTCTCCACTGGCATCCTGATTACCCATGGGTGGGAAACAGAGAACACCTTCTCAGTGCCACAGCCCACACAGGCACAGCCCACCCCAATGGGCCTGAGCGTGCATGCCTAATGTTGGCCAGACCCATGCAGAGGCCCGACAACCCACAATGCACACCACATACTGACAATATGCCGGGCTACACAGCCACACAGTGAATGGGAAGTGGTACAGGGAACAGGTTAGGCCTGCAGCTGCCTGTAAAGGATGTCACTAAAGGACAGGTGGCCATGTCCCTCACAATGTGGGAACCTGCCACCTGTATGCACCAATCACACTGGCCCTGTGGCAACTCCAAGTGAGCACTGAGTGGTACCCACAACCAGGACCAGACATGGCCACTGGTGATAACACACAACTGCCATGGGCACAGTGGGACAACCACACGCTGCTGACAAAATGATCCATTGTGCATGACCGCCACCACATGGACATGAACAAGAAGCAGGCAATGGCCCACTGTGGCAATGTAATCCCCCCATACCACAGGAAAACACAGAGGCAGCACATACAGTGCACTTACCTGCCATACGACTTGGGCCACATGCTGGTGTGCCTCTCCAGTGGCTCTAATCCCCTTAGCTGCTTCTCTGGCCTGCCGCCCTCCCAAACTACAAGGGAAACACAGTGGAACAGCACCATCAGCAGCATGCTGAAACAGATACCTGCCAAACAGTGACATGAAGCAGTACAGCACAGCATGACATGTGCCCTGCTGAGAGGCAACAGACAATGTGGAGTCACAGTGCCATGGTGACAGCACAGTGGACCATCAGTCCACACAGAGCAACCCATGGGATGCTTGGCAGTACTGTCACGGCCCTGCAATGGCCAGGGCAACATGTTGGCAGGGACATGCACCTGCTACACACCCACATACCCCAAAGAGCAGGCAAAGAAAGCAGGTACACAGCACATACATACCTGGTGGTGGCACTGCCCCCATGTGGGCCTGTTCACAGAGTCTCCAGAGCCTCTCAGGATCCCATCGCGTAGGTCTCCATATCTGTGGCAACACTGCAGACCAGTTTTGGGATGCCAGTATGGCACACAAACTGGGTTGCTACCTGGGCCCAAACCTGGACCTGTGACTCCTGCAGATTCTCCCACTAAACAATTGTTCTCCAGGGGCAACAAGTGCCACCAGGTTGGCCAACTCAGACCAGCTTAGTGCCCTGGACATCCCCTAGTCTGCATGTGTGATCTTTTCTGTGAACAGGCCAGCAAAATGGTGCTGTTCACTGTGGCAGTCTGAACAATGTGTGGCTGGGCCATGCCTGTTGCATGATAGGGTCAGTATGCGATTTGCATGCACCATAGGGATGCCCCATAGACACCCATAGTGCAACACCACACATGTGCAGTAAAGAAAGGCAGGGTGGGAGAATGAGGTCATGGCTCACTGACACATGCATGTGCATCTGTGTACAAGTGCCATCTTGTTGAGGGCAGACAATGCCACACTTGCAGCCAACCACATGACGCATGTCTGCTGACTTGTGCCATACAGGGCAATGGCACATCACAGCACAGTACTGGGAGATGGGTGATACATGGTCACTACCGTCGGACTGCTCCACTGTGCATATCAAGCACGGTATGCCATATTGCGCATGCATGTTAAATGTGCCATGTGGAGATATTCAGAGCAATTCAGATGCACAATGCAAATGAGTTGAGCCTGGAGCAAATCTGCAATATTCAGCCAGGATATATTAATGATCTGATTATCCAATCCAGGCCTAAATCAATTGATTAGCATCTCATTACAGGCTTGTTCCACACCTCATTTGCATGAGATGAGCCATAAAAGTGACCAACAGGAACTGCAACCTTGAAGGTAGGTTTGTTTACATTCCTGATGATGCAGCCTCTTTGCTCTGCATTCAAATGGCACTTGGCTCACCTCCAGATATGCTAAATATTTTCTCATACATGCCCCTTCTTGTCCACAGGAAACAGGATGTCTGATGAGGAGGAGAACACAGAAGAGGCAGAGGCCAAACTTCACCAATGATGAGCAGCATGCCTTGATGGAGGCCTAATTCCTGAGGGAGGCTCTACTCAAGGGCAAGGAAGGCACCCGGCAGGGAGGATAAAGGGCTGGGATGAGGTGGCTGTCCATGTGAATGCCGTGAGAGGTACAACCATACTCCCAGGAGTGCATGAAGAGGATGGCTAGTGACAAAGGAAGGCCGAGAAGAAACTGGCCACCATATAGGCTTCCTGGCACACTGGTGGGGGCCCTTCCACTGCACCAACCCTCACACCTAGTGAGGAGATGCTAGTGGCGCCAGCTGGGCATCTGTGGAAGGTGTCCTGGGGTGAGTTCCAGACCGAGGGCAGCCCATTGCAGCACAGTGAGTATGCATGTGTCACCCCTGTGGGGGTGGCACGTGCCAGCCACAGGTGTGCATGGTTTGCCACACAGGGCCCAGCACTGTGTCCAGAGGGTGCCATGCAGGCTGCTGGCAGTGCACAGCCATATCATGGGCCCACATGCTTGCCCTGTGTGCCATTGTGCATGGCAGGTGGCATGTTGCAGGTCCCAGGAGGCGGCCAACATCACTGTCTGCAGGTGGCTTTGCATGCTCACTGGGACCTCTATGTCAGTGTGATAACGCTTAGCCATCCACAGTGGGACCCTGCACCTTCTGGCTACAGTGGGCAGGTGGTCCACAGTGGGGTGTTGCTGTCTGACAGGGCTAAGGGGGCATTGGCCAGGCTCTCAGCTGAGCCATTGTGGTCCTGTGCCACATGCTGCCATGAGGGCATGCCCCAGCACATGCGCAGGACTCACAACGCCAGTCTGATTGCTCTTCACAGGCCTCAGTGGTGGTTCCAGGCCTGTGTGACTGTGCAGACACACCTGTGGTACATATGCACACCTCCCCACATCATTCTGTCAACCTTGATATGGCCATGTGTCATTCACCATGCTGTCCGTTCTGCCTTTCATCTCTGTCACACCTCAGGGGTGATTCACCGTCCAGGGTCCATCCAGTGGCACAGGTAGAGGCTGACATCAGTAGAGATTCTACATCCTCTGGAGCCATGGGCATTGCTGAAGATCATGGGACAACATGCATTCTGTTGACCCTGCTGGGGCTGGCTGACAATGACTCCTTGTCCGTTCTTTGATACAGGAAGACCTCAGCGTGCTTGCATTGTCCACAGAGGAGGAGTATGATGATGATGATGATGCCACCCAGCAGGGGGACACAAGGTGGCACCACCCTACCACTGTCCAAGTACCCACACGGACAGCAACAGGCAGGGCAAGTGGTCCGCGCCACACAAGTGCCTCACTAGTGCGCAACCCTGCCACCAGTTGCTGTGCCTGGAGGTGGCTAGGGTGGGGCACTGCTGTGGGGCCTGGGACTGCCATCATTGACCAACAGGGTGCTATGGTGCTGCAATGGCCAGCAAGGGCCCATGAACAGCCTGCCTAAGGGCCCACCATTCATGCCTGCACATAGTCCCTGCCCCAACAGCAGCCCACTGTGCTGTGGTCAGAGACAAGGGACATGGCACAGCAGGCCGGGACCCCTCCACCCATTATCCCCCACCCCAATGCATCACCCTCTGACAGGGTAGACAAGTAACCCTGGCTCCTGCGGGCAACCATGGAGGGCCAGGCAGCACTCAGGGGAGCTCCATGGACTGCAGACGCAGGTGGGACACATGGAAGAAAATGCAGCGATGAGGGATGCGAGCTGCTTGATGAGTTACACCAACAGTGGGTGGCCATGACCACTGCGCTGACAGGATAGCAGAGGCCACTGTTGCTGGCTTTGCTGCCCTGGTTCCTTGTGGTTGCAGGAGTTCTCGCCCACTCTGCAGTACCAGAAGCTCTCCCAGGGCATGGCATCAGGTGACCACATTGCTGCTGACACTGTTCCCAGCCAACTACATTCCCAGCACCCTGGATCCCATCTGACCTCCTGACTGAAACACCCATGAGCAGCTGGTCACTGTCATGTGGGTCAACCTCCCAGGGTGGAGGCTTCAAACTCTGTGGCTGGTGACGCACCTGAAGCATCCTCCCAGCGTGGCTGCCCACATGGCCATGGCAGCCATACTGGCTCATGGTAAGGTCTGCTGGGTGCGGTTGACATGATACCCATACTCTGCCACCATTGCAGCTCCACGCACCAGACTGGCAGTGGCCAGGGCTGTGCTGTGGTATATGCACTCCAGGTGTCACACCTGCCCATGCTGTCTTGTGTGTTGCAAGGCAGTGTGGGGCAGTGGTTTTGTGCTGTGTAGCATGGGTGTAATGAGTGCAGCACTTTGCCTGCCATGCATGTGTGCTGGCAGATTTCCTCTGATCTGTGCCAGTCCTTTCATTTGACAATGTGTCCTCCTGTCCTTGGTGACACTGCAGTGGCTGCTTTTGCATGGATGTGTGTGCTCTGCAGTGCACCCTGCAGCTGCTGTGCAATGTCTGCCTGCCTGCTGTGTGTGTCCTACTCCCTGCCCTATGTAAGTGTGTGTGTGTGTGTGTGTGTGTGTGCATGTGTGTGTGGATGGCTACCCAGTTTGTGCGCTTGTGTTACTCACCTCAGTTGCCAAAGTGCTCCTCCACAATGGTGTCCCTATGCCGCCATGCCCTTGTAGCCGGTCTTGGGTCCCACATCTCCAAGGTTGGCTGCCCACCCCACCCTGGGTTCATCCTACTCTGTACTGTCACCTCTTGTGCCTGGAAAAGTATCCCACAGTCCATTGGCCATGCTGTGTAGCATGCAACAGGCCGGAATATGCCACAGGGCTTTTCTGGGCAGTATTGTATGTAGGCACCACCAGACCTGTCCAGGTATCTGAACCACATTTTTAGCATGCCAAACACACACTCGATGATGCTGTGTGTTACAGTGTGTGCCTCATTGTAGCTTTCTTGGCCTCCGCACATTGGGCCATCATATGGTGGTGAGCAGCCATGGCCGGAGGGGCATGCACTGTCACCTGAGACACAGACGTGTTAGTTTCACTCAGGCATGCACATGCAGTGCCATCCACCCCCCTTGCCTGTCTATGATGCCACTGCCTGTCCACCTGGGTACCATTCCCTCCACACCTGCACACCCTCTTCCTGCCATAATAGGCACCCACACTTGTGTCCTGCATGCAGCCCTGACAGGCACGGCCGGGCCAATATCTTCCCAGTCCTGCAACCCCATCCCTGCTTGTGTGGGCACTGTGCCACTGTCCTGTCTGGCCATTGTACTCGCTCATGTCTCGGACAATGTTAGTGGCTGGGGCCATCTGTTGCTTCTCGACTGCCACATGTGCCTGCTGTGCAGCACCTCTGCCCAGCTTGCCTTGTGGCACTACACACCACTGTCTCAGTATCTGTGACTCACAGTCCCACAGGCCCACAGGTTCCACAGTTCAACATGGCTATTGACCATTGCACTTTCCCTGTCACTCTCCCCCAACTCCCCGTGACACACTAGCTGTGTGTTGTGCCACAGAGTGCTGGGTGGACATTGTGTACTGCTCAACTCACCCACTAGGTGGCCACTTCAGATGTCCCCACTCAACAGGCAACACAAGGCCAACCGTGCCAGCTGTAGGTTCATGTGTACTCCCAGGGTGCATGGGGCAGAGATAGTGATGCGCCATGTGGAATTGCATACCACCTGGACAGTTGATGGAATGATAGCCCTTCCAGTTTATGTATGCTATGCTGTTTGGGCCAGGTGGTGCCCTGATAGCCACATTGGTACAGTAATGGCCCCTAGCATGCCTGGCATGCATGGCACCCTGTGGAATTGCTGCATGGTTTCTGTCTCTTCTGCATATGTGCTAGGGAATTTATGAACTCCGTAGCATGTGGCAGCAGAGTTGTGAGGGAACTGTGTGAGGAGATGGGACATGGCAGACTGTGTGATCCAAGTGGTGTCAAACACTAGTGTCTGGAAGGTGCCAGTGGTGAGCAAGCACATTGCTGCTGTCACGCTTTGTTTCACTGACATGGTGTGACTCGTGTGGTAGGTGCCTTCAGTTTATCATGGCACAGCTCACAGAGCTGTCTCAGAATTGCCCTGTTAAGTCTGTACCAGCCCAGAATCTCTGTGTCAGTCAGTTGTTCAAATGCGACATGGGCACAGTACCATCTATGTTGGGCATACAGCTATGGGCCCTTCCATGGCCACGTTGTTGTTCTGCCCATCTCCTCACATCCCTCATTACCTCCACCATGAGGAATGCTGCCCATCCATTGCTTTGCCTACTGCTATTCTGTTACGCTGCCATAGGTGGCTTGCACTTAGGCCACCTCCTTTTATGTTCAATCTTTGTGGGTGCATCTTTGAAGATGCACCACACATTTGCCGCCATTTGGAACAAAACATAGAGATGCATGGCACATTCATGGAAACGCCTCCAGATGGGCTGCATACATTATAGTTGGCTTGTGGTGCATCCAGACTTGCATGTCGCATCTCTGCTCTATGAATATCGCACTAAGGACATTGAAGATGCCCCATGGCATATGTTGGCACTAATGTACTAAGAAGTTCCAGTGTGTAATTTCAGCAGAATTATAGGAGTTGCAAAAGTCCCACACCTATAGAATGTTATATTATTAAACCCCAGGGAGATGTTTTTTAAGGCTTTCTAGGAGTTGTAAGGGACATAAATGAGGTTCTAAAAATCACAGGTGTCTTGGCTGCAACCCATTGCTATTCCTAAAATGATGTGCCTCAAAGGTTAGTATCACGCTAAGTGTTTATTTAAATATAACAGCGGCTGCACTTACACGCTTGTCAGGTATGCTATTCACACTTAGCATGGCCCTAATTGTTTGAATAACTGGCCCAGTTTCTTTTGTGAAGGTATTATGTTTCCATGTTTTTTTTCACAGTTAGTTGAGAATGAGTCAAAGTAAACCAGATTCAGCATAGAGCTGTGTAGACCGTAGAATTCATCAGGTGACATGTGTGCAGAATGGCAGTTATGGTTCTGAAATGCTTTTTGGAATCTCTTTGTATTCAACAGAATTCTGAAAAACATTTCTACTGTATGTAACCTGTTGAATAACTTTCCACAGATTACGTAAAATGCTGAATACTTTTCCACAGATTATAGAGAATTAATCTATGCTTTATGTAAACCATGGATTACTAATCCTAGAAAACTATTCCACTTCAGAAATTTCAGAATTCTGCTACCAATGGTGGAATTTTCCAGATTCTGTGGAATCCCATTCCACTGGAATAACATTCTGTTTGGCCTATACTGCTGTCAAGCAACTCACACATTCTATCACTAATGCTTTCTTGACAGTTTTGTAATTCTAATGAACACACCTTTACAGTTGTCATGTGTTCTGTTCTGTGTATACAGTACTTCCATTGTCTTATCAGTCTCTATTGCCTTCTTCCCTGGAAGAGCTTGCACAACACCAGTCTTGGAGAAATGGGCACAGTCGACATTTATTAACTGACGACATACATTTAAAGTGGCGTGCACAGCTCAAGAGATCTATACAGTCATCTCAGTAACCTCCATATCCTTTTCTGTGAAGGGCAGTATCCATGTGTAGACCAAGGAATGATGTACATCTCTGAGTTGTAACTCAAACTCAGTGAGTGGGGAGGTCATATGGTCAGGCGGCAAATGTCCACCCCTGCACTGGCAAGTCCAACGAGGTTGGACAACAATCTCAAAATGGAGTCCATTCATACAGCCCTTCACCTCATGCCAACTAGGGAAGGAAAGTCCTTCAGAAGAGTTTCACTCCTTCCCTTTTCCCTTATACCATTGCTCTAAGAGACTGCTAAGCCATCACAGTACAATGACTGCGACAGTTAATGCTAAACCTAATTTTGATTAAACCACTTTGAAAAGGCAAAAACAGGGCAAAACTCTGATGGAAAATCAGGAAAGCTCCTCCCATCCCTCTAGTGTGGTTATGCATAGGGAGCAAATGATTCCTAGTCTAGCCTGGCCAACCCTAAATCTAGCATTTAGAGGGAGGGAATGGGAGATCTGAAGCTGGGAGAGAAGAATGACGGGAGCTCCAGTCACAGTTCATAGAAACATAGAAACATAGAATTTGATGGCAGATAAGGACCGCTGCCACCAAGTCTGCACATTTTCCTACCTAATGAATAAGCTACAGATCCTAGGTTAACCAACAGCCTACTCCTCCTACCCCGACTAGAATTGCCTTATATCTGTCCAATGCATTCTTGAATTCCCACTGTTTGTGAATCCACGACTTCTCGGAAGGCTGTTCCATGCATCTACAACCCTCTCTGTTAAAAAATATTTCTCACATTACCTCTGAGCCATCCCTCTATCTTCAACTTGTGCCCCTTGTTCTTGCATATTTATTTTTTGAAAGATGCTACCCTCTTGGACTTTGTTGATTCCCTTGAGGTACTTGAAAGTTTCTATCATGTCCCCTCTCCATCCTTTCCTCAAGGCTATACATGTTAAGCTCCTTTAGTCTTTCTTCATATGTCTTCTGGAGCAGACCTTGCACCATTTTGCTGTCCTCTGGACTGCCTCCACCCTGTCTATGTCTTTGCAGAGATGGGGTCTCCAGAACTGCATGCAGTACTCCAGATGTGGTCTCACCAAGTGTCTGTACAGAGCGATAACAACTTCCTGTTTTTTACTGGTGATGCCTCTCCTATGCATCCCAGTATCTCCCCAGCCCTCCTTACTGCCTCTCTCACATTACTTGCCCATCTTTAGGTCATCTGATATAACTACCCCACGTCCCTTTCCATTTTTGTTGTTGTAAGTATCTCACCCCATTGTGTACTCTTCCCTGGTTTTTGTTTCCAGGTGCATTACTTTGCACTTCTTTGTGTTGAATCTAAGCTGCCATATATTTGACCATTTCTCCAACCTTGCCAAGTCCTTCTCATCCTTTCCATACCACCTTGTGTATTAACCCTGTTGCAGATCTTTGTGTCATCTGCAAAGAGACTTACTTTCCTTCCAGTCTCTCTCTGCTATGTCACTTTTAAAGACATTAAAAAGGACTGGACCCAGTACTGAACCCTGTACTCCCACTAGTAACCCTCGTTTCTTCACTGTGGACCCGCTTTACTATTACCATCTGTGTCCATTGTCCAGCCAATGTTTTATCCAGGCTACCACCCTGGGACCCACTCCTAGGCTGACTAATTTTGTTTACTAATCTTTGTGTGGTACTGAGTCAAATGCCTTGCTAAAGTCTAGGTAGGCCATGTCCACAGCCTCCTGGTCTACTACTTTGTCATCCAGTCAAAGAAATCAATCAGATTCATCTGACATGACCTTCCTGCTGTCAATCCATGCTGTCTTGGGTCCTGTGCCCCACTGGCCTCTAGGTACTCAACAATTCTTTCCTTCAAGTGATTCCATCATTTTTCCTACCACTGAGTTCAAACTGTCAGGTCTGTAGTTTCCTGCCTCTGTCTTGTTCCCACTTTTGTGAAGGGAATCACATCCACCCTCCTCCTGTCCTCAGGTATCACATCATCTTTCCATGATTATTAAAAGGGTAGTCAGTGGTGTTACTAGTTCTCCCCTTAATTTTTTAGAATTCTGGGTGAATCCCATCAGCCCCATTGCTTCATCCACCTTTAGTTTTAGGAATTCTTTCAGAACCCTTTCTTCTGTGAAAGGACTGATATCACCCCCATCCAGAGTGCTTCTATTGACTGGATTAGGTACCTCCTCCTCTTCCTTTGTGAATACTGAGCAGAAGTATTCTTTCAGTATCCCTGCTTTTCACTGTCTCTCTCTCACTGCTCAATCACCCTCCTCTTTATTCAGCCTCAGTATACCTACCTTTGTCTTTTCTTCACTCCCTAATGTACCTAATGTATAAAAGGTTTTATCCCTTTCTTTACCAAGTTGGCTATCTTTCTTTGGTTTGGGCCTTTGCTATTCTGACTGCCTTCCCCACTTCCTTCTGCTATAACTGGTACAGTTCTCTGTCTTGCTCCTTCTGTGTTTCCTTATACTTCCTGAATGCTTCTTTCTCCCTAGCCTTCCAAGCCACTTTTGAGAATCATTGTGTTTTTTTCTTTAGTTTTGATTTATTTTCTTTTAACTACTCACTCTGCCCCATCCAGATGCTCATGTCCTGTGGGTGGCACCATGTTTCTCCCTAAGCATGGTGCCAGAGCACCTCCCAGCCCCTTTGAGCAGAAACTCACATGCCTGCCTAAGGCCAGGTTACAGGGATGGGACAGAGACAGGTGACATCTGCTATACTGCTTTGACATACTTTCTATTGACTTATTAGTTCCCATAACCCCCTTCCTTAACAAACACAACACCTGCCTTGGAGTAAAGGCCACAGTCATGTGTTTATAACTGACATATTATATGAATGAAGCATCATGTGTAGCTAACTTGGGTGATTAGCCAGTTACCAGAAGCCTCCATACACCTTTTTGTGAAGGACAGTACCAATATGTAGACTGTGGGAATGATGTACCCTCTAACTTGAACCTAACCTTACTGGAGTGATGAGGTCATGGCAGGGGTGTCAACAACAACCCCCATTGCCCAGTTGGTGGTGCATCACACACATGCAAGACTCAATGAGGTTGGACTGAAAGCACCAAAAGGGGTCAGGTCATACAGCCTCTTCCACCTCATTCTGACCAGGGAAGAAAAGTAATTTTGGAAGAATTTGACTTTTTCTCCTTTATCCTTTGTACCAATGCCCTGATAGACTCCTAAGCCACCACTGCACAGATGCAGTCCAACCCCCACCCCCAGCAGCTCACTCCAAATACTCTTCCAGTTTCTGATGGAATGAATCAAACAAGAAGTCTCAATTATTGTCCAATGAATGAACACCTTCCTTAGCTGCACCACATCTTCCCCAGTGGACTTTCTAAAAGGGCTGTAGAGTATCTCCTTATTGATGCATATACAAGCTTTATTCATGACCTGAAAGTTCTCTGAGTGCTGCCAGTGAAGCCTTTGAATGATATGGGACCAGAATATTTTGTCCCTAGGCCATGGTTCATGAATGGATCTTATTTCCTCTTTTCTCCTGAGAAGCAAGGCACTAGCTTTCTGGAGTCCCAGGTCATTCCCACACAGATACACCAGTAGTTTGTCTTGTGAACTTCATGGCAGAGCCCCACTACCAGCCTAGGAAGAAGTTTACCCAGTGCATGTTCTTCTGTCCCAACCAATGGATTTGCACTTTCAGTGGCATAAATGCAGAATCCTCCCCAAGATCAACATTCAGCTCTCTCCACTGCCTTGTGAATGAAAGAGTGTCCACAGATCCAAACCCTCTTGGGACCATCAATAGAACCTGGAACATAGCAAGACAATGTTAAAGCGAGTGTGTGTCTTACATAACACAAAACATTTGTGACTTCCACTGGCCCAGGGCCTGGATTTGTCCATCCATAAGCCCTGAGGCTCTGGCTTTCAGTGCTGATCCTGTCTTGAAGGAATTGGTGTTAAATTCCTCATAATTCAACCCTGCCTGCTGCACCACCAGTTTTAGAACATGACTAAACTGTGTTACCAGGGTGCCATCTGCATACTGTAGGAAGGCTGCCCCACAGCTGGGTGGAGGGACATGTAATTTGTCACCATGGCCTCTTATGACCCCAAGCTGACCTCAGGAGCCTGCACAGTGAATTAGCAATCTGTGCCTCCTTTGTTCAGTCTAATGTCTATAGAGCCTGATGTGCATATCCTCTGGTGTCACTGCAATGTTATGGCTTGCAGTCCCATGGGGATCCCACTCATTGTTGGTTGCACCAATTCTGAGACCCAAAAGACCCCACAGAAGCCAACAAAACACAGTCTTAAATAATCCAGCCTCCATTGAGACCACTGGTAGGGCCTCCCACACATTTTCAAGTGGTGCTCAGTCTAAGAGTGTACCGCTGGTCGATCCAGTTCAAAGTCCCTTTCCTCCAACCGCCAAGGATCTTCTGAACCTTGAAAGTATAAGTAGTGTCATTGAAGCCCAACACCTGGTTAAACCATTATTTATTTATTTATTGAATTGTTTCACCAGAAAAGATACACTGAGCAACTTAATGCTCATCTCACAGTACATCCTGGGGAAAGGGGAAAGGGATATACAGAGTACAAGTTCAGTTAGATACATACAGATGGTGTAATTATACATACAGTTATAAAACAGGAACATGGCACATGAGACAATATAGGCTGTTGCAGAGTTCTGTGCAAGCAGATCTTAGGAGCAGCATACAAAATAGAATCAGTACAGACAATGAGCCATAAGATACATGGTTGTCAATACATAAAATACAGACAGTACATTAGTGCATATGCAGCAGGGTGAACACTAGTTGGAACACATTGGAACCAGTCACCCCTATTTAAGAGCCAGTCTAAAGTATAGTGCAGGTGGGGGTGAGAAAGGAGAGAGGGAGGGAGAGAAAACAGAGAGGGACCCCATTACAACCCCACTAGGTGCTGTCCAACTGGCCCAGGCATCAGGCCACACATCTTAGCCCCCATTATATAGCTGCACAACTGTTCTACAGGAATCAGCCAACCATTAGGCCATCTCACTCCATATAGAAGATGTCACAGTGTTCCACCCCTGACAATACACTGCCCATATCCAGAGAGCAATGGAGTTACCTACACACTCCCAGGCCTAAGGGTCACCACCTTCCCAGGAAAGATGGAACTTGACCTGGATCCCAGTCCACTGCTGTAGCCCACTCTTGAACATCTGCCATTGCAAACTCAATAAAGCATCAGAAGTACCATTCTCAATGCCAGGGACATGTACAGGTTTAAAATGAATGTTATGAAGCATGCACTTAATGACAAAGATCCTAATGGGTTCTCCCAGTGGCCCTATCCCCAAGTTTCCTGTTGGTGGTGTGGAACATTCCCATTTTATCAAACCAAAACCCACCCTTTTGCCCTCAACCGTGACCCCTCGTGCTGAGTACCACTATTTTCATTAAAACTCCAGCAGGCTAAACTGCTTTATGAGCCTTGCTGTTTGAGGCCACTCAGCAGCACACCACATGCTCCCTGAAGTATGCTACAAAACCCAGTCCCATAATACAGCCATCACTAAGTTCGCAGGAGCAAAAAGGCATAGCAGATGATAGCTCCTATTAAGATAAATTATAATATTTCAAAGTCTGTATTGTGGTAATATATTCATCAAGATTTTTTTGAAGTTTTCTTTGTGATACTTGAGATGACTTTAATAGGTAATCTATTCCAAAGTGAAGTTGTCCATAGGATATAACATTATTTTCTATTTTTGGTTTAGAATCTCTCAAGCGTAACCTGTAATGGATTTCCCTGGTGTTTAGTTAGTCATTCTTAAATTCAGTTTCTACATCCAGTGCTAATAAAGGGTTATGTAGTATGTTCTAGCTCCTAGATGTCATCTGTCACAGGCCACAAGATGCCATTAAACTAGGAGAAGAAGGCTACCTCACCTCCACACCTCCATGTCTCTCTGAAGCCCTCCTTCACCCAGATCAGGTGTTGAGGCTTCCAGTCCCAAGACCCCAGCCTCAACATCCACCGCAAAAATATTGTCCCCATTGGGATGACTCAGCAGGCAAAATTTAAATGGCCTACTAATAGTTGGAGCTCCTTTAGGGTGATCTTTTGACCTTCAAAGCATAAGAAAGAACAAGTCACTCCAGACAAAAATATTTTTTTAACATGTCTTCAAAATATTTATTCCTCCAATGAAGCATGGACCCCAGGTCAAGCCCAACATGTCGTTCCCACTTTGGGCTCGTCAGGAGATAAGGGCTTCCTAATGCTTTCTATCTATGCTTTTTACTTTTCTCCTTGTTTGATAATTTTCAAACAAACCATAGTCTTTATCACATGTCTCCTTGGTGGCAGGGATGCCCTACATGGTGGTCCTAAGGGAGAGAAAATGTTGGGCTTGTACATGGAGGCCCATGCTACATTGGATGAAAATATATCATCAATATTGTCTGAAGTGACTAGTTCTTTCTTGTACTTTGAGCTGTCAGTTACCAAACTAGTCCAAACTAAGAACTCTAGTATTATTTACATGGAGTACCTGTCTGGATCTTTGGCTTTGTGATCTTCTTGACCTCCATTGCATAACCTAGAAAAGCCCTAACAACCTCAATCTTGTCCTGAGGCAAGCAACAGTCCTGCAACTGTGCATCTATCTCAATGCACAGCAATGATATGACTGAGTTTGGGGACTCTGCTTTACTGGGGAGATGGAAGAGAAGAGTGAGAGGACACTGCAATTCATAACTCTTTTTAACCCCTCTCTCTCCACCCCATCCATATGTCCACTCCCTTTAGGCAGTTCCAGTGGTTCCTGTCCAGGGGTGGTTCCAGAGCACCTCCCTCCTCATGTGGGCAGAACCCTACCTGCCAGGTTACAAAGGAGGGGACAAAGTCAAGGTGACATCTGCTGTAGTGCTTGGTAGACTTTCTGTTATGCACCATAATACTTGAAGAAAATAGTGCTCTCTTTGTAACGGTATATGTACTATTTTTTCATTAATAAATGTATCCCCACTAAAGCAGTCAAGGACTGTACCATGTGAATGCAATGTTGTGGATTTCTGGGGCTCCCCATATGGTAATTCTGAGCTATTATGTGTTCAATTCTCCACCTTCATGTTTATGTGCAAGAACATGTGACATCTTTCCAGTTTCCCAATCCTAAAGAGCTGACTTCCATTAACAGCAAAGAAGATTGCTTGACATTATTTGGTATCCAGTGATGATAGTGACTGCAATTGAGTGAATGCGACTTATTTACAGTGCTACCTTTGGGCTACCCGTAAGGTAGCGACAGACTATGAAAAAGACAGTAGGAATGAGCAACGAAGGGTGAACAAAATGGAGGGATGGGAAAGAAAATGGAGGTATAGGGAAGAGGGTTTGTGTGGGTAGTGTGTGGTGCTGTCACCGAGCTAGCCATGTGGTGTGGTGGTGAGGGTGGCTATTATTGGGGCTGGGACTGGGGAAATTTTACTGCTGCCGTTGTTTATTTGTTTTTGTCATACTATCTCCCCATGCCTAACATGCACCCCTCTGGAGTTGGCTATATTTAATCAGGGGTACTGGATGCCAAGCCCCATATGAGAGGGTGGTGCACAGGGGGTGCAGCCCTCCCACATAAATACTATTTTAAATTGCAGGGTGTATTGTCACCCACAAGTGTACATTGTCGATTTGCTTTTCAGTGATGTACAATCACTGTAACAGCGATCGCTGCTTTGTGATCACTGTTGTGACATGGAACCCTTTATTTTCACAACCCTGGATGGCTCCCATTTAGAGCAAGTTCCCTCCTTATAATACCTGGGTGTATGAATGGATTACTACCCTAATTTTTCCTGCCATACCAACATCTTCCACAAGAAGCTCCTCCCAACTTGTAGAATGATATGGAAATTAAGATTGTATCTCACTCCCTGTCTAACACAAGACTGTTGAAATATTTACACTTACTACCTTTGCCTATAATAATATGGTTTGTTGGTTTAACAATTGCTTTTGTTTAGTTATCACTAGGGAGGACAGTGACCCTTGCCAGAGAGGAGCATCAAAGCAGCCATTAAGGGAGTCTCGAAATGAGGTGGCCAGCATTTACTAGTGAAAGGATCCTGAAAAGGGTGGCAGCCATAAAGATTGATAAGGCTTCATGACCTGATGGGTTGCATCCAAGGATACTCAAGGAATTTGCAGCAGAACTGGCTGATCCTGGTAGGTCTGTTCAATAGCTCTCTAAGGACAGGGGTAGTTTCAAAGGATTGAGGTTGGTAGATGTAGTTTCACTGCATTGGGGGGCAAGAACAAGCAGGGAACTACTGACCTGTCAGTCCTACCTCCATTGTAGGAAACCTGATATAGTCACTGATTAAAGAGGATCTTGTGAAGTGCTTGGAGAGTAATGGTCTCTAGTATAGTAAGCAGCATGGATTCATGCCAGGAGAGCTTGACTGACTAACCTGATAGTTTTTTAATCAGGTGACAAGGGAACTGGATAGGGCAGTGCTGTGGATTTGCTATACTTTGACATCAGCAAGGATTTAGACTCATGTACCCCACAGATGCTTGCTGAAGAAGATGAAAGATCTGGGTGCAGCTAAGTTCATAGAAACAGGGTAGGTGACTGGCTAAAGGAGAGACACCAGAGGGTAGTGGTCAGTGGAGTTAAATCAGAAGATAGTGAGATCACAAGTGGTTTCCACAGGGATCTGTCCTGCATCCGGTCCTCTTCATCATGTTTGTCAGCAATATTGGTGAGGGGATCCAGGCCAGGGTTGTGTCTCTTCAGATGGCACTAAACTATGTGGCAGAGTGGACAGTGATGAGGGAATAAAGAAAATGTAGAGACTTGCAAAATCTGGAGGACTGGTAAAGGGTATGGCAGTTGAAATTCAACACCAAAAAGTGCAAGGTGATATGCCTAGGGAACATAAACCACAGGTAAACCAGAGTAGTGGATGGGAGGTGAGACTCAGTACCATGGCAAATGACAACTGTCACATTTATGAGGTGCTGTAAAGAAATGGCTATGTTAAACATTTAAGGTAAAAATATTGAGTATAACAAACTTACGAGCCTGTGTTTGCAAAAATTTAACATAGCCTCATAACTTTATTGTTTTTTATTTTTACACCAAATTTAGAATGTAGCCTTCTTATGACCGTATCTTATGAACAATGGCAGAGAAGATTTTCATCTCATTCCCAAAAGGTGATTTAATGCAACGATCTCAAAATCACCTTTCAGGATATAAAAACATTTGGCCAGTATTTGAAAATGACTGCTGTCGCATTCATGAGGTGCTGTAACTATATTTCTGTGTTGTAAATTTGGGTAAAATATTGAAAATTACAAAGTTATGAGTCTGCATTTTCAAAATTCAATGTAGGGCTCATAGCTTTGTTCTTTTTAATATTTATACACCAGCTTTTCAACATAGCCATCTTATGACCCATCATCATGAACAATGGTGGAGAAAATTTTCAACTTCCTGTTTGAAAGGTGATTTCACACAGTGAAATCACCTTCTCGACAGATTTACCTAATGTCACTTGTATTGTTCATGAGGTGATGTCCTAAAGAGGGATATTGGCATTTTGTAACAAAAATATTGGAAAATGCCAAGTTGTGCTACTAAGTTCAAAACCTCATTGAAATACATTGAACCACATACATGATTTCCTCAGTTTGCGGTCCACTGTTGAGCAGTAAAGACATGTCTGCAGTCAGAGATCATTACTTTGTTGGACTCCGATGGGTAAGTAAGGCTTGCTGGGGTGTGGGATGTTTGGTGCTGGTGGAAGGGCAGGTGGGGGCAGGAATGGATGCAAAAGACATCAATGGATAGTTTTCTTTTACAAGGATTAAAACAAACAAAAAAACCCTGAGGCCCAGATCACAACACTGAGGGATTGGGCACTCCCCCAGTGTCACTCTTATGTTCTGGGGGTGCTGAGAGAGACAGTCAGGTGCAAGAATTAAAAAAGAAACATGGAGGAGTCCTGATGGTGACAATGGAGATTGGGCACCCCCAGTATCACCCATGTTTCTGAGGGGTGGGTGGTGGGTGCTGTGAGAGAGGTTGGATGGGGGTATGTGTAATTTGGATACAAAAAAATCAACATCATCTGATGGCAACACTGGGGATGGAGCACCCCAGTGTCAATGTTATGTTTCTGGGGGTTGTAGGGGCTGAGAGGGAGGGATGGGTAGGGGTGGGGATATCTATAATTTAAAATGAAAAAGTTGGCGCCATGGCACTCTCCACAATGTCCAAGATGGTCTCACTAATCTACTGTTACATGTGCTAGTAGTCGCACATGCACAGTAGACTGTGGCAGACATCTTGAAATGGCAGAGTGTGCCGTGACCACTGATTTTTTCTTTAAAATTATGCAAATCCCTCCTCACCTGACTCCTTTCAGCACCCACCATCCCACCCCCAGAAACATAAGAGTGACACAGGGGATATCGAGTTCCTCAGTGTCACAATCTGGACACTGTCTAGTTTTCAAAAATAGTACAGTGCCCCTGGAGACAAGGAGTGTGTGTTCCAGGGATGATACAGATGTGGAGGTGACTGTGCTCCATCTACAACATGTTATTTGGCCTAAAGGAAGGCAATGAGCCCTTTTCTGTAGCAAGAGGTCTGCAGGGCTACACCCACTGCAGCCCTAAAAACAAGCACAGTGTGTGTTTTTGGAGTGTGGGGTGGGACATATGTGATGTGTTTCCAATTAATGCGACGCTACCAGATTAAAGCAGTAACATAAAGGCAAGTACAATAGAGGTACTCTCTGAAAATGTTAAGGAATATAGAATGATAACAAAGAACTTTAAGAAAATGTTATTTATTTTTGTTGACCGGTAAGTGCATTAGACAAATCTTGCTTATTTTCAGGCATGAGCCGGGGAATGGACAGATGAATGGCAGCTGACCTTGAACCAGATTAAGCTGTTGGTGGTATTTTAGTGAATGGGGAGGGATTTGGCCAGGGCACTGGATAAATTCCCAACTTTTTCAAGTAGTGCCATGGGACCTTTAACATCCACCTGAACTACCATCAGAACAGGCAGATGGGACCTCAGTTTAACATCTCATCTGAAAGACGTCCACCTCAGGGGCACAGCTCCCGCTTATGCTGCCTACAGTGTATGTACTGGGATTTAACCTAAGCTCCTGGTGTAGGGCTAGAACCCACAGTCTTCTGATCTCCCAGCCTCAGAGGTGAGTGTGCTACCGGCTGAGCCACTGACACTGCAACATAACATTCTGCAGCATGTGAAGACCTCTCTGTCAGTAAGGTGTCTTTTCTTATAGTCTCCCCTGCTCTGGTTTCATATTCCCCATCAGTCCACTGTGACTTAACCTCACTACCCTGAAATCTCTACTTCATTATAAACATATTATATCTATACTTGTAGCTAGCCCTCACTTACTCCTCATAACCATCTTTCTTATGTACATTCTCCTCTGGCTTTTGGTCACCATTTAATGTAGAACATTCAAGATGTCTGGCACCATGTCCTTAAGGTAATTATCTATTATGTGGGGGATCTAGGGGCCAATTCTGCCAATAGTTATGAACTCCAAAGAAATCCAGGTGGCTCAAATCCTGTTATAAATTCATATGATTTTATTGAGTATGTTTATCACCACTTAACGCCCATGGAGCCACATTTCGTGGCATGGATACAACTTCCTCATAGGCACATGATGGTACGCCAGTTACAACAAAGAAAATAAGTGCCAGTGCTATATACAAACATATATACAGCCAGTAGCACATTCCCTTATGTGACACTAATATAGCTCTATGACATACAGACCTAATAATTCTTAGATACATAAAACATATTTCTGTACTATATTTCTGTTTATCTGTTGATTTTTCCTCATAACACAGCATATTTAAGGGTAAATAAAAACTAAAGTACCATAGTATAGCTTTCTGGGATTACAATAAATAATATTGCATAAGTACTTCACCAATCTATATGTGGTTCTGTAGTACATACATAAATGATAGTACCTCAATTTGTGATCAGTGTTCTGCTGATTTACAGTATGTATATTCCTCTTTCTGTAGGCTGATTCTGCTTTCTGAAAGAATGTGTTATGCTAAGTAAAATACTGTGACTGTCCTATGTTACTGTGGTACATACAGCATACTGTATGTCTGATACTGATATAGGTTTTACCTGAAGGCAAAAGTAACTTGCCAAATGAATGTGCAATTAATTCACTAGACTGCAGCCTGCCTCTATGTACAAAAATAAAATAAAATATAAGCTTGAGTTTTGACAGTATTTTAGTCCTTTAACAGTAATTTAACGAGGAAAGTTTTTTTGTTACATAAAGGAGAAAACAGCTGGTATAAAAATAATCAAGTGTTCTGTAGTGAAGAAGAAACAGAACATGGAGCACATATTAGGCAAGGGGCTGGAAGCATGAAAAGCAGTATGTAGTTGCTGCCAAGAGGGCAAAGCAGATTGCTAAGATATATAACATGAAGGTGACCCATATGCAAGGAAGTAATCTTGCCATTTGCAGGGCCTGGTCAACTTCACCTCATATTCTGTGTGCAGGTCTAGAATCCTCAACACAGAAAAAAGACATTAAAGGGACACTGTCAACCTTTTTAGCGTCACATTATTTCTAGTTAAAATCCCACATGTTATGATTGCTTACCTTCTCTAAAATCCATTGATGTTGCTGGTTGTTTTATCTTTCTCCTTGCTTAGTAGAACTTAAATGCATGCTAATATATAGCTAAACCCGACATTGTATTGTTTCAAATCATGATCTACTCTTACTGAATATTTTGTGAACATTAGAAACATGCCCAAACAATGCAGCATCTCATGGTGCAATAGCCTTCTCTAGTTCCACTGCATAATTAGTGACTAGACTGTGTTGGGTGTGTTCCTAACTCCAGGAAAGATGTAGTGGCAGTTGATCAAAGAATGTAAGCAAACATATTTTGGTGCAGTATCACCAGTAAGGTGGACAGTCAGTTTTCCACTTTTAAAAGAAAAATAAATAAAGAATCAGAATCAAGCTACAAGCTATATCAGTAATCTCCACAGAATGTGAACAATCATATTATATGTTTTTTAACTTGGGATACATTAAGTCCTAAGGGATTGACAGTGTGCCTTTAAGGTAGTCAAAGAGTTCAACACAGTGCCATTGAAATGATTAGTGATATGGGAAAAATTATTAAGAGTGGCTAGTGGCCTTCTACATGGTTACCTTGGAGAAAAGGAGATGGTGATGGACAAATCTCAGTATTCTGCATTCTCAAGGGTACTGACAAGATCAAACAGACAAGGACATTTGATGTGGTATTGAATGCCAGCACATGTGCTGAAATTTGAAGCTCAGGGGAGATAAATTGAAGGTAACATCCTCAGGTGTCAAGCCACTGTATATCAAGAGGCACTCCCTCATGATTCCCCAAGCCCCAGTATTGCCAGTGAAGTATTGCTCCCAATCATTCCCTGATGATCTAGGGTCCCTGCCCCAAGCTCAATATGCCTGAATATGGCACAGCCCCCAAGTCACTAACATCCTGTCCTGGTAGTCTAGTGTGCCCCCATTACCTCCACCACAGCAGGTACCACCTATCACCCCACTCACCCTCCATTCTGAACCCCAATCAGTTGCCCGGCACAGCTCTCCTCACCCCACCATATCCTGATGCCAAAAGAACTGGCAGAGTGTGTACTGTATATAGTAAGCACTCTGACAGTTCATTTCGGCATCCATCCGATATGGTGGAGGAGGGTTGTGCTGGGTGCCTGATCAGGGTTTGGGATGGGGGAATGGGTGGTAGCCAGTACTTGCCATGATGGGGGACCACAAGACCACCAGGATGGGATGTTGGAGCACTGGGGCTGTGCCATATTCGGAAGCATATGGGCTGGAGTTGGGACCCTAGATCACCAGGGAATGATTGATAGCAATATTTTACTGGCATACAGGGACTTGGGGATCACATGGGAATGCCTGTTACTATACAGTGGTGTACATTATGGCATGTCCGTTATTGGAGAGGGGCACTGGATCACCAGGGACTACCTGTTTCGGAGTGATAATGTGCATTAGGCACATGGGGGGGCAATACATCAGGTTATTCGTATTCAGTTAGGTTACTGGCAGCTTGGGATTCAGGGAGCCCTAGCCTTGTTCCTTTCAAGGGCACAACCACCCACCCTACTGCCCTGCAGCTGTTGCAGCACACATTGTGGGTGTGCCATCTGTTTGGTGCACTGCCATTGTTGCCACAAGCTGTGGGACTTTGGCGCCTGGACCCTGTCTGATGGAAAATCGGCCGTAGGGTCCCAGATCAACCTGAACTTGGTGCAAGCTGTCTTTGTCATAGCTTGCAGCTGTGCTTTGAAAATCCTAGGCATATCTTTGTGTACTAGACAGTGTAGCATATGCCTCATTAGCCATAATATAGCCACAGAATATGTACATTTGCTTCCTTAGTAGTGCCGTCATTTTCACTAAATATCCAGGTAATCATTTATAGGCAAACAATACCTAAAAGGTGTGTCCTGCACAGCTCACCTGCAAACTGGAAAACTATTTAAACTTCATTTTGACTGATTTATGCCAAAACAAAATGTGAAGATCAAAGATATATTTGGTGTTTTATGTCATTCTACCACTGGCGTAGAAACCTGACACAGAATGCTGGAGTTAGTGCTGCATTTATCCACTTGTAGTGATCAATAATCAAGTCTCACTACATACCATAATATATATTTTGTTATTCTCTCAAGACTTGTAGCATCATAGTTGATAATACTGATGTTAAGCCATGTGTAATTTTATTTTGAGATGTTGTCATCCATAACCACTGTCTTTTCCCTCATCTTATTCCTAACACAGGGACTTTTTAATAAAACACAAAGAAAGCAATACAAGCAGATGGATATTTGGACAAGATCAAAGGTATGATACTGTAACACTGTACAAACAACATTCTTGGATCTTTGACCCTCAGACTGCTAATACAATTTGTGCATGAAGCTTTAAGAAATTCAGTCTGTCATGGAAATTAGAAAAACAACACAACTCTCATTTCCAAAGAAGACACGTTACAACTAAATGAAGCAGACAAGAAACATTTTGGTTTTCAAAACTCAGTTCCATTGCTCCAAAGCAAAAGCTGTCCAGTTACAGCAAAAAACAGAACCACAACCTATGATGCCTCACAACAAGTATGACAAACAAACTTGCATAATTTGATATTTATACATGTCTATTTTCTTTTCAATCAGTATTTTTTCAAGCTTCTTTGTCCTCCCTTAAAGGAAATTAAAGTCTTTGGACACTGGATCATGAGCTATACTGCAGGTCTGATTTGTATGCCTAATGCAGTCTGTTTTACAGCTGACTAATATTGCTTCATCATGTGTGTACAGAAACTATGTTTTTATATTTAGAATGGTATGTATTTAACGTTTGTGTAATATTGCAATTTTATTTATTTATTTAGTTAGTTTTTGTTGACCCGGGTAAGTGCACTAGACAAATTCTGCCTATTTTCAGGCACAACCCAGGGAAGGGGATACAGATGAAGGCCAACTGACTTTAGACCAGATTAAGCTGTTGGTGGCATTTTAGTGAATGGGGTGAAATTTGGCCAGGGCACCAGGAAATTCCCTACTCCTTTTAGAAGTGCCATGGGATCTTTAACATCAACCTGAACTACCACCAGAACAGACAGATGGGACCTCGGTTTAACATTTCATCAAAAGACGGCACCTCAGAAGTACAGCACCCCACCCTCATGCTGCACTGCAGTGTCGGTATTGGGATATAAACCCAAGTGCCTGGTGTGGGGAAAGAACCCACAGCCTTCTGATCTCCCAGCCTCAGAGACAAATGTGCTACCTGCTGAGTCACTGACACTGACAATTATGAAAACCAAGTTCAATTAATAAACACAACTTGACAATATAACAATATAGTAAACAGATTTCATGCAAATATAATACAAATGCTTCAAAATGAAAATCATTATGCTCATTTCCTGGATTGACTAATGAGCTCTAGCAAATACATTTGTCAGCCCAGCACAGACTATGAGGGCAGAATGGCTCTCAAGTTCCAGGACAATTTTCATTAAAATTAATGCTCAATGATTATCTGGGCTGTACAAAAAGCCACCAAGGAGATTAATATGCAGGTCTACGGTCTTCATTTACTCTCAAAGCACATGAGGCAAGAATAGCTTCTGTAAACTGCATGCTACATATTTGCAATTTGTATAATCTTATTGGACTATTGAGCTCAGAAAGTTACACAGGTGGTTAAGTTTACAAAGATATGGAGGAGATCTTCCTATTTGAAGTATAATTGCTATCACTGCCATTCATGTCTTTGCAAGCTATGTGAAATGGCTGTGAAATGCATTCATTTTGATACAGTGTATTACATCTTTTATATGCTGTAAGAATATACAGTGAGATCAAACAATGCATGCCTGTAGCATTACTGTACAAACAAACAAATCCTTTGCAGCATATCTGTGATAGTATTTTAGATCACTCAAGTTAGAGTTTCACTACACTGAATGTTCTGTATTAAAATATAACCTAGTAAATTTTAGTACTTGGCCAGAAGGGAATAGTATAAAATGTCACACTGAAGTGGCATCTCTGGCAGGAGTGAGCACCTATAGTATCTCACCAAGGAGAAAATTGACTTGTCTGGCAAAACTACAGTTATGCTTCAAATCAACCATTTTAAAAATAAGATGAGTTTACTGAGCTTGACAAGGTTGATGTGTGCAGTTGTAACATAGTCCCATTATAAATGGTAACAAGAAGAGATGAGATTAGTCAAAGGGCAATTTGTGACAAAATGCAAAATCTAGAAATTTGATTTGAATGTTGCATTGATAAGCAAACCATTGCCTACTCAAATCACAACAGGCAGCTCTTAATAAATCATTCATTTTTTATTGGTAAACCGAATGCCACTGAAAGACAATAATCTGCAAATGTCTGTCTGTTAGGATCTCTGTTTAACAATGTGATGTAGAAAGAAAGAAAAAAAAAAACAAGTGTGTTGCAGGTGATACCTTTGATTGGACTAATGAAATTATTTAAAGAATTAACAATGTGACAACATGAAATAGAGCCAACACAGAGATTATATATATATATATATATATATATACAGTATATATATATATACATATACATATATATACATATATAGATATAGATATATATATAAATAGTACTGTATGACTTTGCTTATTGTAGCCATTAATCTGCCTGTTAATTTATATCCTACCCTGCCTGAACTAGTCTCCTTCTGACAACTACTGCACTGTTATTTTTCCTACCTACTCTAGTCACTTTATCTGCATATCAAAGCTACTCTATACCATAGTTTGGCTCCTTTTTGTGCTATTGCTCTTGTATCATGTTAAATTGCACACTGTTTGCACTTTACTTTGTCATTTCATTGATGCAGTGTGCTTAATTATTACATCCGTTTCCTTTTCAAGGCTTGCACATGGAAACAAGGCTTGACTCAGTGTGCATTTCCTGGCTACCAATTTTCACATAAATACATACATACATAAATAAATGCATAAATGATGTATTTTAAAAAGTTTTACCAGGTAAGACATACTGAGCTGGTAACAGCTCCTTGGGGTTGGGGATGGGATAAGCAATGCAAATTGTGCAAGTGAATTTAACATACTGAAGGTAACATAAAGAAAAATACAATAACAATACATTATAATAATTAAAAATAAAATACATTAAGTTAAGCTGTGCAAGTACAGGCAAATAGTCAAATCAAAAACAAAATAACAATGTGGAACACACACATGTAAGTGCAATACAGTACTGGGAGCAAACTCCAGATAAGGAGCAGAATAATACCACCAAGAATGCTAAGAAGAAGAAGAATCAGCATTTATATGGCGCTTTTCATACACAGTATCCCAAAGCACTTTACAAGCAATGCCAAACTGGTAGTGAAGTGACTGAATGTGTGGTGGTGGCCATATCGCACATCATCACCCACACACAGCCTGGATAATTGCATGAACCTGTTTTATGGGAGGGAATGTTGGCTAGGACACGGAGATGCTCCTGCTCTTTTGTGAAGAGTGCGTGGGTTCTTTACTTCCACCTGGACACCAACCAGGACAACACCAGGATGGGCAGAAGGGACCTCGGTTTAATGTCTCATCCAGTAGGATGGCACACCCAGCAGTACAGCATCCCCCAATACTGCACTCGGATGCCAGCAATTTTAGTGCAAGTCCAATCCCGTGTGGGAGAGAACCCATGACCTTCTGGTCCAGAGGCGGATGTGCTACCAACTGAGCCATGCTGACATCTCATGCTAAGGTGCAAGAATTATCAATACCAATGCAATAAGGCAGATACTGAAGCAAAACGTTTACAGGTGTGAATCACTGGTTAGGAGCAGTTTAAAGCTACAGACTGGTGGCCTAGGGTGGGTAGGCAACTGCTGCCACCAAGAAAGGAAGGTGCAGGGGCATCAACAAAACTGGGAGGGGACAAGGGTCTGGGTCAGGTGCAGTTGCCAGATAGGGTAGTAAAGTCTCAAAGAAGGGACATCCGGGAGCAGAAGGGTGAAGCTCAGTGGATAACCAGGAAGAGAGGACCAGAGCCTAGGAAAATTATATGAGAAGGCAGTTGGTCTGTAGAACTGTTCCTGGAGGGAGGGAGAGGTAATGGAAAGTCATATTCCTAAGGGAGTAGGAGGATGGGGAGGATTATAGGATGGTTGAAACTTGAGCAACATTTTTAAAGCTTTACTAGGATTTAAAGCACAATATTCTAGAGAAAATGACTGGCTAGAAATTATAAGGGATTACATATTCGTCATGGCATGATTAATGTCACTAAGCTGAGTTACTATGCAACTGGTCATACTTACAAGAATGAGTTAAAATTCCAGAAGCCAAGCAAATTGAACTTAAGATCTGAAAATGGTCTCTGTTAAAGTACTAAAGGTACAGAATATAAATATAGAAAGTGTTGACCACTAAAGTACTATATTCATAACAGGATAGTACATAATTAGGATTTATGTAATGGCATTAACATAGGTACATTCTGAAGAGTTATAATAGGCATAGACCTCTTGTTTCATGATTGCATTAAATGGGTTTTAATGGGTTTGCACAAACACACACACACACACATACACACCACACACACACACACACACACACACACACTCTTTCATTTGTCTGAACTTCATACAGTTTATAAATTCCATGCATTTGTAATGGAGCGAAAGACAGCAAACTGCCACTTGCACTGCTTGTCCAAAGGTGTGGTCCTATAATGAAAAACCAGCAGACAAAATTCAGACCGCACACAGGAGTGTAGGTTCCAAACATTCATAGTTCTCACATAAAAAGTGTATCAGTACATAATACAACTCACAGCAAAAGCACCATGCGCATTCGAGTGTCCTAGCTCCTTCTTCTGGGGGTGGAGCCACAAAGTTTCAATATTTGCTTAAATTGTGCAAACAATAATCACAGTGCTTAAGTTAGCATACAATTACATCTTCATTAAATAATCACAGAAAATTAATTCATAAAATGACAGACATAACACTCATATAAGAGTTAAATGCTTGAAGCATGTGTTAAAGACAATTTGTACTGGAGTTATATATCCATTACACCATATTGTTTTTCAACTATTTTATGCTCCTTCAGTCTGAGGCATCTCTCAGAGGAGGCTACTCAACTCAGCCCTGTTACACCCCACTGCAACTCCCCAGTGTTCCCCTCCCACAGAGACTTCCCAACCCCTGGGTCACCCCGAAGGGAGGGCCCGCATCTCCTACATTGCCAGTGTCTATTTGAAATGAGAGGGCCCATCTCTGCAGGAGGCACCTGGGGATCACTGGTGTGGCAGCCCAGTATTTGGGATGTGCAGACTGGTCCCTGAGGCCCCTGTTGCCTCCTCAGTCCTCTGGGTTTTCTCTGTGTGTTGTCCCCGGGCATGGACACACAAAGATATTCAGGGCAATGCGGACACACCCAGACCCACTTGCAGGACATCCACCATCGCTCCCATACCCCAGTGCATGCTCTGTGTCTTGCTGTAATCTACCATCATCCACGGGGCAGCTAAAGCACTGAGGAGCACCAAACACCCACCCGAGAAGAGGAGTGCAGTCTTCAGGAAGCTCAGTCCTCTCCTCCCTGCCAAACCCTGGTGCCCAAGTCCATTCCTGAACCTGGGTCACCGTGCAGCACAAGATAAAGTGTCCAGCACCTCAGCCCTCAGCACCACCAGACCAGCATTATTATACCATATTAATAGTAAAATATTCAATATAAGTTTATCAATCTAATAGTTGTAACTTATTATAAACATTGTAGGGGTAGGCAACGTAATCAAAAGGGAGAGGAGAAAGAGGAAATGCCGGAGTGGGTTGGGTGAAGGTAAAATAGATGTAGGGATGAAAGGAAAAGAAGAAAAAGGAAATGCCTAAAAATGGTGCTAGTAAGCCGATTACAGGTATTAATTCAATTCTAATTTATAATCTAGCCTTAAAGCAAAGACATGAGAGCAGAGATCCCTAAAATAACCATTTCCTTAAAACTGTGAGAATTGGGCATTTGATATTTACATAGCAGAGTGCAAACAGCCATACAGATATTTTTATAAGATAATCAATAAGCAGTAAATACCTTTTGTCAGTATTCCCTTTCAAACAAAAATGATGTAAAAGTGTATCAATGATCAAAATGTCATCCCAAACAGTGCATGCTCATATCCAGATTTTCTATGACCAACTAGTTGAATCTTCCCGGTGTCAGTGGTCCCCCACCCACCTGATCATCTGCCTGACATTGACATCATATTCCATGGTGACTCGTAACCCCCACCCCATCCCTTGTATTGTCAATATAAATATTTCCCTGGTGGACTAGTGAATCCCACTAATTATCCCTGATCCCCATTACATGGTAACATCTATTCCTGGTGGTCTAGTGGACCCCACCAGCCCCGTCCTGGCAGGTGGTTTCCCACCACCCTGTACCCCTCATTCCCAAACCCCTGTGTAGTAAGTAGAAACATTTCCCTGGTGGTCTACTGGGCCACCTACCTATCCCGATCTGCTGTATGAGAATTAGACCTGCCCCTGGTGGTCTGGTGGACCACCACCCCCCACCCTCGCAGACAATGCCCTACCACCTGTCCCCATCCTGAATCTGAGCCAGCAACTGGCAAAGCCCTCCTCTCACCACCATGGCTGGCTGCCAACTGAAATCTCAATGTACATGTACTGTACACACTCATTGAGCTGAAAATCAATGAGTGTACACTACTACATAGTATGTACATTGCAAGCTCAGTTGGTGGCCAGCTGTGGTGGTGAGAGAAAACATAGCTAGCACTGGTTCCAGATTTGGATGAGTGGGGATGGGGTGGTGGGGCACTGCCTGCAGGGATGGGGATTCATTAGACCACAAGGAACACAGTTCTAATTCACAATACAGGGGATCAGGGATAGGGAGAGGTGTCTGCTAGACCACCAGGAAATGTTTATTTTACTACACAGGGGTTTAGAATGGGGAGCTAGATGGTGGGATAATACTTGCTGGGGTGGGGGTCCAGTAGACCACCAAGGAATAGATGTTACTTCACATACTGGGAATTGAGGATGGCGAGTTCAGTAGACCACCGGGAAATGTTTATATTGACTAGTCAGAGGATCGGGGTGTGGAGGATCTCATTAGCACCATGGAATATGATGTCAACATCAGGCGGGTGATCAGGCGTGAGGATGGACCACTAGACAACAGGAAACCTTTGATTAACAGCAGTCAATTGATTGGGTGGGGGGAGGGACCACTGGACACCATGGAATATTTAATTAGTTTATTTCTGTGTCGGGATGGCAATCGGTGGGGAAGGACCACTAGCCACCAGGAAACTTTGCTATACTGGGGACAGAGATTGGCAGTCATTGGGGGCAATTGCCCCAGGGATTATATCTATATTTTACCTATTGGGCTGGTGATCAGCAGTCATGGAGGAACCACTAGCACCAGGGATTAATATTATTTTTGTACCTATCGGACCAGTGATCGATTTATAGAGGTCACTAGCACCAGGGGATGAACTTATTGTTTGCCTATTGGGCTGGCTGTCAGGTATTGAGGAAGGGGAAGCACTAACACCAGGGATTACAATTATTTTAGTACCTATTGTGCCAGTGATCTGCAATCGGGGCGGGGACTACTAGCTCCAGGAATTTCAATTATATTTTACCTATCGGACTGGCGATTAGCATATGGGGGCACTAAACTCTGGCCACAGCCTATGGAAATTGGCCCATAATGGACATGCAAATGGCCACGTAGTTTCTTACATGCCTAATGGACTTATTTACATGGCTGCTTTAGTGAATAGGAAATAGCACACCTGTGCTATTTATTGTGGGACCATTCTGCTGGCTGCATGTGAGGCATCACTAGTAGGGTTAGCAGTAGCTAGACTAGTTAGTACTGCCCCATCAGGCCTAGTCTCAGTTGGATAGCGGTGTGCACTATCCACTGTGAATAGCATGATTTCAAACCTGCACAATTGCAAAGTACAAGCCAAACATTTGAGCTATGCTTTGAGATTTCTTTGTGACTCTAGCCCCTGACCATTAATTTCTGAGTAGTCACTCCCACATAAATTTTAGAACATGAACACCATGCCGCATAAATCACATACTCTGAATAGCAACTCACAAACTGTCTAATGTCAACTGGCTTAGGGTTGGTCCATATTAATATTTGCTTACTGTGTTGCATATTTGCACACTGAGCATCTTTGCAGGGCTAGAAAGCAGGTAGTCTATTACTTAGCTAGATATCCATTTTGGTTCCATATAGTGACTGTTCATTAACATTGCTTTGTTAATTTCCTGACTTAGGTATGTACCAACATTTTTACATCTCCTTATTGTGTATTTTCTAATTTTGTATCTTCTTCTTGTACATTTTGCCTGTACTATGTCCCTGGGTCATATCTGGATATGAGCTTTGGCTCAGTGTGCCTTCCTGGTCACAAAATTTTAAATAAAATAAAGAAAGAAATATCACCCAGGTTTCTTCCTATTGAGCATGTGATCCTTGGCCTTAAACCTACCACACTTGTTTGTGTGGTATCTGACAATAACACTGGCCAGTGTTGCATGTTTACCTTTTTAATTTTGCCAGCTAAAGGTGAATATCTTGTGACCATCATGAAGTTGATTTCATCTTCAGTGGTAGCAGTTTTGGGTGAGTAGACTTTCCCTAGGCATATTTTTTGTCCAATGTAAGCTCTATTAATAGCCTATTACAGTATCCTCTAATTTTAAAGTGATTCATTAAATCCAAGGCTTGCTTTTTCAAATCTTTCCTCCATGGAGCAATTCCTCCTAATTTTGAGAACTTCCCACAGGGATGCAGTTAATAAGATTTGGTGGCTGTCCACTCTCTGCTGTCAAAAGTGAGTTTCCTGCTGATGGCTTCCTAAGATGTCACTCTGAATCATGTTTCTATTATCTATATTAACCTTACATTCAAAAATGTTTTGCTTTGCAATAAAGTCACACTCAGGAGTTAAACTTATATACACTGAACATTTTAATGTGCAAAAAATCAATTTACAGGCCATACTGCCTCACACAAAGACTTCAACATTTCGTGCCTGTGCGCCATAACAAGAAGCTGAACTGCTGGTAAACATGAAATATATTTATGCTCATTACATCTATTAATTAATCAAGTAATCAATTAAAATAACCCATGTGAAAGCACAACAATCAGTAAATACCACCAAAGTGCAAATATATTCAATTGTTATCATAACACATCATGAATTTGAATACACAAACACATAAAAACAATCCACACTGTTATTATGCATAACATCAAGTATTTTATACTAACACTGAGTTATAAAGCAACCAATATTCATTCACAGATATAGGGTTATTTTGAATTTATCATTTAATCCATTCTTTGTTGCTTCAAGATAAAAATCCCAAACCTTCTCTCTGTGACAATTTGTTTGGTAAATTCCCTCCTAGGTCCTAGAGATACGTGTTCAATGCCAACAAATGGCCAAGCGTACACTCTTATTGCTCGCATTGCAACATGAGCTGCTGTTGCATATGCCATGTTTTCATTGCTATGGCCCAAACGAACGTGTTATCTGACCTGCCCTTCAGCTTACATTTGTTTTTCCACATATTTTGCCCACATGAACAAGTTGCTCAATAGAAAACATTTGTGAGTCACAATTAATAAATCTTACTATTTTAAATGTTTGTTCACCATTGCTGAATGTTTTGTACCCACAATATTGGAATAAAATTTGCAATGATTGCATTTAAAATACCCTGATGGTAAAGGGACAACAAGTCCATGGTTTCAAGAAAGCTGTAAGCTATGTGTGACAGTATCAACAATATTCTTGCCCTTTATAAAGAAAATGTGGACAATCATTTGTCCACTTGTTCAACTTCTTTCATTGTACAATATATAACAATTATCTCTAACAATGTTTTCTATGGCTGAAAATCTTATGTTATAGGTTGTCTCAAAACTGATTAAACGATAAGTTTGAAATAACCCATATTTGTGAATGAATAATGGTTAATTTATAACTCAGTGTCAGTATAAAATACTTGACGTTATGCCTAATAACTGTGTGGATTGTTTTATGTATGTGTGTATGCAAATTCATGATGTATTACGATAACAAATAAATGCATTTGCAATTTGGTGGTATATACTGATTGATGTGCTTTAATTTTTTTAATTGATTAATTAATAGATGCAATGAGTATAAATATACCTAATGTTTACCAACAATTTAGCTTCATGTTAAAAGCGCTGTACGAAAAGTTGAAGTATTTGTGTTGGGAAGCAAGTTTGGCCTGTTAATCAGATTTTTTGCACATAAAATATTATATATATATATATATATATATATATATATATATATATATATATATATATATATATAAGTTTAACTCCTGAGTGTGGTTTGCTTTTTTCTTTCACATATTTCAGTAGTAGTAATGATGCACCGAGTGACTACTGAGGCTGTTGAGCAACTTTTTATCTTTTTTCAATTGTTTTTGTTAAGTGAGCTCATAGCTGGGTCGTTTTCTTGTCTGAAATCAAGTGAGGAATTTAAAAACTAATGTCCTCTCAGGAGGTTTCGGTAATGTTATGGCAGAAGTGCCCCCTCCCATTCAGTTTATTGAACACCATCTGTTGAAACCCACGCTGGAAGTGGTAGAAGAAGGAGCAAGTTCTTCATTGAGAAAAGCCCAAAGCAGCAATGGCAGCAGTGAACATTTTTCCTGAACTATAAGGGATGCTTTCATGAAGTATGAAAACTGGCTTTAAAACTGAGACGTCTTATATGGCAGGAGGTGACAATGGACAGATATCTACCTGCAGGATGTGTTCAAGAGGTCTCCACATCTTAAAGTTCCCAAGTTTCTGTAAGGAAGATGATGATGATTTATTTTTACCTTGGAAGGAAGAATTGGATAATGCCTCCCTGAGACTCATTAAGCTTATTCTTAAATATTCTATTGGTCAAATGAAAAGCTAATGGAAGTATGAAAATGAAGGAGGTTAAATTAAATAAATTCAGTCAACATTTACAATTTGAAGGATTTAAGAACCTTCTGATGGAGACAATTATTAGAACTGACAACAATTTAAAAATACAGAAAGAAACAAAATGGATACGGGACCAGAGGGACTATGAAAATAATTGTGTTTTTAGCTGGAAAAATATGAAAAAGAGCAACAAGCTGCGAATAATAATCTGTTACAATCAATTTTGAAAATGTATCAGTAACTCATGCCAATTATGATGAAAGTACTGACAATTCTACTAATGATTCTGATGCAGCTTCATCAATTTTATTGGAAGATTGATGACATCAGACGAGAGTTTTCCCACTCCAGCAATATGCAATTATGTCAGAGCCAAGGGTCACTTTCAGTGCTCCACAACAAAATGTGGTAAATGATGCAACCGGAGGAAAAAGCAATTCCAACAGAGGGAGAGGGCAAAGAGCTCGTGGCTGATACATGGATCATATAGTCTGGGACAGAACTAGCAGAATTTCCAACATCAGCTACAACAGATGCAGAATCAGCAGTGACACAGGAGAGGATATTCAATCAATCAGTCAATCAAAATCTTTATTTATCCAGGCGAACATCATTGAGCAGAGCTCTTTACAAGATGGACCTGGTTAGAACCCTCATGCTATCCTTGAGTTAATTCCTGTAATAAATATTGGCTTATAAGTTTCATTTATTTCATTTGGAAGGTCATCCAACCCTGGTGCTTCATTCCCTATTTGTGATGATATTGTTTCTTTACTTCCTCCTCCTGTACCTCTTTGTTAATGTCTGTATCTCTTCTTGGTCTAAGAATGGTATGTGCAGCTTTCTCAGGAAACTGGGTGCATTTCCATTGTCTACTTGCAGTAAAGCATATATCTCTAGTATATGTGGTCACACTTTCTTTAATATTTTTCTGATCCATATATTCTACTCTACTTGTTTCTAGTTCAGAGAGCAGGGAGGTGTTGAGCTTCCAGTAACCTGGCCCCTTTAAATCTTTTACATACCTCCCAAAATTACTGAGATTATATTATGGTCTGAAAATTCTGTCACTGTTACCACAACTTTGCTAATGGGTGTAGTCTTTGATAAGAATACTTAATCTTGAGAAGTTAGGCATCCTTTGTGAAAAGTTGGGAGCTCCTGTTTCACACTGGAATGCTGCATCTATCAAGTTAGATCTTTGTATCAATTGTGCCAGTAAATTTGAGTCACAGTATTGTTTTGATTTTTTTGCCCTGATTGGCCAGTTATTATATCCAGCAGAGATAACAGTGTGTGTTGTCTGTATATATGGTTGAATCACCTGTAGGACTTCAGAGCGTAATGGTTTCAGCTAGGGTGCATAGATGTTCATGAGCATATATGGCGAGTTTTGTAATAGCACATCTACAATTGGAACCCTGTCTGGTATCCGAACAAAAAGCTTTAATAATCTAACTTGAATGCTTAAACAATATTCCCACCCCTGAACAGGTGTCTCTTCTGAGGACCAGATGGATAGTCCTAAGAACCATGCTTTGGTGGCTTGTTGCACTTCTGCTAAGGTGTGTGAATTTGTATCCTGCAGGAAATTATACCAAAATGTAAAAGGATAACACAGAAAAAATGTTTTCCTTTTTTCAGCTCTCTTTATACTACTGACATTTACTGTGTGGATAGAAAGGTTCTGTCATGATTTATATCTTCCTTTCCTGCTTTGTTTATCAATATTTTTCAGTTTGACTCTATCTTTCCTTTTCTGTTGCCCCTTAGGTTTATCTTTCCCTCTGTGTCTGTTGTGCCTTCCTGAAGGGAGGACTCCACTGATGAATATTCAGAGTCTTCCTCTGAATGTTCCAACTGCAGAACATCAAATTAGTTTTTAGAGGAACTGATGTTCTTTCTAACTCTGCTACTTTCTTGGATTTCTGTCTCATTATTCTTCCTTCCATTTTCTTCCCTGTGGTGGGGTGGCATGACTTTCCCAGAAGGCCTTTCTTCTGCTTCTTTTCTACCTCATGTATGGGTACAGTGTCAGGATTCCTGCTGTCTGAGTTTTCTGTTATGTGTAATGTAGTGTCCCTTGTTTCCTGCTTTCTTGGGGAGCTGTGCTGGGAAACCACTCTGATTTGTCTTGCTCTCTATTGGGGCCTAGCCTAAAATTCCCCACCTTGTTCTATTGTGCCAGGCCACCACTAATCTTTGTTACTTTCCATCAGCTTGGTCTGGAAGGTTATGCACAGCCTTCCTGCAGTTCTGGAATGTATGCCCTAAATCCACATAAATTGCATGTGCATTCATTTTGGCAGTCATTTCCTATAGCCCTAATTCACCACATATTGTACACCTTGTTTTATCAAATATACCACCTACATGATCCAAAACACCACATTTATAACACATTTTGGCTGGCCAGCATAGAATAAAATACCCCTATCCTGACCTAGAAAAAAAAGTTTGGTAAATGCATTGGTCCTGTGTACGCTGTTTTAAGCATGGCTTTAACTTTCCAACCCCTGTCCATATGTTTTCTGGGTCCAGGACTGCTACTGGATCTTCTACCACTGTACAGCACTGTTTCAACCAAACAGTTAAGTCATGGGCAGCTTACTCCTTCATTCCTGAATAGGACAGTAATTGCTATTTGTGTAGGCCTCATTAAAAGAATAGCCATAAAAGGGGCCCAGAGTGAAGACTTTTTCAGAACATTATATTTTGCCCAAAAACACTCTAAACCATTCAGGGTCTTAAAGCTCACATCAAAGGTTGTTTCCTCTGAGATGTGAATCAAGGCGTAAATCTCTGTGAAAAAAACATCATGGATTCTTTTAATAATGTTCGTGCAACAAATAGTCTAGGTGGTGGATCCTTCATACCCCATGTACATTAATCTCACTGCATTGTGCCTTTTTGCAGGAAAGATAAGAGGTTTAAACAACGAGGCAAACATTTTAGTCTCTTTTCTGATTATGTTCAAAGACCATTGTTCAGTATGTGCTGTTTGTGTGTGGCATCCCCTTCTATATTTATTTCAGTTTGATCTATAAATAGCTGTAACTCTTGGCTATGAGTGAGCTGAAGTTCTGGTGGGAGATCTAGCTCTGCACTGATTTGTTCCTTAGAGATTGTCACATTTGTTTTACTTGTCATTTTAGGCATAATAATAGGAGTATTACATGACTCCACTGCCCAATCTTGGGGTTTTGCTGCCATCCTGCTGCCTCTAGACCATTGGGGACTAACCAGTTCTGCTCATTTCTTAGTGCTGTTTCCTGCTGCCCAGCTGCATCAAGTCTTAGGCTGAGTTGAGCTTGTTTTGCCATTCCTGACTTTGCAGCTGTGGAATCACTCTGTAGATTGTTACTTTCTGCCCTGTCCTGAGAGCAAATGCAGTCGGCATTCTATACTCTCTCTGCCCAGCTTCTTTCACTTTCCTTAGATGCTGGTGCATCATAGAATTCAAGTGGAGCTGCTGTGACAGGCAGTTGTGGCTTGTCAGTGCATATTGCTCCTAGCTGTGCTTCAAATCAAGCCTTTTTCAAGAACTGCTGATGCTCTTCATGTTTAAATTTTTTCCTTAAAAGCTACATCTTGATCTGGCATATTTGTATTTTCAATATTCTCCTCATTTGGCAGCACATTATCATCAGAAGCAGAATCACTATCACTTGGCAAGCTTGTCATTAATTCAGGTATATTTGGTACAGAAGAGTCTTGATGTATCTTACCAGAGGTATCTATTAGGTTTTCTGATGCAACCATTTCATTTGTTTTTGCCTTTCCCCATCATTTTCCAACAAATCTGTCTCTGTTAGGTTGTCCTGCTCTACCTCGGTGAGCATCCTGCCAGCCATCTTGGCAGACTGTCAAGAGGAACCTCAGCTCCTCCTACTGTCAGCAATGCAGAAGGGAATTTTTTATTCATAACATCAAAACAAAAATAATTACAAACAGTGTTAAGTCACAAAGAATAAGATATAAATCATTGGGTAAAATTAAAAAATATTGCAATCATACAGAATCAGAGTAAGATGAAAAGAACACTGTAGAAACGTTCTCCCCACTAAAAAGTGGGAGTTTTTTTTCTAACATGAAAAAAATAATTACAAACTGTGTTAAGTCACACAAAATGATATACCAAACATAAAGAAAAGAACACAAATAAGTATTACAGTCATTCAGTATCAGAATATTTGTAAAATCACTAAGTATAAACCTCCCCAACAAAAGAGTGGGAATTTTCATTCATTATACAACATCTAAACAATATAGAATATAGAATTTCTGCCAACAGTGTTGCTATCACACTGATTATTCCTTTAAACAGAAAAAAATCATCTTCTGAGAATTACCAAACTGTACTGAATGTACTTTATAACTAAACTCTACTTATTTATATTTTACAAACATTAAAAATCCTTTCCACCAATTATTCACCTTTCTAGTTGTATGAACCTCTGAATCCTTTGACATAGCCCATGGCCCCTGAATCACCAAACTCACTGTTTCATAAGGCATCAATTTCTGGTATAAAACCCATTGACATCTTGCTTGCCATAAATAATATTTTAGGCAGCAACAAAAAATATGCAAGGTATCTACATGATAGTGTCTCCAATATTATGAAACTGTCCTAGGACTAAGATGTCATAATTTAACCACAATAGCACCCATCTTCCATTTTAAGGCAAGGAATTTCCAGAGGAACTGGCATAAGACAAAGAAACAGAAAATGATCCATAGACTCTTCCTGATTAATGCAGCCTATGAAGGGCAAGTTCTTTCTTCCTTGGCTTTGTGTTTGTCATTGTCCTGAACCCCAATCCTCCATATACTGCTAACCACAAAATTCCCACATATATCCCAGTAATCTGGCATTACTCAGTTGATGGAGAACCCGGGATCATAGTAGAAGGACAATTCTTAAAGGCTGGCTCAGAAGAATAAAGTAATGACATAACTTTGTCATACAGCTTCAGATCCTTGCACTCTCTCAAACATTGTTTTGTGATACCCCATTTAAAAAGTTTTTGCACTACTGGTCTAAAGAACTGCGGAACATGCAGATGTTGTGAGAGTTTTGGAGGAGTTATATGCCAAGCTGAATAATATCTAGCTAAGGATTGGTTTATTAAGGAGTTATGTTGAGAACTGGATGCCAGTAATCCTTCCTTAACATTTTGTACTGTGAAAAGAGTATGAAAAATATAACAGGGTCTACCATTCACAAATCACCCTTTCTTTCTAAGTATGTATATTGTCACTTAATGGAGTTAAGTCTATTCCCCATACCATCTAAAAAATAGACTGTACAATTTGGTTTCAAAAGTGGCCGGAAGGGAAATATGATTGCTATATATAATAACATGGGAATAAGAAACTGTCTAACTATCTGCACCCATTTCAAGCAGCCAGTTTCCAATGCTTCCATATTTGTACTTTATGTTCCATGGAGGTTAAAGCAGCTTCCCAATTCAAATTGGGAATATTTTGGGGTCAAACATTATTCCTAAAATTTTTACAGGATCAGAAGAGATCCGTAAACCTTGTATGATTACCTCATCCATATATCCAACACCTACAAAAAGCCCCATACTCTTTTGGGCATTTATTATGTAATTGGAAACTGAAGAATAAGTGTACATAAAGTAGAAAAAGGCAGACACTTGATTATGGTCTGAGAAAAACAAACAAACTTCATCCGCATAGGCCTGTAAATACAGCATCTCTACTGTAGGTGATCCCAGCATTCCCTTCCAACATGGATACCTTGACAAAGACCAAATCAATGGATCTATAGAAAATAAATACAACAATGGACTCAACGAGGCATCTGATGTACCCGTAGTAATATGGAACCCTCTGTAATTCATTTCTAATAAATGGATGAACAATGGCATTGTCGTCAAGGGATTTTATCCAGTCTAAAAAGGTCAGAAACCCCATAATGTTTTAGGGTTAGAAACAAAAAGGATAGACCCGTCAAAGGCCTTAATTTGATCTATGGTAATAATACTCCCATAAGTCCCGTGTAAGGAGAAGTGTTCTATTAAATCCTAATAATCATTAAAGCATGTTGTATTTTCTTTCCGGGAGCCTACAATATTGTAAAGGGAGATCACTGTACTTGCATAGGTTTAAGTCTGGAATTTAAAATACTAGCTAACAATTTATAATCTGAATTCAGGATAGTAATGGTCACCAGTTTTCTAAAGCCTCCTTATTCCCTGATTTGAATAAGAAAATTAACAATCCTTCAGAAAACCAAAGAGGAAATCTTGATTTTCCTAGAAGAAGTTAAAAACCAGCTCTAAACATAATAAAATTCATGGGGATAAGTGTTGTACAATTCAGACGTAGACCATCCATGGGGATGTTCCACTCTTTAGGATTTAATAGCTCTCTCAATTTCAGCTGCGAATAGGATCTGCCAATCTTGAGGTATCTTCTTGGGTCTTTGGAATTTCTATAGGTTGTAAGAAATTTATAATATCCCCATCACTAGGAGAACCACGGGGTATGAGATAGCATGAATTCTTTTATTGCTTTATGGAGGCCAGCAGTATCCTGTACTGCCTGTCCCTCCTGATTTAAGAAGAATTCAATGTGGTTTTATTTTTATACATTTTAAAGGGTGTTTTTATACCATATTGGAAAAGTGCTTTCATAGTGGCAGCCCTGTTATACTGGACTCCCTGCATTTGTCTTTTTAAGGTAGCAATTTGAGGAGTATAGTCAAATCTTGAAGTATTAGCCATGGAAAATAAATAAATAATATAATTGCTGGCATAATTTCAGATAGTGCAAAACTTCACATTTTCTCCCATCCTACCCTGATTCTTTAACATAACTTGAAAATCAACCTTCTTCCACCAATCTCCCAAGTCATCATATAAAAGAGACTGAACGCCTGGCAAGTAGCAGTGTCTTAATGTTTTTAACACTAAAGGGTGTTTTAAACTAGGTGAACTTACTTTCCACCTTGACCTTTGTGGTGACAGTAAAGGAACTGAGGAAAAATACAATGCAGAAACAGAGTGGTCAGAAAAGGCCATCGGAAAATCTGAAACTTAAAGGGGAAGATTATGTGAGAGAAACATGTAATCTATTGTAGATGTATATGCATTCTGTTTGTAAGTGAAATTAGGACATCTACTATTCAGGAGACCTGATGAGTCTACTAAATGTGACAAAGCATTGGAATCACAGTAAATTTTCTTCCTTGACTCATAGAACCCTTTTTGACTTATGTTCACAGTTAAAATCCCTGCATAAGAGGATTTTAAAGGAAGAGACAAAAAGGGTCAGTGCACTGCAAATAGTGCTACTCTTTCTACTTTTCCTGAGAACAATATACTTTAATAAATCTGCAAGTCATAGTATTCCATACACCATCTAGAATCATTAGTCTTCTGGAATTAAATCTATTACTTTAATTAAATAAAAGTTATAGGAATTAAAGACAAATCCACAAATCCCACTCCATCTGCTGTCTCTAGTCCAAAGAACCAATACGAGGGCCCAAAATCCACTCCCTCTGGAAAAGTCTAGCCTGATCATTTGTGAACATCCAAGTTTCTTGGAGTAAACATACATCTTTGAATTATCATGAATATAATCATACACTACCTGTCTTCTCCTAGAGTTCAAAATATTATGAACATTCAAAGACCCTATACTAAAAGGAGCCAGATGTGGTTCAAAATTCAACTATCTTTTTTCTCCTCTTTTCTTCTTCCCTTTATAACCTTCTTGTGGTTGGAAGGGGATGGTGGACTGTTCTGCAATGGCTGGGAGTCAGGTTCGCCATATTCCATTTCTGAATCTCCCCACTGTGTGGACAATACAGCAAAAGGATTGCTGTGCTCGATGTCCACAGGAGGAGTGGCAGAAAGAGCTTTAAAATTCCTTGTAGACCTCCAAACCTTGATTACCACTGGAGGCCCTGCTGGAGAATCTGAGAGTACTGTCTCCTGTTGTGCATCATACCATACAGGTAAGAGAAGAGGGGAAACACTGGGGGTCTCCAAAGGTTGTACAGTTTCATGCAATGGAGCCAATGGAAGGATTGGAACTTCGGGGTGGGTGAGAGTCAGGCCAATTATGATCTGGACAAGCAGCCAGATCCTGGGCTTGTTGAATCAATAAATCAGGGCTACCACTGGAGGCCTTATTCTTTGCTGCCCAGGAGCATTCTGAAAAGACATGGCTAGTGTCTTCACAGAGATCGTATTTGGTGAGGTTTGCACATTGAAAGACAATGTGGCCTATTTCACCATTATCACATCTGGGCTTGTCACAGGAACTGGATAGATGTGTTCAAGATCAACATTTATAACAGGCCCAGGGCTGCCCTGCATAAAACACACACCTTGTCCTGGCCGAATAAAAAGAATAAGGGATATGCTCAATACCTGTTTCATTCTGCCTTAGCTTTACCTTGTACCTCAGCCCCCAGCCCAGAACTGTTTAGTATCAAGTATTGCCACAGGTGAACTCACTACATCACACTTTAAGGACAACCAGTAAGTAATGTCATCCACATGAACCCCTCATTCCAGAACATAACAGTGACATATATAATCAAAGGTTTAGTCAATGGAATTACCAAAAGGGGGTCCATGTGGGTGAGAACTAACTTGGTTGTATCTCTCCCAGAAAAGATCCGGGGCATATGCTGAATGAAAATTAACATCGAAGTTGTCTTCACCTGAGATGTTAATAAAACAAATACTTCTCTTGGAGAAGCGCAAAGAATCGTTCAGTAAACATTTACCTACATGATGCCTATCAGGCTAACTTCCAACCCCCTTATAGCAGATCCTGACCGCATTCCTTCGTGTTGCTGCTTCTTTTTAATTTTGAAAACAAGTCTGATAACAGTGGCTTGTCAGGTTCTAATGTTCCTGGTGGTGCATTTACAGTAAGTTCAATATCTTTTTGGGTGGAGGCTCCATAATGTCTTTAACAGGAGTTGTACTCTGCAAGGTCATAGCATGAGGCCTAATTTCATTTTGAACCCCAGTTGTAGGCTCCGTTGCCAACAGGAGGGTTGATAATATAATAGGCACTGTAGGTACATTAGGTTTCCATTCGGGTTTATTTTGGGAGAATTTAACTTCAGATCCCACTCAGGGATGGAAGCCAAGTCCTTGCTGGTATGTCCAACCTGCCTCACTTAAGGCTTTCTGTGGGGAACAGGGTTCTTCAGTGTGGGGGACTGATTGTGAAGCAGGTGATACAGGCTGAGAAACTACACCAGTAGTAACTTCTGACAAATCCTGTCTAGGAGCGAAGCATTTTAGAGTTCTCATTTTTTCTAAATGTCTGTTTGCAAAAGTTACTGAGTCCATTTGTCCTTTCCTTCTTCCCCAAACCCCACATGAATCTGTTGGCTCCATTTGGGAAAAAGAAAATTCTGTGACACACTATTAATTGGAAGGGCCATCTGGAAGACAAAATCTGCCCTGAAACTTCAACCTGGTCTGAGGATTTTAATAATGAACTTCTGAACACAAAGCCAGTAGCTCTAGAAAGTGTCGAGATATTTGTTGAAACCAGGCTAGGATTTTCAGTTTTGACCCATCCAGGACTTGGAACTGATCCATTGCATCGGCCAATACAGTTAAATCAGGCAAAAATTCTCCATTTTTCTTTAGGCTGTTGGCACTGAATCTTACCAGATTCTGAACTGCCAGCCGTAAGTGAACCTTGAACTGTAACAACATTATTTCTAAAGTTCTGGGGAAACGTGTTGTGACTCACCCGACCACTACTTCATTCCAGGAGCTGCACCGTCAGTGAAAGGATCAGGCCTAATAAAGCCGGCTCTTGCATTTTGACAGACATGGTGTCGGCTTTCAAAACTGCAAGATCTTTCTGCAGGCGCTCCTGTTCTAGACGTGAAACTCAAATTGAGCCCGAACCTGTGCTTGTAGTGTTTCCTCCATTGTAAGGGCTACCAGTTTACCTGTCATCTCGTTAATTTGTACATCCATCTGGTTTAACTTTCCTGGTAACACAGAGACATCTCCTTTTTCTGCGTCTTGCTGTGAATTTTTGCTCCACTTTAGCTGGCGTTTCATTGATCTCGGTCTCCTCAGACTGTAAGGCAGAACATCAAATCCATTCTCCTCCTCTGGGACATTCATCTCCTTCAGGGCTTCACCCAAAGTGACCAGAGCTCGGGTCAACAAATCCCCCTACTGATGAGTAGGAGGATTTCCCAGTGTCCTGGTCAAATTTCCCCTATTCACTAAAATATCACCAACAGCTTAATCCGGTTCAAGGTCAGTTGGCATTCATCTGCATCCCCCTCCCGGTCGTGCCTAAAATAGACAGAATTTGGCTAGTGCACTTACCCAGTCAACAAAAGCTAAATAAATTGCACAGTTTATCTCTATTAATTGTAATTCTACCATGCAGCCAGATATTGAATGGGGCACACTTAAAGCGTATCTGAAAGGGGTTGTGATTGGTCTAACCTCATGGAGAATGAGGGAAAGAAAAGCGCATCACATCCCTTCTGTCTCAAATTCTGGACTTGGGTCAAGCTCACTCCACTCTCAACTGAGGAATACAGGCAGGAGTTAGTTAAGTTGAGAGACTTATATCTAAGTTTGTTAGGAGAACAAGCCAGGTTGCTATCCTTAAAACAAAAGTGTCTTACACAGATCAAGGAGAGAAGGCAGGTCAGATGCTTGCAATGTGTATCAAACAACAGAATCTGCTAGATTAATTGCTGCTGTCCACTCCATTGATAGTAACTCCCTTAAAACTTCACCGTCAGCAATAGCGGATGAATTTAGTAGTTATTTTCAACAACTTTACAGCCCCATGAAAGATCCTCCATCTGAGGAGGAATTACAGCAATATTTAGTGGCATCTCAGCTACCCTCCTTTCAGAATCTCAAAGGCCACACTTGTATCTGGTATTTCTGAATGTGAGGTATAAAAAGTCATCAAGTCTCTCCACCAGATAAAACTCCCAGTCCAGATGGGTTCTCCTCTAATTTTTATAAAGTGTTTTCCAAACAGTTAATTCCTATTCTCTTGCCACTTTACCCAATGCGTGTCAGACACATCCCTGTTTGAGGCATTAATTGTATTGTTGCCCAAGCCAGATAAGCCTCCTGATCTGGTTTCAAATTACAGACCAATATCACTGCTTAATCATGATATTAAAATCCTTGCTAAACTGCTGGCAGATAGAGGAGTGAAGTTCTTCCCTCGTTAATAGGGAGGAACAGGTGGGTTTTAGGAAGGTAGGTCATCAGTGGATCACCTTGAACTCTTGCTCATTTTTCTCAGCTTCCAGGGATGCTGAATCCCCTATGATTTTGGTCTTTGGATACCGAAGGCTTTGAACAGGATCCACTGGAACTATCTATGTGCCACTATGAAGGCATTGGCTTCCTCATAGTATTTTGAAAATGGGACAGTTCGTATATGAACTCCTTCCGCCAGAATCTCCTGTAATGGGATAATCTCAAATTCCTTTAAATTACATGTGGGAACTAGACAAGGTTGTCCTCTGTCTCACCGCTTTCAATATATATCTATAGCCCCTCATCCGGAGGTTAACAGCAGCCCAAGATATTCTTGGTATACCTCTGTGTGGGTCAGTAGCTAAAGTTTCAGAATATGCAGATGATCTTTTGCTTCAAATAATGCACCCGTAACATCTATCCCCACATTGTTGAAAATAATAGAGGTTTCAGCAAAGTTTCTAATTACAAACTTAATGTTGATAAAACTTCGTTCTTTCCTCTCAACTATAAAACTTGTAAGCATGATGTCGCTGTATTTGGACTATCTTGGAAAGCTGATTCAATTAAATACCTTGGACTTACCTAACAAGAAGCCCAGCACGTACTCAGCAGCTTAACTTAGATTCCCTTGTCCGCAAGATAAACCAGAATTTAAGTAGATGGACTTTGATCCCACTTTCCCTTTGGGGTAGGATTAATCTAATTAAAATGAACATTTTCCCCATCATTTTACCCTCTGAATCTATTGAACATCTGGCTTCCACTATCTTGGTTTAAAAAAATCCACAGTATGATTTCCACTTTTATTTGGGCACACAAAAATCCAGAATGGCATTTCATAAATTAGCAGCGCCTAAGGTTAAAGGAGGGCTAAGACTTCCCACATTAGTTTGTATTACTGGGCCAGTCAGGCTAATAAGTACCTTAGATGGTTGACTGCGGAGGATCCCTTAGATCAAGCTACATATAGCCCAATACGGTTAAAGGTATGCTTAGCTAGCATAAAAGAGTTAGGTCTCTCTCCTCAGGTGTTGATTTACATAAGCTTGAGATCCCTCCCAGTAGCTTTATTTGGCTCCCCATAGAGACCCTATCAGGGCCCACCTCAGTTGTGTGCCTTTTGAAATATGGCAATGCTAAAGATTTATCCCAATCATTAAGAGGTAATCCCAAATTTCAGTTGGAAGGTAGACTCTTTTAGCCAGTTGGCTTCCCAGATAGGGATTGTCAACAAGGATCTAATCACAGTAGACAGGCAATGGTGTTCTTCAATTGAAATCATGAACAATTTTCAAATTCCCGTAAATATATTTTAAGGTTTTCCAACTTCACCACCTTCTGGTGAAGGTATTAGAGGTAGTTCCCCAGCAATCACCACTGTCAGTTTCAGGACACTTTAAGTTTGTTGGCAGGCTCACCGCATGCTGTTTCTAAAATATATATTATTCTGTATATTTGGGCTTACCCTGACAACCTGGGTCCCATTGCCTTCTGGTCATCTCTTTTCCTGGACAAGGAGTTGGATTGGCCTCTTCTCTGGCAAATTGCCATAAATTCTTGCTTCAAGATAGACTTAGGCTGATGCAACTTAAAATATTGTATAACATATACTATTCTCCTCAAAAACTGGCCAGGATAGGTATTGTACCCTCCCACCTTTGTACAAGATGCCAACAGGAAAGAGAGGATCTTCTTCACATTTTCTGGAGTTATCCCAAAGTATCTTCAATTTGGACCACCACCATCAAGCAAAGGTTGATCCTCTACTAGGGGTGACTGACCTGTTCACAGCAGAAATATGCCTTCTGGGAGATTATCCTGCATATCAGTTGTGAACAGGAAATATCACACAGTGTTAATATCATTATCAGTTAAAACTGATCCTTAAGCACGGAAAGATACCTCTGAAATTACTTATGTGGAATGGCTCCAGGAACTACTTGCTAATCTCAGAACGGAGAGGACCATCGCTAGTCTCCAAAATAAATTAATGAAGTTCAACAGGATATGGGGTCCGCTACAGGCCTTATACTCTTTACAAGTTTAGGGGCTTTTTCTTATTGTACTACTTTTGTGGTTTTGGAGTTTAATGCAGTGCTGGGAATAGAGGGTAGTAAGGGAAGGGATAGGGGAGGTAGGAGAGAATGAATCATCAGAGTAGTTGTACTCAAGCTGTTTGTACTATGTATATTACTTTGTGGATTTATTCTTTGTATTGGAAAATCTTTAATAAAATGCGAATGGAAAAAAAGCTAAATAAATAAATAGAATGACTGCATAGCCCAGAGCTATGCTGATATATAATGAACAGAAAATAATTTAGGGGTCTGACCAGAATTCCTAATGCAGCACAGCTGTGTTATTACAGGAACAGGAGTTAAAGCACAACTTCAAGGAAATCTCTGCATCCTGCTCATTCAGTAAAATGTGTCTGTCCTCTCTTTCATCTCCTCCACCCTCTCCCCACAGCAAGAGAGCCATGTTCATCACTGGCTCCTCCCCACAACAGTGGAGTCAGGCTCATTGCCGCCACTTCTTCCACTCACCCACCTACAAAACACCATAGAAATAAACCCTGCACCTATGAGATTTAGGGTCATTGCTAAGATTTTTAAACATTTCAAATTAATTCTGCCAAGAAAAAAGACTCAGATCCCCGTAAAACAATTCCGACATGACACTATTCTAAGAAATGCAATGCTGAAAGCTGTAAAGCCATGACTGTTTATGACACCCTTTCTACTCTCCTCAAAATCTTATGCTTCTTTCTTTTGAGTGTTGAGATTTTTTCTTATTTAATGATGCCACCACCCCAATACAGCCTTATGTGTTTCTGAGTACAACAACAAAACCTCTTTATGTCCTACAAAGCAGATGTTTAACTAAAAATCACATATAGAAAGTTTTAAGATGAAAATTTAGGACAGTGAAGGAGTCAGTGATTGTGAACCTTTCCATAGCAGTTACTAGTATTTCAAACCAGTCCCAAAAATGCTGTTTTTCATCAGTACACATCTAATGAGGTGCTTTAGCCACATAAAATCCCGTGCATAGGTAGTTTTCATCATGTGTTGAGGAAGCTGTTAGTGTTTTCATGGTGTTGGCTGCAACACCGCAGTGTAGGTGACTGTGGTATTCAAAGCTGGAGAGCTGCTCTATAACCCAGAGGTGCACAACTCACATCTACCTGCTTACAAATGACTGTGTGTGTGTGTGTGTGTGTGTGTGTATGCACAGTCAAGTTGTTTGTAGCAATCAAATTCACCCGACTCATAAAATACCACATAACTAAAAATCATGTTGTATAAAATTTTAAGATGAAGAATAAAGAACTGCGAAGGGTCAATGACTGTGTGCATTTCCACAGCAGTTTACTGCTGCACTGTTTTATTGCTGCACAGGGATGGCTTGTGGGGAAACTGGGACTCGGTCCTGCTGCTGAGGAAAATAAGATCCAAAGGGCACATGCACGGGGCTAAAAGCTGAAACAAGGAGAGGCCCCACTGCCTTTATCATAAAATATCTGCACTACCAGGCAAACAAAAATTTTACAGACAACCAGCGCACAAGGTCTTACTCTGATCCCCATAGAAGAATTGCAGCATCCTGATATTTCAAGATTTCAGCAGAGACCGCCAATCACAAAGAAAGTTTGTGGGGTTTAAAAAGGCTCCATCAAAGGGGTGGGACTTTGCTTTGATGTACCCAGTGAACTAAAATTATCAAATCAGGCTGCTCCTCCTGATTTTTGACAAGCCACAAGACGCAGAAGAAAATATTAACAGAAAGACAGCCCTAGCAAAGGGTCCAGATCTCATTCTTCACCCCTGGTGCATTAGCAAATTCACTACTAGTGCAATATGCATAAAAGGAACTAATGTCTGCAGTAGATTAGTATCCGGCATTAAGCAAAATAACAAGAACCCAGTGGGCACAGAGGGATATGTGATGTTGTATGCCTCTGATCACCTACAGCCTAGCCACCCGCTGTACTGAGCCCGACAGCACAACTGAAATCATTAAGCCACATATCTACAATTAGAGGTCATCAGTAAGCTTACCCTAAACGTAAACAAATACACCACTTCACAAAAGGTAAGGCATTGACCTCCTTTCAAATAAGGGAGTGGGACATGGCTTTAACTGTTAAAGCTATACTACTGAGAGGTGAACAATTCAGACTCCCTGAATGTTAAGAGGAACAGGCTGTGGGTTGGGGACTGACTTGCTGGGTGTCCATGCCATAGCTGCTATCTTCATTTTATCCTAAACATTTGAAACACTATAGCAAGGTTGCTTGAAATGTATAGATTGGCTTGGGCAAGGGACTACAGGCCACAGTACCCATTATGGGAGTGGACAAGAAAACTAAATTTGAGGCCTTCACCTTCATTGGTCAGAGCTCACCAAACAAAATGCCAGTTGCTTAAGAGTCCATGGACAACCCCAAAAAGTACATCTAGTCAGGCTACTAACTGATCTTCCTCTGCGAAAGTGCAACTTGGGTCATTATAGGCACTCCAGGGATAGCACATAGGTGGCAGCGTGAGGAAATGATCATGCTGTTTAACAACACAATTCTGTAAAACATTACTTCCTTGCTCAACACCCCCGCTAAATAAAGAACTGAATGAATGAATTGCTGTTATGGTTTGAGCTACGTGAGGCCAGGCTCGTATCTGAACAATTTCTTAGAACTAACCACCGCCTGCAATATTAAGCTGTACTACTGCAAGACGTAAATAATTAAGACTATCTGCATGTTAGGAATGAGCAGGCTGTGGGCTGAAGACTGAGATGCTTGCAGGGTGCCTGCATCATGGCTATTACCTTCCTTTTATCTCTACACATTATGTCAAAACAAATAGTGCGGTATCTTAAATGTAGATCAGCTTAGGTGAGATGGTACAGCCCACACTAACCTTTATGGAAGTAGACAAAATAACATTTGGTGTCTCTGCCTCATTAGTCAGAGCTCACCTGACAACATGTCCATGGCTTACAGTATGTGGACCCATCAAAAAGCACATCCAGTCAGGTTATTACCTGATTTCTCTCGCGACAATGCAACATTGGTTATCATGACCACTCCAGGGATAGCATATAGTGGGCAGCCAGAAAAAAAGTAGCGAGTTGCAGAACAACACAAATTCTGTAAATCATTACCTCCTCACCCAACATATCTCTGCTAAATAAAATAAGAAATGAATGAATAAATTACAGCTTTGGTTCAGGTTATGCAAAGCCAGGCTCACACATCAAAATTGTTGGCAACTAGACCCAGCCTTCAATACTAAGCAGTATCACGCCATAAAATTAAGAGATATGTTGTAGTCAAAATAGAGGTGAACCATGGCAGGCCGGTGACAATAAGGGTTGAGACTCTGGACATCACACTTTACACTTCACCGGTGACCAAGGTTTAGGACCAAGCCTGGGCTATCAGGAGTCAGCGGGGGTGCCAGGAGATGTATTGAGTGGCCATAGGGCAGCTCTCCACTCCTCGGTGGGGATTCAGCAGCTCCTGCTGTAAGGCTGCCCTGGGTGGAGGCTGGAGTTAGTGCAGATGGGAGCAACTAGGCAGGGAGGGTGCCGCAGGTCACTGTGTGTGCATGCCTCTACATGCATGTGAGCACTGTGGTAAGGGTGGGAGAAAACAAGGTTGAACTCAGAGCTGGCAAGCTTCATGATGGCTTCACAGCACCCATACCAGACCCTCTGGAATCCAGATGTTGGTCTCCGGGAGAAAGCTGATGCCCTCCACCTCGAGTCCTGTCATGAGGGGTAACAATGGGGATCACGGATGGGTTGGGTGTGAGGCCGTCATGACCAAAGACTGAGTCCCCTCTGAGGGATGGGCTGGAGCCATCTGCCAGGCTCCAGGAGGAGGATAACATGCCAATAAAAAATAGAGGTGAACCCAGGATGCTCAGATCCTCTTAAGCACATCAGAACATCACTGATACAGGAAAGCAGATCCCTTGACTCCAACCATGGCATTTGGGCCATGGGTATCAGTGGAAAAGAGATTAAACAAACATACAGATTCTCTCGCAAACCATACCTCCTCTCAGGCAACAGGTCAAGGACTGCAACAACCATAAACACTGAACTAATGTAACTAGGATATAGCATTTCTACCTGGATTATTACGCTACATATACCATATAAAATTGGGGAAGTATATACTGTTAATGTAAATGTTACAGATATGACAACTGTGTTGGGACTTGTGATCTGCTAGTGCCTTAGCAGATGTAGGTGCTGAGGTGGATGGGGTTGAGATACAACAGATAAACAAAAAAAAACTTTTTATTCTAGGTGAAGGGTAAATCTGAGGGCTCACCACCCCTTAATCAATATTCTGCATCTGGTTGAGGGTGCTTATCATAGTTAGGGTTTGCTGATATTGGCAGTGGACTATTTGTATCTCCCGGCTGTAGTTCCTAAACACATACGGATAATATAATCAAGGGGTATGATTTGCATCTAACCCTCAAGCACATAAAGGATGATGTGATGCTAGAAAGATGGACAATATGCCACACATCCATGATCAGAAAGGGGATATTGGATCACACTGCCAGTTGTATCAGGGTCAGCAAGAGCTATGCTGACAAATTGTGAATAGAAGAAAGAAAAATGCAGAGCCTGACCGAAATTTCTAATGCAGCACAGCTGTGTTGTTACAGTTCAGTGGAGTTTAAGCACAACTTCCTGAAATCTCTCAGATATTCCTCATTCAGTAAAATATGTCTGTCACTCTCTATTTCATCTCTCTCACCTCCCCACAGCAAGGAGCTATGCTCATCATCAGTTCCTTGCCACAGCAAGGGAGCCAGGGTCATTACCAGCACTTCTTCCACTCACCCCTTCAGTTTCAACATAAAGCACCCCCTCAAAATAAACTTGGTCCACAACACATATTTACAAAACACCATAGAAATAATTCCAGAATGTATGAGATTTAAGGTCATTGCTAGGATTTTATTAAAACATTTCAAATTCATTCTGCCAAGAAAAAAGGCACTGCTCAAAATAAAATATCCTACAAAAAAATCCACACGGCACTGTTGTAAGAAATGTAATGCTAAATTTCTTAATGCCCCAACTATTTATGACCTTTTCTACTCTCCTTGAAATCTTATAATGTTTCTTTCTTTTGCTTATTGTGAATGTTATTCTTATTTAATGATTCCACCACACCAAGACAGCCTTAAGTGCGTCTGAGTCCAAAAGCGAAACCCCTTTATTACTTTTTTTTTAGTCTTTGGTAACTGGGTAAGGCCCAGTAGGCACAAGTGTCTGTTTTCAGAAGTGACCTGGGAGCACTGGGTGGTTAAGTGACTTGCTCAGAGTCACACAGTATGCAAGTGGAGGTTGTGAGAATCAAACTCAGGTCTGGTCTGCTGGCTGTACCAAGCACATTCACACCTTGTTCCTCTAACCTCTAGGCTATACTGCCATACAGGTACAAAACGACATGTAACTGAAAATCAAACACAGTATAAAGTTTTAAGATGAAGAATAATGGGCAGTGAAGGAGTCAATGACTGTCACGCCTTTCCATAGCAGTTACGGTATCTCAAACCAATCCCAAACCTAATATCAAGCAAGAAGCAACTTCCTGTAAACACTAATGGTACTTCCATTTAAATGTAAATACAAAAAGTCCAAAAAGTGGAACAGCATGGTATACTCAACAAAAGAGTTTAAAAGCTAGGTCAAGTTAAATAATCTTTATTAAATAAAACAAATAGACATGCAGTACTGCAACTACCAATGTTTCACGATATTTCTTATGCTTTTTCAAGGTGCCTTGAAAAAGCATAAAACTACATGTGATCAGTGATTCTTGAAAGCTGATTGTTTGTTTTATTTATTAACGATTACTTAACTTGACCTAGCTTTTAAGGTATTTTGTCGGTATACTGTGCTGCTCCACTTTGGTTTTTCAGTACCAAAATTGCTACTTTTCATCCAGCGTCATATAATAAGGTGAGTTGTTCATATAAAACTGTCTGTAGGTGTTGTATTTCATCATGTTTTGCAAAAGCTGTGAGTGATTTCATGTGTGGGATGGAACACTGCTGTGCAGGTGACTGTGGGATTTGAAGCTGGGGAGCTGCTATGAGTCACCCAGAGATACATAACTCACACTTGCCTGCTTACAAGGACTTTGTGTGTGTGCATGCAAAGCCGAGTTGCTTGTGGCAATCAAATCCACACAAATACCACATCTCAAATGTCTACATCCATACATGTTTATGGCTGCATATTTATTTATTGAAATGTTTCACCAGGAAAGGCACACTGAACAAGTTACTCATCTTACAATTCATCCTGGGGAAAGCGTAGTGGAAATACATACATGCATACATTACAGCAAACATTATTACAACTCTATTGGCAGCAGTGAACAGCAAATAACAGAACATATTATGCAGCAAATGAGTGCAATTGTTTACAGAGGTCACAATGGACAGGTCAAGTGCAGTGCATCACGTTAGGATAACACCATAAATTCATGATAATGGTACCATTTAGCCTGAAAGAAAGGGGTGGATAGGAGCAACAGCAGTGATGGAAAGGTAGTGAGGCTGAGGGAGCAGATGAATAGGAATCAAGGTTATAGATATGTTGATTGTTGTAAATTGATAGGAATCTAAAGGCATAGTTATATTGGTAGTTATAGATAATGAGACCTATTACCTACTGTATATGTATTAATGGGGGATGGCTCAGTGGCAATGTGAGGAAGTATTTTTTCACAGAGGTGGGGGACACATGGAACAGCCTTCCTGAGGAGGTTGTGGGTCTAAAACTGTGGGAGAATTCAAGAATGCATGGGACAGACATAAGGCAATTTTTGTGGGGAGTAGGAAGAAATAAGCTTTTGGTTAAATAGGATCTGCAACTTATCCACTAGGTAGGGAAATGGGCAGACTAGGTGGGCCAAGTGGTCCTTATCTGCCGTCAAAGTCTATGTTTATGCGTTTCTATTCTGACATATTGCTAATAGAAAAAGGGCACTCCTCTTGGCTCCATGCCTCTTCTCTCTCTCCCTAGCACCGACTCTGTCTTAAAAATAAATGTGCATTTTCCCTCCACTCACAGGTCACACAGCTCCTGCTGATGAGGAAGGATTGCTTGGGATCCACTCCTGTTCCCATATCCCCCTGCAGACACTGAATCCATGTTTTTAAAAAATCTCTAATTCCCCTCCCTCATTGGTCACAGCTCCTGATGATGGGGAGAACTAACAGGTTCCAAATCGTCTTCTCCCTTCTCCCCAACCCTAACTCCATCTACTTTCACTGGTTAGTAATGTAAGTCCCCTCCCTTGCCAGTCACAGGCTCCTACTGATGAGGAGGGAACTCACACAGGCTCTGTGCCTGTTTTCCCTCCCCATCACTTCCAACCTGAATCTATGTTTTGTAAAAAAAAATCTTAATCTCTCTCCTTCGCTGGTCACAGTTCCTTCAGGCTACATGCCTCTTCTACCATTCCCCAAGGTCTGACTCTGTCTTTTTTTAATATTTAAGAATGAGATTCTCCTTTATTTGTCACTTATATGATGATAGGGGTGGGAGTGGGACTCACTTGGGCTCTGTCCTACTATTCCCCTCCCCCTACACACACGCACTTTTCAAGTCTGATCTTCCTGACTGATCACAGCTTATTGGACAATGTCATTCAGAGTTATCTAACTTTTCTAAACCTCTCTCCACCCCAGATTGCTTTTGCTGTGGGCTGCATTATAAGGGGACTGAGAAGATTTTTTAATAACTGCAACAAGCACTTTTCTCATAATACTACTTGGCTGCATTTACTCAGCATGGTAGCACCGATCAAGTATGAGGATGAATGTGAGTGGGGAGGACATGGTTTTAGATTGTAATGTTACAGGTACTGTGGTGTCACATCCCCAGTAGGTGCTGCTATACTGATGACATCAGGACAGATATGCCCAGTTAGGTGTCTAAGTACTTGTGCAGTTTCTGTTTGTTTAAACATATTTTTCAGTTATGCTGTTTGAATGCCATGCCTCATGATCCTTATCAAGTGACTGCATTAGCAGCCATAGTAGCTCTGGACAGAATTTGCTTTATTACTCCATGTGCCAAAGACTTGAGTGTGGATTTAAGACTGTGAATGTTATTTACCATTGCCTAGTCAATCAATGTCACAATATTTATTTTGTCTTCTGGCTTTTGCTATAATTTGATTTAAGCTTCTTTGAAGTATGCTTTTATATTTAACATTTAACATTTTAATTTTCAATCCAATTCAGATTTACACCACCAAGTATGATGATCTTACCCTTTTAATTTTAACAATTTTTGGGATAAAGTTTTCAAGGCCTTCTACTCTACCTTTTGGGGATTAAATACATGCAACCTAACTTTATTTTTGTTTTCATTTTACTCAATGTTAATTTCAAGAACAACCATAAATGTCCAGTTGTTGAAGATACAAACTCAAATGGGTGAACTAACTCATACTCTATTTACTTAGAAAGGCATCCCTTCTTCTTTCTTTTCAAATCTATCTCTACAGTAGACTTTAAAATCATTAAATTACTTAATCCAAGAATTTAAGGGTAAGCCATGTTTTACTTAGCATTACACATCCAGAGCATTAACATGCTTGCAGGTTTTATTGGCCTTTTTTTAGAAATAACACTGCTGTTCATGTGCACAATTCTAAGAATAGATTGCTAAACCATTAACAGTTTAAGTTGGGTGTGCATTCGTTCAACAAAAGTACAGGAATTTTGTTTGATATCATCTGACCACAATATGGCAAGTTTTAACTGATTAATATTAACAGATGCTGTAATAGTCTTTTTGTTTGTTTAAAAATTCCTGTTCAATTTAATTCTATTTTAATTGTCTCTAACAGCCACAGTTTTCTTTACTAACCCATCCTGGAATATTAGGTCATAATATTTTTCTTCACTGTATTGTATCTTTCCTGCTTAATTTGAAGTCATGTGTAACACGTGATCCAATAAAATAACAATTAGGATGTTTAAAACACCAAGTAACAGTCCCAGCCTACTGTTAACTATCTGCACTGTCAACCTGGTAATCAATTTCCTGTTTAACAACTAAAATGACCTACAAAAACATATAAAAATCTAGTTTGTTGGCCTTGAGCAGTTTCAAACAAGCTTTGTAATTCACATCCTCCCTTTAAAAAGCAAGACAGCCGCATCACTGGAAGAACCATGGGTGTGCAGGATCGGACAACCAGCCCAGCAAGTACAGAATAAACAAAGACCTACACTCATGTAACAAAGTAAATCAGGAACTGTGATCCAGTATCCAAATAAAGGAATTTATTCACTCAGGTTAGAGGACCCACTCGTCCTAGTGCCTCAACCCATGCAGGTCTTTCTTGGCAGTCCAGTGGTTCTCCACTCTGATTTCCCTGTGCTATGATTTACCCATTCCCTGGTGGTCCAGTGACTCTCCACACCCAATTTCCTGTTTCACTTTTTAAATTATTCCATTGTGGTCTAGGGTTTTCTCTCAATCAGCCACTGACCTGACCCACCCTCACTTCCACCTCCCCACACCCCTTACCCAGGTGACCAGTGCTACACACAGCTACATATGGTGACAGGTACAGCTCTCTTCTCACCTTTGCGATGAGCCATTATATGAACTGTCAGTGTTCAAGTGTACTGCAGAAATAGTCTTTCTGCAGTACATATTTCTGATAGAGGTGGGCGAAGGGCCAAAATTTGTTCAGCAGTGATTCACAGAGTAGTGCAGAACCACAAAGTTATCCACATCGCTAAGCGAGTACTTCTAAGGTCATAATGAGGAATACAAAGTCCATTGAAACCAATGTCTTTGCACTACTCCACCTTCCCCAACCACTTATCCACCAACATTAATGTGAAGTATATAGAAATCAATGTAGTTTGCATCATTTAGCCTTGCAATTGAGCTCCAAGGTGAATTTTACAGTGATTCATGGGATTGCAGGTGACATGGGCTCTAGATTGTTCTGTACAGCCTCAGTGCTGGGTAATGTGTGTGTATTGGTAGCTGGAGACAGTTTGTTCTCAGAGTTCTGTGATTCAAAACCTCTAAAGCTGTTAAAAAGCCTTTTCAAGTCATTTTATTGCTCAACATTTAATATATTGATTGTAGGAAACCCTCCTGTGCTCATATCATTGAGTGTTTATTGTTTGTATGTGGATTTTGTGAATGTTAATTTAGAACATTCAGTCTGTGTACTGACAGACACTTGAAGTGTGCTTTGGGAGAGGCAAATCTGTGGTGTGAGGTAGATTAACTGGGAGAAAAAGGCAGTCTTTCTGTTTTGGTTATTTTTTTGTATAACTGTGTTAATGTACACAAAGTAATATTTTTAGTAATTCTCGAAATGTTTTGCTGATTGTTGTGGTGCAGCAGTGTATAATTTCAGTTTGTTTGGAAGATTTAGTTATTTTACTGAAGTTTTCAATTTGTTATGCATTACTTTTAGTGTGTGTGTGTGAGTGTGAATGTGTGTATGATGCATGCCATCAAATCAGACACCTTTTATTGTGCCACAGGGTGATTGCAGTGGTGTGAACCTTTTATCCACTGCACCTGTGTGATTTTGTACTGCTTTGTGGTATCTTGGTTTTGGACTGTTACTGTGGTGCACTGCCCCCCCCCACCCTCAACCGGCAAAATGTATTCTTTTCCAGATTGGACTGTGACTTGTGAGCACTGGTTAAGGTGTTGTTGTGACTTTGCATCTGCAACTCTTCTTGATTGCACAGTGTAATCTTAATCTGTCTGTGCTTTTGCATCTGTTTAGTGCCCAATCTCCATCTGAAAACCACAGTTGTTTTTTTTGGCTTCACATCCACCGGCCCAGACTGAAGTTCAGAAATCTAAATTTGTTAGAATTTTCTTGGTGATCGCCCAAATGTCTGCAGAGACATGCAAGCAAAGCTCTTTCTGGCTGTGGCACTGCTGCCAGTGGCAAGGTTGTCTGTGGATGTGGTAGTATGCAGAAGTGCATAGCTGATGTCAGTAAAGAGATTTCTCCATCAATGTTTTTACAGCGCAATCTGTAGCTTTACTCATAATTGCAGGAGAAGATGTACCAGCTGGTGATGTCAGTGCAGTTTCTGCTGGCATGAGTATTAATGCCTCAAGTTACACTTCTGACCAGTTAAACATTTCAAAAATATAGTTCAGTCTAAAGCTATGACTGACAGTATAGATGATTTCACACTCCCCATTAACATCCCCATGGTAACTGAACATGATTCTGATCCTGGTGATGATAACTCACAATGTCACATTTCTTCCAGCACTGTTGAGGTTATGCCATTGTCAACCAATGATTCTAAATGTGGTGCAAAATATTGGGTGATGATGCTGATGATGATGATGCTGTGGTTGAACATCTTCTCACATGACAGCATCCAAGCTGAAAATGTGGATGCAGATGATGTTGATGAATATGATGATATCAGTGACCCTGTTGGGAACCAGAGAAAGAGAAAGTCAATGTGGCTGTGCCTGGGTCTGTTGGAGTTAAACCCCTTCCCCCAAAAGTTGTGATTTAGTGATTCCTGTTGATGATAATGATGATGACCCAGTAATAATCATAGATAGTCGTGGTGGTCAGTTGCAGTCAAGTGTGTCCAGCCTGAAAAATCATGTATCACACCGCATTTCAGGAGTTAAAAAACAGAGTCCAATAAGCAGCATCAGGGACATGTTAAAGTAGGGATCACAATCCCTTGTTTGGGATTTTTGTCAAGATGCAAATGATGAGTCAGTTGCAATCTGACAGCTTAGCTATGCATGTGTGAGTCAAGGTAAATAGAAGTCATCTGGGCATGGGGGCAGCATACACATCTTAAGAACAGGCACATGGCACTGTGGACCCGGCATCAGATAGCAGCTAATGCCATAGTGGGGTATTCACCATCATCATCAATCTTACTGAGCATGTTATCCCTTCCATGAGTGTAAGACCAAGTAGGAATGTCTGTAGTAGCAATGAAATAACACCAGAGGATTACTACAGGCATGATGAGGTGGAGGATTATGATTTAGAAATCTTGTCAAGTGGTGGTCAGAGTAGCAGTGGTGGTGGTGGTGATCAATGAGGTATGTCTAGTGCAAGTGGTACATTGACCCCTGTACATAAAACGGAGAAAATAACTTTATTTGGGGACTTGTCACCTGTAAACCCCTCTTCATCACAAATCCACATACCCCTAGCCATTGCAGAGCAGAGCCATTTGTCAAACCCCATACCAAAACATGTAAGTCAGCCCATGTTGGAGACTGTGTTTGCCCATAGCCATAACCTCCTGCCAGCCTGAAGCATGTGACCTACACTGTGTAAGCCATGTGATGTGTGAGGTCTGCCTGTGAATTCTCACTCTGCCTTAAAGTGGAATAAGGTGGAGTGCACAACACAAAGTCACTAATAATGCTAGTGGCGAAGTGAGGGATTGAAATGGGCACTTCGCTGTGAGCGGAATACTATTGCAAAGTGGCCACTCATGGGTGGAATTTTACTTGCTGCATCTCTACTCACTGACAGTTCATATATCAGCCAGCTGTGGAGGAGAGAGAAGATCTGTGGTATTTGCCATATGTAAATGTGCAGAGCTCTGGACACCCAGGCAAGGGGGTACAGGGTGTTGGAAGTGAGTGGGCAGGTCTGTTGTTGGGCTGTTTGGGGTGGGACACTGGATCATCAGGGTAATCAGTAGAATAATCAACACTAGTTCTGTTTTGCAAATCTTTGTGCATGTTACACAAACATTGAATAGTTTGTAGTGTTGCACTACCACTTTGTTTAAACACTTTCCATTAAACCCTGCTACTATATGCCTCAAACCCCTGATCCACCACCTAACTCTTCTATTTTCTTAGTGCTCACACTATTACTCTGTAAATAACCTCACTTATTACGATGTACAAAAGGACTTGACATGGGCCATGCATACCACTAGTGCAAAAGACAAATTTGCACTACTGTGCCAAGAGAAAAAAACAGGCCAAAAATGGTCTAGCTAGTTCTCTGTTGCTCACTTGGCTGCCCAGAAGTCCAACAAAAACACTGGTACAAACTCTCAAACCCAAATAAATAGGTAAAGTGCCAAGAACTGCCACAGAGGCTGCATAGCAAGAAATTGCTACCTCAAAATACATACAACACAGACCACTGTACCATTGTCACAGGAACTTCTCCCTGTAACAATCATATATTTGTGCATGACACTAGTAGGTGGTAGCAGAATGGAGTAATCAGGTAGCTCTGTGGTGCTGAGGGTAAGGACCACTCTGACATGCTGGCTACCAGGTTCACCCCACCCGGACATCAGGAGTGAATGCCTGCAAGGCGGATGAACAGAGCATTTACAATGTTGCCCTTCTCTTGCTTGTGGGTGAGATGTGCACCACTTGGAGAATGACACCTGCAGTTGTGTGTGGCCATTGCTGGCATGTGTCATCATCGCTGGTGTCCTGCCTCCATGGTGCTGACATGGTGCACACTGCAGGCAGGAAGTAGGGAGAACCGGTGAAAATGCATGCCCAGGAACCTGTGGATTATGGCCTCCCTGTGTACTCCCCAGACACCCAGCCCTCACTGGCAATCAATCCACTACTAAGCCCCTAGAGTCTGGACATTAGCTTCAGCAGTGCATTTCTCCCTCCTCCTTCCCCACCAATGGGAGTAGGGTTGCCCTGGGGGGTGATAGAACTGGCTCTGACAGAGGCAGGGACAAACTGGGATCTGGAAGTGGATGATGCCAGTGAAACTGAAGCAAGTGTTCAGAGGGTGGCATAACGTGGCCTGAAAGAGTGAAGCTCCTAGTATCCTTTCCTGTCTGGTGACTGTCAATACCTCTTCCTCCATATTGTACTCAGCCTCTGGGTTTCTGTGTCCTAAGTGCATGATTTTGCAATTTTTGCATTGAAACCTGGTTGCAATGACCTTGACCTATGCTCATGTTTTCTCAGGTCTTTGCATATTCTTTCCACCCTGTCTGGATAAGCTACCCAATTGCAGATTTTGGTGTCATCTACAAAGGCACACTTTCCTTCTAGCTCATCTGCAACTGCACTAATAAAGACATTAAAGAGGACTGATCTCAGTACTAAACCCTGTGGCACCAAGTTCCACACTTGAAAAGTGCCGTCAAGTCGCACATCATTTACGGTGCCAGGATTTATATTTGCAGATTGCCCTATATGTGGAGGCACCCTGCACCCTTCCCATGTGGGGGCTGTGTTCCCATGCCCCCAACTAAGGATTCCAACTCTGGGGGCAGATCTCGGGAGGGTGGCAAATTTTGGAGCTTGGTGCTCTAATGATGGGCGCACTCTGACAGGTGCCCTGAATCGGTGCAGTGGTGGTACCATGCTGGTCACCCTCCCTTCCCTAGAGTGAACTTTATCATCATTCTCTGTCACCTGTCCCTTAATGAATTTGTCACCCAGTTTACCACTTTTGGACCCATCCCATAGCAGTCCAGTTTTGTCATGAGCCTCTTATGTGGAGCGATGTCAAAAGCCTCATAGAAATCTAAGTAGACCATGTCCACCACTCTGTCCTGATCTATTTACCTGGCCATCCAGTAAAAGAAATGTATCAGATTTGTCAGACATTACTTCCCCCTTGAATCCATGTTGCCTCACAACATGAAAACCACTAATTCAGGATACTCAACAATCCTTCCCAGCCAGCATAGGTCAGTTGGTAGCACATTCACATCTGGGCCAGAAGGATGTGGGTTCTGTCCCCACACCACAACTGGGCTCATATTTTAAATGCTGGCACCTAAGTGTTCAGTAATACTAGGAGGTGCTACACTGCTGGGGTGTGCCGGCCTTCAGATGAGACATTAAAATGAGGTCCCTTCTATCTATATCTGGTGCTGTTCTAGAGGGTACTCAGGTGGAAGTAAAAGAATCCATGGCACTTTTCTCAATGGTAGGGAGTTTATTAAGAACAAAAAATACATCATCAACTTCCAGAGCAACAAAATGCAAAATGCAAAAAAAAAAATGAAACATTTCTGAAAATCCTAAAAACAGATACATTTCCCCAAATACACAGATATGAAGGAATACAAATCATGTAACAGGTTGGTCTGAATCAGTGATCGGTGGTAAATTCTTTCCCTGTCTTTCAAGTAAGATCCTAGGTATAGATATTTTCTTCTTGATACAGCCTACATAATTCATTAGTGACTTTAGCCAAAAGCTCGATCTGAGAAATATGTTTTTGCTGGAAGGTAAATAAACACATAGTGTTCCAAATATGCCATCTGAAAACTGCAAAAAGCAGTCATAATGTACTTTTTTCCCAATGAGCACAACTTTTAGGAACATTTCCATAAATCAGTACATCATAAGTAGGAAATGAAAAAATGGGTTCAAACCATTTATGTGCATCTAAATTCAGAAAATGAGTAATGTAAGGGCAATTAAAAAAGAGGAGGTCTAAAGCTTCTAGTTGTTGTGTGCATGAACTTGTGATGCACATCTTATCTTCAGTGGTTTATGTTTATTGTTAGCCTTCACATTTAATTTTTCATGGCAACAAAGTCAATTTACATCCCACATACATCGTAGAATTTTAGATTCCGTAACCTGTTGCAAAAGTAAAGGGGTGATCAAGGACAGCAGCAGTCAAAAACCACAGGTACCTGAAAATGCAGTTTCTAAAATCTGTGCACATATAGCTTTCCTGGTCATTGACTAGAGGTGATGACAGGTAACCTGCCACCGATGCAATTTTAACAATGTTTCTCTCAGGTAAGGAGGTGCAGTAGCAGATGCCCTTAACCACTTTTAAAGTCCCTGCATCCCATTTTGGGTACCAGGTCTGACAACAAAAATAAAGTCAAGATTCCCATCCTTTTGTTACATTAAATAACAGCAGTGTTAAATTTGTGATGAAGAAAATGCTAAAAAGGCAAGTGGGTTAACTATATTTAAACCACCTATGAAGAGGAAAATAAGTAACATTCCTTTTAACAGGTTCACTCTACTGTCCATAAGGACTTGGAAAAATACAGTTAAGATTGATGTTTCTAAGGTTTTGTTGGGGGATATAGCTAATGTATTATTACAATGAGATAAAGTAGTTTTAATCAAATAGATTCTCTTTTCCCCACCTTCCATTTATTCCATTGAACAACCTGCATTCTTGTTAGCATAAGTTTAGATTCCAGTTCAATATATCAAAGTTTCCTGTGCCAAACTTAACCACTAAAATGTGTACTGGGTCAGTTTGAATCTTAATCTCTGCAACCACATTAGTGCATGCAACTGTACTACCTGATTGGAATAAGCCCTTTCTTATTCCACATTTAAATAACGCCTGGACATATAGTCAAGGTGAATCAATTTATGATAAGCATATTTCAGTAAAGAAGAAGCTAATGAAAGTTTGAAATGCTCCTTGTTATAACAGTGATCAGTATTAATTCAGGTGTAGTAGGAACAAAAATTGGAAAAAGAAAAAAAATTATATTAGATTTTTTGAAATACAGGCAGGCTAGAAATATCTACATTAAGGAAATTAATACAGTAAAACAAAAATATTATAAAACTAAATTCTTGGCAACTTTAGATACCAGGCCTCAAGACTTCTGGTGGTTGAACAACAACTACAACCAAAGGATAATACAATGTTACCTCATTCCTTCTCTGTAAATGGTCAGGAGGTTAGAATGGGTTTTGAAGCAGCAAATTAATAGCTTTTTGTAAATATGGGTAAGGAAGCATTGTGCTCAGTAGTTGATCACCCAAGAAATATTCCCTTGCTACAGAAACAGAGACAAAAGAAGTTCATACATTTCATTTTCATGAAATAAAATAAACATCAGTATGTGACACCTTACTCAAACTGAACTCCTATAAGGTTGAATTCCCATGGTATTAGTAAAATATGCTGCAAAGTTTTTGTAGGCCCCCTGACATATGTATTTAATCTATCTTTATGTACAAGTGAATTCCCAATTGAATGGAAAAAGGCCATAGTTATCCCTATATACAAATCCAGAGAAAAATTATATTGACAATTACCGCCAATATCCTTGCTCCCAATAACTTCAAAAGTTTCTGAAAAATTGGTAAGTGAGCATCTGGTCTCAGTTCTAGAGGAGAATAATTTGTTGAGTGCACGGTAATTAGTATTCCGAGGATGGCATAGTACCACAACCACCCTATTGAAGGTGGTAGGAGATATCCAGGAATTTGTAGGCAGGAGGCTAATGGTGGGTGCGGTGTTTATGGATTTAACAGAGGCATTCGATACACTTGATCACGATATTCTATTGAAAAAACTTACATCTCTGACTGTTTCAGAGCCTGCATCATGACGGCTGGGAGACTACCAAGTAGAAAGGATCCAATTGGTTTTCCTGAATACTTATAATGCTGATTATCTACTTCCATTGAGTCCCTCAGGGTCCATATTGGAATCGTTATTGTTTAGTATATACATGAACTCACTGAAAGTTCTATGTTATCTTGCAGATTTCAATATTATGCATATGACACTATTCATTATGCTACAGCAAGAAAAAGGTTTCGATCACCCACCAAAATGATCACCAAGCACCATGGATAGAGTATAATGTTACCATGTTTTAATTAACAAATGCCTATGAAGGCAGTCACTTCACTAAAACTTCCATTCTCTTATTCAACAAAAGTGCAGTGTGGCAGATGTCACTAACGTGCGTTTAGCTCAGAAGACTGAGTTTCATCAGACCTGAGTGAATGTAACGTTAGTGGCATCTGCCACACTGCACTTTGCTGAACATGAGAATGGAAGTTTTGGGGGACGTGGCTTAGCCCTGGTTCAGAATGGTTGCCTAAGTGCTTTTCTCCTCTCACTGTGGGACAGAATCCTTCAAGATCCGGCAACTGGAGAATATTTCTGCACCCTACCTTTACATATAACAGCAGTGAGACATACTGCTATCAGATCACCTACCTTATTTCGGTCATGGAGGGAAGGTTGACTGCATTTTCATAACCTCTGCAACATCTCAGGTCTACAACATGGTATCTTCTGCTTCAGCTGGTGCTGATGCTACAAAATCAGAGCAAATATTCAGTCAATTGCTGGCACAGATGTCTCAAATGACTAGCTGTTAACACAAACACCAACACCAAAATGCTGCAAGTGATTGAATCCTGTCTTTTCAAAATGGAGCGACATCTCACAGCTCATGATGCCACTATACAACATATTTCTGCTACTATGAGAGAGCAGGCTCACCTAATCTGTCTCCTACAAGATAAAGTGGACAATCTGGAGAACCACAGCTGTCACATTAACCCATGATTTATTGGCTTTCCAGAGGGCACTGAATAAAAACACAGCCAGTTTCCTACAAGTTACCCTCTCACAACTGCGTGATTTTCCACCCAGTACTGTACTACAGATAGAGTGGACTCATCGTGCCATTGCTCCCCATCAAAGCCTGGTGATCACCCATGCCCTATTATAGCTCGCTTCTTAGACTACTGGCAAAAAGATCTTATAACAGCTTTGGCCAGAGACAAGACCCCTCTCAACTAGCACGGTCAAAGAATACAAATTTTTCAAGACTATTCTAGGAGCTTAATGAGAGGTGCAAAGTCTATACAGAGGCTTGGAAAATCCTGCATTACCATAATCTTTCCTTCTCTGTGCGATACCGGCTACAATATGGGTCATGTATAATGGCAACCATCTCCTGTTCTCAACACAAGAAAGCATAATGGACTTTCTAAAAGAACCTACCTGGAGAACTTTAGCAGCCGGGCAGATCTTGCCAGAGGTGCAACTCACGGCCCAAGCAGAAAAAAAGAGTTTCTCCTTTTCTTCCCAAATGCCATCAGCTCAGAGGTCTGAGTGTTTGAGGCCTCCTTCTCTCATGGTCCAAGAAGCAACATACCAAGCCACCATAAGTGGCACCAGCATCCCAATCGGAAGAAGGGAAGGTATGGATCTCGATGATGGAGACTTGCAGCATTACTATTCCCCTAATCACTTTTCTCTGCTACTAGATCCGGATGACTCCTCCCTGAAATCAGATGGGGCCAACGATCCCAAGCTACCTAGGCCAAGAGAGGTCCCCACCATAACAGATATTGTGGGCTGCAGTGGCTGCAGATGGGACAGTGCTGTTTCCAGCGATCATGGAATCACACGCAGCTGCATGCCTCTCAACTCTACCACATTACGAGGAACGTTCCTCATTTTACTTCACAAAATCTCCCTGTTCCACATTGTGAGGACTTGTTTCACATTCAAAGTCAAAATGTTAAAGCAAAAATCCATAGTAAATGATGCAAAAGATATTATTCAATTAATAACAGACTTTCTGAACATAAATGCAACACTTTAACAGTGTTTTGAGCTTCTTAGGTAAAGATTTGATTAAGTGTTCCACATTTTGCCCATTTGTTCCACATTTGATAGGTAATGTTCCACATTTGGGGACAAAAGGTTGAAGGTATGCGCAACTGTATGCTCGTCTCAACTGGACATGGACTCTGCTGCTGGGTCCCTGGTGCTGCCGGACTTAGTAGGGATGGAGCCTTAACCTGAATTAATCAGATAAGTACTTGGACTGTTGACTAGTTGGGATGGGGATGAGTGAGAAGCAGCAGGCCTCCAGGCTCTATGAGGAGATCTTGGTGTAAAGTGCCCCCGCCGTCTGGTGGATCGTCCAGCTTTCCTGGCAGAAAATGTCAGCTGATTCTTGCATCGCTTACTGACATTAGGTGCTATTTCCCGCAGCCGCCCAACTTGACTTTGTCAGTTCTCCAGCTCAGACTTACATCTTTAATGTTCATATTGCTGGCAGAAGTAACCTTAAACTGCCCTAACATTCATAACAGGCTGAAATGATGTGGTGGCTATCTTAGAGACATATAAGTTTCCCATGGTATATCATTTACCTCTGCTGCAGCTATACTACATGACTGGAAATTATATCTGCAGACCAGCTGCTTGTCCTCATTATGACCTTCCAAGCCACTTTCTGCATGGACATGTAGTCCATACCACTTACTTCATATCGGAGGCTCTTCTCCGCAGGATGGCTTTTGTGCCCTTCCTACTCAGGATATGATGTGTGCTGTTTATTTTGATCCATGTTCTCTGTGGAGAGTGGACTCCATTGGGGTTGGGAGGATCCTAACCCTTGGTCACTTCATCTTGCATCATCCTCGGCGTCACCTGAGAGGCCCTAGCATAGAGGTTCGTGTCACTCCCCATGATTATTCCCACAGTGTAAAAGCTAATGAGAGGTGGCCGTGACAAGGCTCGGCTGTTAAAGCTGATGGAGTATCTGTTTTATCCCCACAAGAGAAACATGGGTGGCCTTGGCGAATGGTTTTGCTTTACTGTGTCTCTCACACTGGTTTTCCTACGTTATGGATGTTATTGATGTAAATAGTTGTGATATAGTTCGGGCGGTTGCCCATATTATAGTTATCTGTTGTTTTGGGACCAGACAGTATATAGGGAATTGCATGGACTGTTATGGCTAAGACAATTGCACTTCACTCAGGAAGGTTAAACAAGGAATGCCTGCATGGGGCACTAGCTGGTCCCTTGGCCTTTATATTTGATGGTGACATTCCCTTCTTTTCCTGTCCCCAATCATTCATGATCATCGGTGATCTTATAGGAATGCGCCTGGAGCGTTCAGGGGCTAAATGCTCCAATAAAATGTAAACAGGTGTTGGCACATCTTAAGAGGCTGAGAGCTATGCTGGTGTTCCTGCAGGAAAACTAAATAAGCAGGATCATGATTTGCTGGCCAGGGATTGGATGGGACAGGTTTCTCTTCCTCAGCCCCAACCAAAAAGAGGTGGCCATATTACTGCATTAATCCCTTAAGTGGAAATTTCTCCCTAGTACATGGCTCGCATGGTAGACTTGACTATTGGCTGGTGTCATCAGAGATCGGCCAATGGGTGATGGACTTGAAGATTATGCCCATGTATTTCTCTGACCATTCACTAGTGCAGATACATATAACCTGGGGTGCCTGCTTCCTAATTACTCCAGCTGGAAGCTGGACCCCTTCTCAGGGACCCAGACTTCCCAGCCTGGGCTGCTACTGCAGAGACTGACTTTTTCTGACTGACAACCCCTTATCAGATACCTCTCTAGGGACTACCTTGGAGGCTCTGAAAGTCATCCTTTGGGGGCCATCATTGGCTTTGCAGTCAAACATTGCAAGTGAAGGAGCTCTTTCTACATACCCAGGAGATGAACTAAAGCCCCTTGAATCCCAAGGCAAACACACATGTAAATTTTCTTTGGATTCCCCTCTGGGTAAGAAATAATCCAGCTCAGGCTGCAGATAAATGATCTGTTGGCTCTCAAATCCAAAATACCTCTCTTATGCCTATGACATAAATATTGGAAGGAGTGAAAGCGGGGTGCAAGGTGTTAGCATATAGGCTGCACAAGCAGCAAGCTGAACTTCATATAGCTGGATTAAGGGAGCAGACAGGAAAACCTGTACTGAATCACAGCAAATCAATTTAATAATGAAAAGGTTTTATAGTATCCTGTACCCCTCCTCCCGAACCATGGATTCAGAAAAGGTGAAACCTTCCTCTCCTTCTTTCAGTTACCTAAGCTGTCTCCCCTACAGGCTGCTTCACTGGACCAGCCCATTTCCTGGCTGAAGTGATAATTTCCTAAAAGCTATGAATGCTGGCAAAGTCCCTGGGGGCTGGTTCCCAGCCAAATTGTGGCAGCTTCTTGCTCCCAAATCTCTCCACTCCTCAGTGCAGTGTTTAATGATGTGCTTTTGGCTGGCACATTTCCTCCCCTCTACATGAAGCAGTCATCCAGTATTCCCCAAAAAGGGAAGGACCTCACATTGCCTTTGAGCCATCGACCCATATCCCTAATTAATACTGATAGCAAGCTTTTTGCCAAGATCATGGCCTCTAGGGTTAATACACTCCCCACTTCTTATTCATCCTTCACAAGTAGGCTTTGTTACTGGAAGATATAGCAGGGACCATATCCTATCCATGATAAACCTCATATACCGAGCCAGGATACTTCTCACTCCAGAGGCAGCAATTGCTATTGATTTTGAAAAGTCTTTGACTGTCTGAGTTGTATTAACTAACTCTGGTCCTGCAGCACCTGGATTTTGGGGACTGTTTTAGACAATGGCTTTCAGCTTTCTATAACCAACCTACAGTCAGAATCTAACCAATACAGTGCTGTCTCAACCGTTTCAGCTGGGCAGGGGCACCAGGCAGGGCTGCTCATTGCCCCCTGCTTTTTGTCTTGGCAGTAGAGTCACTGGTAGCTGCTATATGGTAACACCCCAATATCAAGGTATCCCAGCTGATGATTGGTTGTATACTGCCCTTATGTATGCAGATGATCTGTTGGTACCTGTGATGGATGTCAGTACATCAGTTCCAGCCCTCCATACCCTTCAATCTGACTTTCAAGGTTATTCTGGGCTGAAAATGAACTGCTCCAAGACAGAAGTGATCCCCTGAACCCCATCTGCACTCAAAACCTGATAGCTCCCTTTGGCCTTCATTGGGCATCAGAATCTTTGATATATCTGGGTGTGTACATCTCTCAGATTTTTCCAAAATGTGGGATCTCAATCTATAGCTGTTAATTGCTGAACTCAAAATCAAGCTAGATAGGTGGAGGACATTATACTTTACCCTTGCAGATAAAATTTTGACTCTCAAAATTATCATAGCCCCAAGATACTATACCCTCTTCTCACATCCCTTTAGACTTACTTACTAAGTGGTATCAGACCATATATAAGATTATAGGTAACTTTCTGTGGGAGCGAAAGAAACCTCGCTATAGTAGAAGCAAATTACGCTTCCACTGGAAAGATGGGGACTGGGGCCTACCTTGGATAGAGGGATCTAAATGGGCCTACTCCATAGCACAAACTTTAAAATGGTTCACTAAGATATCTCCTGATTTCCTCAGTGGTTTCACATGGAACATTCCATGACACAACTGCACAACCTATTCCTCCTGATATACAAATCCGTGCCTAAAACCTGGCCAACCCACCCAACAATATGGAATAAGGTGCATACTGAGGCTTAAAGAGAATCCCTAGGCCTTACCCATACCCCAATTTTTAGTAATACCCATATTCTGATTGAAAATCAAACAATTTCATGAAACCAGCGGGAGCAAAAAGTATTGCTGTTCTGGCAGATGTCCTGGATGGGACGGGACAGGGTCTACAATCATTTCAAGAGCTTAAAACTAAGAAAGGACTGGGGAAGTTGGACTTCTGGAGATACCTACAGTGCTGAAACTCTTTAACATCATATCTTAGATGACTTCCATCAGGAGCTGGGAGGTCCCATAAGCTTGAATAAGGGCTTGCTCCCAATAAAGGACAGGCTAGCAAAATATATGCAGCCTTAAGGAGAGTATCCCCTTCCAATCTTTGGACACCAAGCACAAATGGGAAAGGCACTTAAAGTTACCATTGATTTTACCCAATGGTGAACATGCTGAAACTGGCCCAAGTAAGCTATCCAGATATGTGAGTAAACTGATGCAAAACAAAATCCTTCATCACTGGAATAGGACGCCAGATGTACTCTATAAACTTAACCTTATAAATAATAACCACTGTTGGAGGTGTCAGACCCGATGGGGAGTTGTGTCATATATTATGGAAATGTCCCTTCTTGTTACTTTCTAGATGGCTGTTTGCCAACTAACCACTCTCATCAATGGTTTACAGATTACCTCTTCAGTCCTCTAGCTGGTAGATTACGGCATTGTCGTCTATGGCACTGCTGACCCCATGGCTTCTGCGACCATCACAGTCACCCTAAACAAAGCATGCAGACTGATCATGAGTTGTGACAGATGGACACATTCCTGTGATCTCTACAAGTCTGCTGAATGGTTGCCATTTGATGCCCATCTGAGGTACTATACCTGCCTCCTGGCCAAGAAAATCCATTTTGTTCAAGCCCCACCTGGTCTGCATAGCCTCATCCAACCCGTCCCATTGGTCAGAACCTCCCGTGAGCTCTACTAGGACCTCCCTATTAGTCCCCACTGATGAACTTCCCTTGGACAAAGAGCCTTTCTCTGCAGAGCCCTCTGTTGGCTCAACAGCCTCCCCTGACTCCCTGGAGCCCAGGATCAGTCCCTCAAGACCAGTCTCAAAGCTCATCTGCCTGAATCTTCAGCCTGTGACCGTCCCTAACCTTGTCTTCCACCCTGCTCTCCCCTCTTTGCGGTGCTCTGTAGTACAATTCTACCTTATAAATATTACACTATATGGAAAACAAAATGTGTATTCATGTACTACCTAAATATTATGCATATTATGGATGACGCTGGGTCTTCCTGTCCCAAAGACTATTGTTTCAGTATCCCCTTCTGTGTGTTTTGTGCTTTATCTTTCTTCCGTGATCACTGTACTTATAATATTGTATAATTCTTTCGTATGCATAATTTCCATTACTTGTTTTCTCTCTTGTTTCTATTTACCTGAACACTGTACTGCTTGTGGTAGGGCACAGGAGTAAGTGGGCAATCATAGAAAACATACATCAGCAATTATTTTAAAAGTTCCAGTTTTAATTCATTCTTCTTCAGAAGTTGTTTACATCAGGACAAATTCAATACAGCAGAATAATCTGGCAGCTTAATCTTCTATTTGGAGCAGCAAATATTCACATAGAAACTCCACAGAGCACCTTCAATAACGTCCTGGAGTGTACCTCCAGACCCACAAACAAATCTGATTACCAAACTCAATGTTCAGCATTTATACACTGCAGGGGTCAGGTGACATCTTAACCCCACCCTATACTTTATTTCAAATATTATCTCTTTATTTGCAACATTTATATTTTATATGGTATATCTAAACATTTTCTATTTGACATAACAACTCACTCTGAACATAGAAGTGAAATACAGTCTTTCTGTGAAATATTTAATTCAATCTCTAATCCCAGAAAGCACCACCCTTGTTGTGCAGTATAAAGGCAGTCAGGAAATGGCTGGATGACTCCTAAGGAAAACTACTGCAGCTGAGAAAGGATCCACTAGGGCTCTGAAACACTAAAAAAACAGCACAAATCTTAGCTTTCAAGAGGTCTCAACTGCAGCACCAAACCTCTTTATTCTACCTTCAGAAGGTTTATAGAACTCAAAACATTATGGGCTGGATATTCAAACTGCACCATTCTGTGGGCGCAAGCCCTTAGCTGCTCAAAAAGTTGCACAGGGTGTGGCGGGCGATATTCAACAAGTTGCGCTATTGAGCAACTCCTTTGAATATCGCCCAGATCCAACCACTTGCATAAGCACAATGGAACTTGCACCACGCAGAGTGGTCAGAGTGGAGCATTCAGATCGCGGTGCACAAGTTCCATTGCGTCAAGCGCAAATTTCCAGTATTCAAAAGTGACATGCAAATGGGGCCATAATTTATGCAAAGGCACATGGGGGCCATTTGCATCTAATTGAGCCCCATTTGCATGCCATTAGCATGCAGGTACGCCGATCCCGATGATTTGCACCTGGCACCTGCCAGGCAGCAGCCGATGGACCGATGCCCCTGCAGCCTGATCACGGGCATGAGTAAATCTCCCCCCTTGACCGGCCCGATCACGGGCAGAATGATGAACCCCCGACTGGCCCGATTGCGGGTAGATCTCACTTCCCCGACTGGCCTGATAGCGGGTGGAACATAAATGACCCCCGACTGGCCCGATCGCGGGCAGAATGGAAATTCAACCTCCCAAAGACCAATATCCCTGGTGGTCCAGTCCACTGGGGTTTGAACTCCATTCTGCCCGTGATCCAGCTCGAGGGTCATTATGTTCTACCGCAATCAGGCCCCAGTTGGAGGGAGTGAGATCTGCCTGCGATCGGGCAGTTGGGGAGTGTGTTCTGCCCTCGATCGGGCCACGAGGTTACTATATGCCCGCTGATCGGGCTGCAGGGGGCACAGGGAACAAGTGGAGGACCACCCACAGGTGGCAGCTGCTGTGTTGCACCCTGCAATGTGGCAGCTCACCTGTGGGTGGCCCTCGACTTGATCCTTTTTTTTTCTCAAAGTTGCGCAGGCGCAGGTAGGGGTTGCACCTGCACAACTCTGCACGGCCTGGCTGAATATCGGGTTGTCAGTTTGTGCATGGTTCCTCCCTCCAGTTGAGCATGCCTTCATTAGCATTTGCTGCTGCTCAGCATGACTTGGGGGGGTGCAAGTGCCTCCTGCTGAATATCGCTTGAAGTGGCGCAATTTCGGACTTTAGCAGGTGCGATCCCTGTGCGCATGGCGCAACCCTTTTGAATATCCAGCCCATATATTATTTAATAAATTTCATTTTAGGAAATCCAAAAGTAAAATGTCTTTGTGATAGTGCAAATGCTGTATTTCAGCAAAGCTCTTTAAAGACAGGCATAACAGGGTCAAATTAAGGACCCAGCAAGTTCTTTCATTTAATATCCTGATAAGTGTAATGGGTATTTAAAGGCTTAAAAGCCATACTAGTACATTATAAAACAGCGCCTATATTTACAGAACCGAGTGTTTTCTTAAAGGAATATACCCAGGCTATGAGTAGGTATTTTAACAAGGAAAGCAGGAGAGAACCAACAGGTTCTCACTATTATTTATTTACACAGCTAGGTCCTTGAAGCACAGCAAGGACAAAACAGGGCTGAAACAGAATTAGCAGCACCTTGCAATATGGATGGATGTTTCCTCACAAAGAGAAGCCCTCATTACTAAACATACAAGCAGGTAGCCTGCACTATTGGAAACAACTTTTAATACAAGACAAAATGGGAAATTCTATTCATTACTAACTAACTTAGAATACCACTTATAGCATTTAAAGCCTTACAGTTTTCTGATTTATTTCCTTTCCATATCATTTATGTTTCTTTCATTTACTTTAGAAATGCAACACCTAAAGCACTCACTTCTTTCCTAAGCTACCTTCCTATTTCTATAATGCAGAGAAATGGGGGTGGGACACAAATGAAATGTTGTTCTATACCCATAGCTCTTTTCACTCATTATGTTCAATTTATTAAACACTGAGGTATAAGGTTATAACAGGTTTAAAGCTCAGCTGCTAGGTTCCCTTATTTTATTATTTCAAGGGCCCCCCTAGAATAGCGGTTGCCTTAAAACAACCATGAGCACATAAAGGCGTACATCAGGCTGAACTAAACAGCCTGCCTGTGTGACAATGCGCACTATCACAGCAGCTTTAGGGCATTAAACAGCTGGACCTTCAGGTATCCAGGATTTTACAATTATTATTTTGGGCCCTCAACCCTTCATCAGGGTTCCTGTGACACCTGCTTATACTATATGTGTCCTTATTGTTGTTTGATGTGGAGCCTTTGTAAAGGAGTCTATGACTCAAAGGGTTGTAATTCAGAATGTTATTAAATAAAAATAATTAAAATAAAATAAGCAGGACCCCATGTTATGGGTCTTAGTGATCCCTCCACTGGCACCCCAACTGTCTGCTCCTCAATGACCTTGTCTTGCCTTTCTCAGCACACAATCCAAACATCTTATCCTTTGCTGATGGAGGACATTAGAAGTCCCTCCCTCTCAGAACTATGTCATTCTGTTACTCGGATGGTAGCGCTTGACCATATGTCACATGTCACTGCTAATACACTGAGGGTGGGATATTCAGACTACGCCAGGCTGTGGCGCAAGCCTGGGCACAGTGCAACTTGGATGCACAGGGGTGTTGACAGGGTGATATTCAATGGAGCTGCGCCATGGCACAGCATTGTTGAATATGCACCTTGGCCACCCGCAGTGCGTAACGCAGTGGCGCACTAGCCAGTGCAATTTGCCAGAGTGGAGCAGGGGATGCATAGCTACAAGTGCCATTGCAATAGGTGCAACCACCGCGATATTCAAGCGATGCACATGCAAATGGAGACATAATGTGCAAGGTGCAAATGGGGCCATTTGCATGTCATTATGGCCTCATTTGCATGCAGATGCGCCGATCCCGGTGACTTGTGCCTGGCACCCTGCCAGGCTGCAGCCGTCCAGGGACCGACACCCTCTGCACATGTGGAAAATGCACCAATGCCCGATCGTGGGCATGTGTATATGTAGGAACACGTCCAATATACCTGGTGGTCAGTGAACCGCTTGCAGCCTGAACATGGGCATAAGTATATATAACATCAGTTAGCTCTATCCCTGGTGGTCCAGTGGACCAGTTGCAGCCCTGATCACAGGCATCTGTTATGAAGAATAGTCCTATATCCCTGGTGGTCTAGTGAACAGCTGGCTTTCGTCGCGGGCATTTGAGAAATGTAATAGTCCTATATCCCTACTGGTCCAGTGGACCGCTCGCAGCCGATCACGGGCATTTGAAATGTAATAGACTTATATCCCTGGTGGTCAGTGGACTGCTCACAGCCCAGTCATGGGTGTCAGTAATTAATATGACACTCCAATCCAACCCTGGTGGTCAGCGGTACCCCCTCCCCACCCACCCACTGGCTCACCGCCCTGCTCCCCTTCCCGGTCAGCGGCGGGTGGCAGTTCCCCACCTGCCTGCCACCCTGCCATCTGCTGACACCTTACGGTAGGGCTGTACACTGATTGGTCCACAGCATGAGCCAATGGGCATGCAGCCCATACCGTACTACACAGTCCAGATATGTTAATGGATCCATTCACATATCTGGACTGCTTGTCTGTTCCCTGAGCTGCATGGCCATTGGCTCATACTGAACAATGAGCAACAACCCTGATATGATCCAGTCAGCAGGTGGAGGGGCAGGCAAGCGGGTGAGGTCCACCCTCCGCTGACCAGGGGTAAGCGCGGGCGGTGGGGCTCAGTGGGCAGGTGGGGAGGAGGTGCCGCTGGACCACCAGGGTTGGATTGGAGTGTAATTATTAATTACTGATGCCCGTGATCGGGCTGCAAGTAGTCCACTGGACCACCAGGGATATAGGACTATTACATATCACGAATGTCGCGATCAGGCTGCCAGCAGTCCACTGGACCACCAGGGATAGTGTTAACCCGATTTCAATTTACTTGTACCCCTGCCGGGTGGGCTGCGGCGGTCCACTGGCCCTGAGGGATATGAGACTCTTATTGTCTACATATGCCCGTGATTGGTCATGGGCGCCACCCGCGAAGGTGCCGCCGGAGCTCAGTGCGGCCACCCACAGGTGGCAGCTGCCATGTTGCGCCTGCAATATGGCAGCTCACCTGTGGAGTGGCCAGCTGTTGCTCCTTTTTTTGGCTCACCTGTGTGCAGCACAGGTAGGGTAGTGCATGCATGGGCTCAGCACATCCTGGGCTGAATATCAGGTTGTGTGGAGTATGCATGGGCATGCCCCCACCTGCGCCGCATACATTACTGATGCGCCCGGCGCATCAGGATTTGTGTCATGCTCAATCCCCTTTGAATATCACGCGCATATCAGTGAGTTGCGATGGTGGCAACTGTGTTGCACCATTCGCAACCCTTCTGAATATCCTGCCCTGACTGTATGCTACTCCTGCTGGAATCCTTCATTACATATTTGAAACCCAGAGCTGGAATAGGCTGACGTATATAGCCCACCCCCTGGCATACCATTATTTATCTGCTCCCTGGCTGTGACTCAGTAGTGTTCTGCTTACAGCAGTCATGCTGAGTGATCTAGTATAGAATAATGCCTTTCTTGTAGAAATGCTGTCTGGTCCCTTTGGTTATCATTTAATATTCTTTTATTTTTTTGTGTGGAGGACGAGATTGTCACCCCAGGTTATGATCTAACCATGCCCTGTTTTAGTTTGATTTTCAAATACATAAAGGGTTCATGCCTTGGTAGGCGCTACTCCTTTTATATATGTGTTATGGATATTAATTTTTCAGTGGGTGATGAACTAAGCTATGATAAATCTCTTTCTCTGTACCCAAGACACTGTGTTTTGACATGTTATGTAAAATGACTATAATCCTGCATTGTGTAATTTTATATGTTTTAAAACAATAAAAATTATTAAGAGAGAATGGAAGTTTTGGTGAAGTGACTGCCTTCATGGACATTTATTAATTAAAACACGGTAACATTATACTCAATCCGTGGTGCTTGGTGATCATTTGGTGGGTGCTCTCAAACCTTTTTCTTGCTCATTGAATATTTTGTAGCATTACCTAGTCCCAGTGCTCATTTTTATTTCACTGTCATTAAGCTACAGGACGTTCTATTGGTCAGATCCAGGACACCCAGTAAATATCTTTCAATGTTGGTTTATTTATTTATTTAATTTATGTCTTTGGTAACTGAGTGAGTGAACTGGTCCAAAGGACCAATTTAGAGTCATGACCTGGGCCACACAGGTGGCAGCAAACATTCTACAGAAGTAGTAAAGACAGAGAATACGAAGATATGATCACATCACAGATACAATGTAGTTAAGCTAATAAAGATACAAAGCAACTGTCAAGCAGTATAAGGTGAACACGTGCTAAACAGGAGGATTCAAGGTCATTACACAAATAGCCACCAGTAGATACGTGCTAAATGTGGCAAAAATACAACTCACATAAGCTAACATGGCTAACAAAAGTCTAGAGACTGATTCAGAGATAGTGCATCGTGGACTGATAAGAGAGAGCTAGGCAGGACAAAGGGAGTATTAGTACTAGGGAGCAAGAATACATAGAAGAGCAGAGATAAGCAAGGCAGGAACAGATTATGAGCTTATGACTGTGCACAAAACAGTTGCAAGTGGATTCGATCATGAGCTAGGATCTTAGGTTAGATTTAAAGGAGAGGTGGGAGGGAACAACTGAACAGATGATGGTAGCCTGTTCCATAGGGCTGGAGTGGAGACTGAAAGAGCCTTACTTCCCATAGCACTGGTAGTACATGGGACTATAAGTGTAGGAATGGAGGAGGCCCTGAGGCTCCTAGAAACCACCCTATCTGTTAACAATGAAGTGTAGGGTGACAGCTGTTTGCTCCTGAGTGCATTGTCCACTAGGCAGCCCAAGGCATAATCAAAATGACTTTGTAGTGGAGCCACCCATGGATTGGTAGAGTACACAGTGGTGGGTAGAATGGGGACCAGGAGAACAAAGCAACATAGTTGTAAGTTGTATTTAGTCGAGAGTGTAGGGTAGTGGGCATAAAGGAGTAGTCAGGGAACAGTAATCGAGGAGGGTAGTAGGTTCCCTTGCACAATAACATGGCAAGCTTCAAAGGACAAGAGTTGTTTGATACAGTAGACAGCACCTAACTTTTGGTGAATTTTCCACACAGTGTTATTTATAGGTTCAGCAAAAGTAAAGAGGGGTCAACAGTGACACCTAGATATCTGAAGGTAACAACATGTTCCAGGGTCTTCCCAATGGTGTGAGTACCATGTGGGAGGAGGCAAATTTGTCAACCTTGGCTAGGAATGGTTCGAGCCAAACAGCATGGCTTTGTCTCTTTTACATTAACAAGGAGTTTTGTTGGTGAGGAACCATTGGTGTGCAGAGGCATAATTTAGTGTGAGGGTGGCTAAGATTGATTCAAGTGACTTGTCACTATGGCACAGGATGAGATCATCTGCATAAAGGAGGACATTACATTTGAAGCTATCTGCTGGGAGAGTATTGATGAACAGGAAGAGTAGTGGTCCAAGCATGAAACCCTGGGTACCCTGTATGAATAGGTAAAGTGGAAGAGGTCTTTGCCTATTAAGACAGATTGAAACCTGACAGAGAGGTAGCTAAGAAACCATGCAGCAGTTTCAGGAACATCCAAAGTGAAGTATGGTGGAGTGGAGAAGGTGGTGGTCTACTAGGTAGAAAGTCTTAGATATGTTCACTAACCCCATGCTTGTGGCCTTGCCCATATCCATATTCCTAAGGATGTGGTCAGAAAAGAGGGCCAGAGGAGGCTATGATGTTTACAGAAACCATGCTGTAGGGGACAAAGGTAATATTTATCAAGGTGTTCTGATAGCTCATGGTGTACAATTTTTTCCAGTAGGTTACTTAGATGAGGAGGAGGAGATGGGTCTGTAATTTTCAGGGAAGAGAATCATCTGCTTTAAAGCTTGGAACCACATGTGCAACTTTCCAGGAGTCAGGCACAGTGGAGGATGAGGGTCAAGATTGAAAATGAAGGTGAGTGGTTTAATGATGACTGATGCAATAATTCTGAGAGCGGCAGGGTAGAGTTCATCACTGCCAGGGTTTCCCCTGGTTAGTAGGGTCTTTAAGAGTTTGGCAGTGACATTTTGTCCAATAACCCTAAAGTAGAAAAGGGGTGATGGGACATAATTTGTAGTGAAGGGGAGATTTGGCTCAGACTTCGGGCCTGCGGAGATTGAAGGGGTTGCCTGAGGTAGGAAGACAAGTCATTGAACATATTCCTGTATCATCACAAACTAGTGCTGAATCCAAGAAAATAAAAAGTGATGTTATTTGGAACCTAAGATAGGAATACTGTATTGTGTGGGAATTTTAGTATTTTCACCTATGTGGAGATAAACTCAAAAGAGTTCCATTGTATAAATGCTTGGGATCGTGGATTGATAAGGGACTCAGGTGGGATATCCATATAGAACAAATTCTTAAGAATTTGCATAATAAATTTGTGTACTGCATCATGTGAAAAGTGACCTACTTACTGAAGTGAGATGGAGAATTGTTGAGGCCTTGATTTTGCCTATCATTAACTGTGGGGATATCATCTATGGGGTCTACAGTGACAGTATTGCATAAGTATTTATTTTGTATAACAAGTTTGCAAGATTTGTGTTAAACACTCATTGAAAGAAGCACCATTGTCTTCTGCATAGAGAATTAGGTTGGCCTGGATTGGGAATTGTCAGAATCTGCATATTTTGGAAATGATGTACAACATACCTAATTACATGTTAGAAACAATGGAAATCAGGAAAAGGCAGACTGAATTTAAGATCCTTGGAAGGAACTGAATTTTACAATAGACAAGAAGTTGTATAGGCAGAGCATCATTTAGATACAGAGTGTCAGTTGCCTGTAATTCCTTACTAATCCATTTTAGAAACAGTGAAACCCAATATATCTTAGTAATATAAAGAAATGGTTGGCTCAGGAAAGTTTTAAACCTCAGAGCTATTGCCTGAATTTGGGATAGGGTTACTGTCTTCTTTTTCTTTGATGTAGAGCAGTCTTAAGCGTTAAAGCATGTAATAATGTATTTAATAACTAATGGTTGTAATATACATTTTGTGATTAATGTATAAAAGTGTAAGTATCATATTTTACCTTCTTGTTATACTGTGTGTATAGGTAGTACATCTTTATGTAACATAGAGCATCATGATTATGGCACCCATTGTAAATGAACCTAGTTGCTCAGTTGGGATTCTGACCATGTTCATGTTTCTTCTGTAATGATGAACATGAATAACAAATTTACTACTGCTTACTGCTAGTAGTTGTTTACCATTACATTTAGCCATATTTAAAAGTTCTTGAAAACTGACCAAATGTTCTGCATATTTGTAAAGCTGCAGCTACTGAGATTTCACCCTGTACTAATAAGCATACTGTATCACCTGCATAGGTGATTGCCTTATAAACAATAGTCTATTCTATATTTTGCAGAGGTACTAATGAAGGAGAGAGTTTAACATTCTCAATAAGGGGACCATATACTATTGCCACAGTGAATCCTTTACAGCAAATGTACATTACAGCAAAATTGACAATGTCACTGTAATGTGCCTGCTGGACCATGGCAGTGCATTTTGTGGAGTTGCCCACCTTCCTGAATCAACTCTGACTCAGAGTTGGTTATAATAATTATGGGGGATATGGTGGCAGAACACCTCCACATGGGATGTGTGGAGGTGAAGCCCCCCACAAAAAGCACTTTTTGCCTGACAACTGTCTGCCGACTATCGGCATACCAGCCATCGCTGTGCTTCCCATCGACAAACTTTCTGTCAAACCTCCAGCATGGAACCTAAGGGGTCCAAACAAAATGCATATAAAATGGGACTTAACAGACAGCCTTGTCTCATACATTTCTGTATGATAATGAAGGATCCGTACCAGCCATTAACCACAAGAGAGACCGTAGCATTGTTACAGAGGCTCTGTATCCATAAAAATAAAACATTCGGTTAACAAAGCTTCTCAGCACATTCCATAAATACTCATGGATGACAGTCAAATGCTTTTCTTTGATCTAAAGAAATCAAACAAACCATCAGTCTGTCAGTATTTCCTCTCAACCACTTCCCATAATAAGATGAGGTGGTCTGTGATATGTCTAGCAGGAACCAAGAAAGTTTGTGCTGGTGTAACAAGATGCCATGCAGCTTGAATTAATCTATTATACAGTATTTTGGCTAGAATTTTAAAATCTGAATTGAGCAAGCTGATAGGTCTCAATTCTGAATGCTTCTTCTCTCACCTTTTTGTGGAGGTACATCAAAATGCCAGTGCCCATATCCAAAGTCAAAGAATGGGATTTAAGAATATGATTAAACACAAGGACTAGTTCATGATCCAATCCCTTCCCAAGTAATTTATATAATTTGCTGGTATGGCCATCCTTTCCTGGAGCTATGCAATTCTTAAGGAGAAATTGCATCATTAAGTTCTGAAACCTGTATGTCCTGTAATAATAATGTTCAATGTCCATAGGACGGGATGGTGTAGATACTGTATTTAAGAAATGGCCCATGCCCAGTAGGGAAATGCCATGCTGGTGAAATAGTTCAGAAGTATGCTGAGTAAACACCTTTAAAATGCTTGTATTGTCTGGTAATAATTATTACAGGAGTTGAAATGACCATCCATGACCTTCCTATGTACCCTTTCTTTACAACTCTCACAAGGACAAATTGTTCCTTGTTTTCACTGTGTTCCAAAAGCTTACCACTTCTTAAGACTAGCTGAAGTCGGTGCAATAATGTGGTCATTGTCAGGCTCCTGGAGAGGGTGGCAGGCTCAGATGCTATTTTCTTCACTCAGAGGTTGTGTGTGAGAAGCTGGCTGGGCCCTCTATCAATGGCCAGGCATATATTATTGAAGGAGCACACTGCACACTCAGACCAATGCCACTCGATGGTTCTAAACCCCATACTCTAATTTTTAAGTTTTTAACTTTCTGGATAAGCAGCATCTTTTAACTGAAGTACACAGCCTGCAGGAGGTGGCCTGGGAGGCAACCAGCTTTGAATCTTTTAAGATTTCCCCAAACCATATAAGAACAGAGATCTGCTTATCATTCACTTATACTGAAATTGCAAGAGTCCACATTAAATTCAGAATGCTCTATCCTACTCAGCTGTAAGTTTTCATGAGGGCAGTACTCTGAGTTTAGGTTTTGAATTGGAAGGTCCCATTGGTCCAGGTCCCTTTAGAGCTGTGGTATAGACTAACCACTGACCTTTGACTTCACCGATTGAAGGAAGATGTGACAGTGGCTGCTATATTAGTCTTTCAGACTAGGTGGGTCTGAAAGAAGGGCCTCATACCTTCTGTTATGGAACTAGCCTTTTAGTCTTGATTCAGTCTTTTGATTCCTTCTTAGCAGTAATATTACAATTTTACGTATAATGACCAAAACAAGAATCATTGATAACACATCACCATTAACATCACTGTATACTTAAACATGGTTTAAAAATATATTTGGTATATTAAAAGCATCCTTTAAGAACATGCCATAAAGTACATACTGTATGTGCATAAGGAAACACAAGTAAAATGCAAAATGACATATCCTAAAAACTGTAATATAAAAAAGTTGTTGATATCTAGAATAACACAATAGGAGAAAACTGAGGGTGGGATATTCAGAAGGGTTGTGCATGGCTCAACATGGTTGCACCATGCACAACCCACTGATGCACCCCAGTGTGATATTCAAAGGGAATGTGCATGGCACAAACTCCGATGCACCGGATACATTAGTAATTTATGCAGCGTAAGTGGGGGTGGGGGCGTGCCCATGCATACACCGCACATCCTGATATTCAGCCGGGATGTGCTGAGCAGATGCAGGTGCAACCCGTACCTGTGCTGCACACAGTTGAGTGAAAATAAAAGGAGCAACAGCTGCCCATCGACAGGTGAGCTGCCATATTGCAGGGCGCAACACGGCAGCTGCCAGCTGTGGTGGCCACCTGAAGCTCCACCGGCACCTTTGTGGTGTGGCCCCCATGCCTGATTGTGGGCATTAGTAAAGTATTAATGTTCCAATAACCCTGGGGGTCCAGTGGACGCTTCGTGTCGCAGGCAGAAGTGTAATTAATTATGCCTCCTATATCCCTGGTGGTCCAGTGGACCACTCACAGCCGATCACGGGCATCAGTTATAAAATATTAAAAACAATCCATCCCTGGTGGTCAGTAGTACCCCCTCCCCACCCCGCCCAATGAGCCCCACCACCTCTCTCCCCTCGGTCAGCGGAGGCGGCTGGGTCCCCACCCGCATGCCTGCCCACCACCCTTGACCCAGACTCTGTACAGGAGGGCTGCCGCCCATTGGTCAGAGAATGGGCCAATGGGTGTGCAGCTGTACCGTACTACACACAGTCCAGAAATGTGAATGGATCCATTCACAATTCTGGACTGTGTAGTATGGTAGAGGCTGCACGCCCATTGGCCCATGCTGTGGACTAATGGGGTACAGCCCCATCAGACGGAGTCTGTCAGGCAGGCATTGGGGCAGCATGCCAATGGGGAGCTGCTGCCTGCTGCTGACCAGGGGGCGGGGTGGTGGGGCCAGTGGGTGGGTGGGGAGGGGGGTATCGCTGGACCACCATGGATGGATTGGTTTTAATATTTTATAACTGATGCCCGCGATAGGCTGTGAGCGGTCCACTGACCACCAAGGATATAGGGAGGCAATTTAATTTATACTTCGCCCATGATCGGCTTTTGAGTGGTCCACTGGACTACCAGGATATAGGACGCTTTACATCTAGTACATATGCCCACGATCGGGCAGAAGGACACTTGCCGCTTGTGCAGAGGACGCCGGTCCCCGACAGCTGCAGCCTGGCAGGGCGCCGTGCACAAGTCACTGGGGATGGGCACACCTGCATGCAAATGGGACAATGACATGCAAATGGCCCCATTTGTGCCTTTGCATGCATTATGACCCCATTTGCATGTGCACTTTGAATATCGCGGGTGATGCACCTAGCGCAACTGCACTTGGCGCTAGTGCATCCCCTCGCCCCTCTTTGGGCACTTGCGCTGGTGCAGTGCCACTGCTCCATGCACATTGTGGGTGGTCACAATCGATATTCAACTGTGCTGAGCCATGGTGCAGCACCATTGAATATCACTCCCTGTCAGCGCCTTGGCACTCCCAGGTGCGCTGCACCCAGGCTTCGCCACAGCCGCTGCAGTCTGAATATCCCACATAGAGTGTGAATTTTCAGCTAGTGTGCATGGTTAGGAAAAGCACCTTAAAAACCTCGAAACAAATTAGGGAAACTTTGCAAATATTTCCTTCACCAACACACACATGTTAACAATGACATTGCTCCTGAGTTGCAGCAACCTTTGACCATAAAATGGGAGGCACAAGTTGTAATGGTGGCCACCCAACTGAATAAGGTTACATGCCAGAAGCAGGGTAAGTGACTAAGCACTTTCATTTAAAAGCAGAGTGTTGCTATAAATCAAAACAAGAGAGAGCAAATAGAAGCTAAGTTGTGTGACACTGTTAAAACTGTAACAGAATATGAGCAAAATCACTGTTGTGCAAGTAAAAATGGTGACAGATACAATGCACAAATCCATTAGGAAACAAGCTGTTTTAAGTATAAGAGAAATAAACGAGCAAGCTAATGCTGTATGTGAAAAATGATATATTAATAGTACAACATAATAATGAAACAAAGCAGGGTGTATTTCCTTTTGCCATGCACAATGAATGTTTTAAAATCTAAAACCACATATTTAGCTGCAAGAAAAATAAAAATAACACAGTGGGTCAGTGTATAGAGTAAGGTGACTGAAGAGTTTTACACATAAAATAATGTTAGATTACATGTTTTCACACAAATTGTATTGAATGTATGGAAAATATATGAAATATAACTTAAAATACCAGAGATATATGTCTGAAGCTTATTTAAATGATGTGCAAAATGATATTATGGAGTGTAATACCAGGAACTTTAGTAAAAAAAGCTATATATTGTCCTCTCTAAAGTTTTACACATGATTAACCCCTTTTAGGAGTGGCAAAGGAAGAAGTGAGTGGCTTCCCTAATAAGACTTAAAACTTGAAACATCACTAGAAGGTAATATAAATGTTAGCCAAATTACTGCATTAAGTTGTTTGTATCAAAGAAGAATGTCCTACAATACATAATCTGTCTAGTTTTTACAGTAGTAACAACTGAAACTTGAAAAAGAAAATAATAACACACATATTAAGGTGGGCAGTATTTGATGAAACTAAGCTTATTTACAGCATGCAGAGAAATGATTAGGTGGTGATATGGGATACTGATCTAAACCTGATATATAATTTATAATCTGAATTGATTGAAATAATTATGAATAACACAATGCATCAGATTTGAATATAGTGAATTAAGATTATTTTAACTATTATTATTTTATATATCCTTCCTAGAACTGTTTGTGTTTAAAAAATGGTGGAGATATTTTAAAAGGCTAACACAAGAAACCATGCATTATATTGTATCTGTAGATCCTGATGAAGTAGTGAGCAAATTATGAAACACTGATCTAAACTTTTTTGATGTGGGAAAATAAAATATACTAAAACTATTCCAGTGAGTGGGTCTTAGCTGTCTCCAATTGTTTGTTGCTAGTTTACTGTGAGGTCTTTTGAGCTAGATCCCTCCCAGAGTGTCCCTTATATTGTATGTACTGGGTGGGCCACACTGCTCCTTGGTGGTTCCTTTTAAGTTTCCTGTCAATTACTGCCAGCTGGTGATTAATTTGGGTGGATCATGTGACCCTTTTGCTGCCCGCTGTGTGACCTGGATCTGGAACCTATAGAACCTGGAAAGAGACTGCAAAACTACACCAAAAAGCAGGTTAGAGTTTACTCTGCTGTATTTAATCTACAAACAGCTGAATCTGCCCTGATTCTCTTAAGTAGGACTCCCGGCTGGAGTGTGGATCAGAAATGTGACTCAGTCCCACCACGCCAGTTAAAATTAGCTTTAGCGTATCCCATGAACACAGTGGCTGTGATTGAGCGACTGCAAAAGGGTGACTCAATCACGGTGCCTGTGTTCGGGCTACTGGAAGGCAAGTGACAGGATACCAGGGTGAGCGAATACAGCAACAGGATGTGGATACAAATACATGCACGCTGGGCTGGGAAGGATCACACTGCAGGATGAGCAGAAGGGAGGGAGGGTATGTGGGATGTAGTGTGGTGATTGGCTGCTGAGCTGGCCATGTGCATGGTGGGTAGGGTGCCAAGCTGGGGTTGGAAAGGTGCGTGTTCAGTTCTGGGGCAGGATCACTTTTTGCATCGGGGCCTGCTTTAAATTTTTACGTTTTATACCTCCAACACACCCCCTGGAGCTGAGAATCTTTAACTAGGGGGTGCAGGTAGCAAAGCCTATGGGGAGATGCGGACACAGCCCCCACATAACATGTAAAACCATTGCGGTTTTGTAGCAGCTGCAGTGTACATCGCCATTATTTATGTTCAAGCAGCACCATTGGCGACATGGAACAGCTGTGTCCCCAGTAACAGTCAGTTATCAACCCTGCCCCAACTACAGGGCAGGGCACAGTTCTTCTAATATTGCCCCTTAATGTGGGCTACTATGGCTGTCTCAAATCACACCTTAATCAGTAAGAAATACATCAAGTTTCACCACAACTTACCCCACCTGTGTTGACTTAAAAAAAAAATACAAACAAACCTTACTTCACTCCTGCAACAAATGCTGGCAGACTCTGCTTGAGGCAGAAACCTGCAGGAGGGGCCTTGTATAACATGCCACAATCAACCTACTACCAGATGTTTCTAAGTGCACCTCATCCCTATGTCCTCATGTATAGATATTCCTTAGAGCTGTATTCATAGTCTCCTCAGTTTCTTCATCTGTTTTCTCCTTTGGGGTAACTCACATCCTCATGTACTATCAACTATCACTTTTTTTTACTTTTTTATCCCAGCACTCTTTGTATGGCAACCTGGGAGACCACTGTTGCTCCTCCTCCTCCTCCTCCTGGGTATTCTGCTGGGTCCCAGTGTACCAGAGTCACCAGCCCTTCACAGCTGGGTCTTGGCATAATGGATCCTGGCATCACACTGCTTTGATGCCAAGGAATGTCTTCTCTGTTTTCTTCCCTTATTGCCAACCTCCTAGGGTGCCAGTACAAAGAATGTAAGTCCAGACTGGCAACATGCAGAGATAAGCACCTGACAGTGCCTTCCCTCCCTGACTCTATGAGCCTAGGACCGCCACCATGCTCTCACCAGCAGCAGGGCTGAAAGGGCACAAGACTAGCCTGGTTGTCCCTTTCCCTCTGGGATGCTCTTCCCATCTCCCAGTGGCCAGCACCTGACAACCTGAGGTCATTCCTGAACCCAGGTCACTGGTGTCAGGAGTGGTAATGTTACCGCTGCTCCAACGGGCTGTCATCAACTATCACTTCTATGCAGATGATTCCCAGATATACTTCTATTTTGACTTTTCCTGAACCTCATCCTTATCATTCTGCCTCGAACACATTAATGCCTTGCTTCAATTAAATGTCCTTTAACTTAGTCTGTCTAAAACAAAGGTCTCACTTTTCTGAAAGAGGGCTCCTTTTCAATTCTATCATCTCAATCTGCCTCCTCAGCTCTAACTTGACCTTTGCCCTATCTAGCTGTAGCATTGTGTTCTTCTTGACCCTAAAATTAGGGTTGTCAGAACCTTTTGGAAAAGATTCGAACTCTGGTGTTCAAGTTCTTATTTAGAACTCAGTCACCAACGGCACTGCGTGCCAATACCTGCTGTTTCTGGGTGGTGGGATCAACTCTGGACAGAGACACTGGGAGGAGCTGACTCAGGGCAGTAATTCTGTGGGGGACAGTGTGGCAAAGTCTCCTCCAACAATCAAAGGTGGCGCATTGTCACCCCATCCTCAGCCTTGCTGCTGCTGCATGCTGGTGGGCTAGGAGGGACTGACTCGGGGCCTGCCATTTCAGAGGGGTGTTAGGTTTCCTGGTGGTCCTGGGAAAGAGATCCAGAAGAGAGTGCGGTGAGCTGTGGCAGTGGCTGGACAGTTAGAGCTGGGCAGGGGAGACACCATCATTGCACAAGCTGGCCTAGCCAGACCATGAGGAGCAGGAGTGAATTGTAGTAGGGAGGGAGAAAGTAATGGACTGCACTGCACCCAGAAGTAGGCGTAAGCATGTGCCACTGCAAATAGCGAGTTGTCAGGACGAGGGTGGGGAGACTGACTGCTGGCATGGAGAACTGTGGTGCTCATGTCGCAGGTGTTTGATGCTTCACTCCCTCCTCCTGTGACTGTCCTGCCTTTTAAAATTGAATGCTGCTGCCATGTCTGCCCACAGAAGCTACTTTACTTGCCAGTGCTGTTAGCTGGTTGTGGAGTCCTTATGGCCTAGGATCAAGCAGTGTGGGACTGAAGGCACCAGTAAGTGACTTTGGGGTTGGTTCTGTCGGGCACTGGTCAGGCTGAGACTGCAGACTCTGGAAGTTAACTGGAAGCTGCCAGCTGGAAGTTTGGAAGGGATAGGACAGAGAATACAAACTGCTGGAGGCTCGATGTGGAGCTGCTGCTGAAGCAACAACTAACTGGGAGGCAGGACTGACTGGTGGTGCTGCAATGTGGTGGGTGGGGGTGAGTAGTGATTGAAGGAACAGCCAGCAACATCGCCATGCCATGGGGGGACCATATGCTCACTATGTTGTATAGAAAAAAAACATGGCAAAGTAATAAGCAGAGAAGTTGGTAGGAGTAAGGAGTTCCAGTTTGCACAGGGCAGTTCTAGCTGGCAAGGGCTACACACTATTGGCCATTTGATTTAGTGCCAGCAGGGTCAGGAACACCCAGGAAAAGAAGTCTGCTGCAGTCTGCAGAGCATTCTCATTTCCTGTTGTGTCTGGAGTGGGTCAGTGGCTCTACCAGTGACTGTGACCAGCACAGCAATCAGCAAAACAGCACAAAACTGCTCAACCTGAGCTAACATAGCTCTAGTCTGCAGGAAGACAAGAGTAGGTGGTGTTTAATTATGTTTATTGGTGGTCTGCTCTGCTGTACTGTGCTGTGTTGGTCATGTCTACTGTACCATCTAGAGTCAGTGTCTGATTTAAAATTGTATGCTGTCTAGTGTCTCCTGTGTGCCACCTGAGCCTGACTATGTCTGCTTTGGTAGGGGCTGCTGGCTGGGGTGGGGTATATTGTTAGCCTAGCATGCAACTCCAGTGTTTTCCTCTGTGTTACCAAAGTTAAAGTAATTAAAAAAGAAAAAGAAATCACCCTTACCCTGCTGGTGGGTGGAATGGCACAAGGAGTCATTATGGAAAGGAAGGAGAGGATAAACAGCTGGAGATCAAGTAGGGTCTACAGTGATAATGTAGATAGGGAAAAATGGACAGACTGGGTGAGGCAAGCAGTCCTAATCTGCCATCAAATTATATGTTTCTATGTTAAAATGAATTAACAGCTGTGCAAAATCAACAATAACATAGATAATTTACTTCTGGTGGGCAACACAGCATTTGCGATATGAGGCTGGTTGAGAGTGAGGTTGTCCCCAACTTTTACACCAGAATTTCACCTCTGGACAGACTGACAGCTGGGAAGGAGGGACTAGTTAAATTACTTTGTTAATTATAATGTTACTGTAGTATGCACTCGCATGAGTGGCACAAAGTGTCAGGCTGAGTCATACGACTCAAACTTTCAGTTGTGCAGCAGGAAATTGTCAGGGCAGACAAAGCTGGGTGAGTAGCAAAGCAGATATGTTGTGCTCTGTTCCATTTTTGGTGCCTTTTGAGAAAAAAAAGTTACACTTTGAGCAGAGGAAGGCAGTGGTAGTGGTGTAGAAGCAAAGCATTTTTTCTGTGTTGCAGAAATTACAAGGGATCAACAGACTGGAACAGCCAGGCAGTGGCAAAAGTAACAGTTTGCAATATGGTTTGTTGGGAAGGGAGTCAGGAATAGGCAGACAGGGGAGTGTAGACTCGATTGACTTGGAGTCTTGGGGTCTCTGAGTACAGGACAGGTCATCATCCTGCTATGTGCACATTGCTATACTGTACCTGTGACTCCTTCTACTTCACGTATGGGCCTCGCCAACTGATCATCCTGCTGTGCCCTTGACTGCAGTATCATACCCAGTGTGTGACCATATGCACTGTGTAGCTCAGCAGCCAATTGTGTGGTGTCCTTAAATACATGCCAGAAATATATATATATATATATATATATATTTTTTCAATTGTTGAACCAGGAGTGGCACACTAAGCTTATACCTTGTTTTCAGGTGCAACCTGGGAGCACAGGTAAGTTAAGTGACTTCTTAGGGTCACACAATATGCAAGTGGGGGCTGTGAGATTCAGACTCAGGTCTCCAGATTTGCAGCTCAGAGCCTTAAACCACTGTGCTATACTGCCTCCTCAGTTTCCCTTTTGGGAGGAGAGAGAAAATCCCTTCACTGTATTGTGTGACTCTGTCTCCTGTGTGGTGGACTGGTCATCCTATCATCCTGCTGTGTGCCCTTTGACTGCACTGTACCCTACCCACCAGTGTGCGTGACCATGTGCAGCCCAGCACCCAGTTGTGTGATATCTTTAAATACATGCCAGAAATATTTCCATGTTGGGAGGAGACAGGAAAATCCTTACTCATTTCAAAGAAAAATATATATATATATATCTGTGTGTCACTGTTTTGTGTGACTCCACCTCCTACGTGGCATACTGGCCAACCCATTATCTTACTATGTGCCCTTTGACTGCACAGTACCCTACCCAGTGTATAACTGTGTGCAGCCCAACACCAATTTCTTTGGTATCTGGTAATACATGTCAGAAATATTTTCTCGGGGACTTTGGGGAAGAGAAAATCCCTTTATAGAAAAATAAATCTGTGTGTTGCATCTTGCATGACTCCTTCTCCTACATGGTGTACTGGCCATCATCCAGTTGTGTGCCCTTTGACTGTTTCACTGTACCCGATGAGTGTGTATGGCTCCTACATGGCATATTGGCCATCATCCTGCTATGTGCCCTTTGACAGCTGCACTGTACCCAGTGTGTGTGTGTTTCATCGTGGCATACTGGCCATCATCCTGGTGTGTGCCTTTGACTGCTGCACTGTACTCAGTGTGTGTGTGTGTGTGTGTGTGTGTGTGTGTGACACTTATGTGGTGTACTGGCTATCATCCTGTTGTGTGCCCTTTGATTGTTGCACTGTACTCAATATATTTAAGTCATACAAAATAATTTCTCTCCTTATACAGAAATATTTTATTTCTCTTCTCCTCAATTTCACATGTATTCCACTATTATCTTCATTATTGCCAGCATGTCCTCAATTTCACATATATTTCACTATTATCTTAACTATTGGCAGCACAATTTAAAAATAGGGTTTGAGTTCTGTAAAGTTCTAAAAGATTAGAACCCTAAAACTTTTCAAATGTTCAAGACTAGAACTAGAACCCAGAACTTCAGAGGGTTCTGACAACCTTATAAAATCTCCTTTTTCGTCACATGTCTAGTGACTGCAAGTCTGCATATTATCACCTCTGTAACATTTCTGAGTCAATCACTGTCATGACTTTTCTCTGCTCAGGTCTTCACCTATTCATTGGTGTCTAATCTCCTCATTTACTACAGCTCCCTGCTTTACTAGCTATGCATAACTCTGAATTGTCAAGATTTCAGTGGTGCCCACCTCCTGACATGCACTGTAAGAAAAACTCATTATGGCTGTGGGCAGAGCCTGCATCCATTTAGCTTTAGCTTGAAAAGAGGTTTCCGTGGAACACATTTTTCAGTAGTTTTCTGTGTATCCTTCCATAACACTGCAAATCCCAATGGCAGTTATAAAAATATTCCTTTCTTTCTGTTTAGTATGATGGATACAGAACTCAAACCTGCTTATCTCTGAGAGCAAATGTACACCTTCCAAACAAATGTAAATATCTTTAAAACTATTCAAGGTGCGCAAAAATAACCACCATGAAAGTTGTTCAGGGCAAAATACCTTTCATGAAGGTAGCCACTAATCTGAGTCTTTATATTTTGTAAGTATGGTCTTCCAACGACCAATTTTTTCTCTCTGAACACAGTAGAGTCATGCCAAACAAATGTAAATATCTCGGAAAGTATACAAGTTACCAATATACAACCAATGTGAAAGTTGTTCAGGACAAAATGACCTTTCAAATGAGTGTAGTCACTAATTTAAATTATTCATTTTTTTTTAAATATAGCCATCTGAAAGGTGTAAATTGTGAAGAAAAAGAAAATTCAGTTAATCAGAAGGCCATAGTTTAAAAACTATAATTAGTGCAGCTTAATGAATAAGCCCATTTGAAAGGTCATTTTGTCCTGAACAACTTTAATGCTGATGGCTTATATGTAATTCATATATTTTTAGAGGTATTTACATTTGTTTGCCATAACTCCTACTGAACTTTAACAGCCTTATTTCATAAAGCACTATGCCACTTTAAGTGAAATGAGACCAGACCATCTTGTCATGCATAATTTAACAGTAAATCATCATGACTTACTAGTATTTCAATGGAATTATTTAGTGCTTACCAGCTTGAAATAAAATTATCTGCTTATTGGGGTCACATTAGATCTTTTCAGTATGGGATCATGTTAAATCTTTTCAGAACAAAAGCAGCAGATTAGTTTTTGTAATTATTAGCCAGCAATATCTATATGTGAAGCTGACTCTGACCAGATAGGGGAAGAAGGAAAACACAGTAGGAAACAATGCTCACACACATAAAGAAGACCTGGCTGTCTGTAAAACTTTTAGAAGCAAATGGTTTTATACCTTTAAGTCATCTATGTTGCACTACTGATTTTGTTTCTTTTATCATGTCCTCTTTGGCAACGTCTACTATTAAAATACATTGAATATATAGTTTACTAAATCTTGACCTTGGGATAACTCTTCAATGACTCCTAAATAAGTTTTAAACCATTCCCTCTACAGGAGGTCAAGACCTGTACAAAATGTCAAGTGTTGTTTTCATTTTATTTTCACAAATTTCCAAAGTAAAAGTTTGGAGAAATAGAAAATTATGTACAACTAATCTCCTATGCATTTTCAACTTAGAGATAAATTAGTATTTGCACAAAATCAAACCCAAAGTGTATACATTTTTGTTCTAAAGTTATTGTATTCAAAATCTTATTGGACTGTTGATGAACTGAGCCATGAAATGTTTAAATAAATCACATTGATGATTCCAGGATTGGGAGGTCATTAAAATTGCAAAGGTCAAATTATCAAACATTAAATGCAATCATTAAGACCAAATTACTTCCTATTTCATTCTCCCTATGCAGTTAATTAACCACTGCAAGGCAATATTGAAAATCCAATTGTAGAAATGAAAGGAAAAGTGTGACTCCTACCAGGGTTCAAGTCCCAATAGGAGTCACACTTTCCTCATTCTCAATTAACTATCTACCATTCTTCTTAGTGTGTAATTATAATGAATTAAAGACATTTGAATATAGACCTACAATTACACAACCAGTGTGATACGTATTTTTATGAACAAAAGAATGGTGTAAGGCTGCCAAAATCATGGTGATCTCACTGCTTCAGCACTTCAGTGTGCATGGAACAAACCAAAAGAGCCATAATAAAGCTTCTATTTTCTCAAAAACAATTATATTTTATTATATTTGATTTAACTTGAAAACACAAAATAGCAATAAGGAAGTAAAACAATCAAGATGAGAGTTCAGCGTTCTCCAACCATATATTGAAGCCAAGCCATAATTTAATTTTTTCATTTCATCTATTTTATACTGAAAAATCTGTGAGCAAAAAATTTCCGTTTCACAGACATCCAGTGACAATAACAATAGAAAGAAAATATAAAAACAGTAATTACATACTCAAAACTTTAAAACAATTACAAACGACCTCAGACAAACATGTTTGTTCAAGTAAACCATTAAAACCTGACACAGTATGACAGGCACTTATATTATTTGGTAATTGATTATATTGTCTAATCAATTCAAACTGTACCAGAGTCTGCATAAAATTAGTTCTAATCCAGGTAGTTTAAACACCTTTCTTGTACTAGTTCTACTTGAAATAGTAGACATGGAGATGGGAACAAACTAACAACACTATCTGGCATAAGTCCTATTTGAATCTTATGCAAAAAGTTAAATATCTAAGATTAAAAAAGCACTAGGAGGTAAACAATCTGATTTCTCATATAAGACACAATGATGGGTCAACCTAGGTAAACAGGTAATAAAACATAATATACTGTGGTATGTAGTTTCAAGTTTGTTTAGCATTTTCACAGAAGAATAAGAATAAACAATAGAATCATACCTCAGTAAGGAAAACAGAAATCTATTTTGCAAGAGGGTCCTTGTCTCAGGATTAAGACACTTCCTAATATGGAATAATAATAAAGGCTTCTATCTTCTTCAAAGCAAATATATTTTATTATGATGTGTTTAATATTCTGTATCTGAGTAGATACTAGAAAAAGGTTTATTGGGTGTTTGGAAACAGGCAAATACAACCAGACATGGAAGGAAGTCAAAGAGAGTATATGTTGTGGAGGCTAATAACAAGTTCAGGAGCTCGCTTGACCACTATGAAGGGGCCACCCACCGACACTACTGACCACTGGTGGGCACTGGTAGCAGAGAAGAAGCTGAGCAAGAGCTGCAAGCAGTCAGTGTAGGAGGAGGAGGAAGAGAGGAGGTGGATGGCAGGCTGCCAGCCATAGTCCAACTCTTGTTTTAAATTCTTTGTGGTGTTTGGCGGCTGGCAATCATCTGTGCAGCAGCCCTCCACCTGTAGGGATTAAGAGGACTCAGTCCAGCTGTCCTGCAGGCTCGAGCTCCATTACAGCAATAGGTCCAACTGCAGCCTTGAACCCCAGCTCTCCTACTTGTACAGAATTGACCACTTGAGAGTGAGGGATCCTCACTGCTTGCAAAGGAAGTGGGAGGGTAGTAGTCAGTGTTCATTTGTGTACCTAGGCAGACAGGGGACTAGCTGGGCTGAGAGGAGTGCCTTAAAGTGTAAGGATTGCATGTGCATGAACTGCTGTGGATTGCATGGGTGTAGGCGGGGGTGCTCAGGGTGTTCAACCCCCTCCGAAAATTATCTCAGAAATTTTAAATTCCTGTATTTTGTTTTCAGGTTGGCTCAGGCTAAGCTGCTAAAACATTCAGTGCCTCAACAGTCTCTATAGTGGCTGGAGCAAGCTGCAACACAATGTGCATGCAGGACCATTGGTGGCTTGGGAAATAGAAACATCATCAACAGAGAGTGGGAGAAGCCTGGTGAGACAGACTAGTGAGCATGATGCTGTGCTGCATCATCTGCACAGCATCAAGCAAGTTATGGTGTCCGTTGCCTGTCGGGGTGGTAGAATAGGACTGTGTGCTGCTCTTCTCTAGCCTCAGTTGAAATGTGGAGAACTTGAAGTATGGTCTACTGCAGACAGAACAGGGCTGAGCTGCAAGTAACACATGGTGCATCTTCTTGACTGTGCTGGATGCTGGCTGGACTGGTGGTGTTGTCTGAAGGGAAGACAGGAAAGGCTGAGGAAAAATTTTCCCTAGCCTAGTGGCCTGTAGTCCTGTCTTAGGAGGGGAGCAACTGTTAAGGCAAGCCAACAGGAGGAGAATCAGCAGAAAAGTGGTGAGTGGAGAAAATATAAAGATTGATTTGGGAGGGACTTCTCTCATTCAGAGAGGTGGTGAGGGTATTGGCATCATCTCCCAGGGTAACCCACTCATTACATCTCAACCCCACTGATGCTCTGCCCAACTTGGAACTTATCATGTAGTGGGAATATGTGTGGAAAGGCAGATGGCTGACTGACATCTTTGTCTCTAGCTGTTGCAGTGCTCCCATGTGCAAAGGTGGAATGCGGTTAGGAGTACTCTCTATATGCAGAGATGGGATGGTGGCAGGAAGGAGTGATGCAAATGTGTGGAGGTGTCCCAATGTGTAGGAGTGGGATGGATGAGGAGCAATGCTCCCCATGTAGGGGCAGTGGGAGAAGGGGTGGATTGTTCCCCATGTACAGAGCTGATATGAAGTGGGAGGAAAGCTCCCCATGTGTCAAAGTTGAATGGAGGAGGAGGAGTGCTCCCTATGTGCCAGAGGTGGGATGCAGTAGGAGAAGTGCTCTCCATGTGGGAGGTGAAATGTAGTGGGAGAAGCACTGGGGGTCAGAGGATCAGTGCTCACAATGTATGGAGGTAGGATGGAGGTGGAGCAATTATATCTATGTGTGGAGATGGAATGGAGGAGAGAGTGCTCTCCATGTTCAAGTTTATATTGAAGGATAACATCCATTGAGCAAGCTCATTTGCAAGGAGGTTCCTTGTACAAACAATGATAAAGACAAAAACGCTGTGAGATACAAAAGTAAGGACACATAAATAAAAATAAAGTAATGTTATTTATATTACTATATACTATAGATAGATAGATTAGATAGATAGATAGATAGATACTGATTTATAAAAGTGTCCATTTCCTGGGACTCTGGGCACTGCACAATACACACTGCAAACAACAATTTAAAATCATATGCCAAAATGTATGTAAAATTCAACTAGACAGATTTAAATGGATCTATGTATCCCACTAACATCAAACAATTAATCAATAAAAGCTTGCTGGAACAGGTATCTGTTAAGACTGTTCTCACAGGTTTCTACAGAGGAGCCTCCTTTAAATAGACAGGAAATGAGTTCCACAGGGTAGGCACAGCTACAAGAATGCCCTGTCCCCAGAATGCTGCAACCTAACCCTGGGAACTCTAAGGAGGCCTCCCCAGCAGAATATGTACAATGTTGAATTAAACAAGAATTGAGACCAAATATGATTACATAAGACACTATGTCCACCATATGGAAGAGGGCTGGAGAAGGAGAATTGCTCCCCATTTGCAAAGAAGGCATGGAGGGGGAGGGAGGCAGTCTATGTAAAATGTGTAATGGAGGGGAGGAGTGCTCCTCATGTGTGGAGTTGGGATGGGGCAGTCACTTAGGGGCCAGCATCCTAAACCCCACTCCAGCCTGTGTCTGAAACTTTGAAATGGGGACAGTTTTGATGGTGCAGATGTGCAACTCACTTTTCTTCTCTGGCTGCTGTAAAGTATTGGGTTGATAGATGAGGTGCAGAGGGGATCCAGTCACAGGAGCACCAACTGTGTCCCCCCCACCCACCTAGCAGAGTGGGAACAGTTGTGGAGGGCAGATACAGGATACACATTTTATATCTCAGTACCTCAAGTGCACTCCATGGGCAGAACACGTTAGATGGGAGAGCCTCTGGTTGAAGCAGGAGTGTTCTGCAAAGTGTAGAGGTATGGCATAGGTGAGATAGTGCCCATAACCCAAACCCTCTTCAACCTTCATACTAGCCCCAGTGGAGCAGGGATGATATGAAGGGCAGATGTGCAACTTGCATCTCTGTCCATAGCTGCTGCAGGGTGCTGCCCTTGTGTGGAGGTGGGGTGGGAGGATGGGCATCATTCTCCCATAGCCACCTGCCTGGAGCCCACCCAATGACAGTTCCAGCTTTCATGGGACTAAGATAGTGAAGATGGACAGATGTGTGAACCACATCTGTCATTAACTCCTGCAAAGTACTCCTCATGTGCAGGAGCTGTAATGGAAGGAGAAAATGCTTCACATGTGCAGAGATGTGGAATGGTGTGTTAGGTGCCAATGGCCTCAGGTCACCCAGTGGATCTGGATCACAGCCCCATTTCCACCTACCTGGAGGCCCACCAGGCTAAATAGAAACAGATGTGGTGTGGCAAATGTGCAACTCACATCTTTGTCTCTAGCTCAGAGTAGCCAATGTGTAGTGGTGGGACGGTTGTGGAAGGGCACCAATCACCAACTTCTGCCAGGCCACAGTCCACTATTTGCCTTGGGCTGCCTACCTGGAGAGGTCACCTTGTCACTGTGCCAACCTGTGTTGAGTTGGTGGGTGTGGAGGGAAGATGAGTAACCTACATCAGTCTTAGGCTACTGCAGATTGTTCCTTATGTGCTGATGTGAGCCGGACATGAATGGGTAGCAACTGCCCAGGGGTACCCATCCAGTGTCCACCCTACACTGTGCTAGTTAATGTGAAAGGGCAGATATGTGATCCACATATTTGTCTTTGTCTCTGTGTAGGTGCTCTCTTGCTCAGTGGTGTAATAGATACACCACATTTGTTTCACACTGTGTCTCTCCTGGTCTCTCTCTCTCTCTTTTTCTCTCTCTCTCTCTCTCTGACCTCCACTCCCCCATGGTGAAGGAAAGCTCTACAGCACTGCTCTCTGTCCCAGTCATAGCACTCTTGCTGCCACTTTCTTTGATTCTTGTATGTGCTGTCCACTTCCACTGGGCTTCAGAAAGACAAACAGAGAGTCAGACTAACAGCAAGCTGCTGGAAGTGTGAGTGGCAATAAAATGGATGGCAACTGATCTCAGGCACACTGTACAACTCTTCTCTGTTTTAAGGGGCCTCACTTCTCAGCACTCTCAGTCTGATCCATGGGGCATGTCAGTGGGTACCGTCACAGAGAGCAGTGCCTAGCCTGGGCATTTTGGCACAGACGAAACAGCAGAGAGAGGGGCATAGGGACAAGAACATGCACTCTCATTCACACAGAGACACAAACAAGTCCAACGTGGATGTCTGTCAGGAGAAGAACAAATTATATTTATTTATTCTTTACTGCCAGGACTGTTTACTGCTTATGACACAGAGACAGGGGATGCAGTGCATGGCTGGGTACCTGGACATCTGCAGGGTGGGTGGGAGACAGACAATAAGATCTGTAAGGGGATGAATGAATGGAATGAAGCACTTTTATTGGGCGCTTCGTTTCTTCAACTAGAGAAAGGTTTCCAGCTGTGAAACTGTGATTAGTGTCACAGTCTGGTTGCATGCTCATTGGTCTATCAGGGACAATCCCACTGTAGATTGCTGTGCATTAGACTCATCCCTGACACACCTCTGATATGTCATTCTGCCTCAAGATGTTTCTTGAGCATGCGCAAGAAAACAAAAACTATAAAGAATTTAGATTAGTGACTACCCTCATTAGAAAAGGCCTTTTTGTCCTAAACACAAAAGTGTAAAATAATTCACTTGGATCACAGAAATCCAGGGCAGAGTACACATAGGTGGATTGGTATTGACAACATTAAGAAACACACATTAAAAAGAGAGCTTTTATAAAAGTTGATTACTGTTTAACAATACTGATGCAAACCCATAATCATGTTCCTCACTTGAAGCGAAAACAGGTGGAGGGTAGAGGCCATAACTGACTCCTTGTTTTGTGTTAAAGGGGTCAATTTCTTTACAGCAAAAGAGGAAAGGCATCATTTCTAAAATGTGCAGATGAGCATGGGGACCACTTTTCCAGAGCATGCCACCACTGGCAGCTACCACTTCAAGACTGCTACTACTCCTCCTAATACAATCAGGGAAAACCAAAAGAGTCTACCAGCACTGAGTTCAATATGGTTAAAGCACATTTCCCAGAAATTACTGCTTAAAAAGAATGAGAAAGTGACTGTGATGACGAGCAAATCCCAGACCAGATCTCTAGTTTGTTAATAGACTCCTCCTGAGTCTGACTTGTACTGGCTGCACAGTTCAAGTTCCACAGATGTTATGCCATCATCAGATTTGTATAAGAGCACTGTGTAAGCATGTAACCAGATCAGTCTGATGTGCTGCCACAATGCTCTGACATAGTTTCAGTGATTCTGTATGCAGCCCTTCCCCCCATGGGCTGCATAAACACCCACTTCCCAACATACTATGTTTCCGTTCCACAACTGCAGCAGTGATGGCCACCGTGTGCAACATGGTGATGTTGACTTAAACTGCACATGCATGACAATCATGCGCATATAGTTTTGTCAGCACCGCCATGTTGAGAAGGGTTAACTACAGGACAAACTGCACGTATGGTATCACACATTTGCAGTATTGTAAATGCTGTGGTGTTACTTACAGCCGCAGCAAAAGCACTGCATATTCTTTCCACACTCTTGCTGCTCCTGAAAGCTTTCCACAGCCATATCAGCTCTGACCAGAGATTGTTATACTCTAGTTATCCAGGACCTCGACTGGCTACCTATTCCTTTCCAGATCCAGTTAAAAATTGCACTACTTGCATTTAAAATCCTCAGTGGTTATGACCACTGCCTATATCTCTGACTTTGTCATATCTCCTGAATGTTCCATGCTCTCCTCTTCTGTTCTTCTCTCTGTTCCTGCCCTAATCCTTGCCACTGTTGCTGGCAGAATCTTTTCCAGTGCTGCTCTTTCTATCAAGAACAGACTTCGACACTCTGTACACCAAACTTACTCTCACCCCTTTGAAATCTTACTCAAAATTCATCTCTTCTTCCTTGCCTGTAACTGTTAACGTAACATCACTGTTTCCTTCCATCTCCTGGTCTATAAATCTTTGTGGCTGTGCATTTCATAATTCTGCCTCTTGTGTTTAACATTTTGAAAATCCTACTAAAGAATGTTTTCAAATGCATCTTGAAAGAAAGATGATATACTGCATAAAATGCAATTCTAAATTATTGTAATCTGTAGTTTTCAGTTTCAAAATCTAGGACTTTAGCAGAGAACAACATCATTTTTTGTTACATAACACCAATGAATATTTAGAGTGTTATGTTATGCAGCAGAATTGCACTGCTCCAGAATATTGTATGTGTCAGGTAGTAATGATACCCTCGTTAAAGAAGCAGCTAATGACAATTGGAAAAAATATGACCACAGGTTTTTTCACTATAAAGGATTTCAGGCATCTTCCAGTTTAATTTGGTGGTAACATTTTCTAGTTCTGCCATAATTTTAGTATTTTATGAATGTTTTATTTAGATTTTATTCCTTAAGAAGAAAAAGATGCCCACAACCTCTGGCATAAATAATAGCATTGTAGACCGGTAAGGGTTAGGCTCAAGAAAATGAACAAAATAAAAAAAAAAACTCATGGTTCACAGGGAGGAAGTACCTTGAAAAGTATATTTGACAGGTATTATAATATTTTTATTTATTGTTGCTGAAATTAGCTTTTTAGAAAAAAAGTATTTTCATTGCATTGCCACTTTAATCGAACACATTGGTTGATAGATAGCTTTTGATACCTCAAACTCTTATTTTTACTCCAGATGAGAGACTTTAGAAATCTTGTAAGCTGTCATGTCTAAATTATTTATTGGCTAAAACAGATATCAGCTTTACTAAGAAAATGCTGTTTCATTTTAGTACTAATGAAACATACAAGTATCTTGAAAGCCCTTACATGCTGGAATATGCAATTATTTCTGAGCAACTCTCCTGCATAGTGTATCTTCATCAAGAAACTCACTGTGAAGCTAAAGCCACGGCCATTATTCATGCAGCAATGCCAGAGCAGGAACTCTGGCACACTAATTTGTTTAGCCACTGTCTTAACATCATTGCAAGTCTTAAGTTCACACTATATTAAAGTGACAGTTGGAAGGCAATGCCTTTGGTTTGGTGGAGGATAGTGGACACTGGTTGCCATACTTCCCACCCAGAGCGGTATATAGCATGATTTCTCCTCTAGACACTTGTTTCTTTGCCTGCAGCTATACAGCAGTTGCTCCTCTTCTCATTCTCCCATCCATTCCCTTACCTCAGCCACACTGTTGCAGCAAAGGGCATGCACTGTTGCTCTGCTTTTGTAATGACAGTACCTTCATTGTCTTTCCTTTGTAGTATTTCTCCTTTTTGTTTCACAGCTAAACCCAGGTGGCTACTTTGTTTTATGCGCTTACCATTCCCATTTTGCAATATGCTCCCCCCACCAACTTGCCATATCTCACCTACTGGATTTATAGGGTTCTCATCCTCCTCCTTCTGCCTCCATTTGTTTATTGGTACCTGTATGTGCCCTTTGTTGCTGGTGCCTGATCAGGGTTCACTGCAGCTGCTTCCTTTCTCTGTACTGCTCTGATTTGACAGCCCAGTGCACTTCACTGTTTCCAGTTAGTTTCTGATGCCAGTCAGGTTGGCTCACATTGGTCCACTCATCCTGGCATTCCTTTCCTGTTGTTCTCTTGTGGCTGCTCTGTCTTTGATGCCCTCAGTTTGGGCCCTGATGTTTTCTGTTTTTGTTCTGTGACTGTGATCTATGTGACTCTGCTGGTATAGTCCCCTGAATTACCATGGGGCTGTGCTGGGGGCACATTCTTCCTGTTCTTCTCTCTTGATATCTCCCCACCCAGCATTCCTGCCTTGTTTTGGGGACCTGTTGGGGTCAGTCTCCATTAATTTCTATCTCATCCCCATATTTTCATTCCTCAGGGAGTTGTCTTGGAGCCACTTCTACCTTTCTTTGTTTTCCACCCTGCCTTGCTGTGACTCTGTGGGGCTTGTGGGGATTGGCTACACTGTGCTGGGCCCTGCTCACATGCCTGTTACTGTGGCCATGCTCTGCTTTGCCTGTCCTGCACCTTTGCTTCCTACCTGTCTACCCTGCAATGGGGCTCTATCCAGTGCTTCATTTGTATCATCTTTCCTGATTACCCTACTGCAAAGCAATCCCAACTGCCAGGAAACTGACTATGTATTCAGGCCCACACACCTCTATTGTGACCAGGCACATGCCCCAACTACCACCTGACTTATGCCCCAGCCATCAACCACATATGCCAATGACCATAGGGCTCATGTCCCATTTCTACCAGGCTTAACGCCCACTGACACTCAGACTTTGTGCCAATGGCAACCTCAGGATTCAGTATGTTTTGTCCTTCATGACACTGTAATACAACTAACTGAGCTCCTTCAGGGCTCACTATGTTCACACACATGGTCCATACCATATTAACCATGACCAACCCATGCCTGACATTTCTCTGCACTGTTTGCTTTAGTACTACCTCCACTCTTCCTGAGATCAGTTAGGGCCTAGTTTGATTAGAGTAGCTTGAGAACATAGACTGATTACAATAAGTGTCAGCCACATTTCTCACCTGTGCTGCAGTCTGTAGATCTAGTCCAAGTTGATCTTCAGTCCAAGTGGTAGCTTGGTTGTTCTGTAGTCTAACTGTAATGCAGGAGTAAAATTCTCTTCAAGAGTTCCTCTAATCATATCACTGCAACTCTGTGACACCTCATCCTTTTAAAACCAGGAATCATCTGGGCAGCTCATTTTGCTTGTCACTGATTTGTCTACCCCAACTGCTGTGTGCATGTCTAGTTTCTACCCATTCATCTTCCCTTAGTGGGACACTGTTCCCAAGTGTCCTCATTCCCTAACTAGTACTGAGGTGGTACCCACATACTCAAGAGAGCCTTTACCCATTAGACTGTACCTCTGTGACATCCATTAGGTCTTTGGACTCCTACGGGTTGCAGATAGAGCATTCCTGCATAGCAGAGATCAGATCCTCACAGGAGGCTAATCATTCTTATTCAGACAAGCCAGGCCTCCTCACTTCAAAAGTGTGGCCTTCTTCCTAGGTCCCTTTAGTCATATGGTATCAGCTCTGTGACAGCACTGAGGATGATCATCCCTTTAGAAAGATAGAGCAAGTTCCTAAATCTTCAGAATTATTCTACTTCCCTGTCCATTCTCAGCTAAAAAGCTCAAGCTATTCAGGCTGCACAGTTTTTTTCATCTTCTACCTATCCAACGTCATTGGCTTGTCAAAGTTTCAATCACTAAGAATTAAAATACTGTTGTGTGGTCTGAGAGATGGTTGACCTGAAAAGTTGGCTCCTTAGTGGTTTCTTCATGGTGGAGGAGTTCTTCCATGCTAAAGGTCATAAAATTAGATTGTTAGTTCATGTTAACTTGTTCCATTTGCCAGTGAAAGTGGTTTCATGCCACTGGTACTTAAGAGAGTTGAAGTTCATCCTGAACTGAAAGTATGAAAGGCCTTATCCTAGTTCAACTGTTCAACATTATCCACAGTAGAACAAGCACTATCATGTTACACAAGCATCATACACACATAGTCATTCTCTGAAAAGTGAATTGGTGGGCTATGCCTGAGGTTCAATGTTACAGCTGGTGACCTTTGCCATGCCCCATCATGCAGCAAATATAGGACACAGCCCCTAACTGTCTTCTGACATTTTCACCTGTCTCCATCTAGTTGTCTTCCTAAGTATCTTCAGCCAAGGGACCTTACTCCTGCAGCACCTCTAAGGGTGGAACTCTCCCAGGAGTGTTCTGTGCCATCTGCAATTATAATTTTATTATTTTGTAAATACAATTTAAAAATCATGATGTATGTGTTATCCACAGTGTACATCTTAAAATGTGCTTACATAATTAAGTTCAAAGTATCATGGGAAAGAGCCGTACATTCTAACTCACAAAAGTACCATATAAGTATTTCCACTAAGCCTGCCTCTAATTCTTATGTTATACAGACTATATAAATTGTTATAGTTTGAATTTTTTTTATAGACCCCTTAATCTCTCCTCTGTTGCCGTCATTCCAGTTATTACAGTTTCTCATAAACCTGTCATTAGAAACTAATTTAATTTTGGTAGTTAAAATATTATTAGAATAACAATATTATACATCATCAGATAAGGCCAAGCTAAATCTCTCACTCTATTTATCATAACTGTATCTTACATTTATTAAATCATACTTTCAACCACAGGTAAGGAAAGGGAACATATATAGACTGAAAACATTAAGTAATCAAATAGTTAAGCATTTAGGAAAATATCATTCTACTACAGTTACAAAAACAAAGATGAAAAATATAAATTATAAGCCTTCAACAGCTTTGGTAATCATGGACATTCCTTGCCCTGACATAGTAGAGAATTCACCTTAGCTATTAGTACTGTGTGCAGAAACTCTCAGATTTGCTTTGGTTAAAAAATACATACTGTTGTTTTTGAAGGTTTTACAGACTTTAACCAGTGACAATAGCTAGAACTGAGCACCCATTTACAACACATCCTGAATTTAAAACAAAAGTCTTCTTCTCCTCCTCTGTTACTGTATGAGAGAAAGCCAGATCAGGGTAAACAAAATTAATAAACTTTGTAAAAGAAATCTCTTTTACCCTGGAAAGCGTCATTATTAGATCACAATCTGATTCAAATGCCAGGGCAATAAGAATTGTAATTTTTGCTTCATGGTCAGGTCACTGCAGAATTTAAAAAATGTTGCCTTTGTCTCTTTTAGGCTCTCTGAAAGTATGAATGGAAGATTGTCACTAGGAAGTTCATATACATGAATAAATACATTTTCCACCATCTCTTGAGTACTATTGAAAATAGAGTCTGACTTAGAAGGTAGACCAACAATCTGTAGGTTCTGGTATCAATGTGGTTCTCTAGTATTTCAGTCTTCCAGATCATATTATATTGCCCTTCACTAAGCCATGTGTAGAGATTGGTGAAGTGGCCCCAATTCGTTCCATGAAGTGATTCACGGAGTGAAGGCGAATTCATGGAGTGCTCTGCAACTCAAAGGAGAATACTTTACATTATAATGGGTAATGTGAAGTCCATTGAAAACAATGACTTTGCTTACTCCACCTTCCCAAACCACTACTCCATCAATTCTTAAGGTGAAGTACATTGAAAACAATGTACTTCACTTCTCTCATATTGTTTTAAGCTCCAAAGGCAAATTTTGCAGTGAATTCATGGGATTTCAGGTCACATGGGCTCTAGATTGTTCTGCACAGCCTCAGTTTGGGGTAATGTGTGTAGGAAGCTGTAGGAGACAATCTGCTCTAGAGCTCTTTGTGATTCAAATCTTCTAAAAACTGTTAAAAAGCCATTTTGAGTCATTTTTTTTGCTGAAACTTTAGTTCATCAATTATAGAAACCCTCCTGTGCTCATGTCATGGATCATTTATTATTTATGTGTGAATTTTGAATGTTAATATACAACATTCAGCCAGTGTACTGAGAGACAGTGGAAGTGTGCTTTGGGGAAGGTGTATCTGTGGTGTAGGTAGATTAACGTGGAGAAAAATACAGTGCTTTCTGTTTTGGTGATATTTTGTTATATAACTGTGTTAATGTACACACAGTAATATTTTCAATAATTCTTGTCATTTGTTTGCTGATTGTTGTGGTGTAGCAGTGCATAATTTTAGTTTGTTTAAAATATGTGATTATATTACTAAAGTTTTCAATTTGCAATGCATTACTTAGTGTATGTGTGAGTGTGAGTATGTGTGTGATGCTTGTCATCAAATCAGACACCTTTATTGTGCCACATAATAATTTCAGCAATGTGAACCTGCTACCCACTGTAGTTGTGTGATTTTGTACTTCTTTGTGGTATCGTTACTGGAACTAGTACTAGTGACTGCTACTGCAACAGTGCAGTACCTGCCCCCGTGGCCGCCCCAACCGGCAAAGGTATTCTTTTCAGATTTGAATTTCTGATGGTGAGCACTGGTTAGGTGTGTGCCTTGCATCCACATCTTTTCAGAGCACAGCAAAATCTTACTGTGTCTGTGCATTTGCATCTCTTTAGGGCCCAATCTCCATCTGTAACTTAAGTCACAGTTGTTTCCTTGGCTTCCTTCAGAGTACTGGACAGGTGTGGTGCATAATTCTGCATGAACATTGTTCTCATTAATATGTGTTTTTAAGTCAGGACCATCATTCTGAGTCACTCGTGATACAAATCATATTCTTCATCATCATGGTCACAAATGCAGTCAGAAATCAAGATTCATGATCATGTCACAAATCACAGTACTCATTTTTGGCTAGTTACTTGGATGTATTGTAAGCATGTTTTGTAGTATATCTCCAGGCTTCACCACCCCACCACTGTACTCATTAATGAGTGTTTTTAAGTCGAGGAGTTTGTGCTACAGCTCATCAGGGAAGTACAGCCATAGGCATTTGCATCCCAATACAGCTCCATATTGGTTATCTCACACCATTGACACGAATCACATTCTTCATCATCACGGTCACAAATGCAGTCACAAATCAAAATTCACGATCATGTCATGAATCACAGCATAAATATTTTTACTAGTTACTTGGATGTATTGTAAGCATGTTTTGTAGTATCTCTCAGGCTTCACTACTCCACCATTGTACTCATTAATAAGCGTTTTTAAGATGGGGGTTTTGTGTTACAGCTCATCGGGGAAGTACAGCCATAGGCATTTGAGTTCCTTTCCGTACAGCATGTGAGTTACAGTTCTGTAAGTAGTGGTGGGCGAAGTGGCCCAATTTTCTCCATGAAGTGATTCACTGAGTAGCGAGGAATCCAGAGAGAACTCCACAATGTGAAACGGAGTACTTCACTTCATAATGAGGAACGCAAAGTCCATTGAAACCAATGACTTTGCATTATTCCACCTTCCCCAAACCACTTCTCCACCAATTTTAAGGTGAAGTACATTGAAATTAATGTAATTCTCCTCACGCACCTGTAATTGAGCTCCAAATGAAACTCTGCAGTTATTCATGGGATTGAAGGTCACATGGGCTCTAGATTGTTCAGCACAGCCTCAGTTCTGGCTTGGGTAGTGTGTGTGCAGTGGTAGCTGGAGACAGTTTGCTCTCAGAGCTCTGCAATTCAAAACCTCTAAAAGCTGTTTAAAATGCCTTTCTGAGTAATATTTTTGCTCAAAATTTAGTACATCGATTGCAGGAAATCCTTCTGTGCTCATATCATCGAGTGTTTATTGTTGTGTGGATTTTGAATGTTAATTTAGAACAGTCAGTCTGTGTACTGTGAAGTGTGCTTTGGGGACGGTGTATTTGTGGTGTAGGTAGATAAAATGAGAGAAAAAGGCAGTCTTTCTGCTTTGGTTATATTTTTCTTGTATAACTGTTAATGTACACACAGTAATATTTTCAGTAATTCTTGACATTGTTTTGTTGATTGTTGTGGTGCAGCAGTGTACAATTTGTTTAAAACATTTTGTTATATTACTAACGGTTTTCAATTTGATATGCATTACTTGAGTGTGCGTGAGTCTGTGTGCAATGCATGTCATTAAATCAGACACCTTTATTGTGTTACAGAGAAATTGCATTTTATACTGCTTTGTGGTATCTTTACTGGTAGTGGAATGTTACTGCCGTGCACTAATCCTCCAACTGGCAAAAGTATTCCTTTCTAGATTTCAATTTGTGACTTGTGATCACTGGTTAGGTGTTGTTATGCCTTTTGTATGCATCTCTTGAGTGTACAGTGCAATCTTAATCTGTCTGTGCATTTGCATGGCACCATTAATTCTGGAAGACTGCATTTCTTGTTACGCTCTCATTTCACTTTGTCAGCACTGGGGAATTTTCTGGACCAAGACAGTAACATTTTGGGAATGCACATTAATTCTGTTGACTCTGTGTGTGACCTGATCACTGCGTGCATGACTGAGTGTGCCATTAATTCTGGGAGACTTTACATTTCTTGTTATACTCTCATTTCACTTCATCAGCACTGCATAGTTTTCTGGACATAAGACAGTAGAATTTTGGGATGCACATTCACTCTGTTGACTGTGTGGGTGGGATGCTGCCAATATTGTCACTCCACCTTACTTCACGTTTAAGGTGGAATGACAGTGTAATAATAAAAGCAAAGTGAAAGCATTTCATGGGGCACTCTGCGAGCAAAGTGCCAACATGAAGTGGCTACTTCACATTTATCACGGGCAAATATTAAAATGTGCTGCATATTTAGCTGTGTGCCAAAGTATCTAACTCTTTACTTTGTCCAATGTGACAGAAACAGTCTCAGTGTTTGTCTTCACTTGGGTAGTAGCCACACTTACGTTCCTCTTTATTTGTCTTTCCTCTTGCTGCAGAAAATCAGCTTTACTATTTAAGGCTTCAAATTTATGGTCATAGTGCTGTATCCACTACAATATCTGAACAATTGATTTCCCACAGACTCTACATGTTATAGACCTTTTGTTGCATGTGTCCCGATATGATGGTTCTCTCCTCCACAAGTGATATGCTTTGTACTTGGGTGAAACAGGTAGTCTTCGTGGGTCTCCGCCATTGCAACTGGCAACCCATCTAATGATAAACTAGTGATAACCACAAAAGACAGATCAGGTACAGATACTAATGCTGTTTATACCTCTTGCTTTTCTTTTTGCTGAACTGAGGTCTTTCTTTGATTTGCTGCAATGACCACAGAGCTGAACTCTGACAGCTTCAGAAAGGTTGGAGGCTTTGCCACTACAGTCAGTGTGCCAGGTGACATTCCATCTCTCCCTGACTACTGAGGCTGTTAGCCAGTAGAAATTGTTTTTAAGAGAACATATCCTGGGAGAAAGATATTTATCATATGATGAGCTAAGTCAGTTCTGACATTTTTCAATCATTCGGGACTGTAGAAATATTAAGCCATGTTCACTGTGCGAGTGGGCTGCTGGGGTTTGGTCAGTGAAGAAAAGGATCGAGCGTCCGAAGGACAGCTCTCTGCTCCTGGAGAGTGAGCATCAGCATTCCTGCTGAATGACTGCCCCAGGTGGAGGTCTGTGGTGGTATGGGACTGCAGGCACCAAGGAAAGAGGGTGCTGTGGGACTTTTTGAGTGTCGCTTACTCCACATGTGCATGCCTGGCATGGCGCCCAGCAATGGGGATGGGATAAGAAAAATGGAGGAAAAAAACCTTAGGCTCTGGGTGATGACTGATCCTCTGCAGGCTCTGCACTTGGTGACTAGGCACCACCGTAATCCTCTGGCAGAGGGTGCAGCCAGAACATAAGTCCTATAGATGCCAGGGTGATGGGGCTGGGGTTTGGTCTGAAGGGGGCAGCCATGGGAGACCAGAGGAGAAAATCTGTATAGAACAAAAAGAAATACCGATTAAGACCACAAAAGATAACTTTTCTCCTCAAAACTTTCCCATTGTCCTGGAACAGCTCAGAAAGGCATCTGCCTCAGTTGGCCATATTGTGGCTCTGTGCTATCTGTACCACAAAAAGATGTTAGTTCTTCTGGAATAGATAGCATGAAAGGCCACACATCCAACCATTTAACCTTAACTACATTCTCACAAACACTAACATTTTGCACAAGAATTTTGCATATGTGGTCACTCGGACCAGTGAACCAATATCAGCCATTTTGAATAAATCAGGGAATTACTTCCTTAACATGCGGGGGTGTGGCTTGACCCACAATGAGATGGCTGCCTAAATTTGATCCTCTTCACCCTTCAGTGATTCATTCTTAACCATCCACCATATCAACATGCATTTTCTCAGTAAAACCCGTAGTTTTGTATAACTTGCAACAAGGAGTCACTCAGTGCTTGAATTTTGCTGGAGCAATGTCTAAACTGTCTAAAAGTCTCTCTATCCTTGGAACCCATTTCTGTCTTCCCCTCATGGCCACAACACTGAAGATGACAACAGTCGAAAATCTAAGTTTGAAGCAGGGATGCATGATACGGGTGAATCAAAAGCTGCCACTGCCCACACTAAACAGGCCCTCACTAATATAGACACAAGGCTGCTTAATACCAAAAGGAAGATCAATGTCCATGATGGGGCGATAGCTGACCTGAAAGTGATAGCCAAGGAGCAAAGCCAAGTTATCCACACACTGAGGGACAAACTTGATCTGGAAAACTGTAGCCACTGCAACAACTTTTGGTTTGTTGGTTTCAGAAGGGTCAAGCTCAAACATGCATTTAGATTTTTGCAACATGTTCTCCCACTCGTAGTTCAATGGAAAGGTGATCACAAATTTAACACTGAAAGATCTCATCATTCACTTGCTCTCCTTCAAATCAAGGCAGTGCCCATTGCCCATCCTAGCTTGTTTGTAAAGTTACACACAAAGAAGCAATCCTGAGTTACTCATGAGAACTGAGGGAACTCGCTGGCAGGATCACAGTATTCATAGTTACAAAGACTTTTCAGAAGAACCATTGGATAAACACAAAACCCATATAGAGGCCGACAATATGATCCATCACCTGGGGTTTCAATTCTCTATCTCTCAGATACACTGCAACTATTGGTGAGGTCCCAAACCAAAGCACAGGACATAAATAGTATTATGGACAAGACACCTGCAATTCTGCGATTCTGTAGTTGCAGAATTTTCCGCAGAATTTGTATTATGCTGCAGAATTCATATAGTGCCGTGAGAATTCACTGGTTTTGGCAAATTTTCATTCAAATACACAGTTTTTCCATAGTGCCAGGCTCCCATGCCCATCTTGTGTATCCTGAAGCCCCTTCTCTATGCTTGGCATGTCATGTTATCAATGACATTACATCATATTTTAGCCAATGGCAGAACTACATTCTGCCACAGAAATGAATGAGTCATGCCACAGAAATCAGAAAATGCTGCCGCGAAGCCTAAGAACCCTGCTGCAGAAATCAGAATGTACTGCTGCAGAGCACTAGGGCCATGATTATGAAAGATTTCTATGCTAAACTGTATTCCTCCTCTAGATGCATGAATATACCACAAGTTACATCATTTCTGACCTCTCTTGACCTCCCCATCTAACTGAACTGCAGGCAGCCCTCCTTGATGCTGCCCTAACTGACAAAGATGTGGAACAGGCCCGACATGCACTGAACCCCAGTAAAGCCCCAGGGGTGATGGGTTTCAGTAAGAGCTATGGCAATCCCTTTCCTGGTCATTACCCTGGTGTTATTCTCTGTGTACAATGAAGCACTTATTGCTGGTTCCTTCCCCTTCCTCTGGTAGCCAGTGGTAACAGTACTCCAATAAAAGGATGGACCTCACTCTACCAGCCAGCTACTGATCAATATCACTCATCAATGTGAACAGTAAAATGCTTGCTAAACTCTTGTCCGCAATGCTCAATCCCTACTTCAGCACCAAGTACACCCTTACAGGTAGACTTTGTTCCTGGCCGATATAGTGCAAACCACATCAGATCATTGCTCAGCATTATTTATGTAACCAATTCCACTCCCACTCCAGCAGTAGCAATAGACATTGACTTGAGAAAGCATTAGACTCCTTGGAATGGGACTACCTACAGCTTGTCTTCACACATATGGGGTTGGAGACCACTTTCTGGCATGGTTCTGAGCCCTCTAAAGATTCCCAACTGTGTGGATACTCACTAACACCTATTATCTGACCCCTTCCCACTAGAAAGGAGCACCAGACAAGGCTGCACCCTGTCACCACTTCTGTTTGTCTTGGTGGTAGAACCACTCCCAGTCACCATGAGGCAACATCACCATATCCAGGGCATAACTACAGACCAACAGAGGTATTCAACACTTATGTACACAGACAATCTGTTGGTTCCACTAGCAGACATCATGACATCCTGGGAATCCCTACTGTCCTGCTTTCTGACTTCACCCACCACTCAGGCCTAAAATTAAACCAAGGCAAAACCAAAGGATTATCCCGCAATGCAAACTGTACTCTACACCTAATCACACTCCATGGCCTCTGATGGGCACCCACTGGTATTGTACACCTGAGTGTCAAGTCTCTCTGGATATCGCTACACTATGGGAGCTCAATCTTAAGCCCTTACTGGCTCACATAAAAACTAATTTGAAAGATGGAAGTTACTACACCTCACCATGGCTGGGAAAATTAAAAATTAACATGGTCACCACCCTAAACTTCTTTATATATTATCCCATATAACCTTGGAAATTCCCCAAGGTGATATACCTAATAGTCAGTGTTGGGTAAGTTACTTTTCTATTACTTTCTATTACTTTTGAAAACTTCTTTCAGAAGCATCTGTGGAGTCACTAGCAAGGATGGAGAAGTACTAGAAAATGTAATACACCTTACAGTTACAATTACTTATGTCTTTTATACAAAAGAAATACGTAACTGTAACTGATTACATTATTTAAAAGTAACTAGTAACTAACCTATTACTTTCAAAAATGTAACCTGTTATAATTATGTATTGTTTTTGTATGATTTTTGTATAAAAGAAGTAAGTAACTGTAATTGTAAGGTGCATTACTTTCGATACTTCTCCATCGTTGCTAGTGACTGCACAGAGCTTCCTGGAACAAGTTTCCAAATGTAATAGGAAGTAATAGAAAAGTAACTTACCATACTGCTAATAGTCGTCATGGCCAGTAACTTCCTTTGGGAGAACAAAAGGCCCAGGTACAGCCAGAACAAGCTGCATGCCCACTGGAAGGATGGAGGGTGGTGTCTTCCATGAAAGAAGGGGTACAAATGGGTCTTGCATGCCACACAGCCATAAAATGGTTCCTCCCCATTACCAGTGCCTCCCCTCAGTTGCTTGGCAAACCCCCTCCCCAAAGGCCTAGCTCTGCACTCCACTATAGGTCCCATGATTAAGTACTGGGCAAAGCTACACAAAAGGAGGCAGTATAATGCAGTGGTTTAAGGCTCTGAGCTGCAACCCTGAAGACCTAGGTTTGAATCCATAGCCCCATTTGCATACTGTGTGACCCTGGGCAAGTCATTTAACTTCCTTGTCTCTCCTGATAAAAAAAAAATAGGAGGTCACGTGATGGCAGTTTGAGTAGAAGCAGCTTTTCCAAATTGCTCCGCTTCCCACCTACCAATATCTTGCTTATAAACTATTGATAGCAACTAAAACTTCAGAAAGTTGGATACTCACTTCAGCATGCAAGTCTACATGAAAAAGGCTCCTCGGGACATTCGCAGCCTCCATAACAGAAAAGGACAAGGCTACTAAGCAGGCCAAACAACAGGCCTCCAGCTCCCTGAAAATATCTTCTACTCTAACAGCTCTCTCCGGAAGAGATTTTTGGAAATTATGCAGCCATTACAAGCTGCCATAGCCATGATTTCAGATGACTTGCAATTGATTAAAACATCAGTGGCAACATTAACAATGCAGTAGGGATTCCAAGGCAAGAATTGTTTCCTTGGAAAAGAAACAGGAGAAGACCAGCCAGGAGAACTCAAACATTTCACATAGGCTTAAAAATTAGAAAATAAATTAGAGGAATGGAGGGTGCAGCAGGTGCAACAACCTGCTTGTAATCCGAATTCAGAAGCGGGAAGAAGGCAGCATACCGATTCCATTTCTACAAAAATTATGCTTAAAATAGCAGGTCCATCCCCTAATGGAGGGATTATGTCATCGAAAGGACTCATCATGCCCTGCACCCCATACCACCTCAAGCTTGCCTCCTAGACCGATTATCTTTAAGCTGTTAAACTTCCTCGATAAGCGGCATATTTTACCGAAGGTGAGGGAGATTCAAGAGGTGTCCTGGGAAGGTCGGAAGATCCGTATCACACAAGATCTCCCACATTCCATGTGAGTGACATGGCAGGAGCTACATTTTTTTTTTTTTTTTTATTTATGCTTTTACCCGAGCCTCCTGCCACGTATTCTCAGCCCAGTCACGGGCTGCCAGCCTCTGTTCCCAGATCGGCAGCTGTCCCCCGATACCCGTGGCTTTCCCCATGGTGGGGCCTCAGCGCACCCCTTATGCACCGCAGGGCACTGGGATTAGGTAGGGGGCCCAGCCTGGAGAACATATCGAGGCCTTGGCAGCGGGCTTCATTCTGGTGGCAGGCAGGCTCATCTTTTCCGTTTTTCCTGGGAGGCGGGGTCGTGCAATGATGATGTCATCCGCCCGCCTCCGGTGAGCTTTCAATAAAACGCGGTCTGCGTGGAACCGATCTTCACCAGGGGTCCCATGCCACACACTACCCGTGCCCTCCCCAGAGAGGAGAGCTGTCTCTGGGATGCTCCGATCCCTACTCCCACCCGGCCGGCCCTCGGCGACCGAGTCTGTTCCCGAACCCGGTGCGCCCGGCAGTGGAAATCCAACTGCTGCACCGGCGGGCGGCCATATGGCAGAGCTACATTTGATGGTATCCAAATTGGTGGCAGCTGGTAAGCCCTTTCAGGTTAAATACCTGGCGATTCTTTTAGTCAAGCACAACGACAGATGGCTCTCCTTTAATACCCTGACCGAGCTATGCAAGGCCTAAAGGAGCTGTTCCTGACCTATACAAGTAATGAGGAGGACTGCTATCGGAATGGTGTGCTAAGGAAGCTGTGATCAGCTGTTTGGTGAGAACTTTGCCTAATTATAGCGTTCTGCCCCTCACGGCAATTCCGTCTGGCATGGCTTGATAAATTTGAGCAGTTTGGATTTGATCCCTCATTTTTGTTGCTCTGATGCCTAAAATGAAGATGGAATAACCATGAGCATGTTTAGGTGATCTCAGGGAGCCTCACGATCTGTGGAGAAAATGATGAAAGTGCATGCCTCTGTATCGGATCATAGTACTCCATTTGTGTTGTTCCATTGGGGCAATGTTTTGTTAATAGTGCTCCATTTTGTTATCTGGGCATTGTTTCTGAAGGAGGCAAATATTGAGTGAATTGAACTGGGGATCATTTATTTCTCATGTGAAGAGGGAATTTCTTGAAGGCAAATTGCTTTTCAGCAGCTGGAGCAGTGAAATACTCCTTGCCTTTTAAGCTTGTGCAGACCTGCTATTTTGGACAGCAAGTCGGTTTTCCTGTCATCAAATCGAGGGACTCTTGTCTGGTAGCTTGGATCACTGATTTAATAGGGCTAACGACTGGGGTTGTTCTTTTCTTCCTTCAATAGCGTAATAATGATGGGAGCTGTGTACCCTTTGATTTTGAACTAGCTCTATGGCAAAATGCGACATTGTAGGGTTTGGTTTATTTGACGGGATATACTCTTTAGATGAAACATGGACCTGGGGCTTCCTATATCCTTTATTATTAAGACGTTATTATTTCCTGAATAAATGAATTTTGGACTGTGTTTCCTTATTTTATGGAGCAGTTTAAATGTAGAAAAGGGATTATTTTAACCTGTTGCCAGTGTGAATAAATAGCAATGAGGCTTAAACAGCTATTCAGAGCTGCTTAACACCGTTCTTGATTCCACCAAGTATTTAGTTATCCTTAATTGTAGGCACTGCATTTAAATGTTAGTTGAAACTGCAGTATAAGTCCCCATAGACACCTATTCAGTATCATGGTACTGTGTTATTTCATCAAGTGCTAAGTTAGCTTATTACATGTTTGGTTTTAGAGTACAGTGTTAATGTTAATATAGATTATTACAGGGTTTTGCTTATATTAGGAATAGTATCATTAATAAATGCTTTTACCATTTTCAGGTTCAGTGGATTGGTAGTAGGGACATTGTGGGGGGGCACATGGGGATGGACTGTCTCTTTCAGACTTGCTGCTACAACATCATGTGGCAGTGTATAAGTGGTAGGGCAGTTAATCTGACCTGGGGTTGTTTTATTGATGTGGGATTTTTGTTTAAAGGGTCTTTTTTTTGGCGGGGGATAGGTATGTCTTACGGGAGGTTTTCATGCTATATTAGTGAGATGGTTCTGTATTGGTAATGGGGGATAACCAAACACTGCCATGCTTTGTTTTTAATGACTGTTAGGGTTTTCTGCTGGGATTGAATCCACCGTTCAGGAAGATATCTTTGTTAGAGTCTGAGCAGTCAATATAACTTTGTAAGTTGGAATATTAAAGGGGCCAAAGATAGGGGTAAAGACAAATAATATGAAACATCTGTTTTATCTTTGAGCAGGGATAGCTTGTCTCCAAGAAACCCATTTGAGGAGGAGGATAGTTCCCTTTTAAGAGGCAATGGGTGGGACAAGCTTTCGGATCAGGGATATCAACTAATAAAGCTGGGGTAGCGATTCTAGTACCAAAAACAGTCCGTTTAGGCTAACTCAAGAGATTTGGGATCCAGCGGGCCATTATATTTTGCTACATGGCTTGTTGGAATCCCAAACAGTTTCAGTGGTGCAATCTATGGCCTAAACATAGACTCCCTTCTTTCTTTGTACAATTACTGAACCTTGTAGTTACTAACCCCGAAGCTAACGATATTGGGTGGAGACTGGAATCTTGTCCCCAAACAGAATTGGATAGGTCAGATGGCATGAAATGTGGTTTATCCCCAGCCCAAAGGGCTCTGACAGATTGATTAGAGGAACTTGCCTAATAGACGTGTGGAGAGTCTTGAACCCTACAGAGCGGCAATATACTTTTTCTTCCCCCATGGTACCTATTCCTGAATTGATTATTTCCTTATTAGTTCCCTGCTCTTCCTGGCTTTTTAGATGTGGGTATTCATGCCAGAGTTTTGCCTGACCATGTGCCCATTAGTATTAATTATTTGTTAGGGCCAGGAGTCAACGAACTTCCAGTGGCTGCTGAATACTCAATTACTTCACAGTACAGCTTCCTGACTCATAACAAGGAGTTTATTACATCTTTTCGTGCGAGTAATAAGGGATCAGTTGACAAATATGATTTGATATGGGCAGCCTTAAAATGTACCTTAAGGAGAATGCATTCAAATGGCGACAACAAGAGCTCATCGACAGATGGCTGAGATAGCTGATATCCTTATCTCTATTAAAAGCCTGGAGCATACCCTTTCCGGCACTCCCGGCCAAAGACTGGGCCAGGTTGCATCAGTTACAAGTTCAGTATTCAGGCTTGATCACGCAGAAGGCGGAGTTGTCTCTCCACTGAACTAAACTTAAGTACTTAGATTCAGGAGAAAGAGCAGGAAATTACTCGCGCCTGAATTCGACAAGTGGAAACATCACAATTTATTCCCAGTATTTGTCTTGCACAAGATGGTCAAGTCTGTAATGACCCCAGGGAGATAGCGGAGGTCTTTGGACGGTATGTCCAAGAACTTTATGCAGTTGATCCTCTCTTACACCCTCTAGGGCCGATATTGGCCAATATCTTAATTCTATAATATTGCCTAAACTATCCAATGGTGAGGCAACCTAATTGAGTGCCCGCATCTCCACTGTAGAAATCAACTGGCCATAGAACAACTGCCTGTTGACAAATCTCCAGGCCCTGATGGTCTCCCAAATAATTGATACAAGGCCTGTCAATCAATTTTAAGTCCAGTGTTTAGTGAGGTCTTTAACTTTTGCTATGACAAGAGTATATCAGACCCCAGTTTCCAGGAGGCTCTGATAACCTTAATTCCAAAACCAGGAAGGATCCTTTAAATCTTGGAAGCTACCACCCCATATCTCTGCTCAACTCTGATGTTAAAATACTAGCTAAAATATTGGCCAATAGGATCTTGAAGGTAATGAGCAATCTTATAGGCTATGAACAGGTTGGGTTTATGGTAGGGAGATCTGGGGATCACATGAAACTCCATCTAATTTCGCGTCAGGGATTCCAACATGCCAATGGCGTTGATATTCTTGGACGCCAGAAAAGCATTTGACAGGGTCTCCTGGGATTTCTCTTTGCCACTCTAACCCACTTTGGATTGCTTGATAAATTCCCTAAGTGGGTGCAGCTTCTGTATACCTCTCCATCGGCTAGAGTTAGATGTAATGGCATACTCTCTACTCCTTTCCAACTTTATTGTGGTACTAGGCAGGGATGCCCACTGTCCCCATTACTTTTTAATTTTTATCTGGAACCTCTGATCTGAAGATTGATAGTTAGTCCAAGAATTACAGGTATCCAGATAGGAAGTACAAGATATGCGCTTTCTGCATATGCAGAAGATATACTACTTCATGTTGAGAATCCTCAATTTGTTATCCCATTTTACTTTCCAAAATTGAGGACTTCTCAAAGGTATCATTCTATAAATTAAATCACTCCAAAACTAAAGTTTTCCCTTTAAATGGCAGGGCAAGAGGTGGATAGGCAATAAAGGGCAAAATTCAGCAGAAAGGCAAACAGCAAGGAGAACCAGGGATAAAGGACAACCAAAGAAGCGGCTGAGTCGAACAGTGAAACAGTCTAGGGAGGTCAAATCATGGAAGCCATGTGTGCAAATGCCAGAAGCCTTAGCAACAAGATGGAAGAGCTGGAGGCTGTCATGGTGCAGTCAGACCTGGACATTGTGGCCATCACTGAAACCTGGTGTAATGATAACCATGACTGGGAGATGGCCATACCTGGCTACAACATATTCAGAAGAGACAGGGCAGGCAGGAAAGGAGGAGGAGTGGCACTGTATGTGAAAAATGATATAAGGGCCAAAGGAGATCCAGGAGGAACAAAATGGGAGAGATACTGTGGATTAAGCTGGAAAGGAAAATGGGTCAGCCATCCGCACAGGTGTGGTCTATAGACCACCAGCTCAGGAGGAAGAAACAGATAGGGAGCTAATGCTAGCCATCCAAAGGATGGCAGACAAAGGTGAGTAGTACTGGTTGGAGACTTCAATATTCCAGACATGGACTGGAGCATCCCAGCAGCAGCATCAACTAGGAGCAGATTTATCCTTGACTCCTTCAGGGTGCCTTCCTCAAGCAACTGGTCATGGAACCAACTCGGCAGAAGACAATACTGGACCTTGTGCTCACAAACAAGGACAGTGTGATGGGGTAACAGTGGGGAGCACCTGGGGAACAGTGACAACCAGTCATTGTGGTTTGAAATCACAGAAGAGAAGAACCAAACCACACAAAAACACGATCCTGGATTTTAGGGGCAGACTTTGAGAAAATGGGAGATACTTGAAAGAGGCATTAAGGGAATGGGGCAGGAATCAGGGGTTGAGAAACAGTGGGCAGTATTTAAAATGGGGATTACAAGAGCAACAGAATTATGCATTAAGCAGGTTAGCAAGAGAAAGGAAGAGGAGACCATTATGGTTTCCAAAGAGGTAGCAAAGAAAGTGAAAGCCAAAAGATTGCATTCAGGCAATACAAAAAGACACAGGCAAAGGGATAGGGAGAAGTACCAGGAGAAGCAAGGGAGGCAGGAGGTCAGTAAGGAAGCCAAAGCTCAGACGGAAGAACACATTGCAAAATCAGTGGGTAGAGGGACAAAACCTTTTACAGGTACATAAGTGAAAAAAGAAAGGCAAAGGGAGGATAGTGAGACTGAAGGGGAGGATGGGGCCGCATGGAGGATGACAGCAGTAAAGCTGACATATTGAACAGGTATCTCTGCTCAGTCTTTAGTGAGGATGAGGAGGTAATGGGTCTGAAGGAGTACAAGGGGTGAGAATGGTGCAGAAATGGACACAAGTCCCTTTACATGAGAAAGGGTCCTGAAGGAACTGGAAGTAATAAAGTTGATAAAGCAATGGGGCCAGATGGGGTGCACCCAGGGTCCTTAAAGAACTAAGAGAGGTGGTGGCTGAACCTCTGGCTATCCCGTTTAGCCAATCTCTGGAAACAGGGAGGTACCCAAAGACTGGAGGATAGCAGATGTAGTCCCCTTATACAAAAGAGGAACAAAGAGGCGGGAACTACAGACCAGTCAGCCTCACCTCGGTAGTGGGAAAGATCATGGAAGCACTACTGAAGGAGAGATTGGTGGAAAATCTGGTTGTCAATGGACTACAGGACCCAAGGCAGCATGGTTTCACCGAGGTCATGTCAGACCAACCTCATTGAATTTTTGACTGGGTGACTAGGGAGGTGGGTCAGGGAGGGCATGGCCTATCTGGACTTCAGCAAGGCCTTTGACACTGTGCCATAGAAGACTATTACACAAACTGGGGAATATGGGTGTGGGCAGGACAGTAGTGTGGTTGGTAGGTATCTAGCTGGGTGGCAGGACACAAAGGGTGGTGGTAAATGGCTGTCACTCCACAGAGGAAGAGTGACCATTGGGTAACACAGGGACCAGTGCTGGGACCAGTCCTATTCAACATCTTCATCAGCAACATCTGCAGGACCTAGAAGGCAGAATTTCACTGTTCGCTGATGACACAAAGTTCAGTAACAGAGTAGACACACCAGAGGGTGTAGACAGAATGAAAAGGGACCTGCAGAAACTTGAAGAATGGTCAGGGGTTTGGCAGTTGAAATTTAATGCAAAGAAGTGCAAGATAATGCATATGGGGCACAAAACCCTGGCACAATATATCAGTTGGGGGTGAGGATATAGCATGCACCAAGCAGGAATGGGATCTTGGGGTTATCATCTCTGATTACCTCAAGGTAGGGAAACAGTGACAAGGCAGCAGGTAAAGCAAATAGGATGCTGGGATGAATAGGCAGGGGCATCACCAGCAGGAAAAGGAGGTCATAATTCCACTATATAAGACACTAGTGAGGCCCCACCTGGATACACAGTGTACAGTTCTGGAGACCTTACCTACGTAAGGACATAGACAGGGTAGAGAAAGTTCAGAGGAGCAACAAAGATGGCGCATGGATTGCATCACAAGTCCTATGAGGATAGGTTGAAGGAACTAAACATGTACTCCCTGGAGGAGAGGAGGGAAAGAGGGATATGATAGAGACATACAAGTATCTTACAGGGAGGAACAGGGTGCAGGAATACACTATTTTAAGCGAGAATTATGTTCCAGGACTAGAGGGCATGGGATGAAGTTGGAGGAGGATGATTCAGAGGAACGTGAGGAAGAATTTCTTCACAGAATGGGTGGTGGACAAGTGGAACACCCTGCCAGAAGAAGTGGTGGGGCTGAAACAATCATGGGATTTAAGAATGCATGGGATAGACATAAAGGAATTCTGGAGGTCAGGAGAAAGGGAAACAGACTTCTAGGAAAACATAAACTGAACTTACAAGCTCAAATGGGCAGACTGGGTGGGCCATAGGCCCTTATTTGCCGACACTGTCTATGTATCTATGTATTAACACAGGCGGATATAGCACCTTACTGTTTCTCATGGGAAGCGAAGTCCCTAACGTATTTGGATATTAGAGTTTCTAGGGATATAGAATAATGATTAAGGGTAACCTCTAAAGCTTACTTAAAATGTTATCCTCTGACATGGAAAGATGGGGATCCTCCCTCTTTCCTTGTGGGAAAGACTGAGCACTATCAAATGAATGTACTACCAAGGATTCTATATCCAATGGGTATGTTAGGATGCTTTTTGCCCAAAGTGTGGTTTACCAGGCTTCAATAAATGGTTAATGGTTATATATATGGAGAGGAAGGGGTCCACAGGGCTTATTTTAAGCTAAAGGCTCCCAAGCACCAGGAGGCCTCATGGACCCCTCCTTCTTCTTATACTATAGTGCTTATCATGTCAGTAAGTTGGCATTTTGGACAAAAATTACAGGCCTTCAGCACATTTAGAATATTCCCCCTGTGGTTGAATATAGAGACACAATAAGCATCAAAACCCACTGTTCGTTATCCGCACTTTTGTATGTTACCCCTTCTTATATACCCAGACCTCTTAAGATACTCCCATTGATGGACCCTTAAGGCCCTTTATCAACTCCAAAAGCACCTTGGAATGAGATGGTATCAGTCATTTGAGCAGCCTATTATATGTAACCCTCATTTTAAGATTGGAAACAATCCCATACCTTCTACCTTTTGGCCTGTAATAAATAGCTATAGGGTCTCTGACCTTCTTTTGAATGGGGATCGGTTCTGTTTGCTCACTTTCAAAGGAGCATCAGAGTTGCAGATACCGATGCATTTAAGTATGCACAGGTTAGTAAGGCTCTTACTTCCTGTTTCATAATATCCCGAGATAGTTCAGAATGTTGAGGATTTGTCTGCAATCCTTCAAGTAGCTAATCAGCCTCACTCCATTTCCAATACGTATAAGATTCTCCAAGTATTGGACTCTGGCTTCCAACTGGGATTTGTTATTATTGGACTCAGGAACTAGGAATCCAGCTGACACTGATATATGGAGAAAACTCTGGCAGACATCCTACAAATTTATTAAGCAGGATAGACTTTGTTTAGTCCAATTTAATACTATGAATAACCTTTATTTTACACCGATAAAGCTTTTAAAATTGGTAAATTGCTTTCACCGGATTGTGGATGATGCAAAGTGACATTGGTTCCCTCTACCACATGTTATGGACATGCAGTAGGGCACAGAGCTTTTGGCAATCTATCCGTAGAATTTTGGATCCTCTTTAGGGCTTAGATATTTTGTTTACCCTGAATCCTACTTATTAAATTATTACACTCGTGGAACTCCAAGAGTCAGAAAGGCTCATATGGCGCTAATACTGCAACTGCCAAATTGGTTATTATGGTTATTATGAGACATTGGGCAGATGACACACTTCCTCCAGTAATAGAATGGTATAGGGAGGTTCTACTGGCATTGCAGTTGGAAAGGCATATTGCTTCCATGTAGGATAGGTTGAAAGCCTTTCAGAAAACTTGGGGATCTATGGAGGCCCTTCTTGCCTTATGGAAACCTTAATAGTCTTGCATACTTTACAATGTGATAGATTGTTTGGTTCAACTGTAGCTGGGCAGTGTTTAGTATAAGGGATGAGAGGGTGAGGGGGTGGGGGTTTACTGTGATTTTGTGTATTCGGTGTTTGTTTATTTTAATTTTTGTGTGTTTTACTATAGTCTTTCCTGTTTTGTACGACATTATGTATCTGCTTTGTGAATTGTTGAAAACTAATAAAGCATATTTAATTACAAAAAAAAAACTAAACACAGAACCCGCCTCTCGAGAACTGGCCCCATATGGGGTAACACAGACATACAGATAGACCATAATCCTGTCTCCTGGCCCCAGTGGACCTCCACAGGAATAATGCATCTTAAAGATCTACTGGATGAGACAACTTCCACCATGGCTACATTTCAAAGTTTAAAAATGGTGTGGGGCCTCCCACAAATTGATTTCTGAAAGTATCTCCTGCTTCAGAGAGTGATCCATGCTTATTTAGGCTCTACTCCCAAACCCGCATGACTCAACATCCTTTAGAGCTGGTATCTTTGGAGATATTGAAAGCCCACCTTAAGGCCTCCTGTTCACCCAGGCTTTCTCCGACTTAACTGTTAAAGTGAGATCCATACTCAATGGTTTTGATCTCAGTTCCGGCCACCTGTGTTTTTAAATTTCTTGAGAAATCTTATTTTTATTGCATAACTTTTTGCTTGATGTTTATCATTATTTATCCTGATTTGTTGAGTCTATTATTTGTTTATTTGCTTTGTGCGGTGCCCAGAGCTTCCGGGATTGGGAGTCCTTTTAAATAGAAATTGCCTTGCCTTGCCTAACTCCTAACCAAGGGCCTAGCAAGTAAGGTGTATTAGCCTTAGGGAAAACTATACTTAGCCACCAAAGGACTCCAAGACTAAATGGGAATGAGTGCTACAAATCACCATCTCAGACCAGCAGTGACAATCCTGCTGGACCTCTGCACCCAATCCTATCCAGATGCGGAGCAGGCTGATACAAATAAAATCATCCACTACTGGTACAGTACCCCAGTGGTACTAACATAAGGCCAAGCTCCTAGATAGCAAATTGTGTTGGAGATGCAAGACACATATCGAGACCAGAAACATATGCTATGGGACTGCACCCTGATTCAGCACTTTTGGCAACAGGTCTGCAATCTTGACTTTGCAGTTACTGACAAACACATACCCCAGACCCTGCCCTCTGGATACTTGGACTACCCTCACCTGATCCCACACTAACCACCCAAGAATGCAAACAGCTGGCCCTTTTAGGACTATAGGCCAAAAGGCTCCTCCTATGTAGATTGAAAACATCTGAGCTTCCAACTTTTCCAGAGCTCCTTAATTCTCTTTCAAAACTGCCTCTAGATCGCATAACACACACAGTCACTAACACTATCCCAATCTATTACTGTTGCTGGAGACTCTTTATCACTTATCTTAAACCTGAAGCAGTCATAGGATACTATGCCCTGCTCTCTTAATCATTCGACTGGTAACTATATCACAGGAGAGTAAAACCTCTCAAAGCTGTATCACCACCTGCTACATGCTTTTGTTATTTGTTTGATGACTTGTTCTCAATCACCTGGGTTCTTTGAGGTGTTAGTGTTTCCTTTGCAGGCATGGAAGTATATCACCTAACAGGTAGCAAAGCCATGCTCCTCACACACCACCTCTTTGAACTGGAAAGTCAGTTATCTCCCGGAAGGTGCCTTTTATGTGTACAATGCTCCTTATTGCTGTTCAGCATATCATAAATGTTTTGTGATACTTGTCTCCTGTTGCATGTCGTCATATAAAATGTCACCACATTGTATAATTTTGAAATAATAAAAAGTTTAACTAAAAATAAAGTTAACCTGCAACTATGAAGGTCATAAATAATGGGGTACCCCTGCTGTTGGTTTCACTTGATGCAGTAATGAATTTTCTGCATACATACAGGTAACAAAACTCTGTGAACCTCAGCACAACATTCACACTAACTCTACAGGGTCTCACAAGGAGAGCACTAGCCCTCTCCAGTGAAGGGACCCTCAATGCCACAGCAAAGATCCAGAAGGCTGGTATCTGCTACCACAAAAAATGCAGGTTGGACAGGTGCCAGCAAAAGAAAGACTCACCATTTCAGGAACTCAGTTCCTGCATTAACAACAGGAGTGAGGGAGTCTGATGGGTCAGCTGATGGTATTGGGCCCATATAAGCAAAAACAAGTTCTCCTTCTGAGACCCTCCTCCCTACAACTTCCATCAGCATCCTCTCCAGCTTAGAAATTGGGAACACAGTGGTTGCTCCTTCACATCTACCTTGGGTCTGTTCCCATGTGCTCAGTCAGCAGACTTGTAGGGACTTTCATGGGTGATGGTTGTGGTGGCTACCATGATTCCACTTCCAAATTAAGCTTCTCAGGCACTGAAGATGCCAGTCAAGAACACCAAGAACAAGCAGTGATTCTTCCACTTTCTTTCTCCTACCAAAGGCCTAACTGGGCACCATGGTCTGTGAGTAACTGCATCAGACTTGTTCATGGTTTGGTATTGTGGAGTGCAAGAAGATGAGGAGCAAACAATGCTAGAATAGAAACATAGAAACATAGAATTTGATGGCAGATGAGGACCACTAAGCTCACCAAGTCTGCCCTTTTTCCTATCTACATTGTTACGCAGACCGTAAGGGGTCTACCACACTTTCTCCCTCTACTCAGTTCCTTTCCAGTGTGATTTCCTTGTGCCTATCCCATGCATTCTTGAACCCTGCCACTATCTTCTCTCCCATTACCTCCTCTGGAAGATTGTTCCAGGAATCCACCACTCTTTCTGTGAAGAAGTACTTCCTAACATCTCTCCTGAATCTAACACCCGCCAGCTTCATAGCATATCCACTAGTTGTTCAGCACCTTTCTTCTGAAAATACTCCCCTCCTGTATCTTATTTACCCTGTGAGGTATTTAAAGGTATCTATCATATCTCCACTCTCCCTCCTCTGTTTCAGGGTGTACATATTGAGGTCCTTTAATCTTTCCTCATAGGGCTTTTGATGCAGACCATGCACCATTTTAGCTGCCCTCCTCTGGACAGCCTCCACTGTGTCTATGTTTTCCAGAGATGTGGTCTCCAGAACAGCACACAGCACTCTAGGTGGGGTCTTACCAGAGATCTATACAGAGGTTACACCACCTTCCTCTTTCTGATGGTGATATTCCTCCTTTGCACCCCAGCATCCCACTAGCTCTCATAACTGCCTTGTCACACTGCCTGACCCCTTTAGATCATCCAGTATGATTACACCAAGGTCTCTTTCCTGCTTGGTGGTTATCAATACCACTCCACCCATTTTGTACTCTGTCCCTGGGTTTCTGTGTCCTAAGTGCATTATTGTGCACTTTTAGCATTGAAACCCAGTGGCCATGTCCTTTAGTACTCCTCTAATTTCCTCAGATCTCTGCTCATCCTTTCTACTCCCCTGCAGTGTTCACACTATTGCAGATTTTGGTGTCATCCACCAAGTGGCAGACCTTCCTTCCAGCTCCTCTGCAATGTCACTTTTAAGGACATTAAAGAGAACTGGTTCAAGCACTGATCCCTAAGGCACCCTGCTGGTCACTTTCCTTCTTCAGCGTGAACTTCATTTACCATCACCCTCTGTCACCTAAGTCCTAACCAATTTCTTACTCAATTTATCACCTTTGAACCCACTCCTAAGCTACCCAGCTTGCTTACTGATCTCCTATGTGGAAAGATGTCAAAAGCCTTACTGAAATCTAAGCAGGCCATTTCTACTGCTCCACCTTTATCTAACTCCTTTGTCACTCAGTCAAAGAAATCTATCAGATTTGTTTGACATGACCTCCCTGTGAAACCATTCTACCTCGGGTCTAGTAACTCACTGGATTCAAGATAATTAACAATTCTTTCCTTCAGCAGTAATTCCATTAATTTCCCACCACCGATGTCTGGCTGGCTGGCCTATAATTGCTAGCCTCCTCCCTGCTACCACTTTTGTGTACTGGGACAACATTCACTCTCCTGCAGTCCTCCAGAACCACTCCTGTTTCTAATGAGATGTTAAACAGGACTGTCAGAGATGAAGCTAGCATTTTCCTGAGCTCCCTCAGTACCCTTGGATGCACCCCATCTGGTCCCATTGTTTTGTCCACCTTCAGATTAGCAATTCACTTCATGACTCTGTCTCCTCCAAAAAGGACTAGTGTCCACCTCCCTCCTTCCAAAGCTTCTGTTACTATTTTGTGGCCCCACCCTTCTCCTTTATTAGTGAACACTAAACAAAAGTATTTGTTCAGGATGTCTGCCTTTTCCTGGTCCCCTCGGCAAAGTCCCCTTCCCTTTTAACCTTACATTCTCACCGCTGGTCTTCCTCGTTTCACTTATATACCTAAAGATTTCTTACAAAGAACCTCAGAACAAATGCCCAGAGGAATGGTGTCCATACAGCCATATTTTAAAGAGAAGACAATTGCACATATCCCAATAATGCAAAGCATCATGGAAACATATCCAAATCCCCATGAGAGAATTTGGACTGGCTCACCTTTAAGTAGAATTGTATGGGCCAAAGGCCTTACAGTGCAATCAACAAAGGCTAAGAACAGCAGACACATACCGTGTTTCGTCCTTATTTAGACTCATCAGTGTACCATATCTATGTCTTAGCCCAGGAAGAAGGAGCCAGCCCCAAGGGGCTATTATTTGTTTGGGTCATGGGGGCCCGAAATAGAGAAGGAAAAGAACTACAAAGAACCCCAGAACAAATGCAGAGCATATGGCACACTGATGAGTCCAAATGAGGATGAAACACGTGTATGTGTCTGCTGTTCTTAGCCTTTGTTGATTGCACAGTGAGGCCTTCTGGCACCATGCAATTCTGCTTAAGGTTGAGCCAGTTCAAATTCTCTTGTGGGTATTTGCATATGTTTCCCATGATGCTTTGCATTATTTGGATATGTGCAATTGTGTTATCTCTAAAATGTCTTGTCCCTTTTGTTACCTCATGAGGCTATTCTCTCTTCAGTTTGCACCTTTGCACTCCTTACTGCTTTCCCTGCTTCCTTCTGGTTCCCCTGATATGCCTTCCTATCCTCCTACCTCCTTATCTCCTTATTCCTTCTGAATGCTACCCTTTTTGCCTTTACCTTTTCAGCCCCTCTTTTGAGAACCATAGTGGTAGCTTTTCCTCTTGCTTTTGCTTATCTGCTTCACACAGAGGTTTGTTGTCTTTACTATGGTCCATTTCGCTTTGCCCACTGTTCCTTTACCCCTCCCAGGCCATGCCCCAGCCAGTTCATACCTGAGGCATTCACCCATCTTTAGAAAATCTGCCCTCCTAAAGTCCAGGACCTTCACAATTGTGTGACTTAATCCTACAGTTGTCCTTATATTGAATAACACCATACTTTAATCACTGTCCCACAGGTAGCTTCCCACCTTGATGTCTGCAATACTGTCCCTGTTATTAAGTACCGGGTCCATATTGCCCCCTCACAAGTGGGTTCCTGGGTAGTTGCCTGAGGAACACCCCTGTAGAGAGTCCATGATATCCCTGTTTCTAGCTCAAGCTGCTTCTGAAAGGCTCCAATCTACATCTGGCAGACTAAAGTCACCCACAAGCAGCACCTCCCTTTTCTGCCATCTTGCCAATGGCTTCCACCAGTGCCTTATCTAACTCCTCCTGCTGTTCTGGAGGTCTGTATATCACTGCAGTGTGAATAGTCGTTCTAGTCCCCATCTTCACGATGACCCACAGTACTTCTACCTCCCCTGTATTCCCTGTATCTCTGTTACTTTTATGCTTTCCTTCACAAAAGCACCAACCCCTCCTTTCCTTCCCAGCAGATCCTTCCTGAACAGAATGTATACTGGTATGGCCATGTCCCAGTCATGATTTTCAGTGCATTATGACTAGAGTATGGCCACAATATCCAGATCAGTTTCTTTTTTCCATTAAATATATTTTATTAGGTATTTCTTCTCCCCCACAATGTTTACAGGCATCCAACGTCATTGTAGTCTACATTGCAAACATTTCCATAAAGAAAACGGAGAGGAAGAATTTTATCACCTGGTATAGCTACCAGTTAAATAGAGTACAACACGATAAACACATGCCTGCATCCCCCCAGCCCACCCCGACTGCCAATAGGCAATACTGTTTTCTTATTTCACATATAATTCGCCTCAAGAACTCTTAACCTATCACTGGATATTCAGGAGCTCCTGTGTTAGATTTACACTATTCACTCCGGATCAACAACAAGCTTAAAAGGGGTCCCAGATTGGTTTGAATTTTTCAATATTATTGAACACACCCACTACAACCCGTTCTGCTTGTATAGCAAACATTAGTTCTTGATATCATTCTGTATAAGAGGGGTTATTGCATCTTTCCAATGCCAGAGAATTGTTTTTGGCACATGCAGAGATTAGTGCCATATATGATCGCTGAGATCAGCCCTGAAGGGTGGTATCATCTCCTAGAATACATATCTCCAGGCTAAACTTATCTGACAGAGACAACCGTGGGTCCAAGTGGATTTGATGTTGTTCCAGAATGGAGAAATTTCTCACATGTCCACATCATGTGTAGCAGGTCTCGGGAGTACAGAGCTCAGAGGTAAGGGCACCTACTGTATCCGGTTTAACTTAACCAGAGTGTAAAACAAGCTGTGATTTATTTGAAACTGCTTGAATCTAAATCTATCCTGTTTAATATATCTATATAAATGTTTCCAGATTCTCATCCAACTTCTAGAATCGTAGTTGCCGGCAGTTGACTGGTCCTACCAATAACATCTTTGGTTTTCTTTGAGCTAATGTGGTTTGCAGAAGGCATATGCATATGCATATGCTATTAAATGGAAAGTCAGAAGAGATGCCATGTATGGCTTTAATATAGGTGACAGAGTACTAGACTAAGGCCCTGTACCAAAGTTCTTAATTAACATATGGGAGATCTGCAGATATTTAAATACATATCTTGAAGGCCATTTATAAAGAATGCTGGCTTCTTGAAACAACATCAATTTTTGATTGCCGACCAAGTCCTCTATCTTCACAACTCCCATATTGGGCCAAAATGAGGCAGTTTTGAGAGGTTTACCGAATTAAAAAGTTAGGGTTATTAAAAGAGGTTGTGTTGAGTCCTTATGTCCCTCAGTCTTAAGAAGGTGTTAAATTGTTGCTGTATTTCAAACATAGCACCCAGTGGAGAGTCCTTTAATTTGTTGGGAAATTTCTCCTCTTAAGAAAAGGAAGGGCCCTGGATTCACTTCCTCACGTTAAACATAAAGCATGCTCAATATCTAACCAGAGGGACAGTAGTGGTACTCGGGAGAAGGGTTAGGGAAGCTAACCAATACCTCAGTCTTGTTAGGTGTATCGCTAAGTAATATAAATAAAAAGTTTGGGGCCTGTAAACCGCCATCTATCTTTTGACGGGTAAGTTTAATATAACTATGCCTAGCCTTTTTACCTGCCCATAGAAAGGAATTAACTATTTTTGCAATTGCAAGAACCAAGAGTTCAGCAGGGCCTAGTTATACATTTGTAATGGATATAGTACATAAGGTAAAATATTCATTTTATTATACTCATTCTGCCCCACAGGGTCAAGGGTAATTGAGACCAGCATTTGATATCTTCTTTTAAAGTGTTACCGAGGGTGTCCAGGTTGAGTTTCTTCATAATTTGGGGAGGAATGGAGATTAATTCCTAAGTATCTAAGTTTATCTGTGCGCCATTGTAAACCTAGGTTTGCAATTTCTGCCTTCTGTGAATATTTATTAAGGGAAAGACTTCAGTCTTCTACAAATTCAGTTTATAATTGGAGAGGAGCCAAATTGTGAAATTATTGTGAATGCTGCCGGAGAGATTGTAAAGGGATGAAACATGCAGTAGAATGTCATCCACATATGCGGATAGTTTGTATTCCATATCACCTATCTTAATACCGAAATTAGAGAAGAGAGTTCAGTTTCCTTATAAGGGGTTCGAGAAAAGATTAAATAGGTAGGGTGAGAGGGGACACCCTTGCCGCATCCCTTGTTTTAAAAGAAAAGGTGGATAGCACATTATTACATTGGACTCTTGCAGAGGAGAAGAATAAAAAATTTTAACCCAGTTTATAAATGCCTGGGAATACCGTATTTGGGAAGTAAAGCAAAGAGGTAGTCCCACAACACCCTATCAAAGCTTTTCTGCATCCAAGGACATCAAGACAGTAGGTGTCAGGGAGTCCCTGGCCGCAAAAAAGATAAGTCACCTTCCAAGATGATCAGAAGAATGGTGGCCCTTACAAATCCCAGCTGCTCAGGACCAATCAGTGAGTCCCAGACTCGTTCAATCTTAATGCCATGATCTTAGCAAGGATTGTTAAGTCCACATTAATAAGGAGATGGGTCTATAATTGGTGATGAGCAGAGGGTCTTTGCCCGGTTTAGGGAGGACTATTATAGTGGCTTGGGTAAGGGAAAAATCAGATACACCATTAGTATAAAGGTACTGGAAGGTATTTAGGAGAATAGGTGCTAATATATTTTTAAATGCTTTATAAAAATTTGAGGAATAACCATCAGGGCGGGCGCTTTGTCTAAGGAGATTCAACAGCACCAGTTATTTCTTTAATTGTTATAGGGACCTTTAGAATAAGAATTTGGGATTCAGAGAGTGTTGAGACATTAATACCACTCATAAAGGAATCTAACATTTGCTGTGAAAAGGAAAGGTGGGCAGTGTATATAAACAATTGTAATAGTCTCGAAAGGCTTTGCCAATATCCATAGGGAGGCGAGAATGTTACCTGATGGGGAGTAAATAGAGGTAATAATTCTGTTTGATATTTGAGACCTAAGCCGGAGGGCCAGAAGCTTCCCAGCTCTTTCTCCTTGATCAAAGTAGGAGATTTTAGATCTAAGCATGTGAAGTTCGGCTTTTTGGCTAACAATAAATTGTATTGTGCCCAAGGATTCCACTGCTTCCCAGTTCTCTTCCAGGGACGAAGCTTATAAATTCACTTCCGCTACTGTAATCTGATTAAATAGAGAGGAAAGGGTCTGTTTTTTGTTTTTTACACTTTGAGGCTATATGGATCAGTTCTCCTTAAAGCACATTTTAACGTGCACCATAAAATATCCATTTAAACATAGATGGGGAGTTATGTGCCATGAAGTCTGAAATAAAAAAGTTGCAAACGTCGAGTGGTTTCTTCGGATTTAAGGGTCAATTATTTATTTTCCACAGTTTGCTCTTTTGAACATTAGGTGCAACATTTAATATTAGCTCGTCACATGATGATCCAAGAAAACCTTAGAGGAGTAAAACTGATACCACCCCATGGAGGTGTTCAACACTTATAAGAAAGTAATCTAAGTGGGAAAATGAGTGATGTGGGAGAGAATGAAATGAGAACTCTTTCCTCTCGGGTAGGTTATTCTCCAGGGTCTGTAAGGCCTAATGAATGTATTAAATCATGCAGGGCTTTCTATCCTGGTGACAGGGAGAGTCTAGAGTTACCTGATCTATCTAATTTATTCGATAGGACTTGGTTCCAATTGCCCCCAGAACTATTGGCAACACTGTCCACGTGGCCAGTATTGATACTAGGTTCACAAAAAATTCAGGGTTCTCTGAGTTGGGGCCATAAATAGATCCTAGAATCATCTCTGAATGTCCCAAGATCACCCTAATAATAATATAGCGACCTTCAGGGTCCGACACCTCTTGTAACAAACAAAATGGTATCTTTATTGCAATAAGTATGTCAGTTCCCTTTGTCGGGAGTTCACATCTGAGCCAAAGCCTGTCCTACCCAGCATCTATGGAAAGGTTAATTTGAATAGTCTGGAGATGTGTCTCCTGTAGGAAGGCTATGTCCACCTGAAGACTATGAAGATGCAGTAGTATTTTAGTTCTTTTGGCAGGTGTCTGAGCCCTTTGACATTCCATGAACAGAAATTATATCCCGTCATTCTAGTTGAACATCCAGAAAATAATAACCTTATGTACAGGAGCCATACTAGTAACAAAAGTGTACCCAGTGAAACCCAGTTATCTATGGCAGTCCCCATCCCACCCATTTCTTTAAAAATCTCCCTCCTTCTCAACTTCACATTACCTCTTGAAGAAAGCCCAAAATAATAATTCCTGAGCCCCAATAATAAAAATAAAAAGCAGAAAAACTTGACCCCTAACCCTGGAGTCGAGAGGGAGCTCTTCATCCAATGTAATGACGTGTCTGCTTCTGTCCCGATGCTGCAGCACATCTCTACTCCCTTCACCTCCCCTAAAAAACAAAAAAAAACCTGCATCCCAACACACGCAATCCCAGGTAAATTCCAGGGGTGGACTATACCATGTAATAGCACATGGAGTCAACCACATAACTGTCCATGCCTACCATAATTTCATTTTAGAAATTGACACATGTAATGTTTCTATTATTCCCATTTGGAACACGATCCTCCTTAATCAGTTTAGTCCATATGCATGTAATACCAAATAAAGAGAAAAAACATAAAAGAGAAAAACATATCCTCGTCATTTCTTAGGAGCATCCAAAGCTTATTAGTAACTATATGTCAGTGCTTAGCATGTCCGGTTTACTTGAAGGTCTGAAAAAAAAAAGAAGAAAAAAAAAGTAACAAAAATAAACACTAGCATATTTCTGAGTACCGACCTAAAGCTGTGTCTTTGACTCATCTGTGCATATGCTAGCCAATTGTTATTTCATTGCTGTGACCGGTATCTTACAGCATGCTACCGTAATAGCTTTTGCCGACAAGAAAACTCACATGCACTTACGCATGATCGAGGAGTCCAGCAGCTGCACCGAGAACACCTTCCGTTTCCACTTCACAGCCACCACACCAGCATTGGTTCGTTGCACTCGATACCAAGCAGGAAAACCAAAAAGTGGAAGAACCAAGTCCAATAGACAACCTCTTTATTTTTCAAAACAGCAGTCGGATGAGCAATTCCACGGCTCACCACCAGGCTGTTTCTGCTTACTGAATCGAGATCAGTTTAGGAAGCCAATACGCTTAATTTTCTCATTCACTAGCCTCCCCAGCTCTTGAAATTATCATCGGGTCCACAATAAGTATCTGCAGGTTCTCTGACAAGATGTTTACCATGACAGTTCCTTTCGTTGCTCAATATTTAAAATAGCAGGATCAGCGATGTACAAATAGGTCAGGGAACATGATAGCAAGATTTTTTGCCGCTTGACCTGCATTATCAAATGATTTCCAATTCCTTGATGCAGAACCGATAATTTGGCAGGGTATATCATTTTGAATCTTATTCTGGTAGCAATCAACTTAGTTACCGATGGATGGTATTCAGCTCGCTTCTGCCTGGTGGCTACCGGTAGATCTTGCGAGATTCTCAAGGGGTCTCTTCCATTTAATCTCCTGCAAACTTAACAGATGGATGATAAAAGGCCTGGGTTTGGCCCCAACAGGGTCGGGGTTTTAATGACCTGTGAGCCCATTCCACGTGGTATGTGGTAGTATATGGTGGAGGACCAGCGATTTTCAACAGGAGTTTTTGTGTAAAGAGCACTGTGGACGATCCTTAGCCTTCTTCAGGCAAGCCAAATATAGTTAGGTTGTTCCTCCTGTTTCGACCCTCAAGGTCTTAATGTTTAGCCTCCTCCTTATTTAATTTCTGTCTGAGTGCCACTATGTCGGGTTTAGACGTTATTGCCAGCCTTCTAGTGAAGCAGTTCTTGTTGAAATATCGGAGACCTTTATGTTCGTTTCCTTTAATTCAGTCTTCATGCCTTTAATCTGTGGAGAACTCAACAGGGCTTGCTTGAGTGGCTCCATTTCAGTGAGAAACCTATCTTCCGATAGTGGTGTAGGGCTATTGGCTGGTGTTGTGTTTTGCTTGCAGTTGTGGCCTGTGTTTTTGCCCGTTTGCCATTTTGTCTGGCGTTTGAGGAGGTGTATGAGCTGGGAGGCCTTGATGCATTTCCACCTCCATTAGATCACAATATGCTTTTTCCCTGAAGAATTGACAATCGCGCATCTCACCAGGCTATAAGGAGTTGCGATATCGGTCAGCAGAAAGTTTTGTTATATAGCGATTGCTAAATGAGGATTTGTAGGAGCGTGAGGTGAGGAGCAGAGCAGCCACATGTCCTCTCAGGGTGAGTGCATCATGTGATCCCTCAGATCAGCTTCTGCCATGATGGCATCTAGGTCAGAATCTTATTTCCTAGACTTCTAGCATTTGCACATGGCCTTCCAGACTTTATATCCACTCTGCTTGTTGCCCCTTTTCTTCTTTTTGCCTTCCTCCTCCCTCCTCTATTTTTAATTCTCCCATTCCTTCCTCCTTTATCTCTATCACCCTGTTTCTTTATTAATTTGTACCATAGGAGAATCCACTACCACTGAGTTCTCCATACTCTCTCCTTCAGCCTGTATGGGGTTAGTTTCTGCTTACCTGATTCCTTCCACCACCACCCTCAGGTAGTTTAAATGTTCAACAAAGTAACATTTAAACTGTCCACTGAGACTGCAGTTCCACTACTGGATGGAAGCAGGCCATCACCTGTATAGGCCTTTATCCTCCTAGGTGGATTCCCATTCCCCAATGTAGTCCAACCCCCCCGCACCATTCCTTCAGCCATGAGTTGAAGCTCGTGCAGAGATCCTCCTCACCCCCTGTTGTAGACAGGCAGCACCACAGTGAAAGCCACTGAGTGAGATACCCAAGATTCCTCCCAAACTCATAAACTCGCCCTGCACTATCCCAGTCCTGCCCCAAGCCAGATAATTAATCCCTAGGTGGACAATGACATCCAGCTATCCTTCTGTCCTGCTGTCCTAGCCATTCGCAGGATCTGTTTCTACCCTCCAGACCATGATGCCTGTTGGGTACCTAACCTGCCTCTCCCCCTTTCCTATTCCCAAATCTATCCCCTCACAATCAGGTGCCCCACAAAAGCTGTTTCCTCTTCCCTTGGGATCCTCTACTACTCTCCTTGGCATCACCACTGCGGAGGCCCTTCCTGGTCACTACTGTGGTGCCTTCTTTCGACAGTCCTGCCCTGCCAGAGAGGTGTAGGAATTATGTAGTAGTACCAGTTGAGGAATGTGCCTGTGTCCCACCACCCCACCTTTCCACAGCCCACCACAATCCAGCCATTCTTCTTCCCTGGCATTCTCAGGGTAGCAGTGGCAGAACTGTCAACCCCTGGGTGAGGCAGGAGGTCCCCAAATTCTAGCCAACTTGACCTGGAGTCCAGCAACTCTTCCCTCAACCCAGATAGATGCAGATGGGGCAGCACCACAGTCTCCAGAAGGTCTGCCTGAAAACTGCCACCCCTTAGCCTCTGCACTGCACCACTCCCAGCATTCTCAATTTATGTTCTTCCTGTGCTACCTAGAAATACTTTTGTATGTGTACCCTTACCCCTGATAGAGTGTTTCTAGTTTTCCCTTTATTTGTTTGTTTCTATGTGGGTTCCTGTACCTTGTTTAAATCTCTTTATACTCCTATTCTAGACAGGCTGTTGAATCAATTCCTAGTTTTGGTCAATGCTTGATCTTCAACCCTTCCCATAAGTGACTGTTGCACAGTAGTGAATAGGTTCCTTGCCTTAGTCAACTGGTAGAGTCCTCCGCTTCTACTTCCTTCTGCTGACACCTGCCAATGCCTATGACACCAATCATCTGTTCCACTCCTTCACTGTTCACTCACTTGCTGGGATACAAATGAATGGTCATTTAGGGCTACTGGTCTGACTTGTGGTTGTCTCTGGCTTCCCCGTCAGGCTATAATTCCACCTTTTCCTTTAGCCCTCCCGCACCTACTGGCCCTGCTGAATTTTGGACAGCACTCATCCATTTTCACAACCTCGTCCTGATGTGGTGCCACTGCTCCATTTCAGTGAGACTGTGCACCATCTTACCATAAGACTGCTTCTCCTGGTCTCCACTTTTTCCCTTGGTGGTGTCACTGCTTTGGACCATTACACTTTATTTTATGTCAGTTAACTTCAGTGTAGTTACAATGTAACTGCACTGTAACTGCTATTGCAACTGCAATGTAGATGCATGCAACAAACATGTAACTACAGGGTAATACTTTGTTGCATGTAATTAATGACCCTTCAAACTATTATTTCTCACAGACATTTCTTCAGGTGCAACTAAAAGACCTCAAACTGGTTGCAGATTAACAGATATCCTTTAACTTATGTTGCTATACCTACTTTGCTTATGTAACATGTCTCAATCTCTGCATGGTACACTGTTTTGAAATAATAAAGAGAGGCTCATTCAATTCAAGTGTAGGTGGTTCTGTAGTGGTTCTCCCATGGAGCTCATCATATTTTTCACACAGCCATTGAATCATGGCTATTACCCTGCAACTACACATAAATGCCTCCATATATGACCCCAGACCCTCCTTCCCTCAGTCAGCATGGACATCCCTGGAGCTGCCGGAGGAGGTGTCAGGTGACTGTAGTTTAGTCAGTTAATCATTTTCGTAAGTTCTCTATGCAACCTGGTGTAAGATTTACCATTGGTGACCACTGCCTGTGGGTTGCTCTCTCAAGGGTCTTTATAAAGATGATGCCTGGCAGTACGCTTCTTTGTTTAATAGCAGGGCACACTTACTGGGAGAAACTGAGACACCATTTCACTGCTACTAATGGTAGAATGTGAGACAACCTGTACACCATATCGAAAAACAGTGCTACAGCACATGGACTGGGAGATCATGATACACTATCATGCTGTACAGTGTGACTGGTACTGGCAGAGTAACACCATTACCAGTACAATGAGAGTCATATATACAGACAGAGTGAGATAGCATAGTTACTACAGGTGCAACACAGCTGGTACTAAAACTGGTGGTCAGGGGGTAAAGGACTATTTCGAGGGGCTGATGTGCATTTTGCTGGAAGTGTGTCAATAACTAGATTGAGCAGTGAAGTAAAGCAGAGCCATATTGGTCTGGCATTCATAACTGTGAGAGCTAAGAAAGATGTAGGACTGAGGAGGACTGAGCTTGTTTCATGAGAGCGTGGATGAGGCCTTTACCTTAAAGTTGTGGGTCAGAGTTTCAAGAATTTAATCAGTATACCATCTGTATCTGTGAGGTTTTATGTTATTGAATTTTACCTTGCTCTATTGAATTTTAATGTGCTTAGTAGAGCACTCTGTTTTCTGTTCTTCCTTTCTATGTAGCTGCAACTGCAGCAACTGCAGTGATTGACCCTGAAGTGCTGCATTTCCTGAATGGAGTGGGAGTTGGAGTGAAATGAGCTGGACCTCAAGGCAGACCAAGGAGGAGGAGGGAGCTGTTCTCAACAGCTGAGAAACACAAAGCTGGGTCTCAGCACAGAAGTGTGAAAGCCAGAAGTGGTTACTAAATTGTTAATTTGTTAAACCATTGGTAGTCACTCACTGCTACCAACTCACTACTACTGGAGCAGCTTGCTGTATAGATGTTTCAAGATATAGTCCATTGAGCAAGCTCATTCCTAAGTAGGTCCTGGTTTACATAATCAGAACATACAATCAGATGCAAGCAAAAATAGCTTGATTAGACATGGATACAATGGAAGCGATCACACAGGTATTATATTGGCAGTTTGAAGGCAATGATCAGACAGTATGAGGGCAATATGAACACATAGGGCAAGGACATCTAGGTGGTATAGTGATAAAGGATAAAATGTACAATTTATACAAAACAAGTTATAGAACAAAGACAGAGGCACTGGTAGGACCAGGAACGTGCTGACAGTAGTGGCAGCCTGTCAATACAGGTAGCTAAGTGCAGTACAAGTGAAATCATGCCTCAGAGCAAGACATACACTGGTATCAAGTAAAGGTGACTGAAGTTATAAATATAAGTGGTAACTGACAATGTTTCAAGGCATTGGTCAGGATATAGCAAAGGCACTTAGGAGGCTTGAGGGTGTGTTGAAGTGAGTGGAAGAGGGAACTAGAATTTCTGAATTAATTAGGGTGGTAGTGTGGGGGGATAGATGGGAGAGGGAGGAAGTTAAGAGGGGGATATGTAGAGGACTGGTAGGGTATGGGGGTTCAGGGAGCCTGAGTACTTGTAATGGGATTGTTATACCAGGATGTTAGAGGAGGGGTAAGGAGGAGGGGGACATGGAAGCTTGTAGCAGGAGCTGGGTACGGTTCATTGGAAGGTGTTTAGCTCTTGGGATAGTGGCATGCTACCTTAAAGGCTTTTTAGGTCAGTGTCTTGAAACATTTGACAGGGACAAATCCAGTGAGTCTGATTTTCGCTTGCAGTTTGCTCCAAACTGATGGAATAACAAAACTAATGGTACTTTTGCCATAGTTTGTGTGCACTCTGGTACATTTTTTTTATTTTTTATTTTAGTTGTTTAACCAGGTGAGACACACTAAGCTGAAAGCTTTTACAGGTGCAACCTGTTATTCAACTTATTCAAGAGAATAAGTTTAGAGTTCCTTAGTAGGTACAGTATTTGCTGTGTGACCTATGCATAAGTGAGCAGATGTATTCTGGCACTTTGTTCCAGAGCATTTTCATTGTTCAGAGGCCTATATGAAGTGTCTGCCTAGTAGTTAAGGATGTCCAACCTATATTTGATAGATATGACTGTGATGCATCATAGGAGGAGAATTTGTTATAAAGCACAAGGCTCTGTGGTAAACAGTGTCTAACTTGTAGGTGTAGGTCACAGAACTACAATTATATGTGATGTCTGCATAATCCAATGGGGAGAATGGTGGGTTGCACAAATCTGAGTCTGATATCTTACAAAGAGAGATTTGTTCTGATACAGGAACCCCAGCCTCACTTTTCGCTTTTGACAAGACAGTTTATGTGGCTGAAGGACAGTTTGCTGTCCAGCCAGACTCCCAGGTATTTTGATTGATTGATTGATTTGATTTATTCATTTTAAAATGAACATGGTTTACACCCATTGAGTACAAAACTACACTCATTTACAAGGGGCACCATATAAAAGTCAATACCTGGTTACAAGGAAGGAAAATAAAATTTACAATATGTGTTATTAATCATAAAGTGCAAATGCTTCATTATAAGAATCTAACATAGTTCATCAGTCAACAAACACATTGCACCCCAGTTACACAAAACAATTATACATGATTTAATCCACCATCTCAATGAACAACATTTAACAACACACATCACTATCTAACTTTAATACCCCAATATAATAGTTATCCAAGATCTCCCATAGTACAACAATCCCTTGGTGTTCCATAGTTGTTTTGGTACCATTTCTTAATTTGAAACCAAGTTATATTGGAACTATAAAGTCTCAGACTTGTGGGCAGGTTATTCCATACATTGGGCCCTCTGTAGAATAAAGAGCACATCAACTAAAGTTCTCTTTTTGGAACTTCACATTCAGTTGATTGAGACGATCTTAAACTCCAGTTTTGATATTTTATCTTTATTTCATTTGCACTGCAATCTGGTCATTTGCTTTTAAGAGTACTAAACATAATTTTACATATATGTTGGTTTCATCTAATGTCCAAATGTTCCCAATTCAGTTCCTGTATAAGTCACAATGATGTCTTTATTTTCTGCATCTAATACATACTGTATCTGGCCATCCTATTATACAATACATGAACTTTCCTCAACTCTGTTTTTGATGCCCTCCATAAACCACATCATCGTAGTCTATTAGTGGTATCAGCAAAGAATTGACAACATGCATTCTAACCTTCTGGGGAAATGGTTTTTTTTATTTTATTTTATATAGCATCCCTAGTTGTTGAGGGCCAGGATATTCATACTGCACCTGGCAGTGGTGCAAGCATGGGCGCAGTGCAACTGGGATGTGCTGGGTCCAGGACCAGGTGATATTTAACAGTGATGTGCATGGCGCAGCACTGTTGAATATGGCATGGACAAGCACACGATGCAGTGGCACTGTGCACAGTGCAGTCGCATAGCACTGGTGCAAGCCACAGATAGGGAGCATGGGGATTGCCAGCACAAAGGCAGCTGCGCTTGGGTGCAACACCCGAGATATTCAGCAGAGGACATGCAAATGAGTCCATAATATATGCAAGGCACAAATGGTCCATTTGCATGTTATTATGGCCCCATGTGCATGCCTTGCACAGGACAGCCCAGGGAATTGTGCCTGACGCCCTGCATAGCATGATGTATGCACAGTGGGGGTCCCAGGGCATGCCCTGCCCTGTAGCAGTGGTGCGGTAAATCTTCATAAACTGATTCCCTGGTAGTCTAGTGGTACCCCTCCCTCATGTTACCCTGATTGCTAGTAGCAGTAGTAACCCCTTGCCTACCCACTATCCCCCTCCGTCCATTGGTGGGAGGCTACAACCCACCCGCATACTGCCAGGCCACTCACCGAATGAATGGTACAGTATGGGCTGTAAGCCAATTGTCCACACTGTGGATCTGTGGACTTAGCCCGTGCTATAAGTGTCGTCTCCGTGGGTGGCCAGGCAATATGCACAGGTGGTTGCAGTCTCGCTCGGGATGACACAGAGGAGCGGGTGGACAAGGAGTTCTGTGTGGTGGGGGGTGCACCGATCACCAGGGAATTATTTTATGAAGATTTATCATGGATCACTACAACAGGCGTGGGGTACCACTAGACTACCAGGGTGCTATGTGTGCTTGTGGATGGTGTTCTGGGTAGGCGGGTGGCCACCCATGGCTGGCGGCTGTGTTGCACCTTGAAATACAGCAGCCCACCTGTGGTGGCCAGAGTTTGTTCCACTATTCGGGCTCAACTTTGGAAGGCCCTTGTGTGGCACAATGCAGAGTTGCACCAGCACATGTGCTGCACATCCTGGGCTAAATATTGGGATGTGCTACATATGCATTAGGAATGCCCCTGCATCTGTGCCACATACATATTGCATTGTGCCCCAGTGCATCGGGTTTGTGCTGTGCCTGATAACCTGTTCAATATCCCACCAGGACCCAGTGTGGGGTTGCGCCAGTGCAACTCTGTTGCACCATTGCAGTCTCTATGACTATCCAGATCCTAGTCTTTTCACAAGTTTGACTATATGTATGCTCCCCTTACAACTAGTATCCAACCATAATCCTAATTATTTATATTCTTCCACTGATTGTAAAGATGTGCCCTCTTTCTCTAATATCCAGAGTTTTCTCAATATATGGTCCCTATTTTTGCCAAACGAAATAATTTTAGATTTGCCACTGTTCCATACTAATATATTATTGGTGTAATAATTTTCAGTTTAATCAGAAGCCACCCAAAGACCATTTTGTAAACCAATTACATCAGATCCTGACAAGTACAAGATTGCATCATCAGCATACTGGTGATATTTCAAATTTGCTGATTGAAATCCAGGTCGTTTATGCAAGTTACAAAAAAATAGGCCACTGTTGAACCTTAGGGTACCTTGTTTTATTTCCTTATATTCTGAATAATATCCTACTTTGTCCTTCTACACCTAGTTTCCCCATGGCCCTGCAATACCTTGCACTCTCCTCTCCCATCTCGCCTGAATAGTCATCATGCCCCCCCACACACTCAGTGCCCCTACTCTCCTTCTGGATATCTGATTACACTCTTTAACCTGACAATGCCATCTAGGCTACTACTGTTACCTGAATTATCCTAGTGTTAAAACCATCTCTGTTTCCTATTTACAATGTATTTTGTCTATGTTTTATTCACCTAGCTAGATACTCCTAATCCCACAATGTATACATATCCACCCTTACGATGTGGAACCTTTGTAAAAGAGTGGTCTCCTGCTCAAAGGTATTGTAATCCAAGATTAAATAAATAAATAAATAAATAAATAAAAATATGAACTCGAACAAACTCTGCTTTCTGCCACATAAATAATTACCAAACCAGTTCTACGGCATTCACAAAAAGCCTAAATAAGTCAATTTATTTTGTAGAATGTTGTGATTTATTTTGCAGAATGTTGTGATTTAAAGTGTCGAAGCCTTCAACAGATCTATTAGATTGGCATCTGAAGCCACCCAGCCAGGCGTTAAACCGAGGTCCCATCTGCCTGTATTGGTGGTAGTTCAGGTGGATGTTAAAGATCCATGGCACTTATCGAAAAGAGTGAATTTCCCAGTGTCCTGGCCAAATTCCCTTATTCACTAAAAATAAATGCCACCAACAGCTTAATCTGGTTCAAGGTCCGTTAGCATTCATCTGTATCCCCCCCCGGGTCATGCCTGAAAATAGGAAGGATTTGTCTAGTGCACTTACCGGTCAACAAAAACTAAATAAATAAATAAAATAAATAAATATAAATAAATAAATTAAACCATTACCAATAGCCATTTGTATATATCCAGTTACTTTTATTAGGGCCATTTGTGTGCTATGTGTTTCTCAAAACCATACTGATTATTATTCAAGATTCTGTGGTCATTCAAATATAACTTCATCTGCTGTGCCACCATCTTCTCACACATCTTAGCCACTACAGAAATTAAGACGATGTACTGTAGGTCTATAATTATTAATCTCCTTTTTGTACCAGATTTAAAAATAGGGATTACTTTTGCCATCTTCCATTCATCTGGCAATTCTAAAGTAGTAATGGATAAATTGAAAATCTGCTTCAGTGGGTAAGCCATAAATGGCGCAGCATATTTTAATAATTTATTTAAATTGATCTACCACATCTAGAGTGTCCCGAAGATAGTTGTGATAGGTAGGGAAGAGTTCTGAGTACTTAAGGTCGTGGCTTGATGGGTCGAGGTGAAGAACATGACCTTTGTTTTCTTTGCATTCAATAGCAGTTTTGAATTTATTTATTTATTTAGTTTTTGTTGACTAGGTAAGTGCACTAGACAAATTCTGCCTATTTTCAGGCATGACCCGGGGAAGGGATACAGATGAACTCAACCAGATTAAGCTGTTGTTGGTATTTTAGTGAATGGGAAAATTTGGCCCAGTGCACTAGAGGAAATTCCCCCTACTCTTGGGTAGAATTAGCTGTCCGTATGGTGTGAGCGATCAGTCCTGCTCCATGGCTCGAAGAGGAGAAGGATGTTTGCGGTGAGGGCTCCTCAGCAAGTGTGTTAAACTCAAATAGTAAGGAGCAACCATGAGTTTCACGGAGAAAAGAAATTATGGAGCCAGTTTCAAAGCCGGTATCAGAGGAGGTCTTAAGGCCAAAAATATTCCACAGACCTGTGTTGATGTTCCCCAACTTCTGCTCTACCTTCGGATCTTTGCAAGAGGAAAAGAAAGGAAATGTATTCAGGGAGTCGGTGTCTTAGCAGAATACTCCCACATCAACGTTTTTAGTCACTGGACGAGAACATGGAATGTCCAACCAGGAAGTCGCTGTTTCATCGGGCATTCTTTCAGGGAACTCCACAGAGATATGGTCTGGTGAGGATGGCTGGATGGCTGAAGAGGTGCTCATTAGTGTGGGCTGGATCTGGCGCGCCAGGCGGCAAGTGGGTCATGGCTCAGATGCTCACGGTGGATGATAGATCAGGTGTTTTACATACAGAACCGCCCACGGATGGATTGGGCAGCAGATTTAGCTACCAAAACTCCAGAAGTTGACCAACATGCTGCAGAAATTCTGACTGCAGGTACCCCTTCTTATTCCCCTCTTCCTTTTAATTCTAAGTCTACACCAGCCTGCCTACCAGTTATGGAGCCTACCACGACAAACCATTCTACTTCTGATATACCTCCTTCAACAGAAGAGGCCCCCAAAACCCTATGCAGACTTATTTGCTAAACTGGTTGAAATGGCCAAAGAAGATTTGCGATTCGCCTCCATTATTTAGGGGTATGGACGATTTACCAGATCATTTTTTGTGGGGAAGATTCTATTAAAACAGTCTTTGGGATTTACACCTAGTGAGGTTTATGCCTTCATTCATGCCCCAGAGGAACATCATTTTAATATTAGCTTTTGGACTGCCACAATTCTTGAAAGGTTTTGGACAAAGTATTTTACTTTAAAAACCAACCCTTTATGGGTACACTTTAAGTTATCCCTCACAAAACAATCTTTTCATATTATTACTGTCTTGTTTCATATTGAGGGGTAAACATTATAGATATTTTGCAATGGCTGGAAAAAATATGACATTCAAGGGACTCCTGATCCTATTTTGGACTCTCAGGGTTTTGGAATGGGGGTGGAGGATCAAGGTGAAATTGTTCTCTGTTGATAATGACTTTAATCACCTCCCAAATTGTTTCTTTCTGGGTTATGATAAAGGTTTTATCTTTTACGAGGACAACCCAGAAGATGCCATAGATGTGGATCCTTACGACATATAAGCTCTGCTTGTGACAAAATTCAGTGTTTCCACTGTGGAGAATTGGGCATTCAGGGTTGGAATGTATTAATACTCCTAATTGTAACTTTGTGATGAACCAGGGCATAATTTTGCAGACTGTCCTTTAGCATACCATAATACGGATGATGCTGATTTTGCAGTACAGGATTTTTATCTTTCTCGGCTCACTCTGGCCATGGGCCCTAGACTAAACCTCCTAGATCATCAGGGCTTGGGGTTTCTGTTGCACTTCCACCTGTTTGCCTACAATAATCCCTGATCCTGTTGCGTCAGTAGGACTTACAGGGTTGAGCCTGTTGCTCCCTCTGTTAAAATAAGACAACTTATGGTGCCATGGCACCCCCCATATCTGACTGTTCCACATCTACCTGCAATGAGCAGAGGCCTCCATCTGGAGAAGTTGGAATGTCAGATGACCCAGTTTAGTTCTACCCTTTCCAATAAATTTGATGGTCTGCCTGTTGAAGGTATTTTGGAGATTTTGGACTCCGATGAGGCCTCCAGGACATCTTCACAGGTTGATCCTTGTTCTGATGTTGATCATAAATCACGGCCTCTGAGTATTGCTAAAGTTAAAAGAAATCATTAGGTAGTAGGCCAGGTACTACAAAAGTACTGAAAAGAAATAAGCACTGTTTCCTTGTCCTTTTCCTTTTAATTTATGTGTTATGAACTCCGTATTGCCTCATTGAATGTTAACTGCATCAGATCAGAAAAAAAAGTTTGGCTATGTTTGATTTTTTCACAATTCTGATTTGGATTTAATTTTCTTTCAGGATACGAGGCTTTATTCCCAAATTGATTTTGACCCCACTTCCAGGCGGTGGTTACGGAGTTTGTTGTTGAATCAGGTGATGGGGTGGTTGCTTGTTCTGGCGTAGGTATTTGTTTTTCATGTGGATATTTTGGTTACTCAAGTAGTGGACCTTGAGCCGGTAAGGTGCTCATTTTGGATGTTACTATTCAGGCTGCTGGTTTTCGTTTAATAAATGTTTATGGTCCACAGTTGAAATCTGATCTTATTGCTTTGTTAAAAAAGTTAAGCCTTATTTATTTACTATTATTTACTAGATGTAATGTGTTATTTGGAGGTGATTTTAATATTACTAAGTCATTTAAGGACCATGGCACTCAAGGTTCGAAGTTATATTGTGACACCCATTGTCTGAATAATTTATTACATCTTTCAGGTCTCCAAGATGCTTGGGAATCTATTAGTACTGCCCCAATATACACTTATTTTCTGGGTCAAGGAAATCCAGAATAGATTATTGGTTCTTATCCCTCACTTACATTGTTGTGCTCATCAATTAATCCCTATGGCTACTTCAGATCATGTGTTACTGAGAGTTACATCATCCAATTTTCCAGACTTTTCAAAGGCCCTGGATATAAAAAGAAGGGTTTTGATGCATTGTTAATAGCTCATTATTCGGTTTATTTTCTTTATGACTCCCAACATTTGTGGTGGTCAGATACAAAATTAGATATTGTTACTTATTTTAAGACCATTGGGAAACTTTTGGGAACTTTGATCGTACTTCCTATTATGTATTATGGCGTCAGTTGACCCACTTATATTCTCAGTTAAATATGGGTTGAAAAGTGTCTCCTGAGGTCATTAGTACTTTGAAAAATAATATGGTTAATGCTCAGTCGATAGGCATAAGTCCTCGAGGTGGAACAAAAATGTAGTACTTCCCTGGTTTACAAAGCTCTTGTAATCCCTTTGAGGCTTGTGCAACTAATAGAAGAAATAAAGACATGAGACAGTTAGAAACGAGTTCAGGGGAATTTGTAGAAACTCAGAGAGACATTCTTCTGGAGTTGGATACATTTTAAAACAGCTTTTTGGCAGACTCTACGTGTCTCTTGCTAAAATTGATGATTGGTTGAGACGTGTACACTTCCATATCTTCCTGATTTCCTTAGTATTCCATTGTGTAGTCCCATTACTAAACAGAGTTGATTTCTGTAATTTCAGCTCTTCCAAACAATAAATCCCCTGGATTTGATGGTATCACAAATTAATTGTATCCCTTATATATAAAGTTCTAAAAACAAACTTTTGTCTTTATTTAATAACATTTTAGATACTGGTTCTGTTCCTATCCATTGTAATCAGGGATTAGTTATTTTTTGTATAAATCGGGACCAAAAGAGGACCTCAGGAATTGGAGGCCAATTACTTTGTTGAATTCGGACAGTAAGATTCTATCAAAAATATTGTGGAATAGATTAGTGGCAGTACTGCCATATGTGGTTTATCCATATCAGTTTTCCTCAGTTACAGGACAAAAATTACTGATGCTTTAATTTTGATCCAGAAATTATGGAGAAAACTTTTCGGGTGAAATTACTGGATTTCTACTTAGTTTTGATCAGTTGAAGGCATTTGACAGGGTGTTGCATCAATATATTTGGAAATGTTTGTCTAAATTAGGATTCCTGTCGTTGTTTATTACATGGCTGCAACATTAATATGAATCTACCACTATAGCCCTTTTGTTAATGATTGGGTGGGTAAATTTAGAAATGATTCCCGTGGAGTAAAACAGGGCTGTCCACTTAGCCCCTTTTGTATATTTTGACCTTGGAACCTTTATTATGGAAACTAAATAATAACAAAGCTATTAGAGGTCTTTCGCTGCATAGTGATATGGTAGAATTAATATCCATAGCATATGCCGATGATTTATGTGTCTTTTAGCAGATAATTGATCCAGTGAGGCAACAGATGCTTTAATGCTTACATTCATGGACTGTACAGGGGCAAGGATTAACAAGTCAAAAAGTAAGTGCTATTTTCTTGGTCTGGGGATTGCCCTTATTCTTTTGTTATGGGAGTTCCAGTAGCCAAAGAAGCTGCACTATATTAGGTAGATATTTTGGAATTCCTGATGGCGCCTTGTTTAATTTGACTAGACTGCTACAAGAGGCAAAGTATAGAGTTACTAGATGGAACATTTGGAAAATGTCCAAGTTAAAATGTGTATTTATGATTAAAACCTTTCTGTTTGGGCATTTTTATATGTGGCCTCTATTTATTCTCTTCCAAAATGCATGGAAACTTCTCTTTTGGCACTTTTTAGTGTGATATGGGGCAGTCGTTTGAACCCTATTAAAAGAGGTGCTTTGTACCTTCCCAAAAACAAGGGGATTGTTAATGGTTAATCCAACCTCTTTCTTTTTTCTGTATTTGTTTATGTTAATTTAAGGCCTTTACTTAGTCATCATCCTGATCTCTGGGACCCTTGGGTGTTGGACAGTATTTCTCCATAGTTATTGAATTGGAAACTGGATGCTCCTATTGCCAAACAGACACATATTCAGCCTCTTCAGCTTTACTTTTTGGAGTGTTTTAGCAAAGTAAAGTTGTGGAAAATTACTAGGCTTTAATTACTACCTGTACACGAAAAGAATTCTATCACAAGATTCAAGCACAGTTTTTATCAATACCTTCATTATATTGAGAGACCTTCTTCCGATTTGCAGTTTATTCGATTAATGCTGACTACTTCCTATTCCTCCTGCTATGTGGGATGTTACTTGGTTGGGAGTTCATGGTAAACTTAATGTAAAGGAAATTTGATGCATAAAGTATTGAAGAGAGGTTTGCCTCGATCCCAAACCTGTTCGACTATAGTTGAATCAATGGACCATTTATTTTTATATGTCCCTATATTCAGCAATTTTGGACTATATGAGATTCCTATTGGTCATTTTCGGACCTTATTAATATTACTTCTGAGATTCTGTTGCTTGGTATACTACCACTTTCTTGGCGTTGTTATGACAGTTCTACTGTTCACTGTATTTTAAGTCATATTAAATATTATATCTGGCAAACAAGATGTCATTGGTCCTTATACCAATATTTTGTTTCTCCTGAACAACTTTTTCGGAATGTTCCTTTGCTATCAGACATTATAAACAACGTAGAAAGTTCAATTAACTGTTCCAATGTATAATGCTCAATGGAAACTTTTACATTGGTTAGGCACAGTTGATTTTTCCACATTATTTTATGGGTATTAGGATTTGAATTCCGTTGAGATCGGGAGCTTTATATAACTATGAAGTATTTAGTATTTTACTGTTTGTTTATTCTTTTTTGATTTTAAATTCCTTTCATTGTGATTAGTATGAATTGCTACATTTTGTCTCTTTTGTTTTGAAAGCCCTTCCCTCTCTTTTTAGAGGATTTGGTTAAGGGTTATAAGTAGCTATAACTACTTATGTTCACAGTTTCTGTTTAATTGTCATAATTTTCTGGTTTTGATTTTATGATATATTATGATCTTGTATGATGTCTTCCAAGTTTTGAAAATTTTTCTTTTATTTATCATGATTTTGTATGATGTAATACAATTTTGTTTGATTGTCGTTTCAGTTTTGAATAAAAATTCCCTACTTTTAAGAGAAGTGCCATGGGATCATTAACATCCACCAGAACAGGCAGATGGGACCTTGGTTTAACATCTCATCTGCAAGATGGCACCTCAGAGTGTAGCACCCCATGCTACACTGCAGTGTCAGTATTGGGATATTAACCCAAATGCCTGGTGTGGGGCTAGAACCCATAGCCTTCTGAGCTCCCAGCCTCAGAGGTGAGTGTGCTACCTGCTGAGCCACTGACACTGCTTATGCTCAGGCAACAATGAGCAATACTGTGCTACAGTTGGTTGAAGTTGGACTGCAGTTCATTACAGTGACAGTTTAGAAGTGTAAAGCACTATATCATCGGCGAAGAAGTGGAGCTTAGACTTGTGGATGTGTTTGCCTATGGAATTGATATATATGGTGAACAGCAAAGGCCTAAGTATTGACCCTTGTGGAACACCCTCATAACTGGCAAAGGATCTGATAACAACCCATCCACTTTGATGCTTTGCTGCATACCCATCAGGTACCTATGGAACCAGTTTAGGGAGGGATCAGTCATGCCCAGAGATTTTAGACAAGAAAGAAAGAGACTATGATCCACTGTATTGAATGCCTTGCTGAGATCAAGGAACACAGCACATGTAGTTTGCTTGACATTGATAGCAGTAAACCAGTCGTTGGTCACTTTGGCCAGGGCTGAAACAGCGCTGTGTTTCTGCCTGAACCCAGACTGCATCAGGTTGAATAAATTATTGGTCTCAATGAATTCCTTAAGCTGGGCATGAATTAATTTCTCCATCATCTTGGATAAGGTTGGCAAAATGGATATGGGTCATAATTGTTGAGGTCACTTGGTCACCAGACTTAAACAGTGGAAGAACGTGCACTGTTTTCCAACAGGTAGGAACAGTGGATGAGGAGATGGATAGATTAAATATATGCATAATGGGTTGCAGCTAGAAGACGATTTCCTGAGTTTAGAAAAAAGGCCTCAATTCTGTCTGCCCCAGCACTTTTCCTAGAATCTAATTTGTTGAGGAGGTCTTCAACACTTGTGGGAAACTGGAACAAGCTGAAAGGAGACATGGGGACTTTTGGGCTGATGGCCATCTGGTAGGGGTGTGTTGCCAACCAGCCCGATGCCGATGATGAGTCAAATGTCAAACTTGTTCTGGCAAGTGGAAATTCAGCTTATCTAAGATGGTACCTTGGTCAGTGATCATGGTGCCATCAGTGGTGATTTTGTTGGTAAGGGGGTGTGATTTGTACCTTTCCATTGCTTTGAGTGTCTGCCAAATTTTAATTTAGTTGCCCTTGGCCTCCTCAACAGTTTCTACAGAGTAGGTGGCCTTGGCAGATCTGATAAGGTTGGTACAGACATTTCTGGAGGCTCTGAAAGCCTGCCAGTCTACAATGTCTTTGGTTTGCCTTGCACAGGTCAAGAGTTTGTTATGTCTTGTCAGGAAAGATTTCAGTTCTGGGTTAAACCAAGGGTGAGACTCCTTCCTCAATCTAAGCTTTGCAAATGGGGCATGTTTGTTAGCACATTTGTAATGACAGACTTTAGGATGGAGATGGCTGCATCTACAGAGGCGGCCAAGTAGAAATCTTGCCAGTTTACACATTTTAGGTCAACAAGAAAATTGCAGGTTTCAAATTTGCAAGAGTTTCTTCTAGTAATGAATTTCGAGCAATAGGGCGTTGTCTTAGATTCGTGTGCAAACAACAATATTATGGCCACTCATGTCATTATGAAAACTGCAGTGTGTTTAATTTTGTGTGGATGGTTCATGAAGATTACGTCAATGATCGAACTATTGTCCTTATTTTTGTTTTGGTCCTAGTGGGTTCATTTACAAGCTGAGAAAGACCAAGATCATCACATAGATTATTTAGAGCATTTGATTTTGGTGTTAGCCAGTCCAGGTTCAAGTTGCCAAGGACAGTGGTTTCGCAAATGTTGGATTCACTGAAGTCCCTAAGATTTCTAAGATTTCCATGCCCCTAATGGCAGTCTATAGCAGCCCTATATTGAACTATGAGGTTGAGGAAGCAAGCTCTTTAGTGTTATGTGTTCAAATTCTTTAGGTTTAGTTTTGGATAGTATTTGGTAGCACTGAATTTTGAGTTAATGTGGTAGCTACCCCCACCCCTGGTAGGTCTGTCCATTCTAAAAATGTTGTAAGAGGGATTACGAAGTGTTGATCGGTGACTATATTTGCATAGCCATGACTCAGTAACTAACATATCAGGATATGTGTGTGCTGCCAAATCCTTATTTGGTTCAGATTTCTTAGGAGGCTTAAGGCATTAATTAATATTATTTTTAGTCCTGGGGCTGTTGCGAAGTCTGTGGGTGATGTGATGGAGGAAAGGGGCCTGGGTTAACCTTCACATTTCCTTAGCACAGAAGTAGCAGCAGGATTAATTTTTCAAAGAGGCGATTAGTACTGCTTGTTCTTTTGTGATATTGGATATGTATAGAAACATAGAAACATAGAAACATAGACTTTGATGGCAGATAAGGACCGCTAGGCCGATCTAGTCTGCCATTTCCCTACCTACAGGATAGGCCGCAGATCCTAGTTAACCAACAGCCTATTTCTTCCTACCCCAAGAATTGCCTTATGTCTGTCTCATGCATTCTTGAATTGTCCCACATTTTAGACCCCACAACCTCTTCAGGAAGGCTGTTCCATGCATCCACTACCCTCTCTGTGAAATAATACTTCCTCACATTGCCCTGAACCGCCCTCCTTCTATCTTTAAATTGTGTCCCTTGTTCTTGCAAGTCACTTTTTCTGAAAAATGCTACCCTCTTGGACTTTGTTGATTCCACTGAGGTACTTAAAAGTTTCTATCATGTCCCCTCTCCCTTCTTTCCTCAAGGGTATACATATTAAGCTCCTTTAGTCTCTCCTCATATGGCTTCTCTTGCAGACCCTGCACCATTTTGGTTGCCCTCCTCTGGACTGCCTCTATCCTGTCTATGTCCTTGCAGAGATGGGGTCTCCAGAACTGGACACAGTACTCCAGATGGGGTCTCACCAACTGTCTGTACAGAGGGATAACAACGTCCTGTTTTCTGCTGCTGATGCCTCTTCCTATACATCCCAGTATACCCCCAGCCCTCCCTACTGCCTTCTCATGTTAACTGAACCTTAAGGTCACCTGATATGATTACCCCAGCTCCCTTTCCTGTTTTGTTGTTGTTACTACCTCCCCACCCATTGTGTTTCTTCCCCTGGGTTCTTGTTTCCCAGGTGCATTATTTTGCACTTCTTTGCATTGAATCCTAGCTGCCATACTTCTGACCATTCCTCCAACCTTGTCAAGTCCCTTTTCATCCTTTTCAAGCCTCCTTGTGTATCAACCCTGTTGCAGAGTTTTGTGTCACCTGCAAAAGGCATACTTTTCCTTCCAGTCCCTCTGCAATGTCACTGATGAAGACATTAAAAGGACTGGACCCAATACTGAACCTCAGGTACCCCACTAGTAACCCCCTTTCTTCAGAATGGACTCCATTTACAATTACCTTCTGTGTCCTGTTGTCCAGCCAATGTTTTGCCCAGGCTACCACCCTGGGTCCCACTCCCAGGCTGGTTAATTTGACTATTAATCTTTTGTGTGGGACTGTGTCAGATGCCTTGCTAAAGTTTAGGTAGGCCATGTCCACAGCCCCTCCTGGTCTACTACTTTGGTCACCCAGTCAAAGAAATCTATTAGATGCGTCTGACATGACCTTCCCGCTGTGAACCCATGCTGCCTTGGGTCTTGTGCTCCACTGGCCTCCTAGGTACTCGACTATTCTTTCCTTCAGAAGTGACTCCATCACTTTCCCTACCACAGAGGTCAGACTGACAGGTCTGTAGTTTCCTGCCTCTGTCTTGGACCCACTTTGTGAAGGGAAATCACATCCGCCTTCCTCCAGTCCTCGGGTACCACCATCCTCCCATGATTTATTAAAAGAGTAGCCAGTGGTTTCACTAGTTCCTCCGTTAATTCTTTTTAGTATTCTGGGGTGAATTCCATCAGGACCCATTGTTTGTCCACCTTCAGTTTTAGGAGTTCTTGCAGAACCCTTTCTTCTGTGAAAGGACTGGGATCGACCCCCTATCAAGAGTGCTTCTGTTAATTGGATTAGGCACCTTCCCTCCTCTTTTGTGAATACTGAGCAGAAATATTCGTTCAGTATACCTGCTTTTCACTGTCCCCTCTGCCCACCCACTATCTGTATAGCAATTATCAGAAGTTTGGTTTTGATCAGGAATATAACAGAAGGTTACATGAGTAGGAAAAGCAGAAAAGGAGAGCAGAGTGACTAATGGACTAAGAGAACAAAAACAAGTGCCTTATTGTCTGTGTTATGTGGATTATAAAAGCATTATAATAACAATGGTTCTGAGTGTAGGAGGTGGGGCAGAAACATTTTAAAGAAGAAAGGATTGTGGTTAAAATTTCAAACAATATAAACAATACATTTAGTTTGAACAATTTTGCAGGTAAAGAACATATGAACATACAAAATGCCAGCAGACACAGACTGAGTGGTCTGTCACATCTGTGATTGTGCAGCACACAGGTTACACTCCTGCTGCCATCCCACATCCATTCTGCCTTCTCTTCCCCTCAACTTCCTGACTAGTACCTTGCCCTTGACGCTATCCCAACCACTTTTGAAGCTCTCTACTGTTTAAAGAGATGTCACTTCTTCTGGAAGCATGTTCCATCACACAAGAAGTTGTGTGCCTGCTCCATTCAAAACTTCTAATATACTGAGGAGGTTCTTATAAAGTGTTTTAGTATTTTATATTTAATTTTATTCTGCAAATAATCCTTTGAGCTTTGTCACTGGCTTACATTTTACGCACCACTTTGTTATATGAGGTCAGTGTGTTTCAGTTAGCCCTTGACTTCAAGGGAAAGCAAAGGCGTCTGTTTGAAAACTTGCTGCCAGCCATATGGTGAGTTTTAAATGATTGTAAATAGCAGTTAAAAATATAAGATGTGCATCTGGACAGCATTTTTGGGGGCTTAGCTCGACTGCTTTTAGACTGTTATTATTTTAACAGACAACAACCAAAACATGGACTGGAAACTAAGGAGTGAAGCAATATTAGTATGGACTGATTAGTTAAATCTAATTAAGTCTGTTTTTAAGTAGAAAACCACATGGTGCCACTGTGCTAGCAACATGCAGTTAAACAGCTCCATCTCACCTCGGCAATAAAACTCTTTTCTTCTACCTCCTGCAAGTTTTATCCAGTGTTCCTTCAGTTGATCTGCATCAGTAATAGCCATGAAAATGGGCGATATAAAATCAGGAGCTAGCATAAAAAAATATAAATTATACAATGGCAAGAAAATTTCCCCCTCCTGATTGGTCAGTGTGTACTGGCACAGTGATGTTATTGAACAATAACATCACTGCATAAAGTCCAAATATCAAATGACCTCATAACACACTCAGAAATCATAGTGCACTGATGTTATTGCCACAGTTTTTCCCACTCAACCCAGCACCTTCACTGAACTGCAAGTGCCCCTCCTCCCACACACACACACACACACACACACACACACACACACACACACACACACACACACACACAAGCACAATTTGTCCATCGCACCTCCAAGAAAATTTGCAGTTTTCAAATTGTTTTAATAAGAAATAACATGTTTATTTTGAGAATTAGCCTTTAGCACCACAGACTTAAGTGCTACTTGCTCCAAAACATAATACAGCATGCGCCATTCTTCGCGGTCGCCGCTTGGCCGCTTCCTCAGGAGACCCACATGCAGCGATTTATCCTAAACATCTGACTGTCTAGTAAACTCCATCAGTAACATATTCCAAAACAAAAATGTTTCACAGAAACAAAGAAATCATTTGGCATCTCCTTATCACCTCCTTTGCTGTCTACGAGCAGCTTGCTCCACATGGTACTCGGCCCTCCCAAAGCAAACGGCCATTGCTTTTGGTCACATTTAAGGAAATAACATCCAGATGATTAGTCCAGATAAAAAGATTGTACAAATGTATACTACATAGAAGCATTTGTTTTTCCCACTGCTACTTATGAAGTTATGATCGCTTCGAAACCGAAGTAGGATCCCGCTTCCTGACATGGTCTAGTCTCTAGTCCTCACTCCTATTTCAAACCACAGATAAAAACTTTAAAAGTATTTCCAGAAAATAACATCTTCAAAACTGTAGCTCCACAATCAAAACTAACATGGGGAAGGGGAGTAACAGGCCAAGACAGGATAGTAAACAGTGTTTTCACATATTTTGAAGGACTACTTTTTGTCAAATTCTAACATTATCAGTTTGCAACAAATAAAATTAATTTAAAACAAAAGAGCTTTCCTCTGTTTATTAATTAAACACCATCAAATAAAATACACAATGAGCCATTGCATAATAGCAATAAAGGCACTCCAGGGTGTGAGTTATTGTGTAATAATGTCCTCCTGGGGTGGTGGAAGCACTCGGCTTCGCCACGCAGCCAACCCACCCCCAGGAGTGATGTTATTACACAACAACACACACCCTGTCATGCCTTATTGCTTAATTATCCACCTCACCCCTGCAGTGGATGATGGTCAAGGGCCTAACCCTAATACCCATGTGGAACAGGAGTCTGACACAAGTCTTGTGGCATGCAAGCTCAGGCAAATTAAAGCTCATGAGCGTATAAAATTATCTTAATCACATAACGGTGAAGCTCACAGCTGTTCAGGTGTTCGTTCAGGTGCTGGGGCACTGTATGGGCAGGCTGAGGCCTGAATTAGTCAGGTGGAGGACTGGGCTCAGCCTACAGACTCAATGAAAAGGAGATTTGGATGATCTGGCATAAACTGGATGATTCCTGGCACAGATGTAGTAATATCCATCTGTTCAGACTGATATGGCCTCTTTCCTGCAGAATAAATTACAGGAGTGGCTGGACTGGAGCTCTGCATCAGTGGTGGAAATAGAATGGCCGCTGAGTCCCTACAGGTCCTTCTCAACAGATAGCACTGCTTGTCCTCGGCCAGTGTTTTTTAAACTGCTCTGGTATCCCTGATCGGTAGTGGATCTTAAGGCATGCTAGAAACCAGAAGGAGATTCGGCATAACAGGGCCTGGCTATACTTTTGCCAGGACTTTACAAAGCGTGGCATCGATTGGCGGAAAGCCTTTGATAAGGCCTGATCAACTCAGCAGCAAGGTATGAAATTCTGTCTCCTACATCCAGCCATTCTAAAACTTATGCTCCACAATAGAGCTGAATCTCTTGATTCACCGGTGGAGAACCTGAGATTTTTGTCCAAACGCAGCCTGTTAGCATGGAATGGTGCATTGAGTGTGCCTCACCAAGACCAGACATCTCCTCAGCCACAGTGCCTGAAGGACAAGTCAACCCAGTCCCAGCAAGTGGAAGAAATGCCATGTCAAGATCCAGCTTTGTTGGAACTCCCTAGGAACGAAGACTCAATGGATTGAGATCAGATAGTGGTGTATATATTTGTTTCTTCCCGATCTATGGAACAGTTACTTTGGGATAACTGTATCTGAGGTGGGAGGCTAGTTTAGTAGCACCATAGATGCTGTCATACTTGGAAAGGACTGTTGGATGGTTTATTAAGTTCAGAGACTTGTGTGGGTTTACATATCTGGTGAAGGGAGTCTTTTCTGCTCCTTTATGCTGACTTCTCTGATAAGTTCTTGCAATATCTTAGTTGTAGCCTGTATATTGTGCTAATGATACCGGGGGAGTGGAAGTGGAATGGTGATGGTCAGCGTTAAGTGAGGACAGCTTGTTGTTTACCTCCAGTGGGTAACTAGGGACTTTGAGGTTTATCCTCTCAGGAATTAAACAGCGTAGTTTTACAAGAGGGATTTGCTCATTTGATTTGTAGTGATCTTTCACTAAGTGAGGTGTCCACCTCTTCCCATTGTCGTGGCCATACCAGTGTGGACTCTGGAGAGGACATGGTGGTACAGGGGTTTATGGAGGATATGTTTGTTCTCCTGTTGATGAACTCCCTCAGGGGCAGGGGAAGGGAAATGGGGGTGATGTGGATTCAGAATGGTGTGCAAGGGGCGTGGTCCGGGAGTACCTGTGAGATTTTCTTATTATGATTGTGCTCATTATACTATTGAGTCTACTGTATATAGTGTGAGAGTTTTGGGGAGGGCTGTTCCTGTTTTTCATGTTAAGGGCTGTATACTGATGGGTTTTCATTGGTGAGAGTTCTTTTGCTGATGGGAGTTGGGGAGCGAGGAGGTGGAGTTCCAGGAATTTCTACTTTGTTCATGACATCCAATAAAGTCCTAACCTGAAACATGTAGAAATCAAGGGCTCGTTAAATGTAAACATGTCTTTACTCATATTTTGAAGCTAGGGGTCAATTGGTATTCCTTCAGGAGTCCCACCTGCTCTTTAAGGAAGTGGACATGATTTAGGCCTGCTTGAAGGACAGATGTGAGGCATCCCCTTTCCCCTTGAAAAGTGGATGATCCTACTTGCTCAGGAGCTCAACTAGGTTACTAGTCAGGTAGCAAAAGACCCACAGGATCACTGATTGTTAGGTTCTGAAACTTCAGATGGTCGATCATATTTTCTAGTTTTGGTGTATGGTCCATGAGGGAAGGGGCTACTTGTTTCCATAAACTCTCACAGATCTTACTTGATAAAGCTGAAGGGACCTTGGTAGTGGGGTGGGGATATGAATGAGGTCTTGGACTCAATTTGTGACTGAAGTGGTACTCCAACCAAATTAGTTACACCGAGTTCTAAGGCCTTATCTAAATTCCAGGAGGATCATGGGCTCTGGGACATCTGGCATACTTGTAACCTTGTGGATAGAGACAACATACTTTATTCTATGGTACACCACACATACAGTAGAATTGATATGCTATTAGCCCCATCACATATTGAAACAGTCAATACAGGTGAATATAGAACCCATGGTTATCTCTGACTATTCCCTGTGACTTGCACCATTATAAGTGGCCAGAGAGGACATAGGGCAACACGATGGAGGCATAATGTGAGTTTCCTTTCTGATAAGCATTTTCTGGATTGGCTAGATGGAGCGGTTTAAGAATACCTAAGGACTAATACCACGTGGTATGTAGCACCCCAGTGCTTGGGAAAGCATTAAGGCCTACTTACGGGAAGGGTGGATAGCTTATTCTTCAGCTCATAAAAGGGAGTTCCAGTCCAGGATTGTGGGATTAGAGAACCAGTTGGCAGTCTTGGAAAAGCAGCATAAGGAGGGTTCCTCCAATTCTACTTTGCTTATGCAGATTAGGAACCTGTGTTTCCAGCTTAATCTGATGAATACTGCACAACAAGCCGAGCTAGGTTTGTGTAAAATCAAAACAAGCCTATTGGGAGGGGTGAAAGGGTAGGTAGGTTGTTCAGATATTGGCTAAAGAAAATGGAAAATTTATAATAATCCCAGGGATAAGGAAGGATGACAATTTGACTGTGGATCCAGAAGGCATTAAAGGGGCCTTTTGGTGTATTATCATCAGTTATACTCTTCTAAGCAGCTACCACAGGGGATGAAGCAGATATTCATGACTCTTAGCTCCCCTGAGGCTACCTGGTGTTTGAATCCCACAGCCCTCACTTACACACTGTGTGATCCTGACCAAGTCACTTAATTCCTTGTGCCCCAGATCGACTCAAAACAAGCTTTGGCTTAGTGTGCCTTTCCTGGTTAAACAATTTCCTTTCCCTTTATCTACCCTTTCTGAGCATCAATGGTGGATTTTAGAAGCACCTATTGTGCCTGGAGAAATTAGGATGCCATTGGCCACCTTCAGGGTGGGAAGAGTTCTGGACCTGATGGATTCCCTATTGAATTTATAGGGTGGTGGGGACTTAATAGGTTCCTTGTTGACAGAGGTTTCTGAGTCAGCTTGGTCTAAGGGGTGCTACCTCCACAATGTATGATGCTATCATTTTAGTTTTGCCCCCAAAGGATAAGGAGTGGCTATGGTATTGCACTTCTATTATACACCTTAGTCAAGCTAGCTTTGTTGGGGGCATGACAGAGGAGATCATATTCGCCATCTAATTGACCTTTTCCATGTCTCTCAGGATCACTCTGGTATATCTGCCATTGTGGCATTGGACACAGAAAAGGCATTTGATTCAGCTGAATGACCCTATTTAATGGCCACTTTGAAGAAATGTGGTTTTGGCCATCATTTTATTTGTTGGGTCTAGGTCATTTACTGTTCCCCTTGGGCATCAGTGCTGACCAATGGTAAACTCTGTCCTTTCGTTGGGCAGAGGAACATGTCAGAGGTGTCTCTCCTCCAGCCTTGTTTTTGCTCACTATAAAATCCCTGGCCAAGTGCATTAAGGACACCCTGAAATTGAAGGATTTTAGATTGACTCAGCAACGTATAAAACTATGTTGTTTGCAGATGATGTTCTATTGACTCTGAGGAATGCTGAGTCATCTATGCCTAGCTTAATTCAATTACTCAATGGCTTTTCCTCTCTAGCAGGACTGCTCAGTAACTGGAGGAAAATGAAGGTAATCCCATGTGTTTAAGGGGAAGCTACTGCCTTTACCCATGCACGGGCTTAATTGGACATCAGGCCCTATTAAATACGTGTGTAGGTATTATAATATTGCTCCAGTTAGCAGAATGGCCATCACTGAATCTTTTTCCATTTCTATGGAAGCTGAGGAATGATATTGTTAGGTGGCAGCATCTTGGATTATCCCTATGGGGTAAAGTCCAAGCAGTCCGGATCCTCTTCTTTCCTAAAATTATGTATGTTATTAGATACCTCCCTAAAATTTAGGAAGCAGTATAAGCGCAGTAGTTTAAGGCTCTGAGCTGCAAATCTGGTGACATCCAGCAGACCAGACCTGGGTTTGAATCCCACAGCTCCATTTGCATACTGTGCAACCCTGAGCAAGTCACTTAACTTCCCTGTGCTCCCAGGTCGCATCTGTAAAAAGCTTTTAGCTTAGTGAGCTACTCCTGGTTAAACAACTAAAAAAAAATTCCAGAATTTTGGGTAGCATTTAATGCTACCCTTTCTTCTTTTATTGAAAACAGTCTGCCCCATATTTCTATGGCTAGATTGATGGCACCATATAAAAGGGAGGGCTTTGCTCCGTCCGTGGCTGCTGGGGTATTGTATTGCTGCAGACCTTCATCATATTTGGCTGTGGTTCCACTCAGAGTGATGGGAGCCCACAATATGTTGGTTGGTGTTAGAAAGAATGTGTCACAAACACAGCGCCTGCATGTGTGGTGTGGGCTCTGCCAGATCGTTATTTTCACTACCCCACACAGGAATAAGCCTCCCATTTATGGAGAATGGCCAAGAAGTATTTTTGGGTGGACTGGAGAGTCCCTTTCTTTATGGCCTCTTTGCATAATGTTCAACTACTTATAGAGGGATCTCCTTTCTTTGGCCATCCTGATAACTGGGCATATTAAGGGTGAGGGACCTTTTGGTTGAACAAGGATATTTTAAGTCATATGAGGAGCTGAAAATCAGTATTCCTTCCCCAAAGACCATTTTGGTATTTCAAAATACAACACCTAGTAAGTTCTGTATTGAGGGTTCCTTGTGCAACTTCCGCCTTCTAGAGGGAAGGTTTTTGGAAAGGAAGATGAGCCAGTGTTCTCACATCCTCCTGAGATTGGGATTGTGTCTAGGCTTTGCAGGAGGCTTCTGCTTCAGATACAAGCAAAATATAGAGTAGGTGGGAACATATGCTGCCACTCATACGAGAGACTGAATGGGAGTACCATTTGGGCTTAATGCACATGGTACTTGTTAAGACATGACAGGGTTGATTAATGCTGTTGAAAACAGTATTATTATGGTACCAAACTCCTGTCTCACTATGTAACATGAAGTTAGCACCACATTCTAGATGTTGGCACTGTGATAGGGACCCAGACTCTTTACTTTATTTTGTGGGAGTGCCCCTTCTTACACCATGGTGGCAAGAAATCAGGCAGATAAATGGAAAGTGTTTTGGTGATAAAGTTAGTGGCTGATGCTTCATTAATAATACTGGGGAATACTTTAAAAATTCCATGCTTAAGTTCCCTTTCAGCATGCTTGGTTCTTGACTGCCATTACTGAAGCAAACCACTTTGTACTGTGCCACTGGCATACAATAGATGTGCTCACACAGGAGGATCAGATAAACACTATGCTTAGAGTGGTGGGGTTTGAAATGATGACATATATGCTATTGATAAACATGACAGATGTGCTCAAATCTGACAATCCTTCCTGCATCTTCTTGGAATCCTTTGCCCAGAGGGTATTTATGGCTCATTCCCCTGGGTACCAGGAGCAGTAGAAATGCCCTGAGGTTTTATGATATTCATTCTGGGGCCTTGGTTATGACTTTGGATGGTGTAGGCACTGGGTGACCTTAGGCCTTCCATACTCCACCTCCTCTCCTTCCAGCGCGATAGGAAATATGTTTGTAACCTTCTCCAGCTTAGGAGAGTTTTAGCCTGAATTGAGTTGGGGTCAGCAGACACCAATTTAACTATTAATATTGTTGTTCAGTTTTCTTTGTATGGTTAGTTTGGTAGGTACTCTAAGATTGTACTTCCAAGGGTGATTTCACTCCGGCCAGGTCATCATAATTGCATCAGTATTGTATTACTATGATACGTTTAGTATTGTAAACTGTTATAAAACATTAATAAAAAAGTCTGTTTTAAGTATGCTGTACTTGAACTTACATTGATATTGTTTTAAAATTAAAACTTTAGAAAATAAGTAATTTTATGTTAATTTGAGCCTAAAACAACTACTAGCAGGAATATTTATAAAAGTTATATGAATAATCTCATTAGGGTATTCTTAAGACACTGTGTGCTATTATAGTATCTATATTGATCAGCCACTACAGTTATATGCATATCTTATAGACCTCAATAGGTGGCTAAAATCTTTCTATTACTGATATATCTATATAGTAGATACTTCTTACCTATTTTCTATACTGTTATTTAGACTATACATATATAATATATATATATATATATATATATATATATATATAGTATATTGCAAAACACATTGTTAATGCTCCAGTTCAGGCCAAAGTGACAAAAGCTGGAAAATGGGATATTAGCATTTCCAACTTTAACACCCCACCCTCCCAAACCAGGCAGAAATGCAGGTGTGGGGTGTTCTTTAGATTCTCAAGCCTAACGCTCAGTCCCAATTCTCTAAAGTTTACACTCTGACCTTATTTATACATGGAATGGGGTGAGTGTTAGGCTTGAGAATCCAGGGCACACCCACACCTGCTCTCCTGCCTGGATTGGGAGGGTGGTGTTTAGACTTGGAAACCCAAATGCCTCATTCCCCAACCTTTGTCTTTGCACTTTGACCCTAACTGGAGCATTAACAAAATTTTGCAGCCTATTTCCTTTCTTGTAGAGATAATAATAGTATCCTTCATTTTACTGTTGGAGCTGAAGTGGACCCCTGCTCCATCCTTTCATTGATGCATATATGTATGTAGCTGTGAAGGGCACCAAATTGTCAGTATAGCCATCTTATTACTCCACCTCATGTACCCGGTACTGAAAATTATTGAATCCCCACCAAAATGTAATTCTCAGAACTGTAATGCCATTCTGCACTACAGGTGTGAAAACACATTTTACCAGGATTTGAAAATGACAGCTGTGACATAACATGAGGCGGGATAATAAGAAGACTAAGCTTGAAAATCTGGGGTCAAAATAATTAAAATGTTCAAAGTTACAAGTTTATGTAGCAAAATTGCAATGAGTGGTCATAACTTTGGCATGTTTTCATACTTTGACTCAAATTTCTCAACATGGCTTTTGGGATGCCACCATGAACAATAGGACTGTTATTATGCATCCCTGCCTGAAAGGTGAATTCACCAAACAACCACAAAATCACCTTTTGATGGGAGTTGCATAACGACTGTCCTATTGTTCATGAGGTGAGATCTCTAAAGGCCATGTTGAAAATGTGGGTAAAATCTCACAAATGGCTACTGTATGCATAAAAGTTGAAATACCCAGTGAAATACATTGAATCACATTTACCTTAGTTTCCATATTGCAGCTCGGTTCCAGCAGCAAAACATGCCCTTCAATCAAAGAGCAGATCTCGAACCTGGGACCTGTTCAGGTGAGTGAAGGTGTGTGGAGGTGCATTGGGGTTGTTGGGTGGTGGGTACTGAGTGGAGGTGGGTGTGGTGGGGCTGATTGGCAAGAACCTTTTTGACAGGTGTTTAAAAAAACATTGAGGACCGTTTTCATTATTTCCAGGTTATGCTTGCAATGGGAGAGTGGGGTGCCACTAGACACCAGAGAATTGCAACAATTCATGGGACAGTGGATCTGTGAGTGGAAGGGTGCCACTAGACACCAGGAAATTACAACAGTTTATGGGGACAGCGATCAGTAAATGAGTGAGCCGTAAGACACCAGAGAATTACAACAGTTTACAGTGATGGCAATCAGCAGGTGGGGCATGCCACTAGACATCAAGGAATGACAACAATGTATGGGAATGGTGATCAGCAGGTATGGGTGCCACTAGATATCAAGGAATTAAATCAATTAATGGAGATGCTGATCAGTGGATGTGGTGCCACAAAACAACAGGGTAAGGGTGGCTCAGAGTGCACAGTGCAGCTGGCAGCACGAGTTCAGCTGTGGATGCAAAAGTCAGGAAAATCCCTTGTTCTCACACAGAGAATGTGGGAACCAATCCTCTTGCTAAGCTGGGTGCCCAGACAAAGTATTTATGGCCCTAATTGTGAGCAACAAATATCAGAATCAATCTAAATGGGGCCCATTTAGCTAGGTTTTGGTTTGATTTTAAAATGACAATATTTTTATGTATTTCCCACACTTTTTAATTGGTGTAAAAAAGAAACAAGATGGTGGCTCACAAAAGGAATTTTTCTGGCAGAAAAGGATTGACCCCTCATGTAAAATAATCATTTTCTGGAGACAAACTTTGTAACTTTTTTACCCACTATCATGGAGGTGATCTTCCATTGAATATAATGGTAACTTAAAATTGATTAACTTGGCAACAAATTAATATTTTTTCACCAAAGAAAATGCATAATAGTTCTGTTACCCAATTTGTATCTACCATAAAATTCACCCCAAAATTCCACACCATCTGGGTGCAAGCGATGAGGAAAACTGCAAAATGTGGCTACTTTGTAACATTTTACACCATCCAGATCTCAGAATCCACACATGGGTTCCATGAGCCCTGCTGGGGTTTATTACTATTGGAAACCGGTGTTAGGTCTTTCAAAGGATCCTGGGTTATGGTGTTTGGGCAGGTGGACACTTTATATGTATGTCAAGCAGGATATACTCTGTTTAACAGAGTTCCTTGTTTTACATTATATTTACTATACCCTGTTTAAGCTTTATAAATGGGGAAACTATTGTCCCCATTGTATTCAAGCTGTGGACTGGAGGTTGACACATTGAAACATGTGCTATGGGACTGTGTTCGGATATCTCCTTTTTGACAACTATTTACAAGGTCGATGAACCCTCTCCTTGGGTGAGATTTATTCTCCCCAAAATTTGTTTTGTAGGTCTTTTCACAGTGGGTACATCTGGGGTCCAGAAAGTGCACATGGCATAGATTGCTTTAACAATGAAGCTAATTATCTTAAGACATTTGAGAGATATTTCTACCTCATCCTTTAGAGAATGGCATCAAGAAATTTTATGAGCCCTAGTTGTAGAGAAACACATCGCTCCATTAGAAGATGCCCGATCCAGTACCAATTGAGGTAGGAATCGTTGTACACATTGCTCCAACTTCCAGTGACTATGTCCTGCTCAAATTGATTAACTTTTCATAATATTATGACAGTATTGTTCTACACCTATTTGTGCCCCTTGCTTTTCCTTTCTCTATATTTGTGTATCATCATATTGTCTCTTAATTATATATCACACTTGTTGTGCTCCAGGGTGTGTTTGGGGAGGAGGGATGGTTGTAGAGTCATGGAAAGGGTTGTTCTTTCCTTTCTGGTTGTTGGTTTTGGCTGTTTTATTATGTTTTTATCTTTTCAGTGTATGTTGGTGTTGTTTATTCCTAAAGTGTAATAAAGTAGTAGTAGTAAAATCTTTATTTTTATATAGGAAAGTTAACCATCACACCATTAGGACCAATGGTCCTATTTACACGTGGTCCTGTGTTTAAAAACATAGACCTAATCTAAGACATAGATTTCAATTATCTAAAACCAACATCATTCCACTGGATGAGCTAACTGATGCATCACACATATATACAATTTTACAATATGTACATATGTACAAAACAGCTAAGATGGAAATTTAATTCATTGTCCAATGCAGATACATATTATCTGAAAATTCTTGTTTTAACCTCATAGTGAATGCCCTTGACTATCCATTGCACATACAGATTATCTGAAATTCTTGTTTCAGCCACGTAGTGAATGCCCTTGCTGAACCCTCCATGGTTTATATTTAATTAAAAATCCACACATGCAACCAGTGTGAAATTTGCCACAGTCACGAGATCTACCCCATGGAACAGTGCTTATTAAATTCCTGTGCAAATCCATTGATCAGTTGCAAAGTTAAGTGAAAGTGCAAAATATGAGGTTTAACTTTAAACATGCTACTCAACCCTAACTACAGGAGCATGATTGTGCCTCTATAATAGATATATATAGTATATACTACTGTATATAGATATATGGATGGATGGATAGATAGACACCATGGGAGTGAAGAAAACACTGGTAAATAAAAGCATTATTTTGCCTTTGTAGCCAATTGAAGTGGAAATAACATGTTATTTGATATTATTTCCACTGCAGCTGTTGTTTCTACTACAGACCTTTCACAATTGCTTTCCTTGGCTAATCAGGACCAGTAAAATACAGGCTGTAAGCCAGCCATAGCAGGACAGTTAATAATGTTTCCACAACCCACGAGCTGGGATAAGGTTTTTACACTTATTCTGGTTAATATGGTGAACATTCAGAATCTGATGTGTCTCGGGGAGTGCAAAATAACAACTTACCTTTTAATGTAGTGGTGAAAATATTACCAGCATAAATCCTGCTTCCATGGTGTACATAGGATATCCCATGAGTTGAACACAAACAAGCATTTTATTCACTCTTTCCTGATGCCAACATTGCAGTCTGACAGTAATGGATTCACTTCTGGTTGCCAGGTAGCATTGCTGTCAACCTTCCAGAGTGAATAAAAAGCTAATTTGTGATCAACCCATGGAATATCCATGTACTGTATTTTTGTTATTAATTTTTGTTTACTGTGAAGGATAGTTAGGCAGTTCTGCCTATTTTCAGCCTAGTTCCAGGGATAGGGGAGAGATAAAGATGGGGAAACAACTGAAATTGAAGGACATTTAGCTGTTGATTGTATTATTGTGAATGAGAGAATTCTGCCAGGACACCAGGAAATTTCCCTACTGTTTTGAGAAGTGCCATGGGATCTTTAATGTTCACATGAACAACCACCAGGACAGGCAGTCAGAACCTTGGTTTCATGTCTTATCTGAAAGACAGACCTCAGGAGTAAAGCATCCCTAATACTGCACTACTGCATTAGTATGGAGTTTTACCACAAGATCATGGTGTGGGGCTAGAATCCACAATCTTCCAATCTTCCAGGCTTCGAGATGAGTGTACAACTTCCTGAGCCGAATCACATAATATTATATACCCACCCACACAATATTATGCTTGTATGATACAGTACAGTACATTAACACATGCATAATTTAGTTTCATTAAAGTGAAACGTTTTACCAGGAAAAACATACTGAGCTGAGTAAACAGTTAATTTCCAGATGCATGGGGGAGGGTAAAGGTGAAAAGGGTAACTACAACACAATATGGTATGAGGATTACAGAACATAAAATACAGTGCTACCTGAAGAGGAGTTCTTTGTAGCGGGGAGCACTGTACACAATAAGTGGATCTGCATGAATTGTACTGGTTAACTCTATGCAAAGAAGTTCAAAACAATAGTGAATATAATAAATATACATCGCAGTCCTAGGATTATGACTAGTGATAAATACACACAAGTGTAGTCTTTTACAGAGTATCTGTACACAAGTCTCTGTACACATGTGTAAGTGATCATCATGAGAGGGCCCAGGAAAGTATCTCTAAATGTATGTGACTGTGTATATAACAATGTATATCTGTGTGAGTAGAAGGCAAAATACCTCTGTATCCTATGTACATGACCGATTGTCTGTGACTGCAGGTATGTAGAAATTTTAAGTTCATTTCCAAGAATCATAAAAAGTAATGGAGTTGAGGCTCCTTTACACTGAATTATTAACATTTGGAATGGCATTAGAGGTATGTAATACATAAATGTCAACATTTGTAACTATGTACATTTATGCAGGGACATGACTGTGTGTGTTTCTTTGTGCATGTACGAATATGCTACATTTATCCATGTCTGTAAAACTGCATATTTGCCTGAGAGTAATAGGTCACCCTACAGGAAATAAAAACAACTTTGGCCAGTACTTATTAACATTAGCTAATTCCTGACTCCAAAGGGAAGGCATGCTGAATTTTCAAAGGCAGCTCAGATGGCTGGCTCTTATAAATCCTACAAGCAGACTGAACATTCCATCTGCATGCATTCGAGTTTGACAAGCTACCCTTCCCTAACTACATGCAGCTTGATCGCTTTCAACAACTTGTATTTTCTGAAAAGTACACTTTTCTTGCAAATCAGCTGTGGTGCCTTGTTCACACAGAATACAGAGCAGGGATGATGTATGTACACACTGGTCTCTCAAATGTTTCTGGTTTTTCTAGGATGTCTGGGTTTTGCCTCAGAAAATTTCATGTGACCCCCAAAATTGACATTGCTCTCACTGACTGAAGAGGAGGTGTAACCCCCTGCAAATGGGAGTTCCCAAAGTCTTCCAGGAGCATGCCTGAATGCTCCAGGTCTGGGCGATGTTAGAGCATCTGAGCTGTTTGAATGTGGTTCCAGGTGTGGGCTATTTGACCGTCCACGTACTGTCTCTTTAAGAGCTGTCTGCTTGCAGACTTAATTAGTTTATATGCCTAATCCGCCCAGGCCGCTGTCAATTGGCCCTTTTCTGCCATTGCTACATGTGCAGAGGTAGCCTTGTTGGAAGATATAACTGTTTGCCAGAAATCATTTAGAGTGACTAAGAAAATGTAATTTGTCTAACCTGTCTTCATTTCAGCACGAACTGTTTCAGTGTAGCTCTTTCATTTTGGTTCTGAATAGCTGACTTGGACCAATCAGGATGATAGGAGACCCTAAATGGAGCTTGTGGACGAATCAGAACTTGGACTCTCAATTTTGAGCCAACCACAAGGGGATTGTATGGGCAGTGACTCTGGGAATGCAGTTTTAACCTTGGTGCCTTTTTCTACCAACAGAGGAGTCTAATTGTGAGTGACAGCTGAATCAGCCAACAGAATAGTGTGGAGCTAAGGAAGTGCCCTGCTCTGTGACGGGAAAGATCAGATCAGTTGTGGCAGTGAAGAGAGAAGGAGTTGTGTGCTACTGCGGTGAGTAGTTTCACTCGGGAAGTGCATGTGAGGCCCTGAGTTTGGTCTGCAGTCTTTGTGAGTGCCAGCTTGGACTGAATCTGAGTTGTGAGGAGAAAGAAGCACCAGAAGTGTGGAAATCAGGCTCTCCCTGTAGAAGACTGGAGAAATTGCTGAATCACGCTTGGTCTGTCAGGAACTGAAGCTGCTGTGTGCTTCCAGGTATCTTGCAGTAGTGCGATCAGGATCGAGGAGCAGCCTGCCTGGTATAGTACTTTACTTTTACATATGAATGTACGTAGTGCTTGTGGGGAACCGCTATTTCCAATCCCCTGTGTTGTGTGTTGTGTGTTGAAGCTGGAAGCAAACCCAGCTTGTCTTGAACTAAATCCATTTGCGATAAACTGCAGTGGGGTCCAGTCACAAGGACCTTATCTCCATGCCCTGCTGTTTCTGACAATCCAGAAGAACATCTACCATCCGGTTCTCAGCTTGGGTACTGTGAGTACAAATCAGGTATTCCCCTGCAGCCTGTTTTCAATCCCAAGTGTGTCATCTAATTCTTGTTGTTTCTTTGCTTCATGGACTGAGCCATCAGACTCCGGATTACAATTAGGTGTTGTCCATATATTTTCTTCTACAGGCCCTATCCATCTGCAACCTGTAGGCCAACCCGGCAACGGACCTGGCTAGCCCCCAACCTGGGTACCCAGAATGTGACTTTTCAGACCCTGTATGTGTGCACAGTACTGTGATTTTATGCCACTAATTAACCTGATTTCCCTCCCATGTTTCTGTTCCTAAATAAATCACATTTGTTGTTGTTAAACTTTAAACTGTTTGAAGTGTCAGTACCTTCTTGCCAAGCACTGTATTGGTCTGTGTATGCTGTTTAACCTTATTTTTCAGGGGTCCTCAGAGACGAACCTGTGAATCAGTCTCAAGGGTAAGTGGTAGCTTATGAATGAATAGTTACATGTGGGTATTGGTACTGTAACTCCTGTGCATCGTGTGGGCCATTAGAGGGATTTGAAGGGGTCTCAGTGTCCCAGAGGGCTGTGACCAAACTAGACAAAACCATTACAAACCCTGACCTCTGGGTGGAGGCACCCACCATAGAACCTGGGCCTCTCAACCTGTCAGTAGTCAAGTCAAGCAGGTAGGGGTAGTAGCCCTGGGATAGCGCCACCTGGGGTTACATCTTGGAGGCTCACCGCTGGGATTTTGTGTCCTCTAGTGCCACATTTATGAACCACTGTTAAAAAAAAAAATGGGTACCTGACAGGCGTGGCTGTGCACTGGTTGGTGGAATGGTGTACTGGGAGGAGATCGACCCCAAACTGCTATGCTTATCCTGGACATCCCCTGGGTATCATTAAGGACACTGTACAGGGAGTACTTTCCAAGGTGGAAGGTTTACAAAACCCTGTGGTGGTGGGTCGACATGCTGATCAGCTCACCCACACTTTCATGGCCCTAGCAGAGTATAAGGACCCCACAGATAGCTCCAATGTGCCACAGACTATTACCCCAGAGGGAGCCCTCACTGCCTGGAGAGTGATAATTAAGGACAGCAGAGACCTGGGGAGGGGGAATGAGCCCCCTACAATCTGAAACTTTGAGGAGAAATTTGCTAAATTGTTGCTGGAGGAAGGAAAACTGTGGAGGACTTGAAGAAACTATCCTTGCCACCTGGGTGTTCCTCCTCAACACCATCTCCGCTCAGTACCCTTTATGGTGGCTGAACCAATGCATGCTCCTATTTCTGCACCTGCCATTAGTCACGGCTCTTATTGAAGGTTGAGGATCTTCTCTGGCACCTCCCCACTCAGGGGAGGAGGATAGGGAAACCTGGATAGATTGTGTTGCCCCCTGATGCCTGAATGGCAGTGTGTGGAGGCTGAGAAATGAAAAGAATCATAGAAAGTCTGAGAGGTCCTGCTCTAGAGGCCATTACATTTTGAGGTCCACAAATCCTGATGCATCTGCCCAGAAGTATCTATCTGCACTTGAAGGCAATTTTGGGAGCACTGAATCAGGCGAGAGCTTGATGTGGAAATTTCAAGGTACAAAACAGTGGCATGGGAAAGTTTTTCTGCATATGTTACTCATCAGGAGAGAGCTCTGCAGAAGGCTTACCTAAAAGGTGGGTAGCCGCCATTGACTTAAACCATGTAAGGTTGGAGAACCTACTACAGCATGCAAAGCATTCTAAATTGCAGCTCCTTCAATTAAGGCTACCAGACAGAAGGGGTAACCCACCGGACTATTGTAACTTAATAACAGAACTTGGAAGTTGAAGATGAGGAGGGGATTCTAATTCTGGGGTGAGTGCAGCCAAGTGATCACAGCATCGGAAGGTCCTTGTAAAAGTGGGGACCAATGAGGTGTGCACCATGGGGTGAACTGCTGAGAGAGATCAGGGAATTAAAAACAGCCTCTTTATGAAGGCTGCACCTGCAAGTACAGGCCCCAACCTATATCCGACTGCCTCTGCTCTGATGGGGGTGGGGTACCCACCCAGGCATCTCCTGCTGACAGCAGCTCAAAACTCAATGTCTGACCATGGAAATGGGGAAATTGGCAGATGCCTCCAAATGCTTATCACGCTGCAGACAGAAATGGTACCAAGGTGTCCAGTTAGTAGTACCCTGTGCTCGCCTCCCAGTATGATGCCCTCGCCAGCTCAAACTCAGAAAGTATGTTTTGCTATAGTTGTGGGAAGGATGGGCACATGAAGAGATATGCCGGTCCCCAAAAGACACAGACAAAGTTGTATATAGGCTACAAGGAGAGCTTCGGAGAACAAATCAGTGGTTAAGAGGTGCACGAAATGATCCCTGTGAGGGTCTCAAAAATGCTAACTCACGTCCCTTTGTGGCAAGGTCAGTTGCCCAGGCCCCCACTACCACCTCGCCAGACTGGTCCAGAATAGTGGGTCCCTCCATGGAGACCACCGTAAAGGTGAATGGAGTGTCTACAAGAGCTTTATTAGACAGTGGCTCCCAAGTGACAATTATGATCCAGGATTGGTATCAGAAGGATTTGTCAGACATAGCCTTACAACCATTGGAAGGACTGAATGTATGGGGTTAAGTGAGAAGGTCTACCCTACTCCGGGAATATCCAAATTTGGCTGTCTTTCCCACCTCCGTGGCTAGAGTGGCAGAGCAAGTTGAGACCCTGGCTTAAGTGTGTCCCCACTGGACTGCATGATGGGGTTTCACTACTAATTGGGATGAATGCGCATATGTTTGGACAGTTGGCACAGTTGTGTTATGAGAAACAAGGGCCACAGGCTGGTAGAGCTTTAAGAATTCTGGTATTGATCAAGAAGGCATATGATGCCCAGAGAGATGCTGACGAAGTGGAACAAGAGGAACTGGTAGGAATTGTCTGGAAAAGGATCCTGAGTCTCTGATCCAAGGCCAAATGCCCAGTGTACCTTACAGGGAGAGGTCCGTATCAGAAATGATGTCAAGAATAAAATTCTCATGCTGGATGCTCCAGGCGATGGGAAATTGCCAGAAGGACTGCTGGTCAAGCCAAGTATTTTGCCTGCCAGAGCCCATGCTTATGCCAGACGGTAATGGTCCAAGTTCATAATGTGCCTGATAGAGAGATTCAGTAAATAGAGGTTGCAACCTGGCTAATGTGCATTGTGCAGATACTGCAGTGTTGCCTAGTAACAAGTGTTCGGGAGAATGACAGAGTGACGCCGACTTGTTTGATTCTGGTGACTCCCCGTATGAGCGATGGAAGATGAGAATCAGTAGAAAGCTTGCCCAGAGAGACCAGGTGTTTTCTTTCAAAGAATGGGACATAGGATGTGTGCAAGGAGCTGAGCAACACATCTGGCTGTGCGGATGAAAGGCCATTTCGTGAGAGGTCTCGACGCCTGGCACCTGCTGACATAGATGATGTGAGATGGCATCTGAAAGAGATACTTGCTGTTGGTGAAATACAAGAATCCAGAAGCCGATATGCTTCAACTATTGTGTAGTAAGAAAAAAGAATGGGACAGTAAGGATGTCGTGATTTTCGCACCATGAACAGTCAGACTATCCCTGATCAGTATACAATGCCCGCATCAGGATGCTTTAGACTGCCAGAATGGTAGCAAGTGGTTCTCCATGCTGGATCTTCACAGTGGGTACAACCAGATCCCGATGGCCCCAGAAGACCGTGAGAAGACAGCCTTTATCTGTCGCTTGTCCTATGAATTCGTGAGGATGCCTGAAGGGATTTCAGGCACCCCAGTAACTTTTCAATGACTTGTAGTGTGCAGTGGGGCATAGAACTTATTAGAGTGCCTGGTGTACTGTACCTGGATGATGTTATTGTGTTTGGCAGCTCATTGGAGGAACATGAGAGCAGATAGTTCAAGGTGTTGGACCGACTGGAAGACATTGGCCTAAAACTGTCATCGATAAATGTCAATTCTTCCAAACATCTGTAAAGTATGTCGGACACATAGTCTCCACCAAGGGATTATAGACCGACCCAAGTAAAGTTGAGGCCTTGACCACCTCGGCCACAGCCCCACAATCTAAAAGAACTGCAAGATTCCTGGGATTCTGTGGCTACTATCGCTGCTTCATCAAGTACTATTCAAGAGTGATCCGTCTTCCCTTATCTTACTCAAGGTTACCCTCCTACCCTCAAAAATACAAGAGATCGGTTTCTTCTGAGCCTGAGAGAGTGTATTTCCGTCCCAATGAAGTATCTGAAGTCAGATGGACACCTGAGTGTGAAACTGCTTTCATGAGATTATATATCAACTTACCCACGTCTTATCTTGCCTATGCAGATCCAGCGAAGCCTCATGTCTTGCACACTGATGCTAGCCTGCAAGGCTTGGGGGCTGTATTGTACCAAGAGCATGAGAATGGCCTGAGACCAGTGGCCTTTGCCAGTAGAAGCCTGACCCACCTGAAAAGAACTGTCCTGTACATAAGTTAAAGTTCCTAGCTTTGAAGTGAGGCTATTGTTGATAAGTTCCATGAGTACTTGTATGGGGCTAAGATATTAGTAAAAACTGACAATAATTCTTTGACCTATGTGCAGACTTCCTAAGTTGGATGCGATTGGCCATAGGTGGCTTTCTGCATTATCTACATACAGCCATGCGTTGTTGAATACAGAGCAGGCCTGAAACACATAGATGCCAATGCTCTCTCCCAGAGGCCTGTTCCTGAATGACTGGGTCAGACTGTCAGAACCTGATATTCGAGCACTCTGCAGAAGTTTGACAGGAAGAACAAATGTCTCACGGATGCAGTGGACTGTATGGTGGATTGTTTGGGACCCTCTGAGAATTGCATACCTGCTGCTATTGCCACTTTTCTGCAATAGACATTGGTGCACCGCCTCAGCTGGACAATGACAGTATTCAGTGTCTCAATCCCGAGATCCCATGATCAAATCAGCTTTAGAAGCCCTCTATGCAGGAAAGATGTGTACAAATTACGCTCCACTGATTTGGAGAACTGCATATTATACAAGAAATGTCCTAAGTTGAAACTGATCAATAGACTGTTATACAGAGAAACAGTAGGCAGAGGGGACAAATAGACAAACGACAACCAGTGCTGCCCACTGCCTTTCGAGACTCAGTACTGAGGTCCTTACACAACCACATGGGGCACCTTGGTATAGACAGAACACTTGACTTGGTGAGATCCAGATTCTATTGGCCTAAGATGGGGGCTGATGTTGAGCAACACATTCAAACTTGTAGTCGCTGCTTACGAGGAAAGCTTTGCCCTAGAGGGCTTCATCCTTGTTAATATCACCACCAGTGCAACTTCGAAGCTGGTCTGTATTGATTTTCTGAGTTTGGAGTCAGATCAAAGAAATATTAGTAATGTGCTGGTGGTCACTGACCATTTCACGAGATATGCTCAAACTTTCCCACCAAGGACCAGAAGGCATCCACTGTGGCAAAAGTGCTTGTTGAAAACTTTTGCTCACTATGGGGCTCCACAAAGAATCCATTCTGATCAAGAGAGAGACTTTGAGAGTCGCCTGATCAAAGAGATGCTTTCTGTGGGGAGTGCAAAGTCCAGAACCACCTCTTACCTTCCCAGGGGACCCATAGCCTGAACGCTTAAACGTGACTTTGCCAGATATGCTAGGCACCCTCCACCCAATGGACAAGCCTAGATGGAGCCAACAAATTAACACCCTGGCACATGCCTACAACTGCACCAAAAGTGATGCCACTAGGTTCTCCCCTACCACCTGATGTTTGGAAGAGAAGCTTGACTGCCGGTAGATGTGTGTTTTGGAGTCTCTCCTCATGGGGTTCAAGCTGACAACTATTTACAGTATGTGCAAAAGTTAAAGGCCCAGCTAAATCATGTGTATCAACTGGCTCAAACCATTGCTGCCAAAAGAAATCTGGCCAACAAAAAGGTATGATAAAAGTGAAAGCACTGGAACTCCAGGAGGGAGATCGAGTATTGCTAAGAAATCTGGGACTGCATGGCAAACATAAGATTGCTGACAGATGGCACCATCTCCTCACATTGTAGTGGGCAAACTAGATGATCTGCCTGTGTACAAAGTAAGGCCTGAGAATAACTCAAAGGATGCTAAAACAATGCATAGAAATCATTTACTGCCCACTGGACAAATCTTGATTGAGTCTGACCCCCAGAAAATGCCCTCTGGCAGTATCAGAGGAAGGGTGGGGCAGATGGTGCACCTGCCCTGGGCGCAAGCCTCCCGAGGAGGCAGTTTTTGTAAGTTTAAAACATGTTCCCCCTTTTTTTACTGTAATTACAGTGACTTCAAAGTTCCAGCAGGGGTACATCCAGGGAAGACCAGCCAGTGTTTTTTTTTGGGGGTCACATGATGATCGCATTGTCTGAAGGTAGAAAAATCATGGGACTGGTGGTAACTGGGTGGGCCAGCTGCCAGCGTGCTAGTATAAAAGGTAGGGCAGAAAGCCGGCGTGGTTGTTGTGGAGAGAGGCAGTGAGCAGAGGAGTAAGACTTGCCAGACTAGACAGAGATAAACAAAACTTGATAGCGAGAGAGCATATCTCTAAATTAAAATTTCACTTAATGTAGCTTTGGCAAGTAAGCACACAAGTGCACCTCTTCCGAATCCACCATTTTTGAGTTGCTTTCTTTTTATTTTATATTATTCATCTGTCCTAGTAGTGACTGACTGAGAGAGAGACATGCAGCTGAGCCAGCCGCCACCGCCTGGAGAATGGATGAAATAACATTTCCTGGCTAACTGGCTAAACAATTCCTTAAAGTTCAGTTGGTTCCTGCCTTAGTTCCTTGTGTGTGTGCCTGGATTTTTTTTTTTTGCTATCGTGTTGTGATGGTTGTTCTCTCCGCATCCACACAACCAGGACTCCAGTGTGAACATTCAAAGCTTCAATGCTGCCACAAAGTGTTGATTGAATAAAAATATTCTCATGTCTGGTACAACCTCTGAGATTGTACCAGACGTGAAAATTATTTTTATACATCATTCAGTTAATTTTCCTGTTTACTGCGTCTCGCCAGTCTGCCACTTGTATCTCAAATCTTTTTTTCAGTCTACCTAACCTCTTACATGTGCTACTCACTGCTGGAGTTGAGAGAGAGAGAGAGACAGATTTGCTAAGCTGCCACCACGACACCTGAGAATAAGATAAAGTAACATTTCTCGCTGCCAAACTGGTAAATTCCTAAAGTTCAGACAGTTGGTTCCTTGTTGTGTGTGTGCTGGATATTTTTTTTTTGTGATCATTTGTTACGTAGAACCCATCCCCGAACTGCCCAGTTCCCTTTTAAGTGTCTGCTTCAAGAAAGGACAGAAATATGAATCGCCATACACTAAGGCTGTACATACAAATGGGGTGCCTCCTCAAAAGACAGCAAGTACATAAAAGTAGTGACTCCTATTGAAGATGTTGGCTGGATGGGTCACATAAAGCTTAGCATTTGAATAAGTTCCTCAGACCCAAAATGTGTGCTATCAATAATGATTTATTGAAAAGTTCACAACCACGAAGCCAGCAACAGCATGATCTGACCGCTGCTTTCCCCGGGTACTCGGGTCTGACTGACCTTCCTCAGGAGGGCATGGCCCATAGCACACACACATGTTTCTTAAATACCACACCCAATTAAATTTCATTGGTTACAGGTGCCCAAGCATTAAAATATACAAGTGATGTGTTGTTCCATTGGTGTGCAAATACAAAACTGCAAACAACATTTACAACAAAATGCTCAGTGAGTTCTTAATTTACTCTCCAGTAATTATATTGTAAGCTGACTGGTTGCTATTTCTCTGGTGCCAGCACCTTCATTTTTATAATAAATAAAATATTTATTGTGAGCTTTTAATGCCTCTTTTTTGTCTCAGATTGCATGTTGACAGAGAGGGATGTAGATTAAAACAACTGACCTCCATATATAGGACTCTACATCTTTTGAACTCCTGTAATTAACTTATACAATTTACTGATATTTGTGATAAATTTTAATCTTGTCACGTTGGTGACTGTTGCAATTGTTCCAAACCAGGACTGGACATTTAAAGCTTCGGACAGTGCCTACTAAAGTGTTGACTGAATAATAATTCTTTTGTCTGGTACAAACCTCTGAGGTCATACCAGACATGAGAATTATATGTATTCAGTTAATTTCCTCTTTACTCACCAGTGTATCTCAGATCTTTCGGTCTCCTTTCTTTAACCTTTTCACATGTGCTGCTGGGTCAGGGTGACCTTACTGTCTACCATTCCTACTCGGCACCTTTAACCTCCTTCTCAACTCCCAGGTAGAACCCCCTTCTCCCCATAAGCAAGTGAGTACCTCAGAAGCACAAAAAATTCTGTGATCAGGAAGTAAGTTTGGAAGCAGCCAGAACTTCATGCAAAACATCAGTGCAACTGTTGCTGACACTGCAGGGCCTCCAGTCTGCTCCAGGGCCATTTCTCCCTCCCTCCTCCCTCCATTCTCCACGGACACTGAGGACAGACTACAGATTCTTTAGAGATTATTAGACTCAGTCAGTAGTTACTATTAGTCACTACTGAGTCAGTCTGTGATGATGTAGACTGCTGTCAACTGGCATCTTGCAACTATAAGAGCCAGTCAGTCCTCCTTATCGCAATGAATGCTATGCATTGTTTCTATTTCAAGGGTGGAGTTACAAGAAACTAAATGCCCTCATGTCTATAAGTCACAAGCAGCCCCCACCCCCACACACACACACACTGCTTACACAAGGACTTGGAGAGCTTTTCCCTAAGTTTGCAAGAGTGATGGGAAACCCCATCCCAACCTATGCATGAGTGACAGGAAGCCCTCCCTACCATGTAGCAATCTTTCACAGTATATTTCAAAAATGCATATGGGTGAGTGGTTGATGCCATTGTTGGTCAGTCACTTGTCCATAATAATTGTAATCTGTGGCTGACTACCTGATGCCAGCCAGCCAGAGTCTTCCACATCTCATATTCTATGCATGGAAGCAAAATATTCACTGAAATCGTAGGAACATGTAACAAAATTATGTTTTTTCTTCAAGAAATGCCCCAAAACTCACCAAAGAGCATGTAAACCCCACAGAGCTTCCAGACCCCAGGCTATTTACAAGGGAGGCACAAAATTATTCTCTTGCCCAGGGCACAAAATGCCTTCCCACGGTACTGCCCTCTGACCAGTGACTAGAACTGCTGCTAAGAAAAAATCAAGAAAGTCTGCACCTAAAGAAGCTGAGTTAAAGTGCTCCTCCACAAGTCCCAGTTGAACTTGACTGTCAGTCCATGTCAGTGGAAACTGAGTGTGGCTTTGAATACTACCCTTCTTACGAACTGAGTCAATTGTTTCGGAGCAATCCCTAGTCAATCCTGGGAGATGAAGCTGGGCCTTCTTGACTGTCAAAGTCCCCAGCTTTGTTCCCGAGCCAATGCTCTCAGAAAGTGAAGTGCAAAGCAAATAAGTCAGATGATATGGAATCATTGGGTATGATTGAACTGTTTGAGCTTTCAGAGGAGGAAAATGATGGACTGGAACAGACTGGTGATATACCAGAAGAAGAAGAGTATTTTGAGTGCTCTGACGGTCCACTCCCAGTGTCCAAAAGCTCTCCCTGTGAGCCAAGTTTTTGACCTGAGACTGTAACCCTGGAGCTGAAAGTGCCCCAAGTTCTAGCCTCTGGCCCCAATGGAGACTCCTGACAAGTGAGGACAATGCTGAAAATGAGGCTCAGAGTGAGAGACTGTAACATTTCCCCAGAAAGACTGGTCAAGCTGTAAAGCCTGTGGTGCACCTCAGTTATGATTCCCTTGGGAGGTCTGTGGACTTGCCTCTCAGTGTTGTCCATAAAGGAGTGTATGTTCCCCAAGCTCTTTGCCCAAACTGAAACATCAGTACTAACTCCAAGCTTAATTGTGTTGCCCTCTAGGTGTGGTGCTAATGCCCCATCCAGCCACAAGGTGGCTGATAGGAAGGGTCCCTCTTCAGGTTTCATTTACAAGAGGTAATAACATGAGTTACGGTACAATGTGTGTATAATACTGTGTAAAAGTGATGTACTGAAAAGTTTCAGAAATGTGTTTCTGGTAAGGTGATATGTTGACTGATGATTACATGTATAAGCTTATGTGATATTGATGTAAACGTACGGTTGTGATGAAATTTATTGAGGTACTTACTTGATGTGAATGCCAAGTTTTCCAGGCTAGGAAGGGTGTAACCCCCGCAAATGGGGTTTCCAAAAGTCTTCCAGGAGCATGCCTGAATGTTCCAAGTCTAGGTGGTGTTCGCGCCTGAGCTGTTTGAATGTGGTTTCAGGTGAGTGCTATTTGAGCCTACATACTGTCTCTTTAAGAGCTGTCTGCTTACAGACTGAATTAGTTTGTATGGGGGACTGTGTGTCTCTAATGCCCGAATCCCACCTGGTTGCTGTCAATTGCCCATTTCTGCCATTGATACATGTGCAGAGGGAGCCTTGTTGAAAGATATAACTGTTTGCCAGAAATCATTTAGAGTGACTGAGAAAATGTAATTTGTCTCAACTGTGTCTTCATTTAGCATGAACTGTTTCAGTGTAACTCTTCATTTTGGTTCTGAATAGCTGACTTGGACCACTCAGGACTTATAGGGAGACCCTAAAATGGAGCCTGTGGATGAATCGGACTAGGGCTTTCAATTTTGAGCCAACCACAAGGGATTTTATGGGCAGTGACTTGGGAAATGTAGTTTTAACTTTGCACCTTTTTCTACCAACAGAGGGAGTCTTATTGTGAGGACAGCTGAATCAGCCAACAGAAAGTAGTGTGGAGCTAGAAGGAAGTGCCCTGCTCTGTGATTGGAAGACTGATCAGTTGTGGCAGTGAAGAGAGAAGGAGCTGGGTGCTTCTGTGGAGTATAGTTTCAGTGAGAAGTGTGTGTGGGAGTCTAGAGTTTTGGTCTGCAATTTTGTGAGTGCCAGCTTGACTGAATCTGAGTTGGAGGAGAAAGAAGCACCAGAAGTGTGGAAACTAGGCTCACCCTGTAGAAGACTGGAAATTGCTGAATCACTGGTCTGTCAGGAACTGAAGCTGCTGTGTGTGCTCCGGTATCTTGCAATTATGCGATACGGATGAAGGAGCAGCCTGCCTGGTATAGTACTTTTCTTTTACATATGAATGTATGTGAAGAGTTTGTGGGAATCGCTATTTCCAATCCCCCGTGTTGTGGTGTTGAAGCTGGAAGCAAACCCCAGCTTGTCTCGAACTAAATCCATTTGCAAAAATTGCAGGGGTCCAGTCACAAGGACCTTGTCTCCATGCCCTGCTGTTTCTGACAATCCAGAAGAACATCCACTATCCGGTTCTCAGCTTGGGTATTGTGAGTACAAATCAGGTATTCCCCTGCAGCCTGTTTTCAATCACAAGTGTGTCATCTAATTTGATGTTTCTTTGTTTACAGCCTGAGCCATTAGGCTCCGATTACAATTAAGTGTTGTGCATACATTTTCTTCTACAGGGCCCTATCCATCTGCACCTGCTGGTCAACCCCAGGCAACGGACCTGGCTAGCCCCCAACCTGGGAACCCAGAGTGTGATTTTCAGACCCTGTTTGTGTGCACAGTACTGTGATTTAATGCCACTAATTAACCTGATTTCCCTCCCTGTGTTTCTGTTCCCAAATAAATTAGATTTGTTGTTGTTAAACTTTAAACTATCTGAAGTGTCAGTAGCTTCATGCCAAGCACTGTATTGGTTTGTGTATGCTGCTTAACCTTATTTTTCAGGGGGTCCTCAGAGACGAACCTGCGAATCAGTCTGAGGAAGTGTACCTTATGAATGAACAGTGTGCAAGGGGGGGTGTTGGTACTGTAACTCCTGTGCATTGTGTGGGCTATTAGAGGGATTAGAAGGGGGTCTCAGTGTCCCAGAGGGCTGTGACCAAACTAGACCAACCATTACAAAGCCTGACCTCTGGGTGGAGGCACCCACCATAGAACCTGGAGCCCTCAACCTGTCAGTAGTCACGCAGGCAGGGTAGTAGCTCTGGGATAGTGCCACCTGGGGGTTACACCTGGAGGCTCACCCTGGGATTTTGTGTCCTCTAGTAGCCACATTTATGAACCACTGTTAAAAAAAAATAAATGGGTACCCTGACAGTAGTGGCTGTGCACCTGTTGGTGGAGTGGTGTACTGGGGAGAGATCGACCCCAAAATGCTATGCTTATCCTGGACATCCTGCTGGGTATCAACACGACACTGTACAGGGTGTCTTTCAAGGTGGAAGGTTGCAAAACCTGTGGTGGTGGGCTCCATGCTGATCTGCTCAGGTATAGGACCCATAGATAGCTCCAAAGTGCCACACTATTACCCCGAGGGAGTCCTCACTGCTCAGAGAGTGATAATTAAGGACAGTAGAGACGGGGGGAAATGAGCCCCACTATCTGAAACTTTTGAGGAGAAATTTGCTAAATTGTTGCTGGAGGAAGGGAAAACTGTGGAGGACTTAAAGAAACTATTCTTGCCACCTAGGGGTGTTCCTCCCAACACCCTCTCCTGCTCCAGTACCCTTTTATGGTGGCTGAACGAATGCAGGCTTCTATTTCTGCACCTGCCATTAGTCATGACTCTTACCGAAGGTTGAGGATCTTCTCTGGCACCTCCCACCCTCCAGGAGGAGGATGATTGGGACACCTGAAGATTGTGTCTCCGGATACCTAAATGGCAGTGGAGGCTGAGAAATGAAAAAGAATCATAGAAAGTCTGAGGGTCCTGCCCTAGAGGGCATAAAAGTTTTGAAGTCCAAATCCTGATGCATCTTCCCAAATGTACCTATCTGCACTTGAAGGCAATTTTGGGACATTGAATCAGAGGAGAGCTTGATGTGGAAATTTCAGGTACAAAACAGTGGCATGGGGAAAGTTTTTCTGTATATGTTACTCATCTAGAAAGAGCTCTGCAGAAGGTTTATCGAAAAGGTGGGGTGGCTGCAGTGACTTAAACCATGTAAGGTTGGAGCACCTACTACAGCATGCAAAGCATTCTAAATTGCAGCTCCTTCAATTAAGGCTCCAGACAGAAGGCATAACCCACAGGACTATTGTGACTTAATAAAAGAACTTCGGAGGTTGAAGATGAGGAGAAGGATTCTGACTCTGGGGTGATCACAGCCCAAGTGATCACAGCATCGGAAGGTCCTTGTGAAGTTTAGAAAAGCCATCTATGGTTCTCAAGAGAGGTGGCAGGAAAGTGAAGAAGAAAAGATAGCATTCCAGAAGTATAAGGAAAACACAGGAAGGAGCAGGACAGAGCTGTACCAGTTAAGGCAGAAAGAAGCAGGAGGAAGTCAGAATAGCAAAAGGCCCAAATTGAGGAAAAGATAGCCAACTCAGTTAAGAAGGGGATAAACCTTTTATAGGTACATCAGCGAGCGAGAAAGACAAAGGGAGGGATAGTGAGGCTGAATAGAATAAACGGTGGGTGGGCAGAGGGGACAGTGAGAAGGAGAATACTGAGCAAATATTTCTGCTCAGTATTCACAAAAGAGGAGGGAAGTGCCTAATCCAATTAACAGAAGCACTCTTGATAGGGGTCGATCCCAGTCCTTTCTACAGAATAAAGGGTTCTGCAAGAACCCTAAAAACGGAAGGTGGACAAAGCAATGGGTCCTGATGGAATTCACCTCAGAATTCTAAAAGAATTAAGGAAGGAACCAGTGAAACCACTGGCTACTCTTTTAATAAATCATGGAGGATGGTGTGGTACCCGGAGGACTGGAGGAAGGCAGATGTGATTCCCCTTCACAAAAGTGGGACCAAGACAGAGGCAGGAAACTACAGACCTGTTAGTCTGACCTCTGTGGTAGGGAAAGTGATGGAGTCACTCTGAAGGAAAGAAGTTGAGTACCTAGAGGTCAGTGGAGACAGGATCCAAGGCAGCATGGGTCTACAGCGGGAAGGTCATGTCAGACTAATCTAATATATTTCTTTGACTGGGTGACCAAAGTAGTAGACCAGGAGGGGCTGTGGACATGGTCTACCTAGACTTTAGCAAGGCATTTGACACAGTCCCACACAAAAGATTATTAGTCAAATTAACCAGCCTGAGTGGGTCCCAGGTGGTAGCCTTGCAAAACATTGGCTGGACAACAGGACACAGAAGGTAATTGTAAATGGAGTCCACTTGAAGAAAGGGCGCGTTACAGTGGGCATCGCAGGGTTCATTGGGTCCAGTCCTTTTAATGTCTTCATCGCGGCATTGCAGAGGGACTGGAAGGGAGTATGCCTTTTGCGATGACACAAAAGATCTGCAACAGGGTTGATACACAAGGAGGCGGGAAAGGATGAAAAGGACTTGGCAAGGTTGGAGGAATGGCTGACGTATGGCAGCTAGGATTCAATGCAAAAAGTGCAAATAATGCACCTGGGAAACAAGAACCTAGGGAAGAATACACAATGGGTGGGGAGGTAGTAACAACAACAAAACAGGAAAGGGAGCTGGGGTAACCATATCAGATGACCCTTAAGGTTAGCAGCAATGAGAAGGCAGTAGGGAGGGCCGGATATACTGGGATGTATAGGAGAGGCATCAGCAGCAGAAAACAGGAAGTGTTATCCCTCTGTACAGACAGCTGGTGAGACCCCATCTGAATACTGTGTCCAGTTCTGAGACCCCATCTCTGCAAGGACATAGACAGGATAGAGGCAGTCCAGAGGAGGGCAACTAAATGGTGCAGGGTCTGCAAGAGAAGCCATATGAGGAGAGACTAAAGGAGCTTTAATATGTATACCCTTGAGGAAAGAAGGGAGAGGGGGATGATAGAAACTTCAAGCACCTCAAGGGAATCAACAAAGTCCAAGAGGGTAGCATCTTTCAGAAAAGAGACTTGCAAGAACAAGGGGACACAATTTAAAGATAGAAGGAGGGCTGTCTAGGGCAATGTGAGGAAGTACTATTTCACAGAGAGGGTAGTGGATGTATGGAACAGCCTTCCTGAGGAAGTTGTGGAGTCTAAAACTGTAGGGAGAATCTAAGAATGCATGGGACAGACATAAGGCAATTTTGTGGGGGAGGAAGATATAGGCTGCTGGTTAAATAGGATCTGCGGGGCTTATCCGTAGGTAGGGAAATGGGCAGACTAGATCGCCTAGCGGTCCTTATCTGCCATCAAAGTCTATGTTTCTATGTTTCAAGTGGGACCAATGAGGTGCACCATGGGTGAACTGCTGAGAGAGATGTGGGAATCTAAAACAGTCTCTTTATGAAGGCTGCGCCTGCAAGTACAGGCCCCAACCTATATCCGACTACTCTCTGCTATGGGGTGGGGTACCCACCCAGGCATCTCCTTGCTGACAACTGCTCAAACTCTGATGTCTTGACCATGGAAGTGGGGAAATTGATGAGATGCTCCAAATGCTTATCACGCTGCAGACAGAAATGGCACTAAGATGTCCAGTTAGTAGTACCCCTGTCCTGGCTCCCAGTATGATGCCACCACCAGCTCAAACTCCAGAGAGTATGTTCTGCTATAATTGTGGGAAGGATGGGCACATGAAGAGAGAATGCTGGTCCCCAAAAGACACAGACAAAGTTGTATATAGGCTACAAGGAGAGCTCGAGAACAAATCAGTGGTTAAGAGGTACAAATGATCCCAGTGAGGGTCTCAAAATGCTAGCTCACGCCCTTGTGGCAAGGTCAGCTGCCCAGGCCCCCACTACCACCTCTCCAGACTGGTCCAGAATAGTGGGTCCTCCATGGAGACCAATGTAAAGGTGAATGGAGGTCTACAAGAGCTGTATTAGACAGTGGCTCCAAGTGACAATTATGTTCCGGATTGGTATCAGAAGGATTTGTCAGACATACTCTTACAACCATTAGAAGGACTGAAGATGGGGGTTAAGTGAGAAGGTCTACCCCTACTCCAAGTATATCCACATTTGGCTGTCTTCCCACCTCCGTGGCTGGAGTGGCAGAGCAAGTAGAGACCCTGGCCTTAGTGTGTCCCCTACTGACTATATGATGGGGTTCCGCTACTAATTGGGATGAATGCGATATGTTTGGATGGTTGGTACAGTTGTGTTATGAGAAACAGGTGCCACAGACTGGTGGTGCTTTAAGAATTCTGGCATTGATCAAGAAGGCCAAGGAAGCCCAAAGAGATGCTGACAAAGTGGAACCAGAGGAACTGATTGGAATTGTCTGGAAAAGTATCCTGAGTCTCTGATCCTGGCGCCAAATGCCCAGTGTACCTTATAGGAGAGATCCGTGATCAGAACGGATGTCAAGAATAAAATTCTCATGCTGGATGCTCCAGGGATGGAAATTGCCAGAAGGACTGCTGGTCAAGCCAAGCATTTTGCCTGCCAGAGACCATGCTATTGCCAGATGGGTAATGGTCCAAGTTCATAATGTGTCTGATAGAGAGATTCAAGTAACTAGAGGTTACACCCTGGCTAGTGTGCATTGTACTAATACTGCAGTGTTGCCTAGTAACAAGTGTTCGGGAGAATGACAGAGTGGCTGACCAACTTGTTTGATTTTGGTGACTCTCGCCAGCTGAACGGAAGATGAGAATCAGTAGAAAGCTTGCCCAGAGAAACCAGGTGTTTCTTTTCAAAGAATGGGATGTAGGATGTGTGCAAGGACCTGAGCACCACATCTGGCTGCATGTCAGGGGAAGAAATGGACAAGGATATGATGGAAGGCATTCTTAGAATGGCAGAGAAAGGGGAGATACTGTTGATGGGAGACCTGAATATGCCAGATGTTAACTGGAGCACATTTGCTGCAGCCACATCCAAGAGCAGGGCCATTCTTGACGCCCCTACAGGTGGCAGGCATTAGACAGCTAGTTTCGAACCCACTCTGAGGGAGCAATCTTAGACCTCGACTTCAAACGGGGCAGTGAGAGGATCTCAGATCTAGAAGTGGGTTGCCATCTGGGGACAAGTGACCATCAAACAGTGTGGTTCACGTTAAACTAGCTACAGAGTCAAGCCATACAAAAGTGAGGGTACTGGACTTTAGGAGGGCTGACTTTGGCAAGATGGGAGAGTGCCTCAGAAAAGCACTAGCAAACAGGCTAGAAGGAGGTGTAGAGCAACAATGGGGAATTATCAAACTGCCATCACAGAGGCAACAAGCCTTTGTTGAAGCAAATAAACAAATCAAATGAAAGAAAAAGCCACTATGGTTCTCAAGAGAGGTGGCTGTGAAAGTCAGGAAGAAAAAGATAGCATTCTCGAAGTATAAGGAAACACAGAAGGAGCAGGACAGAGAGCTGTACCAGTTAAGGCAGTTAAGAAGCAGGGAGGAAGTCAGAATAGCAAAGGCCCAAACTGAGGAAAAGATAGCCAACTCAGTTAAGAAGGGGATAAAACCTTTATAGGTACATCAGCTAGCGAGAAAGACAAAGGGAGGATAGTGAGGCTGAATAGAATGAACGGTGGGTGGGCAGAGGGGACTAGTGAAAGCAGGAATACTGAACGAATATTTCTGCTCAGTATTCACAAAAGAGGAGGGGAAGTGCCTAATCCAATTAACAGAAGCACTCTGATAGGGGTCGATCCCAGTCCTTTCACAGAAGAAAGGGTTCTGCAAGAACCCTAAAACTGAAGGTGGACAAAGCAATGGGTCCTGATGGAATTCACCCCAGAATTCTAAAAAGAATTAAGGAAGGAAACTAGTGAAACCACTGGCTACTCTTTTAATAAATCATGGAGGATGATGTGGTACCCGAGGACTGGAGGAAGGCGGATGTGATTCCCCTTCACAAAAGTGGGACCAAGACAAAGGCAGGAAACTACAGACCTGTCAGTCTGACCTCTGTGGTAGGGAAAGTGATGGAGTCACTTGAAGGAAAGAATAATTGAGTACCTAGAGGTCAGTGGAGCACAGGATCCAAGGCAGCATGGGTTCACAGCGGAAGGTCATGTCAGACGAATCTAATAGATTTCTTTGACTGGGTGACCAAAGTAGTAGACCAGGGAGGGCTGTGGACATGGCCTACCTAGACTTTAGCAAGGCATTTGACACAGTCCCACACAAAAGATTATTAGTCAAATTAACCAGCCTGGGAGTGGTCCCAGGGTGGTAGCCTGTAAAACATTGGCTGGACAACAGGACACAGAAGGTAATTGTAAATGGAGTCCACTCTGAATAAAGGGCGGTTACCAGTGGGTACCGAGGGTTCAGATTGGGTCCAGTCCTTTAATGTCTTCATCAGTGACATTGCAGAGGGACTGGAAGGAAAAGTATGCCTTTTGCAGATGACACAAAGATCTGCAACAGGGTTGATACACAAGGAGGCGGGAAAGGATGAAAAGGGACTTGGCAAGGTTGGAGGAATGGTCAGACGATGGCAGCTAGGATTCAATGCAAAAAGTGCAAATAATGCACCTGGGGAAACAAGAACCCAGGGAAAGAATACACAATGGGTGGGGAGGTAGTAACAACAACAAAACAGGAAAGGGACCTGGGGGTAATCATATCAGATGACCTTAAGGTTAGCAAGCAATGTGAGAAGGCAGTAGGGAGGGCCGGGGTATACTGGGATGTATAGGGAGAGGCATCAGCAGCAGAAAACAGGAAGTTGTTATCCCTCTGTACAGACAGTTGGTGAGACCCCATCTGGAATACTGTGTCCAGTTCTGGAGACCCCATCTCTGCAAGGACATAGACAGGATAGAGGCAGTCCAGAGGAGGGCAACTAAATGGTGCAGGGTCTGCAAGAGAAGCCGTATGAGGAGAGACTAAAGGAGCTTAATATGTATACCCTTGAGGAAAGAAGGAGAGGGGGACATGATAGAAACTTCAAGTACCTCAAGGGAATCAACAAAGTCCAAGAGGGTAGCATCTTTCAGAAAAGAGACTTGCAAGAACAAGGGACACAATTTAAAGATAGAAGGAGGGCGGTTCAGGGCAATGTGAGGAAGTATTATTTCACAGAGAGGGTAGTGGATGCATGGAACAGCCTTCCTGAGGAAGTTGTGGAGTCTAAAACTGTGGGAGAATTCAAGAATGCATGGGACAGACATAAGGCAATTCTTGTGGGGGCAGGAAGATATAGGCTGTTGGTTAACTAGGATCTGCGGCCTATCCTGTAGGTAGGGAAATGACAGACTAGATGGGCCTAGCGGTCCTTATCTGCTGCCAAAGTCTATGTTTCTATGTTTCTATGATGAAAGGCCATTTCGGAGAGGTCCTCGACGCCTGGTACCTGCTAACATAGATGATGTGAGATGGCATCTGCAAGAGATGCTTGCTGCTGGTGTAATACAAGCATCCAGAAGCCCATATGCTTCACCTATTGTGGTAGTGAGAAAAAAGAATGGTCCTTTTAATGTCTTTATAAGTGACATTGCAGAGGAACTGAAGGAAAAGTATGTCTCTTTGCAGATGACACAAAGATCTGCAACAGGGTTAATACACCAGATGGAGTGGAAAGGATGAGAAGGGACTTGGAAAGGTTGGAGGAATGAACAAATGTATGGCAGCTCAGATTCAATGCAAAGAAGTGCAAGGTAATGCACCTGGGAAACAAAACCCAGGGCAAGAGTACACAGTGGGGGGGAGATACTGACAACAGTAAAATGGAAAGGGACCTGGGAGTAATTATATCAGATGACCTAAAGGTGGGCAAGCAATGTGAGAAGGCAGTAAGGAAGGCTGGGAGGATATTGGGATGCATAGGGAGAGGCATCAATAGTAGAAAACAGGAAGTTGTTATCCCTCTGTACAGACAGTTGGTGAGATCCCATCTGGAGTACTGTGTGCAGTTCTGGAGACCCCATCTCCCAAGAAGATATAGACAGAGTGGAGGCTGTCCAGAGGAGGGCAACCAAAATGGCACAGGGTCTGCACCAGAAGACATATGAAGAAAGACTAAAGGAGCTTAATATGTATACCCTTGAGGAGAGGAGGAGAGAGGAGACATGATAGCAACTTTCAAGTACCTCAAGGGAATCAACAAAGTCCAAGAGGGTGGCATCTTTCAGACAAGGAGATGCAAGAACAAGGGCACAATTTGAAGATAGAGGGGGACGGCTCAGAGGTAATGTGAGGAAGTATTTTTCACAGAGAGGGTTGTGGATGTGTGGAACAGCCTCCTGAGGAGGTTGTGGAGTCAAGAACATTGGGGAATTAAGAATGCATGGGACAGACATAAGGCAGTCCTAGTGGGGGTAGGAGGAAGTAAGCTGTTGGTTAATTAGGATCTGTAGCTTATCTGTTAGGTAGGAAATGGGCAGACTAGGTGGGCAAGCGTCCTTATCTGCCGCAAATTCTATGTTTCTATGTTTCTATGACAGTAAGGATGTGCGTGATTATCGCGACCTTGAACAGGCAGAGTATCCCTGATCAGTATACAATGCCCCGCATCCAGGATGCTTTAGACTGCCAGAATGGTAGCAAGTGGCCCTCCTGCCGGATCTTCGCAGTGGGTTCTATCAGATCCCGATGGCCCTGGAAGACCGTGAAAAGACAGCCTTTATCTGTCCGCTTGGCTTCTATGAATTCATGAGAATGCTCAAGGGATTTCATGTGCCCAAGCCACTTTTCAATGACTGATGGAGAATGCAGTGGGGACATGAACTTATTAGAGTGCCTGGTGTACCTGGATGATGTTATTGTGTTTGGCAGCTCACTGAGGAACATGAGAGCAGATTGTTCAAGGTGTTGGACCGACTGGAAGACTTTGGCCTAAAACTGTCCATCGATAAATGTCAATTCTTCCAAACATCTGTAAAGTATGTGGGACACATAGTCTCCACCGAAGGAATAGAGACTGACCCAAGTAAAGCTGAGGCCTTGATCACCTGGCCACAGCCCCACAATCTAAAAGAACTGCAAAGATTCCTGGATTCTGTGGCTACTATTGCCATTTCATCAAGGACTATTCAAGAGTGATCCGTCCTTCCCTTAATCTTACTAAAGGTTACCCTCCTACCCACACAAAATACAAGAGGTCGGTTTCTTCTGAGCCTGAGAGAGTGCATTTCTGTCCCAATAAAGTATTTGAAGCCAGATGGATACCTGAGTGTGAAGCTGCTTTTCATGAGATTACATATCAACTTACCCATGCTCCTGTCCTTGCCTATGCAGATCCAGCGAAGCCCTATGTCTTGCACACTGATGCTAGCCTGCAAGGCTTGCGGGCTGTATTGTACCAAGAGCATGAGAATGGCCTGAGACCAGTGGCCTTTCCAGTAGAAGCCAGACCTAATCCGAAAAGAACTATCCTGTACATTAGTTAGAGTTCCTAGCTTTGAAGTAGGCTATTGTTGACCAGTTCCACGAGTACTTGTATGGGGCTAAGATACTAGTAAAAACTGACAATAATCCTTTGACCTATGTGCAGACTTCAGCTAAGTTGGATGCCACTGGTCATAGGTGACTTTCTGCATTATCTACATACGACTATGCTGTTGAATACAGAGCAGGCCTGAACCACTTAGATGCTGATGCTCTCTCCCAGTTGTCTGTTCCCCGAATGACTGGGTCAGACTGTCAGAAACTGATAGTCAAGCACTCTGCCAGAAGTTTGACAAGGAGAAACAGATGTCCATGGATGTAGTGTACGGTATGGTGGATTATTTGGGAACCTCTGAGAACTGCATACCTGCTGCTTATTGCCACTTTTCTGCAATAGACATTGGTGCACTGCCTCAGCTGGACAATGACAGTATTCAGTGGCTCAATCCCGAGATCTCAAGATCAAATCAGCCTTAGAAGCCCTCATGCAGGGAAAGATGTGTCCAAATTACGCCCCACCGATTTGAGAACTGCACTGTTATACAAGGAAGGTCCTAAGTTGAAACTGATCAGTAGACTGTTATACAGAGAAACAGTAGGCAGAGGGGAACAAATAGACAAACAACTAGTGCTGCCCACTGCCTTTCAAGACTCAGTACTGAGGTCTTTACACAACTACATGGGGCACCTTGGTATAGACAAAACATTTGACTTGGTGAGATCCAGATTCTATTGGCCTAAGATGGGGCTGATGATGAGCAACACATTCAAACTTGTAGTCGCTAGCTTAAAGAGGAAAGCTTTGCCCCAGACGGCTTTGCATCTTGTTAACATCACCACCAGTGCACCCATGGAGCCGCTCTGTATTGATTTTCTGAGTTTGGAGTCAGATCAAAGAAATATTAGTAATGTGCTGGTGGTCACTGACCATTTTATGAGATAAGCCCAAGCTTTCCCCACCAAGGACCAGAAGGCATCCACTGTGGCAAAAGTGTTTGCAGAAAACTTTTTTTCACTATGGGGCTCCACAAAGAATCCTTTCTGATCAAGAGAGAGACTTTGAGAGTCTGATCAAAGAGATGCTTTCTGTTGGGAGTGCAAAAGTCCAGAACCACTCTTCACCACCCCAGGGGACCCATAGCCTGAATGTTTCAACCGCACTTTGCTAGATATGCTCGCACCTTCCACCCAAAGGACAAGCCTAGATGGAGCAACAAATTAACACCCTGGTACATGCCTACAACTGCACCAAAGTGATGCCACTGGGTTCTCCCCTATTGCCTGATGTTTGGAAGAGAATCTTGACTGCCGGTAGATGAGTGTTTTGGAGTCTCTCCTGATGGGGTTCAAGCTGACAACTATTTACAGTATGTGCAAAGGTTAAAGGCCCAGCTAAATCATGTGTACCAACTGGCTCAAACCATGGCTGCCAAAAGAAATCTGGCCAACAAGGAAAGGTATGATAAAAAGGTGAAAGCACTGGAACCCATGAGGGAGATTGGTATTGCTAAGAAATCTGGGACTGCATGGCAAACATAAGATTGCTGACAGATGGCACCATCTCCCTCACATTGTAGAGGGCAAACTAGATGATCTGCCTGTGTACAAAGTAAGGCCTGAGAATAATTCAAAAGTTGCTAAACAATGCATAGAAATCATTTACTGCCCATTGACAAATCATGATTGAGTCTGAGCCCCAGAAAATGCCTCCTCTGGACCAGTGACTAGAGCTGCTGCTAAGAAAAATCAAGAAAGTCTGCACCTACAGAAGCTGAGTTAAAGTGTTCCCTCCACAAATCCCAGTTGAACATGACTGTCAGTTCATGTCAGAGGAAAGTGAGTATGGCTTTGAATACTACCCTTCTTACAAACTGAGTCAGTTGTTTCGGGCAATCCCCTAGTCAATCCTGGAGATGAAGCTGGGCCTTCTGGACTGTCTAAGCTCCAGCTTTGTCCCTGGAGCCAATGCTCCCAGAAAGTGACGAGCAAAGCATCAAGTCAGATGATATGTAATCATTGTGTATGGTTGAACTGTCTGAGCTTTCAGAGGAAGAAATGATGGACTGGAACAGACTAGTGATATACCAGAACAAGAAAGAGTATTTTGAGTGCCCTGACGGTCCACTGCCAGTGTCCGAAAGCTCTCCTGTGAGACAAGTGTTGTGGACTCAGAGATTGTAACTCCTGGAGCTGAAAGTGCCCAAGTTTTAGCCTCTTAGCCCAATGGAGACTCCCCTGACAAGTGAGGACAATGCTGAAAATGAGGCTCAGAGTGCAGAGACTGTAACAGTTCCCTTCAAAAGATTGGTCGAGCAGTAAAGCCTGTGGTGCACCGCAGTTATGATTCCCTTGGGAGGTCTGTGGACTTGCCTCTCAATGTTGTTCATAGAGGAGTATATGTGTCCCCAAGCTCTTTGCCCAAACTGAACCTCAGTGCTAACTCCAAGTTAATTGTGTTGCCTCTAGGTATGGTACCCCTGCCCCAGCCAGCCACAAGGTAGCTATTAGGAAGGGCCCCTCTCGTCAGATTTCATGTACAGGAGGTAATAACTTGAGTTATGGTACAATGTGTGTATACTACTGTGTAAAATGTGATGTACTGAAAGTTTCAGAAATGTGTTTCTGTAAGGTGATATGTTGACTAATAGTTACATGTATAAGCCTAATGTGATATTGAAGTAAATGTACATGGTTGTGTTGAGAGTTATGAGAGTACTTACTTGATGCGGAGGCCAAGTTTTTCCAGGCCAGGAAGGGTGTAACCCCCTGCAAATAGGGGTTCCCAAACGCCTTCCAGGAGCATGCCTGAATGCTCCAAGTCTGGGTGGTGTCCGACATATGAGCTGTTTGAATGTGGTTTCAGGTGAGTGCTATTTGAGCCTCCATGTACTGTGTCTTTAAGAGCTGTCTGCTTGCAGACTTAATTAGTTTGTATGGGGGACTGTGTTCTAATGCCCAAATCCTTCCTGGCTGCTGTCAGTTCACTCCATTTCTGCCATTGCTACATGAGCAGAGGGAGCCTTTTGAAAGATATAACTGTTTGCCAGAAATCATTTAGAGGACTGAGAAATGTAATTTGTCTAACCTGTCTTCATTTCAGCACGAACTGTTTCAGTTTAGCTCTTTCATTTTAGTTCTGAATAGCTGACTTGGACCAATCAGGATGATAGGGAGACCCTAAATGGAGCCTGTGGACGAATCGGAACTTGGACTCTCAATTTTGAGCCAGCCACAAGTGGATTGTATGGGTAGTGACTCTGGGAAATGTATTTTTAACTTTGGCGCTTTTTCTGCCAACAGAGGGAGTCCTATTGTGAGTGACAGCTGAATCAGCCAACATAATTTTGTGGAGCTAAGGAAATGCCCTGCTCTTTGATTGGAAAGATCAGATCAGTTGTGGCAGTGAAGAGAGAAGGAGCTGGGTGCTTCATGGTGTGTAGTTTCACGTGGGAAGTGCATGTGAGGTCCTGAGTGTTTGGTCTGACTCTTTGTGAGTGCCAGCTTGACTGAATCTGAGTTGTGAGGAGAAATAAGCACCAGAAGTGTGGAAATCAGGCTCACCCTGTAGAAGACTGGAGAAATTGCTGAATCGCTCGGTCTGTCAGGAACTGAAGCTGCTGTGCAGCCTAGGGTGTCTTGCAGTAATTGCGATCGAGATTGAGGAGCAGCCTGCCTGGTATAGTACTTTCCTTTACATATGAATGTGCGTAGTGCTTGTGGGAAATCGTTATTTCAAATCCCTTGCGCTGTGTGCTGAGTGTTGAAGCTGGAAGCAAACCCCAGCTTGTCTCGAACTAAATCCATTTGCTATAAATTGCAGTGGGGTCCAGTCACAAGGACCTTGTCTCCATGCCCTGCTGTTTTGACAATCCAGAAGAACATCCACCATCCGGTTCTCAGCTTGGGTATTGTGAATACAAATCAGGGTATTCCCCTGCAGCCTGTTTTCAATCACAAGTGTGTCATCTAATTCTTGTTGTTTCTTTGCTTCATGGACTGAGCCATCAGGCTCCGGAATACAATTAGGTGTTGTGCATATTTTCTTCTACAGGGCCCTATCCATCTGCACCTGCCGCCAACCCTGGGCAACGGACCTGGCTAGCCCCCTAACCTGGGTTCCCAGAGTGTGACTTTTCAGACTCTGTATGTGTGCACAGTAGTGTGATTTAATGCCACTAATTAACCTGATTTCCTCCTGTGTTTCTGTTCCTAAATAAATCAGATTTGTTAATGTTAAACTTTAAACTGTCTGAAGTGTCAGTACCTTCATGCCAAGCACTGTATTGGTTTGTGTATGCTGCTTAACCTTATTTTTCAGGGGTTCTCAGAGACGAATCTGCGAATCAGTCTCGAGGGTAAGTTTTACCTTATGAATGAACAGTGTGTACAAGTGGGGTACTGGTACTGTAACTCCAGTGCATCGTGGGCCATTAGAGGGATTAGAAGGGGTCTCAGTGTCCCAGAGGGTTGTGACCAAACTAGACCAACCATTACAAACCCTGACCTCTGGGTGGAGGCACCCACCATAGAACCTAGGCCCTCAACCTGTCAGTAATCAAGCAGGCAGGGTAGTAGCCCTTGGGATAGTGACACCTGGGGGTTACATAGGAATTTATTGTCAGACTTCACCTTACAGTACAGGTCTCCCTTGGAATATGTGTGTTGTATTGAGCCAAGTAGCATGGGCAGATTATTAAGCTAATATTGCTGTTTTTAAGAGTTGCTTGGTTTTGAAAAATTTGTCCCTGAGTTTTTAAGCCAGGTCAATGCTTTTTTGAAAATGATATGCTTTATTGGAGAAAAAGTTACAGAACAGAGAACATAAAGCAGTAATATACAGTACAATTCTAGCTACATGATAACTGCAACAAGACAATATCCAGTACTATACTACACAGTTACAGATTCCGTGCAGTAGACATGCTAGTACAGTTGGCCGTGGGTCAATGGTTTTAATCCAGGACGTTAAGAGCCTTGCACTAACAGGAACATGCAGGTTATATATACTGTACTGTTGCTTCTCCCAAACACTCATCCTTTGTGACCTCCAGAACTGATATTTAACCCTGATAGTGTGGCATGGGTGTATAGGACAGACCACAGTGCATGCACATCCTCCCCAATCCTGTGTCTTCATGTAGGAAAAGCAGTTCGCAGTGAGTGGCAGCTGCAAATGGAAGGAACTAGACGCAGCAATACTAGACTAATTCCTACTTTGTAGACTAATTCCGCTGTGTCAAAGGTGAAAACAAACCATGCACTGCTATCAACGTTCATTACTTGTGCTTCTCTGATCATTTTATTGATTGACTGACTGACTGATTGATTTTATATTATTTTTCTCTCTCCTCACTGTCAATGCCTGTCATCTCGGCATCTTCATCCCATACTTCCACCTGTAGCCACAACGGGTCTGGGATCTTCTATGAGTCCAGTGATTACTCTTTCTTCTGACTCTCCTCAGTGAGAAAGAACACTGGGACAGGATAGTGCTGCTGCTCTTCCACCACCACTGGCACAGCCATGATCCAACCCCCACAGCAACTCTGCACCACCACCACGGCAACTGAAGGTAAGCCATGGTAGTTTCAAAAGTCAACGTTGGAGAAATCAGAGACACCTCCGGCCTTGGCCTTTGCTGAACAGTATATATATTTTTTTTAGTTTTTTTTTATTTTATTTTTCTTTTGCTAGCACTTTGTGTGAACCTTTTTTTTTGTTTGTTATTTTGTTTTATTTGCTCATTGGTTTTACTAAGTTTAGTGGCAGTTAGATAGGGTTTTGAGTGAGGTAGCAAGGTTAAGTCATTTTGCATTTAGGAGTTAGGGAAACAGGAGTCACAAACACTATTCCATTATTGTTAGTATAGTGACTCCTCTGATAAAGTCAAGCAGTGGAGTTTTTAGACTATCTTAATAGGTGGCTGCAAATTGTGGCTGCCAGTGTCATGCCCTGGAGATAGTCAGGAGGAGGAGAAGGGTGGGGAGCTGGGCCTGGGAGGGAGAATGGAGAGGAGCAGTTGGATAGAGTTAGCATGGACAAGGAGATGCCCTGGGGTGAAATGGGATCAGAATAGGGTCCTCCCTGTCTGATTCCCATACCCAAGGGTTCTGTTGAATGCAGGCAGGTGGCATGATCTTCCTCAAGTGCCCATCCTACTTGGACAGTAGTTATGAAATGCCAGGTCCATTCAAAACAAGACTGCTATTATAGCAGATCTTATTGAGACATCTGACCTGGCATGCATCATTAAGAACTGGCTGGATGAGAATGAGGGCCGCTACTGGCCTCAGCCATTCGGCCAGGTACTCGGTGATACACCATCTAAGGATGGATCATAGGGCGGGGTGTAGCCATCTGTTTTAGATCAGAATTGGGCCATTATTGAGGTGCCATTGGGTCACCATATCTTTGAGTGTATCGTGGGTGCAGGTGTGGGTGCAGGATACCTCATCTACAACCCACCAGGAGATGGGAAACAGTTCCTGCAGGAAGTTGCATACTTCATTGTTGAAGTAGTATTGCGATCCCCAGATGGTTGATTCTGGGGATTTCAATGCCTGGTTCGCGATGAACTCTCACAATTTGGTTGTGACTTCCTCCAACTAATGACTTTATTGGGCCTCATACAGATTGTTACCTCCACAACCCACATTAGAGGTCACTTATTGGACCTGGTATTCCTCCTGGGGATGAAGATATCAGACTTGGTGGAGGATCCAGTCAGATGGTCTGACCATCACACCATAGGGTTCAGTTTGTGGCTCCCCCAATAGGCCTGCCCCTATGGAGATGGTCTAGTACCGCTCTGTGTGGGTTGTGACCTGGATGGCCTAGTGGTGGTGATGGATCTATCAAGTGTGCCAAGGGAATGGATGGAGCCAGGCCACCTGGTGCTTGCCTATAATATGTGGTAATGGAGGCCCTGGATTCTATTGCTCCTGTTTGTGTTCACTCCGCCACCTCCATCCAAGGTCTCCATGGTTTGATGGGACCTTGAAGGAGTTAAGGAGAGGGCGAAGGCTGGAGAGGGTCTGGCAGAAATTAGGCCTGGAGGGTGACAGGCTTCATTTGATGGAACATTATACGATCTATCAATGGACAATCACCAGTAAAAGACATAATTCCTGTCCAGGGAGATTGCCACTGCACATAATAGACCAGCTCAGCCCTTCCAGACTGTGGATAGACTGTGCAGTCAAATCTGTCTTTAGTTTGTGGGAGCTTTTTCACAAGAGAAGTGTGATGAGTTTGCTCAATTTTTGCAGATAAGGTTGTTGCCATCAAGTCAGAGAAGGGCAAGACCACCTTCAAGAGATGTTGCTGTGGTCAGCAGGAGGTCACAAGTGCCCAGTTTGTTTGGAAGGACTTTAGATGACTGGAACTCATTGACATTGTGAGTGTCATCTAGACTTTGTGCCAACCAGCTGTAGTTTGGATCTGAGCCCCACACAACTTCTAGTGGGTTGCATGGATGAGATCAACTCAATCCTTGCAGAGATAGTCTGGAGTTCATTGGAGAGGATTTTTTTTCCTGACCTCCTAAAGGAGGCAGTCATGCAACCACTCCTGAAAAACCTCCCTTGACCTATATTGTCCTGCCAACTACAGACCTGTCTCTAACCTGCCTTTGTGGGTAAGGTTATTAGAAGATTGCTGCACTGCAGCTGGATGAACATCTTACTACACACAATGTCTATGATTCTCTTCAGTCTGGATTTAGGAAGAGACATAGTAATGAGATGGCTCTGTCCGGTTGTTAAATGATCTCCAATAGCGAGAGATTGGAGGTCTCATTACAGCTCCATCCCCTTGATCTTTCTGGGGCATTCAACACTGTGGACCATGGTGTGCTATAGGAGTGCCTGTGGTTCATCTGTGGACTATCTGGTATCGCCTTCAGATGGTTTAGATCTTTCATCCTGGGTAGGACTCAGAGAGTAGTCACTGGGATTTATTCCTCTGATGCTGTCCCCTATCCTGTGGGGTTCCACAGGGCTCCATTTGGCACCCATGTTGATGTAGTGTACAGTAATAGCCACAAATATTGCCAGCTATTTCAGATATTTCACAAATTTTCTAAAGAGTTTCTCTCTGCTGCCCCATCTGTGGAAATGCAGAAAGCAGGAGATTTCTAGAAATATCACAGAAATTTCAGGAAATAACTGGCAATGTCTGTGGTTACTACTGTATATGCTACCATTGGAGACATTGTTAGGTGGTATGGCTTGAGTTTCAGTGCCACACAGATGATACTCAGCTGTACCTGTCCTGTATGCCTGGGCAGAAGGATGCGATCTTGGAATGTGACAACTGTCTTCCAAGTTTCAGGACTGGATGAGTGCAAGCTGGCTGAGGCTTAATCCAGATAAGACTGAGGTGTTGGTGGTGGACTCAGACTGTCAGGTGGTGGGTATCTTGGCTGAGCAGTCATCTGGGCTTTGGTTTTGGGATGCTCAGCTGGCTGCCACACATCAGGTGCGAACCTGGACATTATTTTTGACAATGAGCTAACCCTGAAATCTCAGGTGTCGGCTGTTGTCAAGATCTCATTTTTTTCATCTTAGGAAATATCACCTGAGTGAAGCACCTAATTCCTCCTGGTGATCTTTCCACATTGGTCCACCCTTTGTGACCACCTGCCTTGACTACTGCAATGCACTGTACCTAGGGCTACCAGGAGTTGATATCTGCTGCTTGCAGCTGGTGCAGAATGGGTGGACAGGCTTGTGACTGGTACTGGGACCAGTCACATTACACCTGTGCTCTGTGGACTGCCCTGGCTGCCTGTACAGTGGTGTATCACCTTTAAGATCAGTTTGCTGACCTATAGAGCCATACATGAACAAGGACCCCACTACCCAAAAGATCTCCTTTGCCTCTACTTCCTCCCATCTGATCTGATCCACCAACAAGGAATTGCTAGAGATTCCAGGATGCATTTGAAGACATCTGGGCTCATTCTTTTTCTTACATAGCCCTACCATGTGTAATTCTCTACCTCATTGGGTGAGAGAGTGCCTGACTGTCCAAAGCTTTAAGTCAGCCTCAAGACCTATTTAGTTAGGTTAGCATTCCCTGATAGTGTCGGCTGATTATAGTTTTAGCTATTAATGTTACGCTGTTGAAATTTACGTTATGGGAATAAGTTACTTTAATTGGATTGTATGGAATGTTTAAAGGTGTTATTTGTATGTGTTTTATATTTTATATTCAACTCTTGGTCTCTTAGGAGTCACTTTATAAATAAAGTTATTATTATTGTTATTTTTATAACAAGGCCACAGGTGATGCTGCTCTATTGCCAACTTGTATGCTGTAGTTTCTTTGGGCAGACCATTCCAAACAAGCATAGGGTGAAAAGGTTACCTGTCACAGTACAGTCCAGTCGGATCAAGGGCAAAATATACTATATACTGTATATCTATAGGACACCCCATCTCTAACCTTGTTGCCTCTCCCTCTTCAAAAAAATAAGACATCACTTCTAGAGGCACTGTCCTACAAAATATTATATACAAACTGAGCAGAATAGTGTTACTGCTACTAGGGATGGTGATTGGGGGCACTAGACACCAGGGAATTACAACAGTTTATGGGGATGGCAATCAGCTGTGGTGGGGAGGAGGATGCTACTAGACACCAGGTAATTACAACAATTTACAGGGACGGTGATCGGCAGGTTGGGTGGCACCACTAGACACCAGGGCAAGGGTGACTCACAGCACAAAATGCAACTGGCAGCACGAGTTCAGCTGTGTGGCTGCAGGAGTTAGGAAAATCCCTGTTTTCACACAAAAGAACACTGGAAGTGCTCTTTTCACTAAGGTGTGCATCTGGGATTTTGGGTGCCAGACAAAGTTTATCTGGCCCTAATCAGAACAGCAACATCAGAATCTAGCTAAACAGTGCCCATTTAACTAGGTTCTGGTGTTTGATTTTAAAATGACAACATTTTCATGTATTTTCCAAGCATTTTATTTGCCTAAAAACCAAGATGGCGGTTCATGAAAAGGATTTTTCTGTCATGAAAAGAACTGATCTCATGAGAATGAATCTTTTTCACGAGATCAAATCCTGTGTCAGACCTTTACCTCTATCCTGAAAATGACTTCCAATAGGAAATAATGAGAGCTTAACAACTGAATAACTTTGCAGCAGGTTAATATTTTTGCAACAAACAAACACTGGCAGTTCTGTTACCCAAGTTCTTTCTACCATACAAAAATCACACCAAAATTCCATACCATTCTGGCACAAGGTGACGAGGAAAAACTACAGAAAGTAGTGACTTTTAACTTTTAAACAATCTGGTTCTCAGAATCTGCACATCCAACCAGAAGAAAACATGCCAAGTCAAGAGATCTACCCCACAGAACAGCTCATACCAAATTTTGTGCAAATCTGTTGAACAGCCACAAAGTTATTAAAGTGCAGAATTTGAGGGATTAACATTAAGCAGTTACTAACCTAACTATAGAAGCATGACTGAGCCCAATGGTCTACAGAGCCAGAGTCAGGTGCCAGTAGGGAGGTAAGCACAAGTACAGTAAGGCAGGTATGTCAACAGTCCATAGATTGCTGCAAGGAATGTTACAGCACTCACCAGTGGTGCTCTGTCATCTGCCATTCTGACCTCTACTCTGCTCATCCACATGACCAGCATGCTGCTAACCATCCCACTGTATGGATTACCCAGCTATGGCATAAGTCACGCCGCATGCATCCCCTTTATGCTGCATGGCCACACAATGGGCTCCATACACACACTGTGGCACCAGTGGGTGTGCAACCATGTGACCAGCAAGGATCTTTAAAGGACACAAGGCAGAACTGCAGGCATTCCTAAGGAATAGAGAACCAGGAAATGGATGACGTGCATTTTCTGGAGAGCCAGAAGAACAAGCCAGTCCTAGCACATTGGGACTACACATACTGGTGTGACAAGGAGGTAAAGGGCAAGGTGTAGTGGAGGTGCATGCAGAACCACAGTTACAAGGCCCTGCACAGTCCCATACCATGGCCGGCCATACTGCAGTCTATACAGGTGGCCCACATAACCATATTCCCAGTGCCGGGAGGTGGGGATCCACAAAGTCATGGCAGGAGTGCAGGACTGGGCACATGACTGTGGAGAGCACTGCCCTGGTGTTCATCCACAGTACTGCTGGTGTGCCAGACGCAGTGTCAGATAGGCTGCTAGCACTACTGCTGATGAGGCACACTGCAGAGGGTATGGCAGGCCAGTAGTGGGTGCCCTGCAACACTCAGGATGCTGACCAACCTGAGGATACCCATGAAATATACTGTAACCGGGATGGTGCAATCTTCCTGCAACACAACAGCAGGCCCACAGAGGACCTTGTCCTGTGTATGCCCCCAACGATTCTTGCAGTACTTGGCTGGCAGTGAGGACTTGTTTATGGATGGGACATTCCGCTGCTCACCGCCACTAATCGTGCAACAGTATACCACGCACAGGATGTGTACAGTGGTCATTTGCCATTAGTGTACATCCTCATGCCATCGCTGACCAAACAAGCATAGGCACAGGTGTTTGCCAAGGTGCATAAGCTGGTGGGTGGGGTGCAGCCTAAGACCACACCTTGATTTTTGAGTGGTGGCCTGGTGTACTTTTGGGACCACCTTTGAGGTCGCCACCCTCAGGGGCAGCTTCTTCCATTTCTGTCAAGCCATCTGGTGGAAGATACAGCAGACCCCTGGTCAGGAGGAGGAGTTTGCACTCAACATTTGCATATTCCTCACACTGGCATTCATTTTGGTGCCTGCTGTGGAGAGTGTGCTGCGCCTCCTGACCAGCCCTTTACAGGTCCAATGAGGAAACTCAGGCCACTCCTAGAGTACTTTGAGGTAACATGGGTGTGTTGGCCAGTGGGCAGGATGGCATGCAGGCACCCACTGTCACCCATAACAGCCTGGAACATGTATCAACTGACCTCGATGGGCTGGCCTGGATGAACAACTCAGTGGAGGGCTGGCACTGTGGGTTCAGCACAAGGCTAGGTGTGAGCCATCACATATGGCAATTCCTCAACTGCTTGTTGGAGGAACAATACCTCACTGAGTCTGCATGAAACAGCTGCTGTCTGGTGCCACTGCTGCATCCCAGAAGTGGATTTACTAGGACCTCACCCAGTGGATTGAGTCAATCGTGGAGGAGTATGACAAACGCACCACACCCAACTACCTGCATGGCCTTGCATTTAACTTTCAGCTGCAGGTATAGTCAGGTGTGTGCCCTGCAGTGCTGATGTCCCCTGGTCCGCTGGTCATCCCATATCCAGATCCATTGGCTCCATGCTCCTGTGGTGTTGGCCCTGGCCAGCGCTCTGCACTGTATCTCCCAGGGTGGCCCCTCCCACCAGTGCTTCCTTCTATGTGGCAGCCAGCTGCATCCATCATGCACACTCACCTCCTTGCATCCATTGCATCCATGCTGTGTGCCCTGGTGCTCCTGCCACTTGTACCTTGTGGTGCTGCAGCCTTCTGCTGTGGCCCCATCCTGCTGTGTCCTCTTCATGCCACCTTCCTCCCCTGCACACTGGGTGCTATTTAGCCCCCTTTTGTCCTGCATCTCCTTGTACTGGAGGCAATTTTTTCATTTTTTTTAATCACCTGATTCACTGTTTTGACATTCATCCCATCCCTGTGAGTTGTATCAGCTTCTGTCTCATACCTGTGCCCTTTCAGTATTCATGATGCTGCATTCACCTTAATCACATAGACCCTAAGCTGTAGAGGAGGGTTTGATGCAAATTACAATACTTAAAGTTTCCAAATGGTTAGTAAACAATATTAAGGAACATTCATTGAAATTTTACTTAAATATAACTCAGAACCAAAACAAAAGATATCCTGACTTTATTAAGGTTTTCACATTTCACAGTAATGTCTTAAAACATAGATATAGGAGAAGGGTTCCATGACAACTGAATGAAAGTAAACTCGCCACAGTAACAAATGGTGCGATGAAACACCACAAGACAGAAACCCACTGTCACAAACAACCAGAGCAAAACAGTGCACAATTCTCACTAGTGCAAATTTACTATTTCAACAACACACCACCATGGATCACCACTCCAGCACACTTCAAGGAAGTGCAAATTTATTATTCCAACACCATGCCACCATGGATCACCACTCAAGTGAAATTTGAGGTTGTGTGGTTAAGGCACCTCACCATATTGTACACCACACGGTTCTATCTTGCAGCTTTTTCATCACGCAGTATTGACTGTGCTCCATTTGTCCACAGGGACTTGTCATGCTACAAGAAAGAAGTGGGTTCAACTACAAATTGTACTTGTAATTTACGGAAACTGAGGATTTTGCATGTTCTATTGTGCTGCCTGGTACACAAATTAGGAATAAGTTTTTAGTTAAGATAATAGGAACAGTGTATGTATCACCAGTGTTTATATTAGATTCACTTTTTAATGCTCAGAATATGGACTTACTGAAGAAGCTTTCTATATTACTTCTCGAAGTGGAAAGATTAGGAGTAAATCTGTTCAGATAACTGATGTGATAGTGTAATAAAATATTAATCATTAATGTTAAGTGGACATATGAACATAAAAAAAGTCTTTTAGACTTTTTGCCTCTGTACAGAGTATAGGGATCACAGACAACAAACATTACAGGGGGTGTAAGTAGCCAGATCTGAACCTTGTAATGTCTTGTTTAAACTCAGAAAGAGCATTAGATTGGCTTTTGAATGAGTTAGCTAAAAATGTTAGACATAATGTCCAATTTTCATTACTATTACTGGTATGATGTATATTAAAACCTCAATGCTCAATGATTAATTTTATTACTATAAACAACAAATTATGCTATCTAATCTAATGTGACCCACTTGGAGAACTGGGTAATAGCTATTGAATCTACTATGTGCTTTTTATATTAACTTTGACATGACAATTTATTTACACACATACAGATAGCCCTTTTGCAATTATGAGCGTCTTATAATGAATAATGGATTTGCTCAAATCTCTTCCATTGTAATTTTAATATGTATTTACCCAAGCTTATTGTATTACACATTTATTATGTACTGACCTAATGAATGATCAATAAAGGTTAAAGAAAAGTTTAGTAGCAGCCCCTCCTTTTGCGACCTGCAATAGAGTGGTATGATAGGGGCTCATGATGATTACCTACCCAACTACCCTCTGCTGTACTACTCCTCAGAGATGGCAGGGTACCTCATTTCTACTATGCTTGTGAGGCAGGTTTACAGTTTGGTTAACTGCTGTGTAAGGTGATTCTTTGCGGTTTACTCACTATGTATTCTTTGACTATTACACTGCATGATATTGTTGAAAACTGCACTGTGTAATGGGAGGGTGCTGCTAAGGAGAATGATATTTGTTGTGGCTACTTGCTTGCTTTCACAAATCATTGTTTTACTGTTGTAGAACACTGCCACGACTCCGTGAAGTTACAGTAGATTCTCATGCCACAACACAAGGATGACTCATAGCCTGTGCTTCTCAAAGAGTGTGATTCTTGTTTTCTTCTTGTTACTGTTGAAGATCATTGTTGCTGGTTTCATGTATTATCTTAGAGGTTCTCATTACTTTTCACTTGCCTTTCAGGACCCTCCCCATTAGCACCTACTACAAAGTCATTGCAGGCCTATCAAACTTAGGTGCAATCCCCCCACACACACACAATGAATCTTTGTGTTTAGCCTAGGAGTTCAACCTCACATAAAGGTCTCATCTCTCACCCTTCCATATGGCCCTATACTCCACTGATCTCATTATTTCATTATATGGGATATCATCTGTCACATGTTGAATGTTGGGGACTGATGTCCCATCCAAATGCAAATAATTTCTTGCACCAAAAAGACTCTAACCCATGGTAGCATTTTTTCATGAGACAGAAGTTCTAATGAAAGATGGTTCTCAGTTACACAGAGAATGGGTAGGACAAGTCCTACAAGCCTCTGCCCACACAAAAAGTGGGGTGGCTATACTAGTCCAAAAATCACTAAGATGGTCAGCCACCACCATGGAGTAAGACCTCCATGGTTGATGTCTCGTGGCTCTTATAGATACTAATCAGGCCCTATATTCTCAGCTAACATATATGTTCCTAATGAGGATGACCCAGCATTGTTCCATAATGTAGCACAGAATAAGGGGGATCTGACTACCACCAACACACTGGTATTATGGAGGGATTTCAATTTCACCTTGTTCTTTGCACGGATAGAAGCTACTGAGTTTTGAGCCTCATGCACTTGGGCCTTGGACAGTAACACTTTATGCAAGACCAGGGCCTGGCAGATATCTGACACCTTTTTCAACACAGAAAGAGGGCCTACACTTGCTACTCTGCCGTGTATGGTGTGTACAGCCATTTGACTTTTGGTTACCCTCCCTCCTCTCACACAGACTGTATCCAGTTCAACCATTATGCTCTTAATTTTCTCTGACCATATTCCAGTCAAGCTTCACTTCCTGTGGATGACATTACCTCAAATCCCTCCTGGAGGTTGGACCTACTGCCCTCAAAGATTCAGAATTTATCCCTGGGCCCAAAAAGGGACTGCTCTATTTCTAGCCAAAATAACCCTTTGGACAGCTCTGCAAGGAGAACATCAGAGGCCTGCAAGGCCATGACCAGGGTAAAATTATTGCATTTGCTGCTCACTGCAGGAGTTCTAGAACAACAACTTTGCACCCTGGAGCAGGACCTTCTGATCAAAGAGGTTCACTTTAAGGAATCCTGACCCAACAGCAGAGTTATATAGATACATCTTCAACTTGCAAATGAAGATCAATACTCTCCTGTCTCAGAAAGATGAAATAGCAATCAGGGGTGTAGCCAGGCATTTCAGATCTGCACACCAGGTGGACTCACTGCTACCCCACCCCTTGTTAGGGTGAGCCACCCTCTGGTTGTAGCCAGACAATACACAAATGTACACCAGGACCCTATTTGGCACAATAAATACAACTTTTGTATCTCATGACAATGGTTGCTGCCATACATGGGTAAATAAAAATGTCATGCATTGTTCCCTAAGACACCTACATACCAGCCCAGAGCCTGTAAAGTTGTATTGTCCTTGGGATGCAAAGAGAGTATTAGTGACCAGTCCTTCTAGTTTCAACTCCTATGAATAAAATTACAGAAAGGTTCAGCATTTTCTTTGTTAGTTTTCATGGAAGAAGGAAGCAGTTCACAGCCTATTTGCTACCCCCTAAATAAAATTGCACACCATGGAGTGCTAGGAGTATGCCTGCTACACCCATGATAACAATTCTCATACTCAAACACAAGTATTGGAAAAGAAGAAAGAAAGGGCAAAGCCTCAGCATATCACTTGTGTCAACAGCAAGGAGAAAGGTTTATTGCAGGATTGAAGGTCCTACTGGGCAAGATAAATCTTCTACAAAGACTGTCAGCACTATCATGTGCCAATTCTATGCCAAATTGTATCATTTTCCTATCCCCAGACCTGTAAGGTGCAAGCTTTGATCACCTTCATTTCTCCCCAGACTCACTCCAGAACAGTCAGCCAAGCTGGGGCACCCTCACAACTGAGAAGGTCACCAAAGCTTTCTTATCTTTAAATGATGGCAGGCCCCTCAGAGTGATAGGTACGCTGCAGAATTATTTAAGCCACCCATCCCCAGGCTGTGTTCCTTCTGTGCAAAGTCTACTATGAGGCAGAGCAAAAGAGACCCTCCATCCCACTCTTCATGAGGCCACAGTCAAGGTTCTTACCAAGAAAGGGTATGACCACACCCTACCCTCCAGCTATGACAAACATTGATAGCAAGATTTATGCTAATGCCCTGGAAACAAGGCTTGACCCACTCCTGCCCCAACTGATGCAACCCATCCCAGGAAGATTAGTCAAAGGCAGAGTTATCTCAGATCACACTCACTTCCTTTTAAACATTATGCCTGTACTAACAGTACCCCCTCTATCTGCCGTGGAGGCCATATATTTTTAAAAGCCTTGAGTTGGTGAAGTCGGTGTACTTACACCAGGTTTTAATGCACCTGGGACTGGGTATCCACTTTCAGTCCTGGATCCAGACACTGCAATCCTACCTCTGCTGCAAGGGTGCTAACTTCTCTCTATCAGTCTCTTTCCCACTCTGCTGAGGCATGAAGCTGGGACACCTGGTATCACCCCGCTGTTTGTGCTGGCAGTGGAGACCTTAGCAGTTGTCATCAGGTAACATGCCCAGATCACTGGAATCCATATTGGCCAGACATTTTATTCAGCTATGATGTACACTGATGAATTATTTGCCTTATTCAGTGATGCTGCTTCATCCACCCGACCTCAGTCAGATCTGTTGGCTCTTTGTTCTAATCTCTGGACTAAGAGTAAACCAATGCAGAACAGAGGCCTTCCCTCGATCCAGCCTATAAAGCCCCCTTTTGAAGTCCCTTGGCCTCACATGGTCACCCATAGGGATTACTTATCTGGGCATTTAGGTCACCCAGAGTCAACTAGCATGTGCGAGGCTACTCTCTTCTCCATGCTAAAAGAGCCAAAACAGAGTTTGACAGATGGTGGTGGCTAAAGTTTACTATGGTAGGTAAAATTACTGCTATCAAAATGTACTCTACACCTAAACATTTTTGTTATTTCACATTTACAATACATATATCCCCAAGGTGGCTCATCCAGGTTGATGAACTTTATAGGCAGCTTTATCTTGGAGAGTGCATACCCCAGATACAGTGGCAATAAACTAAGGGCAGATTGGTCAGTAGGTGGGTGGACCTCCTTGAATTATATGCTTTATGTGGGCATTCAGGGCATTCCAAACACTGCTGTGATTCAGACCCCTCACTGAGTTATCTCAATTGACCCATATGGAAATGGATCAAAATAGAGGACTGGCTCCAACACTTCTTCTTTTTCCATCTCCTTCCAAAAGCTAAAATGGCACCCTACTATCCCATACTCCATTCAGTACTGCTACAAAATGCATAAATGGCTAGACCTAAATTCCAAACCAATTACCCATGTATCATTTTGTGACTACTTAATCATTACATTAGATAGAAAACCATAATCCTGGCCTACCTGTCAGTTGAAGGCTTACTACATTTCAATATATATTAAGTGAAAGTAGTTTGGTGGTAGACACATTTTAGGCTTTGTAGAATAGATGGAATCCTCAGGATGATTTCTGAGATATTTGCAATTATGTAGCACTGTGAAGAAATTATTGCAATGTGCCAAGAGCCCTTCCCTGTCTCCCAATGATTAATGCACTAAAAAGATTTAGCAGTGAAACTATACAAGGCAATCAGAGATACTATCCACAATCAATCTATTTCTCTGAGAACAAATAGGACAAACTCCAAGGTACCCATATTAAGGAATTGGACTTGGAGACCTGCTGGGCATTCTACCATAGGTCATTCAGGGATGCACACAGTAACTTAATTCAACACACAATGTTGCAGTCCTGCTACAGAATGCCAGCAGCTGTACACATGATGCAGCTAAAACCTGATGGCTGTTGCTGGAGGTGTAGTTCCTCTCATGGGAAACTGAAGCATGTGCTATGGTCCTGCCCTCTGATCCAACCCTTGTAGGGCACAGATTTGCCTATTGCCTCCACAGTGCTAAAATGCACTGTTTCCTGTTCTCCATATACTGGGTATTACAGGAGAAGTCCATCTTGTTACCTCTAGGGGACATAGTATGTCCACAAAATAATTGTAGCTTCCTTATTGATTACACAAAGGTTAGGCAATCAAGCCTTATAATGGCATTGGAGCATGGAGATCATCACAGTGAGGCTGGAATGTTGCTCACCCCATGATAAGATAGACCCTTGAAGTGCCTTTCGAGCAATGCTGTAGCCTCTAAGAAATTGACTTTACATGAACTAGTGCAGATCGTGGGCACTTCAAGTTTGCTCTGCCAGATCATCCCATTGGGAGGATCTTTGTGGCAGATGGCTAATTTGGGGTCAGGAACTCAGTATTGTATCATCAGATCTGGGTGACCTAAGGTTTCGAGGATCTGTATGGTGGTTGAAATTCATAGCACATTTTAATGGTGTGTCAATGTGGCCAGAGATGGCAGACAGCCAAGGACAGAAACTGTTCATTGGCACATCTGGAGTGCTAACATTTGGGCCTTACTTCAATGGTAAATGGTTCAGTGGAACAGCCATCCTTGTGACATGTGACAGGGCTCATGAGACAGATTACACTGTTAGAATTTTTCCCAGTTGTGGTGGCCCTGTTTATATGGGGGACCCCAAATGCAGAACAAGCAGGTCATATTCTGTCCAATAACATCGGGTGTGCACACCATAAATAGACAGTTAGTAGCCAAAGGCCCATTGAGTGTTTTAATGAGAATATTTGTGATAAAATGCATGCTACTGAATGTCCATTTTAAAGCCATGCACGTTCATGGCATTGAGAGCAGTATTGCTGATGCTTTATGTCATTCATAGTGGCAGAAAATCAAGGAGTGTGCACCATCAGTGGACTAGAATCAATGGCCAGCCCTTTCTGTGGAATGTTGTTACAGTAAAATCTGGGAGAACATAGGTAAAGTCATTGCCCCTGGACCAGAGTGGCCTACTGCCAGGGCATGAAGCATTACCATGCTGTCCAAGCAGAGGTAGGATGGCTGAACAGCTGGCCCATTTATGCAGACCAATTATGTAGCTATCTCATGGAAGCCAAATGGCAGTGTCTGACTCCTTGGGTTGCAGGGTAACAACTGGTGATCCTGTTCTGGTTCTCCAGGGCATGGAGTTTCACAGACAACACCCACTGTTTGAAGGCCCAGAAGGTCCTGGAAAGGTGGAGCAAAGTGCACCCAAGTGGGAAAATACCAGTTGTCCGATCAAACTTGCCATTCTTGAGCAATTATGGGAAGCCCTTCCAGTGATTTGCTAGTCTGCTTATGAAGCCTTTGTCTACAGGACAGCCTATACCTTGCTGTTCTGTGGGGCATTCTGGTACCCGAGCTGGTGCAGATGACAAAAACTGGCACCACAAGAAGCCTAGGAGAGTCAGTTACTGCAGGTGACCCTGGAAGGGGGTTCATGTGGCTGTGTCAGAGTAAGACAGACCAAACAAGTATTGTCTTCTGGTGTGTGGTGAAAGCCCCAATAGGATCAGCATGGGACATTGTATCACTGGCGGTTAATTACATGGCCTCTGCACAGGCCTGGGCGAGGTCTTCCCTATGGCATACAGTTGGCAAGCTGGCTGCCAACCAGTTTAGACACGCCAGTATTGAGTTTGGCAGTTCACTGGGAGGCTTGAATGCTAAAAGAATAACACCCATTCCTTCAGAACTGGGGCAGTAACAACTGCAAGGACCCAGGGGCTCTCTGATATGGACATCCATGCCATGGGGTGGTGCAGTTCCCAAGCATTTTATGCCATGTCCACCCTCACATTCCTCAAATTTGTTTATCTGTTTTCCAGATTCCTTTGATGGTTCCAAAGAAGTGTGGATCTGCAGGCACTGCTTCATCCATTGGGCAACAGAGTGCATGGGATGCCAACCTGGGGGAGGAACCTATCGATTCCAGAGAGGAAGGCACAGATTCACTGATTGGGCAAGAAAGATACATGCTGGGAGCAACTTCTTCTCCAGCTGGTGGCAGATGCCCAACAAAGACTTTTCACCAGACATAGATAGATAGATAGATAGATAGATAGATAGATAGATAGATATAAAGAATAGTGGATGGGCATCCATGCACAACCAGCCTGTTATTGTGCCTGAGGGGTTCTGATAACATCTGACACCTCGGAGAGCGAAGCTCAAGAGGTCCGATAGTATCAGAACCCCGAGATGGCATAAAAGGCTGGTTGTGCATGAGGATGCAAATCCACTATTTTATATAGTGTATAGTGCCCCGAAAATCACTTACAGTTCTTTTTTAGAAGCCTTTACTTTTTGTAAGCGACAAAATGTTCAGTGGAAAAGGGTGGTTGCCAACTGGTTGCTAAGCAGGAGGCATGGCTACATGTCTAGTGCATCTTCCTATTGCTGGTAGGTACATTAGAGGGTTAAAAAAAAACATTGCGTAATACAACGCTGCTAAGCGAGAGAGCTGTGGAGTAGGGGGTCATTTTTATTTTAATTTTATTTTCAAGTCCAAATATTTGGTTGTTCCTGCATTTCTCATATCTGGTTGATCCTGCATCTTGTAAGGCTCTGATGTGACTGTCGCTGCTGGAGCCTGGATCCGTCCATTTCTGCACGCTATAGTGCGTAATGCATGCGTGGAACCTCTAGAGTTTTCAAAATGTTGTTCTGCTGCAGTAGGGTATTATCACATTCCATGATCTTGAACTGCAGCAGAACAACATTTTGAGAACCTCCAGTTTCCATGCACAACAATGGTCCACTATACACTATAGATAGATCGAGGACAGATAGGTAGATAGATAGATAGATAGATAGATAGATAGATAGATAGATAGATAGATAGATATCTTATTCTTATACAAGATAGTACATGTCATTAGGGAAAAAATCCTTGTTTTCAAGAGAGTCCTGTGTAGAAAACTATAAATTACCATTAACAATAATAATAAAATGTAATATAAACACATACAATACGATACTACACACACAACTTATGTACATGCACAACAGGTCATTCAATTCTCTATGTGCAACAACATCTGATACAGTTAAATTTTAACAGTTGCAAATCACTGCAAAGGAATAATTTACAGCAGTGACAAATTTATGATGGAGGTAGCTGTATGCATTTCAAAGGGAAGAATATTCCAATAGTGAGCTGCCTAGAAGTGTAACATTTTCTCCCAAATCTGGTCTTACAAATACTCAGAGCGATCTTTTTATGTCACCAGATCAAGTGGATGTGTGAGTTGGCATTGTTTCTCTGCCAAAAACTGCTCTGTATATATTTATATGTTCTCGGTTAGAAATTGACAGTTTGTGTAAACATTTTATCCATGTTTTCTGATTTTTTGTTTCAAGTGTTGAACACTCTAATTGTAACAACATGTCACAATAGTGCATTTAAAGTTATGAATAGATCTGGTTTTATGTACTGAGGTGACATCCCATGGCTGTGCATGTAAATAGTTGCTATTGTACATAGGTTACACAACCAGTTTTGGGTTGTGGATCCTGGGCTTGCCTAGGACTAGTGTTTGTTTGTATGAAACTTGTTATAATCCAATAAAGAAGGTTTTAAAAAACAAAAACAATAGTGCACATTAAATCTACATCTCAGAATGAAAGATGTTATACACTTATGGAAAGTACTCACAAGTTTCTTTAAATGATGCATGTTCTATCTGACTTGGGCAATAGCAACCCCAAATGTAACTACCCAATTCATGTAATTTATGTTTTCTGTCTTGCTGTAATCACCTCTGTACATTAATATTTATTAAGCATTGTTGGTATATCTTGCATAACTGTCTGCTTGTTCTGATGTGGAGCCTTTGCAAAAGAGTCACTGACTCAAAGGTTGTAATTCAAACTTTAAATAAATAAATAAATAAATAAATAAAACCGAGCCATTCTATACTATGTCTTATTCAGCCTGTCCATAAGTTTCTTGCTTGAACCTCTATGTATTAGATTTCCATACTCTAAAGATGGCAGTATCATTTGTTCTGCTATTGTTTTACATGTTTGTCTGTTTAAATATTTTGTAGTGTTCCTAAGAGCTCCTATCTTTTTATTTGTAGTAGATATCAGTGTAGTAATATGTTCAGCAAAGCTTAGTTCTGAATCAAATATTACCCCTAAATAACAATATTTTTTACCTGTTCAATTTACTCCCATTATCAGCATGTATATGTACAGTAGTTTAGATGCACCCTTGATTCCAAAATGCAAAACTTTAGATTTTTTTATATTCATCTGAAGCTTCGCTTATTGAACCACTATCTGACCCTGTCAAAATCTGACTGAAAATTTGCTTCCAAAGCATGCAAGTTTACTCCTGAAGAAACAATTGCCGTCATCTGTGTATAACCTGCACCACCCATGGAAGATCGTTATTAAAAAGTAAAAACAACCCATGGGCTATGGTTTATTAAATGATAAAGTCTGAGATGCAGACATCCTTCTAATCCTAGTCCACCCAAAAATTAGGGTGCTAAGTGAGATAGACACCAACATAGAGATGTCAATAGGAGAAGTGCAGGGTAAATGGAGAAAGTGACAAACACAATAATGACAGAGATGGGACAAAAGGGTAAGACCATCAAGAAATGGAGGGTAATGAGTATCAATGCCCATAGTCTGGGCAATAAGCCCTTGAACTGGTGGCCTTGATGGAAGATGGTTGCCTGGATATTGTAGCAGTAGCAGAAACATGGTACACAGAAAACCATGACTGGGATGTTAACATACCAGGGTACACAACTTACAGGAGAGACAGGGAGGGTGGTGGGAGTAGCTCTCTATGTAAGGGAAGGATAAAAGCAACTGAACAAAGAGTAAACAGGGAGGAGAGGAGGCACTGTGGGTCACCTAGAGACTGGAAATGGCACCACAATCTGCACAGGGTTGTATACAGACCCCATGTCAGGGAGGGAATGGACAAGGATATGATAGAAGGCATACTTAGGATGGCAGAGAAAGGGATATACTGTTGATAGGGGACCTTAATATGCCACCTTGCTGCAGCCACATCCAAAAGCAGGGCCATTCTTGATGCCCTTCAGGTGGCATGCCTCAGACAGCTAGTTTTGGAACCTACTCTTGAGGGAGCAATCTAGACCTCATTCTCTCAAATGTGGACAGTGAGAGGATCTCAGATCTAGAAGTGGGTAGCTATTTGGGAACAAGTGACCACCAAACAGTGTGGTTCACAATAAACTCAGCTACAGAGTCAAACCATACAAAAGTGAAGGTTCTGGACTTCAGGAGGGCTGACTTTGGCAAGATGGGAGAGTGCCTTAGAAAAGCACTAGCAAACAAGCTAGAAGGAGGGTGGAGCAACAATGGGAATATCAAACTGCCATCACAGAGGCAACAAGCCTTGTGTGAGGCAAATAAACAAATCAAAACAAAGAAAAAGCCACTATGGTTCTCAAAAGAAGTGGCAGTGAAGGTTAGGGAGAAAAAGATAGCATTTAGGAAGTATAAGGAAACACAGAAGGAGCAGGACAGAGATCTGTACCAGTTAAGGCAGAAGGAAGCAGGGAGGGTAGTCAGAATGGTAAAGGCACAAACTGAGAAAAGATAGCCAACTTGGTTAAGAAGGGGATAAGACCTTTATAGGTATATCAGGGAGTGTAGAAAGACAAAGGAGGGATAGTGAGGCTAAATAGAACAGATGGTGGGAGGGCAGAGAGTGACAGTGAAAAAGCAGGGATACTGAATTAATAGTTCTGTTCAATATTCACAAAAGAGGAAGTGGGAGGTGTCTAATCCAATTAACAGAAGCACTGTGGAGAGGGGGATGATCCCAGTCCTCTCACAGAAGAAAGGGTTCTGAAAGAACTCCTAAAACTGAAGGTGGACAAAGCAATGGTGCCAGATGGAATTCACCCCAGAATTCTAAAAAGAATTAAGAGAACTAGTGACACCACTGACTACTCTTTTTAACAAATCATGGAAGGATGGTGTGGTAGCTGAGGACTGGAAGAAGGCTGATGTGATTCCCTCCACAAAAGTGGGAGCAAGACAGAAGCAAGAAACTACAGACCTGTCAGTTTGACCTCTGTAGGAAAAGTGATGGAATCACTTCTGAAGGAAAGAATCATTGAGTACCTAGAGGCCAGTGGGGCACAGAACCCAAGGCAGCATGGGTTCACAGCGGAAGGTCATGTCAGATGAATCTAATTGATTTCTTTGACTGGGTGACCAAAGTAGTAGAGACCAGATGTGGGCTGTGGACATGGCCTACCTAGACTTTAGCAAAGCATTTGACACAGTCCCACACAAAGATTAGTAGTCAAATTAATCTAGCCTTGGAGTGGGTCCCAGGGTGGTAGCCTGGGTAAAACATTGGCTGAACAACAGGACACAGAAGGTAATTGTAAATGGAGTCCACTCTACAGAAAGAGGGTTACTAGTGGGTACCACAGGGTTCAGTACTGGGTCCAATCCTTTTAATGTTTTTTACAAGTGACATTGCAGAGGGACTGAAGGAAAAGTATGCCTTTTGCAGATGACACAAAGATCTGCAATAGGATTGATACACAAGGAGGCATGGAAAGGATGAGAAGGGACTTGGCAAGGTTGGAGGAATGGTCAGAAGTATGGCAGCTTGATTCAATGCAAAGAAGTGCAAGTAATGCACCTGGGAAACAAAAACCCAGGGAAGATTACACAATGGGGGGTAGTAATAACAACAAAATGGAAAGGGATCTGAGGGTAATCATATCAGATGACCTTAAGGTTGGCAAGCTATGTGAGAAGAAGGTAGGGAGGGCTGGGGGATAGTGGGACGATAGGGAGAGCCTATGGCCCACCCATTCTGCACATTTCCCTACCTACAGGATAAGCCGTAGATCCTAGTTAACCAACAGCCTATTTCTTCCTACCCCCAAAAAGAATTGCCTTATGTTTGTCCCATGCATTCTTGAATTCTCCCATAGTTTTAGACGTCACAACCTCCTCAAATGCTGTTCCATGCATCACCACCCTCTGTGAAAAAATACTTCCTCACATTGCCCTAGCCGTCCCCTCCATCTTCAAATTGTGTCCCTTGTTCTTGCATCTCTTTTCTGAAAGATGCTACCCTCTTTGACTTTGTTGATTCCACTGAGCTACTTAAAAGTTTCTATCATGTCCCCCTCTCCCTCCTTTCCTCAAGGGTATACATATTAAGCTCCTTTAGTCTCTCCTCATATGGCTTCTCTTGCAGACCCTGCACTATTTTAGTTGCCTCCTCTGGACTCCTCTATTCTGTCTATGTCCTTGGGGAGAGGGGTCTCCAGAACTGGATGCAGTACTCCAGTTGGGGTCTCACCAACTGTCTGTACAGAGGGATAACAACTTCTTGTTTTCTGCTGGTGATGCCTCCCCATACATCCCAGTATCCTCTCAGCTCTCCCTACTGCCTTCTGACATTGCTTGACAACCATAAGGTAATCTGATATGATTACCTTCAGGTCCCTTTCCATTTTTGTTGTTGTTACTAACTCCCCCCATTGTGTAATCTTCCACTGGGTTTTGTTTCCCAGGTGCATTATTTTGCACATTGGCTGGGACTTGCTGTTCAACTCTTTTTTTTATCAGGACCTTGTGCACAGTTTACAGTGAGCTGCTTTGGGGTTGGGCTGCATCTGTCCTGTGGCAGCTTGAGAGTCTTTCAGGTCTATGATACAAGGAGAAAAAGGGAATGAGTCAAATTCTTCTGAAGTGATCATCTGCTGTGGTTGGCATGGGGTTTGTGGGACTACAAGACTTGTACTCTGTTCAGGGGTCATGGTCCAGTCTCATTAGGCTTGTCTGTGGGTTTGATAACACCAAACGTTAGTAGTCACTTCCTGGCCACATGACCTCCCAACTCCTAGGTAGAGATGTTGTAAAGTTTTAAAGGTGAAATGAATAAAATGGCTGATAGTATGCCAGTGTTTCATGCCTTTTATAGCTATTTACATAGTAAGTGGACAATGAGTTTTGTCCACATATTTTTACTTACTTTGTTTTAGTCTGATATTCTGTAATCTACTGATGAACATGATTTTTCTCCAAGCTGAGCTGTAGTTTGCTATGCACATGTAGAGACTGCTATGTCACTCCTCCATGACAGTCAACAGTGAAACTGAAGTCATGTGGAGGCATAATATGTGGATTGCATCATCTTGTGACTGTCATTTTTGACTTCTGTGTAAACTGAAACTGAAGGTATTTGCTTTTATTTGATGGTTATTTATTATTTCTATCTACTTCTACTTTATGTTTGTTTTCTAGGTTTTGTGCACGTGTTGATTAATAACACGTCCTGTAGCATCTTATGAATGTTGATGCTTATTTTAACAACTGGATTACACACTCTAGCAGAACACTCAGCTATTATGCTTTTACTACAACTGTGATAAAGGAAACAAAATAGGGTGGTCTGGGTCTTGATGTTTTAGCATGAATTTTAAATAATTACTATTAGAGGCTTCATTATCAATAACACAAATGTACTCCTTTACTGCACTTTATGCGGGGTGGAGGTTAGCAGCTTGCAGTCAATGGGAGTATGTGACAGATTTTTCCATAAGGTATATTTTGAATCCTTGGGTTTGAAAGTTAAGAAATTGTATTACCCTTTTTTTGGTATTTAGTTCTCTTTTGTGAGTTTGCCTCCATTCATCTGTCCACCAGCTTTTTGCAGTGTCATTGCAATGTGCTTTTCTGTCAGCAACCATGGTATACATTCTTGCTTTTCTTCTTATCTTCTTGCTTGATGTTACCTTTATTTTTCTTGGTGCAAAGAAGTTAGATTCAAAACAATATTTAACCAAAGATTGTATATGTAATATTTGTGCTTGTTTTAGTTTATTCAATCTTAGATTATGAGTCAGCCTGCAAATGCACAGTATTATCAGGAAGTTAATAGTGCTGTTGTGATCCTTACATGGGGGTAAAGGAGAAGGAGAGCACTCATCTGATTATGATTTCATAATTAGTTCAGTTTGCCTTTTTGGTCATATTGTGATTCATTCTCTGTGCTTGATTGTGAGATGTAAAGTCATGTTTTTAGTGATGCAGCAAGCTGAAGAGTTGATTATCCTCACTGTCTCTTTCAGCACTGTCCTTACTCTTTGAGAAGGTGTGAGGCCTTTTCAGTGTATACAGTATCTATATTTTTCACTTGTACAATTTTAACCTCACATAACTCTCAGACTGAGATGGTTATTCATTAAGAATAGCTAGCTTCCAATTCAGCAGGTAATCCTTACTTGTGTGGTAAATACAGGCCAGTGTGTTATCTGTACAAGTCCCAGCATACACTTTTGAATACTGTATTGATGTAGTTACTTACTCCAGAAATGTGTTCACTGTTACCATTTGTGAAGGTCTGTCCCAACCAATAATACGTGCCATAGATTGCCTTGATCATGTTTAGTGTGTGTCCCTTATAATAGATAAACTTAAGTCTCAGGGACTTGATATTCTGCTAAAAAACAAAAAATAGTCTAATTTGCCCTTTATCTAGGTCACTTTCTCATTCATGGATTTGTTTTATACACTTGGGATACCATCAATTAATTCAGGTCAGAATTCTTATTTATAAGGTCTTTTTCTTCCTCGTTTTGCTCATATGTTCTCCACATAGGTTTATGCTAAAGGTCTTACCATATTTTTTTGAGATACGTCCCACATGCTCATCCAGACATGGTGCGATATCTGCTTTGCTGTATAGCCCAATTAATGAGGTAGCAGCACCACCAAGCTTATTGCCTCCCTGTAACCATAGAACTGTATATGCACCTACATGTAAGCAGTTGGGATGATAACTTGCTATGATTTGATGAACGTTTGACTGAGGGACAAACCATACTGGGCCTACCTTGAGCAATTTCACAAGCATTATTGCAACTATTGCTAATTCAGGGTTGCTCACCAATAATTCACAAACAATGGCAGGCTATGGCAAGGTGGTCTGAAAGTGTCCAGTGGAGTTCCCGTGACTAGTTGCAAACTATACTGGGCCTACACCTGAGCAATTTCACAACCACTGATAATTAGAGATGCTCACCAACAATTCACAAAAAGTGTCAGACCTTGGCAAGAGTAATCCAAAAAGTGTCCAATGAAGGTTCCATGACTGCTTACAAACAAGACTGGACCTACCCTGAGCAATTTCACAACCATTGTTTCAACTTCTGTTAATTAGAGGTGATCACCAATAATTAACAAACAGTATCAGACAGCAGAAGTGTGATCCAAAAGTGTCCAGTGGAGGTCCCTTAGCTGGACAGAAACCAGACCGGCTGACCCTGAGCAGTTTTGCAACAATTTTTGTAACTCAGATAATTAGATGTGTTCACCAACAATTCCCAAACAGTGTCAGACCATGAGCAGGAGTAATCCATAAGTGTCCAGTGGCAATCCAATAACTGGTTACAAACAAGACCGGGCCTACCTGAGCAGTTTCACAACACCACTTTTGCAACTTCTGGTAATTAGAGGTGCTCACCAAAAATGTACAAACAGTATCAGACCATAGCTAAGGTGGTCTGAAAGTGTCCAGTGGCTGTCCCATGACTGGTTACAAACAAGACTGGACCTAACATGAGCATTTTCATAACCATTTTTGCAACTTCTGGTAATTAGAGGTGCTACCCAATAATTAACAAACAGTTTCAGACAGTAGCAAGAGTGGTCCAAAGGTATCCAGTGGCAGTCCCATGACTGGTTACAAATGAGACCTGACCAACCCTGAGCAGTTTTTCAACTGTTGTTGCAACTTCTGTTAAATAGAGGTGCTCACCAATAATTCATAAACAATGTCAGATCGTGGCAAGAGTGGTCTAAAAGTGTCAGTAGTGATCCCATGACTTGTTACAAAAGACCTGGCCTATGCTCAGCAATTTTGGTACTGCAGTTGCTAGCTACGATGATTATAGATGTTAACAATAATTCACAAACAGTGTCAGACCATGGTAAGTGGTCTGAAAGTATCCAGTGGTGGTCCCATGACTAGTTATAAGCAAGACCAGACCTACCTGAGCAGATTCACAACAGTTTGCAACTTCTTGTAATTAGAGGTGCTCATCATCAATAATTAACAAACAGTGGCAGACTATGGCAAAAGTGGTTTGAAAGTGTCCAGTTGAGGTATCATGACTGGATAGACACCCAGACTTGGCCTACCCTGAACAATTTTGCAGCTATTTATGGAACCTATACTAATGCCAATTATCATAAAAATAAAGTGCCCTGATGTAAGTATTTGAATTATTTTATTTTTTTCTTTTCTTTTGCAGTCATTGGTGATATTACTATGGATTCCATAGACATTGTAAACTCTAGCAAAGAAGAAATAAAGGATGCAGATCTCAATTGTGCCATGGTTCAAACTGTCATTCCTTACAGTTTTGAGTCTCTTGCATTAGATATCGGTAATACAACACCAATAATGAGGTGGTTGTAAATCCTCAGCCTGAAAAAACTGATGTTTCAGTAACTACATGGAGAGTCTGACATGATTTTTTTTTTGTTCCCTTTTCAGAAAGGGCAATTCATTTACTCAGTACTCCATTTGAGTAGTTACTGATACCCTTACAGAAATAATTATATGAAATGTTTTCATGCTGCACACATAAAACTACCCAAGTGATATGCATGCTGCAAGCATAGATTTAAATGTTAAATTGGAACCAATTGCATGCATATGGCATGCATGCAGCAACAAGTGTGGAAACCATGATTTTATGTTAAATTGGAAAAGACTGCATGCATGTGGCATACATGCAAAAGCAAGTGGTCACTGATAACTGCACACTTAAAAGTTAAGTGACTTTTCAGGATTACACCATACACAAGTGGGGTTGATGAGATTCAAACCCAAGTCTTTCTAACTTCAAGTCTCCTGGATTGCAGTTCATTGCCTTTAACCACTAAGCCATACTATCTACACATATGGCTTCTTGTACTTCAATACATACTGTATCTAATTAGATCTGCATGCATGTGGCATGCTTGTAGCCACTGTTATGCTTTTCAGTTTCTTTTTCTTCTCTTATTCATCTCAGTTTCACAGCTAAACTGCAGCACACATACCAATGGAAACACATATGTTTTCCCAGCTCCAATACACAAACTTACCCACAAAACTAGTCAATTACTTCTGTCTGGCCTGTACTCCTACTATTTTCTCTCCATGGTTTTGAATGCTTCCATGCAAACAGTCTTTAAGGTATAAACACAAAAGTTGCAATAACTTGAACATGGCCAGAACCCCCCATGAACACACACTGTAGCAGGCATGGCCATGCTGCAACAAACAACCACCAAGCATAGATATAAGTTAAAAGTCTTACCTGATTACTAGGAGCCAGGGTAGGAGTCTTTAAGAGATGATGTCCATAGGTCAGAGTGCTAGGCGTACCCCCTTTGAAATGAATGGAGTTATTTTTTGTTACTATTTTATATGTTATGATGGTGAGTTGGAGAACAATGAAGACCACTGTTCTACTAACAAGGATCTTGTCAGTTGATAGTGGCCTTCATTAATCTCCAACTCTCCATCCATAATGTATAAAATAGTAATAAAAAATACCCATTCAATTCAATGGTGCACACTACTGCAGTCTCATTTGCCCTTTATCATAATGTGCCTGAGTGTGGGAAGTGGAGGTCAACTTCACTGGGGAGGGCATAAAAGCCTGACTATAGTGGGGCTCAATAGTCTGTGCATACCATACTGCTCAGCTGTCCATGAATGCAAGGGACATATCTAGAATGTCTGTAACATCTCTAAAAGATACAACTTATTTGTTTTGACTGAAAAGTGATATGCAAATCAGGAAACATTCAAATGTATAAGATTCAGCTGCATATAACCCGGGCAGTGCATCAGATTTGGGCTTAAACCCACCCAATTACTAAACAATTTTTTCCTGGCTGAAGTTCTGCCCCCCCCACAAAAAAAAAGAACTTTGTCCTGAATTTTCTCCCTGACTCCATTCCATTCCATTCAGTACCCATCCTCTCTGGGTCATGAAGCTGCCCAAAGGTGAAGAAACATGTCTGGAGATCACCTGCAGTGTGGTCATACAGAGGCCAGGTGGGCACTTATTGAGTAAAGTTAAATCCAAATTTAATGCATTATTACCACACCATAAGAACAACCTCAGGCATAAAAATAGGAAGGGCAACTGCCTCTGCCCTACTTAAATGGCATTGCAGCTTAATGGTAGAAATGTATTCTCAGGTGCTAATGCAATGGTTTCCACTGTGTTCTGAGGTACTGTATCTGGATGTTTCATGATGTGACCTGATCATCATGTGGGTTAGTGTCCCTCATTGTCCCTCATTTTGATTGCCCATGTCCCTCATTTCAGTGACAAAATGTGAGATATGGTGCATGCTTCCAAGACCTACTCAGCACAAAGAGTGCTGAGCATGACCATATGTATATGTTCAGGAGAGAATGACAAAGGAAAGTAAGTGTGATGAAACAATCACGGAGAAACACATAAGTAACACTAAATATGCATAAAGGGATTTGCATGGTCCAAAACTAAAGGAGAGTCTTACAACACAGAGGCCCCTCTCCATACATCTGGAATGGGGGATGCTGGCTGGCTATATCCTAGACATTTAATTCAGTAAGCAAACAATAATTTAAAATTAATGGAAATTTAATGACAAAAATCAAAAGCCATTTAACAACTTGCAAAGGATCAGAATTAATGAGTTTACCTAATTTTGTGGAATCCAAATAAAATGAATGTTAATTACTTTAATTGCTAGCAGCAGTATAGGAAATAGAAACTGATATGTTTTTAGATTAGATTTGTACCAGCTTAGCTGCTGCACATAGCAAGCATGCAGCATGTGAACCTGATGTGATGTTTAAATGATGTTCACACCAGCTTAACTGTTGCACTCATGTCAAGCATGCAACACACAAACCTGATGTAATTTTTAGAAGATGTTCATACCAGCTTACCTGCTGCACATGTCAAGCTTGCAGCATGTGAACCTGATTTGCTTTTTAGATCTGGTTCACTTAGGATCACTTGTGCATGCGAACTGCATGCAAACATTGCCCAATTAAGCATATAGCACGCATTCTGTATGTACACAGCACACCTATATATTTGTAAGGGCATTTACAATACAGATATATTGTTCTGTATAACAGTGTTATGTATAAAATACCATACATATCAAAATGGTTTTGTGCTACTTTACAAAGAACATTGGATGTGATTATAATGTATGGTTGAACGTTATTATTACCTGAATTGATTCATTTACAGTGGTGGTGTTGTACTATCGATGTGACATCAAGATGTTGGTATACCATTGTAAGTATCTCACATCGATGGTCCAACAACATAGAATATCTTGGCGTATGTGCATTCTGTAAACTAGACCATGTTGCAATGTGCATTCCACGAACCCCACTATAAAACAGCAAAGTGGTGAGAGATGAGTACTACGAAATAGAGAGGGGCTAATACAGAATAGAGAGGGACTAATCAAACATGAGTGAAATAGACTACATCATTTAATATTGGACCATACACTATAAAAGAAAATGTGTGGTCCACTATTGGCAACAAACTTGTTTATCCATCTCGAGTAGACATGGTGACGAAACCCTATCAAGCTTCACTGCTGAGGTTTAAACAGTCACGTGACAACCTCCAATTGACACACTAGACTAGTGCTGATAGATGACCATACCTTATCCTCTATGTAATCTGCAGGCTTACCTAGATACTGCTGACTATGCAGAAGTATCCTAGGAGAATGTGTGTGTGTGTGTGTGTGTGTGTGTGTGTACATTTGTGTGTGATATAGTATCTGATCTTAGCAACCCATGCCTACCTAGTCTAACAAAGCAATTAGTTACATAAACATAATGTAAAGTGCAAAAGAAAAAGTAAAACCACAGGAAAAAATGACAGGTGACTGATATGTAAAAACAACTACGGATGGCTTATTTTACATAATTTAGCAACATTTTCATTTAATTTTGTTTGACATTTTAAACTTTTAGAATGTTCCCTTTATTAAATGTTGTCTATGGACCCATGTTATATAAGCAATAAGGCACTTTGGTGAAGTTGGTGGTCATAGGCTTCACCCATGGTCTGGGGCTGAAGGCACTTAACTTCACCTCGACCCTCACTACGCCTGTGACTGCGGGAAACCTAGTACCACCAATGCTCTAGAGTGTCTTATTACATAATTATTTTATCCTCCTGTGCTACAGGCAGGTCATGTCCTCTTGCAAACTAGGGCCTTACTTACTTTGTGTCAATTTGAAGTGATCTGCTACATAGAGGGTCCAGAGGAGAATTACAAAAATGCTTCAAGGATTTCAAGGGACTGATTATGGCTATAGATTAAATTCATTAAATCTTTATTCATTGGAGATGAGGATATAGAGGAGATCTATTATTAATGTTTAAAATGATAAGGGATCCAATCTTACTTTCAGAACTAGGTTTGATTCACATCCAAAGGACTTTCTATTAGAAGCCATAAATATCAACTAAGGCTTACCAACCCAAAAAGCCAGCTAAGAAGAATTTTTTTTACACAGCGTATTATTCCTATGTGGAATACCCTTCCTTGGGATGTCACAGAAGTTGATTCTTTTGACTGCTTTAAGACTAAACTTGATAGTTATCTAATGAACTTGGGTTGAGGGGACTTATGCCTACGTTGTATGAGATGTACATAAATGGGCTAACAGCCTTCTGTACATCTAATCCTCCTAGTATGACTCCTAGTATGACATATTCATTGGGAACTCATCTAGAACTTCTGCTACACACTACTGTTCTGTCCCCTCAGATTATCACCATACAAGGGTTATTGTTCATCACCACCACTGTCAAGACAATATCCACAATACAGACATCTTGCCATTCATCATGTTGATGAAGACTGTCGAGCCCACCTAGATGGGTGTTGGAACAGACCCAGCAGAGGAGGTTGTAGGCTGGTAGAGGATTCATCTGCCTGTAGCTGTCCATTTATTCCTTTTTAAGATCAAGCCCACCCCATCCTCCCCAGGCAGTGGCACGCAATTGGCTGTACTGTAATAATTTCTGATGATGCCAGCCCTGAAACATCCTCTCAAGGCCTAACATGGAACACACAGATACCTTGTGCTGACCAACTACCCCCTCCCCACACACACATACAGACACAACCATGTGGTCAAATTATGTTACCCACCATGTCTACTTACTTAAAACATATGGATGGAGAGGTGAGGGATGATTCTGCATTTAACATAAAAAAACAAAAAAAAACAGTGGCATATTTTGTCACTACTTGCACCAAGCAGCAAAGAGTCTACATAACAGAATTCAGGTTTTCTACAGAATTTCTTTAATTCAGTGACATCTTTAATTATTTACTTTAAATAGTTTACTAAATACCACACAAAACCTATTTAAGCACAATAATACACCCAGTGTTGTCAGAGATGAGCCATGCCAGACATTCCACATGCTATAAGGCTTTCCACATGGGATGTTGGGACTCACTACACCCATCACATGTCCAGTATAGTCCAATACCACTCATCCTGATGGGTATTATTACTTTTATTACTTTCATCTATGTTTACTGTGATACATAAAAAATGGGTACATGCAACCAGGGTATGGAAGGCAAAAGTCTGTGAAAGGGTTAAAACAGACATATTGATAGAACTGGATAGGGTGGTGGAGGTGTAGCTAACACAGTATGCAGTATAAGCCATGTATTGGCTAAGTAATTAAGTCATTATGAGTGATGAACTTTAATGATTTGTAAGTTAAGTTTTTTTAACATTTGTATAAACATTTATCTTGTGTATACATGGCTGTTAATTGTTATGCAGGTGTGCATGTGGACATTGCGACAATATGCCAAGTGTTCTGGAAAGTATCTATTGCCATTGGTATGCAAAAATCATGGAATGTATTGACCTGATGGAACTGAGTTGCATAACTGAACATCCTGGCTTTCATTCCAATTGTTTGGATATACAGTGCAAGCCTGTTATAAAGAATGCATCTCTACACAACCTTTTCCATTACATCCAGTGTCCATTATATCCAGAGGAGGTGGCGCCTATGTTAGGCATGTCTATGAGTGTGAGCAGAGGCTCAGAGTGAATGAGAACCTATTATAAATCTTCATAGATTACTCAGAATCCTGTCTAGCATATATTTTTCTGTATTCTTTGTGTTTATCTAAAGTTATTTAACTGTCAGGGAATGTAAGCTTTTTAAAGGAAGTTTATTGCACTAGGTAAGAAGAGGATAATACCTCTGGTGGTGGGATATTGGGGTTCTAGGACAGTAAGAACAAAGCCAATCATACTGTAAGGGTTTTACTGAAATATAAAATAAATTTCCATTTAGTGTAATTAACTACTAAAAGTTTATGCAGTTTGTGGAGATTATTTTGCAAGAAATTTAATCTTTGTGGCTCTACATCTTAATTCTACATTTACCAAATCTACTCACCAGCTCTACACTCTTCCCCACAAAAAGCACTACAAATGCCCACAAAGCTTCATGGTGTCCATTATAAGCAATGTTTTTGTCCATTGTGACCAGAGAAAATGTTCTCAGTTTGATACATTTGGCTTGGGAAATCAGTCTTTTTCCACTATGACTGTCTGTTGTAACAGTATCTGTTATAACTGGAATACACTGTATATGTGATGGAGTCTTTGTATTATGAATTCATATATGATGACAGTCCACAAAGTGACTTTGAACCAATACATGAGTAAGGCAGTGTGTTATTTAGATTTTGTATTTGTTTTATTATTTTTGCTCTGTCATTTATACATACAAACATACATACATACATACATACAAAGTTGCCAGCAGATTAGGCCTAAAGGACTGTCTCATCTGCCGCTTTTGTGTCCATTTCTTCCTGGCACACCCCTCAGAACTACCCTGCTGTTACTTCCCCCAGCTGTACTTTACCTTTGTACTTGTCCCATCCCTACTTGAATCCTCCTGCTGATTTCACTCTCAACAGCTCCCTCACAGTGCATTCCAAGGTGTCACTACCCTCTGTGAAGTAATGTAGTGTCCCTCTGTTCCTCCCCATACTAGTTTAAGTCTATGGCCCTCATATTCCCCATCACTTTCATTTTGAACAGACCCTTCATGTTTACCTTATTGATCCACTTCACATTTTGAAGGCCTCTATCATGTCCCCCGTCCCTTCTGTCTTCCAAGGAGTACATGTTCAGCTCCTAAGTCTCTCTCATAGGACATTTCCCCCAGACCAAGGATCATCTTTGTGGCTTTTCTCAGGACTCTCTCCAATAGGGTAACATCCTTCTTTAAGTAAGGCAACAGAACTGTATGCAGTACTCCAGGTGTGGTCTCACTAAGGAATTGTACTAGGGCAGTACAACCTCCTTTCTCCTCAATGTTATTCCCCAACAATACACCCAAGCATTCTATTTGCTTTTGCAGCTGGTCTCCTGCACTGTTCTGAGTTGTTCATTTTGGCATCTAGTACCACTCCAGACCTTTTTCTCCTTGGAGTTTGTCAGCTGTTCTCCCAAATGATAATTATACCCATGGTTCCTAATTCCCCAATGTAGTATACTACACTTCCGAGCATTAAACCCCAACTGCCAATTGTGTGCCCACCTTTCAAGCCTCACCAAGTCTTCCTGAAGAGCCTTCCCCATCCTTGAAGTCTGCCACTGCTGTCCACCACTGCTCATGGATGCTCATCTTAAATATCATGTCCTGAAGAAGACTGGGTGTGGATTATGCAGGGATTTGCTCACACCTGTTGAGGTGTGGCCATGATACAACTGCCGAGTGAGTAAACCACACCAGGGTGAGAAGATCCCAGCATTGCCTACATCACAGAGTCATCTATTGCAAATTTACAGTTATCCTATTTTTATTTTGACAGACAAAAATAACAAAAGTATTTTTGTGTATGTTTTCTATTTATTTTAATTACAATTATTGCTATGCCAGAAAAAAATAGACCTGTGTTGCTAGGGCTGTGGTGTTACTGTGCATGTGCAGTACTGAAGTCATTCCTGATTGATGCATTCCTCGTGCCATCTAGGAGCCTCACACACAAAAGTACACAACAAAAGGTTCGCTCAAAATGCTCTAAAGGGAAAAAGCTGCCAAACACAGTTTGTTGCAATTCTGAAAGAAATCCTTTAATGTATATATATATATATATATATATATATATATATATATATATATATTTAAAATACAGGCACACCACCTCAGGGCAACAACAAGAACACCCAATGATCATTTCACTCCTTTACAGAAGCATTTTCAAGGGATAGAAATGGTGGATTGGTGGTGCGAGAGGAAGAATGGATAACTGGCTGCTAGAAAGGGAAGCAAGGTGGATTTGTAACCTGAATGCTTTACAGTCTCCAGACCTGAATGGAAGGCTAGAAGTGAAGCCATTTTTATTGATTTAATGTATTTATAATATATGTTTGTGCTACTTTTGAGTGGGTTTGCAATATAAACATAGAAACAAGAAATATGGGATTCTCACTGGCTGCACAAAAATTGATCCAGCAAGAAAAAGAATGGTTCAATCAAAATGATGGATGGTGCCTTCTTCAAGATTGCTAGAACTGAAATTGAAGCACCTAATACAAAGTGAAGGATTATATGGAATGTGGACTTGCAATGAGAAACTTAAGACTTGCTGATACTCACCATGGTGACACCAAATGAGATACAAGTGGAGTTAATGTTTCAACAGTGTTTTCCATTTTAAATTAAGAAAACTTAAGGACTTGTTAATAGTAACAATGGTGGCACTAAATGATATAACATTGCAGCTGGATTTTAAGCAGTGGGTGAAGGGGTGTTAGGATGTAATTATTTATTGTTTTGATAACCAGGTAAGGCCTACTAGGCACAAGTGCCTGTTTTCAGGAACAACCTGGGAGCTTTAGTCTGGTTAAATGATTTGCTCAAAGTCACACAGCATGTAACTGGAGGCTGTGGGAATCAAACCCAAGTCTATAGATACCAAGTTCATTCACAGCTCTTTACTCTAACATCTAGGCTATCCTGCCAGCCTTACTTAATAATAAACAATTGATTGATACGTGCTTTTGGTGGAATTCTGATTATATTGTTAAGTGAATTGTTGAAATTTGCTACGGTTTTACTGATATAAAAACCACTCTATTCACAACGCTCTATTCACAAAGAGAACAGATTCCTTGAAAAGCTTCTGTAAAGGAGCGTAAACGATCGTCAAGTGTTCTTGTTGTTGCCCTGGGGGTGCCTGTATTTTAAATATATATGCAGTAATTATTTTTTTTTAATTGTAACAAACTATGCTTGGCAGCCTTTTCCTTTAGGAGCATTTGAGCTGATCTTTTCAGCTGTGTACTGATATGGATTTTATGTTTTGCACTCCGTTATAAACCAGGAGCATCTTTTGTGTTTCACACACAAAAACACTGCAGGTGCATATTAATATTGAGTTGGCATTTATAGATCGCCCTAGTTTTCTAGATAATGGATGCAACGGTCCTATAGAGGCATCGCTAACCAGAACACTGAATGTCAGTGTAAATCTGCACAGGTTCGGTATGTTGTTTCTTTTCTCCAGCAGAATACTAAAACATCAGTTCTTCATTGACAATAACTATTTGATACACAACTAATTGTTCATTTACCAGTGAGGCCTAAGGATAATACATTTCAAACCCTAATAATGGCAAATCTAGGGCATTGCACTCTTTTACTTGTCTCAACCCCATCCACTACACTAGGTTATCTAGAAAGAGGAGTTTTGTCAGGAAGTGCTTTAATGCATTTTAAATGACAACATCAGGACACAGTTCAAAAGTTACTATCAGTTTTTTTTCCAACTGAGAGTTTTCTTTCTTCATGTAATTCTGTTCTGATTTCCTGATCAGCACCTTAATCTGGTTCAAGGTCAGTTGGCATTCATCTGTATCCCACTCCCCGGGTCTTGCCTGAAAATAGGCAGGATTTGTCTAGTGCACTTACCCAGTCAACAAAACGAAATAAAATAAATAAATAAATCTATACCCCCCACAATGTAATTCTCTTCTGATTTCCTGATCCTCTACCCCCCAAATGGTTCCACATCAATCCATCTACAATAGCAGTGTGGTCAGAAGCGTGTAGGCAATAGCATGAAATTCAGAGGACAGTGGTGTACAAGGTAGTGCGTCTTTAAACCATGAGAGTCCACTGCAGTGCCTTTTGCCAGAAGTTGAACTAGAGTGGTGGTCTATGATGACATTGTGTCAGAATAGTAAATCTGCACAACACCAACTCTGCACGAGTCCAATTCTGTGCCTCGTTATTCACCCTGCACTGTTTCTGTGTTCACTGGTTTTGACAAGTCAGTTCAACCCTGCAGGTTTTGTCACACTGTTTCCTGCAATGCTTCTTTTGGTTTTGCGCGTTGTCATGGACCCGCTCCACCCTCAACCTAACTCATCCTTGTCTTCTTTCATCACTCTGTGATGCGTAGTCACGACCTTCTCAAAAGAGATCCACACATGAATCAGGGAATGATCGATCCCATTTGCTGTATACACATTTGCACATCACGCTTACATAGATACATAGACAGTAAGTCAGCAGATAAGGGCCTATGGCCCACCCAGTCTGCCCATTTGAGCTTGTAAGTTCAGTTTATGTTTTCCTAGAAGTCTGTTGCCCTTACCCCTGACCTCCAGAATTCCTTTATGTCTATTCCATGCATTCTTAAATCCGTGATTGTTTCAGCCCCACCACTTCCTCTGGCAGGGTGTTCCACTTGTCCACCACCCGTTCTGTGAAGAAATTCTTCCTCATGTTTCCTCTGAATCATCCTCACTCCAACTTCATCCCATGCCCTCTAGTCCTGGAACATCTTTTCACTTAAAAATAGTGTATTCCTGCACCCTGTTCCTCCCTGTAAGATACTTGTATGTCTCTATCATATCCCTCTCCTCCTCTCCTCCAGGGAGTACATGTTCAGTTCCTTCAACCTGTCCTCATAGGACTTGTGATGCAATCCATATACCATCTTTGTTGCCCTCCTCTGAACCTTCTCTACCCTGTCTATGTCCTAAGTAGGTAAGTTCTCCACAACTGTACACTGTACTCCAGGTGGCCCTCACTAGTGTCTTGTATAGTGGAATTATGACCTCCCTTTTCCTGCTGGTGATGCCCTGCCTATGCATCCCAGCATCCTATTCTTTTACCTGCTGCCTTGTCACTGTTTCCCTACCTTGAGGTCATCAGAGATGATAACCCCAAGATCCCTTTCCTGCTTGGTGCATGCTATATCCTCACCCCCAAATGATATATTGTGCCAGGGTTTTGTGCCCCATATGCATTATCTTGCACTTCTTTTCATTGAATTTCAACTGCCAAACCTCTGACCATTCTTCAAGTTTCTGCAGGTCCCTTCTCATTCTGTTTGCATCCTCTGGTGTGTCTACTCTGTTACAGAGCTTTGTGTCATCAGTGAACAGTGAAATTCTGCCTTCTAGGTCCTCATGCAATGTCATTGATGAAGATGTTGATAGGACTGGTCCCAGCACTGATCCCTGTGGTACCCCACTGGTCACTCTTTCCTCTGTGGAGTGACAGCCATTTATCACCACCCTCTGTGTCCTGCCGCCCAGCCGGTTACCTACCCACCACACTACTGTCCTGCCCACACCCATATTCCCAGTTTGTGTAATATCTTCTATGTCGCACAGTGTCAAGGCCTTGCTGAAGTCCAGATAGGCCATGTCCATGCCCTCCTCTGATCCACCTCCCTAGTGACCCAGTCAAAAATTCAACGAGGTTGGTCTGACATGACTCCCCTGGTGAAACCATGCTGCCTTGGGTCCTGTAGTCCATTGACAACCAGATGTTCCACCAATCTCTTCTTCAGTAGTGCTTCCATGATCTTCCCCACTACTGAGGTGAGGCTGACTGGTCTGTAGTTCCCACTTCCTCTTTGTTCCCACTTTTGTATAAGGGACTGCATCTTCTGTCCTCCAGTCTTGGGTACCTCCCAGTTTCCAGTGATTGGCTAAACAGGATAGCCAAAGGTTCAGCCACCACCTCTCTTAGTTCTTTAAGGACCCTGGGTGCACCCATCTGGCCCTATTGCTTTATCAACTCTTGTTACTTCCAGTTCCTTCAGGACCCTTTCTCGTTAAAGGGACTTGTGTCCATTTCTGCACCATTCTCACCCCTTAATTCCCTTCAGACCCATTACTCTCCTTTCTTTCAGTAAAGACTGAGCAGAAATACCTGTTCAATATGTCAGCTTTACTGTTGTCATCCTCCATGCGGCCCCATCCTCCCTCTTCAGTCTCACTATCCCTCCCTTTGCCTTTCTTTTTCACTTATGTACCTGTAAAGGTTTTGTCCCTCTACCCACTGATTTTGCAATGTGTTCTTCTGTCTGAGCTTTGGCTTCCTTACTGACCTCCCTGCCTCCCTTTGCTTCTCCTGGTACTTCTCCCTATCCCCTTCTGCCTGTGTCTTTTTGTATTGCCTGAATGCAATCTTTTGGCTTTCACTTTCGTACCTCTTTGGAAAACCATAATGGTCTCCTCTTCCTTTTCTTTTGCTAACCTGCTTAATGCATAATTCTGTTGCTCTTGTAATCCCCATTTTAAATACTGCCCACAGTTCCTCAACCCCTGATTCCTGCCCCATTCCCTTTAATGCCTCTTTCAAGTATCTCCCCATTTTCCCAAAGTCTGCCCCCTAAAATCCAGGATACATGTTTTTGTGTGGTTTGGTTCTGCTCTTTCTGTGATTTCAAACCACAATGACTGGTGGTCACTGTTCCCCAGGTGCTCCTCCACTGTTACCCCCATCACACTGTCCCTGTTTGTGAGCACAAGGTCCAGTATTGCCTTCTGCTGAGTTGGTTCCATGACCAGTTGCTTGAGGAAGGCACCCTGAAGAGGAGTCGAGGATAAATCTGTTCCTAGTTGATGCTGCTGCTGCTGCTGGATGCTCCAGTCCACGTCTGGAATATTGAGTCTCCAACCAGTACTACTCACCCTGTCTGCCATCCTTTGGATGGCTAGCATCAACTCCTCATCTGTTTCTTCCTCCTTGTCTGGTGTTCTACAGACCACACCTGTGCGGATGGCTGGCCCCATTTTCCTTTCCAGCTTAACCCCAGTCTCCCCCATTTGTTCCTCCTGGATCTCTGTGGCCCTTATGTCATTTTTCACATACAGTGCCACCTCCTTCTCCCTTCCTACCTGCCCTGTCTCTTCTGAATATGTTGTAGCCAGGTATGGTCATCTCCCCAGTCATGGTTATCATTACACCCGGTCTCAGTGATGGCCACAATGTCCAGGTCTGACTACACCATGACAGCCTCCAGATCTTCCATCTTGTTGCTAAGGCTCCTGGCATTGGCACACATAGCTTTCCATGATTTGACCTCCTAGACTGTTTCACTGTTCTACTCCAGCCCCTTCCCTGGTTGTCCTTTATCCCTGGTTGTCCTTGCTGTCTGCCCTTCCGTGAATTTTGCCCCTTTTCTGCCTATCCACCTCTTGGGCTAATCTCCATCTTTTGCACACTGCTTTGTAGAGATAGCCACTCCTCTGGTTCACTGATTCCACTGCTAGCTATGGGGTGAGCAAATAAGGTACCCTCCTGATTGGAGGGGTGTCATGGTGGTGGTAATAACCAGTGAGAAATGCAATATCCACCACTTTTGTCATGGACATTTTTTTAATTTATGCTTCTATTTACCTTCCAGATTGTATTGATACGCAGTAGTATCGAATGTTTGTGAACTGGATATTCAAGCATCTTGGGAAGAATGTCAGAAAAATATTACGTTCTTGTGACCAGAATATGTCGCAATTTCACGTTTGAACAATACAGCAGTTTCAAGTATCCACACATCTAACTTTTGATGGTATACTGTATCTTACATTTGTATGTAACCACTGTCAATTCGTATCCCCTCAAAATATAAAAATATAGTTATGCTTCTGTTGTGTGCAACATAAGGATAATAGCTGAGGATCGGGTGATAACCACACTGTAATCACCTCAGTGGTTGCTAGGGCAACATGGTAAACCTCGAGAGTTAGCTCGAGAGAGGGTTTGCTGTAGCCTCAGCAACCAGAGAGGTGATTTGCATTAAGTTGTCACCGATCCCCAGCCATCATCTTTATAGAGTATGTCAAAAACACTGTTTGCATTCTACGTGTGAGAATTATGGAACTCTGGTGCATTCTTTTTGTTATGCCACTGTTTGGAAGTTCTGAAGTGTGTGGTTAACAACTCTCAAAATTCTAAATAGTGTATAACAAAGCTGTGTGACTGCTGATTATGGTGGTCAATAGGCACTACCATACATTATAATGCATTCTTCACTCATGAATTTTAACAATTGTGGTTCTTGACTTAGTATTTCAAAATGAAAAAAATTGCAGCAATCACGGTTATGAATTAAGTAAGCACTTCTGTTTTATTCATTAATAAATATATCTTTTTTTTAAGAATATGTATTGCTTCAAATTTAGTTATGGTACCTCATTAGAAATTCATTTTGAGAACTTTGGGTAGTAGACAAAATATAGTAAGTAATAAACATACGAACATATGAAATTTGCCAGCAGATAAAGGCTTAGAGGTCTACCAAGTCTGCTCCAATGTGCAGCTAGCACTCTATCCTGCAGCTGCCCTCCTTCCACCCTTCCCTTCATTAACCCTCCCCTTGTCCTGTCCTATCTCCTTTGAAGCAGTCTACTGTTCTACTGGATATCACTTCAGGTAACGATTCCACCCAGCCACCACCTCTGTAAAAAGTGTCTCCTCATCTCTCCTGAACCTTCCTCCTCCAGTCTCATATCATGGCCCCTGGTGTCCCTCCCTCCCTTACTTTGAACAGCCCCTCTGTACCTGTCTTGTTTATTCCTTTCATGTATTTAAAGGTTTCAATCATGTCCCCCAGTCCTCCTCTCCTCCAGTGAGTACATGTTCAATTCCCTCAACCTCCTCTCGTATGATAAGTCCCCCAGCCCCTTGATCATCTTTGTTGCCCTAAGCTGCACCCCATCCAGTAACTTAATGTCCCTCTTCAGATCTGGTGCCAGTACTGCACGCAGTACTCCAGGTGCAGTCTAACTAATGACCTATACAGTGGCAGAATACCTCCTCCTCCTGAAGATATACCCTTGCAATACAACCCAGCATTTTGTTGGCCTTTGCAGCTGCCTTCCTATATTGTGCTGAGTTGTTCATTGACCCTGTAATGAGCACCCCAGATCCTTCTCCTCCTCTGTCTGTGCTAGCTGCACTCCCCCAGCTGGTAACTCCGCCTTGGGTTCTTCATCCCAAAATGCAGCACCTTGCACTTTTGGCATTAAACCCCAGTTGCCAGGTGTCTGACCAGGTTTCAAGCTTTGCCAGATCATCCTCCAACCCCTGCCATCCCCAGGTCATCCACCACCGCTCCTACCTTGGTATCATCAGCAAACCGACTGATCTTGCTCTTGATGTCCCCATGAGCTGCAATGACTATCCCAAACAACACTGGTCCCAACACGAGCCCTGTGGAACACCGCTTGTCACTACCCTTGGGTGTGAGAACTCCCCACCCACTACCACCACCCTGTTGCCTTCCCTGAAGCTGGTTTCCTACCACAAGCTTTACACCCACCCTGTGCCTACTAACTACTTCCCTTTCATTTGGCACCAGTCGAATGCCTTACTGAAGTCCAGATGCAGGATATCCACTGCATGGCCCCTGTCCAGTTGCCTAGTTACCGGTCATAGAACTCCACCAGGTTGGTTTGGCAGGATCTGCCCATATGAAGCCATGCTGTCTGCTGTCCTATAGTCCTTTGGCCTCTGGGAGGCCACCAGCCTCTCCTTTAGGATAGTCTCCATTAGCTTACCCACGATAGATGTGAGGCTAACTGGTCTATTGTTTCCTGGTTCATCTTGGGGCCACTCTTGTGGAGGGGCACACATGAAACCATCCTCCAGTCCTGAGGTACACATCCCGAATGTAGTGAGGCATTAAATAGGTCTGCCAAAGTTCCTGCAAGGACCTCTGCCAGCTCCTTCAGTACCCTGGGGTGGATGCCATCTGGTCCTGGCGCCTTGTTCACCCTCAGTGCCTTCAAACCCTCCCGAACTCTGCCTCCATGATTTCCCCATCTGTCACCCCTTCCCCCATTTCTGCCATTCCCCCTTGGTGTCACCCCCTCTTCTCTTTAGTAATTACTAAGCAGAAGTATTCATTTAGTGCTTCTGCCTTATTGCACAATAATGTTGTCGAGCATGACATACAAATCACAATATTGGTATCTCATCACAAATCTACCATGTTTTCAACTGTTTCATTGTTTTCTAAACCTGAGCATAGACACATATAAACATCTGAACACACAAACATATATTCCAACATACTGAAACAGTTAATACGGTGCTTTGCATCACAACTGATGGCTTGGTCAATTCTCACAGCAACAATTTCATGATGAAATCTGAGGTACAAAGCTAAGCTGAGTGTTTAACTGAAGTTAAGAAATGGCTAGAAAAATAATTAGCAAATTTCATTGCACCTGAGAAGGCACCTGACCAGGTATTATTAAAACAGAATGATATGAATACTGTGCATTGAATATATATTTTGGAACAAAGTGTTACTGCATTATTAGAAGTGCACAAACATTATTGTTACTCATAATTAGTTACATGACAGCAGATTGATTATAATTACTGAGATTTGTACCCACATCCACATGGAGATTTTGATTTCTCCTCCTGGTATCAAGTTAGATCTAACACATTTATAATTAAGCAATAATGCCCAACAGGGTGTGTGTCATGCTGGGATAATGTCATGCCTCAGGTGGTTGGCCACGAGGCTGCAGGCCGAATGCGCCCAACAACTGAGTCATGGCGTTATCCCAAATGACCACATCCTGGAGGGCATTATTGCTTAATTATTTATTATATATTATACAACGGCTCATTGTCATATTTAAAATAAAAAATAATTTTAAAGAATGTTTTTTAGTATGGAAAATATTTTTGTTTCTTAAGAAGAGAAGCAAAAAGAGGTCATCTAGCTCATCATCCAAAAGTTCATCTGCATTGGTTCACAGTGAGGCTGAGACTAGACCCATGATGTTGTGCTGGGATAACATCACGGTCCAGCCAAGATTGACCAATCAGAGATCAGGACATTTTCTTGCCATTGTATAATATTCTGTAATATCCATCAGGTTTTCACAACCTGTGAGTGTCAAAATCAGGTATTGGACTGTTTAACTTGCAAAGTAAGATGTTACCATCCTATGCAAACCATCTATTGGGTAACACTCATATGGTACTAAAGCAGGATATTCTGCTGTCAAGAACAATGACAGCATGCCAGCCTGGTAGAACTGAGGGTTGAAGTGCTAGATGCCACACCTCGCGCCCGGCAACCTGGGTTCGGGGAACAGACACAAGCCATTGGGGGTTGGCAGGGTGGGGAGGATTGAGTGTCTGCAGACTGCTCTCTTCTCATGGGAGGGGAGGTAATGTCAGATGCTGTAGGTGTGACCCATAATGGTGGCTGGAGGTCCAAGGCAGTGGAGACATCATTAGGGGTGGAGTGGATAGATTTGAGTTGGCTGAAGTTGAACTCTGAAAGACAGAGGTGCTGGTTGTGGATCTGGCACATCCGCTAGGGAGGCCGGGGTTGTTTTACCCTCCGGGCTCTATCTTGGGGTATTTCACTCCCAACCTCTGAACAGGTGTGTAACCTGGGGTAATCTTTGACAAAGGGCTGACTCTGCATTAGTAAGTGTCTGCCATCGTCAAGTCCTCATTTTACCATTGGAAGAATATCTCCAGGATTAGGCACCTTGTTCCGTTTGGCAATCTTCCTATGCTGGTCCATGCCTTTGTGTCCTTGTGCTTGGACTATTGCAATTCCTTTACCTAGGTCTTCCTGGGTGGAAATCTGCCACCTGCAGCTGGTACAGAATGCAGCAGCCCAGCTTTTGACTGGTACCTCCCAGTCCAGTCATATTTTGATGGTGCTGCGGGACTGCACTGGCTGCCAGTACAGTGGTGGATAACCTTTAAAGTTGGTCTTCTGACTTTTAAAGCCCTACATGGACTTGGCCCAGACTACCTGAAAGAGTGCCTGGTCCCTTACTGCCTGGGTGATTGCTCCGATCAGCTGGCAGAAGGTTGCTAGAGGTCCCGAGGGTGTTTGAAATCCTCTGGGGCCCGTGCATTTATGCATGTGGCCACTACTCTCTGGAATTCTCTACCCCATCAGTTATGAGAGTGTGTGACTGTGGAGGATTTAAAAGGCCCTGAAAACATATTTATAGATTCAAGCGTTTGGCGATTGACTCTACTCGCATGACTGTATCAGTTGTTTTATATATTTTAAGATTTGAAATGTCTGATGTGTTTTACTCTGTAAGGCACCTTGGTTTTTGAAATGTCACAGAAATAAAGCTTATTATTATTATTATTATGGGAGATGCAGCGGACATCCTGTGTGAGAGTGGGGAGTGCACTCATCTCATGCTGGACATCATTGAATGTCCAATCTATCAGAGTAACCAAGAAAAGGGAAAAGATCTGGCACCCAGGTAGGCAAAGGCCTGCTCTCTGCTCCCAGCAATGTGCAATGCTATACTCTCCTGGGCACATCTCCTACCTTCTGATCTCCATACTGCAGCTTGGACCCTATAGATAATGCACCAGTGGAGCTGGTGGCCCTTACCCAGGGGCTCAGATCCAGGGAGGCTTGTTGCCTGGAGAAGATGGAGGAGGATTTGGAGATAGTGCATTGCAGGACCTCAGGCAGAGTGGGATACTGGGAATGAGTGAGCAGAGCTGGAGAGAAGACCTAAGGACCAATGTGGGAGATAAAGAAATAATACAAAAATGAACAATGACAGCCATGTATCTAAATTTACAACAGTTTCAAATTATCAATATATTTGTTTAATCCTTTCTACATCCAAACATAACTACACTATCCATCACACTATTGCACAAATGTAATTTCATTATACCTTAGTTCTGATGGTAGGACCAGTCCCTACTGTTGATCACATGACACACGTGTTTTATTAGACATATTGCATAGTTTTCTGATTTACCAGATGAGACTTTTTTAAGAGTAGTGAATTCAGTCATTGTTCAAGTAGCATCTAATCAGATGTATTGCAAGTTTTAACTTTTTGTGTAAGAATGTAAAATTAGACAAAAGCATTCAAGTCTTAAAATATGTTGCAAATAAAGTTCCTCTTTGGGTATTTTGATGTTCTCATTCTTTGTCAGTTTTAACAAATGCAATTTGGTGCATTTTATCAGTTCAAGTTTGTCTTTCTTTTGAAAAGAATGTGCTACTAGTTGAAAAACATCTGTTCTGGTAAGTTTTGGCATCATCTCATAGGTTGGGTACAGTTCTTTGGTGGAATATGTTATCCTTTACCATTTTAATGTACCCAAGAGAAATGAGTCACAAAGTTAGACATCTGTTAGACTACATTAATAAGTATATGATCAAATGCAAATTCATTCTGTTTATACTGCCTAATGTTGGATATCATATTAGTTATAAGGATATGTGAGACAATTAAGCAATAAGGCATGACAGGGTGTGGTATATCATGGCATATCGTCATGCTTTTGGTGGATTGGGCATGAGGCCACAGGCCGAGTGTGTCTGACCATCTGAGAAGTGACGATATCCCATGATATACCACACCCTGGAGTGACTTATTGCTATTATGAACTGGACTGAATTTTTTCACAAAAACAAAAAATACTTTTAAAACCTTGAGAAATTGATTCATTTGGGATGCTGGAAGAGTATCTTTTCACAAAATAGTTCCTGAAGGGCTTGGGCAGCAGATGGCGTTGTTGTAGGTAGCACTGTCTCACTGTGGCAGCAGTGTTCTTCCATTAAGTATGTTCTCTGTGCATTTCACCTAGTCATGCCACTTAGTCTGGGACCGGATGAAGATGTGTTTGATTTCCATTTTGTTTTGTTGCTGGTAGTTAGAGCTTGTCGGCGCCGTGGCTTATTTTCATTTTTTGTGTGTAAGAAGAAAGTCACGTGCTGTGACACTGTGGAAATGGCTCCAGTTCAGGATGAATGTTTACATCAGTCAGGCAACATCATATTCCTCAGGAGTTTGGCTGAGGTAAGAAAATCTACGGTGGACTGTGTAACAATACTGGCAGCTGTAGCGGTTGTAGGAGGGATGGCTTTTATTTTGTTTTTGGAGCATGGCTCTGTCGATGGTTGTGCCTTTTTATTTATAGTTTGCTGGGAGGTTGAAATAGTGGTGTAGCAGAGCGATGTGTGGTGCTGCAGGTGAGAGACTGGTGGCGGAGGTTTTCTAAAGCCGTGATGATGTAGCTCAATATCATCACAGCTTCAAGAACATCTCGCCAATCAGCAATGTCCATTTATGATCCCCAGTTCATAATAGACCTTATTAACCCATTTAAAATTCACTATATGACTCAAACATAATCTGGGCATTCATAATATGTATGAGCCAGTAATGAATATCAAATGTCCAGTGACATAGCTGTGTTCTGAATGGCTAATTGGTTATACCCACAGCAGTAAAGGAGAATCCCCAACAACTTGAAACAAATTCATGACAAACATGGCAGATAGCTGAATTCATAATCCTCTTACATTCTACTTTCCATCACAAACTTGGCTGCCATCTGTATTCATATATAAAAATTTCAGCTGGGCATACAAAATGAAAGGTAATTAAGTTTTATAACGTATGCTTGTCAGTGAATTCCTGCACCTTGCTAGGCAACAGATGAAATGAAAACTCTATCTCCACTTGAGGCCTGTGTATGTGTGTGTATGCCAGAGGAACTCGTATACAGTTTGAGTTCATGCAGTCCATGTTACTATTCCATGTTTGTGTATGTTGGTGTGTTGGGGAGGGGCAACCTACTACTGCATTAATGCAGACATTAAAGACTTAAATGCAATTGCAAACAAGAACATATTTAATGAAGTGTACAATAAAAATGATAATTGATATGTGTGAAACATTGATGGAGAGAAAATCTCACATTCAGCATTTTATTTTATTGTGTGCAGTTTCAAATAGTTCTAGAATAGTAATTTTTTCAGAAGATGCCTATGGAAGCTCATTTTATGAGCAGTAAGGTTATCGTGGGACGTTGGTGATATAGCGATAATGCATGATGGGGCTCTAGTCTTATACATATCACGCAGTGTGGTTGTTCTTACTGCCATCCATGGACTTATAGTGGATTGGTGCCAGACAATCAGTATGACAGGTTCTGTTTGAAAATGTAATGATTATATTAATACTTTTCACATTCATGACTACCTTGTTTTTTATCTCAAATTCTATATAGCAGAATATATCATTCACCAAAACCAGTTGAAGTATAGTCAATCTGAGCTGACACGATTATTGGGTGATAGACAACAGAGATGATAATGCATGGCAGCCAGTACAACAAGCCTGTGTCTACATCATCAGTTTTTCTACATCAGACAGGAACCTCACAAGCAAAACTTGGGATGTTCACTGGATGTCATGGAAAGCTCAAGATGAAGATATAGGCTTGTCTGTGTAGATGCCCATACATTATCTTTATAGTATGTATGGGCATCAATATTCATTTCATATGCTTGGCTCCTGCTCATGAACTGGAAGTTGGGTGAGAAGCACTTGCAGGCTGATGGCAAGCTCTGCTGACTAATTAAATGTGATTCAGTTTGTTATGTAGGCTCAGGTTTAAACAAACAGACCAAAAATCTTCAAGCACGATATAACAGAGGAAAGCTGTTGTGTGTCAGCATTCTAAGTTTTGTGCTGTAGTAGTTATATTACTACTGCAGCACAAGAACATAATGATGTCACTGCTGCAACACAACAAGCATATTCCAGGTATGGATTCCATGCACAACAGCATACCACCATTAACTATTGTGTGGAAATTTGCAAAGAAATTGTGTCTAAACATCTACCGTGCATTGTTCTGATATTGCATCATAATATTACATTTACTTTACTTGATAAAATATAACCATACCGTATATGTAGGGCACCTTTATTTCCTTAACTACTGCCTTGTCTTTCAAGTGTTTCAGATAAGAATCACTCCACATTTGTTCACCTGATTTTGAAGTTGATTGAGGCCTGCTGCTATTTTTTAAAACGAAGTACAGTCAGCAGTAGGTTATGTAATGTAAAAACAGCAGTAATTAGGTTAAACTAATATTCCTTAAATTTAATGACTACTAAATAAGAATGTCTTTCTATAGCAATCTTACTGAGCGTGCATTGATTGGTAAAAATAGTGAACTGATTCAGGGGCAAAGCGTATCATAACATGGTATGCCTCTAAGCTAGAAGTTTGAATGGCTGGAGACAGCTTGGATAACTCTTTCAGTAGATTTGAGTTTTGCACCACCGATCTCATTTTTTGTACTCTTTACTACAGTACCTAATGATGCAATGAAAGAATTAAGAAATCTTATTCTGATGGTAAAAAAAAAAATAATACTAATTGTTCAGCTTATATGACAGTAGATAAGTACCCTGGCCCACCTGTACTGCTAAATTTCTTTCTGGGATGTACCACTGCAGACCATACACAAACTCCAGCTTTCCCCCATACTAACCATTATCACCAAAGATCCAGTTTGCCTATTCTGAATCATCATGAACCCCATTACAGATTTTGTCTATATCACCTCTGTTTTCATGCTGATTCAGGCATCTGTCTCTTTATGTGAATAGTTTATTGTTACATCTCCCTGGGGACCCCCATCATCAGCTTCATATGCAAGCCGCTTTTGTGTGCATATTTTTATCTTAACGTCATGTCCACACCAGAAATATATGTTTTATTCTGTTTCATATCACACCTCTTTCTCCTTTCTTCTAGATTGTAAATTCTGAGGTTCCTCAGGCTATCTTCATACATAAATTGATGCAGATACTACACCATTTAATGCCATCCACTGTGATGTCTCTAATCTAAGTTTTCATATAGAATTTGCTTAATTGCCTGACATAGGTAACTTGGTAACTTGGTATGTATAGACAAAGTAGGCCTTAGGCTCATTTAATTGTCCCCAATCCTAGTGGGCTTATCTGTTGATGTTTCTTGTACTATTTAAGGACAGAAATGTGTCTAACTCATTTTTGAATGGGTCAAATGATGTTACTTCCACTATTTTTTGGCAAATTATTCCATATTGAGGGTGTACATATATTATAGAAGTTCTGATGCCTATTAGTTCTTGCCCTGTTTATAAAAATTGGTTTATTATGTGATCTAGAATTTACTGTTTTATGAATCTTGTTATAGGTGTTCAATAACTTTTCTATTTCCTGCTTTCAGTTACCCTCATTTGTTCCTTCACTTCTGCCATGATCTATCTGCCTGGCTAGATAATCCATAAGGTAGTCATCTATCCTTGTGTTCCCTCCCATAAGGTTCTCTCCATTGTCTACCCAAGCCATTGGGGTGGGAGACTGATTATGACTCCCAGTCTCCTTATGTCAACATCCCCTCCAGATGCTCAATAATGCAGCATAAAAATGCTCACTCAGGTCTTTCACTCTCTTCCATATTTTTAAGAAGCACTCATGTGAGTAATCAAAGTGAAACACAACAATTGTGAATAAATAGTGTACAACACACATACCAAAACCCTTTCCATTCCCTCCACATATCAGATCTATCTGAAAATAACATGTAAGTCTATGTAATACCTTTCACAAGCCAGGCATGGTCATCAAGATCAGTATGCATTCATGATGGGAAAGATTTCATCATGACCATTATGAATATTACAGACATGATTTGTTATGCTTTTTCACTTGGAGACAAACAGTTCTCCATTGCCGTCACTGTAGCCACACACCAATACAGATGATTTTTTATGGACTGGACCCATGGTGCAAGCTGCCAACATTACACTTCTTTGCTTATGACTTTAAGTTTTTTGCCCCCCACACCTGTAGATTAAACAAACAAAAATGTGTTTTAGGATGATCATCTGAATAGCATCCCATATCAAGGACAAGCTGTGTTCCACTTATCACTGGACAACCAATTCCACAGTCATACTACTCCACAAAATTTATCCAGGTGTATGAATGCCCCTATTTCTCCTCAAGTCCCTGGTCATGACCATACCAGGGTGGAAGGGAGGGGGACAGAATACCACAGAGGAAGATGAAGAAGGGTAAGAATGGAAGCATGATTTGGAATAGATCAGTCATGAATAGTTGAATGATGAGATGGGAAGTGAGAATGGTAATACATTCCTGAAAACAATGTGCACAGATGTCAGGAGTCTAGGGTGAAAATTTGGACATAGAGGCCACCATGGTAGAAATGGACCTGAACTCAGTAGCCATTACATAGACCATGTGCAATGAAAACAAGGACTATGGTTTGGATGTGCCAGTATGTACTTTATATTGGAAGGACAGCCTGGGTAGGGATTGAGAATGAGTGGCAGTTTATGTACACAATCGCTAAAGGCTACACTAGTGTAGATGATGTGAGAGGACAGAGGTACTGTGTGCCAAACTAGAGAAAAGTAAGGGGTCAATGTTCACAATAAGGGTGAACTACAGGCCTCCTACTTAGTGTATGGGAGTGAATGGGGAACTGATGGGAGAAATCCATAGGATGATCCATAATTGGGAGCTGATATTGTGAGACTTGATCTACCTTATGTGGAGTTGAGCCTCCACATTGCAGCATCAACCAATAGCTGGAAATCCTGAAATCCCTGCAGAGATCATCCCTCAGGTACTCAGTAATGTAGCCCATGTGTTAGGGGTCTAAAATGAGCAAGGAAATTCCTGTGTCCTAAATGGCTCAGACTTTATTCTAGCCATGGCAGTAAGAGAGCACCACCATTGGCTAAAAACAAGTCCCTGCCTATCAGGGCACCTCCTGTGGAAATACTATTTTACATTATATTACTATAGGCACATTTCTTATAAGTAATAAGGAACTCTGGTGCATTGGTGGTAGATTAACCCCAATGTCAGGGGCTAAAGGCACTCACCTTCATCTCATGACTCACTGTGCCTCTGACCATTGAGGTAAACTGAATACCAGCAAAGCCCTGTCATGCCATATTACTTAGACACCATAACTGGAGTGGCTGAATGTGGAAAATGTGGCCAGTGTCATAGTGGAGACCATCTAGGGATTAGCGGCCACCATTCAGTATTGCTTTATATACAGACTGGGCTATAACAGAGCCACTATAGGACTAGTAACATGGACATTTGGAATGACAGCTGTAAGGATATAGGCTTTCATCTTTTTATCTATTACCATGTAGCATTCTATGCATTTCAGTTCAAGCCTGTATATAAAATTGCAGGAAATCCTGTGTCCCTGATTGGCGGAGACTTGGTTCTAGCCATTGCCTTAAGAGCATTATCTATTGCTAAAAACAAGTCCCTGCCAACAGGGTAACTCACAAGTCACACACACAATTCATAAGCCATGTACTTCATGATTTCAATCCTAAACATGGCCGCAACCTTTTTCATGTATAAAAAATTCAACTATGCCTTAAAATTAAAGTCTATTAAAGTAAATTAAGTAAATAAATAGTGTAAGGTTATTTTCACTCAAGATCCCTCCTTGCACATATGCAGACTTAAAAAATCCAATATTATTCAGATTTTCCATTGCTGATGTTTATTTGATGACCATGAAAATCCTCCTATCTATACCAGTTTACCAGATAACTACATACTCCTTATCTGGTAACTGATAAAATTGAGTTCTGGTTCCACATGAGGCCTTTTGTGTGCCTGTGTGTATGCCAGTGGAACTCTGAATAATTTAAAATTTTTATGTATTTCATGATACCATTCCGTATGTGTGTGTGTATGTGTGTGTAGGAAGGGCATTCTACTACTGGAATAATGCAGAGCTTTGAATTCTTCTATTCCATGGTAAACAGTCACACAATGTATTGATTGTAAAAAGACAAATGACTGACAGTTCAAAAGTATCTGTGAACAGAATATTTTACATAATTTGCCAACATTTTATTATATTTTTGGTGGCATTAAAACTTTAGAGTTTTCATTTTTTAAAGTTGCCTATGGGTCCATATTAAATTAGCAATAAGGCACTTCAAGGTCATTAGCTTGTACTAGGTTTTGGTCAGAGGCTGAGGCACTCAGCTTTGCCTCATGCCTTACAATGCCCTGGATCATGGGGTACTCTAGAACAACCAATGCCCTATTTTGCTTAAATATTAGCTTCACAATTAAATAATTAATCTGGCCTTACCCTCTTTGCAACATGCCACATCGTACTAATGTTAGTATTGTTGCCTTTCCTCATGTAGGAATTTGTGAACTTGTGGGTGTCGATCTGTTGTAATGGTTTTGTTGTTTACTCCTTTTTCTTCAAGTGCAATGACACTTCTTCAATCCTGTAACTCCATGGTATTTGAACTATTTATTTCATTGCACTGTACCACACAAAGTTTATAATTAATACAACAAGCAAGATAAGGGCAGAAGCATGCATAAACCATTAAGAAACCTGCAATTAATATCATAAACTTTTTTGATTTGTACTTTTGCCCCTCCATAACAGCACCAAATAACTCTTGACACCCAGGCACCTCCAGATCCTACAGATCCATTGCATTATGTCCATCCACCTTAAGGATGACATTAATTTGACAACCGGTGGGATTGTATGGTAGGCATCTATTAGCATCTGGGGTACTCATGGTGGCTATGTGGGGATCTGAACTGTCCCAAGGGCTGTCTTTTTAACACAGGGTACTGGTCTGCAATGTTTTCTGTAACTGTTTCTGGTCCCCAAAAATGTTGTGTGATGGATTTAAATCGTGCACCCACAAAATATGTATCCATATGCACAAGACACTGCAATATCATTCCCACCACTCAGCGTGGTTCCATCCATATGACCAACTGTATACAGCCATGAAGCAGACTTGCAGTGGGGCAAGGAACCATCCAGTCCATGATGAAGAGAATGTCCCATGGAAGCATACACCTCATATCCCTGCAAACAACTGAAAGATACAATTTTGTGAACCAGTCCAGTACACTGTTGTGGAGGCATGGAAGTCATTGATGCCTCTGCTCTCAGTGCCACTTTGCCGGTTAAAAAGAAAATAATAATTTTGTATAATTAAGCACACAACATTTTCACACTGCAATTGCACCTTTTTGCCTATCTTCACTATTTAGAGTGCCCATTCTCACAGCAGCATGCAATGTAGTTGATTATATATCTATTTGTGATTAGGGCCGGAGTGTGATTCCATCATGCCCATTAGTTGCATGGATCAGTAAGTCAGTTGAATTGGCAACTTAGTCATCATTGGACAGAAATGGACTACAGCAGTAAAGTAGGAATATGCCAGACCAGATAAAACCAGAATAAGTAAGTAATACAACATAACAGCCTATGCATTGAACAGATGTTATCGCCTGCCCAGAGAATAACAAGTCATCATGAGGCTTCAGCTCCTGTAATTGCTAAATTACCTACTCAATATTAATCTCTTAGCGACTTTTTGCACCTATAAAATAAGGCATGAGAAGAAAAAAATGTTCTACCAGCAAAAATGTAAGGAAAACATCTATCTATTTTCATACTATTATATTAGGTACCATTTAAAAAAGTTCTAGTCTGCACACAATAAATGTGTTCAACTGCATAGCTGGCTGGTTTCCACAATTCTTTATTTATTTAAGTCTTTGTTTATCAGGTAAGTGCACTGATACAGGGCTGTTTTCAGCTCAACCCAGGCCAAAAACAATGGCACAGAATCAAACAGTTAAAATAATTTACAATCCAGTAAGAGTGGCAGATTACAAGCAATGGTTCAGGGAAAATGAACAATGTACAGTTGCAAGTCTGATGGAAGCAGATAACTAGCTGTACAACAATAGCCTGACACAGAGAAGTGGAAACAATCAGTTACAAGCAGCAATACTAATTTGAAACAGGGTAAACAGACTGCACCACAGTAACCTAGTAGGATAAACAGGTTAACAAGCAACAGTATTTAGATGGAGACAAATAGGGAAGAAATAGGAAAGTTAGGTGCCAGTGGAGATAAATAGAGGCACACACAAAGGGTGCTAGAGAGGAGATGAAGAAAAGCAAAGAAACTGAGTACCAGTGGTGACATGGAGGCACATACCAAGGTTACTATGTACTAGGCTAAGGAGGAGGAAAGTAGAGCAGGATTACAAGGGTAGGATGAACAGGGAAAAGATCAAGGAGTGGAGGAGGTGAAGACACGGAAAACAAGTTAACTAGTAGGAGAAGGGATGGGGAGAGGAGGGTAGAGAGATCTACAGTAGCATGTAAGGGTGAGGAGAATGAGAAGAAAGGGGTCAGGAATGAGGGTAAGGGGGTATAGTACCTACACCCCAGAGGGGAGGATTTAAACAGGAGAGCAGGAGCAGGTGGATTCCAAAGCAGCCAGGATCTGAGTTCTGATTTGAAGGAATGGTGTGAGGCAACCAAGCAAGAAGCTGTTCCATAGAGAAGGTGCGGCTACCAATTATAGTGGAGACTCAGGGGACCTCCAGTGGGGGACCAATGTATCATACAGACACCTCTGAACAGTATGTGCCTTGAGGAGGGAAGCATATGGGGACTGGATACCCCTACGCATTGTGCCATCAATGATACTACCAGTGCATAGTCAAAGTGATGCTTGAGTGAATGCCAACCATGAGACTAATATAAGTCTAATGGTCCCTTCAAGACCACATGGCAGATGAGGGGGTTGGGAAGGGAAGTGGGAGGGGTGGCAGGCAACTTAACTGTATTTTATGTAATTGTTTATCACCAGTTGTACTCTCTCTAACAACATGTTAAGCTGCTTGTTCTGATTATGCGGTAAAAAATATAAAATGAATAAAGTATATTACATTTTTTAAAAAAGTTGCAATGGTGGGTGGAAAGGGAGCCATTAGCATGAAGCGGCAAACATTATTATAAACCAAGTTGAGTCTCTGGCAAAGGATAGAGGACAGAGAAGAGGTGTAAATTGGAGGCAATATTCAAGGATAGGAGCAGGTTCCCACGGAATCGCTATTTGGGAACAGGCGTAAGATAGTGTATAAATCAGGCCATTTGTTTAAAATCTAACCTGAACCTCATGGTGCTACCTATAGGCCCCACAAGGTCATTTAAGTCTGTGGCTATGCAAGGGAGCCCTTGTTCAGGCTTCAGGGTCCTCCTGCTCCATAGTCCTTGGGGCGGGGATGGAGATTTCCTGCAGGAGATTGGACAGCTCTCAATGGCCAGGTATTGGAGTCCCCAGATGGTTAATTCTGGGGACTACAACACCTGGATCAATGATGGGCTCCTGGGATAGGGCCAATCTCTTGAGGAACATAGGAGGCTATGGGCCTGACACAATATGTTATGTCAGTGACCCACTGCCGTAGCCACACACTCTGACCTTGTGTTTTCTAATTGCCCTGGAGGTTAATGATCCAAGAATAGATCCAGTATGCTGGTCAGATCATATCACCATGGGGTTCATGTTTGGGGCCCCATGCTTTTGATGGTACTGCCTCTGTGAAGATGGTCCAGTACTGCCCTTTAAGAGGTGTCCTCGATAGGAATGTTGGCTGCCTGGACCTATTGGGTGTGGAGGCTGCATGTGCGATTGGGACAGAGGAGGGGTGATCACTTATAACAGGGCATCGCCGCTGCCTTCAATTCAGTTGCATCCGTTCATGTATGACCCTGTCCACTCACCAGAGATCTCTTTGGTTTGATGAGGAACTCAGGGAGTTAATGTCTAGGGCCAGAAGTTAGAGAGGCACTGGAGGAGATCTGGACTTGTGGTGGACAAATTAGCCCTGAGGTCACATTACAGCAACTATCAGGGGCAATCTCCTAAAAGAAGGCAGATTTTTGTCCAGGGAGATTGCTGTGGGAAGGAACAGACCAGCTCAGCTCTTCTGCATGGTAGTCAAGCTATTACAACTGGCCTGTTTCCATGTGGGAAGGGCAGGTTCAAGCACTAGGTGCAAGGAATTTGCTCTATTCTTTTGCCGACAAAGTGTCTTCTATCAGGGCTGGGATCTTCTCTAGTTCATCTAGAAGGGATTGTGGGGTCTTTTCTGAGCCATGTCAAAGCATTCCTAATGTCTGGGCAGAGTTCAATCCAGTTGGAGTGGAAAGGTGGTGATTACGATCTCGAAGCTGCAACCAACGCAGTGTGCTCTTGACCCAGGTCCCACCTGCCTATTGGTGGAGGTTTGGACCTGATTGGGCCGTGGTGGCCAAGATAGGCCAGAGTTCCTTGAGGAGTGAGGTCTTTCCCTTGACCTTGAAGAGGCTTTGGTCAGGCCCCTACTGAAAAAACCTCATTGGACCCTGAGTGTCTCAGCAACTACAGGCGGTCTCTAACCTCCCATTTTTAGGGAAGGTTACTGAAAAGTGGTGGCATTCAGCTCAAATAGCATCTTGCCTTCTCCTCCACTTATGAGATATTCCAATCTGGGTTTTGAGCTGGACACAGTATGGAGAACACTCTGGTGAAAGTGCTTAATGATCTCCTGATGGCAAGGGACAGGAGGAGCATAACATCTTAGTCCTCCTGGACCTGTCAGCAGCATTTGACACTGTCGATCATGAGGTGATACTTGACTGCCTATGGTACTGGTGTGGCCTGTCAGGAAATGTCATCAACTTGATCAGGTTATACCTGACAGGCAGAATGCAGAGGGTGATGACGGTGCTTGCCACATCCAGCCCAAAGCCTTTGTCCTGTGTGCTGTCGCCCTTATTGTTCATGGTGTACATGCTGCCATTAGGAGACATTACCAGGCAGTATAGGCTGAGTTTTCACTGCTATGCAGAAGATATCCAGCTATACCTGTCCTGTGCACCTGGTAATCAGATAGCACCCACCATATTTAACAGCTGCATAGAGGAAACCCAGATTTGGATGATTCAAAACTGGCTTAGACTTAACCCAGACAAGACTGAGGTACTACTGATGGATCCAGGTCATCCTGGTGGTGGGGTGACCAGGAGACCTCCTGGCTTAGTGCTGGGAGGGAGCCCTCTTACCCCATTTACACAGGTGAAGGATCTGGGTGTGATCCTAGATGATGGCCTGACACTAGATGCTCAGGTGTCGTCCGTTTTCAAAAATGGATATTACCATCTGAGCAACATTGCCCAGATCTGGGCCTTGATTCCATCTGAGGACCTGCCCACACTGGTACATGCTTTTGTTACATCCAGATTGGACTACTGCAATGTCCTATACCTCGGACTATCTGAGGCAAACTCTGCTGGCTGCAGTTGGTGAAGAATACGTCAGGAAGATTGTTGTCAGGAGTAAAACATGAGCATATTACTCTTCTCTGTGAGCTGCAGTGGCTGCCAGTTAGGTGAAGGATTGTCTTCTAGGTAGGGCTCCTTACCTACAAGGCCCCTACGTGATAGGAAACAGTTTATCTGCAAGATCTCCTTGAGCCCCACTGCCTGGTCTGGGTTCTCCATTCTGCTGAAGGTTGCTTCCTTGGGTTCCCAGGGCTTGAGTTACTGACATTCTAGGGACCATGCAGTCTCAATTGCCATGCCCCACCCTGTGGAAATCATTACCTAAATATCTAAGGAGGCAGCCTTGGTAGAAACCTCTAAAACAGGTCTAAAAACTTTTATTTCAGCAGGCATTTGAGTTATAATTACAAACTAGTTATTATGTTTTATTATATAGATATTTGTGTTTTAAATATTACTGGTTTCTTGCTGACTTTTATGATTCCATGTTTAAGCAATACTATTATTGTATTCTATGTGCTTTGTTATTTTTTTAATGTACAGCAATCTGAGTCCCCAGAAAGGGGTGCTTCATAATGCATCTATCTATCTATCTATCTATCTATCTATCTATCTATCTATCTATCTATCTATCTATCTATCTATCTATCTATCTATCTGTCTGTCTATCTATTGTTTATTATGCAATAAGGTACTGAGTTTTTGTTGATTCTGCATACAACAGTGTTTATGTGCACAGTAAAGGCAAAGGATGGGTCTAGGGTTACACCCAGATATTTGAACTCAGAGGCTAAGTTTCAAGTTTCAATCTCAATCTAAGTTGGAAACATTAACCACCCCGCCCCCACCTTGTGCAACACATTTAGGATGAGCATAGTTAAATTTTTCATCATTTAACTCTTTATGCTATTTGAGATAAAATGGCATTGGCTATAGTTAAGGGATGAGTGGAAATCTAAAATACCTGACCCACAAGAGCACCTACTGGTACCTGTAAAATACTCAAAAATACCTGCATGGAAACCAAGTAGTCTGATTGGGTTGGGAAGTCACTCGCTGACCCGTTCTACTACCTGAGTACTCACCTGAAATTAAAAAAAGAATATATCACTAATGCTGGTGGTCTTTGGACCCTCCCCATCTCTGATCTGCACATATGAATAAAAAAATGTCACTTTCCCAGATGATCTAGTGACCCTCATCCCTATCCCATACCTGCCGTTTATTTTCTTGGTATTCTATCGACCCCTGTCCTATCTATGATATACCATTTATTTCACTGAATGTCTAGCAGAACCCCGACCACCTCCTGTGACAGGTAGTGTCTCCCACTCCCTCCCTACTCAGATTCTGAGTGGGCAATCAGCACAACCCTCTGCTCTCCACCATGGGTGGCCCATTCAAATGAATATGAATGAATAGTATACTTGCTCATTCATTTACAACTAACTCATGGTCATTCACTGCCACCTCTGTGGGAGGCACAGACAAGAGAGAAGGGCTGTTCCAGTCTATGCAGGGGGGCGGGATTGGGATAAAACAGCGTGGTGTACAAGTGCGTGCCAATTCATTCATGCTCAGTCAGGCGGGCTGACTGTGATGGAGAGCGGAAGGCTGTGACTGTCGCCTGCTTGGGGACTGGGGGTTGAGCGGGGACACTACCTGATGGGGATGGGGTCTGGGGTTTGGTTTACCACCATGGAGATAAACGGTAGATGGGGAGAGAGAGGAGTTCACTAGACCATCATGGAAATAAAGGTCAGATTGGGGATAGGGATGAGGGAGCTAGACCACCAGGAAAAGTGATGATTCATTTTTTTTACTGAAGGGCAGATCAGGGATAGGAGGACGTTCTGCTAGACCAACATGGATTATGAATGACACTATTGTATCCCATTGCAAATATGATTAGAAGAATATAAGGGAGAAAGGTCCATTCACCAGTGGGTGACACAATGGTAAACTTGTTATATATGCAATCATTTTTATAGTCTGTGGTGTGTCATTTAGGCAGTGACACATTGATTCCAATATTTCTATTACCTGCACAAGCTCCATGTGTAAGATCCTCTGTTTCCATAAGTCCATCTAACTATAACTACCATATTTGGCACTATGCCCTGGTGAGCAACATTAAACATCACTGCCCTGATGCCAGGGTCTTTACTATCTGCTATTAACCATTCTTGCTAATGTTTGCAAACTTGTTCAATTGCTTGAAAGATGTAAGCTTGCTGCAGTAAGCAAAATGTCTGGTAAGAAAAGGCAGGGACATTCATCGTTTGTAAAATTGTTAAAGCCTTACAAGGCATAACACCACTCAAGTAGATAGCAGATGCAAGCTCTAAGTTTCCAACTGGTATTCTGCCAGATACAGGCCAACTGTTTCGTTGGTTATGAAGTCCAGTAACGCAGACTATTTCAGCGCTACAGAAGTCCCAGTCTGACATCGAATTAACATATTCATTGAAGTGTAGCATATTCTGCAGCTCGACAATACTTCCAATAATACAGATTCATAAATTATTAACTTTTTCTGATGCTCAGGAAGTTGAGTGCTTGACAGTTCAGACAACCCAAAGGGAGCTGTGGCAACTAAATGCATCAAGCCTGCTTCTACATTGCAAGCTTTATTACAGCTGTCAAGGCTCAAGAGGTTCACTCTTGCCATGGAAAACTCAAGACTAAGACACAGCCTTATCTATATAAGGATGTCTGTACATTACCTCTTACAGTTTATGGGCATCTATGCCCATTTCAGACACTCTGCTTCCTTTCAGTAAGCTAGGCGTTTTAGGGCGGGCACTTGATGTTTGGTGGTGGGCTCCAATTAATGATTCAATGTGCTGCAGCTTTTTCTTTAAGTTCAGTTCTTTTTAGATAGCTTCCAGCTATACTGAATAGAGGAAAGCTATGAGGGGCAGCATTATATATTGTCCTGCAGTAGTGACATAACTACTGCAATACAACATCATGATTCAACTACTGCAGCACAACAAGCATGTTCTAGCAATGGATTTCCAAGCACAACATGGTTCCAGCACACATTATATTATGCTTAAGTAATAAAACATGGCACACTGAGTGTTATGTTGGGACTTGACATTACCATGTGTATTTCGCCATGATTCCATGCAGGCCTGTGATCAGATAATATTTTCACCCGGTATCTAGTGGCACCACCCACCCACCAGTCACTGTCCCCACAGACAAACAGCCTATAAAATGGTGAGATAAAATCATTATTTTTATTGTTTCTTACCTGTGCATTAAATCTGTTCAATGCACAGGTAAGAAAAAGTACTCAAAAGCAGGCCTGCATTACAATGAAACAAAAATCAGAGTGCCATTAGAACTTTTTTAAGTTCCACCTTTTTCTTTGCAAAAAAAGGAGCCATTTATAAGCACAATAAGACACTCCAAGGTGTGCATGGAACATATATTACCGCACTTCCAGTTGCTGAAAGCACTCAACCTGCAGCATCATACCTCTCTTATTGCCTCTGGGTGTGTGATAATACATGTTTCATGCACCCTGGTTTTGTCTTACTGTTCACATAGTCCTTAGTGACTAGTGCCACACCACATCCTCTGACTGCAGTCCTGATCTGAAAAAGAAAATGGTACCCTTCAGGTTTTTCTTTTCGTTTGCTAAATCTACAAGAAAGAAAATGTCCCTTGCAAATCAGATTCTCCCACCCCCATCACAATAAGGTAATTATCTGCAAAAAATTATGTTCATGCATCAGTTATAGTTCAGGATAGAGTGACAAATGTAGGGAAAACTGATGTTAGGGTTTCAAACTATAACATGCCTGACCTCTCGTGAAGGGATTAAGGGTGCTGTCTTCCTTGGGTTGGCAACTCTACTGCTCAACCCATTCAAGTAACAGAAAAGCTGAGATGTGATGTAGACAGGTGTGCAAGTTTCATGTGTGCATACAATGGAGTAAGAGTTAGGGTTGACTACCCCAAGATAGACTCCATCCCTAATTCTTCATAGGTGAGTCAAGAATGTTGATAACTCAAACATCAAATTTTCATTGCGTTTGTCAATTTATCATGAACACTAACTGATGCATTCATGTAGTTTTTACAATACTTTATATATATATATATATATATATATATATATATATATATATATATATATATTATAGGGACATGGTAGTGCCCTATAGTAATGGTTGGTACAGCACTTCAATGTTAAATCTTAGTTTTGCATCTTAATAACTTTGGCATTTTTTATGAAATAGGCCAAAAATTCTGATGCGCTATCATTCTTTAAGAGTTGCAAGATTTGGAAAGTTTGTAGCGGTACCTTGTATGGTTTTGAGATATAAAGTGGTGAAAAACAGAAAAAAAAGATTTTTGCCATAGGTTAAATTGGTATTTTTCCATCTGTACAGCCCACACAGAATGAAAAATTCTGTAATTTTTATGGATGATGGGGTGTGTGCCAAGGGTGTGCCTTTGGATGGTTTGGTGTAAAATATATTACCATTTTTGAATTGTAATGATTTTTGTGATAGCTGCAAGACATGCAGGTACTCTAAATGAAAAAGTTCGAACTGTAAATGTACTGGTCATTCTCAGAGAAAATCTTGTTCGTGCTGTCAGTTATGTTGTTTTCTAACAGTTTACAAAATAATGTTTTACACAGCTACTGCATGCTAAGGACAACACAACACCCATATTAGGTCTCAGTGAAATGCTAAGTGCCGTGTGTGTCTTAAAATTAGTATATCTCCATGGCAAATGTGTTTTTTCATTGAAAATCATGTACACCAGAACTCACAAATTAGTTACAGTTCAACTTATTTACCATTCCAAAGTTTACTGTTGGAATGGTAAATACTCATTTTCACGCATTAATAGTTCAAACTTTGCTGTTCAAACAGTAAAATTCCAATTTCTGGTAGTCCCATACATTGAAGAAGAATCAACATTTATATAGTGCATTTGATACACACTGTATTCCAAAGTACTTTCCAAGCAAATGCTAGCCTGGTATTGAAATATCAATGGCAAATAGTGTTTCGTGGTAAGGAAGGTTGTAGTTTAAAAGTAAGCCATCTGGTTCACTTTCTGTATATCAGTAAGTTTTAATTGTCTGTTAATTGACTGGCATCCAGTAAGAGAGAGTTTTGTCTTGAGTATAAACAAAATGTAATGCAGTTACATTTTGTCCGCTTACAGGGCAATGTATAGTGATGACACAAATGGTGGTCTGAAGGGCACTAACTAGTCTGGTCAGGGATGTTATTCTTGTCAGGGCATGTATGTTTATAGCTCTGTTTATTGAGAGGCTCTTGTCATTCAGTGATGCATGAGTAACTGTGGTTGTGTGCTGAAAATGTCAGTATTTTCATACTTGTACATCTAATGTGAGCAACCCCATAAATGGCCTTTGTGACCACCAGGTTGGACTACGTAACACTTTGTACTTTGGGGTCACTGAAGGGATCATCTGCTGACTGCAGCTAGTGCAGAACATGGTGGCTAAGCTGATGGTGGACCTTCCAAGGTCCTGCTATGTAACCTCAGTCCTCGTGATCTGCACTGGCTGTCTGTCAGGTGGAGGATAATTTTCAAGGTGGGCTTGCTCACCTAGAAGGTCATATACAGCCTGAGCCCTGGTTACCTGTCTGACCTCTTTACTCCAGCCACCCTGGTATGTTCCTTGCATTCCTCCACTGAGGACCTCCTGACAGTTCTGAGGGCCAGGCTGAAAAATTTCAGGGATTGTTCTTTGAGGTGGCCAGTCCAGCCCTTTGGAACTCACTGCCAAGATCCTTGAGGAGGCCCCAATGGTGGAAGCATTTAAGAGGGGGCATGAAGACCTACCTTTTTCATAAGGCATTCTTTGATAGTTTTTAAATCTGATTTTAGTTATATTATTGTTTCACTGATGTAACTGTGTTGTTGATGCTGCCTTAATCTTACTTTTTATCTGTAATGGTGCCCAGAGCCTCTGGGATTAGGCACCAAAATATAAATAAAGCCTACTACTACTACTATTATTACTACTACTAAATTTCAGATTTTCAGTGTGAAATCTGACAAAAGGCATAGCTGTAATCCTGCTCACAATACTATTATGGAATCAGCTAGCCAAATGACATGCACATCCTAAAAGTTGTATTTGACCATAAGGTGTTTAGTGCCTGGAGTCACAAGTAAGTTTGTGGTGTATGAAGCTCTTGAAATAGAACTTGGAAATAGAAAAGATTTTCTGATAGCTGCAGTTCAGGATCTCTGTCCAGTTTTCCTCTGAGGCTGATGACAACTGGTCTGACTCTGCCTCCCAGCAAGTTCACAACCATGCCATAGCATCACCCCAACTGACATTTAGTAAAGGAAGAAGAAAGGCAGTAATAAACTTTCATCTTCCTTGTTATATGGGATTGTCCAGCCTAATGGGAGCTTGCACATGAGATCCAGCTTGATTGCTACCATTGGTGAACCCTGACTACCCCATGACATTAAAGCTAATTATTTTCGATATGTCTAACTGCTAATAGCGGTAGAGGTGACACAATTTGTTGCTCCTGTGCTGGAGGACTAATAAAATATCCTCCATGCAGAAATGCAGTCACCTTTGTTGCAGTATTTTGTGTGATATCCAAAATAATTAACTTTAGAATTAGCTAATATAGGGACTGAAAACCTAAGTGCCTATTATATCATGTGCATCAGAAAGATTCATATATTGTCGGCACTCAGTGTATGTTTTACAGCACCTTTGGTACCTACTAGTTCTTCCATCTGTGTAAGTTGGATCTATGAATCTCTCCCCCCCAAGTGCGGCAAGTTCTATAATGGTACTGTAAGCTCACTGCCTTGGGCTCTAGCATATTGGTCGGATGCTAAGAGTACTATATGATGTTGCTTTGTTCTTTTTTTTTCTTTTCTGTCTTCTAAACATGTCTGTTTTAATGAAGGCAAAATGATTAACTTCCAATAAAAAAATGGACTGGTAACTGAGGCTAGGCTGTTCTCGGCCCCTCTTTTTTGTTTTATTTTTATGTTTGCTTGCATGCATGATCAAGAAACATTATGTGGCAGCTTAGGAGTGAAGTGGGTTGTGGAGACACGGCAGTGTGGCAGACATTGGGGCACTGCATTTGGGGGCTTGGCATTGGTGGACCAATGGAGGCACAGTGTGCTGATGGCACTGGCTTCAAAAAGTGCCACCAAGTTGTAACATTTTTACCACAGTAATCAGGGGCCACCTCGTCATTGCAGTGTCAGCCATTCCGCTACAATGAGGGAGCGACCTGTCACTGCAAGGCAGAACGCTGTGTACTGTAATATTGTTTGTGAATGCGTGGCAAGCCGCTGTCATGTTCACAAAGAATGTTACAGATCCCCACTGCCAAGGTGCCTAATCCTCAGCATCATGCGGCCCCTAAAAAACAGTGTTTGTTTGCCGACAGGGGCCCAATCCCCAGCGGCTTTCAGTCCCCCTTCCCAGTTTAATTTGCTGATGGGGAGCCCACTACCCATCACCATAATGTCCCCAATCCCCTCGGATCTTTCTCCCCCAGTATATGACAATGGGGTGCCCAATCCCTCATCGGCTGTAGCCTCCAACAAAAACATTCAGGTTGGTACGCTGGGAGGCCCCAGCATGCCAAATGTCTCGTTAAAACCATCCCTGATGTTTTTTTAATTTTTTCCTCTAAATCAGAAACGGTCCTTGTTTAGTCCGTGGCCTGCCCTCCAGCCAGTGCCCACCTCTGTTCACCCTGCCTTCCCACAACCCCCTCTCCCCATACTTACCTACAGAGCCCAGCTAATGTTGTTCGTGGACCAGGAACACATCTGCACTCTTGAAAGCCGATCACTAACTGAAGAAATGCCGGTAAGCTGTATAATGGCATAAATAGAGTTTTCAACTTTGGTGCATATCTCAGGCATTTTGGGGAATTTGGTACCAAATTTTCAACATGAGTTACTGGGACCCCTCCTCATGAATTCAGCCACTGTCATGATGTTATTCGGTCCCAAAAGGTGATTTCGCTGTCACTGTATGGAATCACCTTTGGGAGTGATTATCAAAACAACAGTGCCAGTGTTCATGAGGAGGGCTCTCAAAAGTCTATGTTGCAAATTTGGTGGAAAGAATCCAAGAAATCACTGTTTTACAAGCTTGCATTGCACAGTTGCTATGTGCACTTGTAATTTTGAGAATTTGCAATATTTTCTCCAGATCTTCAATATTGCCATTTTCTGCACCTCCCTATGAACAGTACAGCTGTCATATTTCACATCCTGGCCAAAATGTGTTTTTGCACTTCTGGCACAGAATAGCATGGTCACTGTGGGAAATCGGTGTTCAGGACACATTAAGAAAATTACAGTGACACTGTTCATGAGCAGAGGTCCTAAAATGCCTATGTTGAAAATTTTGTGACGTAAAGTCCATAAAATGACTGTGTTATGAGCGTGTGTTGCAGTTTACACACATGCTTGTAACATTGCAAATTTGTAATATTTTACTCCAGATTTTCAACATTGCCATCTCTTCACACCTCCCTATGGATGGTATAGCTGTCATTTTTCACATCCTGCCTGATCTGTATTTTTGTTCATGTGGCACAGAATGGCACGGTTGCTGTTGGAACTCAAAGTTCGGACACATTGACAAAATCAGACTGCCACTCTTCATGAGAAAAGGTCTCAAATGCTTTCATGAGGTGGGGTCACAAAAGGCCATGTTGAAAATCTGTAGTGCAAATACCAACAAACGCCTTGGGCATTAGGGTTTATAACCATAATGCTCCACCCTGTACAGACTGACAGCTATCAGGGTGTGCCTTTGGATTGCCGATTGTACTGCTCATGCCATCCCACCCCTACCCCCAGCCAGTGACAGGCATTGAGGTGTACCTTTGACTCTTTGGCCCCAGACTTCACCCCATTCTCCTATGCTGCACCCATTTCAGCATATGTCCTTATGGAATGGGAGACTGTAAAGTCAAACACCCCATGGCACACCTCAACATTTGTTGTGTCTGCAGAATAGGGTGAGGTGACATGGCATGACCATCATGGCGATGACACAAACACTTACCCCAATGCCTGTCCATCTCTACAGGATGGAGGTGGGGTTGAAGTGAAGTTCAATACTTACTACCATTCCTATTCTGCATCTGTCTCACTCCTGCATTTCCAATGTTAATACCAGCAAGCAAACATTCGGCATTGACAACTGCTTGTTTCAATTTGTCATGCACACCCTCTTATTGTATTCATTGCTTTTCCATTGAGCAGAACTGATCTCAAGCCCTTCTCTGTATGACTACCTGTGTAGCATATATCTTTACCCATGTTGTTGTCTTACACCAACACTATTCTTTGCCCTCTAACTGCCTGTCCATTTTCCTCAGTCCATCTGTAGGTAGGCAAAGCACCTCTGTGTATTCAACTCCTGTAAATCTGTCATGTAGTCCAGAGGTCCCACTGCCTCCCCCATTGCCCGATCACCCCTCAATGTATAGCTCTCTATGTCCCTGGTGTTTAGTACTTCCAGCCCATTTCTGCAAAAAGAAAACTGTCCTTTAATGTTTTTTATTTTTGGCTGAAAAAACTGTCTCTAGCTGATCAGCCCACACCCCTACCTCCCTCTCAGCAGCCACAACCCCACACTCCCCATAACATCCCACACACCTCACTCACCTGAACAGGTCCCAGGTTCGAGATCCATTCTCCTGATTGAAGACACGCCTTGCTACTGGAACTGGTGAATGCAATATGAGAAACTAAGGTAAATACAGTTCAGGTATTTCAATGGGGTTTCAACTTTAATGCATAACTCAGCCATTGTTTGTCATATTGACACCACATTTTCAACATGGCCTTTGGGGACCCCACTCATGACCAATATGACTGTCTTTACAAAACTCCTGCCTGAAAGGTGATTTGATGATTGGTTGGTGAATGTACCTTTTGGGCAGGATTTGACAATTTTCCTGACCTTGTTCATGAGGTGGGTCATGAGAAGGCTGCAGTGGTGACTGTGCAAAAGTATACTGTTACCATGCACCGTACATGTTATTTAGTGGTATCGACTTGCATGGTAGCGGTATACCATGCTACTGGTCTACTTTTGCATGATCACCACTGTATGTTGAAAATTCGGGTCAAAATATTTAAAATTACAGAGTCATGACCATTCATTGCAATTTCACTATGCACGCTCATAACTTCATAAATTTTACATATTTTGACCCCACATTTTCAACATAGACTTCTTATTACCTCATCTCATGTATGACATAGCTGTCATTTTTCAAATCCTGGTCAAAATGTCTTTTGCACTGTGGTGTAGAATGGAGTTGCAGTTGTGCGAATTATGTTTTGGAAGGATTCAAAATTTTCAGTCCCTGGTATATAAGTTGGGGTAATAAGATCTTTATGCTGACAATTTGGTCACTGTTGTCCTATAAATTGAAGCACAGGGCCCTTCACAGCTACATACATATATGCATTTGGCTCCTCTGACAAATAAGGATACTGTTACTCTATCTCAAAAACTATACATGGGTGGTCCTTGCACTCCCACAGACAAATAATTCTATGATTACACTATCTCAAAAGTAAGGAAAATCATTGTAAAACAACATTAATGAATCAGTTAGGGTTGGTAATAACATGTCAAAAGCTGAGAAATTTGACGTTAGGGTATCCAACCTAACTCCCATCATCACCTCCCAAGTAGCAAAAGGACAAGACCACACAAGCAACAACAGACAGCCATGATCAGGTAAGACAAGAAACATACACTAGTTGTCACTGCAGATAGAAATACATGATACTGGTGGATATCTGGAACATCTGTATGTGGTGGGGGCAAAACAGTAATGGGATTCAAGAATGCATGGATAGGTATAAGGAACCATAGTGGTAGAAATGGGGAAGCAAGAGATCAAGTAGAGTCTGCAGTGTTACAGTAGGTAGGAAATGGCAGACTCAACCCAGATTCCTGTTTGGTGATCATGAAATATTCTAAACCATGAATCTCAAAAATTCTAAATGTTAGCATCAATTACCCTTCACAGGCGTCCTGTGCAGAGTCAGCACTTGAGAAGTTGTAAACTGATGCTTGAAGTCTCCATTCTGGATCATTAGCAATATATTCACTGGTCTCCACTGTTTCACAGAGTCATACTCATTGTTAGTGGTAATCCTTTTCCAAGGTAAGGCCTTGGAAAAGTGGTGCCTCTCAAATCTCTGACTACCTCTCCACCTACAATGTCCTTTGTCCTGAGCAGCATGGCTTCCCGAGGCCACAGTACCAACACAACCTCCTAGAGTTCTCCAACTTTCTCCACTCCTCCTTAGACACTGGTTCTCTGGCTGGTGCTGTCTTCATTGACCTCTCAAAAGCTTTCGACACTGTCTCCACCCCTCCTTCTTGATGCCCTTAGTCTCTGGTTTTGCTACTGGGCCTATCTCCTGGTGCACCAGTTATCTGTCTGACTGCTCACAGCATGTAAAATTAATGGGACCTACTCAGACATCTGTCCCATCTTTTCTGGGTTCCCAGGGCTCCATTCTGGGCCCCTTACTATTCTCCCTTTACCTTAACACACTTCCACGCTCTTGCTCGGGAACATTCTATTGTACGCTGATGATACAGTCATCTTTGCCTCAAGTCAGAACCCTACTGCCCTCCAGGACTCGCTGCAGAAGTCCTTCACTGAAGCCGAGGGCTGGTTCAAGGAACATAGATTGGTGATAAATCTTAAAAACAAAACCATGTTCTTCACTCATCCCCAAAACAAGTCCTGCAACTTCAAACTCCTCATTCACTCTGGGTCCTCATTCCCACTCGAACAAGTTTGCTCCTATAAATACCTAGGGATCCATTTTGACCCTCCCTCTCCTTCCATGGACACATCGCTGCCCCTAGCCACTGCCACTAATATCCGATTGGGCATCTTACATCAGTATAAACACTGCCTCCCCGGAGGCTCTTTTCCGACTGCAGTCACCTCCTCTATCCTGTCCCTAGTGGACTATGGACTGCCGGTGTATGGTGCTGCTGATCAGACCGCACTCCATAAAATTCGCACTACTCTGAATAAGGCCTGCAGGTTAATTACTGGAGCACCTAGGATGACACACACCTGTCTACTGTATGCTAAAGCGCTGGTATTTGATCTCTGACAGGCGCCTCAAATATCTTACCTGTACCCTTACAAAAAGACCCTCCTTGGGCTTTCCCACCAGGATTGACCACCACCATCGCGCTCTGTCCCACTAGTTCATACTCGGACCTCTGGGAAAACCTCTCTTGTTATCCCTAGAGCTAGGACCTCTCACGGCCAAAGAGCCTTCAGCTTTAGGGCCCCCTCCTGGTTCAACACACTGCCCCCTCCATCTCCAAAGCTCCAACTATAACATGCTTCAAAACTTCCTTACGTAACCACCTTATTAACACCAATGCTGTAACTGCCACTAGTCAAAGTCAGCACTAATACTTATGACAAAGCTTATTACTAAGCTGCCATGACCATATAACTCTGGTATTTTTGCATCCATCCTACCTGTACCAGCTTGTTTGTATCCATGTCTTAATTTTACTGTTATACTTATGTGTTGTACTGCTATACTGTGTATTTTGGTTTGTCTTACTGTGACAAGGTACCTTTGTAAATGAGCCTATGGCTCAAAGGTTTTCCAAACTGCTGTTTAAATAAAATAAAAAAATAAAAAAAATAATCACATCATATGTTGGAATATATTAACTTGTCAGGTCACACTGTGTTGCTTGTGAGACTCTTTCAATGACTGGCCATAGGTCACATTGTGTTCCTTTGTCTGCAGTTTGTATCAATTTCTTTACTTGTGTTTCTCTGCTAATACCTTGATTATACTAACATACTAAAATGCCAGAAGAATAGGCCTAACGGTCTTTCGTGTCTGCTTCGTTTGGTCAGTCCCCAGCCTGGGTGCTGACCTTGCTGTCCCTCTCACCTTCTCTGGCTTCTCCTTCTCAGTTCCAGACATTCTTGCTGCATTGGATTTTGCTTCCAGAACCCTTCCCTGTACCTGTCCCACCCCTCTTGAACCCTCCACTGTCTCTGCCTCCACTAGCCCACTAGGTAGTGCATTCCATGGCTCCACCACCACTCTCTCAGTGAAGTAGCACCTCCTCCTTTCTCCCTGAATCTTCCCCTCCAGCCTCCACCCATGCCCTCTAGTGGCCCCTCCTCCTTCCTTCAAGCACCTCGACTGTTCCTCCCTATTTATCCTCTTCATGTACCTAAAGACCTCATCATGTCCCCCGGTCCCTTCTCTTCTAATGTGCATATTTAGCCTCTTGAGCCTCTCCTCATAGGTCCTGTCCCCAAGCCCCAAATCATTTTGGTTGCCCTCCTCTGACCCTCTCCAGGAGGTTAATGTCCCGCAATGTGGCCTCCAAAACTGCACGCAGTACTCAAGGTGCGGCTCACCAAGAAGTTATACATAGAGGAGTATCACTCCTCTGGGAGGTGATCCCCCAGCGATGCATCCCAGCATCCTGTTGGCCTTGGCTGCTGCCTCCTACAAGTCTCAGAGTTGTTCATCTTGACATCCACCACCACCCCAGGTCCCTCTCAGCCATCGAGACTGTAGCATTTCCCAGGGTGTACACTTGGCCTGGGTTTCTGGCCCCAGGTGGAGTACCTTGTCATTTCCTGCATTGAACCTCAGCTTCCACTTTCTAGACCATTTTTCCAGAGCATCCAGGTCCCGCCACCCTCCCCTCCGCCCCATCCACCACTGCCCCCAGTTTCAGTCATCTGCAAAGAGACTCATCTCCTCCTGATTCCTGTCCTATGTCAGATAACGAGCGTTGAACAGAAGGGGCCCAAGGACTGATCCCCGTGACCTCACTAATGACCCTCCTTGGGGATGAGACTATCCCACCAACTATGACCCTCTGGGTCCGGTCCTGGAGCCAGTTGCCTATCCATCTGATCATCTAGTTCCCCACCTCATTTCTCCCAGCTTATCCAACAGGCCCACGGTGAGGAAGAGACAAATGCCTTGTTGAAGTCTAGAAAGAGGACATCCACTGGTCTACCCAGGTCCAAGGCACTTGTCACCCAGTCATAGAACTCCACCAGGTTTGTCTGACATGATTTCCCGGGATGAATCCATGCTGTCTATCGTCCAGGCACCCTGACTTATCCAGGTCCCCCCAGCCTCTCCTTGACAATGCCCTCCATCACCTTGCCCACCACCGATGTCAGGCTGACAGGCCTGTAGTTCCCTGCCACCTCCCTTGATCCCCCTTGTGGATAGGCACTATATGGGCCACCTTCAGTCTTGGGGCACCCACCCTGTCCTCAGAGAGATGGTGAAAAGCTCTGCCAGGGGTTTTGCCAGGACATCTGCAAGTTCCTTCAGCACTCTGGGATGTAATTTATCCGGCCCGGTGCTTTCTCGCCTTAAGGGAGCTGAGGGCTTCTCACTCTCTGCTGTGATTTCACCTGTACCCCTTCTCCCTGCTTAGCCCTCCCCACCTGCCAGTGATGCCTCCCTCTCCCAGACCTGCTGATCGGTAAGGGTCCCCCTCCCTCAGTATCTCTGTCTCCTCCCAGGTATGATGCAGCACCCCCATTTTCCCTGGTGAAAACTGAGGTGAAGTACTCATTTAGTACCTCAGCCTGCTCCCCGGGTCTTGTGCCATCCCTCCCCTGTTAATCTGCTAATCTGCCCTTCACCCTTCGTTTTCCCCAATGTATCTAAGAACCCTTGTTCCTCTCCTAATCTCCCTGGCCAGGTTCTGCTCCTTCCTTGCCTTAGCCGCCTCACTGCTTTAGCGGTCCTTCTAGCCATCAGCTCGTACTCCCTCGATCCTTTCACTCCTTGAGCACTTGAATTGCTTATAGGCTGCTTTCTTTCCTGCACCACCTCCTGGACCTCCCTGGTCCACCAACAGGGTTTTGGGCCCCACCGCATTTTCGTCTTACTCTGCACAGGTGCTGGTAGCATCCTGCACCCTCTCCTGATGATTTCCCACCTACTATCAGCGTCCATGTCTGACCCAATCCCATCCAAATGCTCCTTGAGATCCTTCCATTTCCTTAAAATCCGCCCCCAAAGTCGGTTACTTCCGTCTTTGTGCAGCCTTCTACCCCTCCTAGGTCCAGGCAGAACCAGACCGTGGCATGGTCACTCCCCAAATGGGTCCCTTACCTCCAGGCCCCAATCTGGTCACTGTCTGCCAGGACCACATCCAGTACCGTGCCTCCCTGGTTGGTTCCCTCACCTGCTGAGTTAGGACAGCGTCTTGAAAGACATCCAACAACCTCTGTTCCCTGGTCATAGAGGATGTCATAGTCTCCCAGTCTGTTCCTGGCATGTTTAAGTCCCCAACACCACCACACTGTTCCTCTGCCCAGTCTGCAGTGTCTCCCAACATCTGCCACCAGACTGTCCTCCAGCTCCTCCGCCAGGGCAGGGGTCTATACACCACCCTATTTTTACCTCTTGCCCCCCTTGTTATCAAGGTGACCCAAATCGCCTCCACGGTTCCCTCCGCCTCCCTCTACTCCCCTATGCCAATGCAGTTTTTGACTATCATTGCTACCCTCCTCCCTTCCCTCTCCCTGTCCTTCCTGAACATAGTGTATCCCTCCAGGTTCAGGTCCCAGTCATGTCTTGCAGTGGCCCAAGTCTCAGTGACCGCTGCCACATCCACTGCTCCCTCAGTTAGCATCGCCTGGAGCTCAGGCATTTTATTGCCCAAGCTCCTGGCATTTAGCAGGACTACCTTCCACCCTTCCCCTATAGTTCCATTTCCCTGCTTGTGTTCCCATGGGGATTCTGTTTTCCCTGGTCTGCACTTTGCCAGTTGGCCTTTTCCTGCAATCCTCCTGGTCCCCAGGGGGTGGAGACAGAGTCCCTCCTTTATCGGCACCCCTTGACAGCCTTTTTCTCCCATCCCACCCCCTTCACAAGTTTAAACCCCACTTTTCACTAATGAACCCTCTATTTTCAACTTAAGGATTCCCTCCTCCAAATTGAGATGTAGTCTATCTCTAGCATACAGCTCCTTATCCTCCCAGTTCTCCCCAATCCCCATCAACCCATACCCTCTGTCCTCCACCACTGCCTGAGCCACTGGTTTATCTCCTAATTTTCCTTTTGTGTTCCTCACTAGCCCTTGGCACTGGCAGGATTTCTGAGAAGGAAACTGTGCATCCTATGTCATGACAGACCCTGGCGAGCTCCCTGAATCTTGCCTGTATCTAGCTCGCTATTTCCTCAATGTCATTTGTACCCAGGTGGACTAGAATGTCTGGGGAACCCCATCCTTTGCCAGCTGATATACTCGTGCTAGCCCTGTGCACCGTTAGTCCAGGGAAGCATCTTGTTCTAACTGGCCAGGCTTCTCCCTCCTATCCCATTTGATACCCCTGATCATAGAATCCCCCAGCAGGAGCACCCTGACCACTCCTTTTCCTCCATTCCCTCCCCTTCCATGTCCCTCACCCTTTCTACAGGCTCCTCCACCAGCTGGCTCAGTGTTCCTCCCCTTTCTGGGTGCCACATGCCACCCCTCCTTATTTACATGGCCACCCCCTCCTCCAATCCTATGCCTCTCCTCCTCCTGAGTATCCTTCTGTTCCTTGCTAATTCCCCCTCACTGCTCGCAACTGGTCCTTCTCCCCATCTACTAAACTAGCCTGGCTCATCTTCCCTTCCTTCCTTCCTGTCTCCATTTAGTTCCTCCTTGCTAGTCGTGCTCCCTGGCCTAAACCCTCAGCTCCTTTACTGAATCCTCCTTGTACTTCTGGTCCTTCTACTTTCCCTTTCCTCCCAACTGGTCCTTCTCCTTGCCTTTCCTCCCTCTTCCCCTGCCCCTCCTGCTCTGATTCACTGCTCCCCATTCTCCTGCATTCCAGGTCCCCCTGTTCTTCCTGCTATCTGGCCCCTGCCTCGCCTCCCACTCCCACCCCTTTCCATCTATAACTACCCTGTCGTGGCTACATTATCCCCCTCATCCTTGAGCAGAAGTTTACATTTCTTTTTATTTAATCTGAGTAGTAATAAATAAATATATATATGTATATATATATATTGTTTAATCAGAGAATGACTATACCATATTATTTAATGATACTACTTATACCATGTACATACATTTTTCTAAAAGTTCTCAATTTCATTTAAAGTTTTAAATGTAATGGTTTACATGAAGTATCAGTGCAAACCACAGCAAATCATTTCACATCAGTCCAGCTACATATCTGTGTGACTGCTTATCCATTTCACAATACACACAGTGCAGGGACAACAAAAGCCGATTCAATCAACATTATTTTTGTGCAATACTCTCAGGAAATATAATCAGAGGCTTAACACAGGAGTGAAAAAAGCTATGCTTGTACTGCTGGGGACCTTAATATGTCAGACACAGAATGGGGAATCCCAAAGACAACATCAGCCAGGAGCAGGGAGATATTTGAAGCACTGAATGGATTGTTTCTAAATCAGTTGGTTAAGGAGCCCACAAGGGGAAAATATTTTGGACATGATACTCACAAACGGGATAGTGTTGAAGAGGTTATTGTGGAGACTGTCTGGGTACAAGCGATCACAACACAGTAACTTTCAAGATACAAATAGGAAGGTAACAAATAAGACCAGTACAAGGTTCTGGACTTCAAGAAGGTGAACTTTAATAGAATGAGGGAGATTTTCAAGGAGGAAATGAAATGTGGTGATCAGACAGAGGATGTATAGGGTGTATAGAAATTATGGAAATGTATTAGAAGCGTTATTAAAAGCAACTGAACTATGTATAAGGAGGGTAGGAAAAAATAAGAAATGAAGGTGGCCTCTTTGGTTTAATAGGGAGGTTGTAAGGGCAATCAAGAGATGGAAGGATAGCTTTCAGAAGGTATAAGAAAACTAAGAGTGTGATAGAGTTAATTATAAGGAGAAACTGAAACAGGCAGGGAAATTGATTAGGACAGCAAAGCAGAAACAGAAGAGAGATTACAAAACATGTCAGATGGGAGATAAAACTTTTTAGATAGGTGGGGAAAAGTGGATGACAGACTGGGAATTGTGAGTTTGAAGGGGAAGGTAGAAATTAAGGTTGAGAGGGACTTTGAGAAAGCTGAGGTTTTAAATAGTTATTTTGCTCTGTATAAATAGTGCAAGGGATAGAAAAGGACCTGAAGTAATGGAAAAGGGAGGAGATGAATGTGGGGTGGATCAAAGCCCAGTAAGTGAGGAAAGAGTTAAGGAAGAACTTGGAAAATTAAAGGTAGACAAAGCAATGTGGCCAGATGGTTTGCATTCAAGGGTTCTTAGGGAGTTGAGGAATGAGTTGACAATACATTTAGTGAAGTTATTTAACTTGTCCCTAGATATAGGGTGTGTTCCAAGTGACTGGAGGATGGCAGATGTAGTACCACTGTACAAGGGAGGCTTCATGGAGGAAGCAGGGAATTACAGACCTGTTAGCATTACATCAGTGGTGGGCAAGGTGAAGGAGGTGCTAATAAAGGAAAGGTGGTGAAATACTTAATGGACAACCAACTATTAGATGAAAGGCAACATGGATACACTAGTGGAAGATCTTGCCAAACAAATCTGATAAAATGTTTTGATGGGGTAATGAAGGTGGTTGATCAAGGAGGAAGGTGCAGAGTCTGCATCAGAAACCTTATAAAGAGAGACTGAGAGAGCTTAATATGTTTTCCTTGATGAAAGGAGGGATGGGGGACATGATAGAAACTTTCAAGTACCCTCAAGGAATCAAAAAGTCCCGGAGGGTAGCATCTTTCAGAAAAGAGATGGGTAAGAACAAGGGGCACAATTTAAAGATAGAGGGGACAGCTTAGGGTAATGTGAGGAATTTTTTTCACAGACAGAGTGGTGGATGCATGGAACCACCTTCCTGGGGAGGTTGTTGGTCTAAAACAGTGGGAATTCAAACATGCATGGGACAGACATAAGGCAATTGTAGTGGGGGTGGCAGGAAGTAGGCTGTTGGTTAACTAGAACTGCAGCTTATCCAATAGGAAGGAAATGGGCACACTGGTGGGCCAAGTGGTCCTTATCTGCTGTCAAAGTCTATGTTTCTATGCTTCTATGTATGTTGCCTACCTGGACTTCAGTAAGGTCTTTGACACTGCCCCTCATCGAGGTTGATAAATAAGACAGACAGCCTGGGGTGGGACAGAAGAAACCTAGATGGGTGGAAAACTGGCTGAAGGATAGAAGTCAGAGGGTGGTGGTAAATAGTGTACATTCTGGTGTAAGGAAGGTTACAAATGGGGTTCCTCAAGGATCTGTACTAGGAACAATCCTTTTTAATATATATATTAGTGATATATCAGATGGAATTGAAGGAAAATGTGTCTATTTGCAGATGATGCAAAGTTATGGAATAGAGTCAACATTGAAGGAGGGGTTGAAGCCATGGGGAGGGATTTGAGTATACTAGATAAATGGTCAGAAACATGGCAGCTGAAATTCAACACAATGAAGTGTGCAGTATTGCATATAGGGTGTAAAATTGACTGGCCAAGTACTCACTGGGGAGAGCAGATAAAGCAAACAGAACAGGAAAGGTTTCTGGTGATTATAATATCAAACAACCTTAGGGTCAGTGACCAATGTAGTAAGGCAGTTGGCAAAGCTAATAGAATGATGGCGTGCATAGAAAGGCATAACTAGTAGGAAGAGGGAGGTACTGATACCTTTATACAAGACCATGGTTAGAGTGCTCCTGGAGTAGGGTACAGTTCCATAGGCTTCATTTAAGAAAAGGCATAGATGTATTAGAAAAGATTCTGAGAAGGGCAACAAAGATGGTGCAGGGTATGCAAGGAAACCATATGAGATAAAATTGAGAGAATTAAATCTGTATCAACTAGAGTTTAGAAGAGAGAGGAGACATGACAGAGACATTCAAGTACATGAAGGATAAATAAAGTGAGGGAAGGAAGACTATTTAAAAGGAAGGTCAGAGTTAAAACAAGAGGTCATATTTTAAGATTGGAAGGAGGAAGATTTAAAGGTAAATAAGGGGTGTTATTTCACTGAGAAGGTGGTTGTCCCTGGAATAGATTACCTGAGGAGGTGGTAGGTGTCAAAATGGTGGAGAGATTCAAGAGAGTGTGGAATAGACATATGGGGTTGGTTAGAGGACAAAGGATAGGCTCCTTGTGCACCAGTGACAAGTTTGGGATGGAGAGATGGGCAGGCTGGATAGGCCAGGATGGGCCTTCTCTGCTGACACATTACTATGTTACCTTTATGGACAGTGTGTTTTGGAAGGGGACCCAGACTACAAGAATCCCCCAGGAACAGAAAAACAGAAGGAGGAATTGTATTTGACTATCTGTTTGTTTACACTGAGATGAAAATCTTATGGAAACAGCTTAATCAGCATCAGGAATAGAGAGATGATTCATACAGCAGGAGTAGCATCATGATCAGCAAGCAGAAATTAAAGGCAGCCTGTGGGAAATGCAAAGATACTGTACCTCTGCATTCCTATTCATCATATACCTGTATAGAATACTGAATACGAACATACGAAAATTCCAGCATAAACAGGTCATATGGTCTCTGTAATCCACTCAAGTGCAGCTAGCAGTTCATTACACTGCATCTGCCCCACCCTCTGTCAGTGTGTCTGGTTTAGTGCCCTTGTCAGCTGACCCTCCCCATTAACTTCTCTGTTATGACCTTACCCCTGACTTTGGCCCACTCCTCTTAAAACTACCCACTGACTTTGATGATATCACCTCAGGCAGAGTGTTCCACCCTGTCACCTCTCTTTCCATGAAACAGTGTCTCCTCATTTCCTCTTGAACCTACCACCCTCCAGTTTCAGAATGTACTCCCTAGTATCCCACCCCACTTTTTAATTTAAAAATTTCATCTGTGTCAACCTTGTTAATGCCCTTCATATACTTGAAGGTTTCGATCATATCCCCACTTTCTCTCCTATTATCTAGGAGTACATGTTTAGCTCCATCAAACTCTCCTCATAGGGTTTGTCCTCCATCCTGAGGATCATCCTGGTTGCTCTGTGCTGGACCCCTCCAATAGTCTGACAATCCTCTTTAAATAGAGGCACCAATACTGTACACATTGTTCCAGGTGTGATCTCACCAGTGACCTGTACAGTGGTAGGATGACATCCTTCCTCCTGGAGATGATCCTCTGGTAATACACCCCAACATCTTATTAGCAAATGGCAAATGAGCAAATGGGCAACTATGATTAAACAGTGTGTTCAGTTACATTGGGGTTCTGTTCCTTTTGACCTCAAGAATGAAGTTCATGAGGTCCATGTAAATCAGAACCCAGAGGTAGCAGAACACACTCACTATGTGTAAAGTTGCTCATCCTGTATTTGTTATAGTGTATAATAATATGTGTAATGCTCCTGCAGTGATTTTTGTTTGTTTTTCTTTCAGAACAGAACTGACTTGTGCTGCCTTTGTAGGTTTCAGAATGCTGTTGTACCATAGAATGGTACAATCACATTCCATGACCTTTGAACTGTGGTACAATAGCATTTTTTTTTCCATTAACATTTTATTTATTTTAAGCAGAGATGAGTCATCAGAGAACAGACAATATAAAATATACATCAGGGTAACAAGTGTCTCGTTACAAATAAGGTGAATAATACTCTGCTAACGCCCCCTTAAAACCTACTAAAGCTATAAACTCAAAAAGTCCTTCCTCTCACTCCCCTACCCATCCTAATCTACTTCTCCCTACGAGGCACTCGAAATAATTAATAATAAAACCAGGTAAGATCAAGAATTACCCTAAGTAACAAGCATAGAACAGGGCCCAGATCCTGTCAAAGAGGGGTAATTGATTATGCAGGATAGCTATCATTCTCTCAGTTCTTAGAAAGGCCAGAAGCTCTTTTAGCCATTTGGAGTAGGAAAGACGCGTCTTGTCTTTCCAATGGCTAGCACTAACTTTTGACTGTGACTGAGATCAGAGCCATGTAGTATTTCTTATTTCTAACCGGAAAGCTATCATTTCCCCAATAGGCAAACTTCAGGTCTGAACATTTCATCTAAACCTAATAGGGATCCAATTTATTCTTTATCTCCAGCCATAAAGAAGCAACCTTGGGACACTCCCAAAAAATATGCAGGAGATTCCCTGCATCTGCCTCGCATCTATAACATTTAGGATCCCTAACAATTCCAAGTCATTTAATTTCTGGGGAGTAATAGATATTGTGCAATACTTAAATTGTATAAGCCTCAATTGGTCATGTCTAATATACTTATGACATGCATGCCATATCCCAGTCCAATCTAGGGCAATATTGGGAAACACACCAGCCAATAAGAACATGGGGCAAGATTCACCGGATATGCCCAATGAAACAAAGCTAAATAAATTATGGAAATCATTTGAGGATTCCTAACAGTGGGCGTATGTTTACCAGAAACGAAATCTGAGAAGACTGCTCAGCCTCCTCCAACTTCTGAAGCAATACATGCCTAAGCTGATATACTTTAAAAATATCTTTGGTGGTTAGCTTAAATCTATTTATTATTGTCAGAGCTGGAATTAAGTCTCCTTCCACAGTAAGAAAGTCCTTAAGAGAGCAGTCCTCGAAAGTTTCAACCAGCCCGGTTTGATAGTATTATTATCTATCAAAACCGTGGGTTTCCCAGATCAGCTGATCCCAGTCTTTACATGATTGTATTTAATAAACCCACAAAGCTGAGTATGGGCTTAACGCCACCCCTACTGGGATTTTTTCAACAATGAGGGAAGTGCTTTGGGAGCTAGATAAAAAGGGCTACGGGATTAATAGCACATTTCTTAATTAGAGCCATTTCTAGCTTCACCCACAAGGAACATAATGAGATGAATGAACAGAGTCCTCGTCTAAAGCCCATCTACTATACTTGCCCAATTGGGCAGACCAAAATAGAGGCCAAAGTGGGGTAGCCTTAATCCACCAACTGATTTAGGGGAGCTAGCTTATGGTAGGCCATTCTAGATTTTTATGATTCCAAACAAAATCAGCTATCATGGCATGGAGCTTTTGAACCAGGACATAGGAGAAAAATATCTAGTCTACTCAACGGATAAAAAGCCTCGGAATATGTTCATTTTAACTACATTTATCCTCCCCAAAGAGATAATGGGAGTTGAATCCACCTTTGAGGTCTAGTTCAATAGTATGGACCAGGGAGTCTAAATTCAATAGACGATATGGGCAGCACTCCTTGCCAAAAAGACCCAGATATTTGAGAAAGTCGGAACTCCACCCCAACCCTAATTCAATTATTTCCCGCTTAAATATTTTATTGTTAAGGGATAAACCACCGTTTGTCCTGGTTTAACATATAATTTGCCACCCGACTAAAGTAGCTTATTTGCTTTAACAGGCTAGGAATAGACCTAACGGCCTCAAACATAAACCAGGAGGTCATCCACATATGCAGTGACTTTAATAGGTAGACCCAGTATCTTAATACCCTCTATCTCATTGGTATGGAGTATCCTCCTTATCAAGGGCTCCAAATATAAATTAAATAACAAAGGGGATAGAGGACATCCCTGTCTTGTACCAACATAAAGCTGGAAAGAATTGGAAATAGCTCCATTACAGGTGACCTAGCTGAGGGATTGGAATAGAGGGCCTTAAGCCAATCCAGAAACATTTCAGGAAACCGAACTGTCTCATGGTCTCAAATAGAAATCCCCAATAGACCTTATCAGAGCCTTCTCGGGCCCAAGGAGACCAACGCCATCGGAGGTTGGTCTCTCGAAGCCGAGAAGACATGCGCCAACGCTCTAAATGGTCAACCGAGGACCTGCCTTCATAAAACCTACCTGTTCACTACCTATTAATTTGGGCAATATTCTATTAATACGAACTGCTAGTAATTTGGCTAGAATTTTTAAATCACAGTTCAGCAATGAAATAGGCCTATAACTAGCCGGGTCCATTTCAGGTCTATTTGTCTTGGGAATTAAGACTATGAGGCTTCTGAAAATGATTTATCCATCTCTTGTCCAGAAAAAACGTAACAAAATAACCTGAGAAGGAAGGGAGCTAGTTGGGAGGAGAACTTTTATAGAATTGAACGAGAACCCATCAGGACCCGGTGTTTTGTCTGGGGACAGATTCCTAATAGCTAACTCTATTTCCTCCTGGTTATATCAACAGTGAGAGAATTCCTGTAGGCCTCGTCCAGTACAGGAAGGTCTAATCCTTCCAAAAGAAGAGATCTGAAGATCAGAGGGTGGGTTCTCCATCTTTTATACAAATTTTCAAAGTATTGACGGAAAAGCTGAGCTATTTCATCCGGGGCAGTCTTAACACAACCGTCATCTTTTGATAATATCCTTCAATCAATCGAGAGGATTCAAATTGTGTAATACGCCTTGCCAGTAACTTCCCGGATTTTTCCCTTGGTCAACATAATTGGCTCTAGTCTTGATTAGGCTAGCTCTGCCTGTTCCCCAATAATCTAAGATAGGCGTCTTTCACCTTAATTAATTCTTCTTTATCCTCCTCACATGAATGAATGGAGATGTTAGATTCCAATAATCTAATACGTATAATAACTCAGTCATGGCATTTTCTTTTCCTTTTTTCTTCTAACCGCTATGTTAATTAACACCCCTTAGGTAGGCCTTTGAGTGCTCCCCAGAAAATATCCGTCGAACATTGTCATCCAGATTGTTTAGAGTAAATTCATCAATCTGCTCCGATATAAATTTAGTCAGTTTAGGTACCCTAAGAATCTGGTTGTTTACCTTCCACCTGTTTCCCTTCCTCATGAGAGATGGAAAGGAAATAGTTGCAGCTAGCGCCATGATCAGAAATGGGACCAGGTATAATATTTGAGTCAAGCACTCCACCAAGAAGAGACCGAGAAAGAAATATATAATCTAAACGGACAAAGTCCCATGAACAGGGAGGTGAAAGTATACTCCTGGATTCCGGTGGAGAATTCTCCAGATATCTGCCAGTCCCAACTGATCAAGTAAATCTATCATTGCTCGGAAGCAGGAGTATGATATACATGTGGCTTAACGGATCTATCCATCAAGGGATCCAAAGTTAAATTAAAATCTCCACCCAAAACCATCGGAGACGTTAAAAGGCAGAAGCGCCTTTACAATAGCATTTTGAAAGGGATGGAATTCTATACAGATCAATGTTCTACTGTACACTATAATTTTATCTTATATGTTTTATGTTCTACTATATATGTTCATGTTCAATGTTCATATACATCATATTTACATCATGTAACTTCTGGTGCAGCATTTACTTTCTAAGCAATTTGCACCTGCCATTCTGAAACACGCCTGCTTTCCATTCTATGTATTATCGTGACCGAGTGATAATAATAGCAGTGATTGCTGTGTTAACATATGTTTATATTGTTTTCTACTCAAAAGTAAGAAAACTGTGGTTAGTAAGCAGAGTGTACTTAGTTTTGTAAATAAGATGCCACCAACTGTAGCATGAGAAGTGCCAGCACATAGAAGATAAGTTGACAATTTCAGAAAAGTAGACGCAAATGTGAACATGTGTTGCTATACCAGTAGTCGCACATGCTTGTGTCTACTTTTTTCAAAGCTGCTGACTTGAAACCTCAGTGCTTGTTATACTATTGCTATGGTCAGAGGACTCTTCTACACAGTTTTAAATAAACTCTACTTACTAAACACATCTTTCTTGCTTTATGAAGAGAAAGAGTCCTAATATAAACTTCTTCAGCCATGTCTTTGACCATAACTTAGACTGTCTAAAAACAAGGAGCATCCTGAAATGTTTGTTAAACAATGCATTCTGTATATTGCGTTGGAAAGGGAAATTGAGGGTTGTATTTGGATGTGTGCAAAACATTTCTTCCCCAAAAATGGGCAACATGTGAAATTCACTCCATGTATGGTTTATGCTGAGTGAGGATGTTGGGATGGGAGTTGTGTTAGGAAGTAAAAAAACATTTAACGATACACACAACATGACATGTCCTAACTGAAGACTATATTTATCTTCACTCTAGGCATATGACGCCAAGAAATATCACTCATGGCTTAGCAGCTAGTAGGATATCATGATATCATTGGCATCATGTGAATATTAATATGATTCCTTCAGCCAGCCATGTCATTCACCCTTTATAATAGTAATGTTAACCTCTGCCATGGCCTCTATGCCAATGGAACACTGACTTGATGACTGTATATAATGTCGGTAGTGATGTTGTCCCTATCTGTTGACAGTGGTTGCTCAATACTGACCTTGTTTGGTATGACATCCATCAGGTACTTTGTAATGGCAATGTTGGTTATCTGCAGATGCAAATAAAGTAATCTCAAAATTGACAGTACATCAGATAATTTTTTGAAACATCAACAGTAAAGTTACTTGTTTGAATATTTTTAATACTATTTTTTAACCGCAATCAATAAAACAACTTAGAAACATATTAACTTAGGAGCTGTCAGCAGAAAATGAGCTCTTTGCTCTTTTATTCTATGTTATTTTCCTTACATACTGTCCTGGTGCAGAAACAAATGTGATCAAGGTCCTAATTCACCTCCCCACCAGTCCTGTAACTATGACTTGCATGATCAATTCCTGCTACTGTTTAGTACCCACATCATATAGAAACACAGAAACATAGAATCTGATGGCAGATAAGGACCGCTTGTCCACCAAGTCTGCCCATTTTCTTCTACTCATTGATAATACCTCAGACCCCAGTTGATCTGCAGATCTTCCTTACTCATTTGTTGACAGCATCCTTTATGTCTGTCCCATGCCCTTTGAAATCTTCTACCATTTTTGCAACCACTATCTCCGATAGTAACTGTTCCATTTATCCACTACCCTCTCCATGAAGAAATACTTCCTCATGTCACTCCTGATCCTACCTTCCTCTAGATTTATATCATTACCTTTGTTCTTGAACCCCATTTTATCTGGAAGAGGCTATCCTCTTGTTCCTTATTAATGCCTTTGAGGTATTTAACAATTTCTATCATTTCTCCCTTTATCTACTTTTTTTTATAATTAGTCTTTTCTAGTTTTACCATTGACAAACTCCATTTTACTGCATCACAACAAGGTAACAAAGGTAAACAGTGTGACTATCATGTTACATAAAAGTACCCTTATATAGAAACATCCAAAATACCTTAAACAATCAAAAGATTAAACATAAAGAAAGGTCCATAAAAATCTAGACCAACCCACACTTTCTAGCAAACCTATAGAGGTCCAACTTTTATCAGCCAAGGCAAGACAAGCCATCTCTATTAAACCATTATTGTCATCCCAACTTATATTAGCCAGGCACAGAAAGAAAGTTATGTTAAATCCAAAACTCACCAACCCATTTGTTTGGGGCATAAAGTACAGTCACATAAATGGAAGAGAAAACCTAAGGTACAAAGACCCGGTTTTCCTACAACTGATACTGTACCCATGAGCCCCACATCTCCTCGAATTACTGAATTTTTTCCAAATGTTTATAGGCTATTTTCCACAGACCATACACAAAATTAGCCGTCTAATACAAATATTGTAAAACCAGGGCACCGAGGCGAGCACCATAACCATGTAAGTTATTTTTGGCACATATCACCAATAACACCAGCAGCTGCACCTGACTTGAGATCCCTTTATCTTCTCTCCTCCAGCAAATACCTATTGAGGACCTTCAGTCTCTCTTTGTATGACATTTGATGACATTTGTGCAACCCTTTGTACCATTTTTGCATCCCTTCTCTGAACTGTCTCTATTCTGTCTACTTCTTTCTTGAGATGCGCTGCCAGAATTGCACACGGTATTCCAGTTGTGATCTCACTAATTTTCTCACCACCTCTCCTTTCTACTAGTGGTACACCTCCCTATGCAGCACAGCATCCTGCTGGCTCGACCTACTGCCGTCTCACTTTGTCTGGACATAGCTAGGTCATCAGTTATGAACACCCTAGGTCCCTTCTTGATTCGTGGAAGTCAGGACTAGACCCCCTATCATGTACACACCCACCTGGTTTTATTTGCCCCAAATGCATGTTTTTTTTTACATTTTGTTAATATTGAAACTCAGCTGCCACACCCTTGACAATTCCTCAAGCCTGCCTAGGTCCCTTTTCATTTTTCCACCCACTCAGGAGTGTCCTCTCTGTTATAGATGTTGGTGTCATTTGTGAAGATATGTGATTTCCCCTCTAGCCCCTTTGTAACATCATGAACGAGAACTGGCCTATAGCACCAAACCCTTCGGCACACCGCTGGACACCTCACTCTATTGTACTGAGCTCTATTCACCATCACTTTCTGCATCCTGCAACTCAGCCAATTCCTAATCCAGTTTACTATCTTGAGTCCCATTCCCAGGCTGTCTAGCTTGTTTACAAGCCTCCTACATGGAATAATTTCAAAGGCCTTGCTGAACTCAAGGTAGGCCACATCAACCGCCCTTCCTGAACCAGCTCCTTTGTCTCTCAATCAAATAAATCTAGTAGAATTGTTTGAGAAGACCAACATGCTGTGAATCCATGTTGTCTCTGATCCTGAGCACCCTTGTCCTCAATATAAACCACAATCCTTTGCCCTTTGTTGTCTGTGTCACATGTTCATACTTTTGCATCTTTTGGGATATTGAAAACTAGTTGCCAACCCCTTGACCAGATTTGCATCTTTTTCAATTTGCTGCATATTTTTACCACTCCACCCCCCCACACCCACCCCTCGTGAGCCCACTCTGTTGCAGTGCCTTGTGTCATCATCGAACAATCATGCATGCTCTTCTAGTCCTTCTGTGATGTTACATGCTACACAAGAGTTTGGAGTCAGAGTAGTTCAGTTGATAGTTTATTTTATTTTATTTTATAAGTTCATTCCACTGAAACCAATGCAAATATGATGAGAAACAACTAAGAGAAGGCAGCAGAGAAAACAGAGGGAAGTCAGCGAAGTGGATAAAATAACAGTGAGACCAGACTTGGGACAGTAACACCACACACATAAGTGGGGAGTCAGGATTCAATAGGAAGGCTTGTTTTGCAAGGCTTCAGATTCAAACTGTCACATGAGCATTAAAACCTCTGCCCGGTCATCAGAACTATACTGGATCTTGGAGTCAGAGGAGTTCAGCTGGCATTCTTTTTCCCTTTATTTTAGTGGCTCATTCCGCCATAACCAACACAAATAAGAGGAGAAGCAACAATGGGAAGGCAGCAGATAAAACAAGTGGTAAGGCAGCAAATGGGAAACAACACTGGGGAGACCAGACTGAGATCACATTAAGACACACATCATCGCAGAGACAAGATCCAAAAGACGGGGACACATTAAACAGCAAAGTCAGAGGGCTGTATACATAAGCCAAAGGGAACTGTAACACAGAGAGCAATACACACACCATAATAACACAGGTAGCATAATACATAAACCTCACTAACACAGGGTGAATCACAAACACAGACTTGAGCACCCATCTGCCCCTCTCCTGCCAGTAGAGAGCTAGACCAATTATGTAGTCCCAACAGCTGAGGGGCACCATACCTTCCTGACCAAAAACAGGAAGGGTGTGAACTACATGCACAGAAGCTAGAAAGCAAGGGTGTTTCTGTAGCAAAGAAGAGTAGAGAAGGAAGAGAGAGGAGAGAGAAAAAACATAAACACAAAAACAAGGTGGGGTGTAAGCAAACAAACATAAATTAGAAAGTCCACAAATAGGATGGGTGTGGTGCAGTGAAGTTGCTGTGAGGCACCAATCTTCAGTGAGACTTTCTGGAGACTGTGGTGTTGTCCTATCTGCATGCACCTCTCTGGGTTGAGGGCAGAGATTGCTTGGTTTCAGGCTGACTTGGTAAGGATTCAGGAGACCTCCTCCACTGCATAGAGGCCACCAAGTCTGTCCACTGTATCAAAGGATGCCAAGAAGAAGCAGCTGGACTACAGTTGGCCCAGGAAGGGTGAGGGCAGTATGACAGAGGCACATTCTTCCCATGTTTCCACTCTACAACGCCTTGGTCAAATGCCTACATGGCACCATGGCTTGGAGGATGGAAAGCACACACTAAGGATTGCTGGGGCAGCAGGATGGGATGGTGAGCTTGATGTCACTGTCCACCTTGGGGATGAATGACTGGGCTGGTGTTAAGGTTAGGGTAGCGAGGAGGGGTTCATGGAGCTGGAGAAAATTATTTGAAGGCTTTAGCTGTGTACAACAAGGGGAGGAAGGGCACTTCACACAACAAGATTTGACACATGACTAAAGGAATGGTGCAGGGCTGATGGATTTGGATTAATTGGGAACAGGATTCAATCTGTAGGTATACAGGCCTATATAGAGAGATGGACTGCATCTATCCTGGGGATCCTCAGTGAGAGGTTTAAATGCTTCTTTGGCTGGCATTTGAACCAGTCAAGTCAAGGTGACTGAATTAAGCAGGAAAACTCCAACTGCCCCCATCCCCACAGGATAAATCAGTCACTAGGAGGACTCCAAGGTTGGGAAATCACTTAAGGTACATAAAACCAGTACAGAAAGAATGACAGTGATAAGGAAGAATGATAGGAAATACGTGCCTTCTTTGCAAATTAGAAGAAAAAAACGTACTAATGAACAAGTAAGAAAATATTATAACATCTGTTGCTATTTATTTCAAACATACTGGACATTTAAAGCATGGCTTCTGGTAGGGTCTGTAGTTACTATATATATATATATATATATATATACCTGACTACATCTTACTAATGGGATACTTAATGGTTGTTAACTGTTAAAAGAAAACACATCATGGCACCTCTTAACACACCAGAGTGACTGCATTAGAGGTGGTGTCAGTAGGTAATATTTCAAACAGATGGTGGTGAGTCATTCAGAAGGATGACCACTCATTTTTTTCATTATGGTTGCTTGTCCACTACTGTGTTAGCATCACATAACATTACAAAACAAACTCTTGGTCAGGTATTATTTTGCATGTTTCACCACCCTGTGGTTGATTTATTGCATGCTGATGCTTCCCTGGGTGTGTAACATGTGCGCTGTGTCTGATGAAAGCGACGGTGTTTCATTGACATTGTATAACATGACCCAGGAAAGAAAAGAGAATGGCCTTCTGACCAGCAATGATTAAATGCACAGTTAGGTTATGTCTCTCAGCCAATGGAAATCCAATATTAGTCATAACATTTCATAATATCAGCCAGTGTGTATAAGTAAATAACACTAACCTCTTCGAGTTGATGTTTCTCATATAAACATTTGGTTGTCTTCTGGTGGTTGTTGTTAGTTTGCATATACCACTAGATATAGCCCCTTTCTTCAGGTCTAGTCTCAGGTATCCACACTGACAAGCTAATAAAGAATAATGCATGACAGGGTGTGTGTCATGCTGGGATATGCCTCAGATGGCTGGGCATGAGGCCACAGGCCGAGTGCAGCCAATCACCCAAGATGAGACGTTATCCAGCATGACACACTCCTGGAGTGCATTATTCCTATTATACAATTGTTTGTTTGTAAAACAAAAAAAAAAAAGACAGAAGCATTTTTAAAGATGATTTTTTGTCATTTTGGAATGGGTAGGATTACTTATTAAAAGAATAGTGTGGATTTCTTGTTTCAGTCAATAGGTGGAGCTGTTCTGTTTTTGGTAAGGCTCTGCAGTACAGATAGCAGTCTGTCAATGCTGCCAGTCTTTGTAAATTAGCCTTATTCTAATATTACTTTGGGGTTTATTAAACAATTTTGGGCTTTTGATGTTTTTTCTGTGTTTAACTAAGTTGATATTGATGCTTCTACTCTTTATGAATTAGATTGCAGCCCCCACCACCGGTATGGCCGCTCTGAGATGGTTTTGAATTGTTTTATTGATATTTATTTTGTTTAAAAAGAAAAGTAACACACTAACTTTTGGAGTAAGCGAGTGAGAGCCAAGGCTGTGAATATTTCTCAGACACGGTTGCTAGTGCTTGCTCGCTTGCTGTGCACTCTCGCCCCATGAATGCATTCTACATATGTGTTTTTTAAAAGTAACAAAAGGAACCTTTAGGTTTTGTTTAGATGTCAGATGGTTGTGAGTGGGTTTTATATTGGGAAGCGACTTTTGTTTAAGCATGATAAGAAAGAAAGTGACTTTATAGCGAGAGAGTGAGAGCCCTGCAGTGACTGTTTCAAGACATTCACTCTCTCTCTCACTCACTGGGTGCATTCACTCCGTGAATGTGTTTCACTGATTTGTTTTTATGTTTTCATGAAAAGATGAACATTTGTGGATTTCCTTTAATGTCAGGGGTAGTGGTGGGTGAAGTGGCTCAATTGCTCCACAGAGTGATTCGCGAGTCTCCACAACGTGAAGCAGAGTACTTGCATTATAATGGGTAATGCGAACTCCATTGAAAACAATGACTTTGAGTTACTCCGCTTCCCAAACTACTACTCCACCAATTTAAGGTGAAGAACATTGAAAACTACGACTCCGCCTCACTTGCTTGTTTTTAAGCTCCAAAGATGAATTTTGCAGTGATTCATGGGATTTCAGGTCACATGGGCTCTAGATTGTTCTGCACAGCCTCAGTTTGGGGTAGTGTGTGTATAAAGCTGTAGGAGAAATCTGCTCTGAGAGCTCTCTGTGATTCAAACATTCTAAAAGCTGTTAAAAGCCTTTTGGGTCTTTTTTTTTGCTGAAACTTTAGTTCATCAATTATAGGAAACTCTCCTGTGCTCATATCATCAAGTGTTTATTGTTTGTGTGTGGATTTTGAACATTACTGTACAATATTCAGTCTGTGTACTGAGAGACAGTGGAAGTGTGCTTTGAGAGAGCGGCATATCTGTGGTGTGGTAGATTAACTTGAAGAAAAAGACAGTGCTTTCTTTTTTGTACTATTTTTCTTGTATAACTGTGTTAATGTACACACAGTAATATTTTCAATAATTCTTGCCATTTTTTTGCTGATTGTTGTGGTGCAGCAGTGCATAATTTTAGTTTGTTTAAAATGTGGTTATATTACTGAAGTTTTCAATTTGCTACACATTACTTAGTGTGTGTGTGAGTATGTGTGTGATGTGTGTCATCAAATCAGACACCTTTATTGTGCCCCATAATTTCAGCAATGTGAACCTGCTATCCACTGCAGCTATGTAATTTTTGTACTTCTTTGTGGTATCTTTACTGGTACTAGTACTAGTGACTGTTACTGCAACAGTGCAGTACACTGCCCTCCCCCATGGCTCACCCCAACCAGCAAAGGAATTACTTTCCAGATTTGAATTTCTGATGGTGAGCACTGGTTAGGTGTTGTGCCTTTGCATCTGCATCTCTTCAGTGTGCAGTGCAATCTTTCTCTGTGCATTTGTATCTCTTTAGGGCCCAATCTCCATCTCAAACTTGAGTCACAGTTGTTTCTTTAGCTTCCTTCAGAGTACTGGACAGGTGTGGTGCATAATTCTACATGAACATTGTACTCATTAATATGCATTTTAAGTCAGGACCATCATCATGAGTCACTCGTGATACAAATCACGTTCTTCATCATCACGGTCACAAATGCAGTCACACATCATGATTACTGGTCACTTCATTAATCTTTTTAATAGTTATATGGATGTATTGTAAGCCTGTTTTGTAGTATCTCTCCATGTTTCATCACCCCACCATTGTACTCATTAATGAGTGTTTTTAAGTTTGGGAGTTTTGTGCCACCTCATCAGGGCCCAGGGAAGTACAGCTGTAGGCATTCACGTTTCTTCATCACCATGGTCACAAATGCAGTCACAAATCACTATTTACGATTACATCATGAATCACAACATATTTTTTTTACCAGTTACTTGGATGTATTGTAAGCCTATTTTGTAGTATCTCTCCAGGCTTCCTTTCCCACCATTGTACTCATTAATAAGTGTTTTAAGTCAGGGATTTGGACAGTGTTTGCAGTACATACACAGACTGGAAAAGACTGACTGCACACATGCAGTTTAGCACAGTATACTTGCACTGCTCAGAATACAATGTGTCAGAAATATGGAAGACAAAAAAGGCATAATTACATACAAGGGTCAGGGATGGTGGAGGAATACATTTTATAACACAGCAAGGAAGGTGTGAGGGCACATGGTGTGAGGAAAAAAATCAATGTGGGATCCCATGGTGATCCAGCAGCAGTTCCAGCATGGACATAATTTGCAACTAATGTCCCTCTATGGATCCAGCTGCTGCTCCACAGCACTCACCTTCTCATTGTTCTCCTTAACAGCACTCCAGAGAACTGCCAAGTCAGCCTGTGTTATATGCAGTTCTCTGGGGTCCACATGTTCTACAGGCTGACCTGCTGGTGGGGGTGGGGTGGGGTGCTGGTAGAGCAGCAGGTGCTGTGCTGCTGTGGCCCTCCTCTTCTTAGAGATGCCACCAAGCACAGCTGCACCCTCTGCCACAGAATGGCCAGCAGGTACAGACATTGGTCTGTTCTGTGGCAGCCTGACACCCAGCTGTTAGTGATTGAGCATATGGGTGTGCTAGCCCCCAGTCCCCAGGTGAGTCCTCTGGGCCACGGTGCACCTCCACCTCACTTTGTGGCACTTGACTACACTGCTGTCCCTGTAACACAGTCAAAAAACTGTCAAACAACAGAGGTGCAGGAGCACCAGGCACAGGCAGGGAGGGCCAGATGAACTGGCAGCCGACTGGTCATGGTGCTGAATAGGGATGGAATCCACATCTGGGCCTGGGGAACAGGCACATCCTGCTCCAGAGGACCTGGTGCTGGACTTGGTGGTCGTGGTGGTGGTTCAACTGCCTCCAGAGTCAGGACAGGAGGTGGTGCTGGTCCTGCTTCATGGGGACAAACAAATAACTACTTATAAAGGTAAGAAAAATAAAATTTACAGAAAGAACAAATTAAGTAAAAAGAGTACAGAAAAGACAAAGAAATGTAGCTTTTAAAAGCTGTTGGGTCTAAATCAAAGTTTAAATCTCCTCCTTGCTCTGATCTCAATGTATCAGCAGTCACAAAACACACTCTCTCTCTCTCCATCTGTACAGGAGAAAGTAAAGTGTCTGCTTGCATGACTCACTTCCTTCCTGCCTAGCTAAAGAGCATGTGACTTACAATACTGTAAGCCATTTGATGTGTTGGGGGGCTGCAAAATCTGAAATACCAAGTGGATCACTTAGAATCATAATGAGGAATGTGAAGTCCATTAAAACAATGACTTTGCCTTACTTTGCATTGCCATTCTGCCTTAACGTGAAGTGATAATAAGAAGGCAGTGTGAGCACTTTGCATTGCCCACTCCGTGACAGCGGAGCTGCAACGTAGTACCCACTTGCTGCTCACTTCGCCGGGCGGAATTTAAATTTGCTGCATTCTAGCCAGGGGCTTGTGGGTGGGTGTTATTTTCGCTGGTTTCTGTCCCATGGTTTGTTTGTTCTGGGATGGTGGACATGGTGTGAAGCCATTTGGGAATGTTGCTTTCACTTTGGTTCGTAGGGTGCGTTGTGATATTTTTTAACATTTGATTGCAGTCATTTGTTTGCTGGTACTAGATCCATGATATGCTGGGATAACAACACATGTCCAGTCCACATAGACCAATGAGATGGCAGCAAATACTAACATGAGTCTGTTCAAAGGAGGCTACGGTCCCACCTTAAGAATGTAACCACCTGTAACTGTGCAAGAAAATAATTCAACATAATCCTCCTGCCTCATGCCCGCTCTTATCACTGCCTTCCCTCCCCACTCGCCCCCTTTTGACCTAGAACCTGGCTCCACCACCTTTTCCCTACTCTTGCTACCACACCATCTCTATCTATATTGGCAATGCCAATCTGGCAGCTTACCTTTTCCTCTTCATCCCCATAGCTTAACACGGACCTATTACTTGACATGTCCCACTATCCCCAGTTTATCCCAACCCTGCAACAACATGATGAAATGTAATATATTCCTATGTTAAGATGTACCTAAAACTAGCAAGTCCTGTACCTCATGTGCCATTTTTAATGATTTTCATGATGCCTACCATGTTTTCTTTTTCACTGTTATTCTTAATTTGTACATATTGTATTGTAATGTATTGTACTTGTATTTGCTCTGTTTGTCCCTGACTTGAATTTTGAAAATGAGTCTCCTGACTCAAAGGTATTAATCCAAATCAATATAAATAAATAAATAAAATAAAAGATGGCAGCATTCTTTCTTGCCATTGTATAATTCAGGAATCACAATGAAAGAGCTGGTATCAAAGTGATCCTCAGAAATGACCACCTTATTACATGGTCTCCAACTAAGTTCATTTGTATGCTTTCACCCAGGCTTGTCAAATTTTTGTTTTTGGAAATGTGAACAAACTCTTGCCTCTTCTATCATCATTCTTGCAAAGTAGATATGCACAGTATACCATTGTTATTAATATGTAGACACTAATACACAAATAAAATTTAGAGGACTCTAATATGAAAGAATGACACACACACAAACTTAACTATATAGAAACCTCTTTATCTACTCATAAAATGCCATATAACAAAACCAATTAGTTAATACAATAACAACAACAAAATATGTGGAAGTTCAAGAGTATTTATTAATTGTATATAACAGCAAACAAATTAGAGATAAACCTATATCTGTCGTTATGTGTCACAATAAGAGTATAACAAATGCTATGTTGTTTTCAACCTATCTGTATTGTTATTTTTAACACAACAATTCATACATAAACACACATAGTAAGCAGTAGAAAGTGCATATGTTAGTTTTTGTTCAAGTTTCTAGGTTTACTATGTAGCTAGATATTGGTACTATACAAAATGGGCAGGCAACATGAGCAAGGAAAAACAGTCAAAAATCTTTCAAGATGCAAGACTACTACTAAGTATTCCTTACACATCACTTATAGGAATTTCTTTTCAGGGTTCAATAAATACTGAATTACAACTACAACAAGCTGCATGTGAGATGCTTGTCATTTCCTTCTTGACTATCTAATCAGAAAGCACACTGGAAAGTTAACAGCAGCTGACAGGAAAAGAGGGAGAAAATAATAAATCTCAGGTTCAGGGCATTAACAGCTAACATTTTACCATGTGGTCAAACACAGCGCAAGCAAATCCAAGTGGTAAAAGATCACATCAGGGAAAATTTTAGAGGCAAACAACCTCACAAATCCAGCACTCTCGACACCACCAAACACAGCACACAACATGGAAGTTTATTTTAATGTGGAGAACTAAGCCCTGCACCTCCCCACATGGGGGCTTTTCCCACCGCACTACCCTATCTAAATGTAATCAACTCTGAGGAGGGTCCACACTCAGGGAGGGGACAATGGGCCTGCAATGGTCAGGCACAAGCAGAAACAAAACATGAAAGAGAAATCAGAAGAGGAAAAAATACACTGAGAGCGAGGGGTTGGACTGAACACCTGATGTTTTGCACTGCACTGTGTTCCTGAACTATAGCTCTGTCTTCTGAGCCATGACAGCAGCACATTAACTTCCTCACAGTTATTTACTTGAAGTGCTCAGCAAGAGTGAATACAGCTACAGGTAAGTGCTGTAATGTTCAGTGCAATTATTTCCTGTATTTGTTCATGCTGTTTGGGCTTCCCAGTTTTACTGCAGTCATATTGCTGCACTCTTTGGCCCACATACCTAAATCTCACATTCCTACACAATAATTATGGGGTGAATTATTTTTTCACTGAATCAATGCAAGGTTTTCATGACTATTCCACACCCAGTGGAGAACAGCACCCATGCATACTGAAGCTTTGGCAAGTTTTAATACAGAATATGAAAGTAAATCAAGTAAACCAATCAAGGGAAAAATAAGTAAATAAATTAACAATGTTTGATAATTTACAGAAAAATGACAAAAATCAATTATGTCAGATTGCACTTTAGCAACTTTATTTACAGAACCATTAACTGCCTGTCAAAATGATCATTAGTAGACAAAATCAAACTGCAACTAAATTAGTAACATGACTATGCTGTTAGTTGAATAAAAGGTCAGTAATAAAACACACTCATATTACTAAATACGTGCTTCCAGTGTTACATACACAGAATAATGCAGAAGACACACACACAGACAAATCACGAAAGAAAAATTTAAAACAGACATCAATGAGTTCAGCCTGTACAAATGAACAGAAGTCGTAAAGTCAATGCAGCACAACTGCAGAATTTTCTTTCTTTCTTTCTTTCTTTCTTTCTTTCTTTCTTTCTTTCTTTCTTTCTTTCTTTCTTTCTTTCTTTCTTTCTTTCTTTCTTTCTCTTTTTTCTGTCAATTATAGACCGACCTTATACTAAGCAGATACATACCACTGTATGCCAGATGTAGGTGACTATCATGATTTCACAACAAGTGCTTTACAGCCACAAATCTCCACAGATTTCCCATTGCACCTTACACAGCACTGAGATCTTCAGTGTAGCAGCACAGGGGTAGTGACATGATGAAACACTATGTTTAGCCGCTTTCAGTACAGTCCCACTGGCAAGACAACTGCTGAGAGCTGCATTTTAACATTATTATCAGGTAATCCAGACTCCTAAATAATCATCACCAATTAACTTTTGGTGTAATAAAATGATAGTGGTTATTACAAAACTGCTACACTGAGTAGTTTACCAACAACTGGAGTCATAAAAAGTAGCTACATTTCACCTTTAATTCAGAGGCAAAGTTAAGGTGAAGTCACCAAATTGCATCCATGGATCATTTTGCAAAGTTTTTCTATTTAATAGGAAATTCACCATTGGTAACTTCACCTGTAACTTCTCCTTGGGGTACACAAAGGTGAAGTTGGGTCAAAATGACTTCCACCAACAACTCCTGTTAGGTTCTTTAGGTGTAACATGGTCAAATTTTGTCAAATTTGTCTGAAACTTTGTATGGTTGTAGCCAAGAGGAGGTGTATTAGCTGATCCAGTAATGCAGAGGCTGGATTTCTGCTTGCAATGCGGATGACCCAAGTTCAGATGCAACCTCGGGCAGTCAGAGGGCCAGCCATAGGGAGGAGGCTCAAGCATCTAAAGACTGCCTCTCCTTGGGGAGGGAGGAAGCACTTGGTCTGTGACTGACTACAGATGGAGGCTGGGGCCACTGCAGGCTTGGCTTGGTAGTTCTGGGAGGTGTGCTAGATGTGGTGCATGTGTCCCTATGTCTTTGTATGTCACACCTCTCACCACAGGGGGATAAAAATGGATACAGAAGTTGATCGCGAACCCATCCCCATGAAGCCCTAGCCTGAGGGGCTCTCACAGCTGCCAGTCTACACAATGTGGCACCGTTTGGAGGGGCATGAAGGGACCCTCTCAGCAGCCCTGCTGTGTGGTGCAATCTGGGGTGAACACTGATGGAGGTGACCACGGTCTTAGGGGACGGGGGCAAGGTGAGGATGGCTGAGGTGTGTCAAAAAATGAGGAGGTGATAGAAGTGCATTTTTGATGATTATCAGACTTGAACTGGTGGATTTGGCACCATGGTCAAGTTGGGAGGGATTTGGGGTGTTTACACACCCCATGAATTTTTCCAGAGGTATTATGTGTTACTATTGTAGTACACATTGAGACACTTGTTTGGATGTATAGAGTGTCCCTTAACTACAAAGACTGGTAGAGTTATGGCTTGTTAAAATCCAGTGTTATCCTATGGGACATTACTGTTATGGTTAGTGTGGTCACTTGCTACCTATGCAACAAAAAGTCCCCGAGTTGTTTATTGCTGCTTCTCTTATCACCTTACATCTGCCACCAGCATAGATGTCACAGATGTGGCAGAGCAAATTTGGCTACACTAATGCCACCACTGCCAACTACTCCTTTGCTACTACCAGCCCCGGAGCCCATAGCACATGCTGCCACAGACAGTTCTTATTTAACTGCAGCACTGTTTAGCCCAACAGATTTTCAACACTCTTTTGCTTCCTCCCTGGCACCCTCTCCTTTTGTAGAATGTCTCATCCCGGTCATTCTTATATGCTAATTGTAACTTGATTTGGGATGAAACATTACAACATGTAAATAAAGCCTACAGTGCAAGTAACTACCAGGAGCAGACAACATCTCCTCTAGGGACCTAGGGATCAGCAGTGTGATCTTGGAAAATAAAACACCATAGGATTAACACAACACACACAACAGGTGTAAATAGATTAAACACTACTTTACTTCCTCCCTTGCACTTCCCTTTAATTCTTTCTTTCAGAGGTGACTCCATCATTTCTCTACCACTGAGGTCAAACAAGCAGGTCTGTTGTTTTCTGCCTCTGCCTTACTCCCTCTTTGTGAGGGAATCACATCCACCCTCCTCCAGTCCTCATGTACCACAGCATCCTCCCATGATTTGTTAAAATGATAGTCAGTGGTGTCACTAGTTAAGGCAGTAAGAAGGGTGGGGGATACTGGGATGCATAGGAGAGGCATCACCAGTAGAAAACAGGAAGTTGTTATCCCACTGTACAGACAGTTTGAGACCTCATCTGAGTACTGCATGCAGTTCAGGAGACCCCATCTCTGCAAGGACATAGACAGGATGGAGGAGGTCCAGAGGAGGGCAACTAGAATGGTGCAGGGTCTGCACCAGAAGCCATACAAAGAGTGACTCAAAGGAGCTTAACATGTATACCCCAGAGTAAAGGAGGAGAAAGGGGGGACATGAAAGAAACTTTCAAGTAACTCAAGGAATCAACAGAGTCTAAGAGGTAGCATCTTTCAAAAAGAGAGGTGCAAAACAAATGGGCACAGTTTGAAGACAGAGGGGAGACGACCGGGCAACTTCAGGAAGTATTTTTTTCACAGAGAGGGTGGTGGGTCGTATGGAACAGCCTTCCTGAGGAGGTAGTGGGGTCAAAACAGTGGGGGAATTCAAGAATATATGGGACAGACATCAGGCAATTCTAGTGGGGGCAGGAGGAAGTAGGGTTGGTTAACTAGGATCTGCAGCTTATCCAATAGGTAGGGAATGCAGATCAGGCCAAGCAGATCTTATCTGCTATCAAAGTCTATTTTTCTATGTTATTAACTACAGCAGCAGACAACACCTCCCTAGAGAATCAGGGATCAGCAGTGCAATCTGAAAAAATACTATGCTAATAGTAAGCAGTGAAACCAAAGAAGGATTTTCTGTAACACAACACAGGGATTAATAGTAACACCGGTAGGAGCAATCTTAGACCTGGTACTCTCAAATGGAGATGGAGAGAGGTTTTTGGGCTTAGAAGTGGGTAGCTATCTGGAACAAGTGACCACCAAACAGTGTGGTTCATGATAAACAAAGCCATAGAGTCAAACCATACAAAAGTGAGGGTACTAGACATTAGGAGGGCTGACTTTGGCAAAATGGGAGAGTGCTTAAGGAATGCACTAGAAATGGGCAGGAAGGAGGGGTGGAGGAACAATGGTGTAAAATCAAAAGGTCATCACAAAGGCAGCAAGCCTTTGCAAGAAGCAAATAAACAAAACAAAATGAAGCAAAAGCCATTATGTTTCTCAAAAGAGGTGGCTGGGAAGGTTAGGGAGAAAAAGATAGCATTCAGGAAGTATGAGGAATCACAGAAGAAGCAGGACAGAGAACTGTATCTGTTAAAGTAGAAGGAAGCGGGAAGGCAGTCAGAATAGCAAAGGCCCAAACCAAGTAAATCATAGCCAGCTCAGTTAAGAAGGAGGATAAAACCTTTACAGGTACATTAGTGAGTGAAGAAGAACAAAGGGAGATAGTGAGGCTTAATAATTTGTGTGGCAGGAGGGCAGATGGTGACAGTGAATAGGCAGAGATACTGAATGAATTATTTTGCTCAGTAGTCACAAAAGAAGATGAGGAAGGTATCCATCTCAGGGGGAGGAAATGGACTAGAATGATAGAAGGCATCCTTAGGATGGCATAAAAAGGGGATATAATGCTGATGGGGACCTGAGTATGCCAGATGTTAACTGAGCACCTTTGCTGCAGCCACTTCCAAGAGCAGGGTCCATCTGCGTGATGCCCCACAGGCATGCCTTAGACAGCTAGTTTTGGAACCCACCCAGGGAGGAGCAATCTTAGACCTGGTACTCTCAAATGGGGACAGAGAGAGGATGTCAGATCTAGAAGTGGTAGCCATCTAGGGAACAAGCTTACCACCAAACAGTGTGGTTCATGATAAACTTAGCCTGTAGCACCAAGCCATACAAAAGTGAAGTTATTGGACTTCAGGAGGGCTGATTTTGTCAAAATGGGAGCGTGCCTCAGAAAAGCACTAGCAAACAGGCAAGAAGGTGGGTGGAGCAACAATGGGTAAACATCAAACTGCACATCACATAGGCAACAAGCCTTTGTGTGAAGGAAATAAATCAAATGAAAGAAAAAACCACTATGGTTCTCAAAAGAAGTGGCGGGAAGGTTAGTGAGAAAAGACAGCATTCAAGAAGTATAAGGAAACACAGAAGGATCAGGATAGAGACCTGTACCAGTTAAAGCAGAAGGAAGTGAGAAAGGCAGTCAGAATAACAAAGGCACAAACTGAGGAAAAGATAGCCAACACGGTTAATAAGGGGATAAAACCTTTTATAGGTACATTAGGGAGCAAAGAAAGACTAAGGCAGGGATACTGAGGCTGAATAAAGAGGAAGGTGGTTGGGCAGAAAGTGACAGTGAAAATCAGGATACTGAACAAATACTTCTGCTCAGTATTCACAAAGGAAGAGCAGGGGAGATACCTAATCCAGTCAGTAGAAGCACTCTGGATAGAGGTTATATTAGTCCTTTCACAGAAGAAAGGGCTATGAAAGAACTCTAAAACTGAAGGTGGATAAAGCAATGGGGCCTGATGGGATTCACCCAGAATTCTAAAAGAATTAAGGGATGAACTAGTAACACCACTGACTACCCTTTTAATAAATCATGGAGGATGGTATGGTACCTGAGGACTGGAGGAGTGCAGATATGATTCCCTTCACAAAAGTGGAGCAAGACAGAGACAGAAAACTACAGAACTGTTAGTTTGACCTCAGTGGTAGGGAACATAATGGAATCACTTGAAGGAAAGAATTGTTGAGTACCTAGAGGCCAGTAGGGCACAGGACCCAAGGCAGCATGGATTCACAGCAGGAAGGTCATGTCAGACAAATCTAATTGATTTCTTTGACTGGGTGACCAAAGTAGTAGACCAAGGAGGGGCTGTGGATATGGCCTACCTAGACTTTAGCAAGCATTTGACACAGTAGTGCACAAAGATTAATAAACAAATTAGCCAGCCTGGGAGGGTCCCAGGGTGGTAGCCTGGGTAAAACACTAGCTGGACAACAGGAAACAGGGTAATAGTAAATGGAGTCTACAGTGAAGAAAGGGGTTACTAGTAGGGGACCACAGGGTTCAGTACTGGGGCCAGTCCTTTTCAATGTCTTTATAAGTGACATTGCAGAAGGGCTGGAAGGAAAAGTATGTCTCTTTGCAGATGACACAAAGATCTGCAACAGGGTTGATATGCAAGGTGGGTGGAAAGGATGAAAAGGGACTTGGCAAGGTTGGAGGATTGGTCAAATGTATGGCAGCTTAGATTCAACTTAAAGAAGTGAAAGTAATGCACCTGGGGAAAAAACAGGGGAACTGTACACAATGAGGGGGGGGAATGAGATACTGACAACAACAAAAAATGGAAAGGTATCTGGGGTAGTCATATCAGATGACCTAAAGGTGGGCCAGCAATGTGAGAAGGCAGTTAGGAGGGCTGGGGGATACTGGGACACATAGGAGAGGCATCACCAGTAGAAAACAAGAAGTTGTTGTCCCTTTGTACAGACAGTTGATAAGACCACATCTGAGTACTGTACAGTTCAGGAGAGCCCATCTCCTCAAAGACATAGACAGGGTGGAGGCTGTCCAGGGAGGGCAACCAAAATGGTGCAGGGTCTGCACCAGAAGACATATGAAGAAAGACTAAAGGAGCTTAAGATGTATAGCCCTGAGGAAAGGAGGGAAAGTTGGGGCATGATAGAAACTTTCAAATACCTCAAGGAATCAACAAAGTCCAAGAGGGTAGAGTCTTTCAGAAAAAGAGATGCAAGAACAAGGGGCACAATTTGAAGATAGAGGGGGATGGCTCAGAGTTAATGTGGAGAAGTATTCTTCACAGAAAGGGTTGTAGATTCATGGAACAGCCTTCCTGAGGAGGTTGTAGAGTCAAAAACAGTGGGGAATTCAAGAATGCATGGGACAGACATATGGCAGTTATAGTGAGGGGTAGGAGGAAGTAGGCTGTTGGTTAACTAGGATCTACAACTTATCCGTTAGGGTTGGGAAATGGACAGACTAAGGGCCATGTTGTCCTTATCTGCCATCAGATTCTATGTTTCTATGTTACCTAAACAAAATATAGAAGCACTCTGGATAGGGGTCAATACCAGTCAATTCACAGAAGAAAGGGTCCTGAATGAACTCCTAAAACGCAAGGAGAACAAAGCAATAGGCCTAATGGGAATCATCCCAGGATTCTAAAAGAACTAAAGGGGAATTAGTGACACCACTGACTATCCATTTTAACAGATCATGGGAGGATGGTGGTACCTGAGGACTGGAGGAGGACAGATGTGATTTCCTTCACAAAAGTGGGAACAAGGCAGAGACAGGAAACTACAGACCTGTTAGTCTGAGCACAGTGGTAGGGAAAATGATGGAATCATTTCTGAAAGAAAGAATTGTTGAGTACCTGGAGAACAGTGGGCACAGGACCCAAGGCAGCATTGATTCACAGCAGAAAGGTAATGTCAGATGAATCTAATTCATTTCTTTGACTGGGTGACCAAAGTAGCAGACCAGGGAGAGGCTGTGGATATGGCCTACCCAGACTTTAGCAAGGCATTTGACAAGGTCCCACACAAAGATTAATAAAAAGTTAGTCAGTCTGGGAGTGGGTCCCAGTGTGGTAACCTGGGTAAAAATTGTCTGGACAACAAGACATAGATAATAATAGAAAACAGAGTCCACTTCAAAGAAAGGGATTTACTAGTGGGGTACCCGCAGTGTTCAGTGCTGGGACCAGTCCTCTTTAATGTCTTTATATGTGACATTGCAAAGGGACAGGAAGTAAAAGTATGCCTCTTTGCAGATGACACAAAGATTTATAACAAGGTTGATAAACAGCAGGGAGTAGAAAGGAAGAGAGGGACTTGGCAAGGTTGGAGGAAAGGTCAAATGTATGGCAGCTTTGATTCAGTGCAAAAGTGCAAAGTAATTCACCTGGAAACAAAAATCCAGGGAAGAGTACACAATGGGGGAGAATTACTCAACAACAACAATGGAAATGGACATGGGGGTAGTCTGTTCAGATGACCTAAAGGTAGGCAAGCAATGTGAGAAGACAGTAAGTATGGCTTGGGGATACTGGGATGCAAGGAGACACATCATCAGTAGAAAACAAGAAGTTGTTATCCATCTGTACAGACAGTTGGTAAGATTCATCTGGAGAACTGCATGCAGTTCTGGAGATTTGGGGCAGGATTTGAAAGGTGGTGCAGGGCATGAGTCCAGCTCTGTGCCACGGGAATTTGCTGTGCGCACCACCTTTGCCACAGCTGCACCTGATTTTCCATTAACGGGTACAGTTGTGACAGATCTCATGGTATACGGCTACTTGCACCAGTGTTCTGGCACAAGCACTGTAACTTTGTCCTGGAGGGATGGGCAAGCAAGACTACACTTATGTGGTCTAAGGACCTCTGCTTGGCACAAGGGATGGAAATTCCAGCATGTCACCTGGCGAATGCCGCAATCCCAGTGTGCATATGCTCGGTGCACCGAGGGCTTGGTGCATTTATTCACGATGAAAATCCTGCCCCCATCTCCGCAAGGACACAGACAGGATCGAGGTGGTGCAGAGGAGGTCAAATAGAATGGTGCATGGTCTGCACCAGAAGCCCATTTGAAGAGAGACTAATGGAGCTTAATATGTATACCGTCGAGGAAAGAAGGAGAGGGGACATGATAAAAACTTTCAAGTACCTCAAGGGAGTTAACAAAGTCCAACAGGTTTGCATATTTCAGAAAAGAGATGTGCAAGAATAAAGGTACAATTTGTTTTTATACTTGTATTTATGCTCCTTGCACCCCACCTGCAATCGTCCAGCCACTGCCTTCATCCCCATTTAGTCTGCAGGCTCACTCACATACTGGCTGGTGTTTATACTGTGCTTGCGGAGGGACCCCTATTCCCCTGCACCAGGCTGGAACCACTACCACAGTGTGATTCCATGACAGGCCCCTGGTGGAAAAGTGCAGCCATCAAGCTCCTCAGTCATCTGCTCCTTTTCCTCCAGTATTTCTCCCCTTCCAAAGTGCTGACACGCAATGACTGGTAAGGCACAATGTGCTGACATCCACTGCACTTCAGCCCCAAGTGCACTGTTATTTGCAGTGCCCTCACTCTCCATTGGGGGCCAGTGCAGAACAATGGAAGCCCCAATCCCTCCCCAGGAAAGGAGAGCAGTCGACTGGATGCACGATCCTTTCCCTCCCTGCTGACCTCCAACTGCCTGGGCATGTTCCCGAACCTGGGTTGCTGACATGGTGCTAGGTGGTGGTGTCCAGTGCCTCAACCCTCAGTACCACTGACTGGCTAAGGGGCACAATTTGAAGATAGAGGGGACAGTTCAGGGGCAATGTGAGGAAGTATTTTTCACAGAGAGGGTGGTAGACACATGGAATGGCCTTCCTGGGGAGGTAGTGGGGTCAAAAACAGTAAAGAAATTCAAGAATGCATGGGACAGACATAAGGCAAGTCTAGTGGGAAGTAGGAGAAGTAGGCTGTCGGTTAATCAGTAGGTAGGAAATGGACAGACTGGGTGGGACAAGCAGTCCTTATCTGCCATCAAAGCCTATGTTTCTATGTCATTAACTACAAGCAGCAGACAACACCTTCCCTATAGAATCAGGGATCAGCAGTGTGATCTAAAAAATACTATGCTAATAGAATGTAGTGAAACCAAAAAATAATTTTTTTAAAACAACACAGAGATTAATAAAGGAGCAGACAACACCTCCCCTACGGAATCAGGGATAAGTAGTGTGATCTGAAAACTACTACTAGAAACAACCAAAATAGTTTTTTTTTTTTGTTGTTTATTTGTTTTGATTGTTTGCTTTGTTTTTAAACAGAACAAGGATTAAAGTGACAGGGGTGACATGGGTAATGTAATATTAAGAATAACAAAAGTGACAGAACACCATCACTTTAAGAAAATTATAAGTAAAAAATAACTAAATCTGCTACAGAAAGACACTGGCAAAATACTTTATTTGAACACACCAAATTAATCCACATCAATAAAAATTAGAAATTACTCACTATAAATCAAAAATAATGAACAAGAAAGAGTTAGAAAACCACAATATAACAGATTTCCTGCTAAGACAATTGCTGCCTTGCTTTACAGTACACCTATCCTCCCCACTCCACTGCTTCACAGACTGGCAAAACTGAAACCACTACTTTAAGGTAAAGAATCACTGAAAAAATAAACAAAAAACCCACAAATCTAGCGGCACAAGGCCCTCTAGAGCAGGGTTTCTCAAATGTGAGGCCAGCCTCCCAGGGAGGCCCCAACCTGTTCAGGAGGCTCAAGCAAGCCTTAAAATGTACTATATTTAAAAGGTTTTGGATGCTTTGTGATAGGATGCAACAAACTAAAGTAAATAATGGCATGTGAATTTATGTGCAAAATGAGTGACCAGGAAAGTCGCACTCAACAAACACTTGTTTCTTGGTATGACATGGGGAAAACTGAATGGAGGAAGTACAGTTCTTAGATACTATGCAAAATAAAATGCAAAATAATACAAATGAATAGGTACAAGGCAACAACTGACCCATTATACTTACTGCAGAAAAATACAAATGCAGAGGCTAGGCTGAGAGGTACTAGGAGCAAGAGCAGGACAAAACAAAATGGTCCCTGAGAAGGTGTTTAAGAACAAGTTAAAACTGACAAAGAAAGCAATCTGATGCATGGAGGGTATTGCAAAGAGGGTGCAGTAAACAGGGTCCAAACCCAGAAGCGAGGAATGAGTAGGCTGACATGGAGAGGGTTATACAGATGGAGAATAATAAGTATAATAAAATGAGAATAAACTCAACTACTCAAAGGAGTGTCACTGTATTCCTTGTTTACTGTGCAAAGTACGATAATTGTTCAAACTATGGGAGGCCCAAAATTATTTCTATATTGGGGGTCAAGATCCTTTCCAGGTCTTGGGGAGGCTCACTATGACAGTGTGTGAGAACTTCTGCAGAGCAATTTGTAAGCAATTTAGATTCAGAAAGCTCAGTTTGAAGATGTATTTTAAAAGTTTTTTTTTCTCAGACAAGCACAGACAAACTTCTCTCTTACTCTTTCTTCAGAAGGCTATGCTGAAGACAGGCTCCTCCTGGCATAAAGCTTGTTTCAGTAACATGTGACCTCAATCCCATAGTACATGCAAACATTGCCTCTGTACCAGACTTCACTAGCGAAGTTGCCAGCTTCACATTTTGAAAACTTCACCGCTGTACCTAAACATCTCTGGCAAAGTTGCCAACTTCACATTTCGTGGAGTAATCAGTTTTCTATGAATTTGGGCTTTGTATTGGCAGATTACCTTTGCAAAGTCAAGCAAAGTTGTGAGGTAATCTACGGGGTGAAGTTTTCCTGCTTCACAGATCACTACTCCTGGGGCTTGGGTACTAAGCCAGGAGGTACATCATTCCCTCAGCATGCACAAGAGTGAAGTTCTTCACTGGAAAGGAGTGGGTCCAAGTGAGTGTACAAAACCTCCAACTGTGTAATATTCCCTCAATAAATATCTGGCTGTGGCCATTTCTCCAAGATCTGCATGGATGTCAGTTTCTTCAAGAGGCATGTATGGGTCTATCAAGACAATGAGAATATCTATTTAAATTTTATTATACAGGCATTATTGCCCAAATACAGATTCCAGAATTACTCATATACTGACAAGTCATCTATACATCTCTAATGCCCAGTAAACCATGTTGTCAATAAACAAACAGTTCCAATTCTGGGATGCTATTAATAGTTCATTAATGTAAACAGAAAACGTAATTCAGAAATGTACAAGTGAAAAATTTATTTAATTCTCATAATTTTCTACTAGTACTATACTAACATAAGCATAGTAAACTGCAGGTTTCAAAGCAGTTTTATTCAGTGTGCTCCTACTTCCTCTCATTATCTGTTACCGACGTCTGTCCTCAAATTGTGCATAGAAAGGTCATTAAAGTACTTGGGGCAATACTTTAATTTTAAGTATTTTAATGTTGGAGGGTGCTACTTTTAAGCAGTGGGGCTCTCATTTATTGTTTACATTGTGGCACAATACTCTACTGAGAAAGACTCACAAAGAGACTTCATTCTCATTCTGCAGCTTAGTAAACTACAGACTTCAAGCATCATTATTTAGTGTGCTCTACTGTCTCTATCTGCTAGTGACATTTGTCCTCGAATAATGCTATGCAAGCATGTTTGGGCTCTGCCCATGATGCTGCTTGCCAGGTGAGGTGACACATACACAAGGAAAGGGCATTGTGCTACTCATGGGCTTGACTTACTAGAAGTAAAAACATACAAAAACCTAATTAAAAAGCATACATTATATCTGATCCCTAACTATGCTACCCCTTATTGCTTTCCAGGCATGGCTAAGTGCATACAGTGTCCTTAGGTTGAAGGACCATAACACAGTCCATGTGCACTTAGTGATTGCTCTTCTCCCTCTTTTTCCTTTTTTTACTACTGTACATTAGTTTGATGTTTTGTTCCCCTAGATTTTTATATGTGATTTTAGTTATTTTAGCTATTTTGCCCCTGTTGGCAAGTCCATACCTCTCAACCTTTTATCACTGAAATGAGGGACACAGACTCTCAAAATGAAGGACCATGAGAGATACTGACTCGTAATGAGGATACATCCTCAACTATAGAGATACAAGCTCAACACACTGTGGAAACAACTGTGGTTAATTCTACAAAGTTTATTTTCGATGTAGCAGCTGAGAATAATATACATTTCTGCATTAAACTCTGAATTTATAGCACATTCTCTGTGTGGTCATCAACTTTTCATGATGGATTGATGAGTGACAGAGCAAATTTGAAGGGTAAAATGAGTTATGTCACTCATAACTGGGGACAATTGAGAGGTGATGGCAACTTTTAAGTTTGCTATTGACCTGGGTGTTAAATTTCAAATTGGAAGTACAGTACATCACTAAGCCTCCAGTTTTGTGGTGTGATAAATCAGATGCTTGTGCGAGTGGAGCCAAGCACAGGAAGAAGTAACAATGGCAGAGGTGGTGTCTGACAGCATCTGCTAGTGATAGCCAGGAGCCAGATCTTCAGGTATATAATATTCTGCACTACTTGTCTGCTGGGCTGCAACTTGAACTGTCAAGGCCACAGTATTAGAGCTGATACTGAAATACAGTACAGACTCACAGACACAAACCGTGTTAACTAGAGCTGTTCAAAAAGGGTGTTACAGAGGATATAATACTGCATATTTGTTTTGTTTTCTGGTGTTTACCTTCTGCTTAATACTACAAGTAGCATCATCAAAATGTATGTAACAGGAGAATGCTTCCTAACAAATGGGTCCCTTGGTATACTGTGTAATTAATGAATGTAAAAACTTCATTTTGTGGTCAGCTGTGGATTATGCAACACATATTGGTACACAGTGCAAGTGTATCAAAGACTTCACAAACAAAATACAGTTTTGGGAGGAACTAGACAGGATAAATCCAATAAGGAAGCTACAATTATTTTTGGACAAATCTCTAAATGGGTTAAACAATGAAACCACTACAAACCAAAGTTCATGTGAAAATACCACAATTTTGAAAAATCAAGTACTACAAAATAAAAAGAGACAGAGAAAATAAGGGCAGACAGAATGAAGAGTAGCGTAATGTCAGTAAGTCTATAACAAACAAAAAGGAAGAAGAGCAGAAGGTTTTGAGATGCAGTTAGAAACTGTTTCACACCACTGATCTAGCAGATAACCAGGAGAATTAAAACCTGTGCCCATGGCAGCTAAGCCAGGTTACAGGAAAAACAACTAATATTACTAGGGACTCCATTATGAAATTTTCTGATAGACACATCTGTGACATGAATAAGGACAAGAGAACAGTAAGTAACTGGACAGGGACCAAATTCAAGGATGTAGACAGCATGTTAGATAAAATATTACCTGCACTACAGCTAGCTGCTGCATCATCATCACCCACTGACTCATAATTATTAGTGCTTCAGTGCACAGTTGTAACATTTTTTCCTTAAAATGTTACAGTGTTTCATGTTTAATGGGACTGAAACCAGTCTAGTAATGCTCACCAGCTGCTATGTAATGTTTACACCCTGCTACTGTTACAAGACAGTCAAGATTTTCTGTCAAGTGGGGCTCATAATGCTAATTGTCATTCCAACTATGCTTCAGTTGCTTCAATGTCCAGGTCAGTCTCTCCACCACTGTTCAATACAGGGAAAAATCTACTCCCCTATTTTCTCCTTCAATAGGAATGAGAGTCTTCTGTCTCCAAACAGCTGTTCAGCACATTTAGATACCTCTGTTATGAGAATGCTGGTCTCCTCTGGTGCAGATGGTGCAGCCAGAGCCTTTTGAATACTGCTCTTCATAGAAGCAATCCCAATAGTCACAGCTTGCAAGACTCACAAAATTATATTAAGAAAAATATATTTAAACTGTCTAACTTTATCTTAAACTCTCACACTTTCAAAAGTGAATTGGATCCCGAGCGGCACCAACTAAGATGGACACCTAAACTTCATTGTTCTGTAGCTCTGCTCTCTGACTCTTTTAAATAGTCTTTCAGGTATTTTGTTTGTTTGTTTGTTTGTTTTACAGTCAACCTGCTCTAATCATTTTATTAATACCATTTTAATGAACATTCACTAATCCCATCATCTCTGACCTTTTTTATTTTTTCCTGTCACAGAAGATTTATCACAATCTTCTAATGGCTCCAACAACAGGAAAAGTCTCTAACAGTGCAAAGACAAGTACTACTAATGTTACATCGAGCAACTCAGCTCAGAAAAAATTTTCTGCAGCACATTAAAATCATGCTGGCTGATATCAAAATTGAGATTACAGATGTTAAAAATCTATGGGTGATATTAAGATGGACATGGATGAAATTGCTGAAAGAGTCAATAGAATGAATAATCATATGGAATTCTCCAAGATGTTGTAACTTATCTGAAGGAAAAACAGCATTGCAAACAAGAAAAGTTATTTGTTGGATAAAATAGATGACCTCAAGAACAGGAGAAGAAGAAATTATATACAAATATTGGGAATCCCATAGGGGATGAAAGGAGGAACACAGTGGCTTTTTACAGCAACTGTTACCTGAACATTTAAATTATCAGTTGCTGTGGACACTTGAGATTGAAATAGTCCATTGCTCACTAGGTTTCCATCCCCAAATGCAAACACAGCCAGTCCAATAATAGCCAACTTTCTCAGATTTTTAATCAAAGAAGAGATTTGGAAGCTGGCCAGAGAAACGAGACAACTGGTGAAAAGATTCTATAATAACTGGCCTTTGTTTTTCCATACAAAAACTGGTTATAATTTGCCATTTGCCAGCTTTCTGTGTGGAAACCATGAGCCACTGTTACCTCTCACACAGCAAGCTTCCAGCTTTATCTTTGACACTTACCCATTTCTGTCAGTTTTGTCAGGAGACTGCGGTTGTGTAAAACTCTGTTCGTCACACAGAACTCTCCTAAAACATTATTTTTAAAACTCTGCATATATTACTCTAACTTTTTGGCTTTCATAGAAACAAACATATAAACATAGAAATGTTTAGGCAGAAGAAGATCAAATGTCCACTGAGTCTGCCCTAATTTTCCCAGACCTGTTGTGGGTCCTGTGATCTAGCCCCTACTGCTTTTTACCCTTACCTAGCCCCACAGTTGCCCCTGCAGTCTTTGCTCTATCCCACCTCCTTTTGAAGCTGTTACATTCCTCACATTCACCACTTCCTCTGGCAAGCTATTCCAGGGCACCACCATCCTTTCTGTGAAAACAACTTATAGTCATGCCCCTGGTGGTTGAGCTGGTGACCCTTTAGAACAGTTCTGTGTATAGCACCTTGTTAATGCCTCTCAAGAGTTTCTAGGTCTAGATCATATCCCTTTTTCCCTCCTGGTCTCCAGATTGTACAGGTTAAGCTCCCTTAGTCATTCCTTGTATAAGAGATCATGGAGGTCATGTATCATTTGGTTACTCTTCTCTGCACAGTCTCCAGCCTATCCCTGTTCTTTTTAAGGTGTGGATTCCAAAACTGGATGCAGTACTCCAGGTGGGGTCTGACCACAGATCTGTAGAGTGGGAGATCACCTCCTGCTCCTGCTTTCTAAGCCCCACCCAATGCACTCCATCCTTTGTTTGCCTTACCATAAGTCTTGTTGAACTGGCTCATTTGTTTAAAGAGCTAGTGTAAAGAAAGATGGACTCTGCTTTGTTTTTCACAACTTGGTTTGAAAGGTCACCTTTCTTAATTGTTTGTGGCATTTTGTGAGTGACAGTGAACTCCTTTACTGGCTCTTATATGATGCTGTTGAATCTGGTACTTGTGGCCAATCTTCATTGCCATTTAGACTTCATTACTGCCTGAGTGATGTGCTACAAGGTACTATGTCAATCATCTAGACAAGCTGTACACTGTCAGTGATGTACAGTGTACTGAAACAGATGTTAGAAGGCATAGTTAAATGGCGTGTTGTTGGCTGTTTCATTCCAAACCTCTGCATCACCAACAGTGTGTTTCTTAGTTTGAAGGGCTTATATTCTAAATTCATCTGTGAATCAATTATTTTTATCATCTGTACCAAACTGGTAGTGTTTAAACATATGACTGTGTCCCTTGTCAAATCAGCCTGTCAAAGGAAGCATAGAGTTTTCTGATGACTTAGTTTATTGGTTTTACCTCACTAAAGTCAATACTTTCATTTTTCAGCTTGCAGCATAACTGTTTCTGGTGACTAAAATAACAGAAGTATGTGGTTATAGCTGGTGGTGATAGCTAGTAGCTGAGCTGGTACAGCCCAAGGGCAGGTTGTCATGTTTCATCTCAGCATTCAGACATACAATAGAAATACTTGCAGCTAATGGAGGGATGTGGATATGCCACTGGATCTGGCTGTGGTAGTGACCATGATGTTGCTCATGTTGATTCTGCCAGTGTTGCATGGGGGTCTGCTGCTGTGAGACCACCATCCAAATCAACTAACCACTGCAGAAAACAGAAAACCTAATAAACAGTGCAGGACACTGGAGACCGAAACAAATCCTTCCAGCAATGCCCTTATTGTGATCTCTCAGCATTTGCCTATTTTTGTATGGGAGGGGCATGTTTGCCTTTCAAATGCATGAACCAAGCTCTACCTGTTATTAAGTACTAGTTCAGTCAAGGCTGGACTTTGCCAAGTAAATACCTTTCTGCCTACTTCACCATTTGTGTCACATCAGTGCCTCAAACCTCACCTCCATTTTCCACCTGGTGTCAGGGAGACAAATTGAGAAACCATCACATAGATTAGAAGACAGCTTGGCTGGGTGTCTGAAGGAAAACAGACCCACTAGCACAGTTCTCAGAATGCTTGCATGATTGCTTTTACATGCACTCTCTCGACGCCTCAGTAAGCTGTATGTGTGTACGTGGGTTGGGGTGGCATCGATGTCAAATTTATAAAAAATAAGATTGAATCAAATAGACTATATAGCCACTGAACAAACATAATTAAATAAATTGAAGTCTTTATGTCACTTACTGTCGCTTGTGACAAGACAGTTTTCATCGATTTGCCTTCAACACACGGACAGAAAAATGGGGGAGAAAAAGGAACTAACATGATCCAGCACACTGCAAACAAACTATGTCAGATCAACCATTTCAGATGACAATGCACACATACTAACCACAACAGTTTGACGGCTAAAAATAAAGTTGCACCGGGTGACACTTAACTCCCAGTCACTCAGCGATTCACCACTTACGATCTCTCTGTGGCTCCTGCAATGTAAAAAAGCAAAAACACTGTGGCAGCACACACAACTTCTTTTAAACTCTTTTCTCTCTTTCTTTTTCTTTCTTCCTCTTTCCCAACACTGTAGAAACATAATCCTCAACTCACCTCAGCAATGCTATATACTGTTACTTTAAACTTGGCTCATGGATGATTGATGACTTTCCTCTACCAAATAACAGCCACAAGCATACAACTGTCAGTTCTTTCTGACCAATGGAAGATTGTACCAGATTGGGACTACCACGGTGAGAAAAAACTATGTTTAACCAACACATTATCAGTATATAACCAGAACATTGCAGCCATATGGCCACTCCAGTTCCACACAATACAAACCAGAGTGCTGTACACTAGTTCTTTAAGGTTGTCACATATGATGACCCCTAGATCCCTTTCTTCCTGAGAAATGCTGAGTTTGATGTCATTGAGCCAGTAATCCATCCAGGGATTACCCTTACCCAGATGCAGCACTTTTTTCTTGATTTTCAACAGCAAGATGTTTGACCATCTTTCTAACCTGTGTAAGTCTTCAGAAGTTCCCTTATTGCCTGTACACTGTTGACCCTTCCACCCAGTTTAGTATTATCTGTGAAGAGCATAAACTTGCCTTGAATGTCTATGCTAATGTCACAGATAAATACATTAAACAGCACAGGGCATATAAGTGACCCCTGGGGCACTCAGTGACTCTACCTTCACTTGACCTTATTCCATTGACAACTACCTCTTGGCTTCTGTCCTTAAGCCAATTTCCCACCCACCTGACTATATTTTCAGCAATGCCTAGGTCTTCTAGTTTTTCAACAGGCACTCATGTGGTACTGAATTGAAGGCTGTGCTGAAATCAAGTAGAGGAAGTCCACTGTATGCCCCTTGTCCACTTCCCTAATTGCTCAGTCAAAAACATAATAAGATTTGTTTGGCATGACCTGCCTGCCATAAAACCATGTTGTCTATTATCCTGGATATTGTTCGTCTCTAGATGTTCCACTATATCTTGCTTAAATAGGGATCCATTAATTTCCCCAAGATAGATGTGAGGCTGACCAGCCTGTAGTTGCCAGTCTCTTCTCTACTTCTTCCCTTGTGGAGCAGTACTACCTCTGCTCTTCTCCAATCATCTGGCACCACCCTTGTAAACAGAAAGCAGTTAAAAAGATGGGTCAATGGGTCCACTAATTCATCAACAAGTTCTTCTAGTAAGTACTTTCCTGCCTGCTGAAAAGTTTTGCAAGTCACAACAGATACAGTTCAACAACATAATGTAAGTTTGATTACTCTAATAAAGAAAAAGTGCAAACCATTTTGAAAATGTTTGAAAACTGTTCATTGTTACTTCTTGTGTGTCACACAGTTACCAGTTTAAGTTTATGTAACTTAATAAATAAAATATAAAATTTACAAAATTTACTTGTTGTGCTCTTCTCCATAAAGATGACTGCTATATACTAGAAAACCTGTAAATCCCTGAAGTGAAAAACAAAGTCCAGCAATTACATAAAATAATGGTTGGCTAGGTGGTTAAACTCAAATTTTATACACACTCTTTGTGTGGGATCCCTAATAACCCCTCACATTTCGCTCTCATGGGTGGTGGCTCAGAGGTAATTTAAGGAAGTATTTTTTCACAGAGAGGGTTGTGGATGCATGGAACGGCTTCGGAGGAAGGTTGTGGAGTCAAAAACAGTAGTGGAATTCAAGCATGCATGGGACAGTCATAAGGCAATTCTAGGGGTGGGGGTAGGAAGAAGTAGGCTGCTGGTTAACTAGGATCTGCAGCTTATCCATTAAGTAGGGAAATGGGCAGACTGGGTGGGCCAAGCGGTCCTTATCTGCTGTCAAATTCCTATGTTTCTATGTTTCTGTGTTTCTATGTGGCATCCCACACCTCACGTGTTTGTAAAATTCTTGGTATAACCCCTAGCTAGCCATTATTTTATATTTTATTCCAGGATTTCTCAAGTGAAATTATTGAGAGGAGGAAATCTTTCAACAAAGCAAAACAAAAGCTTCAGAAACTCAACCTGTCCTACTATTTTAAATACCCTGCAGCTCTTACAGTAACTGAATGCAATGGGAAAATTCACATTTTTGATTTGTTAAACATTGCTACAGAGTTTGTTAATTAGATAATGATCAATGGCAATTCTAAAACTGTCACTCCATCTTTGCCCCACCCACAGTTCAAATTCTGCTTGAGACAGAGATAGAATGCAAGGGACACTGATGCATGTGCAACTGCTGAGAAGGTCAGTATCCCTACCTGGCACTGCTCATGCTTCAGCCATAAATAAATGTGCTCCAACAAAGTGCCTCCTTCATCCCCACATTTATGCTCAGCAGTTATAAAAATAATATAAAATCTAAGTTGACATGACACCTGGAATTTCAAGGAAGAGTAAGCCCTAGGTAGATCGAATCTCTTACCTAAGCCGATAAAAAAGCATGGAATTGAAAGATAATGAACAGACCTAGAAGCAGGGAAGTAGCAGAACAGGTTTTCATTATTCTTCAAGGTCTTCTCAGAACAAGAGTCTTCTAGGTAGCAAAGTCTGGACGAGGCGAGTATGAACTGATGCATGCCCTCTAATTGGCTCATTGGTAAGCAGGAAGTGAACAAATCTCTTTTAATCTGTTCTTGGTTATCTAAAATGAAGATTAAAAATAGAACCCCTGTGGGGATTTAGAGAAGAACATGATTTGCTTTTAATTTACCCTATGAACATCTCTATGTTCTAATGGGTAAGCACGGTCCTTTTTTTAACACTGATATTTTAATCTTGTCATTCCATAGCCTGACATTGTGCAAAACTCCCACAGATGACTTTTTGAACACTGATTCCCACACAGCATGTCAAATGTATCTATAGCTAAGACTTCACTCAGCTATAACAATGCCTTGTTATTGTAAGACTAGTATCCCTCAAGACCATTTTATGCCTATTAAGGAAAACTACTGATACTCTACCTACTGCTTTCAGCATATATGCATCCTTTGTACAAACCATGGTTTATCCTATTACTGTGCCCTCTAGAAACAATGTAGATCTCTTGCCAGGCACTTGGACATAAGACAACACATAGTATTGAGCATCACAGAACAGAATTCTGAAAAAATGTTACAGTTTTTCCTTTTTATCTTTATACAATAATCACTGTTATGTGATGGCTTTCACTGGGATGATTACCAAGAAGAAACTTATGTTAGTATGCCAATGTCTTAAAAGGCACTTTGGAGTGAAAGTTTCTAAATATACCTATCAACTTTTGCATTCTTTAAGTCTAAGTGGCTCAACAAGGGTGTAGTTAAGTCCTTATTAATATTTTCTCCATATGTTGTATTGATGTAGGAACTGCCCTCTTGCATCCTTTATTCCACAGTCTCATAACTCAGGTGCTTCTGTTGGTGCCAATGTGTTAATGGGGAGGAGAGAAGGTTGAAATGCTGCATTGCATATTTAAAATGATACTAAGAGCCTTAATAATGCCAGTAGTGCTTTACTATCTTTCCTTGAATAAATGTGTACTCTCTGTTCGTGCAAGCTGTTGACCTAGCAACTTACAAAAGAAGTGCAGTTAAGCTTTCATAAGGTGCAGGGTATATCCTTTGAGCACAATATTCTTATGTGTCTTGGGAGAAGTCAGGAAACTGGGATAGTCTGAAGACTCATTTGTTCTGCATAGATGAAATCTAGCACAAAGACAGCTATGTCAATATAAATCTCTGAGCAAGTGTTATTTTATGGAATGTGCTGAATTAGTTTCAAGGCTCCTTTTACAGAAGTCATTGTGGTTTCTAATACTCCTCACTTAAGTACCTTCACGGTTATCATACCATGCACCACATGGACCCACAAATATTTTATTTTTCAGCAAATAGATATATTATGCTTGTCTTCTTTTACTTTTACATAATCACTGAGACAGTTGCTTATGGGAGCTCAGAGGTTTGCAGTGACCTGAGGACCACATCCTTATATCCCTTCTTGTTGACAAGGAAAGAAAACAATCTGGCTAAATAATTTGAAAGATATGTGCATTGTAGACAGAACTGGTGTCACTACTGCCTAGACACAACAGGGAAGCACCTAGTCCACTCAATACTTCGCACAGTAGTCTGATATCGATCCATCACATCAAGCAGAATATCAGCCTGCTTAGTGTAACTTAGCTTTAGTTGGTATTTCTGTTGTTGCTGTTTTTTCTTATACATTTTAAGTTATTTAAGAGGCACAAACATTAGACCTTTAATGTGTTCTGCAATATTTCTAGAGTTTTAACATTGTTAGCTATGAGGAAATTGTTTAACTGTCTATAGTTTCTTAAGCTTCTGAATTCTCTTTACATCACTGCTCAGGGAGTATTTTTTTTTTTCTAATTTGTTATTGCTTGATTAAGGGTATTTACAAATTGCCATTATTATATCATTGCTAAAGCTGAATCATCTAAGCAAATAAGCATGATTCCTACAACATCACACCATGGAATGTAAAGGCATTGATTCACATGTTAAACAAAAAAATCCAGCACCATTTAAAAAGGGAAAAATGGATATAGCACTCATTCAAGAGACTCACTGGTACAAGCAGAAGCTGGGAAATTACAGAGAGTGTGGTAGCCCAGGCAGAGTTCAGCTGTTTTAATAGTGGAAAGAGGAACAGCTATACAAAATACTAACACATATCAGACCCAGATGGAAAAGTCTAGAATTTTGGCAGGTACTCTCAATGGTGAAAAGATGGCCACTGTAATGTCTATGCCCCTAAAAAAAACAAGAAGACTCCTTGAATGCCTTAACTAGGAACTAAATGCCTACACAGACTATGAATTGATCATAAGATAAGGTGTTAACAAAGTCTTGGATCCAGTACTAGGTAGATCACCACATAGACACACTTCCTATGAAACAAACTCCATGGTGTCCCTAAAGAGAATGATGATGGACTTAGAAGTCCATAGGGCCCAATTTTCAAACCATCAGGAATGGCGTGAGGTGCTTGTTCCAAGATGAACTTCAGCAAGGGCATCTAGCACTGCACTGTGTGCCATTCCTGACTTTCAGATGCCCCCTGCACCAACTGGAGGGCCACCTGCACCAGCCAGGTTTGCACCAGCATTGCAGTGGATGCCAGTGGGGCAATGTGGAAGAGGGCTTTTGCCAGGACAATGCTGCAGTATTCCAATAATTGGAAATCTGCAAGCCCTCCAAATGGCACACAGGTCACCAGAGTTAGACCAGCCGTAGTTGGTCTACTGGCCTGTGCACCACTCAAGTGCCTGGCGGGTGGTAAGTGGACTATGCCCCCATTGTGGTCACCATCAGTGGACTTCTGTGGCCATTCCACACCTGTCCAACTGTCCCTGCACTTGTGCAGCCATGAGTGATGTCCTTCAAGCTCCCACTTCCAGTCACACTACTGCTCCCACCCTCAACACCTACTCCCTGGCACTGAACCAGCTGTGCCCAGTCCCAACCAGCATTTGTCACCACCCCCATCCAGCCCCATCCTGCTCTACATGGGTCCTGCCAGCCTTTGGATACATGGCTGGTGGTCCCCCGTCACCACTGCAACCTGAAAGTAATGCAGCTTGTGGAATTCCCCTTGATGCAACAGTTGTTTGATGTACAGAATGGCTTATGCGCTAAACTCAGGGAGTAAGGTGCCAGATCCCTGATTCTGCAAAATCTTGTGTGGGGTCCCTGTGAACCAAGTTTGCTACATTTGGGGCTTCAGGTGCATGGTGCACCAATCTAATAGGGCTAATAAAATTGGGCAAATAGACTCTTGGAGAATGGTTCACCCCAAGGGAAAGGACTACTTCTTTTTCTCTAACACACCTTTCCTTTAGTAGGATAGATTATCTGCTACTCTCAAAGAAACCTGCAGACTCAATATCAGGAGTTGAAATTTACAGCATAGTTGTATCAGACCGTGGTCTTATTAAGACCAGCTGGGTCTTTGGGGATCACTGTGGAAAGGCTTTAGATGGAGACTTAATGTTAGTTTGCTTAAAGAAAAATAATTCACAGACTTTGTTATTAAAATGCAAGAGACTTCTTTGAGATTAACAATAATGGGGAGGCATCTCAGACTTGCATATGAGAAACACATAAGGAATGTATCGGGTAGTATAATTAGTTATTCCACTAAAAGGAAAAAAGACAAAAAATTGGTAAATACAGAAAGGAACTTCAAAGCTTGAATCTCAATTTAAGAATTCAAAACTACCAGATAGAGACCTTTGTACAAAGTAACATCCCTTAAATTTAAAGTGAACAAAATCTTATATGAAAAAGCAGAGTATGCTGTTTAAAGGATACAATAGAGATATTGAGAAGCAGGACAAAAATCCATGAAACTCTTAGCACTTCACTTTAAGAAAATTAAACATGAGAATATTATCCCTGGAATAAAAATAGTGTAGGTGACATATTTATGAATAGCTTAGACATAAAAAAGAATTCAAAAATTCTAAAGCCAAATTTACTCAAATGGGATGAAGTGTTGAAAGTCATAGCAAAGAACTTTTAAAACCCTAAACACTGTTAATGTTTAAGCCAAGACAGGAAAGGTTAAATAGGCTGTTTCAGCAGAAGAAGTTTCCCAAATAATTACGGAACTCCCTTTGGGAAACCCTGGAACAGACAGTATCCCTGAGGAATTTTACAAAATCTTCTCCCATAACCTAAATGGTCACTTTTATAATATGATTCAGGAAGTATGGAACAAAATATTGCCTTCAACAATGAACACAGCTTACCCAACATTATTACCCCAAAAGGGAAAGGTCCCATGGATTGTACTAGCTACATATCTATGTCCTTAATGAATACATACTATAAAATCCTAGCCAAAATCCTGTCCATGAGAATACAATCTGTTATAAAGCCTAGTAAGCAAGGATCAAACTGGCTCATAAGGAATAGGTCTGGAGCAGATAACATCAGGTGCCTAATAAATCTAATCTGGTGCATGAATAAACAGAAAGATCCCTATATAATCCTGTCACTAGACATATTTAAAGCTTCTGTTGCTATAAGATAGGACTGTATGCTTCAAGTCCTTAAAGAGATTGGCTGTGGATAAACCTTTACATCTTGGTAGCTATGCTTTACAAAATCCATTACACAACTTATAACAAATGGGGTTCTTTCTCTCCCTTTAAACTGTCTTGTGGCACTAGGCAAGGATATTCCTTGTCTCCTAATTATTTGTTATGACCTGTGAACTCCTAATTGCAACACTAAATACATTCTGGCAAACAGAAGCAAAAATGCTTGCTTTTGCTGACAGTCTTCCTCTTACTCTTACTAGACCCACTGAATCCTATAAAAGCTTAAAAGCACACTTTCAGAATTCAAAATCTTTCAGGTATTATGGTTAATTGAATAAACCTAGTTATTGCAAGGTAACATGCCCAGTATTATTTCATGATGACGAACCTCTGTGAGGTATTAGATGCAAACTGTATTAAAAGGAAATACCTTATTTGGGGTTGAAACCACAATGAATCTTGATAAAATTTCTATATCAACCTAAATCCTTGACTGAAAGAAGTAGAATTAGACCTGATAAGATAGAGAAAGCTCAATCTGTCCCTGTGAGGAAAGGTGAACACAGTTAAGATAACCATAGCTCCAAAAATATTGTATTTGCTCCAAAACTTTTCCAATTCTTTTGAGTAGGAAATCATTAAAATTTTGGACAGACATGTTGGGCTGTTCCTGTGGGAAGGAAACTACACAGACTAAGAATAAATAAAGGGCCCCATGTGACCTGGGTGGCCTTGATCTTTCACACTGGGAAAATTGCAACATGCTTTCATCCTTAAGCAAACTTTAGCAACTTACAAGAAAATATTAATAATTCACATGACTGACCTCTTTGGTTGCTTATGAGGAAGCAACTACTGAAACACTACAAAATAATTGATTTCATGTACCTGAAAATCCCGAGAAAATACGGATTGACCCTGTAAATTGGCTCCATCAGAATGCTGGAAAGATAATCTTTATCAACCAACATTGGGACCCTTAAATTTCATGTAACTATAGTCCAACCCTCGACTATCAGACAAGGTCAATTCATTGAACAACCCAGACCGGATCTAATCAGGTATCCTCAGAATTTAGGATTCAATAAACAAAGAGAATAGGTCCCTTCTAACTTTTGAGAAAATTAGAAAGTCATATGGAATTTGTAAATTCCAGCTGTTCTATGATTTGCAAATTGAGACACCCTTTGCAAACCATCCCTACCAGTAAGTATACTTTACAAATTGTATAGGTTGGAATCAATTAATTAAGGTGGTGCACTCCAGAAAAGGGTGGGTTTAATGTATAATATCCTATCTAACAATCAGTTCTCCATATCTTTGACAACTCAAGTTAAAGTATTATGGAGGAAGAACTTCAAACTCTATATCACCCAAGAACGGACTTCTGCATGGGAAATGGCCAACCACAGCTTTAAAGAACTACAAGGTATGCCTACTCATTTCAAGATATTGAACAGATACTATATGCCCCCAATTACGCTACATAGAATGAGGTTTATCTCAGAAACTTCCTGCTGGAGATGAAGCCCATCAGATGCTGGTTTAACTCATCTGTTTTTTGTTTTATATATTCTCTTTTTACGCCCCTTCTCACTCCGGTACTTCCTCACCTTCAGGAGTCTCCTATGGCCTTGTACGTCCCTGCTCGTCTGTCAGCTTTGGGTGCAGTCATCCCCCATGCTGTCTTGGTTTGACCCCCAGGTGGGAATGAGGTGAGACTCCTCCTCCGCCCCCAAGCATCTGTGTTTCATTGGGATCCATCGCCCATGCTGGCAGGGGCCCTAGGATCGGGGCATGAAGTCCATCTCCACAGGAGCACTGGGGGGATTTTTCCTACTGTTTCACCCATCCTATAGAGCGTCTGCAAGCAAGGAGAGCCTAGGAACAATGCACGCTCACAATGTGCTAATGCTCCGGCTCCCAGCAGACATCCTCCCTGCCTCTCTGCTACATGCGGTCTTCGCTGCACCTCCACCCGTGGTCACCCAGGTGGCGGTATCGCAGCGGGACCCACATCCCACCCCACCTGGAGGAGGAGAGCAGCCTCTGGTGCTCGATCCTCCTCCCCCAGCTGGCCTCCTGCTGCCCGAGTCCGTTCCTGAACCCGGGTTGCTGGCGCCGGCGGTAACCCTACCGCGCGCAAGGGGCAGGGTAACTTCATCTGTTTTGACATTGTACAGATGTAAAGAACTGCTGGAAAAAATCCATGTCATTTGCTCCAAAGTCAGAGGCGAAAGCATTCTCTTTCATCTTTACTGCTTATACTAAGAATCTTCCCTCCACACACCAATTTAAACATACACCAGAAAGTATGTATTTCACATGCTTTACTAAGCCTTAAGCAAATTTTATCAGAAACTGGAAAACAAAATATGTAACTTATTTAAAATACTGGTTTGAATAGATGACCTTCCAGGCTAGTAATGAAAAAATTCTCAATCACAAACTAGATGTTTTGAAAAATATTGACCACCTTCTTAAATTTTGATGGAAGTAACTAACGGAATACTAAAGCTCCTTTTCTATACCCTAGTGGTTTTTATCCTGAATTAGTAACAAGTTCTCTATAATCACGTTACTGAGCTAAACACAAGTAAAAAACACAATTTGCTTTACCTGTTTCCTGAGCAACATATGTTATGTCAGATTTTGAATATTATTACTTTTCTACTTAATTTAGTCAACCGTATATGCTCTTTGTTTTTTTTTAATTGCTGTATTTACTGTTCATGTGTCATATTTTGAAAAATAAAATATATTAACGAACAAAAGTGCAACTAAATCACAAGCATGTGTCAAAAAATACCATGGAATGGACCCATCGGTCAGCAAGTGTTCTTTTAAGAATATAGAGCTCCTTTCAAACTGCAGCATACTATTATAGTGGCTAATCTGTGTTATTAAATGTGACATGGAATACTAATCTGTGGTTACAATAAATACACAGTAACAGTGGAACCACACAATGCCATTCTGTGTTTTATGCATAGTCTCAAAATTAAAACCTTATGTGGAACCACAATCCATGGTTTCAATAATGAAGGCACAAAATGCTTTCAGAATTCCACAGAATTTACCAAGAAATTCCAAATGCAGTTCAGAAGTGGAATTGCCATTTCACAAGTATTCTGCTACAAAATTCTATATTCTGCACAGCACTGCTTTTCTTCCAAAGTGATGGTGGGAGTTCCATCTTAACCAGTCTTAGTCCTGCCTACCTGCATTGCAAACATTCCAGAATGGGAAGAGGTCGTTTCTCCACCAGGCGTGGCCAGGAATTTTACTTGTACTCAAAATTGATGCACTGTTGCCCCTCCATTATGTAAACATAAACCAAAATATGCACTACTGCACCACACCAACAATAGCCCCTCCCCTGTTTGCCATGTCTGAGTTCAAGTAATCAGTTTCTTCCTGTAATCCTCCTTCCTTTGTTTTCTGCCTGCCTGGTAAGTTGTTCTTGTTTGTGTGGTTGGCTGGTGGCATCAGTGCCCATAGCGGACAACAAGGCAAAGGTCTCAGTGCAACACAGACACAATGTGACTCACAATCTCCTTGCTTTCTTCTTTTTTGTGCCCTGCCTGATTTGTTGCCCGCCTGATTTTTTTAACTGTACTCTGATGAGTACAGTGTATGTTCTGCCACACCCCTGCTTCACTATCTGGATGTTAAAAGGTCCTTAGGTTTCCTTGCTAGAACTAAGGATTTCACTTTAAGCTCTTGTCTGTAGTGATCCTGTCGGACTAGACAACCCATTACAATCCATTACATTTTGCTCAGATTGTGAATTGCCTTTGCCACTGTTCCATGGCTAAGGTTAAAATGGTCGGCAAGGTTCTTGCCTTCTCCACCAGAGCAGTTGCCATGTCCCTTGCTGTCTTTATGCTCTGTGCCTTTAGAGAAATTTGCTGAGCTGCAACTTTCAGCACAGTGTACATTTTGTAACACTATGCACTGGATGTCTCTGTCAGGCAGCATACTGCCTTGGCAAGACAAATCCTGGATGGATTACTATTCTGAGTGAGTCTATAGCTCCAGACTCCCTAGTCCAGGAAACTTTTCTGAGCTTGGTGCTCTAACCCACTAGTGGCAGTCAATGGTGAAATTGATTCCGGAACATATGAAAATTATGTTCTTACTGTAATTCTTGATCTTTTGGGAATATCTTCACTGTTGATTCACATACCCTCCACCATTCCCCAGACTTACTCCAGAGCAGTTGTGTTGGTCTTCAGCCCTTTATGTTAGGTTGCAAGACACTGTGTTACTGGATTGGTGGCCCATCTTATTCCCTTAATTAGGGCATATGTATCTGTTGGTTTATGCTTTCACTCGGTAAAAAGGTTCTGAGGGTGGTTGGGGATAACACCATAGTAGAAAACATTGAAAGCACTGAGGGAAGCAGTATAGCACAGTGGTTTAAGGCTCTGAGCTGCAAATCTGGTGACATTCAGCAAACCAGACTTGGATTTGAATCCTCACAGTTTCCACTTGCATATTGTGTGACCCTGAGCAAGTCACTTAACTTCCTGTGCTCCCAGATCACACCTGTAAAAAGCTTTCAGCTTACTGTGCTACTCCTGGTTAAACAACTAAAATAAAATAAAACTATTTGTATTGCATATACCTATCAAGCATTTTGAAATACAGCTCATATGCCTGACTCTATACAACATAGAAACACAGATTATGACAGCAGGTAAGTGCCATTGGCCAGTCTAGTCTGCCCACCCTCACTATTTCTCCCACACTGGACCTAGTGGCTATCCTTTCCTTTATCCTTTGTCAATTGCTCCTTTGCAATTGTCTTGTGCCTGTCCAGTCATAATTTGAACCAGCTATCATTTTGGCCAATTTACTTCCTTTGACAGTCTGTTTCCCTTGCTCACAACTTTTTCTGAGCTTCGAACTTCCTTCTTGAATTTTCTCCTTGCCAGTTGCAGTGAATTCTCCTGAGTGCTTATGTTTGTGCTTTGGATGAATATGTCTTTGCATACCACCCTGTTGATCCATGTAAGAATGTGTATGTCTGTACTGTCCCCTCTCTGTTCTTGTTTCTAGGTGTGCATGTTGAGAACCAACAGTTTCTCATCGTATGCCTTTTCTCCATCCTCTGGATCATTTTGGTCACCCTTCCCTGTACAGACTCCACCCTTTAACAGTCCTTTACAATGGCATGGGCTCCAGACCTTGCACAATACTCCAGGTGTGGGTGCATCAGGAATCTGTACAGTGGAAGGATCACATCCCTACTTCTTCTGCTGTTTACCCTTTCAACCAACACATCACTGTTTGCCATCCATATGTACATGTTGCACTATGTCATGGAGTTCAAATCGTCTGATATTATTACCCAAAGCCCTTTTCCTCAGCTTGCTTTCAGACACAACTCCCATCATCAGGTGTTGTTTTCCAAGGTTTTGTACTTGATATACATAATGTTGCATTTTATCCCATTAAAGTTCAGCTGTCAGGTCTTTGAACATTTTCCCAGCCTACCCAGTTCCTCCATTGGTGCCCTAATCCCATCCTTGCTGTCCTCCTTCTGCAGATCTTAGTGTCATCTGCAACAAGTATCATCTTGCCTTCTACAACTACCACTATGCCCCAGAAGAATATGTCATAAAGAACAGATCACAGGATTGAGCCCTGCTGTACCTCACTTTTACCTCTTTTACATCTGAGAATCGCCATTTACCATTACTCTCTGTGTGCCTCCCACTAAGCCAGCTTTCAACGCATGCTGCTATGATTTCATTCACCACTAGATCCTTGAAATTCTTGACCAGTCTCCTGCAGAGGACTGAATCAAAGGCCTTACTGAGGTCTCGGCACAGTATGTTGACTGCCTGTCCTTCGCTGGCTGCCCTAGTTGCCCAGTCGAGGAACTTGAAAAAGATTCACCTGGCATAACCTCCTTTAAGTGAACCCATGCTGCTTGTCATCTTGCAACCCATTTTCTTTAAGAAAGTCTACTAGTTTTTCTCTCAGTATGACCTCTGTTACCTTCCTTACTATAAACATCAGTCTGACTCACAGTCTCCTGCCTCATCCTTCCTTCCACATTTGTTGAGGAGAACCATATCTGCAGCCCTCCAGTCTATGGGACCCACACTAGTGTCCAGTGAGCAGTTAAAAGTATCTGCCAATGGTGCTGCTAATACTTCTGCTGTTTCCTGGAGCATTCTAGGATGCATCCAATCCAGCCCGATCGTTTTACCTACTTCTCAACCCTATCAGCCACTCCAGCACTGTGTATTCCATTATACTCTTGTGTCTGTTAGAGCCCACACTTCCCCATTTTACCCCCACCAACAATTTAGTAGTGGTCCTTCCTCCTCTTTGAGAATACTGAACAGATATATTGATTCAGTAGCTCAGCATTTCCTCTGTTCCTCCTCCTTCCTCAGCCATGCTATACCCTCCATAACTTCTCATTTTCCTTGGATGTTTTTGAAGAACATCTTGTCCCCTAGCTTTGACCACTTTGCTGTTCTTAGCTCTGAACTAGCCTTTGCGTATCTAATCATCCTGCTGGTCTCCCTGGTTTGCTGTTTGGTATGCCTTCCTGTTCTTTCTGTTGACTTACTTTGTATTTTCTAAAGATCTATTCCCTTACATTGCATCCTTCACCTTTGGCATGAACCACAGTGGTCATCTTGCTCTCTTTCCATTGCTTTCCCTCAAATACAATAGGCCACAGCCTCTACAATTCAAATCTGAATGCCTCCAATGTCCCCTCCACCCTCACTAATTGCTTTTCCCCTATACTACCTCCTAGGAGTTCTTCCAACCTATTAATGCCTGATTTCTGATATACCACACTTCAGCTTGGCTTTTCCCTTACTGGCTTCCAGCTGCACCTCCATCCACCCTGTCTTATGGTCACTTGACCAGAGCAGTTCCTACACTAACTTCTACATTCTTTACCTTCTCACTGTTTGTGAACTCCAAACTGAGCAATGCTCGTTCTCTTGTAGGGTTCTGAACCAGTTGAGCAAGGAAAGTTTCCTGGTATCATTCACCAGGAGCTGCTTTCTTGCACTTGCCATGACTGGTACCTTCCAGTCCACATTCACCATATGAAAGCTCCTAATAACAGTACCTTCTCGGACACTGCTGCCTTCCTAATAACCTCCCTAGTTCTCTTTCTGCCACAGGTCATGACATGGTGGTCTGCACACCAGCTCTGATTTGTTTTCTTCTTCCCGTGGCTATATGCACCTACGGAGTGTCTAACCTCTAAATTCCCCAGACTATTTAAATCTGTGTCCTGGATACTGTACCTTCCATTTCATAGATATAAACTCCCACTTCACCCTGTTCTTCATAAACAATGTATATCCTGGAATAGTCATGTCAGAGTTATGGTTTTAAGTCACTCACTTCTCTTTGACAGCCGCCAGGTCCAGTTTCCCTGTCAGAAGTGCCTTCAGGTCTGGTATAACAGTTGTATTGAATTTCATTGAAGAACTGAATTATATCTATAAGGCTATTATATGTGTAAGTAATGCACTTTGGATTTGAACTACAAATTGGTTGCACACCCTAAACAGCTGTGTAATGCAGGTGTGCAGGGTAGTATACCCAAAACACGTGTATTGTTGGCATATGTGAATCCACAGAAGACCACATGCAGTGTGCACAGAGAGACTGTGTTGTGCTCCACACAAAAGGCATTTGCAAAAGAGGTGCTAGGCATGTCCAGCAGTATGCACATGTGCAAGGTATGCACACCAGTTCACAGCCCAGAACAACTGGCCTTATGGGTTGAGGGCAGAACCTGCACCTATCCTTACCAGTGGCTGCTGTAAAGTATCCTGCACTCTGACTGCATAGTGCCCTGCTGTTTCAGAACTCACCTGCCCTTTGTCCCTCCATAAACAATGCTGACAAGGTGAAAATGTGACTACAAGCAGTCTAAAGACTTGTTAAGCACTGCATACAATTGTGAAACTCAGAATGACAGTTCCTCATACCTTGTATAAGTGCCCTGGTGCTAAGCACTGGAATGTTACATCATACCCCTGTGATATCAATAGTGTCCAGGTATTTAGCAAGTCCTGGCAACATTACACTTTTGTTATCCTGCAATACTGTATAACACTTGGCACTTCATCAGCCTATAGGAGGCCACCAGCCACATTGGACCAGCTGATTGGCAGTTGTAGCACCTGCTCCTGGAGGATCCATTGGCTGTCTTTCAATCACTGGCCAGCGGGATCTGCACTGACATTATCCCTCCATACTCCATCAGTAGCCAGTCATCTAGGTCACAGTCCAGGGCTGAGTCATAATTGCTGTTATGTCTTGTAGCCTTTTGACATCAATCTTCACTGTGTTGTAGTCCTACAAGGAGATCTGGGGCCCTGAAACAATACAATAACAAGCACTTGATGCACAGTATGGAGATATACAAAAATAAAGCTATGACTGGTTGACTGAAGTGATGGTGACATGCTGTGAGGGTACTCAAGCTGCATCTAGTAGTACCTGTTCCTGTCCTGGTAACTATTACCCTCCAGAGTGAGGGTCTGAGGAAAGTACAACTCTATTGGCACAATTTTGGGGTGCAGGATCAGCTAGCTTTTGCATTGTGTTCAGAACATTGTATTCACAGGCACTTATCTGCCATATTGATGTGACTCAGCATAGTCTTGATTAAGTGATGCCATGCCAAAATCCCCGCCCACACCTGGCAGGTAGTAATTGAGCATGTGGGGCACAGAACAGGTATTTAAGGGGATATGAAGTCAATGCCATGGTCAGTGCTGGGGACCCCAGAGAGTGCTGGTACATACAGGACTGCACCTGTAAGAGTATGGTCTTGATATCATGATGGGCACGGTACTACTGGACCTGCAGAATGAGGTGTTGGAGGGACATGGATGGTATTTCAGATGCCCACATACTGTATCTACTGGTTCAGGACATCCACAACCATACCAATGAAACAGCCATGCATAGGCAGGTACTGCTTTTAACAGGCCAACATAGTGAAGCTATGCTGACTATGTGAACCACAGCGCAGTTTAGGAAATGACAGAGGCATCCACTGAGGGAACACGCAGATGTGCTAGAGCCCTGGACTACTATTGGACAGGTAGTTTCTAGCTTATAACAGGGGACATGACTGAATTAGCCAGTCCTCCATTAGCAGGTGCTTCTGACTGGTGACAGTGTGCTACTGGCACACTGCAGAAACTGCATACAATATTATTTTCACTGACAGAGATGAATACAAGAGACACCAAAGCTGCTCTCTATGAAGTGGCAGACATGCACAATGCCACATAAGCTATTGACTCACGCACACATGCCAATCATTGCCCCAACACTGGTGGGGCAGGAGGCATACAGAAACTGCAAGACATACAGCATCATGGATATGAAGGTTCTTGGTCATGCAGCAAGCATAATTATACATGGGAGAGTGGTCACCATTGCATCCACCACCCACTCCCTATTCTGTACATGTGTACTGTTTAGATAGATTGTCCCATTGAGAGGTGCTGTGCCAAGAATTCCTGCCATAGTCAGTGACCATGGCATATTGCTCCTGCCCATAGCATCCACCGCTGAAATGTCCATGATACAGACTGAGACTGGGATCTTTATTTCATGGCAGGGTCTCAACGAATTCTGTGGGTGTGTGTTGCAAATCTTTTCCTGTCCCTTGCATGCACCTTTGCAGTGCCACACATCTGTTGATCAGTTCCACGGCTACTGTAGATCACATTCTTGCACAGCTGTTGCATGCCACAGGACTGCACAGCTGCTTTATGTATATTTCACGGTGGATCCATGTTTTTCTATGGATTAATCCTTTAGGGCTAAGAAACTCAGAAAGAACTGGAAGGGGACAAGATCAGTTGTGTTCCAGGACAGTAGTCTGCTGCTGTTGTTTTCAGGGTTCTTGTGGATTTTACTTGGTAGGTTAGTTCTTTTCTTCTTACTTTAGGGGCTAGCAGGGTATTGTTTTGGGGATGCTGGATGTTTGTAAACTGATTTGGTGGCTGTAAGTGGGGCTCTTTTGTGGATGTTTCACTGTGTAACAGGCTGCGCTGGTAGAGGCCTATTTCTTCTGATTTAAAACCTATTTGGTGGGATTTGCTTGGGCCTGGTTCTTTGGCTGCAGGGCTTGGAGGAGACACAGGGCTGATACACTCTTTCTTGTCAGGTGTCTGCCCAAGACCCACCCTCCCACCAGAAGTCTGCAAATTTATAGGGGAACACCTGCCCTGCAATTGAGGAAAAGGCTGCTGGTGCAGCTCATGTAGTTCTAGCCACTGGGGTTGGATTTAAAGGCTGGGAGAGGAGCTTAGGGAGTTGTTCATTTCCTTATAAGTTTAATGTGTTGTACTGCACCTAGTAACAGGGTTACTGGTGTACAGTGGGACTGTCTCTAAGATTAGTGGGTGACCTGATTAGGCAGTAGGGGTATCTTGGACTAGGGGAGACCTGGTGGCTCACCCAAGGAAACCTATTTGGAAGGGATGGAACCACACATCATTAGGGCTGGCATCTTTGGGAGGGTGGTGGGGTGCACAGGGTGTGGAGCAGCCATGATACTGGACTGGGCTTGGAAGTTTGGTGGTTGCCTAGTATGCTACCAGCTAGCACAGCTTAGGGAGGAGATTGCAGGGATGAGGAGAAAGCTGGGGAAGGGGTGGTATGGTTGGGGAAGGGGCTGGAAATCTCCACAGGGTTGCACCAAGCACTGGGGGTGGGGTATAGGAAAGGAGTGCAGGAGAATACTCAGGGGTCACATAGGGACCCTGGCAGAGGGTCCAAGGACACTACCAAGGAAGCAGGCAGGTAACTGGGGACCCTCACAAAGGGGGACGGAGGGACAACATTCTCAGGGAAGTAGGCAGATGGCCAGGGCTGGACAGAAGGAAGCAAGGTGGGAGGTGGATCAGACCTTATACTCAGTAACCGCTTCAACTCTCTTCTTCTGCTCAAGGATGAGGGGGTGATGTAGCACTGACAGAGGTGGTTAGAGACGGAAAGGGTGTGGGAGTGGGAGGCAGGAGGCAGGGGCCAGATAGCAGGAAGAACAGGGGGACCTGGAATGCAGGAGAATGGGGGAGCAGTGAATCAGAGCAGGAGGGGCAGGGGAAGAGGAGGAAAGCGCAAGGAGAAGGACCAGTTGGGAGGAAAGGTAAAGAAGGACCAGAGGTACAAGGAGGATTTAGTAAAGGGAGCTGAGGGTTTAGGCCAGGGAGCACGGCAGGCAAGGAGGAACTAAATGGAGACAGGAAGGACGGGAGGATGAGTCAGGCTAGTTTAGCAGTTGGGGAGAAGGACCAGTTGCGAGCAGTGAGGGGATTAGCAAGGTACAGAAGGATACTCAGGAGGAGGAGGCATAGGATTGGAGGAGGGGTGGCCATGGTAAATAAGGAGGGTGGCATGTGGCACCCAGATAGGGGAGGAACAAGGAGCCAGCTGGGTGGAGGGCGGTAGAAAGGATGAGGACATGGAAGGGGGAATGGAGGAAAGGGGTGGTCAGGTGCTCCTGCTGGGGATTCTATGATCAGGGGTATCAAATGGGATAGGGAGGGAGAAGCCTGGCAGTTAGAAGAAGATGCTTCCCTGGACTAACGGTGCACAGGAGGCTAAGCACGAGGTATATCAGCTGGCAAGGACTGTGGGGTTCCCAGACATACTGGTCCACCTGGGTACAAATGACATTGAGGAAATAGCGAGCTAGAGATACAGGCAAGATTCAGGAGCTCGCCAGGGTCTGTCATGACATAGGATGCACAGTTTCCTTCTCAGAAATCCTGCCAGTGCCAAGGGCTAGTGGGGAACACAAAAGGAAAATTAGGAGATAAACCAGTGGCTCAGGGAGTGGTGTGAGGCCAGAGGGTATGGGTTGATGGGGGATTGGGGAGACCTGGGAGGATAAGGAGCTGTATGCTAGAGATAGACTACATCTCAATTTGGAGGAGGAATCCTTAAGTTGAAAATAGAGGAGTTCATTGGTGAAAAGTGGGGTTTAAACTTGTGAAGGGGGGTGGGATGGGAGAAAAGGCTGTCAAGGGGTGCCGATAAAGGAGGACTCTGTCTCCACCCCCTGGGGACCAGGAGGATTGCAGGAAAAGGCCAACTGGCAAAGTGCAGACCAGGAGGAAACAGAATCCCCATGGGAACACGAGCAGGGAAATGGAACTTAGGGAAAGGGTGGAAGGTAGTCCTGCTAAATGCCAGGAGCTTGGGCAATAAAATGCCTGAGCTCCAGGCGATGTTAACTGAGGAGCAGTGGATGTGGCAGCGGTCACTGAGACTTGGGCCACTGCAAGACATGACTGGGACCTGAACCTGGAGGGTTACACTATGTTCAGGAAGGACAGGGGAGGGAAGGGAGGAGGGTAGCTATGATAGTCAAAAACTGCATTGGCATACAGGGAGAGGAGGTGGAGGGAACCGTGGAGGCAATTTGGGTCACCTTGATAACAAGGGGGCAAGAGAGTAAAAATAGGAGTGGTGTATAGACCCCTGCCCTGGCGGAGGAGCTGGAGGACAGTCTGGTGGCAGATGTTAGAGACACTGCAGACTGGGCAGAGGAAAGGTGGTGGTGTTGGGGACTTAAACATGCCAGGAACAGACTGGGAGACTATGACATCCTCTGTGACCAGGGAACAGAGGTTGTTGGATGTCTTTCAAGGCAGCGTTCCTAACTCAGCAGGTGGGGGAACCGACCAGGGAACGGGTACTGGATGTGGTCCTGGCAGACAGTGACCAGATTGAGGGCCTGGAGGTAAGGGACCCATTGGCGGGAGTGACCATGCCACGGTCTGGTTCTGCCTGGAACTAGGAGGGTAGAAGGCTGCACAAAGACGAGGTAACCGACTTCAGGGGGCGATTTTAAGGAAATGGGAAAGATCCTTAAGGAGCATTTGGATGGGATTGGGTCAGACATGGACGCTGATAGTAGGTGGGAAATCATCAGGAGAGGGATGCAGGATGCTACCAGCACCTGTGCAAGAGTAAAGGCAATGCGGTGGGCCCAAAAACCCTGTTGGTGGACCAGGGAGGTCCAGGAGGTGGTGCGGGGAAAGAAAGCAGCCTATAAGAAATTCAAGTGCTCAAGGAGTGAAAGGGATCGAGGGAGTACGAGCTGATGGCTAGAAGGGCCACTAGAGTGGTGAGGGCGGCTAAGGCAAGGAAGGAGCAGAACCTGGCCAGGGAAATTAGGAGAGGGAAAAAGGGTTCTTTAGATACATTGGGGAAAGACGAAGGGTGAAGGGCAGATTAGCAGGATTAAATCAGGGAGAGATGGGCACAAGACCCAGGGAGCAGGCTGAGGTACTAAATGAGTTCACCTCAGTTTTCACCAGGAAAATGGGGTGCTGCATCATACATGGGAGAGACAGAGATAATGAGGAGGGGACCCTTACCGATCGGCAGGTCTGGGGGGGCATTACTGGCAGGTGGGGGAGGGCTAAGCAGGGAGAAGAGGTACCAGAAGTGGAAATCACAGCAGAGAGTGAGGAAGCCCTCAGCTCCCTTAAGACGGAGAAAGCACGGGGCCAGATAAATTACATCCTAGAGTGCTGAAGGAACTTGCAGATGTCCTGGCGAAACCCTGGCAGAGCTTTCACCATCTCTCTGAGGACAGGGTGGGTGCCCCAAGACTGGAAGGTGGCGCATATAGTGCCTATCCACAAGGGGATCAAGGGAGGTGGCAGGGAACTACAGGCCTGTCAGCCTGACATCGTGGTGGGCAAAGGTGATGGAGGGCATTGTCAAGGAGAGGCTGGGGACCTGGATAAGCCAGGGTGCCTGGACGATAGACAGCATGGATTCATCCCAGGAAATTGTGTCAGACAAACCTGGTGGAGTTCTATGACTGGGTGACAAGTGCCTTGGACCTGGGTAGACCAGTGGATGTCCTCTTTCTAGACTTCAGCAAGGCATTTGACTCTGTTCCTCACATGGGTCTGTTGGATAAGTTAGGAGAAATGGGGTGGAAACCAGATGATCAGATGGATAGGCAATTGGCTCCAGGACGGACCCAGATTGTCGTAGTTGGTGGGATAGTCTCATCCCCAAGGAGGGTCATTAGTGGGGTCCCACAGGGATCAGTCCTTGGGCCCCTTCTGTTCAACGCCTACGTATCTGACATAAGGACAGGAATCAGGAGTGAGATGAGTCTCTTTGCAGATGACTCAAACTGGGGGCAGTGGTGGATGGGGAGGAGGGAGGTGGCCCTGCAGAGGACCTGGAGGCTCTGGAAAGATGGTCTAGAAAGTGGAAGCTGAGGTTCAATGCAGGGAAATGCAAGGTACTCCACCTGGGGACAGAAACCCAGGCCAAGTGTACACCCTGGGGAAATACTACAAGTCTCAATGGCTGAGAGGGACCTGGGGGTGGTGGTGGATGTCAAGATGAACAACTCTGAGACTTGTAGGAGGGCAGCAGCCAAGGCCAACAGGATGCTGGGATGCATCACTAGGGGATCACCTCCAGAAGGAGGAAGTGATACTCCTCTGTATAACTGCTTGGTGAGGCGCACCTGGAGTACTGCGTGCAGTTTTGGAGGCCACACTTAAAGAGGACATTAACCTCCTGGAGAGGGTCCAGAGGAGGGCAACCAAAATGATTTGGGGCTTGGGGACAGGACCTATGAGGAGAGGCTCGAAGAGCTAAATATGTACACATTGGAAGAGAGAAGGGACCGGGGGACATGATAGAGGTCTTCAGGTACATGAAGAGGTAAATAGGGAGGAACAGTCAGGGTGCTTGAAGGAAGGAGGAAGGGAGCCACTAGAGGGCATGGGTGGAAGCTGGAGGGGAAGATTCAGGGAGAAAGGAGGAGGTGCTACTTCACTGAGAGGGTGGTGGAGCCATGGAATGCACTACCTAGGGGCTGGTGGAGGCAGAGACAGTGGAGGGTTCAAGAGGGGTGGGACAGGTACAGGGAAGGGTTCAGGAAGCAAAATCCAATGCAGCAAGAATATCCGGAACTGGGAAGGGAGAAGCCAGAGAAGGCGAGGGAAGCAAGGTCAGCACCCAGGGTGGGGCTGACCAAACGAGCAGACACAAAAGACCGTTAGGCCTATTCTGCTGGCATTTTAGTATGTTAGTATGTAAACTGAAAACAGATTACAGGATGAGGCGAGGTTAGGTAGAAAGAATAACTAGGAAGGAGGACCTGGGGTGATAATTACAAATAATTTGAAAACATCAGTGCAGAAGAAGGCAGTGAAGAGGACAATTAGGATGCTGGGATGCATGGGGAGTGAGGGTGATATGCAATAGGAGAAAGGAGATCTTGCCCCATCTGGAATATTGCTTGCAGTTCTATAACCACGCTTGAGGAAGGATAGGAAAGGTGGAGACAATGCAGAAAATGATTTTAAGATGATTCAGGGACAGCACTGTATGTCCCAAATGGAAGATTGGCGACCTCAATATGTACACTGAAGGGCTATATGGAGAGGATGACATGAAAGGGACATGTAAATACTGCACCTAGTGGGATAAATAGGGTGGCTAGCAGGGATCTAGTCACACTTTGTGGAAACACTGGCACTAGGATAAAATCAATGAAGCTGACAGGAAGGAGATTTGGGAAGCTGTCAGGAAATATTTATTCACAGAGAGAGTTTGGACAAGTGAAATAAACTGCCAAGAAAAGCTGCCTGTTCAAAACAAAGAATTCAAGCATGGGTGGAAATACAGTACATACTGTATGAAAGTGGTTGCTACTCTAGGACCATCATATTCAACTATAGGTAGCAATGGTCAGACTGGATGGGCTGTAAAGCTTTTTCTTTCATCACTGACTGTTTCTATATTAATGAAAATTGCTTCCTTTGTTTAGTTTGCAAGCAGCGATAAAAGCAGTTGGGAGTTACCAGAAATCCTTTATGTTACAGACATTAGCTAGTCTCACTTTTGCCAGGAATTGTAAGTCACTATTATTTTCCTGATCTGTGTTTTCCAACTGATAATGTCCTAAACAGAGCACTGAGACATGATTCAGATCTATAGGGGAACTAAAAACATCTGTTTTATCGTGTTAGCTGACACATTCTTTGATATGAAGATAAATTGTTCAGTTTGTGCTTGCAACCATTCATGTTACTTAGCAAATGCTATCAGCAGGACACAAAGAAATAATGAAAATGCTCTCCTAGGTATAGACTGAGCTGCCACAACAAATTCTTAATGTGTTGAACATTTTATTACAGAACCTTACTGTCATGATTGATTTAAATCAAATTTTCAGAAAATGATAAAGATTTAAACATATGCATAGTATCATGATTCATAGCTCCTTCACACTGAATGTCTGACATGTCACCTCAGAGAGCCCCTTCAAGGTGAAGGTCAGGAAGGTGCTCTTTAATCTGGCCTAACCTGGATGCAACTCTTGCTATGCTTCTGACCTCTATACATGTCCTGAATTCAAATATCTTCTAAATCTACTGGAACATGTGCTTCACATTCGTTTTGAATATTTATTCTGTGCAGTGTAATTTGATATGTATTAGGAGTCATTCTGAGAGCTATTTATTCTCAATGTAATGAATTTTGAGTTTAAAAGATGGCCTGCAAATAGTTTTCTGGAGCCAGTTGACAATATTACATACCTTAGAACATTGGTGCCAGACTCCAAAGCTGCAATACATACACTTGTAAATCTTCCATTCATTGATTTAGGTGCCTACTTATTGACTTGATTAACCTGGAAGCCAAGACAGGGACTCACAGGTCCTAATCAAAGAGCTGCTATACCTCATGGAAGATTAAGCCAGATATGTGACATACAGTAGATCCTGCCAGTACTGTAAATGAAACATCAGTGGTTGGGTATAAAATATTGATTGTTCTCCTGGTTCATTAAGTCAACATGGAGGAAATTACTGTAAATGAATAACTAGATGATTTAACATTATAAGTTCACAGATCCAGTGCTAAAATTGTAAGGTATGTCACAGCTGTAGCCAGCCCCAGGAAACCATTGCTGGTAATCTTTAAGAAAAGTATTGCAGTATATCAAAAGTACTGTAAAGTCATACCAGATCCTATCCTATAACCAACATAGGCTATTCAAAACAAACAGTAATTCTCCTGTATAGCTCGTATGCCGTATAAGAACTGTATAGATCTTTGAAAGCTGAAATTGTAAAGATTATGGTCAACCCAGTGCAAGTATTAATTTGGATGAATTCAATTGCATTTTGTTTGTACATCAAAGTGAAATGGTGTGCATTTAATCTAGGTGCAAATTATTGGTCTGAAATCTTAAAGTGTAACTGGCTGAACCAATTTAAACTGTGATTGATTGTCTGACACCCACAGTCTGTTTTCTGTAAAAAAAAATCATATCCCTGAAGTTTGAGGGGTTATATTCTATTTTAATCATTTAACACACATTTACTTGGAATTATCTGATCTGAAATACAATAATGCTAGTTTGTATAAAGACATAAGATGTCACTTAGATTTTAAGTAAGGGTGAGAGAAGTAGGTCAGTGACAACTTTAGTTCAGCTTAGAGTCAAGCCACATAAATTCAGTTTGGCTTGACTCTTTAGCAGAAGACCCTTCAGCCCATGGTGGTGGCTGGAGGGTGCTAGATGAAACAGGGCTGTCTAATGCTCCTCAGTACCCCATTTCCCACCAAGTTCACAACCCCTCTACCTACCTTCCAGCCATTGTTTTGCTAAAAATATGGCAGCCTGACCAACTGCATCTTTTGAAGACTCTCCCCTCCTAACCTGACAATACTGGTCCCCAAGACCACCACGTGCACAGAGTGGCTTTTACCATTTAGAAACATCACCAGGATTAGACACCTGATTCCCTCAGGTGATCTGCCATCACTAGTCCATAACTTTGTGACATCACAGCTTGATTACTGCAATGCTCCTTATCTAGGGCTATCGTTGACTGATCTTCTATGCCTACAGCTAGTGCAGAATCGGCAGCCAAGCTGTTGACTGGCCTTCTGAGGTCATGTCATATTATGTCTATGCTGCACTCTCTGCACTGGTTTCCTATTAAGTGGTGAATCACCTTTAAGGTTAGGTTGCTGACCTATAAGGCCCTGCATGGTCTGAGGCCCGATTACCTACAAGACCTCCACAGCCCTACCACCCATCTTGTCCCTCCTGCCAGCTGAGGAGAACTTCCTAGTGATTCCCAGGGTCCATCTGAAGTCATCTGGCACCTGGGCTTTTTGGTTCTGGCACCTACACGTGTCAAATTCACTGCCTCGGTTGCTTAGAGACCCTGGATTAGTGCCTTCAAGAGGAATTTGATGATCTTTTTATTTAATAAAGCTTTTTCTCCTTTTAACTGTTATACTTGTTTGTATTTGATGTATATTTATTCTTTGTTCATATTGTCTGGGTATCTGTAAAGTATCTAGAGTTGCAATGAGATAGAGCACTCTAACACATTAATAAACTAAACTAATCATGCTTAAAAGGTCCCCCCATCCTTACCCCTTGTCTTTGATTGCTGTGGTGAGTGGTAGAAGACAAAAATCCAGCTAGCCTCACAGACCACTGTCCCACAAACTGCCTACTCCATAGTCTATAGTCTTTAGATGGAGCAAACATGCACATAGAACAAGAGGGGGGTTCACTGAGACAGTTGGATTTCAACCCTCTTCTGCTCCCTAGAAATAAAGGATTGGGGTACAGGAGGAGGCGAACCTCTCAGTCATGATGGTCTTGGGGACTGGGGTGGTTGGGATAGGGAAGTCATGTTTGAAAAGATGGAGTTGGCTCCTGTCATAGTGCAGGAGCCAACATTTGCTGTTTTAGCAAAACAGTGTTTGGGGCTGGTGGAGGGTAACAAGGTTGAGAAGTGAATGAGTAAGTGAGTGGGGTGGGGATACGATGGCCTCAAACTGGCCTGACCACCAGTAAAGAAATAAGAGTTTTTTGTATTATTGCCAAAATGCTGAAAGGAAACAGTCACCAGTGGCAAAGTGCCACATTTAGCACTTCAACCAAATTCTAGTTTGGTATCGGGTCACCATAATTTCAAACATGCTTTAATTGTTTTTAAGAGGAATTAGAGCAAACATTAGTCTAGGGAGAAGTGAGGCTACTGATTCTAAACTAAATGTTAGGATTATCCAAGCATCAGTCACAGACTCCGTTACAGCTCATGAAGAACAAAAGGCACAACATGGCAGATCAGTGGACACAGGATATACATTCAATCTCAGTTGAAGATTCCATGCTGTTAAACAACTGATGAAGTATTTTCATTTTTGAACTACCTGATTATTTTCACAGACTCACTCCAATTAACTCAACCATTGAGATTAACAGTGAATAGGTATGAAGGATAGGAGCAAAGTGGACAGTGTGGGGATGCAAAGGGGTATTCTGATGATCCAGTAGTGGCATGAAGTGTATATGCATTGTGTACATTTAGAGCAAGTACAATACATAATAGTTTCCACTTGTGCATGATAGTGCAGATTGGGAGATATTGTGGTCTATCGCATCTTGTTGAAGTCTGAGCCATGCAGTAATTTTCTTCATTTTTGTAGCTCTTTACAAATATTTCACCATGCTTGTTTAGTGGGAGGATTTGGCACCAAACATTTACTAATGATCACATTAGAGACTGCTATAGTCAAAATCTTATACTGGTATTTTTCATCTTTAGCCATTATTATAGTCAACAGTGAAATACTATTGCATTGTGGAATTGATACAGTAATGAATGTTTGGTGCATGTTTTCAATTTAAATAAATTGAAGGGTTTTGTTAATATGTGATGCTTCAATCTACAATAATATCAATGTCACTGTTGAGCTGCAATACAAACAAAGGCCACACCAGTGTGCACAGTACCTCAGGGAAGGGACAGGTGGGCATCAATAAAGAAAACAAGTCACCCACAACAAAGCACAAATAGACCACTAGTTCCAGGTATCTTAAAAATTCCTTTATTTTAAAGTGGGTACATTATGCAGTATCATGCATATTCAATATAAAGGCACACTGGAGGGCCCATACTAACCAGCATTTCATGCACCAGAAATGCACTTTGTCAAGGATGTTAAGCACCACAGTGTCCTCCTTATAATATAAATCCATTAATTTAAAAGGACAGGAAATTATTTTTGGTTGGCAGCTGTTTATAAGGTTCTTATTTTCAGAAATTATAATCATTCCCTAAATTATCCAACACTAATTGTACCTGAAAAAGGTGATATGAAAAACTATATTTTGGATTGTTTTGTTTTATGGGTAGCATTCTGTTACATTTCTCATCATGGAACCTGCAGTCTGAGGCCAGATATTCAAAACTGCATGCAAGTGCAATGTTGCACTGCGCTTGTGCCAATCCCTTAGCCTGCCTAGTCAGAGGCATAGCTCCAGTGCCAAATCCTCTGAATATTGGGTGGATTACATGCCACACAAATGACAACTGATTTTTGCCACACAAACAACAGGCTATTGCATGCCACAGAAATGACAGGTGAGTGCACAGAGTACTGCAGCAGTGCAGCTCTGAACATAGCACTAAAGATAGCGCAGATCAGAAAGGAAGCAAGCAGTAGCACAGCCTGAATAGAGCACCAGGTACACAGCTGCACACTGGGGTGGCTGTTGGTGGGCAAGGAGGGTACCAGTGACAGACACACAACACAGCTGCTTCAGAATCAAATATAAACTTTAATACAACAGCATGGCAACAGGCTGTAGAAACAGAACTAAATACATCATCAATGAATAGACCAGGGGTGAGGAAAACAATGAGGACAACTGTTTACAACTGGGGATGAAAACCTGTGTGGAAAACAGACCCTCTTCCAATGTAGCCACAGCCTCACAAGTCCCTGATGCTGCTGGTGATGGTGGTAGTGGCTGTTGCCGACAGTGGACCACGACCAGGTCCCATATATCCTCTGCAATGTCCACCACCTGGTGGAGAAAAACCCACTGCTGGAGGATGATTATGCATAGCAGGTCATCCCTCCCTTCCAGGTCCTCATGGTGGCCATGATGGCTGGCAGACCTCAGGGCACCCAGGAAAGAAAGACAATGAAATCAGACTGCTATGCACACAGGATGGAAAATGCAGGTGTTGCATACTGCACACAGCCAAGGTATAGCCAGCTGACACATGCATCACTATGCCACACATAGATGTTGGGTGACTGACATCTACAGTGGTCCGATCACTGCATATTGGTGAAAGAACCATGGACCCATACAGTGGAGGAGTGCACACGCAATGGCTATGCTATGCTGCACCAGAACATGCCTGGCCATAGAATGGACACATGCCATTGGCAGGCATGCCAGAGGTATAAATGCAACACATGCAACAGCAGCACCAAGCCACAAATCAACAAGCAGCGTCATGTTCTGAGTGGCAAGGAGGTGCACCCACACACCCTATGGCCACTGACCAGACATTCAGCACACAGGCCAACTCTGGCATGCAGGTGACAGACATCCAGGCACCTCCCCAGGTTGCAGCTGGGACAGGGCTTAGGCACATATACAGTGCACACAAAACATAGCTGTATATGGTTGTGACTGTCAGGTGCACCTGTGTGCATCAGGCATGGTCGCACACAACTGTAGTAGTGGAGTAGGTGGGATAGCACAACAACACACTGTGCCCCAGTCACCACAACACAGGTGTATGACACAGTATGGGCCTATAGGCAGCCACCACACAAGCACTCACAGGTGCAACACAATGTAAAGTATGTCTAGAGGGAGACTGGGCCACCAAGTTCCTGGAAATGTCCAGGTGGGCCCCCATTGGGCACCTGGTCATCTTCTAAATACTGACACTATCTGCATGTATCATCTGTCTTCTACTTTAATGAGATATATGGGCCACTATGGGTAAATGTAAGATGCAAACACAGACCTACAGTATCATATTGACATGGCTACTAATATTAGTTTGTCACCCTGGCCTCCCTATTGATTTCCCTGGTTTGCCTCTTTACTCACTGTCTAGGTATGCCCCTATACCCTAGTCTCACTCTGAGTGTGTCCCCCAAAACAGGGCCTTTAAAAGCCACAGGTTCTGCACAGCCCATCATGTCCAATTGTATGGCTGGCCCTGCCCATGTACAGTGAAGTCACCATATTCTAGTCATCGCTGTGTCCGTTAGTCAACACTGCAGCTGCATAATAATGTCACTCAAATATGGTACCCTACATCCACCTCTCACTGGTTGCCCCACCATCTGCTGACCCCAGCCACAATTGTGGGTCACTGTTAAGCCACTGAGGTATGCCACATAATCCATATGCCACAGGACATGGCACCAGGGTAGGCAGATTACCACAGCAGCTGCATGATGCACACGGCTAGACACGGTGGTGTACCACAACTACAGTAGCCAATGCCAACCTGTTGCTAAGAGCCAGGCATACACAGTCCTAAGCACATGGTAGTATGGACCAGACCAACACTGACGGGGTCACAATTGGGGCTGTGTGTAGTACAATCACACCCTGTGGCATCTCCGCCCGCACAGGGTACTCGTGACTGCATGGTGGAGATCATGCCACAGCATGGTAAACAGACACAGGGCAGCATGCTTGCAGCATGTAGGTGCACTGTGGTAGACTGCACAACCATGACACACCACAGTGGCACTGGTGGGCCAATGCACCATGTACATGCTGAGTGTCCCAATGACAACCCCTAGGTAATGCTCCTATGAGCACATGTTCTGCACTTTGGGTAATAAAGAGACAGCTGTCGTTGGCCACAGAGACATGTAGTATAGTGTGGATGGGTGGCAGATGGGTTTGCACAGTAGTGGGCAAGGGACATAAGGGTGAATAGCTTCCTCCTGACTGGTGACCACAACACCCACTGAGCTGCCTTGAGCATTTGTACAATATTGGTATATCTCCCAAACCCACTGACAGCATCACCCTGTGCATTGTATCACCCCTCCACCAAGGCCAGGCACACAGTTTTCACTGGTAACATCTGCCCTTAGTGCCATGACACAGCAGGACAGGACTCCTGCCCACTCCTAGTTGCAAAATCTGAGGTGTCGCTGTCCCTAGTGCCTGTGACACCCATCATGCTACACAGATGGCGCTGTGTAAGTAACCCCTTGAACAGCACATGCAATGGTCAGAGAACACTATACCAGTGTCATATATTGCCTTGAGGCCAACAATGGAATAGGCAGGCCCTAACACCTATGAAAGTGGTAGGGCCATGCTCTGCAATGTCACCTGTTCTGGCATATATACATGTCACATTCAACACCAGGTGCAACACACAACTTAGGGTACTTACCTGGTGCTCCTCCTGTGCAGTGCTGGTATGGTCCCCATCATGGCCTTGCAATCCTGTGCATACCCCTCTGGTGCGACTGCTCCCGATGTTGTTTGTGCCTGTCTAGGGCTAGTTGACCACTGATATCTGTAGCTGAGGAAAAGTGAGGTGTGATCAGAATCCTACAGTGGTACACAGTGCACCTTTCAGTTCACACTACTCAGTATACATGTCTAGATGCCTGTAGCATGCCAACTGCCACATGTACATGATGTGGATGAGACGGACTGTTCAGGGCTGCAAAGTACCCATTGTACCACCTGTGGCACCACATAGATGCCTGCCCTGGAGCGCAGAAGGTATAGTTCCTCCCCTATGTTAGGTGGGGCCTTGCACAGTGTATCTCGGCCTGTGTAGTGTCCACTTCCTGCCAGCCCCCAGACCCAGACCCTGCCCAGGCATAGTATGAACGGGTATGCATGGTGCACCAGGTAACACATGACAAGAGCAGGCACAGCATACCAGTGCAATTGCTGGGGTGGGGGGCAGATACAGGATGTCTAGATCCACACAGTGGCCAGTACATGTCTGGACCCTAGTGAAGAACCATAGCACCTTATACTGTAGCCAGCAGATGCATGGAAGTGTGGCCATGGGGCATGATATGGACAGTATGCATCTCACTAATTGGGGCCACATCCATGTTCTGCTGAAAATGCCTCCAAGGACAGCCACACAGAGGACACATGTGACTCTCTCCTGGTTATTTGTGGCACAGGCATTGATATGACTAAGCTGCTGTATCCAGTACACAGTCCCTGCTTACCATGTCATGTTACTATACATGGGCCTGTTATGCCTGTAATACTGCCACAATCTCACTGTGGTGACCAACAACCATGCAACCAAGGCAGGTACATGCCTCAGGCCACTATGTGTGTCCAGTTATGTACATGGTACAAAGAAGTCCCATGAGACAAGGGGCTCTGACAGCTGCATATGTCCTGGAAGTCTGTGCTCTGGAGCATGCCACTTGGCACACAGAGGGCCACTGAGGGCTCCCAGGTGATATGCACAGTAGCTTTGGTGTCTAGCACTATTATAAACTACCATGTCATAGGCCTACACACAGGCTGGTACACACCATATACATACAATCATCTGTACTCACCTGGCCTGGGCACAGTGCCACTCTCTACCATGGCCCACAGTTGCTGCAAGCGGCATGCCTCCCTCACTGCAGATCATTAAATCTATGACTGCACTGGTCCTCAGTGCAAGTGACCTCTGTCAGGTGCATGAGCGCTGCACCACTGATGCCCACATTTAACTGCAGGGCCTGCTTGTCCCTGCTGCCTTTCCCAGCAGCTGGTCCTCACCGACCACTTCAACATTGACCAGATTGGCTAGCTTGATGTTTGACCATCTATGGACCTGTTACAAGACAGCCCTATGTAATTGCTCAGCCATAGTGTTCTCTCTCCTTGGCAGAGCACTCTGAAGTCATGCTGCTTCCTGTTGCAGGCCTGCTTGGGTGTTGTGCAGCACATTGCCACGTGGTGCTGCACTACCTTATATTTTGCTGTGCAACATGCACAGCAAAGAGAACAAGCCACATGGCTGGCATCGGATGGCACATGCATGGGACATGCATGCACTACTTTCATGGAGCTGGAAAAATACTCTTGCACACTGGTCTGCCATGCACAGTCATGCACTATGACATCAGAGGCAGCACATGACATCAAGCTACGCCACCGCCTAATGATGCGCAACCACTGCCACAGCACATTGCGGTGTGCTAGCTCAAGCCAAGATTGCATGCTTGGCAAAATGCAATATTCAGTCAGTTTATGCAAATTAGGTCATTTTGCAGTCAGTGGGCAACCAACCACATTTGCATGTCATTACCAGCAGGTTTACATATACATTAGCATGTCTGATTGTACCTGGAGTATATAAAGAGAACAGTGCACCACCTAGCTACCATAGTGAAATCTCAGGCAAATGAAGGTAAGTGTCCTGTGGAATGGCCTTGAAAGGGATGGGTTTGCAGTGGACTGTGTGTATCAGTTGGCTTCAACATGGCTCCCAGATTCATGTGGCATTTTCAAGTCAGGGCTCCCAGATCTACAGCGATTTGTGTACTTTATAGGTAAATGTAGCCATTTATAGGGCCTTGTCCCTATAGCAATGCGAAGATTATATGGGAAAACAGCCATTTTGATTCCATAGGCCATAATGTATGCTACAAGAAAACATGGAAATGTGCCATGGAGCCACCAGGAGCATGGCACAGAAATCTAGAAACATTGCCACTGTGCCTCCAGTATCGTTCTACAGTGTTCGGAATCTTCCATTACGTAACATGGAAGACAGTGTAGTAAGTTGTCCTGTGTGGTGGGCAGGCATTGCTGGGACACCTACATGGTCAAGGGCAGGGGCCACATCACTGCCCCATTCACCTGTGTGCCACTGTTTGTACTCCCCAGTCACATGTATTGTTCTCCCCTGCCCAACAGGTACCATGGAGGACACCAAACGAATTGGGCCCACTGCTTCACCACAGGCAGGATTACAGGTATAGGCACAAGACTACAAGTCAGGGAGGAGCCTGTATCCCAGAACAAGGGTATGAATGCCCATGTATAGCAGGCCTGGAACAAGGTAACCGAAGAGTATAATGCCATTGGCAGCCACACTAGGCCTATAGAAAGCAGTGAAAGCACTTCAAGAACATGAGGAGGGCAGGAAGGAGGACATGGCAATAGAGCACAGGGTGCTAAATGCAACTGGTGGGGACCCTCAGTCATTGGTGGCTACATTTACCATGGATCCTACAGAGGATGCCATAGCATCACCTACAGCTTGTGGAGGGATGGGAGTGCCAGATCTTTGCTATGAAAGCTAATTGGAACCTGCCCAGCCATGTGAGTGACTGCCAGTGTGATGTTCTGCAGGCCATGTGGGTATGTCTTGGTGTATACAGGTATAAGTGCAAGCATACACCAGTGCTGGGTAACACACTGGTTGTAGGCCACAGTACTGTTTCTCCTTCATCTGGATGCAGATCCATGGCCATGCCCCATGTGGAGTTGCTGGTGCTCAGTGTGTGTTCCTTGGTGTTGGGGTGTGTGCCCGTGGATGCTGGTTGAGTATTCAGTGATGCTGGAGTGTTTACTCACTGGTGCTTGGTGTAGGTATACAGGTGTGGCAGTGAAGTACACTGGTGTTGGGCTGTGTGCATGCTTGTGCTGAGTTGTGTGACCCATGGTGATGGACTGTGTGCTCACCAGTGTAGTGGTGTACCATTACCTGCAGAGTACAAGCAGTGCACTGCACACAGCTTGGGTGACATGGCACCATGCTCTGGGCATACGCGCTGTCTTGGCCTGGACACCGCTTTTTCTGGTACCATGCTAAATAACTCCCTCTCCTCTTCCATCAGTGGCCCAGGACCATCTTGCCTCCTGCAGCCCCTTCCACCCACCTGTCTGTGCCAGCCAGTGGACAACAGTGAGGACAACATGAAGAAGATGCGTCACCCACATTGACAGAGTGGAGCAGGAGGAGCCTGCTTCAGACCAATGGAGGTTCCTCCCACCAACCCCCATGCCAATTGGTCCCAGTTGCTGTCCCCATGTGGCCCAGCAGTTACAGGGATGCAGCCCACCACGTCCCTATCACAGCACTCACTGTGCCACCTCAGGACTCCACCAGCAGAATGACCATTGCCCAATTCCTGACTGGTATCTCAGGGCCAGCCACGACTGCATCTCCCATGATGCATCCTCTGGCATGGCCACAGCCAGTCTGCAGTGCCCACTATGAACTGCAGCACCTATCGCAGTATAGCCCCAGCCTACACAATGGTTGCGGATGCAGCCTAACTTGTTCCAATGGACAGTCCCTGGTGGCAGTAGGACACGGCCAACAACTGACAGCTGCAGCAGTCCACAATGGAGCCACAGAGTATTGTGCAGCAGGAGCTGACATGCCTCCACCACATGCTGCATGAAGACATGCAGCGTGCGCCGCAGTGGGCAGAGGCACACTATACAGAGCATATGGCAGACCTATGCAACCTGTGAGATGCTGTGGATGCTGGCATGATCACACTCAGGGATAGCCTGTGTGCTGCTGTAATGAAGGCTGCAGGCATGGTGGCGGGTACTGCAATGGCTGTCAGCCCACAACAGACATTAGACATACACCCATGTCATGCAGTGCTGGTCTGAGAATGCCCATTACACAGGGACTCCCAGATCAGTGAGCGCCACACTCCAGGTTACAACCTGTCCTCCGGGGCAGGTAAGACTATCCCCACCTCATCCTCCAAACTGTGGATGAGGTCGGCTCTAAAATGCCGGTTTGACAACAATTTCATAGACCGGCATCACAACAATGGGATTATATTGCCCTCAAGTTGCGGTTAACCGTCCGAATATCTCAGGTCCGTTTTTCTATTGGGGCTTGCCCTGAGCCCCTCAAGCAGAGGCTGTGCCCCCACACACATCCTGTACTAATTATAATCAACTCCAAGTCAGAGTTGATTCAGGGAGAGGGTGAGGCCCCGGAGACGTGTTCCTCTGTCTCAGGTGCACCAACACAGCACCTGTCTGTGAACAGTCAATTTTGTCGACAGTGATGTAGGTCACTAGGTTGGTGTTGCTGTTGGGGGGTACATTGATGAGGTCCCCAATCTATACAGGGGCAGTGCAGCCATACCATATGTACCTGGGGTAGTGGGAGGTGACACACATAGGTTATGTATGGCTACTCCTTGTCAACATGTCCCCTCCCTGTGGTGCCCTTGTGACTCCACCATTTGCTCCCATGACCTAGCCCAGGCAGTTCTATTCCTATCACTGATGGCCTGTACTACAGCCCCAACCCTACCTGGTTGGCAGATATCTCTTTGTACAGAATTGTGGCCCCTCCACATGGCCTGTCATCATATGTACCCCATTTTCTACCTCATGCATTTTGGGCCTGTAATGCCATGTGCCACCCTGTTCCCCCAACTAGATGGCATGCATCTCTCTTGACACCTCTACAGGACCCTGCTAACATGGACCTCTTCTGTGTGCACCCTATTTGCAATCCCCACCAACCTGGTGGCAATGTATGTGTATCCCTGCATTGTTAACCCCTCTCTATCATGATGCACTCTTTGCATGGTTCTTGTTGCTTGATTATACATTGCTTAACCATATTACAGTCTCTTGTGTGGCATGTACTCACCTGCCATGTCCAAAGATATCTCTTATAATTTGGGCTTTGTACTCCTGGACACTCCTGGCCATTCTGGGATCATGCCTGTCAAGCTCTTCAGTATCCCTGGTCCTCTGGCTCTGAATCTAATGCATGGTGTTCCTCTGGGGCCATCATGCATATCTCTGATGAAGTGCCATGTTGTGTAGTACACAACCAGGCAAGAAATAGAGGACAAGTCCTCTGAGGGGTATACTGTAGAGCACTACCAGAACAATGAAGGCTAGGTTTGCTGGCCAAGGAACCTAACTTCACCTGAGCTCTTTCCTTCTATGTTGCTAGAAAGGACAGAGCAAAGAACCTTACCAGAGCAAGGGAAAGGATTAAGACTTCTTTTGACTAGGCAGATTTACTGTGTGTTGTTATTTTTATTTTGTGCTCACAGGGATTGCTACTATTTGTTGCTATCATTGTATTGCTTTATTCTTCTCTGAGTCAAATTGTTATTGCTGGATATACCTTCTGCTGCATTATTACAAGATGTGCCTACAGGTGTGTGCTAACAGATTACTACTGTAATCTTCTGATTCAAATTGTCTTTTGCAAGGTATATCTTCTGTTACTGCTTTGTTTTCTCTGTAGCAAAGTGTTTCTTATGAGGTATAACTTATGTGAAATTATACAGGTGGTGCTTACATTTCTGTGACTTTTTATCATTAGAATAAGCAAAATTATTGTTTGCCACTATTTTTTTTTTTTTTTGCTGAAAAGTTTTTGTCTCAGAGGTGTTGCAGTCTCCTTCTCATATTGAAGGAGCTAATTGCTTTCCTCCACAGCTCTTCCAGTGGATTATGTGTGTATCTGAGGGTGGAGCTGGCAAACTGTCAGTAACTTCCAACAGAAAGAAGGGTTAAAAGGTCAGGCTAGTTGATATCTTGGAGGTGGAAGACTAGGTTTGCTGCCAAGGCACCTAGCTTCATCTGAGTTCTTTCCTTTTAGGTTGCTTGAAAGGACAGAGCAAAGAACCTTACCAGAGCAAGGGAAAGGATTAAAACTTCTTTTGGCTGAGCAGATTTACTGTGTGTTGTTATTTTTATTTTGTACTCACAGGGATTGTTACTGTTTGTTGCTAACAAGGGGTCCCCTACTGGAGCAGTTTTCATAGACCTTTCCAAGGCCTTCGACCTGGTCAATGATGACCTGCTCCTAGCCAAGCTGGGCAACATAGGCCTAGACTGCCATGCTCAAAGGTGGTTTGACATATACCTAACCGGCCATGCACAGAGGGTAAAATGGAAGGATGCCATATCTGACTCACTTCCACTAAAGAGGGGTTCCTCATGGATCAATACTCGGCCCCTCCTCTTCTCCTTGTTCACTAATGATTTAAGTGACCATTGTGGAGGGAGTGCTGTCATCAGTATGCGGATGGCGCTGTCATCTATTGATCCACTGCCAACCTGGCAGACCTCAATCCCTTACTCCAAGGTGACATACAATCCCTTGAGAACTGGCTTATTGAGAACAGAATGGCCCTTAACATGAACAAAACCAAGGCCATGTTGTTTGGTCCCAGATCCCTCGGTCAGGACAGAAAACAAATCCTACATCTCACCTCCACAGCTGGCACCTGCGTGAGGTAGTGCCTTCCCTGAAATACCTAGGCCTCACCTTGGACCAGGGTCTCACCCTTAAATACCATATGGACCAAGTTACCAAAACTATACATGGGAAACTAGGCACCCTCTACCGACTAAAGATCAGCTGGTACCAGAAGCCAGGGTCACTATACGCCACTAGCGTCTTCTTCCCAACAATCACATCGCTGCCCCAGTCATATATGGGCTGATGATGACTGAGAAGACCACACTCCAAGTGCTGTACAACAAGGTGGCACAGTTGCCTCATGGTAAACCCAGGAATCACCACTGTGACACCCAATCCATACTCAACTGGCCCTCACTGGATGCCGCCTCCAGTACCCTTTGCTATGTCAAACCTACAAGTTAATCAGCCCGGCTCCTCCCCAGTCTCTCTGGACTCATCGCTTTAAAGTCCAATCCCTGGCCCTCTGCTCTGCAGGATGAACTCTCCTCCAAGTCCCCAGAGTAAGGACCAAGGTGGACAGCAAGTCATTCACCCACAGTGCTCTGGACCCTGTGGAACATACTTCCTCCCGTGTGCAGGAAGCACCCTCTATCAAAATTTTCACAACAGGCTCAAGGACCACATGGTGATAGTACCTGCCACTGCAATGACCCCGAGACCACCCCTCAGATTTAAGGCTTCCTGGTCCTCTCCTGACTCTGGTTGGTCCAGTACTATTTATCAGCTCTGCAGCTCCCCTATTTATTTTTCATGTATCATGACTGTGTGTTGCTAGTAATAACATGTAACTCATCCTCACTGCTTCACTATGCTGAACCATACATTATCTTTCCCGTAACATATGTAATTCATGCTCACTATTTTATTTTCTGTTCCATGTAAATCCGGGTTGACCCTGAAAAGCGACCTCTGGGGCCCAGTGGGCTTACCCAGTCACCAAAATATAATAAATAAGTAAATAAAATAAATAAACATTTTATTGCTTTATTTTCTCTGATTGAAATTGCTGTTGCTGGGTATACCTTCTGCTGCAGCTGTAATCTTCTGATTCAAATTGTCTTTTGCAAGGTATAACTTCTGTTACTGCTTTATTTTTCTTTATAGCAAAGTGTTTCTTACAGGGTATAACTTCTGTGAAATTATTACAGTTGGTGCTTACATTTTGTGACTTTTTATCATTAGGCTAAGCAAAATTACTGTTTGCCACTATTTTTTTCCCTGAAAATGTTTTTGTCTCAGAGGGTGTTGCAGTCTCCTTCTCACATTGAAGGAGCTAATTGCTTTCCTCCCACAGCTCTTCCAGGGGATTAGGTTTGTATCTGGTGGGGGAGGGTGTAGCTGGCAAGTGGCAGTAACTTCCAACTGAAAGAAGGTTTAAAAGGTCAAGGTTAATTGATATCTTGTAGGTGGAAGCCTTGGTTTGCTGGCCAAGGCACCTAGCTTACCTGAGCTCTTTCCTTCTAGGTTGCTTGAAAGGCCAGAGCAAAGCACCTTGCCAGAGCAAGGGAAAGGATTAAGACTTATTTTGGCTAGACAGATTTACTGTGTGTGTTATTTTATTTTGTACTCACAGGGATTGTTACTGTTTGTTGCTAACATTTTATTGCTTTATTTTTCTCTGATTCAAATTGTTGTTGCTGGGTATAACTTCTGCTGCATTATTACATGATGTGCCTACAGATGTGTGCTAACAGATTACTGCTGTAATCTGTTTCAAAGTGTCTTTGCTAGGTATATCTTCTGTTACTGCTTTATTTTCTTTATAGCAGTGTTTCTTACAGAGTATAACTTCTGTGAAATGATTACAGGTGGTGCTTACATTGTTGTGACTTTTATTATTAGGCATAGCAAAATTACTGTTTGCCACTATTTTATTTATTTTACTTGCTGAAAAGGTTTTTGTCTCACAGGTGTTGCAGTCTCCTTCTCACATTGAAGGAGCTAATTGCTTTCCTCCCACAGCTCTTCAGGGATTAGGTGTGTATCTGGAGGTGGAGCTGGCAAACTGTCAGTAACGTCCAACAGAAAGAAGGGTTAAAAGGTCAGGTTATTTGCTATCTTGGAGGTGGAAGACTAGGTGTGTGCTAACAGATTACTGCTGTAATCTTCTGATTCAAATTGTCTTTTGCAAGATATAACTTCTGTTACTGCTTTATTTTTCTCTATAGCAAAGTGTTTCCTACAGGGTATATCTTCTGTGAAATTATTAAAGCTGGTGCTTTACAGGTTTTACAGTTTTATCTATCATGAGGATACACTTTTAGGGTTACTGCATTTGTTGCAGACTGATTGTTTCTGCTCTTACCTCCTTCTTTGTTTTAGTCCGTGGTTCTTCTTTTTAGGCAGGGAAGGGCCCAGCCACCCACCCTCATCACCAACCACCCCACAATACACTCCTTTTATAAGGTAGATCAGTTGTGACATTTCCTGTGGCAAAGCAGGAAGGACAGATCAGTGGGGTATCCACTAGGTGACCTCATTTACAGAGGCATAAGTAATTTAACTTGTTATGACAAGTTATACAAAACAAACAAACAAAACACAAAATCAAACTTTTGCTTTCATTTCCTTCTAATTACTCTGACCAGGTTATAAACCCAGCAACTTATCTGGAATGGATATCATTAACTGCAGGTACTGCAGAACACTTTCAGAAGGGCAGTTTACAGGATTTAGGACACTGTCCTACATGCTGAGCCATTGGAGATCTTGGGGCTCAGCTCCAGGCAGGATGAGCAGAGATTATGCGCCTCAATTGCATATTCAAGAGGAAGTATATCATCTATTTCATCGGCATCTCCTTCTCTGAGACCCTGCCAGTCTGGGAGTGGGGCAGATGGATGGAAGGTCAGAGAAGGGGAGATAGGGAGCTAAACATGTGGCTCAAGGGCTGGTGCCAGGAAAAAGGGCACAAATTTGTAGGGAACTGGCAATAGTTTTGGGAGTGAAAGTTCTTTAAATTTGATGGACTGCAACTGCCTAGGAGAGTCCAGTGCATTGAGGCAGAAGTTTGACATCTTTGCAGACTATCTAAACTAGCAAATGGGCAGAGGGTGCAGCACCCCATATATCGAATAGGAAGAACACCCCTCCCCCTCAGCTAGTGGTCAAACAGGAGTTCAACATGTTTACAGTTCATTTGCATCACCAGGTAGGAAAGGGTCCAGCTCCCCAACGACACACAGAAATGCCAGACCTCACCCAACAACTAACACACCAAAATCTGGCCAATGGAAATTCATGTACACAGATGCTCACAGTCTGGGAAACAAGATCCCAGACCTGCAGGCAAAAATGACAGAGGCTAAACTGGATATAGTAGAGATTAGCGAGGACGTGGTTTACCAGTAACCACACTTGGGAGACTTCAGTACCTGGCTATGTACTTTTCAGAAGAGACCGAGGTGCAAAAGGGAGGGGTGAAGTGGCCCTGTACATCAGTGAAAATATCAAAGCTACAGAAATTCAGAATACACATAAGGAGCCAGAAGAACTGTGGGTCACCCTGGAAACAGGAAATGGGACAGCCATAAGAACTGGGGTTGTCTACAGGCCCCCAGACCAGGGGAGGACATAGACACATTACTGTTAGAAGATCTACAAACATGACAGCTAATGGGGAGGTTCTGATAATGGGAGACTTCAACATGCCAGATACAGATTGACCAATACCAGCAGGAACAACTGCCAGAACTAGACACATGGTGAATTCCTGCAGGAGGAGGGCCTCAAACAACTGGTACAACAACTCACAAGAGACAGGGTTATCCTAGATCTAGTGCTAACTAACAGGGAAAGGATCACAGATCTCCAGGTAGAAGGTCACCTGGGGCCAGTGACCATCACATGCTATGGTTCAGTTTGGCCACTGCAACTAAATCATCCCATTCCAAGGCAAACATATGGGACTTCAGAGGAGCTGACTTTGATAAGATGGCCAACAGAGTTAAGCTAACCCTGTCAAAAGAAATACAGGTGAGGGGTACAGGCAAAGTGGGCAAGCATAAAGGATGCAATACTTGAAGCAACATCCCATTGTGTTAGAGAGGAAAGGAAGTGCAAAGAAGAAGGAAACCACTTTGGTTCTCAAAAACAGTAGCTGAAAAGGTCAGAGCCAAAGACCAGCCTTCAGGAAATATAAGGGAACACAGCAGGATGAAGATAGGGAGGCATAACAAACTTCCCTAAGGGAAGTAGGGAAGGCAGTAAGGCAGGCAAAGGTCCAAATAGAGGAAACACTAGCATGAACAGTAAAGAAGGTGACATGACTTTCTATAGATACATCAGTGAAAGAAGAAAGTCCAGAGGGTATTGCTAAGATCATAGGAGATAAGGGGTGTGAGAGGAGGACCATGTAAAAGCATCTATCCTAAACAGACACTTCTGCTCAGTATTTACTGAAGAGAAGGTAGGGCAGGGCCCAAAGCTCAGCACCATGGACACGGGGAGGGAAGTGAGCACTAGTCCCTTCACACAAGAAAGGGTCCTATAAAAGCTCAATAAGCTCAGAGTGGACAAGGCAATGGGACCTGATGGCATGCATCCCAGGGTACTAAAGAAGCTAAGGGTGGAACTAGCAGAGCCATAATCAGAACTATCTAGTGAGTCTCTGAGCACAGGAGAGGTTCCAGAAGACTGGAGAAGGACTCATGTGATCCCGCCCACAAGAGTAGTAGCAGGGAGGAGGCAGGAAACTACAGGCCAGTCAGTCTTACCTCAGTAGTGGGCAAGATTATGGAGGCACTTCTTAAGGAAAGGATAGTGCAACACCTGGAATCCATAGGAACACAGGATCCAAGACAGCATGGGTTTACAAAGGAAGGTCTTCTCAAACTAATCTCATAGATTTTTTTGACTGGGTAACCAGAGTGGTGGACCAGGGGAGCAGTTGATGTTGCCTACCTTGACTTCAGCAAAGCTTCGATACTGTTCCATATAGAAGATTGATTACTAAGCTAGGTAGACTTGGGCTGGGTGAGAAGTTGGTCAACTGGGTGGCAAACTGGTTTGCAGGCAGAAAACAGAGAGTGGTGGTAAACAGTAGACAGTCAGAAGAGATGAAAATCACAAGTGGGCTACCTCAGGGATCAGTCTGGGGCCAGTCCTCTTCAATATCTTCATCAGTGACATTGCAGATGGACTGGAGGGTAAGGTTTGTCTGTTTGCAGATGACAGTAAGATCTGAAACAGAGTAGATGCTCCAGATGGGGTGGGCAGAATGAGAAGAGATCTGGATAAACTAGCAAAATGGTCGGAAGAGTGGCAACTGGGGTTTAATGCAAAGTGCAAGATCATGCACATAGGGAAGAAAACCTGAAACCACCAATAGGCTGGGAGGAGTTGCTGGCAGTCACAAGGGAAGAAATAGACTTGGACATCATCATCACCAATGACCTGAAATCATCCAAGCAGACCAATAAAGCAGTAGGTATGGCTAGGGGATGTTAGGGGTATCACAAGTTGGAAGAGGGAGGTAATAATACCTCTTTACAAGACACTGGTTAGGCCCCATCTGGAGTACTGCATGCAGTACTGGAGGCCACACTTTCACAAGGACATTAAACAAATTGAGGCAGTCCAGAGAAGGGCAACTAAAATGGTGCAGGGACTGCATCAAAAACATAAGAGGACAGAGTAACAGAGCTCAATATGTATACTCTAGAGCAAGGAGGGAGAGGGTGATATGATCAAAACATTCAAACACCTTAAGGGCATTAACAAGGTGAAAGAGTCTAACATGTTTCAATACAAGAAAAATAGCAGGACAAGAGGACACAGCATGAGATTAGAGGGAGGCCGATTAAGGGGTAATGTGAGGGAGTTCTTTTCAGAAAGGGTTGTGGATGCATGGAACAGTCTACCTCAGGAAGTGGTGGATATGAATACAGTGCAGGGCTTCAAAGAGGCATGGGATAGGCATAAGGAGCAATACAGATGAGTATGAATAGATAGGCCATTGACAGAGCAAAGACCGATGGCACATTTATTAGGTAGAAAATAAATTGGCAGACTGGCTGGGCTTTGCGGTCCTTACCTGTCATCAACTTCTATGTTTCTATGTTTCATTCTAAACACACACTTGATTATGTTGCATGTGGCATGTGTGTCCATTGTACCTGTCCTCTGCAATGCATGTGGGCATAGTATAGGTGTGAGGTCAGGGACTGAAGGGATAGATACTGCCCCATGTAGGTAAAGGGTATAGGTTAGTTTCATATGAAATATAGAAACATAAACAATAATGAGAGAAAAAGATCACTGGTCTATCAAGTCTGACAATAAACCCTAACAAACCTGGAACCTGCTGTTCATACAGGGGTTGTAACCCATCATGCCCCATAAGGGACAGCAGAGGGTTCAGTGGGGTATCCTCACCAACAAGGTGGCCACTAGGATGCCCCCACATTGAAACCTCTGGCACACGATGGAAATGTACCATATCAAGGCTTCATGGGTGCTGCTGGAGTACAATGCCAGGACACTGATGCTGTGTCCTGCTGCATCACACACTACCTGGCAATTGATGTAATGGTGCCCCTTCCTATTGAGATAGGCCCCCACTCCATCACCGGAGAGTGACAGATGGCAACATGGATGCAGTCAATGGCGCCAAGCACAAATGGTAGGTCGCAATCCATTGGAACTGCTGTACAGTTGCTGTTTGCGCTGCTGGTCTAATGGGGAATGCAATTAACTCACCAGTATGGTCCAGCAGAGTGTCTAAAAACTGGCCTAACAGGCATGAGGTGGGTGACTGCAAGATATTGGAGTGTCCCCACTGGTGTCTGGAATGTTTGGTGGCCAGGAAACACACTGCAGCCATCACCTACAGCTCTCAAGGACAATGCATTATTGTGCTGGTGTATGTCTGGAGCTGGTCATACAGCAACTCACAGAGCTGCCTGAGCAGGGGCCTGTTGAGCATGTACCAACTCATGATCTGGTCATCACTGAGGACTTTGTATGTGACTCGTGGATTGAACTGTCTGTGTGCAACATAGTGCTTCCATGGCCTACATATGGTCCCAGAGTGGGCATTAGCCCTCTCCTTATCCTCTAAGACCTGTTGCATGAGGTAGACCATATGTGCTTTCCTGAGCTACATCGATTTGTGGCCTGCAGTGTCTAAGTTGGCCTTTTTATAGATGGTAATTGTGTGGAGCTAAGTAACCTGTGTTAACCCCTTTGTGCACTGCCAACATGCTAATAATCATGCTGCACCAGCATGCATGGTACTACTTTGCCTTTACACATTGCATAGTTATCTCTGTGCAAGAGGCAAAATGGTTTAGCATGCACAAGGATCCCTTGAATACTGGAGTTTGTCCCACACCAGGTGCAATGTGGGCACAGCAATTTTTGTGTATGGCACAAAACTTTGAATATCTGAGCCTTGGAGTTTAACCACGTTACGGTTTGTGCACTGAACTCTAAGCAAGGTTCCGATAGGTCAACAGCTCATCTTTACACAAACCATGACACAGTAAAACTCCATACAACAGGTTCCATGAAAAGAACTGTACAGCATGTTGTCCATAAAAGAAAACGATTGAATACACAGTTTTCACATCAGTGTTTTTCAGGTACAGTTAAATATGGATCATTTGGCGGTCTGAATTTGTTTACTGTAAATGCAATATTACTAACTGCTGCCAGTTAGCACAAATTTCCTGTCCCTTTAAAGGCACAGTGTCAAAAGTGTGTACTAAACAAGTGACTCTGGGGAGACTCACAGTGCATCACTGCAACATTGATGGTGATCAGTTAAAGTGAACTACATCAATAAAGATGCGCGATACTTCAGGCGTACTGTGAATAAAATTTGTACAAAAGCACAAGGCTCCAAAACCCTAAACAAACATCAAAGTATCTAATTAATTCAACATACTGCTACTACTATAGTTGCTTGATAGCATTAAGAACACATAGCCATAGTTATAAGTTGCAAATAATGCTTATGTCCAGTTTTTTATGGGACAGACAGCATTGCTGTAGAAGTGATTGTCATTTTAATGGCAAGAGCTTATTTAATGAATTTGTGTAGCCCTGGTAATGGTTGATGTAAGTGAGCTGGTGTAGTTCAGAGTAGGCCTGGTAGTTACTGTATGACATTTAGGAAATAATGCATGACTGGGTGTGTGTCATGCTGGAATACCTGACATGCCTGAGGTGGTTGGGCATGAGGCAGCAGGCTGAGTGTGTTCAACACCCAAGAAGTGACATTATCCCAGCATGACGCACACCCTGGAGGGTATTATTGCTATTATACAAATGGCTGTCTTTTATAAAAAAAGATAAAAAATACAGTTTTAAAAGCCATTGTGGGGGGTACAGTAGGTGGTGCAGGATTTGTATCTGGCAGTACCCCCCATGTGTGTTCTATGTGTTTCTCTCTTTCTCTTTCTCTTTCTGTCTCTTTCTTTTTTGGTTTCTCTCTGGCTTTGTCCCCAGTTTAAGTCATTTGCTCTTGCTGCCTTCATTGGGACCTGGTGAATGGTTTCTATATACAGAGTGATTTGAGGAGCATGGAGCCATGATTGGAAAATGGAGCTGATCAGCCGACTGACTTGCAAGGACTGAGAGATGTTTACTTCACATGTGATCAGAAAATCACTCAGTTCCTCTACTGATGTGTTTTCTATAGAAATCATTTTGAAAGTATTTAGAGAAACCACAGAACAATTACAGAAAGGAGCAGCAAGCGCATGCTGAGCAAAGCTAGTGAGAGATAAACTGTGATGCAGCATGCAGCAGCGCTGTTTTATTTGGCATGAGGAGGAAAGAAATCATAGCTACCAAATCATTTGCTGTGGAAAGCCCTATTTACATGACCCTCTAGATTACTGGAGTTTGTTGTTTTTAACTAGGAGTTGCTATTTCTGTACTGTGGCCAGGTCAAGAAAACTGGGGTGCAGTTAGGGGCTTTGTTGTGGATCAGATTTGAAGACGCAGACAGGGTAGTGGTGGAGTGAGGGTGTGTGCAGTGATATTTTTAAGGTATCATGTGGTCAAGTGTGCCAGACCTTCATACATTGTTCTTATGCTCAAATAACATGACTGGTGAAGGTGGGCACTGACTCATCAAAGTGCAAGAAATGTTCTTGCCATTTTATAATACTGCATTTCTTTTGTTCTGTCAGAGGTTGGGAGTAGCCAAGAAGACATGGCAGAAGGGTTGAGGGGTCATAAGATCTATAGTCATTCTATGATTTATTTACACTGTGTTCTAACTAGGGACAGAGATGGCCTAATAGACATGAGAGAAGTGCTGGGTAGGTCACAGGAGCACTGCATAATTTACCTAGATTGTGGTTTGACAAGGGACAGAGGTGGCATAGCAGACATGACTGAAGGACCGGGGAGGTCATAAGACCTACAGTCACTCTATACATTAATCATGTTTTCCTGCAACTGAGGACAGGTTTGGCCTAGTACAGTAGACATGACAGGGATGGCTCGAGGCAACAGGGCCTACACTCTCCATCTATCACAGTAAAATCAGAGTGATAAGACATATTTGTACAGAGTATATGCAAAGTTATGCAGAATGATAAGAAGCTATTCAATTTCAAAGTATGTATTTCCTTATTCATGCTATTTATTGTTCTGCATATCATAATGCTAGGAGAGCTAGTAAATACAGTATATCAAGTTGTTACTGGAATTTTGTGGAAGGATTTTATGTGAAGTTGCAATGCTTGTGGATGCAAGTGCAACAAAGAAGTTAGGAGCTTATGGTGTGTTAATTAATTTCATGTCCCTGTTCTTGATTTATAATCAGTGGGCATATTGACAGTATGTGGTTGTGGATTTAACGAAGCTTGCATCTGAATTCAGACACATTTGGCTTCAAGATTTAGTACATGCAAGCAGTCACAAAAACAATGCATGCTGGACCCAGGAGATGTGGTCTAGTGGGTGTCTTTTCTGAAGGGATGAAAAATGTTTTATTTCATAATAAAAAGCAAAACCTAGGTTTCAGTGGGGCATCGGATGACATGTGCCACACCCTCCACTGTGTGCTACTGTATATAAGCGTGCATGCTCAAAGAATCCTCTTGGCACACATTTGTTTGCTAATGCATTCTTGCAGTCACATGCAGCTGCTCTTTCCCCTCTACACATGTTTCCATGACAGTGATGGAGCTCTGGTCTGCCCTGGGCTGCCTGCTGTGCTTGTTTGCCTCTAGGTCTCTCTGGACAGGGCTGGGACCATGCTCTACCTCCTGTTCTTTAGGAACATTTCTGCTATTCTTCAGCTCAGGTTTCACCCTGCCTGGCCTCTCACAGACTCAGAATGCTTAACCTTTGGCTTTGTACTGTTTCTCTGCAGTTCTGGCAGGACTTGCTCCAGGCATCCCAGGGCCCATGCCTGCTGCTCACAACTGCCACCAGTCCTATCAGGTGGCTGTCCAGTCCTCTCCCTCAGAGCTTAACTTAACCTTACTATCCACTGTTTCTGCTCTACTACTTTCAGGCAAATACCTACGAAGCCTCAGTGGTCACACCTGGACAAACTCAAGCACACACCCTCCTACAAAAAACATACCTTGCTCTCAGTTCCTCAAGGGCCCAGGATGCTTTCAACTCTGGCTTTATACTGTAACAATCAATATGCATTCATGCTCTGTGGCTTTGTGCTGCAGTGATCAGTATTCTTTTGCCCTTAGTTGATTTGTGCTGCACAGACTCAACACCCTCAAGGGATCATTTTCTTATCTGCAAGCCCTGTTAGGAACTCTTTGAGATGCCAGGCCTGAAGTAACTGTTTTCAGTTTTCTCCATTTCCTTTGATGCTTAAATCTCAATGTTCCTTGGCAAAGTTACAGCGATGACCCCAGCTGGCAAGCCTTCACTCCCCTATGGAGAAAGAACTTCCCTTGAAGAAGAAGCTACGTATTCCTTAGCATGCAGCAGTGTATAGCAGGCCTAACTGATGCCTGGTTCATTAGCAGTTTTGTTCAATGCCTAGAGGGATGGCAATCTGAATCCTAGATCCCCAAAGGAATACTCCATGTTTTTTTCTCTCCTCTGTTCTGATGGCCATAAAATTAGACAGTTTCTGAGGGTGAAGTTAAGTTTATTCTGCTAGATGGGTTGGGCCTGAATGGTGGCTCTTCTTCCTTCATTAGCTGGTCACATTGCTTCATAGCCTTTCCTCTTTCCTTAGCAGAAGTCAATATTCTGATGGTTCTATTACATGCCTTTTGCTTTCACTTTTGACTTCATTCCTAAGGTACCTTTAGTCAGAGGACTGCATCCTGTGGCACCTCTAGGGGTGGAACCATCCTCAAGAGGGTTCCTGTGCCTTCAGTACCCTGAATGGGTGGTAGTTCACCAGGAGCAAAGGGCCACATGAACAACATGTTAGTGAGGTTTGAAATCCATACATTGCATGTACACAACACTTCAAGAAACCAACTTAACTACTTATATCATACATAGTTGCCCACTGGACCAGTGAATCTGCATGTTGTTAGTTCTAATGTATTTGTATTGTCCTTGTATAAATGCATATTTTACTGTATTCACTGTTAGGAGTGACTGAAAATTAGTTTTTAACTTGGATCACCTCCTGATCAAACAAAATAAATAAAAATTTAATTAAAAAGAAAGAAAATCTCTTTGTTGTAATTTAAGTATTGTGCATCATATATTTCATAAAATGGAGACTTGTATAACAAAAGTAATTTAGAAGTTCCAGCCCTTGTGTTTATCGTTCTCAGTCTATTCTTTCCTAACATTTCCTGCTGTTCCCTAGGCCAGTCAACATTCAGTACCCTTGCATGCCACAGGGGTTTCATAGGTCATCTGTTTGGGGCAGCTAGCTGTGCATGCCACCTCAGAAGCCCCAAAGGCAGCAGATGTCAAATGAGAGGAAGTAAGAACCCAGAGGCCTACTGTCTGATTGCTATTGCAGTGCAGGAGGCTACAACTGAATTTGGGTTTAACTTTTAATAGAAAATGATTACCTTATTAGAAACATTCACAAAGTGAAACATTTCTATACAAGCACCACTAAATACAAGTATCACTAAATACTGTATATACAAAATGATATAAGTGAATAAGTGATATAGTAAGTTATCTTTAATACTAAATTTTCCACAGAGCACTGGAAGTCACTGATGTAACTATCACATTCTATAAAATAATGGGATTTTTTTTATCAAAGCAGCATACGAATATAATATCAGCATACAGAAAAGAAGCTGCTTTAGCTCTGTAGAAAATGGAATGATCAGATTCTGGGAAAAAGTGAAACCTTCAGGATAATGATATGTTGCTCCATTGTCCCTATAAATATAGAAGCCTTCTGGGCTAAGCGTTACGCTGTGATTTCTATGCTTTTCTTGCAGATGTGCAGAATAGGAATTACATATGACAAGTATGTCATACACAAGTCACTGGAGAGAAGATTCAATTTCCCTTTTTATACAAGTTGTAATTTTTTAAAACCTCTGGAGTGGCGCTTTGAGGTCAAGCAATGGATGGTATATACAAGCATAATTTTTCAAGCAATGTTAACAGTACCTTTTATAGTAATATTTCTGACTCAGACTCACTTACTAATAGCGTTTTGGCAATAATGTAGATTCAAACTATTCTGCTTCACAGCAAGCTCTGATCCTATACTTAACCAAAACTAAGGCAATAGTATTTGTCTCCCAAAGTATTTCAAGTCATTAAGTAGAACCTCTCAGTAAAGACCTTAGACAGCAACTGCATTGAGCAGATTGTCTTTGTCAAATATCTTGGGGTAGACTTGATTCCTCAGTTTCATATAGCAAACACATGGAGCACGTGCTAACCACTGTGGGGACCCAAATCACCTCTCCTCAGAATCAAGCATTTCTAAGCGTGCATGTAAGGAGGTAGGTGGACTCCTACTGCCTAGTCTTGGCCATCAATTATGGAGATGCACAGACTAGATGTACATTTGTTTGTTATTTTTTTCTGCTGTCATTGTCTATGTTTCTATGAGACATCATATGCAGATCATCAGATTGTACCTGTTTTGGTTCACTGTTACCCATACTGCATCACAATATATAATAAATTTAAGGTCCAATTTTCCATGCCACTGTTATTCCACCTACTATATGTAAACCTGTAATAAACTGTGTTTTCTTTGTAACTACTTGCTTTTACCTAGATTTTGTACCTTATAGTTGTATATTGCTTGTAACAGTTTTTCTGTTCTGCTAAGTTATACTGATACCTGCTATTGTCATCTATTTGACCCCCACTAAAATGAAATGCTGCATCTCATTTGGTCAACCTGGATGCAAAATTCAAATTAATGGCAGGTGTGGCCAAGCAGACTTCCAGGATGGCAGCTTAATCCTGGAGCTCTGTGCCCAATCCATCGAATATCTTGAACATCTGTCTCCCTGGGACCCTTTCTGGCACAAAAATCGCTAATTCAGTGGAGAATTGTGTTACGCCTGTCACGATGTCAAAAAACAGGGACATTTGAATTTTAAAAGCAGCAGCAGTGGCTCCAAAGCATCAGGATCTGAGGCCTTGCCTCCATGAGCTGGATCCATGGTGGCCTTGGAGCCCTCGAGGCAGTCTTCCAGCACTGGCGCGAGGCTCAGTTAGTCCTCCGTTATTAGCTCTAGAAGATGTTTAATGACTTAAAATATGATCCTACCTGCAAAATGAATGCAGGTTTAGACTATTTCTGCTCAATTAGTGCACCTCAAACTACAGTTAACACACTGGGGAAAGCGGTGGAGCAGCATACTAACAGAATAACATAGGTTGAGGAGCGGGTCAGTTCTCATGAAGACTGCGATGCACAAATAAACCTAAGCTGCAAAATGCCTTGGCTGAAATAGAAAAACTGAGATCTATTTTGGATGACCATGAAAACTAGGAGAAGCGCACAAATATCCATCTGAGTGTACCCTGGAAATCCAATGGGGCACAGGTCCCCAGTCCCACCCTTCTCCCAATGAAAGACCCAGGCAAGTCATCATAAAGTTTCTCAGGTATCAGGACAGGGTGATGGTACTGGAAGTCACTAGGAAGGTGTCCCCAATCGGGTTAGTACATAAACCATCAGCATCTTCCAAGACTTCTCCAGTGCTCTGCAAACCGAGAAGAATGCCTTCATGCCGGTGAAAAGAAGATTACATGAGCCTGACTGGCCTTTGTGCTTGTTTACCCAGCTCGACTTATTATCAAGAGGCGGGTCTGGCCCAGAAAGCATTACCAGCCCAGCTGCAGCACTGCAATACATTGAACAGGAGGACCCTGTGCAGGAGGTGGCAGCCAGATGAACTAGTCTATGCAGAACCTTAACTTGTAAAGTACTGTGTTAGGGCTGTGGAGTTTGGTTCTTGGGGCACCGGGAGGCGAGTCGGGGGTTAGGCTATGATCGATTGGTCCATAACTCAGTGAGGCCTATTATGGCTGGACCAAGTGGCCTCCCCACGCTTCTTGAGCTGGGCACATCTGGGTTGTTCTAAGGGTTCCACCCACTCCACAAGTCGTTCCATATGGCTAAAGCTTGGGACTGATTATCGGAAAGTCTTTCACTATGTTATCATGCTGTGGGCTATCAGTTCTTTTACTCCTGCTGTTGGAAGCAGCTGGATGGACAATATTTGATGATCTTTTATAGTTATGGACAAATCTCTACATGTTTAATGACTGTTCTTAGTCTGGGACAATTACAAGGTCTTGTTAGTCTGGAAGGTAAATGTGCTGGTGGGGGGTCTCGGGGATAGGGTGGGGAATATGTGCTGACAAGGGGTCTCTGTTCAAGGCTAAATTCATGGTTTTAGAATAACTTTAATAATTTTCTGATCAATTATAGGAAGCACCAATAGTTTGTGAGAATGTATGAGCACTTGCTAGGCAGTTCTGTATCCTCCATGTGTCTGCCCGTGATTTCTCCCGTCCTTTGGGGTACTCTGTCTGGATGTCCCTGGGTGGAACCCATCTAGGAGTGAGTATTTCCACATAAGTAATCTTTTATATCTTTAATATGAGGCTATTTTCTCCCAATTAACTAAGCTGGGTTGCTGAGCCGCCTGGCACTGTAGCCTCGATTCACATGGTGGTAGAGATGGTGTGGCCAGGAGGCTGACCCTGAATGTAAAGAGGTTTCTGTCATACATACTACTGATCTGGGAGGGAGGGTTAATGGGTGGAGGGGTAGTTTAGCAGTTGGCACGGTTGCACCTAGATCTTAGGGGCTACCAGAGTTATTTAGCACTCGTTGTGCTTAGTTAAGTAGGTTGTTAGGTGGCTACCATGTTTCATAGGGGAGGGAGAGGAATCTTCATTGGAGTTTGGATGAGATTTGGGGTGAGGGTGATTGAAGGGATGGGGCAGGTTCTGTTTAAATGTTGGTTAAAACAAATACAAGAGTTGATGTATGATGGGACTGGTCTGTGTAAGTGGTACTGGGTACAGTTAGGGGTTTGGTATATGATTATGAACTTGAGTATTAATATGGCTGGTATAAGTTGTTATTCTGGAATGTGAATGGTCTCAAAACTGTAACAAAGCAGAAAGGGTCTGGTCATATATTAGAAGAATGAAAGCAGACATGGTCATGTTACTGGAACTTCACATGACATAGGAGGTAGTGGCTAGGCTTGGGTCTTCCTGGGGGGCACAATGATTGCCTTGCATTTCACTTCTAAAGCCAGAGGTACTTGTGTTTGGTTTTGACCAGGGTTAGTGTCCAAGTGCACTCCTCCCAGATTGATGGGCAGGGAAGATATGTGGTTATTCAGGTACAGTAGAGGAAGAAAGCTTGGTGTTGGTGTCCCTTTATGGCCCCATGTCTAGAGTGCTCTGAATTCTTTGACCATCTGGCCCTTACATTATCAGTTCTCCCCGATAGGCTGATCATAGGAGGATTCCAACACCTACTGGGACCCCCTAATGGATCATTCAGGCCCCAGTTCAGGCGCCACCCAGAGCGTGGCAGCCCTATGCAATTTAGCTAGAGAGAGAGCCCTACAAGAGGTGTGGAGATTTAAAACCCTGGAGAAGGAGGAGTTCTCCTTCTACTCCCATGCCCACAAGATATATACTAGGCTGGATTATTTCCTGGCCTCTCTGTTTTCATAAGTCACATAGTTGAGGTGCAGTATGGTCCCATTTGATATCAGACCATGGACCTATACCTTCAGTTGGAACAAGGGGTGGGTCAGGCGGTGCGGCAGTGGAGATTGGACCACACCCTTCTGAAAGATCCTCCATATGTACAACAGATGACCAGGAAACTTGGGAGTTTCTAGAGGCTAATAAAATTGAGGATACATCTGCAAAACAACTTGGGAAGCCTTAAAGGCGTACCTGAGGGAGGAGTCCATCTCCTATGCTGCACATAAAAAGAAGCAGGAAGCGTAAGAGAGTGAGAGCTGGAGGCCCTTATTTTGAAATTAGAGGAGCAATCTATGCAATCACAGTCCACTGGGATATGGTGCTGCTGAAAAGGTTAAAGGGAGAGTACAACAAAATCAGTTCCAAGCAAATAGAGAGAGACATATTGCTGTCTAATGCAGGGCAGTATTTTAAGGGAGACAAATCAGTGAGGTGGCTGGCCTGGTTAATAAAGAAATAAAGGGTGGAAAGGTTGATTCTAGCCATCAAGACCAAAAATGGGGAATGTACCACAAAAGCCAAGAGATAAATAATATAGTCAAGAATTTTATAAAGGATTTGCACACTTCACAGGCCCCCGATGGAACCCTCAGCTCTTCTTGGAAGTATCCTTGCCCACCCATCAGAGGCCAACAACATCATTCTTGGTAGGAAACTCACCTCCCAGGAAATCGAAGAGGTGATCTGGGTCTCAAAATCAGGGAGAACCCCGGTCCTGATGGTCTCCTCTGAATTTTATAAGAAGTTCTGGGGAGTTGTGTCTACTTTTGCAAGCATGGTATTGGAGGTGCTGGAAGAGGGTGAGTTGATGGCTTCTTAACAGTTGGCCACCATAACAATTCTCCCAAGCTAGGTAAGGACCCAAAAATGTGGCTCTTATCTCCCATATCACTGCTTAATGCAGACTATAAAATTATAGATAAGATTCTGGTGAGGGTACTTGAAGGTATCGTACCGGGTTATTCACCCAGACCGGGGGCTTCACTCAAGGCAGGCAGGCTAAATACAATTTAAGGTGGGTTATGAATGTCACGTGGCATGAGTCGAAGAGGAGGCAGTCTTAGAGGTCTCCTGGCCCTTGATCGAAAAGGCCTTTGACCAGGTCGAATGGCCTTGTATGTTTGCTGTACTAAAATAATTTTGTCTACACTTGTCTTTTTGTCGATGGGTGGCCTGTCTGTACCAATCCCCTCAGTCTCAAATATTAATGAACAATCTTCTTTAGACCCCTTTCCAGCTCTTCAGAGGCACACACAGGGCTGCCCCTCTAGCCCCTGATCATGTCCTCACTATTGCGGTGCTAGCATCAGCTATAAGAACCACTAGAAATCAGGGTTTCAAGATGAAAGGACTGAGCATGTAATTCCCTTTTCATGGATAATGTCCTGCTGTTCTTGGCAGGCCTGAAGAGCTATGCCTGCCCTGACTTCCCTCTTTAACCATTATGGCCTCCTGTCTGGGCAAAAAATCAATTGAAGTAAAGTGAGTGGCTCCTTTGGGAGATGTCTCCCCAAACAATACACATACAGGAGCGGACATAGCCCCCCAAAGTGATTAAGTACCTAGAGGTACAGCTTCCTCATAAACTGGCGGATTTGGGTGATATTAATTATAAAGCACTGGCAGCTAAAATTAAGGAGCAATGAGGCAGATGAAGTCTCTCCCCTCATGCTTCTGGGAAAGGTGAACTTGGTAAAGATGCATATTTTGCAGCAATGTTTTACCTTTTCTGGTGATGCTAGTGGTAGTTCCTTCCAACTATTTGCGACCATTGGAGGCTCTATCACTTCTCTCCTTTGGGCAGATTGTGAGACCCAGAATTAAGAAGGAAATTCTGTGGCTTCTGGTTAGGAGAGGGTTTAGCCCTCTAGCCTGAAACTTTATGCCTAGCAGCAAGCTTATCACATACCTTGGATTGTTTGGCTTAGGGTGATGAGGAGGCGGGCATGGATTAAGCATGCAATCACAGTCCCCAGGTCCCTCCTTTTGCTCAGTATATCTTACCTGTACAATCTGGGGGTGGGGGTGGGCAGCCATGGAATCCTTTACCAGAGTCACACTTAAGTACTGGCAGAAAGCTCTGCAGATTATGGGAGAGGTTGGTGGCCTGTCACCAGAGGTTCATTCTATATAGCCTATGGGAGGATGGAGGTCCCCTAGTTAAAAAGGTGCTGAATGTGTGGGAGAGGAAGGGCTCTATCTCCTCTCACACATATTCAAAGATGGCTCCCTTTGAACCTTCTTCTAGCCAACACAGACCCATACGATACACCCATCCCACTACTTTATTTATCTCCAGGTGAAGTCCAAATTGGCTAGCTCACAGGAGCATGGGGAATGTGCATCCCCTTGACTAGAGCATCCTTAAAGGAAGTCCTTCAGTACTGTACAAATCACAGATCTGTTAAACCCTAAAATCCTTTTACAACACCCTACTGGATGCCCAGCCAGATGTGCTGCAGAAGCTGAGAGGTAGGTGACAGGTAGACCTACAGGGAGATACCTTGTCCAGTGATGACTGGACCTTGGCTCTGGGGAGAGCCTGTTCTGCTCAATCAATAACAGACTCAGAGCCATACACTATGACATTATCCACAGATCCTACTTCACTCCTGCCCTGGTGCATAAAATCTACCCCAGGTACCTGACCAATGCCGAAGTGTTCATCTCATGGGGTTCTTTTTTCACCTGGTTTGTGCTTGCCCTAAGGTGCTGGCTTTCTTGGAGAAGTTAACAATCTACTTAACAAGATCCTGGGCTGTGCTATCCCACTGGATCCAGTAGATGTTCTGTGGGGTGCACAGAAACAGAGGTGGCCCAACAAAAGCTTCACACCTCTGAGGAGACTGGCTCTGGAGGTGGGAAACAGATGCTGGCACAGAACTGGATGGCCCAGACTCTGCCCACAATTGTCCAGTGGGTCAATGCACTGCTGAATAATATGAAGCTAGAACATACCCAATATAAAGCCATGGGTCTTCTCACTAGATATGAATGTGTGTGGACCCTCCTGAAAGGGTCCTTGGTGATCCATGGTTCCTTCTGAATTGAGGATCCGATCAAATTGATTGGAATAGAATGAAGGTTTAAATATCCTCTTGTTTAACCTTATTGATGTGATGAGTTATTGTTTGCGTAACAGACAACACAACTAGTGAAGGGCTACTGAACTGTGAAATAGGTGAGCCTGTTCCATTCCTAAATGAGACTGGTGTAAATACATTAAGTGTATGTCTTGTGCCTTGGGGGTTCACTACCCAGAACATAAAGAACAATACCGCCTGTGATTTGCTGTTTTAACTGTCTCTGAACCCACACCTGAATCTGTATCTGTACATGTCATATCCGCTGATAGTACTTGACTGTACCTGTCTACTGACTCTTTTAATAAATAAAGTTTTAAAAAAATCAGGTTAATAAATACATAAATAATGAATGGCCATCAACATCTTACAAGTTATAACACATTTAAACTTTCTTTAAGCAGAACATAGAAAGAATAAACTTGATGGGGATCTATTGATTAAGAGAAAGATTTTCAAACCTAAACAACCCTTTTAGTTGTAAAGATAATATATTTTGGATATCATTAAGCCATGCTACTATTCATGTGATTTAGTCCTCATATTGGTGGTAGTTTTGTCTTTGAAAGTAATCTAAACTAAATTTCAAATGGATTTGACAGTGATATTCCACATGCCATATTTCATTTCAATTTCAATGTTTGGGGAATAGCGATGGGGTATTAGGGCTTGTGTAACTTATAGTACTTTTGTGACTTCTCTTTTCCACACTTGAGTAATAGGTATGTAGGTAGGAATTTGTAGGAATAAAAGGCCCATAAACAAGGATGAAGCACAGAGAGGAGGAGGAGGAGGGAAGGTGATAGACAAAAATACTTCCTAAGCAAGAAAGGTGTGGTATTAATGGGTTTAAGTAGAGACTAGGGAGGAGTTATTCCCAGGTTGAATCTCAGACTTAAGTCTTCCCATTCAGTGTTGGGGAATAGTGTAGGAATAAAAGACCCAAAAGATACCTCCTCCAACTCATGGAGAGTATGACCACTGGCACTCAGAGAGGAAAACCCCGAGGTGGAGGAAACGTCTGATGACCCATGGCCATTGGTCTGCCCATCCTCTGGGCATACTAAGAGGAGAAGAACCTAGATTCTAGTAACCATAGTTAATTTTGGGAAAGTGAGCTTCCTGGAGAGATGATGGTCCATCCTCGAGCCATGGATGATGTAGGTTGAATGACAATCCTGAGGTTGAGGAAGTAGGTCTTTTCTGAAGAAGCATAGAATCCTGAGGGTGAAGCAGATCCAGTCAAAGGACAAATGAAATTCAGATGTCCAAAGTAATGAAGGATACTTGTCCAAAGGGATTACTGGGATGTAATGAGCACAGTGAGCATGATTTAATCAATGTGCTAGCAGATAATGAACAGTAGGAAATGTGATGATTTGTGAATTTATAGGAGAATGATCCAACTTGTCTATGGTCTGACGTTCTCGGTAAAGTCTGAAGGTAATGAATTCAGTAGTAAGCGATATGTTATGAAGTAAGCATCCATGAAATGGAAGAAGGAGTAGAGCAGATTCTTTATGCCTGATAGGAGAAATGCCATAAGTGATTTGTAAATAAATAGAGGAAGATTTTTTGTTAATAATTTTATTACGAATTTTTAGAACATAACATCTGACAGAGCCAGGTACATATATTACAGCATTGCAAAATGGATCTACAAGTTGTCTGCAGTACAATTATACATTAGGCAAGGTTGATCGGATAGAGAGAAACAAAGCAAGTTACTGAGAAGTAAACATTTAAAAGTACTATGCATTGTTTGTGAAGATCCTAAGTGTTAGCAATATCAAATTTAATTAAAGGTCAGTACAGTTAGGACAACAAGGAACATCCTGGTGCCTGGCCATGCCTGAGGAAGAAGCAAAAAGAAACAATTAAACAACACAACAACAACACTACAGTCCAAATCACAAATCTTATCTTAGAGAGAAGGGGTCAAGGAAAGAAAACTTCTTTCGGGAGGCAGGACCAGGGTCCTAACCTAACATACGGATAACCATATTATAGCATCCCAGACCATTCTGTTCAGCTGGATTCAACCAATCCCCCGCACGTGGAGAGAGTATGCCAGGTAAGGGCCCAGGTGAGATGGTATTGTGAGAATGTACTAGAGGCTAGGTGGGATAGACGTCCAACTCTGCCACCTTAGATAGGGCCTTATAAAGCGCAGAAATAGTAGGTATCACTGTGGTTCTCCACTGAGAGAGAATAAGCCTCTTAGCTTGAAGATTAAGTAGAGCCAGCCATCTGCAGACAGTGAGTGGTCTCAGCACAACATGAAGGCCCAAAATCCAGACCAGTGGGTCGAGAGTTAGACCAGGGCCCAAGGCCTGTTGAGCCAGACCAAAGACAGCCGTCCAAAATGGGGAAAGAAGTGGGCAGAGCCAGAGTATGTGCATGAGATCTCCCACTCCGGATAGGCATTGCCAACATCGACTGTCATCCGTCAGGTGCATTCTATGGAGAGCCAGAGGTGCAGTACCAGTGTGATAGAATTTTGTTTTGTATGAGCCTGCTTCTCAGGTCTGGATACATAGAATGGGCATATCTCAGCAGAGCTTCCACTGAGCTTCAGAGAGGGATTGCTGAAGAGCTTGCTCCCATTTACCCTTGGCTTGGGATGAGTGTGATGGGAGATTGGTCCTGAGATTGGCATATATAAGGCTAGCTTTACCATCCTTATGGGTCAGCCATTTAGCCAGAGGTGAAGGCCTAGCCTTGTATGCTATGTGATGTTGTTTAATATAAGCTAGTACTGTGCTCCCAAGCTGCAGGTATTGCCAAAAGGCCTGCTTGCCTAGTTGGTATTCCTGATCTAGATTTAGAAAGGGTTCTATGCTGAGGCCATCTTTGCCATTAAGTCTTTCAGTGTAAGGATGCCTTTATTCTGCCATAGAGACCATTGCAGAGGTCTGCCATCCACTTTTAAGGCTGTGTTCCCCAAATAGGGTGGCCAATAAAGGACAGAGATCTGCCTCCAATCTTTTTGTACTAAATGCCATATCTGAACAGAGTTTGCTATTGTGGGACAAGAGGCACAATTGTTGGGGAGAGGTTTTAAAGTAGGACCACCAATGATTGGGTTTGAACCATAGATGCCTCCATATGCACCATTGTGGCACCTCCGATATCTGTGGGAGAAACCAATTAAGGGTTTCTTGGCAACCGCTCACACTTATCCTTCTAGCCAAGGAGGCCCTAACCTCTGTGTCCAGTGTGACCTAAGTTTATTCCTATTGTATCGAGGTTTAGTGCCTTCTCAAATAAAGTTGGAAAAGGCCTGATCAATAGTTTTGGCCCATGCAGCCGGCAATGCGAGCGAGATGAAATAAGATATAGTAATTTAGGGCTTCTACCATTTTAATCGCAGATATTTTGCCTGCCAGCATAAGCTGAAGGCCATGCCAATGTTAAACTCCATTTTAATTCCATTTTTTTTCAATTTATTCTTTTGGTGCCCATTCCACTTCTGCCAGGCATCTACCGGTCACGGACTCTTAGCTGCAGCATCCCCAGATGAGCCACACTCCTGGGACCTGGGTGCCGTGAATGATGGGATAGGTGCGAGTTGTCCTGGGAAGCCAAGCTCGGGGTGGGCTTCATTAAGGCAGTGGAGTGCAATGGCCAGCATCTGTCCTGCCCCAGGAACCTTGCGGATGTTGGTTGCGGTGGCACCCCTAGCCTCGTTAGGGGTCCCCCATGCACCGATGATGACCCTCCCCTCTCCCAGAGAAGGAGAGTAGTCATAGGACACTCAATCCTTCTCCCCGGCTGGCCCTCCAATGACCTGAGTCCATTTCCAACCCGGTCGCTGGTGCGAAGAGGAAATCCAACTGCGCCCCAGTGGGCGCTCTTAATTTCTTCAAGGAGAGGCTTGAGGTTCAAATACCAGAGTTTAGTAATATCTACGGTTAGATGGATCCCTAAATACACAGGGAGTGGGAGCCCACTGAAGGCCAAGATGAGTTATCAGGTCAGCAGTGCAGAGATTATTAAGGGACAATACCTCGGTTTTGGACCTGTTAATTTCAGATCAGAATAGCTCATAAACATCGCAAAGAAGGGAGAGTAAGGCTGGGAGGAAGTGGAGACATCTACTAGAGGAACAAGCAGATCATATGCATACATAAATGTAGAAAAGGTGTTGTCACCAATAGGGAATCTGCAATATCTGGGGAGTGGCGTATGGCGTTGATAGAGTTCTACTGTGAGTATGAATAGAAGGGGAGAGGGGCAGCCTTGTCCGTACCCGTCCCAGAAGAAAGGGTCCAGACAGGATGGAGTTAGTTAAAACCTGAGACATAGGGCAAAATTATAGAGCTGCTACCCAGCACCTGAAATTGTGGCCAATACCCATGGCTTCCAGCACCTGATGGAGGTATTGCCATTCAGAAATCAAAAGCCTTTTTGAAATCGATGGCTACAGCAGTGGAAGGAGCAGGATAATTACCAACCTCATATATAATATTTATCAATGGCGAATATGAACTCTGCTAAGCTGACCAGGGACAAAGCCCACCTGAGATGGATGAATAAGGCAGGAAGTAGGGATTTAAACTGGTGGCCAAAATTTTAGCAAAAATGTTACTATCTGAATTGATAAGTGAAATAGGGCAGTAGCTAGGTGGAAGAGTGGCATCTTTCCTTTTTGGGAAAGACTGTGATAGTCGCTTCCCTAAAGATGGGGGAGGGATTCAGTCACAAGGGCCAGGTTGAAGACGACACTGAGCAAGGGGTTATCAGTGGTGCAACTAGGCTCCACATTTCAGGGGTGAAACCATTCCCACCAGGGATTTCAATTATTTAAATTTTGGAGTGCCTCTGTAACCTCTTGGGGGTGATAGGGTTCTCCAGTGTGGCCGCTTGCTGAGGGGTTAGATGGCATGGGGGAGTGACTTCAGAAAAGCATTTATCTGTGAAATATCTATGGTGCCAGATGAGATGTATTACTTTTGTAAAAGTCTGTCATTATTTCATTGATCTGCTCTAGCTGCACTTGCACTGGGCCCCCTTGTCTCCTAAGTCCGGATGTGGCATTGACTTTTGTTTCCTGAGTCAATAGGCTAGCACTTTCCTTCCCTTTCTCCCCTCCCAATATTTATGCCTTAATCTAAGAAGGGCCAATTCTGCTTTCCTGGCAAGTAGATCATGGATTTGGTGACGTATATGGGTGATCTCCCTGCCTTTGGGGATTGGAGGGTGATGTGGGGTATACCTTAAATTTAGCCTCCAGCTTAGTAAGGTGGGATTCTAATGACTTGAGCAAATGCTCTCTCTGCCACCTGCAATGGGCAGAGTATCCCATGATAGCACCTTTTATGGTAGCTTTCAGCGCCTCCCATACCAATGTCGAGGGAACCGAGGTATTGAGGTGATCTTGTAGGTAGTTGGCGATTTAGGGTCCGAAGCCACTGAGAAAAGTATGGATCTCTCAGAAGGAGCGGTCCAGGTGCCAGTTTTGAGAGTGAGGTGCTGGGGGCCATGTAATAAATGGAGATGGACGGAGCATGGCCTGATATAAGGAGAGGGTGGATCACAGCCTCATTGATGCCCTTCATAACTGTATGAGATACCAGCCAATGGTCTAACCGACTAAAATGCTGTGTACCGGGCAGAAGAAGGTGTAATCTTTATCCTTGGATGTAGAATGTGCCATGGGTCCTGTAGCCCCATATCAGAGATCAACTGTCTGAGAGAGAGGCGAGGTCTTCTGATGATGGTCTGGACTAGAGGAAGTGTGGTCTAATAGGGGTCCAAGGGAGGTTAAAATCTCCCCAAATTATTATGGGGACATGTGGGAGGCTAGGGAGCTTAGAGCTTGAGCCAGTGAGTGGAAAATCTGTGGCTGATCATCTTTAGGGCCATATACATTGGCTACCACCAGGGGTCTGACAGAGTATCGAGGAAGACTACCACCCACCTGCCGTCCCATCATATTACACTTTTAGTTACAACCACTGGAGGATTTGTGAAGTAAAATAGCTACCCCCATTTATGAGTGGGAGCTGAGGCTGACATGACCTGTCCCACCCAATCACCTTTCAAACGATCGTGGTCTAGTTTTTTCAATTTAGTTTCTTGGAGAAGGGCTACTTGCGTTCACAGTATTTTAAGTGTTTCAACACTGGGAATGTTTTATAGGGGTATTAAGGCCCTGCACATTCCAGGTGACACAACAAGTTTCAGCCATAGTCCAGCAGTAGTGGTTCAAGTCTGTGAGAGACAAGCTATGTATAGTGACCAAGGCTGAGAATGACAGGTAGCCCCCTTCTTCCTAATTAAAGAATCTGTTAAATTTGAGAGGAACACAATCAACAAGGCATTTCCGTGTATAGGAGACTCCTCCTTTAATCCCAAAGTGATCATGACCGGGACATAATAATAAACTTTAGCAGCTAGTTTCAAACAACAATAGATTGTAATAGAATCTATACAACTATATACATATTCTGGCCATTCTACAGCTGGTGGGAGTCCCAGAGGTATTACGTCAGCGTCTAAAGTCTCAAGACATCCTCTGGTGTCCATTGGGGGTATGGCCTGGGATACGAATAGGCACTACCCGTACTAGCAGGAAGCAAAGCAAAACAGAGACCCCCTTACCATTTAGATTATGGGTCCCTAAGTTATAGGCAGTGGAGGCACCCCCTACAGCGTCTCATTTAGCAATTAGGTGAGAGACAGGTAGATGTGTAGGTAATACCCTCAGCCCTAGTTATAATCTGTACTGGGAAAAGGTAATAACAATCTAGATGGAAGAGCCATCTGCCCTTTCCAGTATTACACCCTGAGGTGCTAACCAGTTAATGACACCAGTCACCTTATTAATGTCCTCAGTCGGGGTTCTGACCTAGGTCCAGAAGGGTTCATTGCAGTGTCTACATTGTAGTCTTGTGATTCCACAACAGGTGGGTTGATGGCAGAGCCTGGGCTATTAGCAACTACATAAGCTCAGGATTTGTTCTGGGCAATGGAGATCAAAGGCTTGAGGCCTCCACTTCTACAAGGCAGTCTCTGGTCCAGCCGATGCATCCTGTATGATAAGTGGGTCCTGCAGCTCAGACTGTAAAATCTCGAATGGGTTAGGAGTGAAAAAGTCTGTAAATCCAAGGAGTCTTGCTGGTCAGAGGTTGGTCCTGGTGTTCTGCTGCCTGTGGCCTCAGAGATCGGCTCGATCCACAGGATGTTGTTGGCAGTTATGCGGTGAGAGGGTTGCCGTTTTCTTGACCTCTGGGGTAGAGATGCCTTGAAGACTCGCACATCTGGGTCTCTTGCAGTTTGCTTGGTAGCCAATGGTATGTCCACTGCTGCTGGAGGAGAGTGATGCAATGGCTTACCTGACAGTCTGATCCTGGAATTCTACTGGATGTCTAGCCCACAGAAAGTCTGTTAAGTTCTCGGTGTGTCAAGAGAAGTGGGGATCCATTGTATATGACCGCATGGCCTCTGGGTAGTGCAGGGAGTAGGAGTAGTTCAATTTTTAGTAATCTCCGTGCTGGAGTGTATGCTTCGCGATCTGAAAGTTCTTTTGAATAGTCCTGATATATTTGGACTTGATGACCCTGCCATACGATCCTTCTTGCAGATCTGGTTGCCACAGCAATAGACTCCTTCTGCCTGAAATCCAAGAATCTGGCTAGAAGGGGATGGGGCTATTCTCCTGGCCTGCACTGGACCAAGAGAGCAATGGGCCCATTCTATCTGAAGAGGGGATCTGCCTGTAGGTTGAGCAGCTTGGGAGGATTTGCTGGAGAAACTCACTGGTTGATTTCTGTTCTGCACCCTCCGGAAGCCCACAAATTACAAATTATTGTGATGACTGCAGTTCTCAAGGTCATCGACTTTGCTTCAATGTCCGAATAATTTTACTCTGTTTCTGCATAGTAGCCGTTAGTTCTTGGAGGGCCGCATCGTGGGAGAATTCGCTGCTCGTTATGAAAAATCCTGATCTCGATCCCTTGCAGGGTCTGCATAGTGACATTACGTGGTTGTTAACTGTGCCATTTGAGTCATGAGCTGACCGAGCATCAGCTCTGTTCTTGATATAGCCTCGAGGCCTGCATGGTGTAGGTCGCTGCTGCTACCGCCAAAGAGAAAGCAAAGCGGTAGGTCTCAAGAGTAAACACTTGCACTATAGATACAAAAATCTATGCCTAGGGGTTCCTCTCTTCTGTCCTAGTTTTTGGTAGAAATAGTGGTCCAAGTAGTGGATGTTTAAGCAAATATTCCCGTGTTCGGAGCTAGCACGTTAGACATCCATGCCTAGTCAGGCCAAGCCACCTAAACAGAGGACGATTTGCAGATGCAGTTCAGATGGTAACAGAATAAATATATATATAGAATGATTGGAAGTTTGGTATAAGGAATTGGATAGCTTATTTGGGCATGATGTCATAACTATACTTGTATATGCTCTGCTGGTCCGCTGGCTGGAAGTTAACTCAGGTATTTCTCTGGCATAATTGTCCATGAGATGCACCAAGGTAGCTTATGGTTGCTCTTTTCACAGGTAATTTGATGCCGAAATACTTGAGAGAAGCTTGGAGGCGAATATATGGAAGAATCTGTAAGCTGGGTTGTTAGTGAGGTCGAGTAGCGTGGAATGCCAGAGGATCTTAGTGCTATTTGGGAGGTAAGACTGGGATAGTGAATTTGCCTGAATGGTTGTGGATTTCAAACTGATAATTGGAGAGCCTGTTTTCAGTGATAGTCTTCACTGGAGGGTCTAATGGAGATAATTCATAAACTATAGGCTAGAAGGACCGCTGGATGGGTGGCTAACTTGACTGATGATAATAAGATGAAGAAATACAGATGATTGTATAAGGTATAGTGATGTCCAGGAGCTAGAAAACAGTGGTCTGGATAGCATGACGTTATTAAGCATCTAGGCACTGGAGATCCAACAATTAATGTTCTTGGAAGGCAGCTGAGTAGGTCTTAGGACAAGCAATATCTGTTGAGGAAGAAGGAGTCAAGTAACAGGGTCAACAAAGTTGGTGTTGGTAGGAGAGGTTGCAGAAGGTAAAATGGATGATGTCCATGGTGGCATGGGGTATCTTCAGTCCGGTATCTGTAGCAGTGATAATGGTTACTAAGTCAGAGCATAACAGAAGAACTTAAGTCCATTCTGTATAGGAAGATAGCCTGTGAGGCATGGTAGACAGGGAAGTCCACAGTGATTAAATAGAGAAGATTCATAGGGAGTTTCTAATAGAGAGAGATGGGATCTTTCTATTGTCCAGTTGAATGACATTCTGGAATGATCTATGGGAGCTAATTGGCAGTATAGAAAACTCTATGATGACTTAAGTTTATGAGGCATGTTATCAAAGGAATGTGTGCAAGAAGTAGTTGCTTCGGAAATGAACAGTGATCCACTGAGTAGTGGATGGGAGCTGTAAGGAAGGCCAGAGCAGGAGTATGAGATGGATAAACAGGAGGAGTAGTTGACTGGGTAGGAATACTGTCAGAGATATGGTAGTATGCCCAAGGGAGACACAACAAACAGGACAAAGCCCCAAGCCTGCAATGTGGAGATGAAAAGGCTGCTCTCAAGGATGGAAGGAAAGTCCGAGTGAATCCTGATGGAATGAAGGAAAGATCTGGGATGATGCTGGGCTAGGTGAAGCAGGATGACATACAGTGCAAGAAGGAACAGGACCAGGTCAGCTCCTCAGTGAACAGCAGCGAAATCTGCGGAAGGCTGTAGCAAGTCACTGGAAGATGATCCAAGGAAGGCCAAAGAGTGAAGCCAAGTACCAAGAGCAACTGAGTTGTGGTACATGAGTCCTACATCTGACGAAGGCTTCAAACGACAAGTGGAAAGGACTGAAGGTGCTGGAGAGAAGAAGTATGAGTTCTCGTCATCTGAAAGAAACAAATGAATTCATACCACAGCTGGAAGGGTGATGCTCAACAAGGTACTCCATGAGGCAGTTGAACGGGATTGAGACAGAGACTGAACCAGCTGGCAAGATCCAAATCAAGAGGGAAAGGAAGTCAAATGTGGTCAAGTACGATGGTCCATGGAAGTGCAGGATGGTGACTGGTGAGGAGCGATGTGAGTCATGGAGCAGAGGATACTGTGTCTGGAGGAAGTGATAATTGGATGGAGAGAGAAAATGCAGAAGGATGGACCTAGAGGTGCAGACACAGGCTCCTAACAGAGGTAGTTGAGGTGAGATGGCCTGGACATGACATTACAGATAATGTATGAGGGCAAAGGCACATTTGGTATGTGGATCAGGTCCAGGTGGGAGCAGCAAGCATTGGTCCAGTAGAGCAAATAAGGTTGAAACAGTTGATTGTAGAAATGAACGTCAAGGCCTGGTAATTGAGGAGAGATAGCTAGTATCTGATACCACATGGCAGAGGTAGGATGGTGGAGGCAAATGAGTTAATAAGGTCCCATGTCAGAAGGGAAGTGACAACTGGGCATAAAACAGAGGCTGTATGAACTAAGCGGATCCACAAACTGGCTACCACTCCTGGTAGTTGGCGAGATGACCTACAGTAGATGTTGTCAGGCAGAGCTGAGAGGTTGAGGCATTTGGAGTATAAAGGTCCCATTCCCAAAGGGAAGCAGTGACCTGTATCAGGTCGAGGATGCAGAAAGTCGAAACAGTCAATACAAGCTCAAATTACTGGCCAGGTAAGTCAGTGCGATAAGTCCTGAGGTGAGGCCACAGGCAAGGAGGAATAGAGAATGCAGTAGGGCACAGTCCAGTTCCAGAAGGGTAGCGGCATCTGGTAACAGGTCAAGAATGAGTGAAGTGTGGAGCAGTGGAATGTAAACTCAGGCATCCATCCATGATGGTCGAGGTGAGATGATCTTAACTTCATGCAGCTTGGAGGTAGGAAGGAGAGGTAGGAAGATGAGAGTACATGGTTGAAGAAGTTCCATTCCCAAAGGGAAGTGGCAACAGATGTGGCTAGAGAAGGCATGGTATGACATGCTAGACTGCAGACATGGCTACCATCCCTGGTAGTTGGGGCAAGCTAGCCTGCACTCATGCAGCCAATCAGAGTTAGGGATGGAGGATGTCAGGTTGGCAAGTAGCAGGAGGTAGTGATTGTAATAGAATCCCATCCCTGATAGACAGGGAAGCCTACCTTTGCTCAGCACCTCAGAAGGTGCGAGTTAGGGACAGAGTTCAGAGTACTGCTGGTATGGTCTGGCTGAAGGCATAGAGAGCTGTTGTGGAAAGAAAGAAAGCAGTAGGGAACTGAAGCAAGAGAAGCATAAAGAATGGTACACAAGTATGATAAGACATACATAGCATGATAGGAATAGTTGGCACATATACAGACATGATGTGGAGGAAGGAACAGTATTGAGCAGGACAATGGAAGGAAAGAAGGACCCTGCTGTAGGTGTGAGTTGTGGTGGAGTCATGGAAGAGTAGTCATGGTATTTCGAAGCAGCATAGCCGAGATGTACCCTAGAGAGAAATCAAGTCCCAAACATTTTCAAACCGAGGAATGGGCCTCCAGGGACAGTGTAGTATTTGTTACATAAACATAGTAACTGAGCATTGGCTGTGGGACGTGGTCTTGGTAGAAGCACTGAGCATAGAAGGGCACAGATGTATACTCACCATGTATTAAAGAAAAGATGCCAGCAAAACAGTAGTAAAATGGCAGTGTTAGGAGATTAGTGCTTAGTGCAAAATAGATTGATCCAATATGGGAGCAGGCAAAACAAGGAGGTAAATGGATAAATCACAAAGCCACTGCCCAGGTCATCGGCCAGGGAAAGGGTTGTACAAAATGAAGGTACAGAGGTACTCACTGTGTAGATGGAGCAGACACTTGCTGTAATGGCAGGAAAATGGTAGGGATGCCAGGAGACAATCAGCAAACCAGAAGATCAGAATCTCACAGAGACTGCATGGCGAAGTTCCGTGTTCAACCCAGCATAGCCAGAGGAGTCAAGAAGGAGAAGGAACACCCTGTGGGGACAGACAGGAAATGTGTGCCTCAGGAAGGGGATGGAGGGAAGTCTCGGGAACATAGTGGAGAAGGCAAGGGCGCCCGAAGACACCAATAGCAGGGATGGTTGAACGATACCGCCGGGCAGGGAAATGAAAGCCAGGTCAGAACAACTCAGTCCAAAGCAGGGTCAGCTCACAACAAACAGAAAATGCCTGTAGAACAGGTATATTCATGATTGTATTTGGGGTATGCTGTGGGTTTGTTGAAAAAGTGGGGATACTATCCAGACAAGTACAGAGGAGGTAGAATCAGGTCGCAGGGTGGCGAGGGTGTTCTGACAGGCACTCCCAGACAAGAAGACAGGATTAGGTTTGCAGCAGCAACTTGGTCGGATGCCATGTGGGCTAGTCAGGGCCATGAAGAGCATGACCACAAATGAGTGGAGCATAGGGTGGAGGGCCAAAACGAAACAAGACTAGGGAAGAACCCAGGAACAAAGGAAGGGTGATGGGCAGAGGAAGGGAGGGAGGAGAGATGGAATGAGTCACCAAGAGAAAGCAGTCAGGAGACAGACAGCAGGAGAGACAAATGAACAACACAAAGAGAGCAAACAATGGGAGGGTGGGGGCACAGCAATCAGGAAAAGAATGAAACAGCACAGCCATGTAGGAGCCCAGGAACAAAAACACTCCCTAAGCAAGGGTGTGGTATTGCTGGGTTTAAGTAGAGGTTGTGGGAGAAGCTATTCCCCACACTGAACCTTGGGCTTAAGCCATCCCAAACCTAAAAATGTTTTGCTACATTCTATGCTTAGCACTGGTTCTTGATTTCTAAACATCCAACTTAAGGATTTCATACATCCTATGCCATTGTTGATGATGGACTGTAATACTACAATTATTGCAAATGTCTTAGCCACTGTAGAATAGGAAATGGATGTGTATCATATATTTCATGGGTTAACAGCCTCAGACATGTTAGCACACTTTTAAATTCACGCTTTGCCCAGTCTGCTGTTTGTCCCTATAGCTCATATTAGTATATGCTGTTAGTACTGTTGTGTACTGTTCCTTTGGTAACATTGATAACTTTGCACCCTTCTTATCTTTTTAACCCTTTAGCTTTTCCACTTTATTAAAAGTAATCTGTTATTGACCAGGGGTGTCGGCAGGCACACGCACTGTACGCAGCAGAGTACAGAAAAAAAAATTTGGCAGGGGCAGCAAGTCAGGCAGGGCAACAAAACAGGAAAGCATGGACATTGTGAGTCACATTGTGTCCGTCAAGTTGAGCCCTTTTGCCTTTGTTGTTTGTTTGCTAAGGGTACTGATGCCACCAGCCAAATACACAAACAAGAACAACTAACCAGGCAGGCAGAAAAACAAAGGAAGGAGGATTACAGGAGGAAACTGATTACTGTACTTGAACCCAGACATGGCAAACAGGGGGGCAATGATGGTATGGCAGCACATATTTTGGTTTATGTTTACATAACTGGGGTATGGAGGCAACAGTGCATCAATTTTGAGTACAAGTTTAAAATTCCTGGCTACACCCCTGATTGACACTGACCACAGATTGAAAAGCTGTTACATTTGGCCTTCAGACTGTCTCTGTTTCGTCTTCTCTCTGACGTTCACTGCCTTCCTGTGTAACAGTAGCTGAAAAGAAAAGCATTAAACAAGTCTGCTTAGTTGTCACTTAAGTAAATTCAGAGGGCCCTCCAGATGTTAAAGATATTACAGTTTATTACTATTTAAAACAGGAAATACTGCTATTATGATGACCCCAGTCTCACTTTCCTTTTTGTTTGTAGATCAGATGTGCAGTCTGAAGCCTCGTTGTTTTGGCATTTAGTATACTGTATCAGACAATGATTTACATAGAACTGTACTTTGCTTTATTTATAATATTTTTTTTGTGATTTTACAATGATTTGAAGGGAGAAAGCTGAAAATGGGAAAAGGCTAAAAACACTCCACCCATGCCAGACCAGGTAAGAAGAGTGATGGGGTTCTCAGAGCACTGCAGTGTGAAGGTTGGAGTCAGCCTTTGAAATAAATAAACTTTAGTGTTAGCTAGGTTCCTAGTTACTAAATGCTTTGGGAAGACTATGAGATGTGGGTATGTGAGCATGAAGAGACAGATGGGAGTGGGAGCAAGAGCATATATAAGGAGCATATAAAGAGCGAATGGAAAAAATATTCACTGTATTTTTATTTTCACAGGATGAGGTCACTGTGAAAATATAGTGAAAGTGAAAGTACACTGACTATCTCCTATTCTACAGTATATTGGACTGTGTATCCAAACTAAGCATTCCTTCTTTCACAGTCCCTGTACCATCTGAGCTAGGAACCATGAGTATTCTGTATTTGGGCAAAACTGCATTTAAATATGTGCACCTACATTAAGCTTAAATACAGAACAGAGAGCCAGCCCCCAGTGCAGTGGTAGTGCTACCACTTGTAAAGCCTGTGACCTGGGTTTAGGAAAGAGCCTGGGGAGTTGGAGGGCCAGCTGGGGAGAAGGCTGAGCATCCGTGGACCACTCACCTTCTCTGGGGAGGAGGAATGAGGCCCGGTGCTCGACTGACCTAAGGCAGAGGCCTGGGTACAGCAAGCGCCCAGCTATACAGAGAGGGGCTGGGCATACGGACATTGGCAGATCTCTGCCTTAACATCAGGGCACACAGTGCAACCGTAAAACAGGAAAATGGCTCAATGCACTCTGGAAGAAGGACCACCAGCACAGATCTCCAGGCCCCTACCTCTCCTGCATGGTAGCCCCAACAAATGACAATTGTTTGGGGTGTACAGGCCCCACCTCATCCCACCTGGGGGAAACCATGCCTACATAGGGGAACTACTGAGGGGATCCAGGTGGAAAGGAACCGAGACAGATGCCAGCTGCTCCCAATGAGGCGGATAGCAGGAGGCAGGGAGAGCATAAATAGAAAGTGAAAAAAAATACACAACAGAGCATTCATAATGTCATTGGAAGTTCTAAACTTTGCTTATGTACTGCTCTATTACTGTATGCAGTTTCTTTGTAGTCAGTGCTGTAGTATTACAAATTAAAAGTTTCAAACCTCAGTTGCACTTGACTTTGCAACAGTTTACAGTGGAGGGCCAGATGTTTATTAAAACAACATTGCATTGAAAGATGGTTAAGTTAAATCATGAAGCATGGCATCAGATTTTAGGGGATTTTTCAAAAATGAGCAAGTATATTGCTGTGATAACATGCAGCTGAGTTGCTGCCTGAATCTTGGGCTGTAGACTTGAGTAACCTGTGTAACCCAAAGCTGAGGCCAGACATGGGAGTACTCCATGTTTGGCCTAGAATATATTGAAAGTGATTAGGCTTCTCTATCTCAAGAATGTAAACTACTCCTGACACAGTTTTGTGTTTTAAAAACTTTATTTCACTCCTGTTAAACTCCTCAAGATGGGCAGACTGCCTTTGAACACTTGTACTTGATGTAGGAAATCCACAGGGTCACCATTATTCATTTTCTGGGAGTGTGAACATGTCTGCACTTTGTAGAACTCTATACATGAGAAAGTGGACCGTCTTTAGGACTCCAGGATGTCTTCAACACTGAGGCGTGTGAGGGGAACCTCAGCCTGATCACTGTGAAGGATATAAAATGTCATCTGGCAATTATGGCCATCTCTGATAAGAAAAAGTGCTTTAATACTGTAGTAGATCTAGATATGAATTTGAAATGTTGTACTATATCAACTGTAGCTATGTCAAAACTGTCTCATTTAGTAATCTCCTTTCTGGTACTAAACATGTATAACCCCTTTTGTAAATTAGTCGGGGACATGTTATTGCCGATGTTGGTTATTTTTGATATTTCTATGTTCTAATGTCTCTCTATGTATATCATCAAAACCTAATAAAGCAGATTAAACTAAAAATAAGCATGAGTGCATTAATTGGCCAAATGTTATTAAATGACTCGGTGTTATTCAGCAGGGCCTGTAACCACTGTGTATCCTATATGTTAGGATTGGTCTGCATAGCAGACTAGTTCCTACTGGGATCAAAGTCAGGAAGTGTTTTGCACCTGTTCTGTTGAAATACTGTGGGGACTGGGATACATCTTTATATGGCCATGTGAGTGAGTTTTGTGCCTGCTACTGCTCCTTGCAGCTGTCTGTAACACCTTGCTTAACTTTCTATTGGCTGCAGTGGAAGAGAGTGAAGGAGAACCTGTTGAGCAACTGGAGCTACTCTCATGATCATACAACAGATCATTGACTTAGGTGACACACTGAAGAAGTCCTCATGTTGTTTAACCTAACCCCCTGCTGTGGTTACAAGAATGACAATAAATGAGCTCAGAAAGGCAGTATTAATAAACTTTTGTCTTCACAACTTTGTTAATGGAAAGCAAATCTTTGTTTTTCTAAAAAAAAAAATGAAATTGCCTCTATAGAACTGAGTGTATTCAATGCTATTAAATTATTGCAATGCAACAGGACAAAGAACAGCATAGCTCTGACACCATTTGATGCTTCTAGGAACTAGGAAGTATCTCCCAACCACTCTATAAAGAAAAAAGCTGAGTTTCCAGTCAGTCTGACTATCCTGGATATGTACTGGGAAAACTAAGGGTGGTGGTGGTGGTGGTAGAGAAGCAACTGGAGCAAGGGGAGGGGGTCAGAGTGATGTGATTTTCAAAACAACACTTACCCAACATATCTTTCACACACAATGTATCTCAAAGATTTTGATCAGGCAATGAAATACCATACTGCTAGCACAGGGAATGTAGAATAGAATAGAATTTCTGGTGACCAACCTGGCCTGAAATATAATAAAGGAAAATCTGGCCCCCTCTCTCAACTACATACTGGATATGGTGAGTGGTCCAGCCCATCAGTTAATAAAATAAATCTGTCCACCCTCTCCCAACTACTTGACAAGTCCGTGACCAACCAAACTCATCAGGGAATAAAATCAACCTTTCCCTTCCCCAACAACCTGACAGATCGAGTATTCAACCAGGACTGTCAAGGAACAAAAGGAACTCTGACTCTAACCAACTATCAGACACTTCTGGTGACCAATCCGCCTGGCATGGAATAGGGAAAAAAGCTGCCCATCTTCCACCCAAATGACTTACAAGTCCAGTGCCAACCTGTTCCATCAAAGAATAAAAAATACCTTTCCTCACCCCTCTAGTCCTCTTCCATCAACTACTGTACCTGACATGTCCTCTACCCAACCTGGCCCATGTTTTAAGCCAAACGGGCAAGAAGGAGCAACAGAAAAGCAGTGTATGGAAAGTGGAATAGACAGGGTAGTAAAACACTACTCTCCCCATGACCCATCCACTTAGGTAAGAGCGAGGGGCTGAAACACTGCAGGGGGCTTGGGAATGCTGCCCTACTATTGCTGCTAAATCCAAAATATCACCATGAACAGAGCTCCTACAGTAATCATGCAGCTCACCAAGGGCAGCCAGCCCCACAAACAAACAGTCCACAATCGGGAGCAAAAAGCGATCAGCACCAAATAAATGTAATATGCCAGTGAAGACAATGTCATACGTTTTAAAGTTGCAAAAATCACACATTTATTAGTCTTCACATACAAGAATATAACATCTGGTGCAAAAGAAGTTACAGAGTGCTGTTACAGACAAAACACCCCTAGCACCTCGGCTCCCACAGAGTCTTCAGAAGACTACGTGGGTCAAGCAGGGGGTGTTTTGTCTGTAACAACACTCTGTCTTTGCACCAGATATCTGTTCTTGATGTGAGCAATAAATGTGTGATTTTTGCAACTTTAAAAATATATGACATTCTATATGTTGCTACTAGCATTTCAAGCATCTCTGCTTTCTTAGGTACACAGAACACTGGCATGGGTGACTGGCCCAAGGGGACCAATGACGCACACTTGCGAGGCTGTAGCTCAAGTTACAGTGATGCCAGTTCCACTGTCCAACTCTCTCCCTCTCGTGTTTCCTTTTCTCAGACCTCAATCTCAGCTCTGCATTCTTCCCAATACACACATAGGGATCAGACTGCCATACATGATCCAACCCACACCACTTGGCTTGTTATAATTTAGCATGCCACTTTTTTTACTGTCATCTTTCCACAGTGATTTGGATATGGGCTTAGAAACATGAGGCGGCATACTCTTATGAACTGTTATTGTCCTCTCAAGTGAATGCTACTGTGCAGCTCCTCAACTGCCTGCCACCCCTGCATTATATATGCATTTTTATGACATGTATCCTTTATAATAAGTATTCACTCTGGCTGGTGTCTTATCCACGGTGTAACATTTACCAAGTGGCTTGATAGCAATTAAGAGGTACCACATATTTATGCACTTTGCTACAAGTTAAGCATTGTGTGTTTTAATTTATTGCATCATTTTATTGTCATTTTTGGCCTGTTATAGCCATGCCTAAGGGTATGGTGCCACAGCTCCTGATAAAGGGGTCCATCTCTCTAACGTCAGGGCTCATTGAGCTGATAGTCTGCCATTTACAACTTTTAATAATTTCTTTTTCACCTGTGTGATATACTCTGCACTTTCACCACTGAATTAATCTGAATGCTGAAGTGCTTGGTTTCTGTATTTTTGTTGGACTTTAATTTACAAAGCACCCGGTCTGTGATGAGAGCATTGCAGACTGTGTGCAGTTTGTGGAATAGAGTGGTCTGGTGCCTAAGCTGCCCCATCTGGGAATAAAACAAATTCTGTTCCTCTTATAAACTACCTAATGGGTCCAGTGTCAAACCAAGCAGGGAGTAAAAAATCTGGCCATTTCTCCCAACTATCTAACCTGTCCATTGACCAACATAATCCAAAAATAAAACTATCCCTTCCCATCAACAACTTAACAAATCCTAAACCTAACCTGACCCTTCAAGGATTAAAACAACTGTCTTCCTCCCCCAAACTATCAGCTGGATCTGATGCCCAATCTGGCCATTCAGGGAAGAAAAAAAACATATTTCCCTCTTCCCAAACTTCCTTGCAAGTTCAGTGCCCAACCTCACCCATTGGGAAATAAAAAAAATCTAGCCCTTCCCCACAAATACCTGACTGGTGCATTGTCCAGTCTGGACTATAAGAGAATGAAAAAAGTTATATGGTGGTGGTGGGGGAGTATCTATGTGAATTTGATGCTGAGGGATGAAAGTAATTGCCTGGTGCTTGGTGGACTTAAATCACTTGGTACAGTATAGGAGCATTACTGAAATGCAGTGTTGTTGCATGAAAGCCCTCCTGTGGGCACTCTTTAACAGATATTAGATAGGGTTCTCACATACCTACAATTATAACAATGATACTGGTGAGACATTAAGGCCCACTACAAAAATAAACAAACAAAATAAGAGAAACAATCCAAAAGTGAGGGCCACAGAACATGGGCTGTGAGGGTGGGGACAGGGGAGAGGCGAAAGATGGAAGAACTGAGGCAAATAGAGTCCTAGAGGGACTGAGGGCACTGAAGGTAGACAAGGCACCAGAGCAGGATGGTGTCCACTCCAGGAGTAATGAGGGAGATAGTGGAAATGTTGGTGGAGCCGCTGACAGATCTGTACAGCACCTCACTGGAGTCTGGATGTGTGCTACTGGACTGGAGGATGGCACATGTAGTACCATTACACAAGAGCGGGCCAAGGGATGAACTGAGTAATTATCGTCCGTATGTCTCACCTCCATAGTGTGCAAACTCATGGAAATGATACTAAAGGAAAGACTGGTGTTGTACCTGGAGGACAATGACTTCCAGGGCGTGAGGCAGCATGGGTTTGTTACAGGAAGTCTTGTCAAACTAACCTCGTACAATATTATGACTGGGTGACAGGTGAGCTGGATAAGGGGTCATGCATTGGATGTTCTTTAATTGGACTTCAAGCAAGGCATTTGATTCAGTGCCTCATGGGCAAGTTGGTGGGAAGCTTACTGGTGTAGGGGTAGGGGCAAAAGATAAACTGGATTACAAGCTGGCTGGTGGCAGGCTGCAATGGGTGGTGGTGAGAGGGCTCTCAACTCCAAGGCTGGTGATGAGTGGGGTGCTACAGGGCTCTGTGTTGGGGCCAGTATTGTTTGGAATCTTCATATCAGACATTACACATGGGGTGATGAGCAAGGTAAGTCTGTTTGCTGATGACACTGAAATTGGAGCAGTGGTGGATGGAGAGGAGGGATGGAAGCAGCTGCGGGGACCTACACAAGCTAGAGGAGTGGTCAAAGAGGTGACAGCTGGGGTTCAATGCAAAGAAGTGTAAGGTTATGCACTGTGGGGTGAAGAATCCAAGGAGGAATACTGGCTGGAGGGGTAAACTGGGGACCACTGAAGAGGAGAAGGACCTAGGGGTAATGATAACAGGGACCATGAACAACACTGACTAGTGCAGGAGGCAGCTGTAAAGCGAACAGAATGCTGGGGTGCATAGTGAGGAGGTTTTAGTCCAGCAGAAGAGAGGTGATCTTGCCCTCTGCAGGTCTCTGGAAGGCCGCACTTAGAGTACTATGTGCAGTTTTGGAGGCCATATCTAAAGCATGATATCAGGCTACTGAGAGGGTGAAGAAGAGGGCAACAAAGATGATATGTGGAATGGAGGAGAGACTATGACAGCAGGATGGGATACCTGAATATGTACACCTTGGCGGATAGAAGGGACAGGGAGGACATGATAGAGACATTCAAGTATCTGAGGGAATCAATAAGGATAGGGAAGATGGGGTCTTTGAGTTAAGGAGGAGGAGGGTCACCAGGGGCACAGGCTAAAATTGAGGGGAATATTTAGGAAGGAAATAAGGAGCTATTCACAGAGAGGGTGGTAGCAAAATAGAACGCCCTACCAGAAGGTGTGGTATCATGTAAATCTGTGAATAGCTTCAAAGGGCATGGGACAGGAAACAGGGAGAGTGAGGGTGGGGGTGGCAGTGGGATGACGAAGGGAGGGGTGGGGCAGCTGCAAGCTAGGGGTGTTGGCTGCACACTCGAATAGACTTAGATAGACCAGGTGGTCTGTTTCTGCTGGCACATTTGTATGTTACGTATGTAAAACCTGCATTGCAGGCACTAACCAAAACTTGTTTTTATATGTTTTAAACACGTAAGCCATACTAAGATGTGATAGTTTGTTTTCCAAAGTGTCCTGAGGGTATGTTACAAGGATCTGTTTTATTAACAGTAGTAATGTTGGCTAGTGCACTGGGTAATATATTGTGCTTTTTATGTTAAGTGCAATGGGGTTTTAACTTTTACATGATCAGTCACCTGATATGGGCAGATAGCATCTTTATTTAATGTGGTATCTGAAGAGAGCACCACAACAGTGCAGCCCCTCTAGTGTTGTAATACAGTATGGTGCTGCTACAGGATTATTCTGAAATTCCTGGTGAGGGACTATAACCCATGACTCCAGAGTCATGTGTGAAACACACAGAGCATAGACACTCAGAGGTTAAAATGTATTCTTACATTATGTAGAAAGGACAATTATATCACTGTGTGGTACATACAAATAAATCCAGAGTGGATTTATTAATATTTTATCATAACAGTAATCAGTAATACTATCTGCAGTACATATGAGATCACCTACCAAAAATAAAGCTTTCATGTGTGGACAGTCGATTCAATAATTGTGTGATGTTATGTACTATCTTGTATTTTCAACATAACTAAAATAAAAAAATGAAAATAATCACAGAGTCAAAGTTTATAAAATAATAGCATACAAAGCAACCTTCCTCACCATATACTGTGTGCTGCCTTTATGCTCATGCTTTATGCAGTTGCTAACTATTACATTGCCATTCTGGATATTACAAACTCTCTGTTTTCAAATAATTACTTAATCACCTTCTACACTTTAAAGGAAATGTGCAAATCAAGAACCCTCCTTGCCAGTAGCTTTCCTCCCATTAGTGGGTTTAGTTCTTAAATGCATGTTTTTCTGTATTAAAGAGGTGTGTGGCAGTTCTGACCACTGCCGTCTCCTGAGTGACTACATGGTGGCATACTCTTCCTAACACCACTCTATGCTAATATGCCTTCCCAACTAACGAATGAGTTGGCAGGGTACATTATCTTAGAGCAAGGAATAAAAGTGTGCAGCTGCTCATAAGATGGTGACATGCAGTCTCTTTACATGAAAGTTATGGGTATACGAACATGTGAATATGCCAGCAGAGGAAGGCCTTATGTACAATCCTGTCTGCCTGATGCAGAGGTCATGAATCTTTCATTACATGGTGCTCTCCACCTCCCTGACACTTTGCCCTCCCTTTTACTTTATCCCACCGTCTCTTAAATCCAAGCCCCTAGCAGTAATAACAAGATAAAATAATACTTTAAGGTACTACATATATCAATTCATGCTCTAAAACCATTAATGAGGGGTTGGCTATCAAATTAATTTATGGCTAAAACACGATACAAGCATAGAAAAATGTGGACCTCTTAAATTGGTAGACCATAAGTATGCTGCATAGATACAGGCTTTATAATATGGACAAGAATAATCTCCAGGGATCTGAGAAATAATCTGGCAGCTGGTACACTAGCACCGTATTCTTGTGCAGGAAATATTCCACAGATTTTACGCCCATGTTCTGTGGAATGCTGGTGCAGAGAGAGTGACATCAAGGCTTATCCAAACAAAATCTTTCTCCCACCTGAATTTTTTAGTTTAGACATGAGATACACTCAGTCACGAGTATAGGACTTTAAGTTGCTAACAACAGGCTGAAGGAGATAATCAATAAACCTGTTTAGGTTATCAATAAGCAAACCATTTCCTTATATGATTGGCCTAACAGGGTGAGATGAGATTTCTTATGAGTTCTGGGGAGATAATAAAACACAGCTACAACTGGTCTTTTAACTTTCAAAACTCGTACTCTTGCTGTGTTACTGATCTTTCTGGTAAAACCTCATCTAATATGTCAAACAACTCTAGTTTTAATGGAAGTAAGGGCTACTGGCCAGTTCTTCATAAGGGTGCTATCGCTGAGTAATGAATTATCTGCAGTGCTATAGTCATCCCTGTTCAAAATCACATTCCTCCTTTGCCAGCAGATCACTCTCTCACTGCATCTGTACCTATAGGATAGGTTTCTTTGAAATATTTGACAGTTTTCATTTTCAAGATGTAGCCAATCATGTTTAATCGGGGCATTTAAATGAGACTTCAGGATCAATGACAGCCCTAAGTCCATGCCCATGAAAAGAGGCAGCACATTGTAAAGCAGCATTGATTTAGGCAAGTTGATGATTTTTGCATGTACACTACTTGTGAATAAAATTCACATTTATTTGTCAATCATTGTGTGTGCACTGTTTTTTGTTTCTTGTTTGTGTTATACAAGATACTTTCAGGATGGGTGATCAAGGAGGTGGGGACCACTAAACCTCCTGGGCTGTACAGGATACATTCAGGACCTGTGATGGGAGGTGAGGGTGACCCATAAACCTCCAGGGCTCTGTTAATGCTGCAGAGATGCAAGGGTCCTCTGCAGCAACTGTAAATGAGCTCATAATGGGAATGCAGATGGCCTCTTATTGCCTTGCATGGCCTTTAGCACCTTGCATGTCCAATGAGCTCATTTTCTATGCTTGGGCTATATGTGGCCCAAAGCAGACCTGCCACTATTCCATTTTGATCAGCGCAGTCTCCTGTGGGCTGCCTTCAACCTAGGTCCATGTCATTTAGCACTGTGCCATTGGAGAGTGCTAACCATCTAAATATCTCTCAGAGCAAATCATGCACTATTGCTGGTACAACACAACTCACTGCACTGCAATTGCAGTCCACTCTAAATATGGGATCTATGAAGCTTGTTTTGAAATCATTGCAGTCAATATTTTATGCTCACAAATGATTTTAATGAACAGCACATGAGATTAAACTGTAAGTCCTCTTCTTTCTATATCAGTAGTGTAGAAGTTCCAACCACAGTATAAGCTTAAACACACTATTCCACCGATTTGCCTCAGCACTGTTTGGGAGGGACACCTGTAGTGAGTAGCAAGGTTTCAGACTTCATGACAATTCAGTCCTTAACTTCACATGTGACTGAAAATAAAGTAAACAATTATTACAGTGTTTTTAAAACACTGTTAGATTTATGAACAGTTTCTCCCAAGTCATAAATTGCCTCATTAAGCACCGTGTCACCACATGATATTAAATCAACAATCTACACATTTCTCCTTTCTGCCAGCTGCCAAACTTTCCTAAAATACACTTTTACCTGGTATTTCCTTTATCTGTTTGTTCGTTGAACCATAAAAAGAAAGGCAAGTATAGTATCTACAGTATTCATTTTCATATCTGAAATGTTAAGTTAAGTCATAACGTTAAATGAGCACTGTAGGTAGGATATTCGAACATTTAAGTAGGTGCTTATGCAGGTAGTGAGTGCTAAATACGTTTGTGACTGTTCAGCGGTTGCTGTCCCATATTGGATTTGCAGTGTAGTGAGTACAGTTCTGTCTGCAATTGCTAAAATCACTGTATACATCCGGCATGCAAATGAGGTCCTTGACCATCTATACTAAATGCAGTCACATATTCTAGGTATTTATCTTCTGCAAACTATTTGCATGCAATTGTAAATGGAATGCCCACAAAGGCAGGCAGTAACCAGTCACAAATCACCACAGGGTTGCCAAACACCTTCAAAGGGAGCTTCAAATTCAGCAGGCCCTGTGTGAGACACACCTAGTGACACATCATGCCACTGCACTAGTTGCTGCTGGAAATCAGCTAGGATTTGGTCCATGCCTAGACATATGTGAGCCACCGACACAGGCAGGTCCCAAGGCCACATGCCCATAACAGTACACAAACCTCGTTGCACCTACCTGGAACTGTATGACCAACAGATAGTGGACTGGTACTAGCTAGACTACAGCAACATCCATGAACTGTGTGACATACTTCAGGAGGACTTCCAGAACACCAAAGCCAGGAGTCAGGCATTGTCAGTGGAACTCAAGGTACCAGTTGCACTGTGCTTCCTATCCACTGGGATGTTCCAGGTGCCTCTGCAGACACCATGAGGATCACACAGTCAGCAGTGTCCCATCTATTAACCTCATTCCTAGATGCTCTAAGAGGTGTGAGGATTATATCATGTTTCTGTCACTGGAGTAGAGATGAGCAACTATTCAGGCAATCTAATGGGTTGCTCCTATGTCCAATATTCTGGGAGCAGTGAGACTGCACCCATGTTGCCATTAAGGAACCATCTGGGAAGGTGGAGAAGACATTCATCAACAGAAAAGGCTTCCACTACTTAAATGTCAAGGTGGTGTGTGATGGTAACTACCTCATCATGAATGTAGTTGTGAAATATCCCAGTGATACTCATGATGCCTTCATCTGGCACACCTCCTCCTGTGCTGGATGTTCGAGACCAGGCAGTTGAGAATGGATGGCTACTCTATAAGTATAGCCTTCCTTCCCTAGCACACAAACATCATATGTTGTTTACCTTCCTCTGCAGGGGACAGTGGATACCCCTGCGTCCCTGGCTGATTACACCATTCCCTGACGCAATCTGACAGTGGGTAGCATTACAGTGAGGCTCATTGGGCCACATGCAACATCACAGAAAAGGTATTTGGGATTCCCAAGCTGAGGTTCCTATGCCTGAATCAGTTTGTGGGTCTCTGCAGTACAGTCCTAAGAAGGTGAAAAATATATTCATAGTCTTCTGCATCCTCCACAACCTTGCGGTCCAACATGGGATACCTATGCACATCCCTAAGGGTGACACCATGGATAGTGATGGTGAGTCAACCACAGCAGACCAGCCACCAGTCCACTATGACAGGCATGGGCACATAATGGTCAGACAGTCCTGGAGGTAAGGGACCACCTGATTGAGCAGAACTTTGCAGACAGAAGGTAAGACACAACAGAATAGTGCACTACATAGACTGTTTCCCAAAGCAAACAAAATGTATATTTACAAAATGGAAAATGGTGCACAATTACTAAGAATGGTGAATAGGGCAAGGAAAAAATAAACAGATTGCAAAACAGAAATGAAGTGTACCTGACATGGGTGTGGTGGGAAATTCAATTGGGTAATAGAGCACAGGGAAGGAAAAACTTTAAAGACAGTGCACTTGGCATTGAGAGGTATTGCATGGGGTAAGGCAGCACAGGAAGGGAACAAACATAAATAAAGTGCACCTAACATGGGAGAATTTCATGTGGTATGGCAGCACAGGGAAGGGAACACATGTAAACAAAGTGCACCTGGCACAGGGAGAACTGCATGGTGGAAAGTTGCAATACATCAAAATGTCCTCTGTGCTCCCTACAGTATATGTTCAGCGCAGTGGGTTTCACCACAGTGGTCCTAGCAATGGTGTTGACATACCACTGCACCCACAAGCCCCATTGCCATGTGTTGGATGTTCATGGGGAGCTCTGTCCTCCATTAACCCTTGCCAACAGGGACCATAGTTGGACTTGTACCATGCCCACAGCATCTGTCGATATACAGGCTCATGGCTGTGCCAGGAGATAGCCCAGTGGAGGTCACATGGCTAGGCCAGGATGCAGTGGAGACCACTCTTACCCCTGCATTGCTTACCTCTTGTGCTCTGATACTTCTGCACCTGCAGCTCAGGGTTTCCTGGCACATCGCCTGGCATCCTCCACCATGTGGTTTGGGGACATTGCCTGTGATTTTCCGCCACAATACTGCAGGTCAAAAGATCTGACTGATCCACCTGTGCAACAGCAATGCACAACAGCAGGCTAACATTATGGAAAAGATGATCTGAATGCAATCTTTGCAGTCCACCAATGCCTGCACCTGTCTCTCTCCCAGCTCATGCACCTCGGCTGTCAGTGCCAACAACTCCTGTGTCAGAGACTTGTTGGCCTCCACAGTGCCCCTAGTACTTTTCTTTGTTGTGTCCATATGGCGGGACCCAGATGCTGGAGACTAGTGCCATTGTCTTGATGCCCATTTGTGTCTGAGGGAAGGTGACTGTGAGTCATGCCTGTGCTGTGTGTCTCCTCCGCTGCTGTGTGGATTGGCTGGACCAGAGATTTGTACTGTGTGTGTTTCTCCTATTGCACTTCCATCCCTCATCCACTTGCACCTTAGGGCAGCTCAATCTTCCCAATCTCAGTGTCAGAGAAGAGAAGCATTGTGTTGTCCTCCCCTGTTCCTCCTCCTGCCTTCCCTCCCTATCCTCACCGGACAAATCATTCTCCTCAGAATGTCTGTCCATGTCATCCTCAAGTCATCTGGGCTACAGTCGCTCTATCATCTCCATCTGGTGGATCTGGAAGAAGGGTAACACAGCGTCATGTGTCACAAATTGGACAAGAGCACAGCTGTGCAATGCACAGCCAACCACTCAAATCAATGCTACAGTTTAAAGTCAGACTGCAGGCACTAATGCCATTCAGACCCCATGCACACCGGAACACCATGCATGCACTGACATGTGGTGAGAGGCCAAAAGCACCATCACCATGTGCACTGCCCATGCTGCCCATGTGCTGCCCTGACCACTGCCACATGATGGTCTTAGTGTTTGGTAAATGTATACTGTGTCATATTCCAGTGGTTCGCATCACTGCCACTAATAATATAGTAAGTAATGCTAAGAAGAATGACTACATAGTTGATACAGCTGTGTTCATGTACTCACCCTAGTGCATGCTTGTGGCCATAGAGTCAATGCTACCCTCCACACCTTCCATCTGATGGCTTCCAAGGATGACTGCAACTAGTTACTCCTCTTGTGTGAAGATGCTCTGAATTTGGGGAGGCACCAGTGGCATGCAGGTCCTGTGTGGCCATGACAAGTTTCTCCTTTGTGCACCCCTAAAGTTGTAGAATTGTTTCCTATCCTGCTCGGTCATGTGCCCACCTCCACTCAGCATTTACTGCCTCTGCTTCTCCTTGCCATGCTGTAGTGCAGCATCATGAGGAGATGCTGGTGTGGAACTACTCCTCTCTTGCCAGTCATTCCTGACAAGACTCAATGTTGGAAAGACAGTTCTGAATACAATGCACAATACAAATGATCACGACACACACAGCACAGTATGCCCCCATGTGCACCTGAAAGCTGGCGCTGATGTGTTTGGTGGGGACATACAGCATCCCTGCAATGCCCACATGCCATGGTATGTATGCCTACAGGCCTAGCCACACCTGGACCCCTGCATGTATCCTCATGCAATATGCAGTCTGTCAGAAAGGATAACTAATGGACTGAACTACACGTGTCTGTGACTAATGGGTGTGTCCCACATACCAATATGCAAAATAATGTTAACAGACAGTACTGAACAGGGCATAGACTACAGATATATGGATACAGATCATGTTACAACATGTCGCTTCTGGTATTAGGACACAATACTGACATGAATACTGTACTGTGTGACCATGCATACATGGTAACACAGACGTTGAAACATGTCAGGGGTCACAAATGCTGGCCGTACAATGCACTTGCTATACACACAGGACCTCCTTAAAATTAACATCATTTAAGTTTGTCATTTTGTTTTTAACCAAAGTAGTGCAGGTACAACAATATGAAATGTGCTGTTCAGTACTGTATGGTCTTCAATACATGCCCAACTGTAGTTTACATGACTAAACATGTCTCTTCTTGGCCTTTTTCCATTCATTATTGTTTCTTGGGTACTATTCTGCAAACCATAATTATAGCACACAGCACGGATGGAAAAGTGCACAGTGCCTGTGGGGAAGGTTACAAATGCTCTTTGTTCAACTTACCTTTTTCAATGGCATTTTCTCCCTCAGAGTACTCTGCATGCAGCTTCTCCGGCCAGCTATTTTAACAGAGTACATCTGCACCCTTGGGAGTGTTCCCTTTATAATAGCAAGTAATGAGTGCATATTGACATGCAAATCAGTTTTTGCACCTTGAATCATAGAGTAGACTCATTAGCATGTAAACTTCTAATATATGGCTATTTGTGCCTGTCGCTAATATTGTACTTGTGATTACAAATGCCATGTGTGCTACATTTTCTGCAAACACAAGCATTTGGTCTCTGCACCCTTTGATGTCATTAAGGCATTGATGATGACATGAGGTACTTTCTGCAAATGTACTTGCTTGTGATCACATTCAACTACAGTGTCGATTGCATACAACAGGGAAGTGAATTTCCAGTGCACGCGCAAGTGTGTGGTGGCATGCATGTGGTGGCAACAGGAGGAAGTGCGCTGTGTACATAGACAGGCAGTTGGGCATTAAAAGAAAAATGTCAGGCAGTAGAAGAAGGGTGCCTGAGGAGGTGAGGGTGAGGTACTGGAGATTCAACAACAGGAAGGTGAATGTCTTGATGAGGAGGTTCTCATTAAAGAACTAATTCTAGTTGGGGATTCAGTAAGGGATGTCCCAAGGGCTGAAAAGGCCTGTATATGGGAGACAGTGTTCAGGAGCATCACCTGGGTCCAGGGCTTGTTACAGACACCTGCACAGTGTGGCACAGCTAGGATGACTGGACCCAGCATGAAGGTGAATGCCTGCCTCTAGGCCAGTAAGCCCCTCCTGGACTCACTCTGCACCACTCTTTATAGCAATCTAAGTTGTCAAGCACTTGTCTCATGCCTCACCTCTCTCTGTTGCACATTTCTGTAAAGCTTTGCACTAATAGCTTGTATCATCCTGCCTTTGTCCTTACTTATGCTGCTGTATTACTACTGCATTGTATTACCTTTCAATTTTTTACCATTGCTTGTACTATTGTATGATTGTTGCCCTTTTTGCATGTACTATCCCTAGGCGCATATGGAATCAAGTGGTACTCAGTTCAGCATGCCTTCCTGGTAAAACTCTTAAATAAATAAATATCTCCTTGCATAGCATGCAGCTTGATGGATATGGCTAGGTAAGGCAATGTCATCTGTTACACTGTCTGTACCATATGGATGCAGCTGTTCTGATGGCTTCACAAACACATGGGCTGTAACAACAGTTGAGGACTGTTGGAAAGCAATACTTATTGATTACTGTGATTGTGTCTAACAGTGTGGGGTGTATATACTGTAGGTATAAATACCAGTGACACCCTTTAATACACAGACTCAATCCATGTTTTAAATGCCAAAATAACTGTTACCGTTATTATGATATTTTATTTTACTTTCGCTTCAGTTCCGTGTAGTGCACTACCTCATTGGCTATCATTATGTGTATGGGTGGGCTGATCAGTTCCAGAAACATGGCAGCTCCATTTCATAGCTAGGATCTGTACTGTTCAGTTGCCTCTGTTCATGCTCATTCTGGATTATTAACTTTGCTGTATTTATCTGGTTGTTTCTGCCTTACAGTTAAAAATGTATCTGAGTCGATCCTGGAGTTTGTCAGATTTGGGAGACCATGAGTGCAATCTGGAATGGGCTGCGGCTAACTACCTGCAGCGCCACTTAAGTGCAATTCCACACTGTAAGTTTAAAACAAAAACAAGAAAAGAATGTCCCTACTGGGAGACAGAGAGGTGTGTGTGTGTGTGTGTGTGTGTGTGTGTAAGTGTGTGTTTTGTGTGGGACTGAGCAATGCACTGACTCTTGCAGTAGTAATTATAAAAATAAAGTATAGATAACTGTGTGTCTATGAAGTTTTTTACACCCTCGGTGTCTAATGACCTAATAAACCTTTCGAGCTTTGCTTTGGAGGTTAATGGGTCAACATGTAAAAATTATAACACACAGTCTCCTATGCATTATTCTCTTACATTGACATTCTGTACAGTACCATAGCTTTATACCTGCAATTCATGTGGATAGTACTATTGCTGGAATACTACATGGACGTGTCCTAGCCCTAGTATGCACCATCATTAGGCATGCTTATTCAGACCGGTGGACCTGTGCTCCATGGAAGCTGCACATCCCTCCCACTGGGCAGGTTATATGCTATATTTAGAACAGCTGCATTGATTCATGATCACAAACAACATAAACATTCTGAGTGTCTCAGCCAGCCTTTCAACCTGGCTGTGATAAGCCATGTCCATAGATTATGCCATCACTCAGTGATGGACAAGTGTACTGTGTCCCATTAGCTGAAGACTCCTATCCCTTCTGCCTTATAGAACAACAGGTCAGGACATGGTTGGTTAAGGCACAGAGTGTGTACATGATGGGGCTCTACATATTATGGTACAAAGCTGAGCAGTCCACTTTCAATGACTGGGTCTTAGCTACTATCATATGTACCCTGAAAACAGTGAGTCTGTCTTACACCTGCGGCCATGGACAGCTACAGTATGCATCAAGTGTGACAATTCCGGCAGTGTTTATACCACAGGGTAGTATGGTGTACACTATGCCTGATGTCCAACTGTGGGTCCTCCACAGGAAGTCATACAGTGTGGTCACCATTTATGTGGGCAGCATGTTCATATCCACACAGCTGTATGTACACTAGTGCCAGTGTTGATGGATTACATACTGTACCAGACATGGCCCTATGCCTGTGCATGTCTGTGCAGTGCTCTGTGTTAGATGCAATCTGTGGAACACAGGTACACCTGGGCACCTGCTGTACCTCTCAGTACCTGTCATTCTCTTACAGTCTACTGTCTCTGTTCCATTCTCCACTGGTATAGCAGCAGGGAACAGTGACGCACAGACAGGGAAGAGGTGTAGCCAGAATGGGTGTACCCACATCTCAAGTGACAGTGGCTGGACTCACCCAATGAGGAAGAGGGCCCACAACAGCCACAGGCAGGGAGATAATAACCAGACAGAGAGGGCAACAGCCAGTCATGCAGAGGCTATGAGACATCAGAGGACCATCCCAGGTGGGGACCTGCCAGCAAGGCCACATAAGGTGGCATTCCCAGGTATGTCCCCATTTGTCTACATATTACACAATCTGGTGCACCATATGGATGCTGTTTACTGTACATTCATCACACATGAGGCAAGCAGATTCCTTGGCTATGCATGTCTGCTGACATGTTGACACTTGTGTGAGTGCGAGCATTGGCATGATGTTCACCATCCAGCATGGTTGCTTTCCTTATACATGGTGCACTCACTGTGTTTCATCAGATATCCATTACTGATGTCTATCTCCCACTATCTGTCCTGCTCCTCATGTGTGATGCACTACACTGGTGTATGCATGGTGTCTGTGTTGTCAACTGGCCATATCCATGGGAGTGTGGCAACATCGTGGGTCATGGGATATGGCGTACATGTCAGATCTTATTAGCTACTGCCATCTGAGTGTGCAGTATGGTGCAGGACTTACCATGGTCCCTGTGCTGAACTTGTTACATATATACAGTGTAAGGGGCCCTGCCACTGCACACATCACACAGAGGCCATATACATCATGATCACTAATGAACACTTCATCATGGTGTTCCAAGGACATACTCCTGCTATGCTTGTGTGTCTTGCACATGGGTGTCATATGCACCATGATGCTTCCCTGCCATTAATTGTGTTCAGTTTGTCCATAGTGGTGTGAATGCCCCTGTGGTAGTTGTGCAACTGTTGATTTGTACTATGGTGATGCTGGTGTATACTGGTGAATGATTACTTTTTGTGCATTGCTTAGTGTATGTTGAGTACCTCACTCTACAACAGACTTAGATTAGTATAATGAATACATAGGTAACCACCACTATGCATTCTACAATGCCTGTGAGCCAATGCCATGTCTGGTGGTGGTACAGTACAGTTGCATAGTCTGGTGGATGCATGTCACAATGCCTTTGGTCAGTTACCTACCACCCACCCTGTGCATCACTGCTGTCACCTGTGTCACCTGAGTCACACACAATACTGTTGTCACAAACACTTGTGACACGTGACATGTGACATCTGAAATGTGCATGTCATCTTGTGGACCCATATATACTAAGGAATCATACTAAGGATGTAACAAAAGGCAACATAGCCCATATAATCTCCATAAATTACATATAGTAGGTTACATTTTTATGTGAAAGCAGGAATCTAGTCTGTTTTTAAACATATTTTTGTTCTGACTGATAATAACTGTTATTGGCAGACTGTTCCATGGGTTTACAATTCTCTGCAAGAAAAGAATGCCCTTTCTTGACTTAAATTTATCTCTCTTCAGTTGAAGTGGCTGACCTCTGGTGGTAATAGCTACTTGTTTAAAATCAAACCCACATTGTATTGTTAAGATGGGATCATTAATACTGTCCTAGGAAATAGGAGGTCTCCCTAAGCCAGCAGTGTTACAAGGATATTAAATTAAATTTGGAAAGTCTTTGACATGTCACAGATTTTTTCTAGGGCAGACAAATTCCGTTTTCTTCTTCAAGTCTTTCTAGTCTAAGTATGTCTTTCTGTATGTAGGGCTCCATAACTGAGAGACATATTAAAATGAGCCTAACATAGGCACTGTATAAGGGAAGCAGAATATCTGGATCTTTAGATGTTATGTTATGCTTGATTGCCCACCAAATTTTATTAGCTTTACTAATAATACCTGTCATATGAAGGTCGAATTTTAGATCTGAATCAATGGCAATATCGAGATCTTTCTCACTAACCTTACTAGTTAATACTTCATTACACAAGTAATATGAGTTTCTGGGATTATTTATTTATTTATTTATTTATCTGTTTAGTTTTTGTTGACCAGGTAAGTGCACTAGACAAATCCTGCCTATTTTCAGGCACGACCTGGGAGGGGATACAGATGAATGCCAACTGACCTTGAACCAGATTAAGCTGTTGGTGGTATTTTTTTAGTGAATGAGGGAAATTTGGCCAGGACATGGGGAAATTCCCTACTCTTTTCGACAAGTGCCATGGGATCTTTAACATCCACCTGAACTACCACCAATCCAGGCAGATGGGACCTCGGTTTAACGCCTCATCCGAAAAGACGACACCCTCAGAAGTGCAGCACCCTCTCATGCTGCACTACAGTGTCAGTACTGGGATATTAACTCATGCCAGATGTGGGAACTGAACCCACAGCCCCTGATCTCCTGGCCTCAGAGGTGAATTATGTTTTTCAAAGTGTAAGATACTACATTTGGAAGTATTAAAACACAGTCCCCATTTGATGGACTAAGCCCTAGGGCATCAATATCCTTCTGCAGTGCCTCAATTTCCTTAGAAGTACTGTAAGCATTAGTAATTTTGCAATCATCTGCATATTTAATGATTATACAGTTTAGGTTATGTAATAGGTCAGAGACAAAACTTGGAATATAACCGGGCCAACACGAATCCTTGAGGGACACCGCTCTGTACTGGAAGCCAAATTGATTTATTGCCGTCAATAATAACTCTGCATTCTATCTCTTAACCAGTTGAAAATCCATTGTATAATCAAGGAACTGATACCATGTTTCTGTAATTTATAATTTAATGCCCAGTGTGGCATAGAATCAAAAGCCTTTTTGAAGTCAAGAAATATTACATCACTAGGAATTTTATTGTCAAGACTGTCACTGATACATCATAAAACTTAATAGATTGGTTGAACAAGAATATCCCTTAACAAACCCATGTTGATTTGTATCAGTATCTGCTAGAGATGGAGTTAACAAATCCTTAATTATTCTTTCTAATATTTTACAGAAAATCTGAGTTATACTGATGGGAGATAATTATCAGGGATACCTCTGTCCCTTTTTAAATTGAGGTGTTACATTCACCTTCTTCCAGTCAGACGGGACATGACCTGAGTTAAGGCTTGTTTCATAAATGATCTTTAAGGGTGAACATAAGTGATCTCTCATTAGAAGTATGATGTCACCTGATATGCCATCTGGATATGGTGAGGAACCTTGTTTAACATTGTTTAGTTTTTCCTTAATAATATCTAAAACTGTCATGCTCTAGACATAGGTTCTTCCTCAACATCTTTCATGCTTGTAGATTTATTATAAGCTTTACAGAAATGAGTTAAGTAAATGCACCATATCTTTAGGATCAGAAATACCAGCTAAGTGGTCCAACTTTGCATTCTTGTTTCTTAATAGAATTCAGATAGCTAAATAGAATTTTATTATTCCCTTTGGGGCTTATAAGGAGATATATTTTCAGTTTCTAGTTTGGCTTTTCTGATTTCCTTTTAAAATTTCTTTTGAATTTTTTTTTAAATAGGCGGGTTCTTGCACACTTTTTAGTGTTGTATCTTTGAACATTTGTTTTCTTCTTTTCATCATTCTGACCAAATTACCAGGTAACCATCTGGGATTTAAACTAAGTTTTCTTTTCTTTACTTTGGATAAACCTTGTTAGCTGCATCCAGAATGATCATTTTGAATGAGTCCCTGTATACCATCAATATCTGAGCTGTTTAAATGTTTAACCCAGTTGATGTTAGCTAGGTAATTATTTAAGGCAATTTTGTCAGCTTTGTTATAAGCAAAAACTTCTGTCAGGTTTACTGAATGTTCACATAAAGTACCTAAATCAAATGTAACAGTGCAATGGTCACTATTCACTATAGGTGCAGTGATCTTACAGTTGTATATTCTTAGAGGTTCACTCTAGGACAATGTTGATAATGTTATTTCCATGCATTGGGGATGTAACATACTGTGCTAAGTTTAGTTCTTCACAGAAATGTAAAAACTCTTAGAAGCCTGGGACTTAGAAGATTTGTTTGCCCAATCAATATCTCTGAAATATATTTTGCCCATGAAAATAATATTTCCTTATCTGCAGCAGATACCACTTCTGCCAGAATCTCATTTAGTGTTGACCTCTGTGAATCTGGGGTCTGTAGCAAAGCCCTAGTTTAACACTGTTATTATCTAGGCTTTTAAACTAATCCAAAGTGACTCAACATAATGTGGTGCCTTTTTAATTTTGTAGGAAACATCACTTGCATTTAGGGAAGAATTAACGAACAGGGCAATACTCCACCTTTCTATTTTCTCTACTCAAATGAAACAAATGTAGTCTGGAATAAATTTTTCCCAAGCAGTGTCATTTGGCCACCAGGTCTCTGTTATACCAGTGATGTCTGGATGGTCTGTTTTGATCCTTATAACTAATTAATCAGATTTATTACCTAGACTATGAGTGTTTAAGAGTAGAAATTTTAATTCACTCTTTATGTAATTGTTATGGGTACAGTGACTACCTGAAAGGGACTGGAACCAATTTTTTCCCCAACTCTACCAGTTTAAGTTAAAGAAGGTACACGCTCTATGGAAATGATGGCAAAGTTCTTTTATATCATATTTGTTGAGATGGAGTCCATCCCTTGTGAACAAATTATGGTGTTCCTAAATGTGGTCCAGTGAGTAATAAAAATAAAGTTTTCATTTATACACCAGTTCTGTAATCTTACATTAATCTGTGCAATGGTGTTGCTTTTTTCTGGTTTTGCATGGGGTATAGGTAGAATACCAGAAATGAAAACGCTACAGTTTTTTTTTTTATTTAAGGGTTTTCCCAATTCAATGATGTCATAACAGAAATATTTTTCATGAGAATATCCCACGTTGTTTGTACCAACATGAATAACAACATTAGATGGTTGAGACACCAAGGTGTCAATTCTAGACTTAATGGCCTCAGTTTTAGGCCCAGGAAGCAGTTAACTGAAGTGCAGCTGTAATTTTCAGTACAGAGCAAAGAGTCCATATATTTAACAATTGAGTCCACAATAACAATGGTGGGCAAAGCATCAGATTTCTCTCACAACTGAATGGGTCAGCTTCATTCTGTATGGTTACTAGCGGTTCAAATCTGTTATTAGTGCAAATGGGCTGACCATTTGGGTAGCTAGAGGCAGTGCATACAAGATTTGGAGGTTGTAGAATGTCAGCCCTTCTTCCCTTTTAAGTTTCCTTTTGGGAGAGATTCCCAACCATCATCAGTCTCCTGGTCATTATTGAGATCCTGCTTCTTTTATTAGAACTATAACTACAGTTCTGATAGGAGGCATGGACTTCTTTTGCTAATGGGACATCACTGATAAAATCTTGACTACTTGATCTGTTATATGTTGATTCTCTTGAGGTATTGAATTCACATTACCAGTCAGCAAAGAAATGATGGGCCTAGTTTGTAAAATGCTGTCCTGTAATGGACTGCCATTTGAAGCTCTATTTGAGGTTGGGAGTGGTAGGAAGAATTCTCACCATACTATCCACAAAATTCTCTAACTCCCTAGGTTGGAGAACCATGGTGCCACACAGCAATACCCACAGTACCACAGACACACTACCACCCATGTGGGTGAATATGTTCTCAGTCTACACAGTCATTAACAGGACCTGCAATGTGCATGCCTGGATCTGGCCATGTCCATATGTGCTGCTCTGTACAGTACAGGTGGGTTGTCTGGTACATGCATTGTATGCTGCCCCACAGAGGGCCATTGCCACAGTATACATGCTTGTTGTACCTTGTAGACCAAATGCTACAGGTCTGTCCCCATGCCACCTGTGGCACACATGCTTTTTGTGTTTTCTTTGTTGTCCCGGTGCTTATCCATGACTAAGGATAAGGATGAGAGATGAGGCAATACAAGCTATGGCACGACAGACTCTACACCACATGCGGGGTATGCATACCCTGCCTGTGGAGGCTACAGATTTCATGCAAAAATCTGCAGGTCTGCTGCAGGAATCTACAGGTCTGCTGTGGGACATTGCAGCATGACTCAGATATCCTGTCACACTAAGGTTCATATTAAGGAGTAAGACGAAAAGAAGTCTGTTGCCCATGTGTGCCTGCCAATTACCCATAATAGTACAAACTGTTACCTTCTGAAATATAAGTTTCTAGTCCTTTTTGAACTGTTTTTATCTTTGCTAATTATGAGCTCAGTTGGTAGCTTATTCCATGGGTTTATCACTCGGCATAAAAAGGCCTTTCTATTTGTTGTGTAGTACCTTTTGGTCATGTAAAGAGGGTGTGCCCTTGTGCCTAGATTATCATTTTTAAATTCAAAGTTTAACTCATTTATCAGATAGGTATCCTGCATGATGTCATAACAAAGAATCATGTCTCCTCGTATTCTTCTAGTTTGGAGTTACATAAGGTTTAATTTTTTAATTGCTCATTGTATGATAAGGCACTTTAGCTATTAATCATTTTTATTGTACGCCTTTAGATTTTTTTATATTCTCAGTTGCTTCCTTATGTGATATCCCCACGCTTGACTTCCATAGTCCAGATATAGTCTAACATATGAACTATTTAATGGCATTATTACAGTTTCATCTCTACTTCTAAAGTTTATTTTGATGGTCCATAGTACCTTCTTTGACTTGCCAATTTGAGCATTACAGTGTTTGTCATGAACTAGCTTATCCATTATTATGATTCCTAAATCTCATTCTTCCTTAGTTTTCTTAATGGAACTCCATTTAAATAATATATGTTTTCCCTATTGTGCCACCCCAGATGCATCATACAGCATTTATTGCTTTGAAACTCAACCACCAGGTGTTAATCCACTCAGATATATTATCTAAATCTCTGTAGAATCATTATGTTTTCTAATGTTTTCACCTTTCTGGCTAGTTTTGTGTCATTAGCATATTTACTTAGCCAGCTTGTTGTTTGTATCCCCATATCTGACATGAATAATTGAAATAGCAAAGGATCAAGGACAGACCTTCTGGGACCCCACTGGTCACAGCAATTTTGTCAGATAAGTATCAATTTATGCTATCCCTCTGACTTCCACCTGTCAGCCAAATCCTGACCCATCAAATAATCCTGTGGTCTATATTAATATATATATATATATATATATATATATATATATATATATATATATATATATATATATATATACATTTATATTATTGCTCTATGTGGCACTTCATCAAAGCCTTTAGTTTGGTCCTAGAAGATACAATCCACTGGTATACCATTATCCAAAAATTTTGATATTTTTCATAAAAACATAACAAATTTGTAACTCATCACCATTCTGCAGTAAACTCATGCTGCTCCATATCCCTGTGTTGGTACTTTTCTATGTGCTGATTTACCATATCTTTTGGAATGACTCCATAATTTTTCTTGGTACCAAGATTAAACTAATAGGCCTGTAATTTTTATAATCGGTTCTGCTGCCTTTTTGTGGCCAATAGCCAGTCATCTGGGATTTCGTTATTGAAAGCACTCTGTGATACAAAATAAGCAACAGTTTTGCTATCTGTGGAGATAATAATTAAAAATTTGGGGGAGATTGTTTCTGGTCCTGCATAGTTTGTCATTTTAGAGCCTTGATTTTTTCATTAATTTTGTCAATACTGATTGTAATATCTTCTGTTTCCTGAGATTTCTCCTATGAATGGGTTGTTATCTTCGAATACAGTCCCAGATAAGTTATTGAATAGTTCTGCCATTTGTTTGGGTGCATCTATTTGCTGATTTTTCCTTCTATCATGCACAGATCATTATTTTGTTTTCTTAATGAGTTCACATACCCATCAAACATTTTGTGTTTTCCTTGATTGCTTTCTGAGTGATGTATGTATCCATTTGATGTTTATTTTCTTTATTTTATTTTTGCATAGTTTTGGATTTTTAGATAACTTTCCCAGTTTTGTTCTGTTTTATTTTTATTGTATTTATAATAGAGCTTGCACTTTTTTAAGTCTTTTCAGACTTCTTGTGAACCATTTTGTTTCATACCTTTGCTATTATATTTCTTAATTTTGTTGATATGACTATCACATGTTGTATCTACATGCTTCTTAATTATGTTCCACATTTCATTGGCTGATTTATCTTTTAGATCTCTTTCCCAATCTATTCTTGATAGGTCTGCATGTATCATATATCTGTCTGCAGATTTGAACGTATATATTTCTCTGCATCCCTTGCATATTGTCTGCAGTATAGCTTAGAGATTAAAGGAATGAGGTGTGAACAGCTTGATACATCCAGCAGACCAGACCTGAGTTTGATTATCACAAGCTCCACTTGCATACTGTGTGACTATGAGCAAGTCACTTAACACGAGTGCCCCCAGGTCGCCCCTGAAAACAGGCACTTGTGGCTAGTGAGCCTTACCCAGTTACCAAAGACTAAAATAAATAAAAAAATAAATATTGAGATATATTCCTTGAGCTGAAATGTTACACTATTATGGTTGCTATTTCCAAGTGGTGCCGAAATGCTGCAGTCTGTAATACTTATGTCACTAGTACTTAAGATTATATCCAAGAAATTTTGCCTATTGTCGGGGCTTTTACATGCTGCTTTAGACCCAATTGTTCCATTTTTCTTAAAAAGGAGATGCTGTTATAGCAGCCTGTGCTCTACTGGGTGGGATTTATGTGTGCAAGCCTCGTATCCCATCCACAGAGCTCCTCACCTGTGGACAGGTGTGCACTGCTGGTATTCCCCAATGGTGCAACCTGTCTGCGGGCATGGGCAGCACTCTGCGAGGTGGGAGGAGGTGGAGTCATGGACCCATGAAGTTATCCAATCCCTTGTGCAGTGGGGAGTGCATTGGCTGTGCTCCCCCAGATGTTCGGACAACCGTGGCCATGGAGGTGAGAGGTGGGTAGTTCCACTGGCCATGAGGTGCTCCTGATTGGACAAAGAGGTATGGGATTGGTGCCATGGGGATGTGTTTGGGGTGATTGCCCAGTCCACCACACCACCCAACATGCGAGGAGCTGCAGTGGCAGGTGGGTGAGGGTGGGTACCTGCAGTTCTGAGGTCAGTGCCCCCATATGTATGTGTGTGTATGTGGAGAGGGAACTTGGCATGCACAGGGATGGTGGAAGCGGTGCTGGTTTGGCAGCCACTGGCTGTGTTGGTGGTGGTCCCCTTGGTGTGGGATGGATGTGTGGGTGCATAGGGGACTTACAACAGGGTTTCCCACATACCAGCAGCTCCCCTACACCCCCAGGTACACAGTACTATGGCTTTGTGCATGCTGTGTGGTAGTTAGCACACCTCCTGCCTGTCCCTTTATGTTGCGGTCCACGCAGGAGGATCAGGTGCATGGGGCTGTGCATCTCCTTCATGCATCCCATGCAGGGGCACAATGGCTGAGGGTGTCTCTGCTCCTCGCATATATGGCAGAGGCACTCCATGTTTTAGAGTATAGGGCCCATAATTAGTAGCTGTCATTTTGTCCCACTGTATATCACCAAAGTTCAAATCACCCAGATAAATTACTTGACTCATCTGCACAAGCTTTCTGTTTCATAGTTTATTGTTTCCAATGTGTCATTTTCGCTCTTTGGTGGTCTGTACCATATTCCCATTATGATTTGTTTATCTCTTGATGATTCTACCTTTAACCAGATTGTTTATGTTGTGCTGCCTTCATGTTTTATTTTTTGGAAATGTGTCCAGATAGTATGTGGTTTGATATATAAGCTGCCAATCCCTCTCTCATCTCCTGTTTTCTATCCAAATGAAATAAGTTGTATCCTGGTAACTCTTTTCCCCATTCATCTTTTTCTGTATCCTGGTAACTCTTTTCCCATTCATCTTTTCTGTTGACCAAGTCTCTGTGACAAATACCATGTTGGCCTTTCCATTTGATTTTAATAGTACTTCTAACTCTTCTTTTTGTTTTTAAACTTCTAGCATTTATTATGTAGCAGTGTAAATTCCCATCATGTGTTCATTTTCAGTTGGTTTATTTGTGATTTTGCTTATTTTTCTTTCTGTTTGACTTCTCTATCCCACCTCTGAAATTAGTTTAAATTATCAGCAGAAACATTCATTGTTATCATGGTAGCTAAGGTTTTTGTGCCTGCACTGCTCAGGTGCAGGCCATCTTAGCATATAAGTGCTTCTGTTTGAAGAAAGTGTCCCCATGTATTTATAAAACTGATTCCTTCCTTTTGCATCTATTCTCCAGTCCTACATTTATTCTTTGACTAGTGTTGTTTTTCCTTATGTCCTTTTAAGAGTGGCAAGATTGCAGAAAATACTTTGTGTCCCTTTATTTTAATTAGGTTGGTGAGGTCCATAATGTCATCTACAATGTCTTTTCATGTTCCTTTCCAACATTGTTTGTTCCTACAAGTAACACTTCTGTCTGTTTGCAAGATTTATGTTCTACCACCTTTGGGAGTATTTGCTTTACATCATTTATATTTGCCCAAGCAGACAATTATCCTCCTGTTAACTTAATCATTACCACATATAATAGTATCAGTGCATATTAAAATGGAGTCCCCAATTACGGTAGTTTTTCTGTATAATTCTTATCTAGTGTGTGTTCTGTTTCCATAAGAGTTAAGTGTCTATTAGCTGTTGGGATGTCATTATTCCCCATTGCCCCTCTTCCTTTTTATTTGGCCTTCCTTGTACTGTTGCCCATTCTAAGTCACTTTCATCATTTGGTTCAATGTCGCTTGTTTCTGATTCCTCTACAGTTCTCTCCTTACCCATTTCTACTTGTGTGTCTCTCTTTCTTTCTCTTTCTGTGTTGTATTAACAGATTTTAGGGTGCTTCTTCTGACCTGTTTTTAATAAGTTTACTTCAGTCAGTAACTCCCCATTTGCACACATTTCTGGCAGAGAAACCCATCTGTACTTGATTCATTTATGCTTGTAGTGTACATCATGCAATTACAACATCTAATTACAATGTCACATTGTTACATAACATCATTAAGAAGTCATCTGAGGGATTATATGTCTCCATTGTTTACCACTGTTTATTTTCCAGCTATTTTCCTCTAGTAACTTAAGTTCCACAGTGGTATGCCTGTTGGTAAATTTTACCAGTATTTATATTGTCTTACTTCTTAGCTGGTACTTAGTATCCTCTCCCTTGTTCCCTAGGTCCCATAAGACACACAAGACATCAGCCAAATGTGTATGTCTCTGCAAGTGCAGACATGAGACTAGACCCACTCAGGCTTGCCTTGCTCACCCAGTGCTCTCCATTTGAAGGTCCACAACTCTGAATTAAGCTCCCAAGGTCATTTAAATTTATTTGCATTATATTTATATTGCATGCCCCTTACTTCTTTTATTTATTCACCGAGACAGCATTTATTTATTACTGTAGTTTTAATTAGTGTTGCTATTTATTGATGTGTTTCCTTTGCTGGTCTGTTTTTATATATGGTGCTCAGAGCCTCAAGGATTGGGCGTCTTTAAATAAAATTTGCCTTGCCTTGCCATGTGACCACCCACTCCTGAGTTAGTGCTTACTTGTGGTAAAAATCACAGTTGTAGCCTGTCTGTCCATTTAATGACAGAATATAATATTCCCAGTCAGGTAGTACAAAAATAATTACACTGTGGCTGCCTTGTAATCCTGAAATGTACAATGAGGAACTACCACACCTCCAACTTCCTGTTAGATGCTATTGTTGCTAAACAACCTGTTCCCTGCAGCTCACTCTTCACAGCAGGTTTAAGAATCTGACAAAGGTTATATACTGCTATCAAGTTTTACAGAACTGCTGTCCTACAGCCTGATGCTGTCTCACAGCCTCAGTTATGCAAAGATTAGGCCCTTCTCAGCCCAGTGCCTCTTTTGAAGGTCCATGACCCAGAAGAAAGCTCCCAAGGTCACGTGACCACCTGCTCATGGTTAGCTCTACTTGTTGTAAAAATCACAATTATAGCCTGTCTGTCAATGTAATAACAGAATATAATATTCCCAGTTAGGTAGTACCAACAATAATTACACTGTGGCTGCCTTGTAGTCCCAAGATGTACAGTGAGGGACTACTGCACCTCTCACTTCCTGTTAGATGCTGGTGTTGCTAGGCAACCTGTTCTCTGCAGCTCGCTCTACACAACAGGTTTAAGAATCAGGCAAAGGTTATATACTGCTCTCAAGTTTTAGAGAACTGCTTTCCCATACTCTGATGCTGTCTCACAGCCTCCTGTTCTGCAAAGATTAGGCCCCACTCACCCTGTGCTCCCTTTTGAAGGTCTGTGACCCAGAATTAAGCTTCAGGTCACATGATTACCGGCTCCTGAGTTAGTGCTTACTTGTAAAAATCATAGTCATAGACAATCTGTCAATGTAATGACAGAATATAATATTCCCAGTTAGGTAGTACCACAAATAATTACGCTGTGGCTGCCTTGTAATCCTGAGATGTACAATGAGGGACTACCGCACCTCCCACTTCCTGATAGATGCTGTTGTTGCTGGAATCCAGTTATCTGCGGCTTGCTCTACACAACAGGTTTAAGAATCTGGCAAAGGTTATATACTGCTCTCAAGTTTTACAGAACTGCTGTCCCACAGCCAGAAGATTTCTCACAGCTTCCAGTTCTGCAAAGATTAGGCCCTGCTTGCCTGATGCTCCCTTTGAAGGTCCATGACCCGAAGTAAGCTCCCAATGTCATGTGACCAACCGCTCCTGTGTTAGGGCTTACTTGTTGTAAAAATCACAGTTGTAGCTTGCCTGTCAATGTAATGACGGAATATAATATTCCCAGTTAGGTAATATCAAAATAATTACCCTGTGGCTGCCTTGTCATCCCAAGATGTACAATGAGAGACTACCACACCTCCACTGCCTGTTAGATGCTGTTGTTGCTAAGCAACATGCTCCTACAGCTCGCTCTTCACAGCAGGTTTAAGAATCTGACAAAGGTTATATACTGCTATCAAGTTTTACAGAACTGCTGTCCTACATCCTGATGTTGTCTCACAGCCTCCAGTTATGCAAAGATTAGGCCCGCTCACCCAGTGCAATCCTTTTGAAGGTCCATGATCCAGAAGTAAGCCCCGAGGTCACGTGACCACCTGCTCATGAGTTAGCTCTTACTTGTTGTAAAAATCACAATTATAGCCTGTTTGTCAATGTAATAACAGAATATAATATTCCCAGTTATGTAGTACCAAAATAATTACACTGTGGCTGCCTTGTAGTCCCAAGATGTACAGTAAGGGACTACTGCACCTCTCACTTCCTGTTAGATGCTGGTGTTGCTAGGCAACCTGTTCTCTGCAGCTTGCTCTGCACAACAGGTTTAGGAATCAGGCAAAGGTTATATACTGCTCTCAAGTTTTAGAGAACTGCTTTCCCATACTCTGATGCTGTCTCACAGCCTCCTGTTCTGCAAAGATTAGGCCCTGCTCACCCCTGTGCTCCTCTTTTGATGGTCTGTGACCCAGAATTAAGCTTCTGAGGTCACATGATCACCTACTCCTGAGTTAGTGCTTACTTGTAAAAATCATAGTCATAGACTATCTGTCAATGTAATGACAGAATATAATAGTTCCAGTTAGGTAGTACCACAAATAATTACGCTGTGGCTGCCTTGTAATCCTGAGATGTACAATGAGGGACTACCGCACCTCCCACTTCCTGATAGATGCTGTTGTTGCTTGGAATCCAGTTATCTGCGGCTTGCTCTACACAACAGGTTTAAGAATCTGGCAAGGTTATATACTACTCTCAAGTTTTACAGAACTGCTGTCCCAGCCAGAAGATTTCTCACAGCCTCCAGTTCTGCAAAGATTAGGCCCTGCTTGCCTGATGCTCCCCTTTGAAGGTCCATGACCCAGAAGTAATCTCCCAATGTCATGTGACAACCACTCCTGTGTTAGGGCTTACTTGTTGTAAAAATCACAGTTGTAGCCTGCCTGTCAATGTAATGACGGAATAAAATATTCCCAGTTAGGTAATATCAAAATAATTACACTGTGGCTGCCTTGTCATCCCAAGATGTACAATGAGGGACTAACACACCTCCCACTGCCTGTTAGATGCCGTTGTTGCTAGGCAACATGTTCCCTGCAGCTCGCTCTTCACAGCAGGTTTAAGAATCTGACAAAGGTTATATACTGCTATCAAGTTTTACAGAACTGCTGTCCTACAGCCTGATACTGTCTCACAGCCTCCAGCTATGCAAAGAGTAGGCCCGCTCACCCAGTGTAATCCTTTTGAAGGTCCATGACCCAGAGGAAAGCCCCCGAGGTCACGTGACCACCTGCTCATGAGTTAGCTCTACTTGTTGTAAAAATCACAATTATAGCCTGTCTGTCAATGTAATAACAGAATATAATATTCCCAGTTATGTAGTACAAAAATAATTACACTGTGGCTGCCTTGTAGTCCCAAGATGTACAGTGAGGGACTGCTGCACCTCACTTCCTGTTAGATGCTGGTGTTGCTAGGCAACCTGTTCTTTGCAGCTTGCTCTGCACACCAGGTTTAGGAATCAAGCAAGGGTTATATACTGCTCTCAAGTTTTAGAGAACTGCTTTCCCATACTCTGATGCTGTCTCACAGCCTCCTGTTCTGCAAAGATTAGGCCTTGCTCACCCTCTGTGCTCCTCTTTTGATGGTCTGTGACCCAGAATTAAGCTCCTGAGGTCACATGATCACCTACTCCTGAGTTAGTGCTTACTTGTAAAAATCATAGTCATAGACTATCTGCCAATGTAATGACAGAATATAATATTCCCAGTTAGGCAGTACCACAAATAATTGCACTGTGGCTACCTTGTAATCCTGAGAAGTACAATGAGGGAATACTGCACCTCCACTTCCTGATAGATGCTGTTGTTGCTTGAAACCTATTCTCTGCAGCTCGCTCTACACAACAGGTTTAAGAATCTGGCAAAGTTTATATACTGCTCTCAAGTTTTACAGAACTGCTGTCCCACAGCCAGATGCTCTCACAGCCTCCAGTTCTGCAAAGATTAGGCCCTGCTTGCCTGGTGCTCCCCTTTGAAGGTCCATGACCCAGAAGTAACTCCCAATGTCATTGACCAACCACTACTGTGTTAGGGCTTACTTGTTGTAAAAATCACAGTTGTAGCCTGTCTGTCAATGTAATGACATAATATAACATTCCCAGTTATGTAGTATCAAAAATAATTACACTGTGGCTGCCTTGTCATCCGAGATATACAATGAGGACTACCACACCTCCACTGCCTGTTAGATGCTGTTGCTGCTAGGCAACCTGTTCCCTGCAGTTCACTCTACACAATAGGTTTAAGAATCTAGCAAATGTTATATATTGCTCTCAAGTTTTACAGGGACAGCCCAGGGACAGTAGCAATATCAGTAGCTAAATGCCAGACTCTAGCTCCATTCTGATGTGGGAGACTATATTTGAATGGGCAGATTGCCCCAGTCTATTTTGACACTGTCTGTATGCCTTTTGTTTACTGTTGATGGGTGGCTTGTCCATTACTTTATTCATCCCCTGGTGGTATGTCTTTTTTCACATTGATGGATTGGTTTTCCCAGTCTTCTGTTGACCTTGGTGTATGCCTTTTTATTGCTGATGAGTGGATTGCCTTCTTTTTTCTTCCCTGGCTGTATGCTGGTTTTTGTTTTTGTTTTATGGGCAGGTTGCTTCAATCTTGTGTTGACCCTGGCTGTATGCCTTTTGTTTATTGTTGATGGATGGGTTTTCTCTTATTTTTTCATCCCTGGTTGTTTGTCTTTTTACTTATTTGATGGCCAGGTTGCCTCAATCTTTTGTTGACCCTTGCTGTATAGTCTTTTATCGTAGATAGGTGGGTTGTCCCTTATTTTGCTTCCCTGGCTGTATACCTTTTTTCTGATTGATGTGTTGCCCATTGTTTTAGTTGTCCCTATAATTTGACATTGTTTTCTTTTCATGGCTGTGGGGCCTTTTTAAATATACTTTACACACAGTAGCGGTTACTTTTATTTATGGTTATGTGGCACTTTCATTTATTTATAGCTTTTCACGCCCTATTAGTTTTGTTTATAGAAACATATGGCCATTTGCCACTTTTGTGTTTATTTCATGATGGTTTGCCACATTTTTTTTGCTTTATGGTGTGTGTGCCTTAGTAGTTTTGTTCCTAGCACTGTACCACTTAGTTTTTTTCGCTTTTCGCCAGTTTCTGTTATTATTTTCTCTATTATAGAATAACAACTTATTATCACTATGTCTGTTGTCCTTCAAGGCTCTGTTTGCATTTATGAGGCATAGGGGTGGTACTGTTTGAGATAAGCCATTCATGCGGTACCTTGGTTTAGTAGATTCCTTTGCAACTGCAAGGAGGGGTTTTGGAACAATTTGTAGCTGCTTTGCAGATGCATCTGCTACCATTCCTATTGCTCGTTATATTGCAATGCTTTTGTGTGACCACTGCATCAGGTTGTGTTCATTCCAAAATACCATTGCTCAGTGACTGGCACAGACTTGCACTCACTAATGATGGTTTGCACCTTACTTAGTGACTGATTGAATACCTCACTGTTTATTTTTCTCTGTAACCCTTAAAAGTATTCCTTTTTACCTTCCTTTCCACTTCTCCAGTTCTTGTTAAATATTACAAAGAAATATTTATGTTTGTGATACTCACAAAGATACACATAGCTTTCCTTTAAGTGCTCAATAGACTTTTCTCTTATCCACGAATGAACAATTATAGCCTGTTACTCCCAAGTTCATATGCTATACATTCAAATAAGATCATTAGTGTTCTTTATTGTACTTTACTACTTTCCAATATGTGCTAAGGAATTCAAATTTCAGAAACTTTATAATGGATTTATAGAAATATAGACAATGATGGCAGAAAAGACCAAAGTTTCATCTAGTCTACCTGGAGTTCCCTATGTGCCCTGGGACCTATTGTCAATATTGGGTTTTATCCTTCCTGTGCAGCCCCTACTCCCATTCCTACTGCTACCGACCTGAGCAGCTTATAATAATCAACATGATAATATCCTTATAACTCATAATACTTGTATAATATTATGGCAACATTTTATAGAAACATACTAGTCAACAGCAGAAAAAGCCCTATTTCCATTGAGTCTTCCTGTATCTGCTTGCATCCATAATCAGCAATGCTGCACCAACACAAGTCTAATAATGGCTCAGAATGTATTTTGATAGCTCCCTCACTAGCCCACTTATCCCCTTCCCTTGACTGTGTACCCGTCCTCCATCCTCTGGTTTGAACCATTCTCTGTGTCTGTCCTACTTGTGTTTGAAGCTGGCAAGGACTGCATGTTCACCAACTCCCCAATGCAGTCTACTTCTCCACAACCCTTGCTGTAAAGTATCACTTTCTTATATCTCATTTAAAGCTTCCCCACCAGTTTCCATCCCTAGCATCTTATTACCTTTCAATGACTTTGTGTAAACAGGACACTGTTGACTATTTTATTATTACCACTTAGGTATATAAAGGTCTCTCTCATCCCCCTCAGTCTCTAGTTGGTACATAGTGAGATTCTCAAACCACTCCTTAATATGTCTTCCCCTCTGCCCCTGATTCATCTTCATGGCACTTCTATGGACAGCTTCCAAAGGTTTCAGTTCTTCTCAGTTGTGAGCTCCAGAACTGCACACAGTACTCAGGTTAGATCTCACCAAGGATCTGTACTGGGTCAGAATCACCTCCTTCCTTCTCTTACCAGCTCACTCCTACCGTCAGCACATTCTATTTGCATTCTCTGTAACCTTCAGCATTGGGCATGGGGCTTAAAACTTTCACTAATAATGATCCCCAGATCCCTTTTTTGGATGTTGGCTCCACCCCTTAACCAGCACTCTTATTTTCAAATTTCATTTGTCAATATGCATGGATATACATGGCCTTTGTTCTCATTGATCATGTTCTTCTGTGTCAAATTTTAATTTCATTTGTTTATTCTTCAAATGTGTCTTCATGGATTGAAAACTATTTGTCATCTAGATCTCAGTTTGTTGACACAGGCATTGTATTTTCTCAGTTGTGAGCAGTATCTAGGAGTGCTACGGGGTCCATTCTTTGGCCTATTCTCTTTCTTCATTATAAATATTATTCCAAAGATTTGTCTGACCACTAATTCTAGTTTATACAGTATGCTGAGATTTGATCAGTCATTCTAGTGCCAAGAGCAACTACCAATTTGTGCATGCCATAGGTAAAGATTTCTCACTAGCATGAGTGTTTTCAGGTAATCAGTTAGTTCTCAGAGTTAAGAAAACAAAGTCCACGTTATTTGGATACAATGTACCACTGAGTAGGAGCTCACCTTTGTTGATTTGTGATGACTCTGGTGTAAAGATTGAGCAGGTTTCCAAATTCAAATATTCAGGTGTCTTGCTTGATTCCATGTTGTCCGCTAAGGCTTATGTTGAGGCTATTTGTAAAATATTAATCTAAATCTTGGTGTAGTCTACAAACAAAACAATTACTTTTTGGTTGAGACTCAAAAAACGTGTTTGTTTGTTTGTTTGTTTATTCGTTTAATGGGTAAGCACACTGGAAAAACTAGTTCCTTTACAAGTCGACCCACATAAAACATATACATATACAATACAAAAACATATATATATATATATATATAATACAAAAAAGCAGACCAAAATGTATTTGTTACAAAGAAAATAATTAATTATAAAAACATTTACAATTAAATTGTAATTCAAAAACATCCTTAATTCATCTGCAAACACTTTAGCAGAACACAACTGTCTTATATCACAAGGAATTTCATTCCAGATAGATGAAGCAATATAAGCAAAGGCTCTCTGTCCACATTTAGTTCTCATAAATGGCATTTTGAGAACCAAGTCATCTGTCCTATGTCTGGAAAAGTAGCCCTCATTATATGGCCTCAACAGATTACACAATTTTGTGGGACTCCAGAATTAATAATTCTATGTGTAAATTTAGATACATAGTAATGGAAGTTCTATGAACGAAGTCAACCTATCTCTTTCAAAGTTTTGCAATGATGAGACAATTTAGGATAATTGAAAACAAATTTAGTAATCAATTGAAGTAAAGTAGATTTCCTAGAAATTATTGTCATAGGAGCAGTATCAGTTACAATGGCAGCATAATTTACAATAGGAGCTAAACAATTATTGGAAATAGCTAACCTAGACTCCCTACTGCTGCTGTTTGTTGTTTAACTGTGTCTCACATTTATTTTTGAATTTGGGTGAGACTCAAAAATTGTTATTGGTTCCCTACTTCTGCTTTTTGATCATGTCTCACATTTGTTAAATTCTGGATTTGAAGTGCTTCAAAAGTTGATCTCATCTATAACAATATTTGTTGTTTTGTTTTGCCTGCCCTCTCCTGTACCCACCATTGCTCTCTATAACTCAGTCTAGGTGTAGTTCTCCCACACTTAGATTTTAATATTTTTCAGTTGTCAGATGTTTTCTTCTCTGATTCCTTCTGCTCTTGGTAACCTTGTTTCAGTCTACTTCTCAAAGTACACCTGATGACCACAAATTTAATTTTGTGACCTTGAGAACGTTAAGCTTGACAAAGGGAAGGATTTAGAAAACCTGATTTTGAAATGGGAAGATTTGCAAATGGTCCATTTGAGGACATTTCATGCCAGGTCTCAATGACCTCTTCAACCTGTTGCAGTTGATTAAGAAACATGATTTTTAATCATAGGTTTGTTTATTTGTTAATAACATCTGTTCAGGTCTGAGTTCTGTTAACTGTTAAAATAAAGAATGTGAATAACTGCTGTAACTTCTGTATCCAATGTTACTAATGCTTTTCAATTCTTATTCCAGATACCTGCCTACAATTTGAGCTCAGACCACACGAAGAACAGACAAACTTAGTAGTGAGCTGGCAAGCCATTACTTTTGTGAGGCAGCATGGTCTGCTCTTGAAACTGAGATTGAGACAGGACTATCTGGATTATTGTATTGAAAAAGTACTCTTCTTTATTTGAAATCTATTCTCCTATGAAATTCATTTGGTACCTGTTACTGTAAGATTGCATCTGGTCTTGTTGTTCAAAACAGAGCATGTGATTTTAAAGCTCACACTTATTACTTATTCACACTGTCACTTTAAAGTGTCACATATAAGGAGTACAAGATGTAATGTCTGGAACTCTTGATAAAGCTATTAGTGAAACCCATCAAGTTGCCGGCTTTAGCAGTCTTTTCTAGCACTGCCTATGTATGTAATTGCACATACATTTTGCACTACTACACTTAAATAAACTTAGTGCACATAACCCTGATGTTTGGTGCCAGTTTTCATTTGCTTTCTGGTATAGGTAAGTACAGTCTTTAAAGTCTTGATAGGAGAGCACTACCAGCTGTAATAGTTTCAAGTTGCTGTGGACAGGGCTGCAGCAACGCATGCTTCCTAAATGAATTAATTACTGCAGCCCACCCTCACAGTTTTAAGCTCGCAGTTGGCCATGCTCTCTTACCAAGACATTAAGCTGGCAGGGCTGCACTGTTTCACACTGCCTGCCCAGATACTGAATTTGTGGCTCCAAAAGGATCAGTTCAATAAGATTTCTATGTGAACACTCTAGTGTTAAGCATGGGGGGCAAGGATTCTGAAGAATGTTTGGGGACATCTCATGGAAAAGTGACTGACTGTTGGATTTGCTGAGGATAGAATTGTTAGCTGGCAGCAATATAGCATTTAATTCTCAATGCAGTACTGTCAAAGCATAGTTAAGCTCATCATGAAAGTATAACAAATATGCTGATTACAAAACTAAAAGAACAATGTATTACACTATATATATCATAGGGACACTGCTTACAATAGGTACTGTATCGGACACTTGACCTGCAGTGGAATATTAAACTAAGGTAACTTGAGCCTGCGGTTACTGAGACTTGCTACCACAGTCAATAGAGCATCACCAGATCATAAGTAGCTGAATAGTGGCTACAGGAACTAGCCCTTAGGACTGCAAGTTAGGGGTTGGGATGGCTTGCTGAATGTGGTGGGGGGGTTGCATATGGGGATGGACATATATATTTTAGACTTATAAAACAAGGGATGGAAACAGAGTATTAAATGTTTGCCTACATTCTAAAATGGGTATGTTTGCAGCTGGAGACCCTTACATTAAACAAGCAATTGAAGATTTCAATTATAAAACATCTTTTTAAGGGTATGTGGTTTGAACCAGTAAGGTGGTAGCTTAGTTTCCTGGCTCCATTCATCAAGTGCTTCGATCGGGTGTCATCTAACCAATACCAGTGGGCACAGATATTCTTCTATTTGTGGCAGTTTGTTTTATATACAGGTGGTTTTTCTGTATTTCATTGGCCAGATTTCAGGTAACGGTCTGTGCCCAAGATGGCGTTGGGTGGTGAGCATGTTCCTGAAAAGGTGACTGTCAAAGAAATCTTTATCCACCTTTTCTACAATATCTGAGGTTTTCATGACCACACAACAAACTGTATCATCAAAAGCTCAAGTCTAAGTTGTTCTTTACAGAACAGAAAGTGGAATACCATGAGGTAGTCGTGCATGATCTTCAGGCCACTGTTCATAAGCAACATCATTGAATTTTGGATCTGCAGTCTAAATTGAATGACTTGAGAACAGCACTAGATGGAACAATTTGGGTTCTCTAGATTCCCTGATGGGGTGGAAAATATTGATGCTGTTGCCTTCCTACAAAAAAAGTTGCCTATGCTGCTCAATATGGATGGTGGGAAATTATTGAAAATGAGTACGCTCATCAGTCCCTGATGCTGTCACCAAAGCCAGGAGACCATCCACGGCAGCTAATTGCTAAATGTTTACAATTTAATACCAAAGAATGGATTCTTCAGAAAGCTAGGTTAGACCGATTTGTCTGGCAAGGTCATCAGATTGCCATATACCAAGATTATTCTCGGAGGTAACACTGAAGAGACTGGTCTTCTCTGAAGCAAGGGTTGACATGCTCTGTCTGGGATTAAAATTCTCCTTTGCTATCGGCCATCATGAAGATATTTAATGAGGGAGCCCCTTTGGATTTTTCAATGCTGAAAGCTCTGACTGATTTCTTGTGTAAATACTGTCCAGTACAGAAGAGGCAAATGGGATCTACCAACCGTGTTGTTAGTACTCCTGAGTCTGCTGACATGGAAGCAGTCTGTTCTGAGGATCCCGATGCCTGTAACAATTGTTTAAATTCACTTACTTCTGAGAGCTCTCCTTCTAAATGGGGCAGCACAGTGCACCCGCAAATGGAAGGAAGAAGGACAACAAATTTTGGGTATATGATATAACGAAGTTTAATCACCATATTACCTCAGCAGCACCTTTGGAAATAGCGGTATTCCAACTACAGCGAACTGGTGTGATGCCCTGCAAGCATCATCTCCACAAACTGCAACTAAGCTGCTGTCCTCACTTGCTACTGGCTCCAAGTCGCTACAATGTGAGCAAATTCACCCTCATCGGAACAAGTGCAACAATCATTACCCCACTTGATGGTGTGTGCAGGGAATGGCACTAGTTCTCTGGAAGGCATTTGCAGCACCCATTGACCTCCCATGTCTGAGTGTCCTAACACCAGCTGATTAGTGCCTGTGGTGAGCAACTGTTTCCTCCCTGAGCATTATCTCACTTGTTGGGTCACTTCTTTTTATGTGGACAATAACAGCAGCTCTTAAGCTGGACTTGAAATGAACTCTTATTTGTTCCTAATTGTTAAGTTTTACACAGTCTAGTTAGGTCTTCTGATAGCTTATTATCCTTGTGTGGAGTTATGTGAGTTGGTTTCTTCCGTGTTAGTCCTATATCTTTTGTTTTGTTTCTTTTCTGGTCTATGCTCTGGTTTCTTCTGTTAGGGGTGTCTCAGTTTGTTGTTTTGGGTGTATATGTTTTGCTGTCTTCTTAATGGGCTCCACGTAAGTCCATGTGTTTCCTCCTCACAGCCTTTTATTACAGTAAATAGTGGCATTTCTAGCCACAGCTCTTTCTTCTGGCACGGTGTGGAGCCCAGTTGCCCAATGTGTTTCTCTGCTTTCTGCTGCCTTTCTGACTTTCATGTGTTATTCCATATATCTTACTTATTTTAATTTTGCATTGGTGCAACTGGTGAGCCAACTAGGTAGACCACTTCCACTACTGTGTTAAAGAGGGCATTTGGCAGGTTTCATTTATATAATATTCATAGAAAAGTAAATGGTATTGCGTTTCTGTTCCCCTACATTCTTTTGTTTTGTTTTGCAGAGTATTTAAATCCAGCTGCAAAGACCCATTCATGTGTTTTGTAACATTTCTAAGTGCTGTTTAGTTTTATTTCTACTGAGGCATAAAGCCTCTTCCCACAGCACTCATACCTTGATTTTGTGGTTCTACTATACTGTATGGCTGTGGCTGTGTCCTGTTTTCTTTTAATTTTTAGGGTATAGCCTATCAGTTTCTGCTGTTCTGACACATGGCCTCATTTACTCCTGCAGCTACCAACTTGTTCTTACTTCATACTGTTCATCATACATGGAGGACCTCTCACATGGTATTTGAGTCCTGCCACATTTGTAGTTTCCAGTTCTTTGGGGAGTGTGGCTTAGTAGTCCCACAAGCATGTACATGCATGGATCTTCAAGTGCCCTTATGATGTGCTTATTGGTTATTTTAGTTTGTGCTTGTGGAGGTACAGGGGTAGTTATGCTTTGTCCCTAAGATGTTTGTCCAGAATATTGGTACATTTAGAGTTCTATATTGTATTATCACACTCTGGGTGGAAGGTGGTCAGTGCTGGTGAATGTTCTGTCACTTTCCCAGGGCCCTCTCTTCCTTAAGCTGACTCCATAGATAGTTTTGTATATAGTTTTATTGCTGTTATTATTCTTCATTGCGGTAAGCAGCAAGGTTTTCACTTCTATATAGCAGTTTTGGAAGCTTCATTTCAGCTTTTGAGGATAATCATGTTGCACCCCTTGCAAGAGTCATCCATTTAGTTGGTGTCATGGGGTAATCTAAGATCTCTGACATTCTTACCTTTACTTACCAATTTAGTGCCTTTTTCATCATCTGTGGTACATCCCCCAGATCATGGTTGATGTCTTATGTCACACATGGAACGTTAGATGTTTCAACACCCTATCAAAAGAAAGAAGGTTCTTTCCCATCTGAAAAGGATACTCACCCATATCACTTTTTTGCAAGAAACTAAATCAAAGATCCAGATTATAAGTGTCTGGTTAAGGATTAGGTTGGCCAGGAAATAGATGCTGCAGCTTCCTCCAGTAAGTGAGGAGTGGTGATTTTAATTCACAAATTTCTCAAATGGATTTCAACCCATACTGTGAAGGACTCTCTGGCCATTGGGTGCTACAGTAGCTTTCATGGAGACTCCAACTAGGGCTATCCTGTTAGGCAATATCTATGCACCTAATAAAGATGATCAGCAGTTTTTTCATACCATAGCACATTGGATCCTGGAGTTGGCCCCACAGAAATGCCTGTCTTACTGGGTAGGGATTTTAATTTTCCTCTTATATCTTATGTGGATAAGGTCCCGAATGTCCAACAATCCCATCCCAGAGCATGCCAAGCTCATCACCAGTTGATGCAAGACCATGGGTTGGTTGACATCTGGTGTATTTGCCACCCTAGAGACAGAGATTACACTTTTATTCAGCAGTTCATGGATCTCAGAGTCATTTGGACTTTTGGCTTACATCCCTCTCATTTACTTCTAAAGCTGTGGCTACCTCTATTCTCTTGATGGTTATCTCTGACTATGCCCCTGTCCTGTCAGTCTGCACTTATTATGGGGATACCCTGATTAAAATCTCCTTCCTGGAGGTTAGACTCTTTTTACTTAAAGACACAGACTTCATCTCCTGGATCAAAACTGAAGCATAGCATTTCTTCTCTGATGATCCCCTACAGATCACCTTGGCCAGGACTACCTGGGAAGTGTTTAAGGCTACGTTAGGGGAAGATTATTGGTTAATGGTTGTTCAACATTGGAGGTGAGATCAATGCCTGATGGTGCTGGAACAGGAGCCCTACCTCACTAGAGGCCAAGTTAAGGCTAATCCCTGTCAGACTCTGATTCCCACTGGTGCATCAGTGTATGAGCTGTGTATGGAGTCTGACACCCTATTATCCTGAACTGCCGAAATTTCCATTCTTAGGCTTCTCCACAAATTCTGAAGGGTGAAAAAGCTGGCAAGCTGCTTGCTTACCAGCTGAAAAAGCTCAAATGGACTGCTTTATAGCTGCCTTAAAGGACACCTCCAGTAAGGTACACACGTTGATGTCAGAAATCAGTGATATCATGTGCTCCTTTTATGCTTCTCTGTACTCTACTTCACAACAAGATAATATAGCTAACATTTTAACATGTTTAACCTCGCTTAACCTTCAGACTTACTCATCAACAAGCTGCTCAATTGATGCACCTATAAAAGTACATGAAATCTCAAAAGCACTAAACTCCTTAAGCCCTGTGAAGTCACCTGGAAGTGATGGGTACCCTGCTGAATTGACAATTTTTGGATCCCATAATTTCCCTAGTCCTTTAGAAGGTTTTCTGAAGTGGAGGTGGCTGGTGAGTTTCTCCCACTCTCTGAGAAGCAATCATCTTGGTCCTTCCTAAAAGGGTAAGGATCTAACCTTGGCAGCAAATTATCATCACATTTCTCTTATTAATGTAGACAGTAAGATTTTTGCAAAGATATTTGCTAATTATCTCTATCCCTTTTACCCCAATTTATTCACCCATTCCAGGTTGATTTTGTGAAAGGGAGCTTGAATACGCCCATATATGTACCTTATAAATTTAATCCATATATTCCAAAAGATGAAGACACTGGAAGAGGCTATTGCCATAGACTTTTGAAAAGTGTTTGAGTCCATGAATGGGATTATCTTCTAATGGATATAGCTCGCCAGTGCTTTGGTTTCAGATTCCGATGCTGGGTCTATACTTTATATATGAACCCAATTACCCTAGTGTTAACTAACTTGCTCATCTAGAAGTCCTTCCATTGGCACTTGGCACCCGTCAAGGCTGCCAGCTGTCCCCACTATGTTTCTACTGGCTATAGAACCAGTGGTTGCGCCATATGGCAGCACACTGAAATCTAGGTATGGGCTAAGTGCTGATTTTCACAGTCACAGAAGTTCCACGAAATTTTGAAATTTTCTTGGAATTTTCCACTCTTCTGCCCATGGCATAATTCTTAACTTTCACCAAGTTGTTGTGGATTCCTCATAGTACTACAATATTTCATTACCAGCTGTGGAGTTTTCATTATTAAGTGCAGAAAAAAGTGTCTTGTAAAGTAGTTTGATGTTTCAGTTAATTATCTGCATTTTCTATGTGACTGCACTGTTTTTTCTGCCAGCAATGTATGATTATATTTGTTTTCCTACAAAGTGCTATTGTCAATTTTAAGTACACATAATTAATGCAGCCATCCAATCTGACAAGCACCTTAAGTGTGGGATCAACAATTAACCTGTTTTTTTTAATCGCTTCATTTCTTTTCCTCTTTTCCTTGTGTTATTCCGCATTTTTTTATTTGAATTCCACAGAATTAAGAAATTGCATACTTTTAAATTCTGCAGTATACCATAAATCCGCTTTACACCACAGAAATTCTGCAGAAAGATCAAATTACACTGCATATAGCTCTAATTACATGCTTTGCAGCTCTGCATGCCCATGGGGTGCAGAGGCATGCATCAGGTGATACCTCACGTTTCTCAGTGAGTAGTTCCTCACTTCTGAAGAGTTTACTGAAGAGGAAGAGCTCTGTTTGTTCTGCTGCACAGAACAGGCTTTGTGGCTGACAATCTGCAATTTTATTTTTGCTCAGGATAAGAAATTTACTGCTGGTATCTGTACCTGGAGCGCTGGGGCAAAGATATTTCTGCACTTTTGTTGATCCTTGTGATTACATCATATGTAACTTGTGGTACTCTGTGTGTTCTGCTTTCCCAGTCTTTACTTTTGCTACATTGCTTTTAAATACTTGCTGGTATTTAACGCTTTAGTGAAGAGAGAAAGTAAAACATGTCAGGTAAAAGGCAAGGGGAGCATGGAAGATGTGGAAAACATACTAATGGTTCTCAATCACCAAGGAGGTCACGAGGAGGTGCACAGGTGCTGGGGAAGGTGATAGTAGGAGCAGCACTGTTTATGGTACTGCAAGTTCTGGTGGCAGCGCCAATGCCAGCCATGCCACATACTGCACCCATGTCAGCCACAGTTAGAATCAAAGCTTCTAGCTTCTTTGGGACACAGTGCAGTCTGCTACTTCCAGGGCAGCTGTTGCACAGTTTACAAAGAGTGTAAATAGACTGCCATGGATGTTGGCAGTCTTTTATATACTGGCGGACAAGGCAACCAAAGTCACAAGACCATAACTGGCAAGGCCAAACTCCCACAAAGTTCAGCACACTGTTAGCTTTAAGCAGCCAGGTATTAAATCAGCATTAACAAAGCACACTAAGTATTATCACAAACACCCAGTGACAAATGGCTTAACATGGCTGTTGCCAAGATGGTGGCAAATGACCTCTGCCATTCTCATTTGTCAAGAATCCAGGTTTCATTGAATTTATGGAGAAGGCTGCACCTAAACATAAAGTGCCCAGTCAAACTTATTTTAGCATTAAACTCTTCCAGCACTGTATAATGACCTAGCCTGCATGGTGTTACATGCTCTGTCCCACTCTGCAGTAGCCAGCATTCACCTCACCACCAACCTCTGGATGAGTGCCCCATCATCTGGTGTTAGTTATATGTACATATATGCACACTGGCCTATTTCCCTCAGGTATATGCCTTGCATCCCTGTCCCTCATCTACCTGTCCCCTAACTACTGGCTGCAGTATTAGTGTTGGTTGACAGCATGACACATTGAGTATGCAGAGTATGCATGGGTCACGCACATCTGACAGAATTCTTTCATACATTAATGAGGCCATTAGACACTGACTAAAGCCACACAGATTCAAGGTTGCATATATTGCCAGTGCCAATGCTTGAAATGCCATCAACACAATCTCCAATGGCTACTTTTACCACGTCCCATGCTTTACTCATGTGTTGAATCTCATTGTGAAGTCCTTTCTGGATCATGAAGCAGTGAGTACCATGTTGTCTACCAGCCACAAAATCTGTAGCCATTTACTCATTCTACATCAGGGCTCTACAGAAGGCCAGTAATGTACCACAGCATCGCTTGAAGCTTGATATGTCAACCTGATGGAATTCCACACTGTATATGCTTGAGAGGCTATATGAACAGTATTAGCCCTTAATGAGCACATAATGAACATTCATGATAGTAAAGCATAGGAAGCCATGTCACTGAGTCCATCCCAATGGATTTTGATGGACAGTGTTATCCAAATACTCTGTTAATTTGAACATGTGACACAGGTTGTGATTGTCAAAATGCATGTTTGAGCCAGGTGATACCATTGCTACATGTACTCCACCAGGCACTGGTCAATGTAAGGGGCAATCTGAAGTGGCTGCAGACTCTGTTGGAGTAGAGTTGTCTGACTGCAATATGCAGTTGTGTTATGATGACCCCAGGGTCATTCACATTAACATCTCAGAGGCATACATCCAGGCAACCCTGCTTGACCCCAGGTACAAGCATGGCATGATGGCACTTCTTACAGGTAGGAAGGCTGATCTTGATCACTGTATGGGCATCCTGCATGGCAAGGTCCAAAACTGGATGATACACCCAGAGGTATGGGTGGAAAAATTGGCCACAATACAGAAAAGACAAGTAACAACAGCCACTCACCTGTATCTTTCTCTACCACCTGTGAAGTGTCTGCACAATCACCTTCATCATCACGTGGTAGCACAGGTGTGACAAACCCCTCTGGCCCATGCTGAAGGACATTGGTGTGTCTTCCTGCCACCCTCCGGAGGTGACACAGAATTGCAGCTGTCTGCATGCCATATGATGCAGTCATATATGGATGACCCACAGCATATAATCATTGATGATGAGCCCCTGGACTATTGGTGAAACAAACTGGAACTCTGGCCTGTGCTTACAGCTATTGTCATCGAGTACCTCACATGCATCTGTCCCAGTGTAAACTCTGAAAGGGTTTTCAGCACCGCAGGTACTATTGTGACTGACCACCGATGCCTGTCTGATCAGAATGTTGACTATCTAACATTTGTCAAAATGAACTCCCAATTCTTCCCCAAGCAGTATGCTGTGTCAATAACAGCAACATTCCAGGATCCTGCTGAAGAAGGCAATGAGCAGCTGGACTTGTCAGAGGATGAGGAGAGCTTGACAGTGCCATCTGAGGATGACACAGCAGAAGGGTTTGAGTTCTCCTGAGTAGCGACAGAGTCACAGAACATGAGTTGTGTCAGAAATTATGTTGCAAGGTGTTCTAGCACCTTGTGTATTCAATTACATTGCCAGAATAATAAAGAGCTTTGCACCAGGAGTCAGTGAACAACACCTGAGTCATAAACTGCTGTGTTACAAAAAAGTTGGTGATGAAGCAAAGGATTAGTACATCCAGATTTATGTTGATAATTCACACTGACATCAGCAAAGTTCTTTAGTTATAACACTGAATTGCTTTCAAGTGTCCCAGTTTGCCGCTGTTCTGGCACCCTCCCCGCCCCCAACAAGAAATAAGAAAACAAAAAGATTTTCTGTGGACATTGTTCTTGTCCTCAACTGTTGAGTGGTTACCTGATTCACAGTTTGCTGCTTCTCAGGCCACCCCAACCCACCCACAGCCCACAAAAAGTTACTCATCCTCAAAACCCAGTGAATTGACTCATGACATTGAAGTGTTATGTAAAAGAATTAAACATTTATGTTGTCAAGAAAATGAAAAGCATAATAAACAACAATGAAGGCAATATTAAGAACAATTATTTAACAGAAGGAATATAACAACAGGGAGGTGAACAACAACACATTTCCAACAACTATTTACAGTGAAATATTCATGAAAAAGTTAAAAACCAAACACACAATAGTGACTAATACAACTATTAACACACTTTAATTTGGAGACAAAACTCTCCAGTCTCCATAACAACACCAAAAAGAAAAAAAAACATTCACTGATGGTGTCAGCTGGCAATGGCAATGGATGGCAAGGTCTGTGGCATCATCCTGTTTGCCATCCTGCTGAGTAGGCACATCATTCACACCTGGTTGTCCTCAATCCTTATGAGGTGTGCATCAAGTCTAGCAATTTTTTGTTTAATGCCTTTGTGCCCTTCTTCCCCTTTTCTTCCTGTGAGGGCTAGCGGGATGTGTTGTGGCTGCCCAGCATGCATCTGTGTCAACACAGATGGCTCTTTGCCCGTTGCAATGGTCCCTGCTGGCTGTGATGGGCCCTGCTGTTGCTGGTCTTCTCTGTGTGCAAGCTTTTGGAGCTCCTTCTGTATTTTGAGCAAACAATTCTGTGTCGTGAACTGGTCTTTCTCTTCTAGGAGGACTGCTCCTCTCCTGTCTCATCCTGGGCAGGCCATGGCACTGTCGGTATTGTCTGCAGTTCAGAAAGAGATATGCAGTTTTAGCAGAATGCACTGTGCAAGTGTGTGTGACTGTCAGTTCAATGCCACCATCAGTACTTGTAGTACAGTACTCTTTAGAGTAGTCAGTGTCACAGCAATGTAACCTGATCTTCTGCTGATGCCATGGTTAACAGTCTCCATATTCACTCAAGTACTCTTCTTGTTCACTGTTGTACATGTTACACGTCACCTCACCCACTATATGTAGAGAGGCTGGAAAGTATAAAGACCATGAGTGTGAAAGCATAAGTTAAAGCAATGGTAGAACACCACCCACGTGTTGTGGTATACTGCACCCTCTTGTCATGTGCACCTCCACCACTTTGTGTCATAGACAATGGTGCAAGGCAGTAGCACCACACCTCACAGCCAACACACACAGTCATTTACATTGTGTTTTGCAGACACTGAAGTCCACGTATATAGTTGAATTTGAACATGTCTTAGCACTGTTTGGCCCATTCTGGTCTTGCAATATGACTCAGTAATTATCAGTTAAAATAAAAAGAGCATGAATCCTCCTTTCCATAATGTGGTGACTACATGTTTAGTGTTACAAAACAAGGGAATCATACTATGTGTGATGTGCATGGTATAATTGGTTCTCATTTGATCCATTACAAAGTAACAGCATGACCAAACCATATATGCAACAACATATATAGCACAGAGTGCATGTATCTGTCCTGTAGAGTATCCCAGTACTGGGAACTGTACACAGTACTATACTCAGGCTGGGCAATGATGCAGTGTTTGTCACAGTCAGCAGTTGTGTCATGCGTTTGACGTGTGAAATGAAAATGAGAGACCAGTAGGCACTACTGGCAGTCAAGAGCCACTTGAGGAATACTACCTAAGCAGTACTGTTATGAAACACACCAAAACACGGTGGATGATGATCAAATTATTCATCATAAGTGGTTCTGTGAAACATTGTCTCACACTAGCAGACTGACATGGAAGGACAAGAAATTGGTATGGGATTTACATAGCAGTGGTTCCAGCAGTGATAACTGTGCCTAACATGGGGATATGATACAAGAACCATATGCAGATACCTCACTGGTAAAAGTGAGGCACAGAGAAGCAGCGCATGTTTCAAAGGAAAATATGCAGAACTTTGAGACCTAACGCTATGTCATTAGAATGGGGGAGCTTAGTGAATGTGAGGAGGCCCTTCTTCACTGACAGAGTGGTGTAAGGCTTGAACATTCTACCAGTGCAGTTGGTTGTGTGAGAAACAGTTACAGGACTCAAGAAAACATGAGGTAGGCAGTACAGGATATTGGAAGTGAAGGGGAAGAAACAAGGCAGAGAAAGGGTAGGGTTGATCGTGGCACATAAGGCACTTATGTGATGACACCCATAACTTCTATGTTTTTCTGTACATATATGTCATTTCTACAACAGCAGACCGGGGTTTCACTGATACTTTCACAGACTCCATTGACCATTTCAATTACAGACTGCATTGCCTGCATTCAGCAGCAAACTGGACATATCTCTGATGTGCAGTCACACTTGTAGGCCAGTCACAGTACTGCAGTAGTAGCATTGCTCATTGCCCATCTTACCTGTTTGCCTACTATAGAAATACATAGATGTACACAAAGCATTTGCTATCATGATATAAGTCTTGACTGACCTCATCCAGTGATGACAATGCTAACACTATCATCCCTGACAGAAAGTTATGTAGAGTACTTGTAGATATCCACCTGATGGCCTGTCATGGGGCCCCTCAACTAATTTTGAAACATCGTGACCAATGTCATAACTCCACAGGCAGGGCATGGCGTTGCAAAGACCGTCTCAGTCCACTGGACATTCACTGCTCATATTCCCACATTTAGAGATGATATCTTGCACTACACTTGGGAGGAAATGACACACTGACATCAGTGCATACCATATCTCAATGATGCAGTTTAGGCAGGTCAGGTGGACTGGACATGGACAGTACTCAAGTAATGATTCCTAAATTTTTAAAACACTGATTGGGCAGTCAAGGGAGGCTATGCCACTTCTTCAGTGGAACTGGATTGGACATGGAATTAATTAATGCCACCCCACCCTGTTCCAGCAACCATGTTGACAAACTGGAAGTCTGGATGTCATGAACTGGAGGCATGTCAGCAGTTCATGATTTCAATTGCCATTTGCTATTGTATGACCAGTGTAAAGTAGACTTATAAGGATTGCATAGACTAACTGAACACCCAATCCCCTAGCCTGCCTGGTGACATGTTCTTGTGCATACACTTATCATCAGCATGCTCAACAATACTACATGCCACAGCACCCTTTGCCCTACTGCATGGACTACAATCCAGGTGTGTTTGCGGTATTCAAATGACTTTTGACATTATTTACACAGGCCCACATGAGGGAATAACAGTAGGTTAATAAGCACCAGGAAAGTGGTATTGGTCAGTCAACAAGCTGTTCCTTAGGTCAAGCAGCATTCAAATTTGCAATACAATAGATGAAAATGTTATTTACACTGGTGTCTCTAGAATAAATGTGGTCAACACAGACTAGTAGCTGCAGGCCATGTTCCACCTATTTTTTTTATACTTTATGTTTATTAAAATTTTCATGATACCGTAGCATCAAAAAATCGTATATATAGTAGACAGACCAAAACAGTTACATCCAATGGAAATATAATTTCTTAATCATAGGATAAAATGTATCTACTGTATTGAGATACCACATTGGGGAATAGGCAACATTGTACTAAATTATAAGCTAAATATCTGTGCAAGCGAGTCCAAGAGCAGCATGGCAGTTCCCTGGAGTAAATATTGTCCAGCAATATCCATTATTATATAGAGCATGGCTCCCTAAAGAGCCTGCAATGCCATGCATTTCTAAAGAAATATAGCACTTTAAAATAACGTGAAAGTAAATTTTAACATCTATTATACTTTAGAATAACATCATATTAAAGTCATAAATCTGCCACTTGGTATGTGATTAAACATCCTGTCTGATCTATTTGATTTTTCACATGCTAAACAGCACTAACTGTGAAACAAAGACTGTGGATACAAAACGTCTCCCAATGGGGAGAAGTCACTGAACAATACTCAAAAAGTGAAGAGGACAGTCATTTGTAAAGAGCAGAGTTCTTAACGATAATGAGCTTTGCATAATAAACCTGTTCAGGTTTCATCTTCAATCTCCACCTCCGCTTCATCTTCTGATCGAGACCGCATGGATATAGTATGAGTTTCACCTTCAAGCCTCAACTGGGTCATTGAAAAGATAAACTTTATTTTGATATATGATCCTACCGTGGCTGGATAAATCATGGTATGTGGCACACCTGCTTCTTAGTGTGCGGCAAACTCTGTCAAATTTCTGCCTTTGGTGCATTGCAAAACTAATGTCTGGGAAGATGTATACCAACATCTTCAAACATAACTGGGCCTGCCCTTCTACGCTAGCTGTGAGACAGTCACACACTCCAACACCCACTATGACTACCATCATCATGGTGACCTCTGCTCCTGCTGCCTACCACACGGTGTCACTCAGGTCTTCTGAATCACAGTGATTGGGTCTGATCCAGACTTACCAGACTTTCAGTAAGCCAGTCTTTAACAAACAATGTCAGGTGATCCCCTTCACAGCACCTCTGGCATCCCTAATAGGCGTAAATTAGCCGAGGTGTGCTTGGTTTTCATAGGATTCAGACAGGCCCTCAAATGTTGCAGTTCCTTAGCCATGAGTGCACAGGCCATAGTAGATGCATCAGCTTGCCTCCGCATTTCCACCACATTTCCTTTTCAGAGAATCCACTGCCATTTCTAACAACACAAGCAATCTGACTGTTGAAGCCATCAACCTTCAATTATCGGTGACTGGAAAGAATCAGTCGTTGTAGTTTCAGTCCCAAAGAGGTTAGAGTTTCCTGAACCACCTTCCATTCTAGACAAGGCCTCCATTCCTGATCATGCTGCTAACACGCCACTCGCTCCTTACTTTTATCCAAACCTCCGGTTCCTTATCTCGCTGGACTACCCATCCTGAGCAATGTAAGTCTCCTCGTTCCACTGAAAGTTCAGATTCAGTTCATTTTTAGCTAAAATGCCAATTTACTGGATTTTAAAGCGTTAAATGCTAGAGCTGCATAAATTGCTTCCACAAGCTCGGTCTCCACAGCACCCCTCCCATGTTCCACCGATCTGTGGTGATGAAACACAACAGATGGTAGTCTCTCAATTTAATTGAGTTCTTTAACACATGATTCAACTTCATTTGTTAACAGTATACATAGTAGCTAACAGACATGGGCTTTCCAGGATCAGGCTTGGTCCTCCTCCGTCTTCTGCAGTGGCAGCAACAATGCGGCTGCTTACATCAGTACTAACAGGCGTAACCTCAACATCATCTCAGGACCTTCTGGCAGCACTGTTACAAATGAAAAGGAATGACTGAGATAAGTGTTGGAAGTTGGAACACATAACAGTAAAGCAGCACTGCAGTACTTAAACACATTCCATCCTGTGGAAGCAAACTGCCAACTTGGCCAAAGAATACAACAGTTAATTACATGAAGGGAAGTGAGGAAGAATCACACTAAGGGTCCACTTCCTTCCAGAAAACTGCACATCATCACATATTCATATAAGGAGTGCTATTAGAAATGGCCATGATGGAGTGACATAACTGTTCAGGGTGAGGTTTGCAAGTCTGGATACACACAGTGCAGCTCACATATGCACTGAATGCCACAGCAGTCATCACCTCCACTGCAGGGGATGTCATAAGGGAATTTATGGACTGGAGCAGTGGACACTGGGCAGTCATGAATTCTGACATGACCACCACCCCACTGGACAATGTAGATCAGGATGCAGAGGTAGTCATGGCACACGTGGCAAGTCATCTATAGCCACAATGAAGACAGACAGTTGCTGTGCAGATGAATGAAAATGCAACAACTATGTGTTACTTACAATATCATGCTAGCACAACAAGTTAACACAACAACAAATTAGAAAAAGCAGTCTGAAATGGATGCAGCATCCTCTCAGTTCTTGCTCCTGTCCCTGACAATATATGTGTGAAGTGATGCATTGGTAGTGGCAAGCCATTGAAATCTGATGGCATAGCTACAAAGAAAGTACATCTGTGATGTCACTCACACACACACACACACACACACACACACACATATACATCGCTATCAAAGAGGGTTTCAGTCATTAAGGGCCGAGCATGCATCATGCATGACACCGCAGGGTGCAGGCAATCTATGGGAACAACACACAGGCCTGTTTCCGTCCTTCTCATTTTGTTATCTCAATGTAATTGTGAAAAAAAGGCTCATATTACATGCAGTGTATTGGGGCAACAGACAGTTTATCTTTAACTTGTCCATGACAATCACTGTTGGAACTACATGGGGCAGGGCCTAGGCTTGCACCACATGAGCTATAGCTGTGCAGTAAGCTAAGGTGGCTCAACCTCAAGGACGGAACACTGCTATTCAGCGTCTAGAGTTATACATTGAAAATGAGCAGTATTTCACAGTCCTGCTTCTATGACCCACCCTGGCTCACTGTAAAAACAATCATATGGTGTAATTCAAACAGTGATTGATGAAAACAATAACTTTTGAAGAACAAGACAACAACTTTGAATAATAAAGTCATAATACTCAGTGGTGCAGGGTGCCTGCTGGCACAGCTGGTAGCACTACTGCTTGCAACATCAGCGACCCAAGGTCAGAAGCAAGCTCGGGTTGCTGGAGGTACAGCCGGGAGAAGGATTAAACACCTGAGGGGCTGCTCTCATCCACTGGGGAGAGTTGGCTGCAAGCTCACCCAGTTTACCACCACCTGGGTAAGGTGACCACAGTAGGTGGTGCAGTGGGGCCACAGAGGCGATTGGAAGGGGAGGACATGTGTTGGTAGCAGGAGTGGGGGCACGTCATTGGTGTGCCCCTGCCTCCTTGGCTCCCCTTTCATGTTGGCAGCCTCAGGGATGGAGTCAGAACAAAGGGAACAAAGGAAAAACACATTTGTGGCAGCTGGTAGGTAGGCGGGACCTGGCTGCACCAGAGGTCTGGCCGAGCCCCAAATGGGGGGTGCTGCACCACCTGACTAATTGTACACTCTAATGTGCTGGGAGTGGGGACAACCTGGCTCCCCCACCAAAAGAGTAGGCCAAGACAGGATGGGGCAGGTCCAGCAGCTCCTCTGGGAGCATACCCGGGCAAGGAGAGGGGCCACGAGCCTAGGGAGATATCACTGAAGAGCATAGCTGCCACAGCAGAGAGGAGGGGTCTGAAAAGAATAAATAAAGAAAAAAGTATACTCACTAGTGCTGCTGTTCTCCACCTGCACCCTGTTCCTGTGGGGATCCAGTGGTGGTGTGGTCTTCTCTCTGTCCTCCTTTTCTGGCTCTTCCCCATTCCGGCGAGGATGGTCAACGCATCACCATTGCTTCTAGTACTTTGGTATCCCTTGTTGGAGGTCATCCCACTTCTGTTTTAGTTGACGGATGGTGCAAGACACAGGTCCCTTTCCATCAGCATCCAAGATGGCTGTAATAGCTACCCATACTTTCTGCCTCTCTTTAAGAGGTTGCCTATTTGGCCAGACAGCTTCCCTTCATTACTGGTGACCTTCACCAGGATACTAACCTCCTTATAGGTGAATGGAGGTGCAATTTTTCTGGAGAGCTTTAGGTGTTATCACCAGAGGTGGAGGTCTGCTGTTCCTGGTCTGCTGCTGTGGCTGCCCACCCTGGTGCCCACTCTGAACTCCTGCATGCTACTGTGTTCCTCTTGGGCCTGGGCTAGACTGTTGCTGCTCAAAGTTAATTCATACTCCAGTTGCTGCCATCTTATTCTTAAATAACAAAACAAAGAAGGACCCCCAAACAAAACTGAACAGGAAGTAATAATGAACTGCACTCTGGACTCTCTCAACTCCCAAAACTCCTCTCTCTATATATATTTCTGTCTCTCACTCATTATTTCTCACTCCTCACTACTACAATCTCACTCTGAACCTAAAAGCAAAATTTCTGATTTCCACCTGCCGACACGTAGATTTTAAAAAATTCACAGAAAATTCCATAGGTCACACTGACTGCTGTTTAAGAGATGCAGAATTATTTTACCACAGGACCACATAAAATGGAATTAAGTTACATGCGGAAAATGCACACCCACAGTATTCCTGGAAAAAATTATGCTCCTTAACAATAAATGAACAATTTTCTTACATGCAGAATAAAATGATGCTGTATTGAGAGTGATAGCAGAAAAGATAGATTAATACACAAAATATTCTGCATCTCTGGAGAAACTGGACAACTGGACTGAGGAACTTTTTCCTCAAGTAAATAACAAAAAGCCACCTAACACATACAAAAACCACATGTCTTGGTTGGAAATTCCACAGAAGTTGGCAAAATGTTTTCTGAACTTCTTGGAAATTCCACTAGCATAATTTTTTTTTCACATGACTACTGAAATCTGGGGTTTCAAAGTTGTCCTCAATAATTAATCCACTTTAATGTACCTCGAAGATCTCTCTCTTATACCTATTGTGGACCCCAGTGTTTCCTTCCTCTGCTTCTCTCTTTACTTCATCACCTTTGCAATTATCTGGCCTGAAGGTGAATGCCTATAAGGCAGAAGTCTTACCTTTAACAAGCATTGCTCTCCTTCCATGTTAACTTCCCATGGGCTTAAATAGGCTGCAATTGGTATTACATATCTAGGAGTCCTTATCTCTGCTGATCTTAGCAGAATATGGGATGTCAATGTGCAACCCCTACTACCTTCCTTGAGTTTGGAATGTGATTGTTGGCTTCTCTTATGTCTATCCTTGGCTGGGAAAATCACAGCTTAAAATGTTATTTGCCCCTAAGTTCTTTTATCTTCTTTCTCACATCCCCTTAACTCTCTCTCTCTAGATGGCTTATTCAGTTAGGTAAGGTCAATGATAATTTCCTTTGGGGGCTCCCAAATATAGTCAACCTAAACTTAGAACCCATTTGTCACAGGGTGGCTGGTGTCTCCCTGGATGGAAAGCTACCTTTAGCCTTTAGAGCCACCCAGACTTAGCATTGGTTTTGGCTTTTAACATCTGAAAGTCCCCATTGGGTTTATTTAGAAATCTATCAGTTCAGACATGACTCTCCTTCTTTTCTATTTTCTCCCAATACTACGGATATGGTTTCTCATCCAACCATTATCCCTACTATCCAATACTGGCGTTGACTTCATAAAAATTGAAGACTACTCCCACACCAGAGGTGTACTCCATTTTGAGACAATCCTGACATTCAAGTGAGTCATCACCCTCCAAATTGGGCCTCATGGAGAGACTGTGGTATTCATTTATTAGAAAACTTGTTGGTCCCTTGCCAGCATACTAGCGACACATTTCAGGCTTTACAAACTCGCTGGGGGTTCCTCGTGGTTGATTAGTGGAGGTACTTGCACATCCGAGCTGCCTTACAGCTGGTGATCAGTGCCTGGAACACCTCCTCTGTCCCTGATGTGATCTCTCAGTGGCTATCAAACCACTGCGGTATTGTGGAATCAATCTACTCCATTCTCTGGGACTCCTTGCCATCTCCCGCTTTACATTCTAAGTATTCTTGGGACAAAATAATGCATAGGAGTCTTCTGGTGGAAATGGAACTCCTGCTAAGCATTCTGCTACAAAACATTCAAGGACATGAGAAGCAGGTTAACCCAAAACAAGATTTAACATGCTTTTTACAAAGCGTCCTATATCCTTCATAAGGCAAACTTACTTAACTCAAAGGCCTGCTGGTTTTGTGGTGTGCCTGGTAGAGACCTTCTGCATATCCTTTGGTCTGCCCATTATCCACTCTTACTGACCCAGCAAGTACTTAACAGAGCCAAAGTATTGTAAGTATATTCCATACTCTGCCCAACATTGTATTTTGGCCTCACCTCTGAGTGCCCACACTTCACCTTTTCGAACATAGATGGTTTTGTCTTGCTTCTTACAAGCCAAATGTCTTCTTTGGCTGAAATGGCATGCAGCTACACCTCCTGTGTTTCAAGAGCTGTTACCCAACCTTGCGCTTCACCACCTTCAGTAGACAGACGTATTCTGACTTTTAATAAGCTGGAGCTCTACTACAGCTGTTGGTGCCTTATATTGCAATATCTGTGTCCATATTTTAGAAAACCTCTTGAAGAGAAAGACTTCCTTTGTGTTTGTTACTTCCTTTGGTTTTATATATATGGTTCTAACTGTTTTATTAGGCAAGACATCTCGTTTTCCTAGCTGCTACTTAATGTTTGTATTTTATTATGTTATTTGTTGAACCAGTTGGTTTTGCCATCTCAGTTGTTGTACTATTTGGAATTTTATTACAATGTTTATTCATAGTGGTTAGTGTATTACTAAGATATGCTTGTAATTGCTGTATGCTATTAATATTCTGTTTGTATCTACATTTGTTTCCTGTGTTCACATAGTATGTATGTTGAAAGTTAATAAAGAGTTTAACTGCAAAAAACAGTTTTTTACAAAAATAAATGCATTAAAACTTTATCAGTCCTTTTATATTATTGTATTTGTGCTCCTGTTCTCTTGACAGATGAATGCCTCCCCAGTCCAGTCACCCATCATCCCTAGGACATATCCCAAGATACCCCATTACTTACACCTCGTGGCAGGGTCAGAGGGATTAGCTGAGCATCTCAAAGCAGGTCCAGTCTGGAGTGTTCAGTCAGTTGTGTCATGCCTGTCAGATGCTGTCTGGCATCATGTCCTGCAAGTTGTTTTCAATCCAGTTTTCTTACCTGGGTTGCACAGTATTTTTGATGCAGAGCACCTCTGTCAGCCTTTCATTCCCTTCTGGGCCTCCCTACTGCCATGCCACTTGGCTGCCACTGGGTGTTAGGTATACTTTGGGAGATACATCCCTTCCCAACAGTGAGAGGATCAGTCCCTTGGACAATAAATCAGCCGACTTCTTGGCAACCTCATGACTCAAGTTTGAACCAAACTTGGATTACTAAGCAGAACAAGTAGTAGTACTACTACCACTGCAATACAGGGACAGTTAACCATTGTTAATATAACTCTAGGGACATAAGATGTTTGGCTTTACCTCATGATCCTTGTAGGTTAGATTAACTCAAGTTATAAAATAGGTTGGAAAAGACTATCACTCTGACTGGTTAGTCATTTCTCAAGACCCATGTATTTATGTTAGCTAAATCCACACTCCGGTACTTCAGTCAACCATACCACAGTATTAAATTCCAACACTTAGAGTAACAAGAACAGTTACATTACAACTTTAATAGCTTTGTCTTCATTTTGTTTTTTCTTTCTAATACCCATTTATAAGTACAAAACACACTGTGTGAGAAATAAAGCATAACAGAAAAAGGATTATGTTATGCTAATATACCAAATAATGGGTTAGAGTCCTGAGTAGAGATGTTGCAAAGTTTTATTTTGATGGTTAAGTTCCGGGAAAGTTGCAAAATTTGCTTTCGGAATAACTTTGTGAATTTCATACTTCACAACTTTGCTCTTATGTCACCTAACTCTGCCTAGAAAAGTGGCAAAGTTAAGGTGAAAGCTAACTTGAATTCTAAGTCAACTCATCTAAAAAGGATAACTTTACATTGTAAAAGTTTGCAAACTCAGCACTTCACACTTTTCAAAGTTTGCCAACTTCACAAATTATTTTGTGAAGCAAATTTTATCCACTTCATCTATCTCGAATCTGAGCCTGAAGGATGAGGGACATCAATAGAGACATAGCAAAATTAAATTTCCCTCGCAAAATATTTTGTGAAATTTAGCATTCCGTGAAAATATTTTGCTAGTGTGAAATGTGGAATTTCACTGTTGAAATGTGGAATTTCACTAACATATGGCAGAATTTCACCCATGAGTGGTGAAATTCTGCTGTTCACAGGTGAAACTCTGCATTTCGTATGTGGAATTTCGCATTTTGCCCTCAAAATATTTTGCAGAATGTGAATTGCACAAAGTAATGTGTGTAATGAAATTTGTGGATTTTGTCCATCTCTAGACTGCAATCATGATGAGGTACATTGATATCACATAATCTCCCCCAGCGGAATTGCCTTAGTCCACTTATAAAAGGTAACATTTAAGCAATAAGCCACGAGGGGTGTGGGTTATTAGAGTTTACCATGGCTGGAGTGGTTTGCCCGTGAGGCGCATCCGAGTGGGCAAATCCATGTCAGCATGGTAATCCCTGATAACCCAGATCCCCGGGTGGCTTATTGCGATTATACCAAGTATTGCTTTTTATTATTTAAAAAAAGTACTTCTATAATGCTTAAACAAGTGACTCAGTAGTAGAGCAGTCAGTGTTTTGTTTGCTTTCCCTGATGTATGGAGCTGCTGTTTTACAGTCTCCGCTAGCGGGGAAACAAGATGGTGGCGGAGTTCTCGATTTGCACATCAGATTGCTTTTTTCAAGTTGCAGCTGGCTGACACCTTTGCAGTGGTTATCAGAGGATTTACAATGGTGGTAAGGTAATAGGTGTCGTTTTGATTGGTTGTTGTCTAAGGTCCATGGTATAATAGTTTTTTAGCAGAGTAGTTGTGTTGTAATTTGATGCTGTATCTTTAAATGGTTGTGTTTAGTGCAATAGCAGAATTAGATTTGAAGCAAGAGCTAGGTTGCAACTGGTAATCTTCATTAGTTGGGTGTGGTTGCACTGCAAGAAGGAGGCTATTTTGTTGCTTTTAATTGGTATTGGATACTTTAAACTTCCTGTTCTTCCTACATGATCTGTGAGGCTAAGCTGGAAGCCTGGGATCAGCTTCTTGTTTTCTTCATGTGATCTGAGACAGATATGGTAAGCTAGGCTGGTGTTTAGATATCATATGACCTCTGCTTGGCAGTTAAGATTCAAACCGTGAGTCTAAGCTGTCCTCTGTTTGTTTCTGCATGCCAAATAGGTAAGTGGATATTTTATTACCTTTTAGAGCAACATACAGAGATGTTTTGTTGATGGTTTAGAGATGTTTGTGTGCTTGTTTCTGTTGTTGTAGACTAATAGTTTTGAAAAACAGTTTGTGTTTTATTAGTTGTTTAAAAGTGTTTGCTTGTGTGAACAGCACTGAGGCTTTTGGGAGGTGAATGGTGAGTAGGAATTGTTTTTAAATGTGGTTGGATAAATTTGCTTTTTCAGTTTGTGGTTCTCATGCAGTGTTTCTGTAGGCAGTCATGTCTTTTTAATTTGCATGATTTCTTTTTGAGTGTTGTTTTATTTGCAATGTGACCTTTTTGATGCTGAGGATATACAACTGGCAAATTTCCTTTTTGACTTCACCTGACTGTGTTCTTGATTAATGTGCCCCTATCATATGTTCTGAACAAAGTATATGCTAGCTTAACACAGTATCATGTGACAAGGTCCTGGCCAATGAAGAGTCAGAATTGACCAGACAACATTTTATAAGTTGCAACAACCCATGACTCAGATGATCACAATGCACAAAGTGTAATACTAGCAGAATACTAGCAGGGGGTTGTAATACCAAGTGTTGTTTGTTAAACAAGTAGGCATGCAATGATTTGTTAGTAATTAACTATGTCATTAACCATTCCAACAATTGTCTTCCCCTTATGGACACACCAGTTGTTAAAACAGTTGTTAATGCAAGCAGTCAGTTAATGGGGTAGGCGTATATACAATTTGTGCCTTTGACTCCACCCTGAGCTCTTTCTTTTGTGAAAGAGGCAGAATGGATATTATAGGATACTGTATGACCAATGCTGGAGCAGATACCTGACCAAACAATAATAAATACTATTAAATTTACTTGTAATAATAGGTTTTTGCATAAATGTTAGATAACACTTTATTCTCAATAGTGGTGTGGATATTTATCCACAAATATTTTTGGCAAACTTCTTTGCTAATCAGTTATCACCTGAAAGGTTGTATGCTGAATAAATACAGATGGGTTTGACCCAATTTGTCATAAAAAAGGCAATACAGTATCCTACTATAAATCAAACTATAATAACATTATAATGAAATTGGACCACTGGTTAAAGCACTGTTATACATTACCAGTGGTTGCTTTGTAGGATTGTTTTATCACTGTAAGAGAGAAAAATAAAACACAAGTCATGAAAGGGAATGTCTCTTTTCCCTCAGAGCATTCTCCTTGTGGAAGGTGAGCATTGGTTTCAAAATGCTGATACTTCTATTAACCCTATACAGATATGTGCCCTCAACTACCTTTGTAGGTAGGATGCTTTTATTGTAGCTATTATTACACTCCAATGGATTCCTGAAAATGTAATTAAATTAGACTTAAATGCAGATAGTTAGAGGTCCCTAATTCTCTGAATTTGACATTAAAACTGTGTCAATAACACATATCATTCTGATAAATAACACAAGTTATAATACTGGTATTTTGTTCATACAAAATTGTTAAAAAGGTGTTACATTTTGGCCTGTAACAAATATAAAAGGTAAATCTCCCAAAACAATTATAATACTTTTGTGGTAGTGTAAATCATGTAGCTAGCTCATTAAAGTTAAAGTAAACATCTTAGTACAAATGCAGGGGTGATCACCCCAATTGCTGTGTGATTCATGGGGATAAGTGATACAGAACAAGGACAAAAAGCTCTGAGAACTTCCATAAAAGAAGGCATATGTAGGAATGGATGGGTTTGTAGATAGCAAGAAGTTTTATGGCTGCAAGCTCAGGGAGAAAAAACATTCCAGTCCTAATGTTATGTACAGATGATGAGGACTGGGAAAAAGTAACTTTTAAAAGTACATTTGATGTGCACTCCCATCAAAGTTATACTTGGATAAGAAATATTAATTTAATTAGGAAGGTAAATAAATTTTGAACTGGACAAACAGGAGCAGCTCAAAAGCAGAATGAGATCAAGTGACTTGCCAAAGATCACATACTGTGCAAACGAAGGCTACTGAGATACAAATGAAGCTGTATCTGCAGTGTCCTTTAACACTGCACTGAATGAGAGTTCCTACAGATGAATGAACAATTCCTAGCCACTGGCAGAGGCAGCAAAAACAAAATTATTTAACCATCATGATTTATATGATGGCAGATGGAGAGGCCATATTGAAAGGAAAGAAATATATAGAAACCTTTGCAAGTTGTTGTTTCATGCTTTTTTTCAAAAGACTATGATTAACTTGAATCAAGATTAATGACACCAGCCCACTTACTTCAAACTTAAACCAACCACTCAACTGAATGATAGAACGTTTGCAGACAATGGGCTGGATATTCAAACTGCGCCCAAAATGTGCGCATAGCAGAGAGTACATGTCCTGACACATGCGCAATAGACGCAATATTCAAACATGGAGCAAGCCAAATTGTGCAACCAGCCAGCCTGAATATTGCACAACCCGCGCCATAGCTGCTAACCAGGAAGGGGAAGCTGAGCAGACATGATGCGCTATAGCGCAACAAGGGCAGCCCAGCTGAGCAGTCCAGAGGTGCCATAGTGCAAGCAGGAAGCCCCCAGCAGCAGAGCAATGAAACTACACAACCAGGGAGGTAGGCAGGGCCCACCACCCATGCCACAGATGGGCACAAGGAACACACTGCAGAACTGACAATGCACCCCACACCCCAAGCACAGCATAACTGGGGAGGGACGGAATATCCACCGCCCATGGGGACAAGCAAACAAAGCACAGCCGGGCCATGTTGCCCCAGCACACCCACTGGCAAGCTGAGACTGCCACACAAAGGAGGCGGACCACCCCAGTGTACAGCAGCCCCCCTTGTGCACATCACACCCTGCACTGTGACCCCAAGACACCCCCATGAGCAGTGACCATCACTGCAGGAATCCCCATGCATCCCCATCACACTGCAACCTCATGTACCACAGAACCATACAAGCCAGACCCACCATGAGCACCCAGCAGTGGGTGGCAGCACACGGCAATACTGACTGAAAGCCACTCCCACACCAGAGACACCTCCCATGCACACACACACATATACCCATGACTATACCACCCCAGATGCCATGCACACCACTGCAACTGAGCACCTATAGCCAGCTGTGAATCAGAAACCACATTATTCATATCAAAATATATGTATTTCAAACATAACAAGAATAATAATAAGAAGAACAACAATAACTATTTACAAATTTACAAAACGGGGGGTAGGTACAAGGTAAGGTGGGTAAGGGGCAGGGGTGAACAACTGGGAGAGGGAAGGAGGGTGTGAGGGATAGGTAAAGGGGAGGCGATGGGCAGCTACTGTCTGCCAGCCTGCTCTCCTGCTGCCTGGTGCTGGTCCCGGGGCCTCCTTCTGCATCTCAGACCGTGCTGGTGTAGGTCCAGCAGGATGGCGAGCGAGTCCACCGCCACCTGTAGAAGCTGCTGCATCGACCTTTCAATCTGGTGCAGGATCTGGACACCTAGGACAAGGGATCAGAGTCAATGGCTGTCTCTGTCCATATCCCTGAAGCCCACCCATCATGCATGGCATACAGCCAAGTGCCCCGCCTCCTGTGATGGACTGCACCCACCCACAGTGACCGTGCACAAGACATGCCCAACCAGGCAGCAACAGCCATGTGTACCACTGCACACACACACTGCTCATGTCCAGCACAGCACAACCAAGGCTGTACAGTAATGTGGCTACCGGGTAAGGACAGTGCCACAGCCATGTGCCCAGAGCATGCATGGACCACCATTAATGCACTCCCAGACATGCAGTGCCACTGGACAGTGCTGACTGTCACATGTCGCGCATGGCAGTGGTGTCCATGGATGGTGGCCATGCCCTTCCTCCCACCCTGTCTCACAGCATGCTATAGCATTCATGATGTCATGACACTCACCCTCATCGGGCTGCTGCTGCTGCTGTCGTGGTTCACCACCACCACCAAGCTCAGCCACCACTGGCACCACTCCTGCACCTCAGCCCTGGCCCTCCTCCACTCTGCCACGCCTGTGGAAACAAAAGGTGAGAAACACATCAGTGCAATCCCAAAGCAGATTCCCCTGCCCCAATGAGTGTGCCCGCCCACCCAGCCAGACCCATACATCATATATCCTATTAACACCACCACAGCCAACCCTAGACCAACCCTCCCCATGTGCTGGACACAATAGACAGTGTTACCCTATATGGACCATACAGGTGCATAGACGGATCACCCACCTGGCCGAGGCACCACACCCTCCTGGCATGTGACCACAGACATGCCAGTAGTGCGGGCTCCCTCCTCCGCAGGTCCCCGTACTGGTGCCTGCACTGCTCCACGGACCTCCGCCAGCCAGTGGCCTCCTCAGCTCAGTGGCCACCTGCTGCCACACATGTGTCCTGGCCATGTTAAGGGATCATCCCCAAATAGTGGGCCATAGTGAGGCTCCACTATGGCCACCAAGTTTGCGAGCTCGAGGAACTCCACTGGGGGCTCTTCTGCGTGCCATCCCTGGATGTATAGTAGGCAATATGTCGCTCCACAGTGCGGCAACCCCCATGGAATTGTTGTGCAATACAACGCCGCTAATCCCTATCGTGCTGTTGGTACAGCGCCACCAGTCCCTATTGCGCTGTTACCGAACAGTGCGATAGAGCTGCAGACATGCCATACGTACAGCCAAGGGGCAAAGGTCGGGCATAGGGTCATGAGTCTCTGGTACATGGCCATGCACAGTGCCATCGGACGTCTATGCATCCAGCGCGATTGGTCACCTGTGTGCCATTGCCACAGCGGACTATTGCGCAGTTATGCCACAGCACCATGTAGTGACCATCGCTGTAGTGCCACTGGCACAATGGTGGCCGTGCCCTGAACTGCCTACCATGCACAGCACATCATCAGCGCAGCAGACGCCCGCGTAAGCTACCTGGGCATGCTCAGTGTGGTGTACTATGGAGTCAAAGAAGTGCGCCATTGGCTCAGCCTGCTCAACCGTGATTGTAAGCGCAAAGCGCCGATATTCAGCCGTCATATGCAAATTATCCGATCAGCCATTCAAAGGTGCAGCAGCATGATTTGCATTTCATTAAAGTTGCTCCACACCTAATTTGCATGGATTGCGCTATAAAATGCGACACTGTTCTGCAGTGGCCATATTCGTTACTGCAGTGGATAGGTGAGTTGCACGCTGTGTGATGTTCTGGACTATGGTCTTAGAGCATTGCTGTGTACTGCACAGTCACAGGCAAGGCCCTAGAATTCTACAGCCGCAGAATTTTGCGCAGAACTAGTAATCTACAGCAGAACTTCTGGGTGCCTCAGAATTCACTCTTCTTGGTGATTTTTATTAATATTTCTGTTTATACATAGAATCTGGTTCCTTCCTCTTTTTATATCCAAAACCCCCTATATGTTGAGAATGTGATGTTATCATTGCTATAACATCATACATTAGCTAATGAAATGGCTGCATTCTGCAACAGAAATGAACAGTCACTTATCTACCACAGCTCCCACTGCCAGAGATGGTGGCACAGCACATCATGCATGGTGATATTTGCTCAACCTGCACTACAGCCTAATACAATTTTCAGTCTTACATTGCTGCACTAGGGCCAACTTAAACAAAACCTTGTCAATAGTACAGACTTGTTAAGTCCATACCTCACTTTGTACAAACTTATTTGTGCCTTTAAGGTATAGAGAGACTATCTGAAATGAATAACTGGTAAAATGAATTTAACTGTCTACATTTTAAGAAAAATAAAGTAGTTATGCCCAGAAAAGTGAAATATAATAATGTGTAGACCTGTTGAAAGAATAGACCTGTTAAATAAATAATTGCACTATATGCATTTTGCCAGGGTTATTGATTACATATTGTCATTGATTGATAGAATCACCTAAAAGTTATTGAGAAATGTTGTGCAGGGACAGCTGTTGGGCCAGAGGGTAGCATGCTGTGTTTTCGTGCGGCAACTCAGGTTCAAAGATTAGCTCTGGGAGCTGGCTGAGCAACACATGGATTGGTGGAACACATCACTGCTCGAGCATGGGAAGGTATGGTGCAGTGTTCTGTCACATGGTGGACACATTGTGATGGGCCAGAGAGATGTATCTCACAATTGGTTCACATGCATGTCATGGCCTGATGGTGTTACACAGTGTGTCAGGAAAGCAGGTTGACATGAAAAATGAGTTTTGCAATAACTCCCTATTCCATTTCCAATGGGACCTGTATGAATGAGGATGCAAGTTCATGGAAATTAAATAAATTATATATATATATATATATATATATACACACACACACACACATACAGTATCTCTGTCTCTCACCACACACACACACACACACACATATTTGTATGTATGTTACAGATTGCATATAAATATATAAGTGATACACAGGGGAAACCTCATGAGTGGTGTAGAAAGCACATACAAATATATAAGTGATTTACAGTGGAAACCTCATTAGTGGGATAGATGCCTATGAAATACCTTATTTATCACATAAGATCCCTTCTGCATATGTCATTTATGCAACAGGCTAGGACCTTAAGGGAGAGAATTTGTTTTGCTTATTTAGGCATAAAATTATTTTTAGAAGTCTGTTATTTTTTGAACTAGTGCTACTGTGCTTTTCACCAGCCTGATTGCTATAACCACTGCCATGAAAGTGAAGTCAGGATGACAAGCTGACACTGTGATGTGCTAGTTTGTTAGTGCCAGAACTTCACTAGAAATTACAAACCACCTACGCCAGAAGTTCTGCGACAAATAGTAATCTTGTTGCAGAACTTGGTCCCACTGTGCCGCAGAAAAGTAGGGGCCCTGGTCACAGGTGACCACTCTCACCCATACAGGCTGTGATATGACCAAGCCAGGAATGGGTGAGGAGGATGATGGTGGGCAGAAGAGTAGGCCCAATTGTACCAAAGCTGAGACAGAGGCACTCTTCGAGGCCTACCTGGATGAAGAGCCACTTCTCAGTGGACAGCGGACACCCTCAGGCCCGTGCTGCTGCATGGGAGGGTGGCACTGCGGTCAACCTGCACTGCAGCCACCAGTGCTCTGTGCAGGAATGCAAAAAGAAGATGGGGACCGACAGGAGGAGGGTGAAGGAGAAGGTGGCAGCCATCAGGGCGGCACGTGCTGCAACAGGCGGGGCCAGCCAGAGGTGGTGCAGCTGACTCAGCAGAGGACCAGCTCACTGCAAGCATGCAGCGCAGTGCCATTGAGAGCTTCCTGGAGGTGGCTTCAGACAGGTGGTAGCCCATCATTGCATGGTATGGTCATGGTCGGTGGGGGAAGGTAGATCACATGCACTAACGTGTTATCACTTTCTGTTACAGATCCTGTGCATCTGCAGGGGTCAGTGGTGGAGGGCCTGTCCATTGTGGACAGCCAGCCAGAGTCGGAGGAGGGACCATCCACCTCCGCAGGTAGTCGGTGCATTGCACCATTATGCGCGCCTGACTGCCATCTCTGATGTCGGTGAGACAGGTGTGGGGTGACCTTCCTGTGTCTCAGCGGTCTGGCATGCAGGCATGCCAGCAAGCTGTGGCTGTGGCACAGACCCGCACCATTGATGATGCAACGACCACTATGGGCATTGACATGTGTGTGTCATGGAATGGACACACAGCAGGACAGCTCAAGCCCATGGACCTAGCTGGTTCCAACGTGTGTGCCAGCACATCAGCACAGTCCCAGGCTGTGCCTGTCAGCACCGGTGGGGAAGCACCAGTGGCTGTACAGGTCACTGGCACTGTTGCAGCCACAGCAGTGGAACAACTGAGCCCTTGGGCACAGCAGGCGGAGGGGCATCAGCAGCAGTCACCCACCAGGACTGGGGTACAGGGTTCAGCGGTGGCGTATGTGCACCGCCTGTGGACTGCCCATACCTGGTCCTGGTGAGCAGCGCCACCCTCAAGGGGTGCTGAACATCAGGCCCTTCCATTCCTTGAGGACAGGTTGCCAAGGTGGCAGACAACCCCTTTGACGAGCACACCCACCTGCTGCAGGCATCAGTACAGCAGCAGATGTGTATTGCAACGTCCGTGGAGGTGCTGTGTGTGGCTCTGGAGTGGCACAGCAGGGATGAGAGGATCCTGTCATGGATTGACCATTTGCATATGGATGTGACCTCCACCATTGACAGGCAGACACAGGCATTGGTCGCTGTCGTGGCCACACTGGGCACACAGTCAGGTGCCCCTGTGCCACTCACACTGCACAGTATGCTATCCACTCCCGTTCCTGGAGTCGTGCGACACCCACCCTGTCGATGCCGGGTTCAGCTGTGGGCATCCTGAGCACCCCTGGTGCAGGTATGTTCGTGTGCTGTGGACCTCTGTGCGGCAAGGTCATGTTCACACAGTGGAACCCCTGGTGGTCCATCGGTGCCACCCCATGAGGCCCGTCCTCAGCCTGCCAGTGCTGCTGGGTCTCGGTGGAGCCGCCCACGCATCCGATGTGGCCGTGGCACTGTGCCAGACAGAGCTGACTGTCTCCCAGTGTGGGCCCTGTCTGGTGCTGCCCTGTGTGCAATGTGTGTTTCAGTGGGCAGTGCACTGGTGGGTGCCTCACCCTCACACGCAGACACGGACCACCTGCACACACCTCCTGACTGCCGCCTCACATTGCGTGTGCATGATGATGCCTGCATTGTGCTGTACACCAAAGTCGCGAAGGTGCCCAGCATCTGAACATGTACATGGACAGTCAGTGGATGTGGTGGCCTGTGAACATGTGTGTTTTAGTGTCTGTGTTTCAGCTCTGTTGTGCAGCTGACCCCTGTGCACTTTGTGCCTATTGTGTGTGTGTGGTGTGTGTCCGTCTATGTGGCGTGTTACTGTTCACCCCTCCTGGAGTATGTGTGTGCTTCTGTGCCTGCCACTTCCTTGCCATCATCCACCCTGATGTGTTTCCTGTGTATGTGGGTTGTGCCCTAGCCACTGTTGGTTGTACATGGCCCCATGACTTACCTGTGTTGGGTGAAGTTATCCTCTGTGATGGTGTCCCAGTGCAGCTGTGCCAGCCGGATCAGTCAGGGGTCACGTCATCCAGGGGGCTGCCCATCCCCATCATCACCGGCGTCACCGTCGTCCCCATCGCTGTCCCCTCTTTGACCTGTACAGCTATCCCACAGTCTTTGGCCATGTTGTGCAGGATACAACAGGCCAGGAATATCCCAGAGCCTTTGAGGAGCTATACTGTAGGGCACCGCCGGAGGTGTCTAGGCAGCGAGCGTGCCTTCCAGCATCCCAAACACCGGCTCAATGATGTTGCGTGTGAGCTCGTGTGCCTCATTGAAGCGTTGCCGTGATGGGGCCATGGGTGCCGGTGGGTGTGAGCAGCCAGGGACAGAGTGGGTATCCACTGTCACCTGTGTGGAGATAGTGGAGGTTAGTTTCTTGTGCAGGCTCATATTGTCCCTAACGGTGTGTGCCACACCCATGGCACCTGTGGCTTACCCACCCTTGGCACCGATTTGTCAGTCCCACATGCATACTCACCCACTAGATGTCCAGTGGGATGTTCCACTCTGAATCGATGGCACAGTGCCAACTGGTACCATATAAATGAATCATGTGCTCCTGCAGGTGCGTGGGACAGACATTTATGATGCGCCCACTGGCATCACACACCACCTGGCAGTTGACACTGGCATAACCCTTCCAATTCATGGTAGGTGGCCCATTGGGGCCAGGTGGCATGTGAATGGCCACATGGGTGCAGTATATAACCCCAGCATGCCAGGCATATGTGCTACCCTGTGGAACTCCTGTATGTTTGCTGTGCGCTCCACCGGTGTGCTGGGGAAATGGATGTACTCCACAGCATGTGGCAGCAGTGCACTGAGGAATTGGGTGAGGATGCGTGACATGGCCAACTGTGTTATGCCTGTGGTGTCCCCTGTTGGTCTCTGGAAGGTACCCGTGGCGAGAAAGCACATGCAGGCTGTTATCTTTGTCTCCACTGACAGAGCGTGACTCCTCGTGAGGTGCCTGCATCACATCACTGCACAGCTCAGAGTCGCCTCATTAGTAGAGTTCAAAGCTGGTGCGGGTCTGTACTGCTCCTGTTGGGGTGTACCACTGACGGGCCCTTCCACAGCCACGTCCCCTGCAGCATGCCTCTCACCTCCCTCATTACAGCTTCAATGTGGAAGCTGGCACTGTCCATGTCCCTGGCTTGTGTCTCCCTGGCTGTTGTTGCTCTGTTTCCCACTGTCCTGACTGCTACCTCCACTGCACCGGTATACCTCCTGGCCTCTGCACTCTGTGGCCCCACACAGCTTCCCTTGCCCCTATTCTGTCCTGTGCTCTCCCTGGCCTGCACTCTTTCTCCCTCTGGCCTTGTCTGTCTCCCTGCCTCATGTGGCTTCCCTGTAGTTCTTGCGCCTCTTCCTTGAACCTTTTATTTTGGCTCATTTCGCTATGGTGCACTTCCGCCTGATCCACTGTTGCGCATTGTGCAAGCCTTTGAATATCGTGATTACGCACTTTATGCATGGTTCCACCCCTTTGGTTGCACATGCCTTAATTAGCATTGCGCTGTTGCTCAGCATGTTTTCAGTGGTGCAACTGTCTCCTGCTGAATATTGCAGCATGGTGCATTTTCAGACTCATGCTGGCACAACCCTATTGAGCATTGTGCAACCCTTTGAATATCCCACCCAATGTGCCAACACAAGACTGGAACCTGCCCTTGGCGACAACCCAAAGGTGTTGGCCATTTTACAAGAAGATTTTCCTCACTACAAACAACATAAAAAAACTAGTGTAGCTTCAGAAAACACAATTAGAGACTGTGATAACTGATAACAGTAACAATTTGATTTAGCTCATGCTTAATCTAACACATTGTTTGCCAACTACAAATTTTCCCAGCTATCACTAATTACTGTTATCAAAACAGTTTTAAAATCAAACACACCATAATAGTTAATGAAACTAATACCATTAAACCTTAAGATTCATTACAGAGTAAGATACTGCCTCTGCTGTTTTGAACATTCTCCAGTTACTCATTATCTCAACTGCATGATACAGCTTATTCTTGACTAGACTGTTTGCAGTCTAGCAAAAATACTATGCATTCACAGAACAGAAAACAAATATGGCATCCAACTATTAAACATAATGCTTTTCCTGAAGTGAGTAGCAAGGAATAGCTGTAAAGACAAACATTTTTATACTTAAAGTCTTTTACATTGCAGAGAAACTTGACTTCACTTTTTTAGTTTCTGTAAAGATGCATCTAAAGCCGCCCTTTATGGAGTGCTTTTCAGTTGACTGCCTGAGTTCAATATACTGCTCACAAATCAACTTAACTGGATCCAAATCATCTTTAATTAACTCACCTTTAGTTAACCCATTAATGCAACCCAGCCACCATGTTTAGTGAGGTAAGTTCGAGATGTCTTGTCTCAAATCTGTGCATATTTTAGACATGTCAATAAGCAGGAAATATTTAACCATTTGTTGCTCAGCAACTGTGTTTTGAACCACAGCAGTTGAAGACAAATAGAGAGCTTTGACATAGTGGGTACCTGTAAAGGACACCACAACCTATGATCAAGCAGCCCAGCTTCATTGAGTTTCAAAGCTGCCTAAGGTTCAGTCAAATGCATATCTGCAGCCCTCCTGTACAGAGGTTCAAAGCTGCCTAAGACCCAGACAGTAGGGGAGTGACAGAATGCTGTACATTGGAGTCCCTAGTGCCAGTGCTCTAGCAAATGGAGAACTGCAGTCTGTGAGTTTAAACTGGAGTCCCAAGCTATAGCTTGTAGCTACTTGGAGGGAAAATCAATTCCGAGAACTCAGTTCCCAATAGGAAATGAGTGTACCTGTTAGCCAAAAATAAACCAATATTTACATGTTATTGTAAGTCCAACTTACCATCAGATTCTTGTATGTTGAATTGGCTATTCAAATATTAAAAAGCAATTTTATACAAATTTATTACAAATACTCACGTCAGACATGTGACAAAGCAATCACAGGAGCGATTTCCACCATTCCTCGAGTATGGTCTCTTTCTCTCAGAGGAACTGTGTGCAAGCAATTATATATGACTGATAACAGTGCAGTTACAGATGTGATAAACATACAGCATTGGATAAGGCATGTAAATAAGGGTGTCTCCCTTGGCAATTACACAGGAAATAAATTTGCAAACTATGTAAGAATCTCAGAACAAAGAAATGCATTGTCAGCTATATGTTATGAACAAAAGAATGCCGCATAAGCAGAAATTCATATGGCATGAGACTTTGGTATAAGACAGAAATTACACATGATTATATGACTATATCAGAACATAAAAGGAACACACATAGCCTAGGTAACCTAGGTAAACACATTACAATAAAAGATATGTGTATCGGGTGTAACAAAACATAAAACATTTGTAAAGCCATAAAATGATGCACATAATATACAGCAGCAAATATCGATGGTAAGCATAGTCCTAGTACCCATGCTTGTCGATGTATACCCTGTTTCTATACATCAGTGCAATACAGCAATATCACAGTGAAAATGAACAAGATCATTTATGGTATGAACACAATGGTCAGTAGATGGTGTGGGACCCAGGCATAACACATGGGAGGCAAAACTGCCCATCCTACATTATTAAGCAACAAGGAGGAAGGGTCCAAGGGAAGGATGCTCTCAAGGCAGGGGTTCAAAAGAAAAGAGTAGGAAGTTAGAGGACAAGAAGATATAAATCCAGAATACAAGAAGAAAGGATTAAAGTTACAGGAAATGGAGGGTGGAAGCAAAGGAAGAGGGGACTAGGGAGCTATGAGGAGCAGCACAGGCAGGGAAGAAAACAGTGATGCAGGCAGGAGGGAGTATGGTAAGAAGTACCATGTGTGCAATGCAAAGAGTCTGGGAGGTTTTATGTGATAATGTGAGCCTTAGCACTGATCACATACAGTGAGGATTAGTGCTTGATGTCAAAAATGAACCACATAACAGTGACCAGCGGTAATAGCGGCCGTCGCCTACTAAATCAAGTACAGAAAAAGCACTTTTTATGCATGGGCAAGCCACCCCTGCATCATGGGGCCCCCGCAGCCCCCCCAAATAAAGATTACCAACTCCAGGGGGAGCTGACATATACAAAATAGAAAACACAGGAAGCAAAAACATTTTTCTTCAGCAGGATCTGAACCTGGCACCCCAGGTTTTCAGGGGTGGTGGCTCAAGCCACCACACCAAATGACCAACTCAATGGGGCTTGGCCAAATTAATCTTCATATACTGTTTAAGCAAATGTAGTGAGTGTAGCTCAGTGCTATAACCACTTCTTGCTCTTTTGTGATAATCACTCTAAATGAAGCAGTATTATTGAGTCGCTCATCTTGAGCCGCTCAATAATACTCATATCAATGTAGATAATCTGGGAATAAAATTTGGACCTGGAGGTCATCATGCAGGAGGCTAGCATGGAGTTGCTGACTATAATAATGTTATTGTGCACTGATAGTCATGACTGGGAAATGACCATACCAGGCTACACTCTATTCAGGAGGGAAAGGGAAGGAGAAGTGAAAGCGTGGTTTGTATTGCATGTGGAGGGAATCAAGGCTTTGGAAATAGGGGAAAGGGAAATTGTTGAACCAGGAAAGGCAAACTAAGCTGAAGGTTGTTTCAGGGTCGACCTAGGAGCACAACAAGTTAAATAACTTGCTCAGGGTCACACAGTACACAAGTGGGAGCTGTGGGATTGAAGCAAAGGTCTCCAGGTTTGCAGCTCAGTGCCCTAAGCTGCAGTGCTATACTGCCTCATAATAAAGGGGCACCCAGAGGAAAATGAAGGCTGGAGGTGCTGTGGGCCATCCTGGAGGCAGGAACTGGGATTACTATCCATACAAGGCTTTTATACCTTTTTACTTATATTTTATCAGGAGAAACACACTAAGCTGAAAGCTTGTTTACATGCATAACCTGGGAGCACAAGGATGTTAAGTGACTTTCTCAAGGTCACACAGTATGCAAATGGAGGCTGTGGATTCAAACCCAGATGTCCAGGTTTGTAGCTCAGAGCCTTAAACTATTGCACTATACTGCCCTCCAACCAACCAACCAACCAACATAGAGAGAAAGTTGGATAAGGTACTTGGGAATGATATCATGAGGATGGCAAAAGGGGGTGGTGCAGCTTGCTGGGGTCTTCAATCTCGCCAGATGTGGACTGGAGCTTCCAGCTGCAGTTTTGGCAAGGACAGGACTATCTTTTATTCCTATGGGGACTTGTCTCAGGCAGCTGGGTAAGGCAATTTTTATGGCACCTATATTCTGTCAACAAACCCACTAGGGATGGGACTGTGCTGGGCCTGGTGCTTGAAAACAGAGACAGCATTGCAGATCTCACCATGGGCAGTCTCCTGGGTACCAGTGACAGCTGTACAGTGTGGTTTAACATTAAGGTGGGGCAGAGACAAGCCACATGAGGATGAGGTTCCTGACTTCAGGAGGGCAAATTTTAAAGAAATGAGAGATTGCCTCAGAAACTGCCTAGTTGGGGGGTATCAAGGAGGGTAGAAGAACACTGGGGAAAAAGGAGGCAAGGCATAATTTAAGCATCCAGTCTCTGGGTGAAGAAAGTGAGTAAAAGCAACAAGGAAAATAAACCATTATGGTAGTCTAGGAATGTGGCAACAGTGGTGAAGGAAATGAGGTGGCACTCAGAAGGTATAAGGAAATACAAAGAGAGGAAGACAGGGAAGTGTAGCAGGTGAAACAGAAACATAGAATATGTTGGAGAAAAGGACCCATAGACTCATCTAGTCTGCTCTATTTTCCATGCTTAACACTACAACCTGGGCTCTATTTGGTCTCAGGAGTCACCTTCCTCCTCCATTACCTCTACTTATTCCAATGTGCCTATACCATGCATGTTTGAGGCTTCCAATTGTCTTTGCCCCTACCACTTCTTCTGGCAGGCTGTTCCAGGCATCCATCACCTATTCTATGATGTATTTCCTCACATCTCTTAAAATCCCCCAGGCTTCATATCATGCATGTGTGTTCTAGTGCTCCACCTTCTGTGAAATATACTCCTCTACTGTGCCTCATTCACCCCATGCAGTACTTAAAGGTCTCATTCATGTCCTCCTCACTCTCCTCTCTCCAGGGAGTACATGTTGAGCTCCTAAAGCCTCTCCTCATACGGTTTCATTTGCAACCTTTGCACCATTTTAGTAATCCTCATCTGGACCACTTCCACCCTGTCAGTGTCTTTGTGGAGGTGTAGCCTCCAAAACTGGACACAGTACTCCAGGTAGGATTTCACAAGTGAAACAATACAGGCAGCACTGCCTCCCTTCTTCACCTAGACATTCCATCCTATGTACCCAGCATCTGGCTTGTCTTGCCTACTGCCTTGTTGTGCTGCCCTAACACCTTGAGATCATAATATATGAGTACCCCAAGTCCCTCCTGCTTGGTGACTGGGGCCATTCTCTCACCATCTTATAGTAACAACGTGTCTACTCCCCAATTACTACAATACTAGGTGAACAGTTGAGCACGTATCAAAATTTAAATATTTGGGGTTTGCTTGGATTCTAGACTCTCCTTCATTGTTCACATAGAAGAGCTGATAAAGAAACTTAGAATGAGACTGGGCCTTTTCTATAGGATTAAAAATCTCCTCAGGAATGCAAAATTGAGATTAGTCCAAAGTACCGTTCTTCTTTATTAGTCTACGCTGATTTCCTCTACAACCAGGGTCCTGCCAGTGCTCTTTCCAAACTTGATATGCTCTGCCATAGAGCTCTTAGGTTTATAACAGTTCTTCCCTATTCTACCCATCATTGCTCCCTGTACTCAGCAGTAGGCTGGTCATCCTTAGCTTTAGACACCAGAGAAATGCTGTGATCTGGATCTATAAAAGAATCCTAAATAAATTGCCTGATTACATTTCATACTGCTTACTTATGCTCTTTAAGTAAGTATGCCCTGAGAAGTGCCTCTTATATTTCGCTGAAAGTTTCCAAGGCCAAGTCCTGTTTGGCAGGGCTTATTAGTCATGCATGGCCCTTCTATGGAATAAGATTCAAAAGAATCTAAGAATGAATTATCCCATTAGTCTGTCAGCTTTCAAAACCTTTATATACATTCCATTTCAAGAATCTTGTGTCTGCTCCCCTGCTTAGATCCTTTTCCTTCAGAGCTACTTGCTCTATTCTCTGACTTTGCCCTGCCTTGTCAGGACTTTAGGTCTCTTTCTGTTGTTGACTCCACTCTTTGCCATACCCACTCCTTCCTCTTTCACTCCCTCCCTCCCCACATCTACACTTTATATCCACTTTGTATTCTCTTACCCGTGACTTTTAACCTCTATGTTTTCTGTTTATCTGTTTTTCAATGAGCACACTCTGTACCTTCACTTCCCCATGTCCTGCACTTTGTATACTGATGCACAAATTATTTATCTGTAATTAATGTTTTTTTACTATCTTTTGTGCCATTTACTTGCATTTATACTGCCTTTTGCCTAATTATTGTACACATAACTGTCATTGTATGTTGATCTCACCTAAATTGTAATTTGTTGTACACAATACTTGAAATCATATGTTGATCTCACCTATATTGTATTACCTATTATTTGTCCCAGGTCCACCTTGAAAATGAGCTTGCTCAATAGTGTCTGCCTGGTTAAATAAAGATTTGACTGATAGATTGATTGATTATACATAGCCCCAGTTTTCCTGCTGCAGGTGCATGACGTTGTATTTTTGGCTTTTCAAACCCAACTGTCACTCCTGGACCACTCCTCTAGTTTCCTCAGATCCCTTTGTATTCTCTACACCCCATCCTGGGTGTCCACTCTGTTGCAGAGTCTTCTCCTTCAGTTCCTCAGCAATGTCACATAAAGATAATGATGAGAACAGGTCCCAGTACTGATCCTAGTAGTAGTCCACTGGTCACACTCCATCTTTCAAGTGACTGCCATTTATCAGCACCCTCAGCCTCCTATCTTTCAACCAGTTTGGTGCCAAGCTCATCATATCCCCACCCCCAGGATGTCAAGTTTCTTTGTCAGCCTCCTGTGTGTACAATGTCAAAGATGTTATTGATATCCACATAGGCCTCATCCACTGTCCTCCCTGATCCACCTCCCTAGTTATCCAGTCCAAGAAGTGTATGAGATTTCTTTGATATGACCTCCCTCTGTGAAGCCACACTGCCAGTGGTGTGCCAGCCCATATGTCTCCAGATACTCCATTAGTCTCTCCTTCAGCAGGGGTACATTAATTTCCTCACCACTGATGTGAGACTGACCGTCTGTAATTGCTGGCCTCCTCACTGCTACCCCTCTTGTGCAGAGGGACCGCATTAGCCCTTCTCCATTCCTTTGAAACCATCCTCCTCTCCAATGAGGTGCTAAATAGTGTTCCCAGAGGGCAGCTAGCGCTGTGCTAACTTCTTTAAATACCTTAGGTGGATCCTGTCTGGTCCCATCACCTTGCTTTAATTTAGGGTTTCTAACCCCTGGTGATTCTCTCTTCTAGAAATGGACTCGGTGTCCACTACCTCTCCCTGCTGACTGTTATTGCATGTCAGACTGTCCCCTGCTCCTTCCACCATGAAGACTGAGCACAAGTATTTGTTTAAAACTTTAGCTTTTTCTTGGTATTGGTCACTATACCAATCCTCTTCATTCACTTATCTGAAGACTTAATCTCTTTCTTGATTTCCTGGATGATCCTTTCTTCAGTTTGAGTCATTGCTGTCCTTACTTTCCTACTTCCTTTGTTTCTGTAGATATTTTTTTATTATTATTTATTAATATTATAGGAATTACAAACTTTTGAGTCAGAGACTCTTTACTAAGGCTCACATCCTGGTTAGACAAGGGTACAATAAACAAATGGGATGTGTCATTGTGTATACAAAATTGAGCTAAGGTAGCAAATATAGACAGTAGAGCAAGAAAGTTCATATCTATACAAACAGTGCAGTATATATACAAACAGTGCAATTTACTTACAAGCAGCATATGTGAGGTAAAGAGGCTGGACAGTGGTCTCTATCTGCTCCATTTGGGACTCACTGTACTTCCTGAAGCTGTTGCTTTCTCCCTTACTGCCTTAGCCACCTCCTTTGAGAACCACAGTTGACTTTCTCCTTTTACCATTGCTTATACCTTTAAACAGCTTGCTGTTACCTTAGTTATTCTCTCCTCTAGTCAAGTCCATTCAACCTCCACCCCTCCCCAGCTGTCCCCTTCAATGGACTTCCTAAGACAGTAACCTATCTTTAAAATCTGCTCTCCTGAAGACCAGGACCCTCATCCTAGTGTGATTTTCTCCCACAAATCTGGTGTTAAACTATACTGTACAATAATCACTTGAACCCACAAGGCTACCCACTGTGCAGTCTGCAATGCTTTCCCTGGTCGTGAAGTACCAGATCCAGCACTGTCCCATCTCTAATGGAATCTGTAGTCAGCTGCCTTAGAAATGCCTTGCAGGAGTCTCGTATGACCCTGTTCCTAGTTATAGCTACGGCCAGGATGTTCCAGTCCACATCTGACAGACTGAAGTCACCCATAACTACTACTTCTCTTCTGCTTGTCATTTGCCCATGCCTCCCCAAACCCTGTTCATTTCATCCTTCTGTATTGGTGACCTGTGTACCACCCCATGCATACAAAGGCCATGGGCCCTGTCTCTAAGCCCACCTGAAGAACCTCCAGCCTCTTCTTTTCCCTGCTGTGTCCTTATATTTTCAGGACCTTTATGCTTTCCTTAAATATAAAACAACTCTCTTTCCTCTCTGCTCCAACCTTTCAAAACATGTTGTAACCTGGTAAGGTCACCCCAGCTATGTTATCAGTGCCACATGATTATGTTATGGTCACTAGATCCAGGTCTGCCTCTACAGTGGTAGTCTCAAGGCCAGAATTTTGTTTTCTAGACTCCTTGCATTGGTGCATATGGCTCTTCACTATTGTTTCCTCCCTGCCTCTATTTTGTCCTCACTTCCATGCCCATCCTTTACCCATCTTTTATCACAGGTACTGTCCTTCCTCTTTTCCTCACTCTTCCACCCTCCATAGTATTTTTCCACCTCTCAAACCTCCTGTCCCCTCCCCTTGCCCCTACTCCCCACTACCCTGGTGAATTTTTTTATTATTTTCCTGGATTTTTGTTGCTGCTGCTCCATTATCTATTATTTCTTCTGCCTCCCCATGACTGGTTTAAATGCCCATTGAAGTAGCATTTAAACATTCCACCTAACACTGCCATTCCCTCCTGGTTGGATGGAGGCATTCCTTTGCAGGCCTTTATCCTTACAGCTCACATCTTAGTCCTCAATGTAGCCAAACCCTCCACCCTGCACAATGCCTTCAACCAGTGTCTGAAGACTGAGGAGTGATGTTCTTTCTCATACCAGCAACTTTGCACAAGTAGAACCTCAATGAATGACACTGTGTGCACTGCCTGTTTCAGTCCCTCTTCAGCTCCCCTAAACATATCTTTCACCTTCCTGGCTTCATCCCCTTCCAGGTCATTTGTCCATCCATGTCCCTCTCCTGCCATGCCATCCTACAAGCTTAAGGATGCGCTTCCCATCCCTCTGTGCTGAAGCACCAAGTATGCACCTCACCTTCCTCCCTCCCTCCCTCTGTGGGTGTTCCCAAAACTACACCACCAATGACTGAGTCCACCACCAAAGTTGCTTCCTCTTCTGCTGGGGTCCTCTTCCTCCCATCTCGGTGCCTCCACTCTGAAGAACCTCTACATCAACACTTTTAGTACTACTCTTGCCTTATCTTGGCAATCCTGCTCCACCAGGTTGGTGAAAGTATTCTGTAATATAACTCACTGAGGAATGTGTTACCTTACCCCAACCACCACACTCCTGGAGCCCACCACAGTTCAGATAGCCCTCCTTCTGGGTGTCATCTGAGGCATCAGTGGTGAACTTAGTGGACCATGAGTGGAGGAAGAGGTCCTCAAATCTTAGCCAATTCAGGCCATGGTCTAGAGATCCCTCACCACACAGAGAGGTGCACAAAGAGTGGGGCAGCACTTCAGTCTCCAGAAGGTCTACCTGAATACTTTCTCTCTGTAGCCACTCCCATCATTTCCAAATCTGGTCCTCCTACTACAGTGAAACCTGTATAATCTGTACACATCTGTCATACCTTTATAGTATCCAGATTAAAGTTTAGCATATTAATAAGACAAAAGTCACTATCATAATCTTTGTTATGACCATGGTTTATTGTCCTTTGTAAACAAATGTTCAGTACCGTACAAAATCAGTGCAAATTAAAACCCTTTATTATAATAGGGGTATAATAGTACAACAAATAAATATTAAGTTTAGTTAAAACATGTAAATGTTCTAATTTTTAACTGTAAGTTTAACTATTTTAGAACTTAGAAAAGTAGGTAGTTATGTCTGCTTGCTTCTTGAACAGTAGCGACTGACAGTTATGAATTTTTCAAATCAAAGACACTGTCAATGTATTTTCCTTTGTCCATTGTGGCATACTGCTCTAAATATGAAAGAACATGGTCTAGGATCCCACTAGCTTCACTTGCTATTACCAGTGCTGGTGTGGGAGTGTCTGCTAAGAGTCTTGTGACTCTTTCCTGCACTACAGCTTGACTGTTTTTGTGCCAGTGGTCTCACAATGTCATTGTCACTAAAAGGTAATGATATTTGGATGCTACTTTTGGCTGTGATGAACTGCTGAGCTGTTAGTTTTCATACATGGAGTTGGGTGGGTGCTTAATTAGTACTTGGAGCTCTATGATTTTATCAGCAGGAATGGCTCCTGTGAATTCTGTTATTGCTCTTCTCCTGCTGCAGGCTGACACTCACTGTGGACAGTATCTGCACATGCCAGGACCCAGGAGGTTGAGAGGGCAGTAATTGGAAGCCCTCCCCAAACAAGGTCGGGTCTGAGGGACCACTGTGAGCCCTACAAGCCCCAAGAAACATCACCGGGACCCAGGAGGTCGAGAGGGCAGTGGTGGAAACCCTCCCCAAGCAAGGTCGTAGTCATGAGGGACCACTCAGAGCCCTCCAAGCCCCAGAAACATCGTAAGTCTCTGCAGGAGGCAGCTTTCACTCACCTCAGGACCGCTCCTGTATCAGCAGGATTTGGAACAATTTTTAGCTTTTGTTTTAACTGTGTTTTGTCCCCACACGTGTGCAGACTGTTTATTTAATCCTTGCTCCCACTGATTCTGGCACAAAAGAAAACTGCAGTGGTTAATTACTTAGATAAGGCTTACAGCTTACATCTTCTGTTTGCTCACTGTTAGATGTTGCATGTATTGTTTCACCTTATCTGGTGCCATAATCCCATTTGAAATTCAAAGGCAGGGCCTGAAGCTTGAACAGTGCTGCTGCAATTCAGAGCTCCACTGTACCTTGCTGGTGCCAATTTTAAATCTTTGCCCCACAGACAAAGGGCTAAAACAGCAACTTAACATTGCAAAAGAACCCAAAAGAAAGGAAAAAGGATAAGTTTAAAAGCTGAGCTAAGGCAGATTTAATCCTCTGCCATTACCTCAAGCTTCTGATTGGAAAGCAAAGCCCATCCCAACAGAAACGCCCAAAGCCAACAATATTTAAGTTCACTTACTTACCCCTTTTCCTTGTCCACAGACCGGGACCCAGGGAGGTCGAGAGGGCAGTAATCGAAGCCCTCCCCAAGCAAGGTTGCGGTCACGAGGGACTGCTTCGTAGAGCCCTCAAGCACCAGAAACATCGTAAGTCTCTGCAGGAGGCAGCTTTTACCCACCTCAGGACTGCTCCTGTACCAGCGGGATTTAGACCCCAGCGCTTGTGCGCTGACTCCCCACCTCCCCACCAACACCCTTGGTTGACATTCAGCTTTATAGGCTACACCACGTGAGCGCAAAACCTATCAGCTCACTTTCCCATTTGCTGGTTATATGGAGTAAACACTAGGGGCTCAATTTAGAAAAAAAAAAATAAAACATTTTCTCATTAATTAAACAATATGTTAAGCAGCCAAATGACACTACTAACTTCATGCTAACCATAGCATTTGCTGCCCACTCACTCCCTCCCTCATTTCACAGCAACAGTTCCCCAATTAATCACCTAAACCACCAATGCCCTTTTCCAACATAACTATGAGCCTAAGCTGCACCATAAGTGGGCCTGCGCGAGGCAAATCAATCACCACAGTCCACACCCACCTCCCCAATAACTCCTAACCTCCTTTTACAAGGACAAATAGCCCAATTGACCCAATCCATCCCCATACCATGCAGACCACCTAAAAACAACACTAGCCCATTACACCAAAACCTTTTCCAAGCGGAAACAGCTAGCAGCACTCAGACACGCTCCTACTCCTACTACTACTACTCTTGGCTGGAGACATACACCCAACCCAGGGCTGGTCCGGCTACCAGAGCAAAAGTCAGAGTAATGTTGGTCTGCTACTGGCCTCCTTAAATATCCACAGCCTTCCAAAAGCTAACACTATTACGAGTGGGTTGCACAACACTCACGGACATCCTGGCTCTGTCCAAAACATGGTTAACTAGGAACATTCCGGACTCCGCAGTTGCCCTGAATGACTACATTATCTTCAGAGAAGATAGAGAGGGAAGAGGGAGGTGGCTGCACTATCTATGCCAGAACAAAATTTCAACTCTACTAGTCCCCTGCCATCACCGAAACACGGGCACAAGCAGTCACAATCAAGGTGACAGTCAGTCTCCACGGAAACCACTATATATAATGTCAGTATATATACTCAACAACCAAAATTAGCCTTTGACTCAATACTGGCCAATATAGCGCTGCTTCCCAGAAGTGATGTCATATTAATGTGTATTTCAATGTAAACTGGTTATCAAAGGCAGCAGAACCCTTTAAAGACACAGCAACTGCACATGATCTGACCCAAGTTGTCCAGACCACCACAAGACAGGACCCCAGGACAGGAACACATACTCACCTTGACCTCATCCTGACAAATTCTCCCAAACACCTATCTAATGTCAAAGTCCTCCCGAGCGTCCTCAGTGACCACTCTCCCTCCTGCTCCTGGTTCAACAAGAGCCCACCTAACCATCCCAAAATATCCCACCAAAGGCACCTCAAAAAGGGTGCCATAACCAAGATAATCCACTGTCTCTCCACCAGTGACTGAACACCAGTCCATACTGCCCAATCCACTGATGAGGCCCTCACCTCCTTTATTAAAATCTTCAACATAGCCTGCGATAAACACGCCCACTCTCCAAAAGTTTCTAAAATCAAGGGACACCCGTGGATTGCACAACCCCTGCTGGACCAGATGCACCATAGAGATAATCTCTGGTATAAGGCACTCAACTCCAAAGTTTCCTATGACAGACAGCTCTATAGGGAGGCTAGAAACAAGTGCACCAGAGCTATTCGGCTATCTAAGGCCAACCACTACAAACAAGCCCTAGCCTCGATCTGGGGCTCAGGGAACAAGTTTTGGAGCAACATCAAAGAACTATGTGGAAAACCGATAACCAATCATCAACCCAGATAATCTATAATGGTACCCTCACAAGACCCCACCATAATAGCCAATGTTCTGAACAATTCCTTCACAGACCTCAGCCACATACTCCACCAAACTTCTTGACCCACCCCTAGGGCCCCATCCACCCTACCCAGGCACAACATCCCACCTTTCCGGTTCAAAACAATCTCCTGCAATAAGGCCAAACATTACCTGACAAAGCCTTAAGAAACAAAAGATATAGCAGTGACTCTTTAGATCTCAAGATCCTCCAGCTAACGCTAGACGTGACCCTCCTCACCTCACCAAAATATTCAACCAATCATTATGCCTAGGGCAATTCCCAACTCTCTGGAAAGGAATTATCAAACTAATTCTAAAAAGGGTGCTTACCTGAACAGGCAATTACAGGCCGATCACAATAATTCCCTCTCTCTAAAGCTCTCAAAGAATAGTGTCAGACCAACTCACTGAGTACCTGACAAAACACTCCTGCTCTGTTAAGAACAACATGGTTTCAGAACAGGAAACAGCATCACCACGGCACTCCTTGAACTTACATCCTACATACATGAGGCCCTTGTACGAGGGAAATAGCAGGCGCAATCTTCATTGATCTAACAAAGCATTTGACACTGTCAGTCATGATCTACTGTTACATGTACTCCCTCCCTCAACCTAGCCCCAGACACAATACACTGGTTTAAGAACTACCTCACTGACCGAACACAAGAAGTCAAAATTAACACCACCTTATCCACCAAGCACTCAGTTCAGTCGGTGTCCCAAGGATCAATCTAGGCCAGCTACTATTCACTCTCTTCCTTAACTCAATCCCAAGCACATACAATGGTACGCTACTGCTCTACGTAGATGACGAGTAGTTTATTGGAAAGATAGCACCTAATCTCCCTCCAACACAAGCTCCAAATTTACTTCCAGGAACTAGAAGACTGGTTCACAAAGCACCGTTAATACTAAACTATAACAAAACAAAATCCATGATCTTTGTGCACCGACAAAACCCCTACAACAGCTCCCACCTAAACATCTCCAACTACCAGGGCACCAAAATTGACCAAGTCACACACTTCAAATACCTTGGCATCACACTTGACACATCACTCACCTATCACACACACATCAACCACCTCTCGCCTCAGTAAACACCAGACTAGGGACCCTCTATAGGCATAGACAATGCCTCCCACCCTAGGCCCTACGTCTGGCAGTGACCAGCTCGGTCTTAAATTTGGTAGACTACGTGTATAATAATATATGGAACGGCTGACCCCACGGCCCTAAAATGAATCAATCTTGCCTCAACAAAGCTAGCTGTCTGGTCACAGAAAGTGACAGACTTACCCACACCTGCGACCTCTACAAAAAGCTGACTGGCTGACCTTCAAAGGTAGGCTAAAATACCATACCTGCCTCCAACAAGAAAATCCTACTGAAGATAGCACCCACTGGCCTGCACTCCTAATAAAACCAAACACCCACAGGAGCACCCCAAGGCACCTAGCAAAATGCCCATCCATGCCCCCTCCGAAGGACCGCTGGTAGCAGGTCCATTAGTTATTGGGCACCTACATGGCTCAGTGAACTCCCTCCCATCTCACAGGCCCCAAGACTAGGCCTGTTCAAAGCCAAGCATCAAGTGGCACCTCATAGACTCAGAGACATGATAGCTGCAACTGGGCATTCTACACCACCTAGGCGCAGGGTTGACAACCAACCCCGTGATGATACCTAATTTCTGCAAATGTTGTTACAAATTATGGAAAGTACTCACGTATCTCCCTTATGTTGCATGTTCTATAGATCCAGGTCTGCTAAGCAACTCAACGAGACTATTCAGTATCTGTATTTGTATAATGTCATTTTGTAAACACCACTGTATAATACTAAGTAATGATACATGTTGTTTTCTTGCATAACCTGTTTGTCTGTCCAGAAGTGGAGCTTTGTAAAGGAGTCTCTGACTCAAAGGTTGTAATTCGAAACTTTAATAAATAAATAAATAAATAAATGCCACCAACAGTTTATTATAGCCTTGCTTTCTGTCACCCAATGCCATGCACTATGAATAAACAGAATTGCTTATGACACTCACTTTAATCTCCTGTTCTGACTCTGCACAGGAGTTAAAATAAAGGCACAGTTCCTTTTAGTTTTAGCATTTGACATTTTTATTATTCCAGCATCCACTGGTTGAATATGGGTGGTTGTACTGGAGGGATAACATGGAGTTTGACATTTGACAGGTTCTTTGGGGCTGTAGTCTTGTTGCATTATCTAATAAGATGATGACATAATGGTGTTGTAACATCATCACCGTATTAAAGTCAGTAGCCACTCTTTGATTTTCTGGATGTCATCACGCTTTTCTGTTTGCGATAACATGCATTCAGCGCAGTGTCAAAATCCCTGCAAAACATCTGGGCTTTTTGCTTTACCAGTAATAAATGACTTAATTTTATGTGTCCCACTGGCATTACAGTATAGTACCATGGTTAATCTGTCCTTTGATTTTTAGTTGATGAGACAGGGCCTGAGGACAGTGTGGTAGTGGGCCCTGGACAGAAACTGGCAAGAATATCAAAGAGTTGCAGTCTCCCAGAGATGACTGCAATTTGGTCATCACCAAAGTTTCACTGTGATACACTTTGATAACAAGCTGTGTCTTTTTGAAATTCTGGATCCACCTATTGAGTATAAAAGTTTGAACTGTTCTCCAAAACAGTCTGACTTTTCAATAACCATGCAGTCAGATAAACTGGCATCTTTAGCATTCATCTCTGTGATCCATAAGTTTAATGCTGTTTTTACATCCTGATATTTACCAAGATGTACTCTTGTATGAGACGTCACATCTGATGAGGCAGAAATCCATTTGTCTTTGGCATGCCAAATATCATTGCAGAAGAATGAGTCCAACTTCAAATCAAATGCTTTCAGTGCATAACATGCCATATCTTTATAGGTAGAAGCAGAATTAGCCTGCTTCCATAAACAAAGCTCCAATTTCTGAGAAACTGAAGTCTCAGAACTCTCAAGGCTTGGAGCTGGCAGCTGGAGCCAAAGAAACCATCCTCACACTAAAACAGAATGAAGATGATTACCAGCAGATTAGCAGCCGATCATCAAATAGGAAGAAATCCAGCACACTACAGCAGACCGTAGGAGCCAGCAGCTTGGCCACATTGTAAGTGCCAATCAGCCAGAGACAGGAAGCAGCAGACCAGCAAGTAGTTAACACCTACTCCTCCTAGGCAAATGGATTAACAAGTCTTTATACCTATGCTATATAGAGCATTGACTTGGTTGTTGGGTACATTTGCAGAGGTATCCAGATTAACCAATAAAATAATATGATTTTTCCATTTCACAGCAGGACAAAGCAGGTGGTATTTCCACTGTATCACTCACTGGTGAGACCCGCCTGGGTATTGTATTCAGATCTAGAGGCCGCACCACAAAATTACATAGAAAGGTCGGATGCAGTCAAAGGAAGGCAAGTGAAATGGTGCAGGGTTGCACCAAAAGCCCTACAAGGAGAGACTGTGAGATCTCAACATGTGCACCTTGGAAGAGAGGAGAGTGAGACAGGATTGTGTCCACTGCTGATTTCCTATATTGCCACCTTGTGGCCCGGGTCATGACTGAAATGGTCCACTGGATCAGTACACTTACCTGGTTACCAAAACATAAATAAATAAATAAATATAATAGACACTGAGAAATACCTTACTGTGTTGAACAGGTGCTTGGGGTGTCTCTTTCAAAGGAGGAGCAGCACAGGATCAGAGGGCATGTGATGAAGCTGGGGAGTTAAAGAGGATGTGAGAAGTATTACATCAGTGAAAGAGTGGATGCCTGAAATAGACTGCCAGTGGAAGTGGTAGAGGTGACCACAGTAGGAGGCATCAGTGGTATTTTGGGTATTAGAAGGGGTATATGTCAAGTGGGTATTAGGAGATTCTTAGTCTTGGGCTGTTTTTGTGAGAGTGATTTTTTATTTTTTACTTTTTATTTACAGGACTCTTTCTTTTAAAAAAAATCCATCTATGGTGGTTTGTTGTTGACTACTGCTCCATATTCTTGCCACAGCCATTCTGTTTGTGAAGCATATCCCAGTCTAACATGATGTCCTCATGTTGTTCCATTGCTTAGTGGAGGGTCAGGGGGGCACTTCTAACATCTTGTGGAATGACAACTGACTGCTCTTCATTTTAATCTGTCTCAGTTCTCTTCTCATCATCATCCAGCGCAGTGGCAGACATTGCACTCATAACCTTAACAATGTCATCAACTGGCTCACTATTGTCCTCTCCTCGCTTAGTCTACATATGCCATTGAACTCTTTGGATGTCAGCACCAGGGGAGCAGCAGCTGCATCTGCAGTCTCCATGGTCGCATCCCCTTCTCTGGTCTTTGCTACAGCAAATCCTCCTGTTCTGAAACTATTTCCTATTATTTCTGCAGAAACACTGCCCAGGGCAGTTTTTATTAGACACTGCATTTTCCAAATTGATCTACTTAATACAGCATGCAGCTGTCAGTTCCTGTGAGTCATCCAAAGCCTCCAGCATTCTGGTCACATAACATAAGGCCTCTTTAAGGAGTAGCTCATGCATCGATCCAGAGGCTGATTTTTGCATGTTGTGTTGGGATAGCAATTTTATGTTTTTGGGATGTGGGACATCAGAGTGACTGCTGAAATTGTCCACAGTTATGATAGTTTCAGATCTTCTTAATTTTCTGTCCAACTCCCTTAGCCACTGGATGAAAATATCCCCATTATCCATGCTATCCGATCGCTCTTGTAGTTAAGAGGAGGTGAGGACTTCACAGAAGCAGCTGATTGTGCTGATTTCCTCACAACAAGATGTTTCTTCACTGATCTTGTCATGTTGCAAACCAGTATAGACATGCACTCTTAAGCCTTTTCATCCAACAGCATTTCTGCTCTATGTTCCAGGGTCCATATCCTACACAGCAGTAGAACATACCAGTCTCACTGACATTGAAGATGACTTTCCCAGACTGTACAACTCCAACAGACTCAACAGAACATCCTTTTTATTATGAACCTTTTATTGAAAAACTTTTAGTAACACAGAAAACACAACCAGTGCAACAACATTACAAAATTAACAAATCAACAATAAAGCATTGGGATCTCATAAACACAAATATAAACGCTAATGCAAGCAACCAGCATATACAAAATAACAGGATGAAATATGTACCTTTACAAAAGACTACAGGCAGAAAATATGGGCTAAAGCTAATTACATAATATGCAACTCAAAAGAGCATATACAAGGAAGGACGAGGGGATACCAAGGAGCAGACTAATATATAACAGAAAACCTGTCATCTTGGAAGTTAAGTAATGGAGGGATTGCAAGCCATGGAAAGGGCTCTGAGCACAGATGTGAATGTAAAAGGAGTCCCAGTTACTACAGTAATGATTCAGCTTGCCAGTAGTCACCTGATAGTCTTTCGATCAGGTCTAATTTTGAAAGAGCAGAATGCCAGGCACGAATCAGTGGAGGAGAAGAGATCTTCCAGGCCATTAGCAGGAGGTGTTTGCTTCCATTAATGCCACTACCAACCAACATTGTAGAGGAGAAGATAAGCAAGACATACCAATAGGAAGTTCCAAAGCAACAGATCTGAATTACATGGTTCCCTATAGTTCATACTGCAAGAACGGAACTCAGAGCAAACATGAAGGCCAAATCAAGTCTGAATTTATTACTCTATTATTACTACTGTTTATGAATACTTCTCTCAGATTGCTATCATTAGTAATTAAAAAGAGTAGTACGGTCTATTATTGTAATTGTTGTCTTTATGATGATATTTGTCTCGGCTATGCATTTGAAACTTATAAGTATTGTTGTTTTGCTGTCCATATCACAAAGACTGAACCTGTTATAAATAATAAGCCTTATTTTACCTTAAACTCTTTTCAGACACAAATACAATATGACTATTGGATCTTTGAGCTTCTTACTATTATTTTTATTATAGCTATATTTTATTAAGAAGCTTCATACTTAATCACCACATTGTACATGCATATTTCCTCACACCCCAACACTTGCATACTAATAGGGCCCTATGGGTTTAAATATCTCTTGCATATGACTCTCCGAATCACCACAATACCAAACATTATTATACTGCTATTATATGCTGTAGGTTATCAACTCATTTTATATACTTATATTACCAGTTTCTATAGCCTGTACAAAAAGGATTCCAAGTTTTGTAGAACAGGTTTACTTGGGAATTTGCTGTAAGCTGAGCCTTTTCAAGTTTCATGCATAGCATCAGGTTATTAAACCAATGAGCTGTGCTAGGTGGAGTCTCATAACCCAGTGTTGTGCTATTGTTTTTCTATCATTGACTAATGCTATTCCCCATAGTTTATGAGCAGCTGGTTGGCCAACATTCCTAGGATCTATGCCCATCATGAACTCCAACAGCATTCTGGGCATGGTGGTTCTCAATACCTTTTGGATTATGTTATGCATACTCAGCGAATGTTGAGACCCTGAGGCAAGTCAGTGCCATATGTAGAAAATCACCTTTCCAAACATGACATTTGGTGCATATTTCAGACCAAGACATATTGAATTTGTGAAACTTAACAGGAATAGTATCTTCTATATACACAATTGAATTGTATTCTATGAGTTTATTTGTCATTGAACAAGTATGGACATGCTAATGGCTGAAAGCCACATAGAGTTATCAATTTAAGTGTACAAATATTTTTCCCACTCTGCTCTGGCTTTAACTATAGGCTTAACAGAAGCTCCAATAAACAATTTATACAAAGTCACCAATATTGACATCCTGGTTTGGCCTGTATAATACTACCTCAATGGGAGAGGATATTGGGATTTGATTATGTAAATATTGCCATATTCTCAAATAGGCAAAGAAGTCTCCAGCCTGAATTTCATATTGCAGTCTCATGTCAGAAAAGGACCTTATAACCCTACCATGGTAAAAGTCCTAATACTTTTGACTCAAAGTTTCTCCATCGCTTCAAAGCCTGGTGCAAAACACATTGTACCCTTAGTTTTATAAAGCTAGCATTGGTAGGCATAAGGGGAAAAGGCTTTTCTGATGCCAAGTTCACTGGTGCATAGCATTCCATAGTCTTAGAAATTGTTTTTTAAATATATTTGTTGTTTTAGGCATGATAGGGTTATGTAAACTGGGTGAAAAGCCCTGAAGTAGTCCTCCTGGTATTAGTTCCTCCTCCATTTGTCACCAGGTTGGAGTCTTATCTGTATCAGTATTATATAAGAATGCTAATTGTGCAGCCAGTAATAATATTTAAAAGTTTGGGAAGGCCATGCCCCCATCTTTTAGAGAGAGCTATAGTATACTTTGTCTGATTCTCGGAGTTTCTCCACCCACAGAAACTTATGTAGAATACTTTTAAATTGTCTAAAGAATAATTCAGGAACCCTGATAGGGATTCTGAAATAAGTACAAGTATTTGGGAAGAGTATTCATTTTAATTGTATTCACTTTTCCTGTGAGACTAATAGGAAGTCCTTCCCATCGGCTCACAATCTTTTTAATATTGTCTAGAAGGGCAATGTAGTTCTCTTTGTGTAGACTTGAAATCTTGTTAGGAATCTGTATGCCTATATATTTAATTCAGTTTATTACCTTTGGTAGTAGGACAATATTACTTAACAATTTCGGGTCAAAGTCACCCAGTGTGAGCAACTCACATTTGGTCCAGTTTATTTTATTGCTGGATATTTGCCCAAATTCTGTTAGTATATCCTGGAAGGCGGGAAGACCAAATTGTGGATTTTTAAATATAGTAGAAAGTTATCTGCAAAAGGTGCCACCTTATGATGGGTGTTAGCTAGCCACATTCCTTTCACCCTGCTACCTCTGCTTAATAACTGCAGCAAGAGGCTCTAGTGTCATAATGGGAGGGAGAGTGGACATCCTTATGTAGTGCCCCTGGTTAATTGGAAAGGTGGCATCAAAACCCCATTGAGAAGAATTTGTGCTGAGGGTTGATTGTAAAGGATTTGTATCCATTTAAAGAAGTGTTCCCCTGTTTGAAACATATTGAGCACTTCAAACATGTACTCCAGCATTGGCTCAGTGACACTGAGGGCTGAGGCGCTGGATGTCACACCTCACGCTATTCCGGCAACCAGGATTCGGGAACAAGCCCAGGTCATTGGGGGTCAGCAGGGAAGGACTAGGGTTGAGTGTCGGAGGACAGCTCTCCTAGTCCTGCGTGGACTGGAGAAACCACACCGTGCTGCGGTGACCCCTGGGATGCCAAGAGGTACTGCTTGTACTGGTGTGACTGGGGAGGCGGCAGATGTCGGCACATATGTGCTCAGACGCCACTGTATGTCCATGCTCTCAATGGAAGAAAAGGTGGAAAGTGGTTTCGCAAGAACTGTGCAGCCTGATGGCTGCACCCTGCCTCACTGGGAGGACTGACATCAAATCGCACTGGGAGTCTGAGCTGGTCTGGCTGGATGGGGTATGGGGAAACCCTCCAGCGGATCAGTAAGCAATATGCTGGAAGATCCTCCAGTGGATCGGTGATGGCCGTGCGGATCCCCATCTTGTGTGTGAGCCTGGTGGTGCCAGCGGCTGGATACCCCGATAGTAGTCACCACAGCAGGGCGAATAAATAAGATGACATAAAAAAAAATATGTACTCCCCTTCCATGCAGTTGAAGGCCTTTTTCATCATCCAGACCCAAGACAGCAACACACTTTCTGGTGCTCCTTCCAGTCCAGCACCACACAATGTTCAAAGTTCTTCTGACATTCTGTTTTTCCTGCCTACCATTTAGAAAACCAGTTTGATCTTCATGTATTATTTTTGGTAGTATTTATTCTAACCTGCTTGCAATGGTGCATGCAATAATCTTGTAGTCAGCTGTAAGACAAGAAATGGGTATATAAAAGGAGCACTACTGCGGTTCTTTACTGGCCTTAGGGAGTATAGTTATTGTCCTCATCTGCATAGTTGTGGTAACACTCCTTTCCTTAAGCATTCCCTGATCATTTCCATCAGAGGTACCTGCAACTTATGCTGGAACATTTTAAAATCAATAGGAAGCCACCCTGGCCCTGTGGTCTTCCACCATTTAAGATACAAAATTACTGATTTTATTTTCTGCCAATGTATGTGGGTTTCCTGTTGTTCTCTGCTCACTGGATCAATGAGTGGCAGTGATGCTTTAAGCAGGAAATTGTTTACTTGATTTGAAGTAGGTGCTGCTTCAAGAAGTATATAGAGCTTCATAGAAGGAATTGAAAGCGTTCACCTATTTCCCTATCATCATGGGTAAATTTACCTGCAGAGATCTCGGTTTTGGTCACATTTGTTGCTCCTTCTCTACTATGTAACTGCCAAGCTAGCCATTTCCCCCTGATTCTCCATCAAAATAGTTCCTGCCTGCGTTAAAGGTGAGGCTCTTTCTATTTTTGTATCATGGGCTGTATTTAACTTTGGAGGGTATGAAATTTTCAGGGGTTTGTAACTCTACATACACTTTCTCAGCAGCATGTATTTTCTCTTCTAGTTCTGTCAGGTGTTTCCTCCATATGTTTCCTATGCATGGCATATGATATGATAGCACTCACAGCACATCCTCAAGGGCATCCCATTTTACCACAGCATTTGTCTGGCCTGAAGGGTTATTAATCAGATATTCTGCAATCTGTTATTTTATAAAGGTCTGAAATTCACTTTCGTTTTGCAAAGTGGGTTCTAGTCTCCACCCTCTATTCATGATTGGAGCACCCATTCCAGCTAATGTTATAGATGTAGGTGCATGGTCAGAAATGATCATAGGCCCATTGGTGAACAATTGTATGGCCTTTATTAGTGCCTGAGATACAATGGCCAGATCTAGGTGTGCATGTGTCCTAGCTGAGGAGGGAATAACGTGTGTATTCTCTGCCCTTGGGATTTAGGTGCCTCCATGACTCTGTTAACATTTGATCATGCATTAATGTTAATAATGCCTTAGCAGTCCTTGTGATAGGGCCTCTAGCCCTGGGGGCATGGTCTAGAATGCTGTCTATTATGCAGTTATCAATATTTGGCCCATAAATAGAACCAACCATTATTTTATGCCCAGTAGTAAGTTGTACCTGAATTAACGATATCTACCCCCCACGCCATCAAACATATATGGGTTACTACACCAGGAAACTTGGGCCTAAGCCATGTGCTATGCTCCTAGCTTTGGAAGTAAAATATGCTGCATACCATTCTCCTCCCCAATTTTTAGCCATGTGCGCCTTCTTTGGAGAGCATGAGTTTGTGCAATGCACAAAATATCTGCATGCCTACTTTTAATTTTCCCAAAACTTTTCTTCCTTTTTGTATGCATTTTTACCCATTTACATTCCTGAACAAACCTTAAAAGTATTATCCATAGTCAAATAGCATTGTTATATCTGGGGTGACATCTGAGAACTCTTTCCATTAAATTATTGTGATTAACAAGCAGAAGCGAGTCTTTGAAAACAGTAAACTTATAACATGAGTAACATTGTTGAACATTTTGATTACTCTTCCTATTACAAATGCTCCATCACCCCATCTGTTTTGATACCTTGGTCCTGATTAAGAGCTATCATACAACTAACAGTATCATAGGCGAAACAACATATTTACAACTTTCCCTGACCTCCTACCCCACTCACTGTACATCCTGTGTTCTTTAACCCTCTAGCTAGAAAGATAAGTACCCGTGTTAGTACATAGGCACCTACGGTTAAGTAATACACATAAGGTACAACATTGCATAAGAACAATAAAATATTTAGACATATTTAAGGTGACTATTTCTAGCTTAATTTACAAGCCTAAATATCAGCTTATTAGGTCACCTATTAAATTGCTTAATCTGATTTTGAATTTGAAACTCTTTTTAAACAACTATTATCTCAGTAGCAGTAATAAGACAATTAATTTCATGGTCCCAAAAGAAATTTGTGGTGGGGAGCTACCCTCCCACAGGAAGTCATAAGATAATGATAAAGAGTGGAAAGCCATCAGGCTGTTATATCAGCAGTATCCATTTAGGAGACTGAAACTCGGAAACTGAAACTCTTGTGCCGAGTTCAGTCTCCTGACTCACTGCCTGACAGTCAGGAAGCTGACACACACGATGCCAAAGAGGTAAGGTAGCATTTGTGTCAAACTGCTACCTACCTTGTTAGGCAATAGAAGACTCAGAGGATGCAGAAGCTGGCCAAGCTGCTCCCGTGGTATGAAGGGCTAAGCCAATAGCATTTCAACCAGTGAGGCCTTGTGCATGACCTGGGTTCTTATCCCGTAGCTACTATTTAAACTCTCTTCTATTATGCTCCCCCACCCCATAACTTTTATTTTTACTCGAGTCCACTCCCCTCAGAGTTGGTTATTTTAGTTATGAGGGTGCGGAAACTTTTCAGTGTTCTGAAATTTGATGTCCCAGACTTGGGCTTATGGAGTTCGGGAGACCAAGTTTCGGATTTCATAGCTATTCCATATCAACAGTGTTGCACAACTGAGTTGCTATTTAGCTTCAAACAGTGTTATTGATTTAATGCTAAAAGTAGTAATACATTGGTCTTGAACACTAGCCAGACCCACACAGCAGTGCCTAATGAAGTTTTTCACTAATGTTCCAGTCTATCAGTATTACATCCTGGCTGTGATAAAACTATTTTCCTCCTGCTGTTACCCATGGCCCAAGTCATGGTCAGGGGTCTGGTGCTCGTCTGCAACTACATTCCATTAAGCACATAATCAATGAGATTGTTTCCTAATGCCAACCAACAGAGGCATTGTACATGAGTCCAATCATCTCAGTACCTAGCACCTCCATGTACCAAGTAGCACCTTGTTAAATCCCATTATTTATTCACATACCTGGAGCTGTTGTCTGAAGCCATTGTCATAGCAACCAAGTTTGAACCCTCATGTTTGTACATCGAGGAAGCATTTTATTTGCTAGAGTGTGACACTGCATGCAAGCAAGCTGCATTAGTAGCTGTGTAAACACAACTAACAAGATAAAATGCATCAGTTTGTTAAGTCTTTCAGATTACCTCAGTTCAACAGACAGATGGACTTTCTACTCCGAACAACATCTCTATTCCATATGTTTGTTCCTGATATTAGTGTTGTGCCTTCTTTCTGTGACACTTAATCAATGGGCCAGGGCAACAGCAGATGAATAATCCCACTGTTCCTTTTTTCTGTGATGCAGATGCATCCCTTTCTCTGCATCAGGCATCAAACAATCTGTATTGCGGTATCAACTGGTGGTGGGAGTCAAGTAAGTGGGCAACAGTGATATGCTGCACCATCAGGTAAATTCCTAGTGTGTTACAACTTGCATACCTTGATAGCTGAATCTACACAAAGAGGCAATAGCGACATTGGGTATTTTGTGTTTTTTTGCTAAATTATCTTGCATTGAACTATAACATCCTCAGATTTGCATTGAAATGAGCTGTGGTTGCAGAGTTCTAATTTAGCTTTGGTTGAATGGCTATCTTATTTCTTAGTTATTTATAGAGTTATTTAGAGTCATTGACTTCTTTATATGGGTTTTAACCATGTTGAATAAAAGAATACAAAGGCAGTTATTTACTCTACTGTTAGGTTCTTAACATATTATGTAAAACATGCCAGTTTTCCATTGATCTGTATGGTTAGCCGCACCCTGCAATTGACAGACCACACCTATGGGCATGTCAGACATGGAACTGATAACTTGCATGTAAGTTTCATGAGTCTGGGCAGGTCCCCACTGAAGGTGGTTGACAATGGCAGCATGACAGTTTGCTTTTCCCACCCAGTGGCCATTTTGTTAATTTCAGCTGTCAATTTCAAGTATTACTTCAATGTGTTATTTAAAATACACAGTCCACACTGTTTAGCCCTTGCTCCTTAACTCGGGGTGTCATTGATGAGAGTAATTTATTTCAGTTAATCAACTTAACTCTATTGGTTGACGTTGATCGCTTAAAAATATATATTTTGGCATTCTGTGCCCTTACCCCATCTTGGCTTCAAGTGGTTGTGCCTTAACCAATGTGTACAACCATCTGTATTTTTCCTGTTAGTTCTGTTATGCAATTTCTGTTCTGTGATGGCGGCCCTTATTACCAGTTTGCAGTTTGAGCAATCCCTCATGTATCATCCGATACTCACTGTGCTGACAATGCTGTCTGGGGCACATTCTGGCCTCAACCACCCTCCCTTCATTATTTAAAAAATCTTCTGCACCCTTTGGTTGAGAAAAACATGGTAGGGGACCATCTGGTTTACAGATCCTAAGCTTTGCCGAATACAGGAGGGTAAATTCCATCCTTTCTTTGGAGTTACATTTTGCACCAGAAAAACTTTGCCTCTGCAATTGCAAATACGGGTATAGTTCTGGAAGAGGAGACTTTCCCACCACAACAGTATTGGACCATGTGCCCTGGCAGCTCACAGCACCTGCTCTTTATATGGTAAGTGCAGATATTTTATCAAGTAATAATAAATAATAATAATAATAATTTTATTTATATAGCGCTTTCACTATATCAAGACGCTGAACAAATTAATTAAAACTTCAACATTCAATACAAAGCATCAAAGACCATAAACATTATAAAAATATCATAAAACATAAATTATAATAAAATTTCAAACATTTTACAGTACAATTAACTTTCCAAGAAGGCCATTCTCCATATATGTGTTTTCAATTCCTTCTTAAATATCTCCACGGAGGTGCATTCCGTAATCATCATGGTAGAGAATTCCAAAGAGTGGGTGCAGCATGAGAAAATGCTCTACTGTCAGAGGATTTCAAACTCACTCTTGGAAACTCTGACAACCCCATGTCGGCCGAGAGGAGTGATCAGCCGGGGCAGTAAGAACCAGTAGGTCTTTCAGATAGGATGGATCCTGATCGTGAAGGGCTTTGAAAGTCAATAAAATGACTTTAAAGGTGATCTGCCACCGTATTGGGAGCCAGTGCAGTTTGTGCAGCACCGGGTTAATATGACAGTACCTACTTGTCCCAGTCAAAACCAGGCTGCCGCATTCTGCAGAAGCTCTAGGTGCGGATTTCAACCCCAGAGAGCCCAAAGTAAAGGGCGTTGCAGTAGTCTAGGCACGAGGACACAAAGGCGTGGACCAATGTTGACAAGGAGTCAGATGGGACAAGGTGCTTAACCTGGGCAATATTCCTAAGATGGTAAAGGAAGTCCTGATGACGGCTGACACCTGAGATTGAAAAGTCAGCCTATCGTCAAGAATCACCCCAAGGTTACACACCGTTCAGAGGCCGGTAGTGACACGCCACCAAGAAAATTCCAGAAGGTGCGCCTAGCACACGACCTCTCAATCTGACCACCGGGTCCACAACCAAAACCTCAGTTTTCTCTGAGTTCAACTTTAACCAACTAGAATCCATCCAGTCTTGGATTTCCCCAGACAGTTATTAAACACCGAGAGCTCCATCCTGGTCGGGTGCAAAGACAGGTATAGCTGGGTATCATCTGCATAGCAGTGAAACCTCAGCCCATACCGTCTTATAATGTTCCGAGGGGCATATACACTGCAAATAACATAGGCGACAGCACAGAACCCTAAGGCACTCCACACAACAAAGAGACTGGGCCGGAGGAAAAATCCCCGACACAACTCTTTGTGATCTCCCAGTAAGGAATGAATTGAGCCATTTAAAAACGGTTCCAGACATTCCACAGATTTGCCCCAGGTGTGCTAGCAACACCATGTGATCCACAGTGTCAAAAGCTGAAGAGAGATCAAGAAGAACCAAGATGGAACGTCTCCTTTGATTCCTCGCCCTCAGAAGATCATTTAGCACCCAAACCAGTGCAGTCTCGTGCTGTGTCTTTACGGAAACCAGACTGGAAGGATTTGTAGATACTATGGATGGTTAAATGGTCATTCAGTTGAGCAGCTACGACCTTTTCAATAACCTTCCCAATAAAGGGAAGGTTAGAGATGGGTCTGTAGTTAGAAAAACAGTCTGGTCCAAGGAAGCTTTCTTCAAGAGAGGTGTCACCACCGCCTCTTTCAGGAAGCTTAGGAAACTTACCTGACTCCAAGGAGCACCAGACTATTTGTGCCAGAACTGACCAATGAAGTCTACACAACCCAAAATTAGGGTAGTCGGTCCAGGATCCAAGCCGCAGCTTGTAGGGTGCATACTATGGATGATCCTCATAATATCCACGAACTCAGGTCAACAAAAGGAACTCCAGGAGAAGCAAGGCCCTGTGCACTCACACACCCTACCACGTCACCTTAGAGGTTGTCGGACACAAGTCCGCCCTGATGTCAGCCACCTTAGTTGCAAAGTATCGAAAGAGCTCATTGCACTCAATTTGTGAAAAGGCTTTCTGAACTTGCAGACAGGTTGGGTTGCGAGTCTATCTACAGTTCGAACAGCTGAGCCGGTCGATTCTGAGCAACTGCAATCTCCTGGAAAGGAATTCTGCCTTCTTATGGGTAATTGCAGATTGATAGCTGGTATAATGTTCAATCAATCTAAGACGGTCGGCATCAAGGGCAGACTTGCGCCAGCAATGCTCTAACCTTTGCCCTTGTCTCTGCATCTCCCTCAGAGTCCCATCAAACCAAGGGGCCCTGGGGTGACGGGAAGAGGGCGCTCATGAAAGGAGAAATAGAATCCAGGGCAACAGCGATGGCCTCATTATAGGCCAAGTCAGTGCCTCTGGGTTGCTGCCCACCAACACGAGGGATGATAGGTCAAGGACCGCCGCTAGGCCTTGTGAAGTAACATTCCATAATGGGCGGTACCTGACCATCTCCATTAGGGATGGCCTTCTGATGGATGCAAAATTGAACCTCACGATGTGGTGGTCAGACCAAACAACTGGTTCCACCCCATGTCAGATGCATCAATCCCAAGAAGGAAGACCAAGTCAAGATAGTGTCCAGATTTATATGTAGCAGTGGAAACTACCTGTGTGAGGCCCAAAGAAGACATTAGTTGGAGGAAGTGTTTACTAAATTGAGAGAGTTCATCATCAACCAGGCATTGAAGTCACCCAGCACCAAATCTGGGTGACTCAAATGACATGTCGACGAGGAGGTCTGCCACTTCCTGTAAGAAATGTTTCCCATCTCCAGGTGGATGGTAGATGAGAACGATTTGAACGCCTACACCTGCTACAACTGTGCACTCGAAGGACTCAGCCTCACCCACTACCACATTCAAGAGGCCCAATTCAGTCTTAAAACAGACTGCAACCCCCGCCCTATGGTCCAATCTCGGGCAGTGTATCCCAGTACCCGGCCGGAGTCATGGCCTCCACTATAGGGCCAGTATTTTCATCCAGCCAGGTCTCAGTGATGCAAGCTCAGATCAACCGAACCAATAAGGTCGGCACAATAGCAGTTTTATTCCTAACAGACCTGGCATTGCATAACACCGCCTGAGTTGGACAAACCTCGGAGGTTGTCGGGCCTATCTGCCTACTGAAATCAGTAGTGCTCATGGGTATGGAGACCAGACAAGGCGGACCCTGATCTGGATTCCATTTGCCCCAGGGTGCCTTCTGGACTTAATAACCCCAACACGATGACCCCGCTCATCCTCCTCCCCTGTTCAGCACCCCGCCCCTCTCACCCTCCCACAAGCAATCCCCAACACCCTACAATGCTGATAAACCTCGAAACTGTAAGGAGGAGTACAAAAGGGCAGAGGGCATGAAGAGAGAGGAGGAATAACGCACCACCGTGGAGGAAAAAGGCCGCCACATGACGCTGCTTACCAAATTAAACAATAAGAACAAACCCACCACCCAAAATATTCAGATTAACCTACACTAACTATCCAGACTAACTAACAAACAAAATTAAATCAACAAATTATAATAAAATACACAAAAAATAAATTTAAATAAACCCTCCACCCCAGTCCTCTCACCACCGGGAGTCGGTACAAAGGCACTCTCACTGCCACATTAATAAAAACATTCAAATATTTAAATTCCCCAGTTCTCTCACAAAAGGATAATAAAATTAGTCTTTCTCCCAACCAGGAGAAAGACACACACTATCAAATCAAACAAATTAAACAAATAATTAAATAAACAAAACATTTTTGACCCAGGGTCCTCTCACCACGCCAAGGTCCAAAACAGAGTCAGCAGGAGACAAAATCAGCAGCTTCTCAAATACAACATAGGTCCAAAACAGTCCAAGTCCAAGGAAAAGGCAGCCACACAAATCCAAAAGGAAAAATTAGTCCAAAAGAGATCCAGCTAGTTCAAGAGTCCAGCAAGTTTATATCCCCGGAGGATCAAACAGACTCCAATCCCATTTACTCCCAGCCGAATGCCCGGGCAATTATTACCACTCACACTAAAGGGCCATGAAAAGAGCCACTACTGCAGCCCCTTCCATGGTCCAAGGTGGCGAGGTACCCACTCAGTTCCCTGACTGAAAATACCCCAACCCCTGTGGAGTAGCAACACCCAGGAGAGCACCGCCAGAGCAAACAAAAGGCAGAAATATCCACCCACAGATTTCAAAACTCAAAGGGCTCACAGTCTCCAACAGAGCCCCGTCCAAAGATCCTCCGTCTCCTCTTGTCAACAATCACAGTATTCAGAGCTCCTCCAAACACTTCAGGGCCAACTCCTCACTTTCCCATGACTGAGAACACTTCTCCAGAAAGAGCCAGGAGACAAAATCACAGAATCCCGCCTCAAACTGTGGAGGAGAGTGTGGGGGAGAGTACTAACGACTCCGAATAAAAAACTTGAAATTCCAAACCCTCCAGTACCAACCAAGGGAGTAAAACAGAAAAATATCAATGTCAGACAGCCATAAATATCCATCCAGTCTCCCAAATTTCTCCCCAGGATGCTATTCCCACACACAGCATCCCGCAGAGCGCCCCGCTGAGCTTGTAGCTCACAAAATATACTCTTTCTGCAGGAATCACACTCGCCTCTCGATGTTTTCAGCAAGAATCAAGACAGGACCACTGAAGTCTCTAAAAGGAAAGCCAGCTGGCGCCTCTCACGGAACGGCAATGGTGAACCTGCACACTATGACCAACACGCTCAGGTGATAACGCTTAACACAAAAGCCCAAACCAGGACCAAACCGAAAACAAAATAAACACAAACCAAATCTTAAACATGAGTAAAAAAAATAAAACTTCTTCTTCAAAAGCAGCGACGACGCCTAGCCTGGCGGCCATCTTGCAAGCGTATGTCATCAATGTAATGCCTAGGTCTTTCACCAGGCTTTAGGTCATGGTCTCATCTGTGCACTCTGTCTATTTCAAATTGCTTGGATACAGGCTCAAGACCCAGTTGTGCTACTAACCAGTGCTGTACTGCTTTCCCTCCTTCTTTCCTTCTAGCCCTTTAGTAACCTGATAATTTGTATATTTGACCTCAGAACCCTATTTTCTTGATCCTCAGCTTGGAGATATGTTTTTCCATTTGCTCTTTCAATAGTTTGTTATTCCCTACTATTTCCATCATCATTACTTCTAAGTCACAAATCCACTCTCTGCCTCCTCCAGTCTATTCGTGTAATGCCAATGTCTCTGCCAGTCCTGTGAGTACTGACTGGATGTCAGCAATTTGTGCAATCATGTTAATAAAACCTGTCTTGACTTCATTCTGCAGGTTAGCTATTATCCTTTGCAGAGTGGCAATTGAAGTACTTTGCAGCCCTTTTCCTGATACATTTTCTCTTGCCACCTGCTGCAAACTTGTGTGGCCTTTTGGTACCATTGAAGCCATATTTCTGCCCTTCAAATTGCAGCATTGATTGCTTCTTTGTAGATTTCTATAAAGCAGTCACCATTCTCAATTGATCTATGTATTTTACAGTTTACACTCAAAATAATATTGTAAAAATGTCATAAATGTAGGTGCCCAATTGAGCTGATCTAGCATGTGTCCACCATGCTCTGTAGCCTCCTACTGGTCCTGGTTACTTGTTACTATTATTGTTAATTAAATAGAGTTAGTAGGTTTATTGCTGCAGCATTTATCTCTTATGATTATACTTGTCCTCCTATTCATCTAAAACTGATGGATCTAATGTATACAGTTGAGCAAATCTATATCTGATTACTTACTTAGCTATAGTCTTTCCTTATGAATACCTGACTTAAAGTTAATACTTGTATCCAGGTTGTCTGAGATTTCTAAGTAAATGTTAATTTATTTTGTAATCAAAATCATTTTGCTGCATATTACAGTAATCCTGAATTACTAAGGTACACTGCTAGGTTAATGCAAGCCTGAAATCTAATTAATTACTTATGATCCTTGACCTGTTCTGTATCACAGACTCATCTGTAATTTATGATGTCATAGAATGGTGGCTATTTTCTGCCTAGTCTCCTTGGAAACCTTGTTTGAACAGTGAATATACTGTACAACCTATTTTTATATGTTATTAATAATTGTGTTATAGTGATGAATTATTTGTTTTATATAAAATGACATTTGTTTATCAATATTCTTGAGCTTACTTACTTTGAATTTGATGATATAGGCATGCCTAGGACCTGTGAACACTCTGAAGAGTACACCACCAGTTTGTGAGACTGGGACAACTAAAAATGTGGAGGAGTCCAACCGACAACTGAGAGCACCTCCAGCCCTTCAAGTCCAATGACAGCGCCATAGTATGCAGAACCTGAGGTGTTCTGTAACACTTGTGTAGAATGTTAGCAAAATTAGATGACATTTAGTATTACGTTAGGCCTTGTAAGCCATTCTAATCTCTGAGGTCTGAAGATCATGCAGAACAGGTTTGCCTAGATCACAGTCCCATTTTTCCTTTCTCCTGTCCTGGATAGAATGGAAGGCATCCCATAGAGTGAAGTAGGTCTTACCCACCCAACCCCGAGTACTAGCAGTAGAGAGGAGCAGTTGCATCCAAGACCATGGGGACTGCTGAGGAAGATTCTTATCAAAGGCAGAAATGGCTGAGCAAAGTTGTAGATAATGTCAGAACTCTGTTAGGGTAACCTGGTCATATCTTGCAGTTGTTGAAATGAAAGAAGAGTGACCATATGGGGCATGGTAATATCAGCTGTCGTTAAGATGTCCCAATCCACCCACTCTGACAAATACATAGGTTTAATCCAATAAGAATATATGAGTTATGCCATAGGTAAGTAAGAAATTGAGGAGGAAATCTAGAAGATTTAGGAATGCCCATAAGATTCATGCATCTATTCCAAGCTTGCAGGGTAGCAGATATAATGGGATGCTCTATGAGGTGTTTGGGGACTTTCTGTCCCAACAACAGATTAAGATCAGGAAGTAGGACTACATCTGCCTCCAACCTTACCCATTGAGGGCATCTGGAGAGGTAGTAATCCATTGATATATCTGAAACATGCAAAGGCTAAAGCATACCTCAGACCAGGAAGGCAGAAGTCATCCTTGGACCAATGGGCACTGAATTTTGCCTTTTTGAGTTGAGGGGTGTTTATCTTCCCATAGGAAGTGCTGAAGGAGACATTTGATTCTATGAAAGATAGAAGAAGGAACTGTGAGAGGAAAGTTAGAGAACACATGCAGTATGTTAATTTGGGAAGGGAAGCATATGGATGGCCTCTATTTTTCCTGAAAGAGTGAGAGATAACTTAAGCTACCTATGAATATCATGGTCCAGTTTGGTAAGTGTAGGTAAATAGTTGGCTAGAATCAGTTTATCCCATTGGGTTGTAATTTGGATGCCTAAATATCTAAAACTATCCCCACCCATTTGATTTATAAACCAGAACAACAGCTGCTATCACAAAGGTGGTACGGGGAAAGGGTTGTCTTCAGTAATTTCACTGTGTGGCTAGAGATGGCTTTGAATTGATTAAGGACACTTAGAGCAACCATAATATAACTTAAAGAAGACTATACTCTAAGTAGGAGGTAGTCTGCATAGAGTGTACTAAGTTAGGAAGAAACACCTACTTGAATTCCTTGGATAACCAGGATTGCCAACAGTTTGCATGTAAGAGGATCAAGGGACATCAGATAAAACAAAGAGGAAAGAGGTAATCCTTGCCACTTCTGTTGTTTTGAAACAAAGGTGGAGAAAGGGACAGTTGGTCAAAACTACTGTTGTAGGATCACTAAAGCCATCCCTACCTGGAGCTTTATGTTTTGCTAGAGAAAGGAGCACTGAACAAAGATCAGCTGCTGTAATAGGCTTATCCAATTCTGCCTGGAGCTGTGGTGAAAGTAATGGTGTGGGTGTGTCCCCAAAGAAGGTGCTAAGGTGAGGTAAGCTAATGAAGTCCTGCTGAGATGAATATAGATGTTCATAGAGTTCCCTCATAGTATCAATAATGTCTTTTAGAGTGATCAAGCCATCAGATCTATGTAGGATGGAAATCCTAGATTCTACCTGCTCCTTGTGAAGGTGATATGCCTAAAGTTTACCCCCTTTTCACTCACTTCCCAAAAGTTATGGCTGAGGAACTGCCATTCAGCCAGATGAGAAAGAAGGATATTAAGCCAGTATTTTGTACCTGCATTTCATCCACAGCAGAGAGAGCCATAGAGTTACCCTGTTCATGGCACTGTTCTAGCCTGGTGAGGGTCTGTGTTACCTCAGAGATCTCAGAATCTTGCTCCGTCAGCATGATGACAGTAAAATTGATGATGTAGCTCTCAGAAATTCTTTAAAGGCTTCTCAAATTATTCTGGGCCCCATCTCACTATTCTCATTTGTATTGAAGTATAGTTGAGTTTCCTCCTGGATCCAGTCTCAGAAGCAGGGATCAGAAAGAAGGAGGGAATACAATGCCATCAGATAGAGTGGAGGTCCATTCTATGGGAGCTGAAAGAAAAGTGCAACAGGAGCATCATCAGAGATAAGAATTTGTCCAATAGACACATCAGTAATGTCAGGAAGGGCAAGATCATTTCCAGCCAGAAGTTGAGTTGGTAAAACATATCATGGACCCTAGAGTAGAACACGTAGTCCTGATCTGTAGGGTAAGCCAGATGCCATATGTTGGACAGACCCCATCCCATCATCAACTCTAAAATGGAAGCTCTTGACTAGATAGGTATTGGGGACTGCTTTGAATGATCAAAAAGGGATCCAACAATAGGTGAAAATTGTGCCCTATGAGGATTGCATGTCATCTAGGGCTTGGCAAAGATGAAGAAGAAAATTCCACATCATCCACGCTTAGCCCATAAATAGAAATTAGGATTAGATGACATCCTGGAAAGCTCAATTTAGCTAGTAGCCACCTACCTCCTTTGTCTGCAGCAGTCTGTTCCACCTTCCACTTCAGTGCTCAGGTAATCAAAATCATGGTGCCCCAGATTGGTCGAAGCCGAGCTATGCACGATATGGCCCACCCATCCCTTTGCATCTAGATAGCTATCCTGCTGGTAAGATGAATCTCCTGGTGGAGGGCTATAACTGTACAATAAGATAGAAAATGTTGAAGGACTTTAGTTCATTTAACTGAGTGATTAAGGTGTTTACATTCCAGGAGACCAACCACACTGGGGAACCCATTAGTGAGTCAGTCATCATAAGGAAAAATAGTACAGGTGGCAAAGAGAAGAATAGAAGGCAATAAATGAAGTAGTCACCTCTGTAGACAAGCCAAAATATGCTATATGTGATAGAGTGTCTACAAGTCCAAGCAATAAAAAGGAAAATGAAGATGCAGCACCCTAACACTTACTCAAAATGCAAAGCCAACAATTATAACTCCTATAGATACAGTAAAGTACTGTATACAAAAACAGATAGGTAACCTACAAAGTTATATAAGTAACAACAGCAAAAACACTTTTGTATCTACCACAATGAACCAAGTAGAACGTGAAGAAGTGAACTATAAAATAATAAAAGAGGCAATGCTAGTGTTCCTACTACCTATGCATTAAGGAGGGAACAAAATATTCTCCATGCCCCACTAATACAGGCACAAAAGGAGGTGAAGAACAGTCAGAAGAGCTTAACCAATCCCAATTGCAGCCTAATGATTCAGTCAGAAAATACCTATGTGCTCTATGGAGCTGACCTGATAACTAGACATATTGTCACAATGAATGTCTTTGAATAAAACCAAGGCCACCAGAGTTGCCTCCCAGCCAAGAAGGATATTGCAGTGGTGCAGGTACAAATGATATAATATAGTACAATACAATATAGTCCAAGAACTATAGAAAGAAAGAAAAGAAGAAACAAAAGAATGAAAAGAAAGAGAGGAAAGACTCATCAACATACAGGAGACACCGATATAGGAACATTATAGGTACTGTAGGTAGAAACAAAGACCAAAAAGAAGAGATAAAAGGAGGGCCCCAGACACCTATACTGGGAAGGAATTAGATATGGCATCAATAAAGGAGATTGTTCTTGGGATCACAGTATAGTGACAGATAAATGAGAGAGAGGCACGAAGGTTCTGAAGGCCACACCTCAAGTGCAGTGGATGCCATAGATAGAACTATAAATCCACAAAAGGGGAGTGAAAGAGCCAAGTAATGAAAGAGAAACAAGGAAAGAAAGGGAAGATGAGGGGAGGAGGGTGAAAGGTAGAAAGCAACAAGTCTAATGCATCCACCCATTATCCAGTGGGGCAATATGTGTCAAATGGGATGAGGAGAAATAAACTATTGATCTCCTGTCCTTCCTGTATATATTCCAGGGCAATCCTCTACCAATAAGGTGGAGATCCATTAGCTCAAGAGGAAAAGGACACCAATGGGCAATAGCCAGAGAATAACCAAGAACTATCAATCAGTCTTCTTGAAAGGAACAGGAATCAGCTAGGAAAGGGGCAGTATAAAATATGTTCAGACAAGGCTGAGAACCTAAATGATGCATTAAGTAGAAAAGTGGAGTGAAAAGAGGGAACAAAGAGGTTTAGTAGCAGAGACAAGGAGAGAAACCAGGAAAAGACAAGTAACCTTAGACCTTTAGACCTGTGGGGCCAACAAGTAGAAAGAGGACAGAGGAGGGTCACCACACACACTGGCAAAAAGAGCCAGGTTTACTTCTGGCCCTCCTGCAGTGCTTAAGACCCACACATCATACTGCAGGTACAGGTGAGAAAAAAACAAACAAAAACAAAACAAATTTAATCATTAGCAGACCTCTGAGAAAAGAAAAGAGTGCAGTTCAAGTACTCATGCTGCATGCATTGCAATCTGTCCAGTACAATCTGCCAAGAGTTCCATGATGCCAGATAGTCTGACTTCTGTTTGGATGAAACAAAATGGAATGGATCCCGAAGATGTCCATATGTAGAGGGTCATTCTCTGCAGAGAGAGATGGCATTGCATCCACTAAGGAGGGAGAAGTAACTACACAAGAGTTAAGGGAGATCTCGGCTGGCTATCAGGCTGCAGTTCCAAAAGGTGTACAGAGTCTGACTGAGAAGGAGCCACATGAATTTTTCCTGAGAAAGGATTGGATTACCCCACAGAGTTGGGCAGGTGGAGGGCAGAGGACAGAACGTTCATAGCTGAAACTAGACCTAGAACTCCAATATCTCAGCCTGCTGTGCTCCAGTAGCTGGGGATTCTTGTGCAATGATTCTCCATTTGAGGAGTTGGCTATGACAGGTCAACCATATATGGCCATCAGGCCACTACCAATATTCAACATATTGTGCTGTCCATGGTCAAATGGATCACTTTCCTCCATGGAGCTGTAAAGAAGTTCCATTGAGAGGACATTCACATTTGGTTGGCTCATGCAGATCCTTGGTGGACTCCTTGGGGAAGAATCTATAGCAGCTGCAGCCAACAGCAGTAGAGATATGCCCTGGCTTCCCAGGTTGAATGGCATAGGTACTCTTTCCTCTCATGACTTATAGCAAGATCAGACAGTCCACTGAATCAATACTGGATACCAGTCCTCCTAAGGGCAGAACTTATGGGATTATATTGTTGTCAGTTTTGAGAGACTTCCACAGAATAATCAGAATAGAGAAAGATTCTGGAGCCATTCCATGTTTGCAGCCCTTTATCTCTCATCAGTCTCAACAGGGATTATTTCACAGAATGTTGCAGAAGATGGGTGATTATGGGCTGGGATTGGGAGCTCCACAAGGTACTGGGCTGCTGAAGGTAATAAGCATTTTCCACTTCAATCAGGCCTCTCTGTGCCAGAACTACCAGCTGAAGTAAGAACTCAGATAGAAATCTCTAGGTACGGCCTCCAGCCCCTTGGGCACACCTAATATACCTAAGTTATTCTGGCAGCCATGATTATCCAACACCTTGGCCCTTTCCTAGAGTTGATCGAGCCACTGCTCATGGTCCACCAGATGACATAGGATGAGATGGAGTTGTCTAGGTCAGAGACCCATTGCTCGACTGCATGCATCTGATCTTTAAAAGTAAGGATATCAGAGGTAATTGAAGCAACAACAGATTTAATTTCAGAAATATCAAGCACTGAAGTCTCTAATAAGGAGGCAATATACTCCAACAATAGCGGGTGAGAAGGCCATTGCTGTGTCGAGTTGGTTGTTGGGACCGTCACTGAAGGTTCCATGTTGAGGAGTAAGTAGGCCCTGTAGTCTTAAGGGCACAGGTAAAAGTGGCAAGGCCAAGAATCTCCCAAATACACCAAAAAAGGAAAAATGTAGGAAGGAGCCATAATAACAGGTGCCACTGTCTGAGCAAAATTACAGATTGCAATATGTAAATGTCAGTAGCCAATAGAAAGGGCTAGAGAGCAGATTATTTGACAAGCTGAGGCAAACCTGAGGGATTAAGCAGCAATATTGTTTGGGCTCCAGATCATGCCCCTGGCAGAACATCCATGAAACATTGACTGGTACTGCTTGGTCAAGGCTAAGTTTTTCCCATTTGCCATTTTGAACCCAATGTTGTGCCACTGTTTCAATGTTTGCAGCCAGCTCTGAGAAAGTGAAAACTCTAGTTTGCCCAGAGCAATAGAAAGCTGCTGATATTTTGTTTTAGGAGTGGTCCACTAACATATCCTCATGCCCCTGAGCATTGGTGAACCATTGAAAAGTGCATCTTCAGTGTCAGCATCCTTGCTGCCCAGATTTTGTTTCCCATTAGACTTCCAGTTGCTGTGCCACAACTCAGAATTTCCATCTTTCATAGATAAGATCACACAAGGTGGTAGAGGTGGGCAAAAGTTGTGAAATCAGATATAGCAGAATTTCTGCAAAATTTCACAACTTTCACAGAAGTTCGAACTTCCGCCTATGGCGAATCAGACATTTGCAGAATGTCTAGTGCCACCTGCTTAAGTGGAATTTGTTGCTTTCACCCAGCTCTAACAGGAAGTGACCTCCTTCTCTGTCATGAAGGAAACAGTGCTTGTAGAAGAAATGGAAATACCAGATGATGTGCCAAAGGATGAGATTTCTGTTCAAAGAACAGAAGCTCCCTGTTAAGATGCAATGGTTATCCATGATTGAGGAGAAAAAAGCAAAGTATAATTTTGAATACCACAAACAGAAGAGGAAAAACAGAAAAAGACTTTCAATAGCCCTCAAATGATCCCACAGAAAAGGCTTCAAGCTGTGATCGCTATGGATTGCTCCTGTACTGTACAGATTCACAGTAATGAACATTGTAACATAGTCCCACCTCAAGAAAATCACCTGGACATGCAGAAGTCTGGTTTCCCAAGATGGCCCTTCGTAATGTGTGTTGGCAACAAAATCCACAAACTAGAGAATGGATTAGTGACATGTCACTTCCATTGTACAGAGAAACACCGGCCAGAACTAGAGCACAGGGTGTTTCAACAGATCAGAAGCCATTTCAAATGTGGTTTCCAAGGAGACACTGGCCAGCACAGCTAGAATAGAGAGAGCTCCTACTGATGCCCAGGAGCTAGTTTGGTCAGCCCATATGAAGAATGGGACACTGGTGCCACTGGGTAGTCAGATAGGAGGAATGGAGAAATGGGGAACAATGTACCAACAGCTGTGTCAAATGAGAAATGACTTACTCAGAACACAGAGTCAGTACTCCTGACTGCACAGGACTCAAGGAGGCTGGTGCCTTGAAAACATCTACAACATGTATGAATCTGTTTGCTTACATGGATCAGAGATGTTCAAGGAGAAGGAGACATGCCTAGAATGTTGCCAATGATTCTGCGAGGATGCTATTGAACTAGCTGAGGCATTGGTTATTAAGGCAGCTGTAACTCTTGAGCAGAGTGACCTCCACTGTAAATGGACAAGTCCCTGCTGATAAAGATCAATAGGGAAATACACAAGAAGTTGCTACTCAACCCTTAGCATGGGGGTGGAGACCAGAAACAGTGCTATAGTCACAAGCATTGCTATTCTTGAGGAGGTGAAGTCATCGACAGGTGCATCTTTAACTAGAATACAAATCAGAGAGTAGGTTGCGTAAGCAAAACCTCAGTCAGCCCATGCAAAACTAAAACAGCCTCACAACACACCCCAATAGAGGCTCAAACAGAGTGCAAATCAGCAGAAATGTGTAGAAAGAGTATTAGAATGTGTTGGCTCATTGTATCTACACAAAACATACAAAAAGGGCTCAAATAGTGCTACCCCACAGAAAACAAGCCTGACGGTGTTTTGCTCCCCTACTTGAGCTTTATCAAAGGCTAATCAACGTTTGATTCAGTAGTGTTTAAATAGTGCTGCTGTGGTAACATCATTAAAATGTGCCCTCTGCCAACAATAAAATATCAATAAAAAGGTAAACCACCGAATACATTTATTTTCTTTTATTTATTTATTTCAGTTTCAGAATTACAACCTTTGAGCCAAGGGCTCTTTTTCAAAGCTCCATGTTATGGACATCACAACAATACATAACAGAAAGACTTGCAGTGGCAATAATCGTCGTGGTAGGTAGCCATGATTAAATCAGTGGGACATATGAAAAAAAGAAAACATATACAGACTTGAAACAAGCAGGGTATGTAACTAACTCCAGTAAAGAAGTCACAGATAAAAACAAAACCCATTGCTAAGTACTGAGAAGAAAATTGCTAAGTGCAGAAGATGGGAAAAATAGCAGCCAGAAGTGGCTTTGTCATGGTGGATTCTGAAGGGTGTGTGAGGGGAGAGGGGAAACATGATGGGGGGAGGCGGGAGGTGTTGGGGTGGCTGCCAGGTATGGCTGAGAAGATGGAGTGAGGGTGAGAGATCAAGGAGGGGCAGCCGTGGTGAGGACTACCGGGTCAGGAGCCAAGAATCTGAGCTGGAGGGGTGGCTTAGGGTGGGTTTGGAGCTGGGTGGGGTTAGGGGATGAATTGGAGAAGAAGGCATGAGAAGAGGCCAGTGGTTGGTCACTACATAACAGTCACAGTTGTGGGTACCGCCAGGTGGAGATGAAGGGCTTTCTTAAACAGGTCAATGTTTTCATGCTGCAAGATAGTGGAGTGTAGGTCATTCAACCACCTTAGGCTGCAATAAGAAAGAGAACGTTGAGGCCAAGGAGGTTCTTTTAAACAGTAAATGTAGGAGGCCCTTCACTGAACTTCTCGTATTTTTGTAAGTTAGGTTGTGTTTAAAAGTGTAGATAATGATTCAGGTGTTTGTCCTAGTAGGGATTTTTTCCCAAGTAGACAGGCTTGGTATTTGGCCTTTAGGAAAGGGGGAACCACCCTGTCAAGGAATAGAGGCTGCAAGTATGAATGTGATGATCAGCCCCAGTACGAGCTGGCAGGCTTTATTGAGGAGAAGTTTTACTTGTTTAAGCAAGGTCTCAGAGGCTGCACTGTATATGACTAGGCCATAGTTGATAATTGACAATATGAAGCTCCATGTGATGAGATTGAGGGCCTCTGGATTCATAGCTTTCTGTGCTAGTATAGGATCCCAAGTTGGATATTTAAAGATTTTATGACATGGTCAATATGAGTAACAAGAGAGAGGAGTCATCAATGTGGATACCTAGATATTTGAAGGTGAAGACCTGTTCTACGATGTCACCTTTATGACTTAGGATGATCAAGGGTAGGCATTCTTTTGGACCGCTGAAACGAGAAGTGCATGGATTTAGTTTTTTCTGTAATTTATTGGGAGCCCGTTATGCAGAACCAGGCCTCAAGTTTTGAGAAGCTGTCTTGAAGAGCAGCATTAATAGCTAGCAAGTGGTGACCAGGGACAGAGATCACTAAATCATCTGCGTAGAGCAGCATTTTGGCAGGGCAAGCACTGGAGAGTGAGTTGATAAAAAGGCTGAAGAGTAATGGCCCTAGGATTAACCGCTGGGGAACTCCTAGTGTTACATTCCATGGTTCAGATGTGACTCCATTTATCCTAATGTGCTGATTCCTATGGAGAGGTAGCTTGAAAACCAAAAGACTGTGTCAGAAGACAGTCTAAGGGTCAAGAGATTTACAATCAAGATCTGGTGATTGGCAGTGCCAAATGCTGTGGTCAGGTCTATAAAAATAGATCCCACCATCATACCAGAGTGTAGGATGTCATATAGATGAATATATAAATTATCTAACTGAACATCATCCACATCGCACCCACACCCAGTATTAAAACAACCACCCTAAACTCTGTGCCACTGGTATCATAATATTACAGACATAGATGATACTATGCATAAATACATGGAAAACAAATGGACAGCAAGCATTGTCTCTAACTACAAATACAGATTCCCAAAAGATGAGGATTTTCACATGCTTTTTGTTCATTTGGCAACCAAAACATATGATAGTTGCTCATCTGTGTCATTTTTTAGGATATCAATGTCTTCCAGTTTGGTACACTGTCTAGCCTTTCTGTAAACACATGTATTATATTTGCTGTAAGGGTCGTGCTTCAGATTTTAATTCATAGTATATGCCTTAAAATGAATGAATGTTGTCAGAGAGTTTGATGTCATCTATTGTAGTACATAAATCCCCACTAATAAGGCGAGTATCTATGAAAAGTCTGAAAACAGTAGATCAGAACAGTTCTCAAATGTTTTATCTTACAATTTCTTAAAAATGACAGCAAATGGTATATTTAAACAATGTTCCAATCCAATATTAAAGGTGTTGGTTAGATAAAGATAATTTTTCCTACTTAAACTTCTCCTTCTGAACTGAACTGGGAAAAGGTGTCCTTGCCATGGAGTCGAACTGAAGTTTCTGCAGTATGCTGGTCACTCCTCTTTCTCAATTCCACCCAGAAGGGATATTCAAGCAAGGAAAATGATCTTTTATCTAGCCTGCACCTTTACAGTAAATATTGGATTGTAGCATTACTTAAATATACCATATATAATTGTAAATTTTCTGACTGATTTGCAACCTGAGCATTATGTCTATGTTTTCAGAGTACTGAATGAACACTACAGTATGCACCACTTAGTGCAGACACCATTAGATGGATAATCATTTATAGTGGCTGGATGCTACATTCTAAAAGCAGGCCAATATTAGTTCTCATTATAATGTCATCATTTATATCATACCTTGCATGTCAGTGATACCAGACAACCTGGTGGCATGGCAGCATCATGGAGCAGCAATTTCTGTGATCATAATAAAATAAATTAAATGTGATCCCCTGCATCTTTTCTGTGAAGGGATCCACAGTCCCAATCCCTTTGTCTTTTATGCTACTGATGTCTAGGTATACATATAAGGTTAGAAATACAGATACACCTAATAGTCTGAGCAGCCAACTGATTGGTTATAGCTCAAAATATGGTACATTCCTCTAATGATCATATACTTTCACAAGTTTCCTCGATGTGCACATCACGTGGGCAATGTACATTTGCTTTTACAGCATCAACAATTTGGAATGACCTGCCATGTCAGATATGAAGTTCATTGTTATAATACTTTTTCTTGTAATCTAATACTACACTTTACAGAAATGTTTGAATGTGACTAATTAACATTATGTGTGAACAAATTTGTATTTGTTTTTAGATGTGGGATAATATTCCTATTTTTAGAAGGTACTATGTAAATATGATGAAAATACTATATTTTATAATCTTTTAATCCTCTGGTCATACCTGTAAAAGGTATTGTATTCCAGAGTATCTATCTGATAATAAATAAACAAACAAACAAACCTTTATGCTAATTTAAATGCCCTTGGCAAAGGGATTGTTTTGAAGTGCTGGGACATAGTTGTTCTACAGTTTGGCTGCATCTCCATTGTAGGATTTATTGGATTAAATGAAGCAAAGCCGATACTGCTTCATCAGCCTAAGTGGTAACAGTGTTATTCTGTGCAGTGGTCATCCTGAACTATTCCAATAAAGTCTTAGGGAAGGAAGTGTGAGGAGGGAAGACCATAGTGGAAAAACTCCTCTAGATCAGATGTGCAAAAGAAAGGGACAAGGTCTGTAAAGAAAAAAAATAAAATGGGAGTATAGCACAGGTAGGAGAGGAAATTGGAAGAAAGGGCTCCAGATATAATGAAAGTAAAAGGGAAGGGGTGAGTTAAGGGTAAGGCAGGAACACAATAGACAGGAGAGGGATGAAGAAGCAGAGTAGTAGGTGGGAGGGGCAGATTTGGAAAGTGAAAGACACTATGGTGGAGGCTAATCAAGATTTGCAGACTATAATGGAGTTGTAGTGTATAGAGCACCACAACTGGGAAATGAGCATACCAGGATGCACTATGTTTCAGGAGAGGCAGCATGAGAAAGAAAGTGGTAGGGTTGTATTATAAGTGAGGGAGGGATCAAGGCACAGAGGTACAGGGGCATGAAGAAGAAACTGAGGGTTGAATTACAATGTGTCAACCTGGAGGCAGACTCTGGGTATACTATCTGTACAGGAACAGTGTATGTACAAACCCCAACACAAGATGAAGACAAGTATTGGGCAATTGGAAGTCATAATCAAAATGGTAAGTGAAGGGGTGGGGTGCTAATAGTTGGGGACTTCAATCTGCCAGATGTGGAATGGATCCTTCCAGCTGTGGCTTGGTACAGAGCAGGACCATCTTTAACTGCCTGCAAGGGTTCTTTCAGGCAGTTAGTCAAAAGAACCCACTAGGGATGGGCAGTGCTGGACCTGGTGCTACAAACAGGGACAGCATTGTAGAAGTCACAGTTGGTAGACCTTCTGGTATCAGTGATCACAGTACAGTATGGTTCTGCATAAAGACAGGAGCACAGGTGTTCCAAGTCAAGATGAGGATTCTGGATTTTAAGATGGAAGATCTTAAATGGGTGACTATGTCAGGAGCTGCCTAAGAAGGGTATCATGCCAGGGAGGAGTAGAAGCACAGTGGGGATAATAAGGGAAGACATTACTAAAGTAACCAATCTACGCGAAGGAAGAAGCAAAAGTAGAAGGAAAAGTAAACCATTTTGAAATTCTATGGTAGTGGCAAGGGTGGTAAAAGAACAAAGTGTTGCATTCAATGGAAAACAATCCTGGCATCTTAATTACTAATAAATTTAGCTTTAATACTCATGGTGATGTGCAAATCACAAAGCAAAAAATTAATGTGGACAATAACAAGAAACTTTAAAAGTAGGAAAGCCAACGTAATAATGCCATTATATAGACATTATGTGAGACCACTACTAGGTTATGGCTCACCATTGTGGGGTCCTATTAAGGGAAGCAGGACAGATAACATGGAAAAGATACAGAGAAAGGCCACAAAGCTGATACATGAATATAAACTTACCTTATGAAGACCGCCTTGCTAGGCTTAACCTTGTGCCACTATTTACAAGAAGAATAAGGGAGATCTGTTACTTGCCACTAATAATTAAAGATAATGATTTATTCAGCGAGCTAGATTTAAATCTTGAAAAAACACAGAGACGAGGCACCAGAGGGCATGATTTTCAACTCACATCATGTAAATTTAACATTGAAAAAGGAAAACATTCTACACTCAAAGAATAGTTAACCCTAGAATATTCTCCTGATGATATTGTGAATCAAAGTGATTAAGTCCAATTTAAGAAACAGCTAGACAGATACAGTATATTTTGATGGAAATAAACTGGAGTATTACTCCTAGCACCTAGAAGCACATATATGGGCACACTGCATAACTTTAGCTTCATATGCCATAGTATGAACCATAGTATGAACATTTATAAGAAAACACACAGAGAGAAGGACAGGGGTATACATAGAAAAGAAGGAGGAAGCTGGAAAGGCAATGAGGAGAAAAGGGTCAGACAGAGGAAAGGATTGCTGAAGGTGTTGCTAGTGGGGATAAACTTTCTGTGGGTGCATAAGGCAGAAGAGGAAAGCAAGGGAGGGATAGTAAGAATTAAAGGGGCAGAAGCGGAGACTGTGTAAAGGAGACCAAGAAATGACTGATATTTTAGATCTGTACTTTTGCAGTCTTACAGTGGAGATTAGTGGGGCTGACCACCACGGATAAGCAGGGATATGGTAGGAGGGGAGTGCAGGTCAATTTCAGAGGAAAGAGTTCTGAAAAGACTTGCAGTCCTGAAGGTCGAAAGGACTGTGGGCCAAGGTGGGATACACTACTGGGTATTAAAAGAGCTTAGAGATTCTGGCTGCCCAACTGACAGCCTTGTTCAACAACTCACTAGAAACAGGAGTGGTTCCAGAGGACTGGAGAATTCCTGATGTTGTCCTTCTACATATGAGTGGCAGCAGGGAGAAGGCTGGCAACTATGGACTGGTCAGTCTCACTTCAGTGGTTTTGACATTGATGGAAACTACTGTTACATGAGGCCCCTGCACCCTAACTGGTACCCTCAGAGGTACACTGTAGACAGCTAGCACTTAAGTGTATGTTATACTAACATATAGGGCTAAGGGCATCTACTGTACAAGAGCAGATGTCAGGACATGAATGCATATTGTTGTAATACACTCTGCTTGTAATACATATATTCTCCTATGTATTTTCTGTGTATTTCCTACTTGTAAGATGCCAAGGCATCTGTGTCCTTGAATAATTATGATATGTAGTTGGCATTGCCACCTTTTGGTGATTTGTCCTACTACACTGAGTTATGTAAGACTCTGTATAAGGACTCTTTTGTTCATAAAATGATGACTATACAGAATTGTATAATGTTATCTTGGACCGGAGCCACCTCTAATTTAGCCAATAGAGCTCATCTCTGTAACTAGAAATGTTTCTATCTTACAGTAACCATAGTAATTATCATAGGTATATAATGTAATACACTAGTCTTATACCTCAGAGACCTCAGGATAGACCCCAAGAGACACAGAGAAACCTCAAGGTATAGGGAATGCTTAGCACTGGCTCCCGGTTCTATTGGTAAGAACTGCTTAGGGCAACTGTGATTTATCCTCTTGGTAGTAATAAACTTATTTATTACTCTAATGCAACATGCCTGTGATTACTTGCATTCCCAATATCGTCAAGAACCTGAAAGTGAGGTTTAGACCTCCTAACAAATTGGCAACCATGTGAAAGCTTATATTTGGTGTTTGTAGGTGTTTTCACTTTTGACAGAACTTTTCCCTTTCCCACGGGACAGTAGGTGTACATTCCAGTATCACCTCTCCCTGCTTTACACCAGTTTGTAGTAACTTGCAGAGTCTGACTGTCATCCTTTCAGTGGTCGATGCCAACTCGACTCACTCCATTACAGCTTTGATTTGTAAGTTTACAACTTTTACAGTAGCCCAGCTGTGTATTAAATGCTCCTGCTGTGGATCGATACACAGCATGGCCTTTTTTCACAGTTTGATTTTTCATTCCTCCCCACAGAATGGCCACCGTATCAAATATCTGCTATGCAGGAACTGAGACTCAATGTCTCGAACTTCCTTACCTCCCATGGAGGATGGCTGACTTTATGGGGACGCAAGTCAATCTGAAAACCCTATATTGGGATTTCAACCAGTACACAGAGATGAGACAATCAGCCAATGGCGACAAGCTAAAGAGTTGATGGTCATGCTCTCTATGTTGCTCTGAAGCCTCCAAGCAAGGTTTCGAACCCTTGATCTGCAAATTTCATCTCTAAGCAACAGATGGGTTTGCAGGAAACAGAATGCATCAGACTGCAGCAGAACTTGGAGTCTGAACTCCAAACTCTGTGGAATGAAAAGTTCACTTTTGCATCATTCAGCTCAAGCTGTAGAACAGGAACTGTGTATGTTGAAGCAGGAGTGTGAAAGTTTGAGACAGGATAAGAGACAGGCATTGCAAATGAATGATTTGCTAAGTGCTGTAAATGCTCAGTTGAGTGAGGAAATAGGTGAGCTGCGGATGGGATAAACCAGGTACATAATGACTTAGAAGTGTCTATTAGGGACAATCGTGAATTGAGCACTAAGTATAGAGTGTTGCAAAAGCAAAAGCAAGATGAGGTTGATATGGATGTTACAAGTGTGAGTCATACTGAATGTAGAACCAAAATGGTGAAACTGCACCATCAGTGGAGGTTCTGGCTAGACATGTTAAGGCAATGGCGAGGCCCCTGCCTTACATACGTCATCTGAAGGGGAGTTGTCAGATGATGACATTTCACAATACAATGCCCAGTCACACCCTACTATGGCCCAGAGACCCACCAAGCCATCCACAACATGCCGGGTCCCACTACACCCTCACCATGTCATACATCATCGACGTCATGACGCCCATCATGGGAGATGCCAACATGGTGGCCCCCATGATAGGAGGGCAGCAGGCCCAGACCTAGTCCTGAAAGCACCACTGATAGCGTTATTAATGTGGAAGATAGGCATGAGACAGAAACCATGATTGAAACTGCGATAGGCAATGTACCCCTTCCTGAGAGAAGTAAGCAGGCCATTAAAACCCAGATTAGCAGCTTCTGCAAGAGAGCTGTCACGCAGAAGGTATTGTCTGCACTGCGGCCGAAGCTGTAGCTGGGCCACCCTGGACGGTGCTCGAGACAATCTGCATCTGCCTGATCGACCCAGTAATCCCTAAAATGGCCTACTCTGTTCAGCAAATAGCTGACAGCATCGGTCAGATGAACCCGTCCGACAACCTCAGCTGTCACTTGAAAAGGTGCATTCTAAATGCAAGATGCTCAGCCTTGCTGCAGAATATCAAGTCCAAATACTACGCCAAACCATCGATCCTAGTTTGTGGCCAAACTCAATGATGCCATCCGCCAGGATGGGAATGCCACCTTTGATGAGGTTGCAGCTGAGCTCATTTCTGCTCACAGCCCAGGTGTAGTAGGAGTGATGCTTGCATACCCTGTAAAACAGAATGCAAAGGAAAGCCCAGCAACTTATCACCAGAGACTTTGGATGGCCTACCGAGCAGGAAAGCACTTGGCACAAGAAGCTGCGGATGTAGATCTTATTGAATATAAGACCCTGTTCCTAGGAACATGATTCCAGCAGTACGAGAAAAGGTAGAGCCAACCACCTACCCAATATGGATAGGGTTTGCAACATTCTTCAGAAAACTGAGAGAGTTTACCAACTCTATATCCGTGATCTGGGATCGGTTCCAAGAAAGTAGCCACCTTGGAGCCTACTTCCGAGGCCATGATGCACTACACTGTGGAAGGGCAGGCCCAACACCAACAAGCCCTTCAGCTGACAACCAACACCCCAACAGGCCCATCAACAACAATCGCAACAGCAACAACAGTAGGGTGGGAACCCAATTGGCAAAAATATAAAAGCATAAGGGTAAAGGTAAACTACAACAGCAAAGAACAGGTTCTTCATATGGGAGATAGCCTAAGAGAATCGGAAATTCCGAGAGCTCCTGGGACAAGTGTGTCTGTAGCGGATGCTGTTCCTGCACAGGCCCTTGTGGCGGTACAACTGGCAACCCAGGTCCCAACGGGTCATGGGGACCCATACAGGCCTGAACCCAGAAGATCCTCCCTATTTAGCATCAGTGCAGCATGGTGAAGTGATTCACAAGAGTCACGCCCAATCTCTCCATGCTCCCAGTAGTACAGATTGACAATTACAGGCCCCAGTCCGGATTGTAAACAAGCTAGTCTTGGATACAAATGGAAGGCCCTGCACCGAGGTCGAGGTTGGGGGCTGCCTACTAGTAGTCTTGTTAGATACAGGTGCAGCTGTATCTGAGTTACATGATGAACACCCAGACATATCCCTTGGTCCACCGGACGGAGGACCAACATGTCAGGAGTTGATTTTACTAGGCTACCTGCATACCATTCTCTACCCTACCGGTAGAGTTAGGCCATCTAAAGGCCTCACACACCTTCCAACTGATGGTATTCCATGTTCATCCTAGTATCATAGGGATTGACTTCTCGCCCCACACGGCTGTGTGGTGGACTAAGCTAACATGCCACTGATACAGATTCAGGGTCAATATCATACCATTTTGATTCCTGATTCACACGCCGTGGCAACCATTTCTGCCAATGACAAGGTATGGCATCATAGATTTGTTCAAGACTCATGAACTTTTTCAAAACTTCTCCCAATTTTGCAATGACATTTGGAAGTGTTTGCAATTAACAAACATGACTGGGGTAGAATGCACACTGTCATTGGAGTACCAGGCCCAGCACATGAGAGGCAAAGGCAATATCCTTTCCCAACTGAGGCCTTGCCTTTCCTTAGAGAGATGATCAAGTCACTCCTCAAGCAAGGAGTACTAGAACTCATGCTTTCCACTGCCAACTCCCCCAGAGTGGCCCGTGAAAACCCACAGGCGCCTGGAGACTTACTATTGACTACAGGAAGCTGAATCAGGTCACCCCAGTTGTTCTCCAACTGTGGCATCAGCACCTGATGTGCTACGACTTCTGATACCCCTGACCTGAAATGGTTCAGTGCCCTGGACATTTCCAATGGTTTTGGTCATTACCATTGGCCCTCAAGAGTCAATATAAGTTTGCCTTCACCTTTCAAGGAAGACAGTATACGTGGACTTGCTTGCCACAAGAATTCCATAACAGTCCATCCCTGTTCCATCTACACATGATGGACACCCTCGAGTTTCTCTACTCCCCAATGTCTCTTGCAATATGTGGATGACCTTTGCTGGTAACAGCCACACAGGAACAACATTTGGATCTCTTGGATGAACTACTGACTCTCATCCAGAGAGCAGGTTTGAAATGCAATCCAGTGAAAGCACAACTGTGTTAGAAAGAAGTACCTTTCTGGGTCTAAAAATAACTGATCAAGGTCAAAGCCCTACCTGGAAGAAGGTACAGGGATTGCAAGATTTACCATTGCCCACCAGTGTGGCAACTCTTCGAAGGTTTCTAGGTATGGTGAATTACTCCAGAGATTTTATTTGTGATTTTGCTCAGAAAGCTGCTCCTCTGTATGAGCTACTCAAAAGGCTATTCCATGGACTTGGGGCCCTATACACACCCAGGCTGTGACATCACTGAAGCAGGCCCTTGGCCTCCCGCCAGCTCTGGTCAACCCCAATCTAGTACTACCATTCCATCTGGAATGTGCCACCTCTGACATTGCTATGTCAGCAGTGTTGGACCCAGAAGGTGCATGGCACCTGAGACCCATTGCATAATCCTCACAGCTCTGACCCCAGTAGAACAGAAGTATGGCCTTGCGAAAGGAACCTTCTGGCCATCTACTGGGCTGTTAAGCACTTCCTGTATATCATTGGGTACTCACCACTGATCATCAACACCAATCACACTCCAACTACCTTCCTGCTCTCAGACAGAGTGAAGGATGGGTCAGTCTCTAATACCAGACTGACACACTGGTTACTTTTCTCCAGGATAGAGACATACAGGCACAACCGACAAAAATTCCATCTATGCTGGCTCATGGACTCCTTTTCCAAGGAGAACCCCATGACTGTACACTGCAGTCACCTGATCTTGCATATCCAGGTCCTTTCTCCCTGCCACGCCACAAATACTTGATAACACTTCTTTGTGCCGTGTCTTTACTGATGGTTCAGCATCCTACAATCAGGGAGAACAAATTGCAGGGATGGGTATTTTAATGATTTACCCTTATGAGAACACCGTCAAAATATCTAAGCGCTGTAGTGTAGCATCATCACAATATGCAGAGATGGCAGTGGTGGCCTGTGCCCTTGAGTTCATCCAACATGGGACCAAGGATATGATCATTTTACAGACTCTAACTGGGTTTGTTGTTCTCTTAAAGAATTTTTCCTTTCTGGCAGAAGAACTCCTTCCTCTCCTCTGATGGCAGCCCAGTGAAGTAACAAGGAATTAGTAATGTACATACATTCACTGGCACAGAAATTTGCACACAAAATATATGTACATAAAGTCAAAGCTCATTCTCTCCATGACCCTTACCATGCCTTCAATGACACAGTGGATACCCTTGCTAAGGAAGGGGCCCAAGAGGGGACACCTTGATGATGGACCATCCAGAGGCTAATGCAGCCATACAGATTGCAGCACTCAGGAAGAAACCTGAACCTTTTTCTTCCTTGACTTCTGCAGTCCAGCATTTTGATACTGTACTCAAAGAAGTGTTCAGGTTTCTTGACAAGGGTACCAAGAGAAACTTCCCATACACAACCTATACCGGAGGCAAGAAGATAAGTTATGCTTGTCACCAGATGACAAGCTCATTAGGTTCCAACCAGATGACTCCACCAGCAAGTTGTGGGTGGTCCCCAGACACTTAAGACCTGAATTCCTGCACCAAATGCATGATACACCCACTGGTGGACACCAGGAGTGGAAAATAACCTTTAAAGGTTCAAGACCACCGCCTGGTGGCCTGGTGTCATCAAAGATGTTAAACAATACATAGACAACTGTCTTGTTTGTGCAAAACAACCCCATCCCTACCAAACAAAATGCCAAACTCTTACCACAACTACACTCTGGCCCTTGGCATGCCATACAGATTGATTTTATTGGTCCTTTAACCAACACCAGCAGAAATAACAAGTATGCTCTCCTGGTAACTGTCCTTTCTAAGTGGGTTGAAGCATCCCCACTAAGACATGCACTGCAAAAACTACTGCCAAGATCCTGGTGGAACAGATTTTCTCCAGGTGGGGTCTACCCCTCAAGGTAGACTCTGACAAAGGAACCAGTTTTACAGGTGAGTTACTGAAGAATCCCTTGAACTCCTTGGAGTTCAACAAAGTTCCACATACCTTACCACCCTCAATCCTCAGGTCAAGTAGAAAGAGCCAACAGGCAGGATTAATCAAATGCTTTCCAAATTATTGAGGACAATCCCAAAACTTGGGATTCCCTACTGCTGTTACTCCTTATGGCAATTAGGGGCACACCTCAGCCACCACCCAGCTCACACCCTTTGAGGTGATGACTGGCAGACAGATGAGATTACCTGAACACCTGTTGTTGACCTGCACACCCCACTGCAGACCATGTGTCTGTAGACCAATATGTGGAAAAACTCAGGAAAGACCTCATACACACACACTTGTATGTTGCCAACAGCATGGGCAAGGCCCAGCAACAATCCAGAATACAGTTTGACAAACATGCACAAGAAGTGGATTGGCAAGTTGGAGATCAGGTAATGGTACTTCAATTTGCACATCCCACCCACTCCTTCTCCAACAAGTGGGAAGGCCCATACCCCATTGTCAACAAGCTCAGTCCTACAGTCTATCAGGTTAGACTCTGCATAACAACAAGCTGACTGACAAATGGTTATATGCAAACCAGCTGAAACTGTATAAAGAAGCTTAACTACTTTTCCTCACTTCATTGGGCGGAATAGTACTAACATACTAATCTTTGATCTTCCTTTACAGATACACTGACAAGATGGCTATCTTGTTCCATTATCTCCTCATCTCAGGAGTCATTCCCTGCATCCAAGCCTCAGTACCGAACCTCCTATGACACCTTGATCCTTCAGCACCTCCTCCAGAGGGAGTATCTATCAATATACCTGATAGTCTGATCACTGTCCAGGAAGGTTCCGATGCATACCTCACTGCCTCGGTTGTTGCTCCTGATAAATCTACCCTACAAATTGAGTGGCAAACCACATCGTAAGGACAAATTCTCCCTGTGGCCAAACTCTCCAAAGGAACTTTCCAGGGTTGACCCAATGCTAAATTATCCCCGAATGGTTCTCTGTCCTTGCTACAAACTGCATTAAGACATTCTGGTTTGTACAACATTACTGCCTTAATTGAGTTTTCATACTGTAATTCTTTGTCTAGAGATTCTGCTCAAAAATATTGTGCTATACACCACATGGCTTCTGCAGCCATGTATCTCTCTGTGTTACCACCCACTGATAAACAGCTTTGGAATGTCCAAAGCATACCCCTGGTCCCCGTAGTGGTCTAACTGCCAATGCCCTCCCAGGTTCTTTGATTAATAACACAGTTTATGCATATACCTGTTTTGTTTAACCTTATTTACTGAAATATGAAATAATTTGGTATGTGTCACAATACTAACACATCAGCGTTTTATAGTTCATTATTGCTTGATAGTTTATCTGCATTTCAGATTCGTACTCAAGACCCTATTGCCGGGGTCCATTCGACTGAACATAGAGGCAACTTCAGGAGAAGACCCACTTCTGATGATCACATTCATAAATGAAAAACACGTGAAGTTGACAGTTCAGATGTTACAGGTGCAACAGGTACTGTCACAGGCCTTTTGGTAACACTACAAAATAAAGGATGATTGAAAATCATGACTCCATTACAACAGATAAAACAGATTCAGGGGAAGTCATGCCAAATGAAGCTAATAGATTTCTTTGACTGGTTGGCCAGATACAGTAAATCTATCAGGGAATGGCAGTGCATGGCCTATTTAAATATTAGCAAAGCCTTTGACGCAATGCCACACAGAAGAAGCTGACCAACTTTGAAGTGGGATCCATAGTGATAAACTGAGCTAGAAACTGGTTAAAGGATAGTAGACAAAAGTTGGTAAAACATGGCTCAGTACTGGGATCAGTCCACTTCAATATCTTTGTAGAGGTATTGCAAAACAACTGCAAGGGAAGCAGATGACACCAAAATCTGCAATAGGATAGATACTCAGAAAGGGTTAGAAAAATGCATAGGAATCCTGGGAAACTCAAGGAATGGTCAAAACATGGACATTGAGGTTCAATGCCAAAAGTTCAAAGTAATTCACCTATGATAAAGAACCCTGCTGCTGAGTATATAATGTGTCTGTGTGTGTGTGTGGGGGGTATTTACAGTCACTAAGCACAAAAGAGACTTTGGGCCAATGTTGCTGAGGATCTCATGATGGCAGGGCAGTATTACAAGATGGTCAGAAAGGCTATTGGAATGCTGGTTTGCATAGGAAGGGTATCCCCAGAATGAGGAGGGGTGTTTTGCCATTTTATCATTCACTGGTGTTGCCACACATTTAGTACTGTGTTCAGTTTCGGAGCATGCACTGCAGAAATTACAGAAAACAAAAGTCACAGCACTTATCATGCACAAAAAAAAAAAAAGACAGACGCTTGATTCAATGCAAAATGTCTCTTGTCTTTACTTCAGGCAGTAAAAATAACAGGAAACAGGGTGCAACAAACTTTGTATGTATCATCCAATCTTGGCCTTTCTCAAGGATGATGCCTCCTAGTGCAGACTATTTTTATAGCACCATCTTTAAGTCACATGTCAATAATTTAAAGTGCTAGTGCTCATTTTTCAGTGCAATTCAATTACATAAAGTGCACTGTGAATAAATAACATAATGTACATTGTTCACAACCAAAGAAACATAAATATTTAAAAAGAACATTTCCTCTCATTCATTTTAAATGCTGCCTCTTTTCACATTTATTATAAAATCTACTCTAGGAACCATGTTCCTTTACAATCTATTGTTTCTATTCTAAAGGGAAGTAGAGTTAGGAAAACGAGGAAAGCCTGGTATAAAACTACTTATGTGCACAAGTACAAAAATATGGAGTGTTTTAATACCAGCACCCTACTGGAGCTACTATAATGGGAGCATTAAGTGTGGGTCAGTCCACATAGGCACAAGCAATTCATTTTTGAATGACCAGCATGTGTGAGGTTGATTTATGCCTCTGGTAGTAGGTTGGTGGGGAGGTGGGGGGATGGAGATGTGTTTTTTGATTTTCCTTGTCTGGTAAAGCAAAAGTGCCTGTTTTCAAGCAAATAGTACCAACAAGTGCAACATTTTGAATGTTTATGTACCTACAACATGCTTTCTTAGACAAGCAGTCCATATATGTGTATCCACTTATTTTTGAAGTGTCCCAAGTGTTGGAAGACAGCTGTGTAGGTGCTCATATCTGCCACTTGATTTACAATGCTTGTTCTCCCTTAGGGACCTGGAAAGAGGAAAATGAAAATGAGAGGTGAATGAACATTGCAACATTAACATGTATTTTTCAAAAGGGTTTTGCAATATTAACGTGCATTTTTCAAAAAGGGTTTTAATTTGATATGATCATTTAGACCCTTGCCAGTGTATGCTCAATGGTAAAATCCAATAATTTTCCATCTCACTCAATAATCCATCTATGTCACCTCCTCTTGGTCCAAGTGTTACATTCTCACTATCTATAAACTTCAAATGGTCATTCTTGTCTCTAACCTCAATCTTATGCATAGCCCAGGCATAGTCCATGTTGCAGTTCTAAATTGCCTTAAAATGTTCTCCTATCCTCCCTTTCCATTTCTACTTTGTCTTCCTACATAGTATGTACCATGTGCATAATACCATGTACACAACATATGTGGTATTGCAATTAATAAAGCATTTTATATCATGCATCTTGTTGTTATGAGGGTTTTAAACATGCTACATTCATATACATCTGGGTAAAATTTACAATTGCCACACCTCCTACATCCTTTTGGCAAAGGGGAAGCCAATTCAGGTTTTCTACATCTACTGATGAGCTAACCAACATGTCTTTCAGATTACTTGCCTTTCAAAAGGCCATACATGGCATTGTTCTTGCAGTATCCTTAAGCCTGTAGTCTGCTCCTAGTACATGCCAATGTTTGTGTATGATGTTTTTAATCATTTCAGACCTCACATTGTATGTTGTTACAAAATTGATTTGGTCCTTCTTATTTTCATTGGCACTCATGTTCTTCTTTTCAATAGGGTTTCCCTATTTACAATCCCGCATGCTTGAGGCTTTCAAAATAGTGCTGGTGGCATATCTTCTCTCCTAAATCTAGACCCTTGTATATCTAGGTGTTGTTCCATATCTTGTTCCTTGCTGCAGTTCCTCTTAATCCTAAGGAACTGGCTTTCTGGGATATTTTAGATGGTGTGCAGGGATGGCAACTATTTTCCAGCAGTATGGAATTCTGATCAGTTTGTATTCTATAAAAAGTTGTGACCACCATCCCTTGTTCAATCACCTTAATTTTGAGATGCAGAAGTGGAAGTTCACATCTGCTGGCAGTGTAGGTGAATTTTAAATTGACATTGGTGCTATGTAGGTACTCCACAAACTCTTGAAGCTCTCAATGGCTTCCCCACCACACCATCAAAATATCATCAATAAAACTCTTCCAAAGCAGTATTTTTGTCTGTAAGGGTTGGAATTGTTTTCAAAATTACTCCCTCCTCCCAAAAGTTGAGGTACAAGTTGGCATAGTTGGAGGCAAAACTCACCCCATAGCTGTGCCCTTGATTTGTTGGTGGTGTTTATCCTGAAATACAAAGAAATTCCCATCCAATGCTATTCTTACCATTTCAATTATAAGGTCAGTTTCTGACTTACTGCCCACCACTCTTTTCCCCAAAAATGCCTCATGGCTCTCAACCCCATCATGGGATATGTTCATATAAACAGACTCCATATCCAGAGTCACCAACATAGATCCTTCTTCCCATTGGACATCATTCAGCACCATTAGGACATCCCTCGTGTCCTTTACATTTTAAGGCAATTTGACAACTAAGCTTTTAATGTTATAATCTACCATTTTCATAAGTGGTTCAGTCACTGTGCTAATACTTGATGTAATTGGCCTGCCTGGGGTTGGTTAAAGTTTTGTGTACCTTGAAGTACATAAATTGGGACTTCATTGGAGTTCTGTGGTCAGAAATGTATTTTCTTTTTCACTGGTAAGGCCCTCACATTCAGCCCATCGCAAAAATCTTCCACTTGTTTCTTTAAATGTGCACTGTTGTCTCTGCTAGCAGATATGTAGTATTCTCTGCTGCTTAACTGTCTTTCCACTTCCTGAAAAGAATCTGATGTATTCAATACCACCATGCTACTTCCATTATCTGCTGGTTTAATAGTTATTGCTTTGTTGTTCCTGAGGGATGAAATAGCTTCACTTTCTGCATTAGTTATATTATTAAACTTAGGTACAAATTCTTTCTCCTAAGGTTATCAATCCTGTTCATATAGTCTTTGAAAGGTTGTGATGGCAAATTATTAGGGTGGGCAAAATGCACTGTTATTTTTCCTATTAATTGAGTCAGATTGCACATCACAACCAACACCTGTTTGTGCCCTCCCCATTTTCAGACTCAGCAATTGCTTCCAATATATCCTGTGTGGGTATATAATCAATTACCTCATAATTTATAGAAACATCAGTGCTAACAATCTCATTATTGTTGGGTCTCCCCATTTCCAAACTCCTGTGATAAAAGCACCTTAAGCATAATACTCTGCAGAGTCTATACAAATCTATCACAATCTCAAAATAGTCCAGATCAGTAGATGGTATAAAGGAGTAACCTTTGTTGAGCACACTTCTCTCCCTCCTGCAGCTCATAATCTGAAAGGTTAATGATATTAGTGTCCTCAATTACACTGGGACCTTCACTCAGGACTGCTGGTAATGTCTCTTCTGAACTTGTCCCCTTGTTGCCCGTGATCCCCACTCTCCTCTCCTGGTCCTTCGTATTTGGTACTGACCCTTCCTTTCCCTCAGCGTGGTTATCTCTAAACTAAAAAGTTCCCTCAGAAAAGTCTGAATCACTGTTAAAGCTACTCCTGATTAACTTGTTGCACTAGTTGCACTTGTTGTCCCCAGAGTTGGTGATCTGCCACCTGTAGCATTCCTGAAAATTGACACAGGCTCAAAATGTACTTTATTTCTTTTGTTGCTTGTAGAAAGTTGTCTTTATGATTTTAAATCCACTTTGTTTTGGTCAACTAAAGATATGTCCATTTTGTAGTCATTCTTATCCCGAGTAGATTTACATTTTTTTGTGGCACATATCTTGGAGTCCTGAAACTGCATCTCCTTGTGAAGCTCTTTTTAATTTTCAAAATGAGGGTTGTTTGAAAATGCTTTTAGTGTTTCTTCTTTAATATTTAGTTCCCCTCAATTTCTTGTTGCAATTTCTCTGACGTTTTCACTGTCAGCTGCATCCACTTATTAGTTGCTTCACTTGAGACTGCCCTTCAGTCTCTCATAAACTCCACATCATCAAGTACAAATATGGGATCCTTGGTAATTCTTTGGCCCGAGGTGCCCTCCAGCACCTAAGTATTCCTGTATGGACTTTAATTGCCAGTGATTTCTTCTAGCTTTCAAAGTAGACCTCTGATAGAAAAGAAAGCCCCTCTTATATTGCCATTCACAGTTGCTGTCCCACACTGCTCCCTTCTTAGCTCACCTCTATAGCTGCAGGATTTACACTCCTTCCAAATGGGTCCTCTTCCCTTAGGTTTGAAAACAGGTTCTCTGTTATTCCATTCACACCCTTGTTCCTTCTGACCATCCCTCCATGTTTGTTCTTGCTTCCAGTTGCTCCACTTGCATTCTCTGCTGAATATCACAACAAACACCATTTTCACTCCACAGGACTTTGATAAGAACATGGCTATTTTAAACTGTGCATTTAACAGTGCATTGCTCTACCAGTAGTTACAAACACAAACAGCGCTGCACAGGGTTTTGGGGTGCTCAGTGAAAAATCCAACTGTAGAAAACAAAAATCATGGCACTCACCATGCACAATAAAGAAAAAGGCAGAGACTTGATTCAATGCAAAAATGTCTCTTGTCTATACTCCACCCAGTAAAAAAAAAGAGTAAACAGGGTGCAAAACTTCCTATGTATCACTCAATCTTGGGCTTTCTCAAGGTTGATGCCTCCTAGTGCAGAATACCTTTATAGTACCATTTTAAGTCACATGTCAATCATTTAAAGTGCTAGTGCTCATTTCTCAGTGCAATTTAATTATATAAAGTGCACAGTGAATAAATAACATAAAGTGCATTGTCCACAACAAAGGAAACATAAATATTTAAAAGGACATTTCCTCTCATTCATTATTAATGTTGCCTCTTTTGCATTTATTATGAAAGCTACTCCAGGAACCATGTTCCTTTGCAATCTTATTGTTTCTATTATAAAGGGCAGTAGAGAGAAGAAAAAGGAAAGCCTGGTAGAAAACTACTTATGTACACATGTAAAAAATATGGAGTGTCATAATACCAGCGCCCTACTTGGAGCTACTATAATGGGTGCATTAAGTGTGGGTTCAGTCCACATATGCACAAGCAATTCATTTTTGAATGACCAGCATGTGTGAAGTTCATTTATGCTTGAGGTGGTAGGTTGGGAGTAGAGATGCAATGAGTAAAGATTTTGCCCATGAAGTGTAGACCAGTAGCCACTTTCCGTTAGTATTCTGCTAGCGAAGTACCCATTTTAAACCCTTACTTCACCACTTTGCATTGTCATTATGACTTTGCATTGTGCACTCCACCTTATTCTGCTTTAAGGTGGAGTGAGAGTCCTGAGCAACCCACACACATCGCATGCCTTACACAGTGTAGGTCACATGTTTAAGGCAGGCAGGAGGAGGTTACAGGAAAAACACTCCAATGTGGGCTGACTTACACGTTTTGCATGAGGTGTAACAAATGGCTCTGCTTAGTGAATGGCTGATGGTGGGTGTGACATGTGATGAAGAGGGGTGCACAGGTGACACGTCCCCAAATGAAGTAATATTCCCATTTTATGTACAGGGGTTGATGTACCATTTGCACTAGACATACTGCATTGACCATCACCACCACCACTGCTACTCTGATCACTACTTGACAAGATTTCTAAATCATAATCCTCCCACTCATCATGCCTGTAGTAATCCTCTGATGTTATTTAATCGCTACTGCAGACATTTCCTACTTGGTCCCTACACTCATGGAAGGGGATAATATGCTCAGTAAGGTTGACAATGAGTGTGAATGCCGCACTGTGGCATTAGCTGCCATCTGGTGCTGTGTCCACAGTGCCATGTGACTGTTATTAAGATGTTTATGTTAGCTCTCCATGCCCAGATAACTTCACTTTTTACCTCAACTCAGACACCCATGGCAATGCTGGCAGATTGCAACTGATTCATCATTTGCACCTTGGACAAAAAATCCCAAATAAGGGATTGTGATCCCTACTTTTAACATGTCCCTGATGCTGCTTATTGGACTCTGTTTTTTAACCCCTGAAATGAGGAGTGTGCTACATGATTTGCAGGCTGGACACACTTGGACTCCAACTGACCACCATGACTATCTATGGTTAATATCCAGTACTTACACTGTAGTGCAGCATGAGAGGGTGCTGCACTTCTGAGATGCCGTCTTCGGATGAGGCGTTAAACTGAGGTCTCATCTGCCTGGATTGGTGGTAGTTCAGGTGGATGTTAAAGATCCCATGGCACTTATCAAAAGAGTAGGAATTTTATTGGTAATAAAGTGGGCTTCATTACAAAAGAAGCAAAAAAAGGTAACAATCAAGAAAACAGATTAAGTCCAGTTAACAGAAAAAGTTATCACAATTTTTCCACAACAATACAGTTGAAGAGGTAGAAGGAAGTAAAAATCATTTTTTTGACAGAACACAAGGCTGCACGAACATTACAAAGAACTTCAGTGATCAAATGTTTTGGTGCAATACCAACAAACATCTTGCCTGCCATAAATAATAACGAATAATAGCAAAATTATATACAAACTATCGATATGATATTTTCTATTAAGCAGGTCATTAGTATAAAACATAACATGTTCATAAGAAAGTGAGGACAACAGAGGCTCTGACCAATTAGCAGCTAAAGTAGACCAAACTTCCAAAGAAAATGGACATTCACAAAATAAATGTTGCTGAGTTTCAAAATATGAAGGCAAGAAGTTCTAGGACAATACCTAAAAGACAGGGCTTTGTGCTTATGATTGTTATTAACCCCTAATCTATCGTAGTTACTCAGCCAAATCATATCCCATAAATACGGTAGTAACCGTGATTTTGAAGTTGATGGAGTACCCAGGGAGGACGTTCAGGGGACAAAATGGAAAAACAATCTCCTCCTGAGCCTCAACCTCCAAAGTTTTCATATAACTTGGGTCTAGATAATATACAAAAATCCTGAGGATGGAGATGCCAGGTCAAGGCCATCTTAAAACTCTCTTTCCCATAAGTAGGGATTAATTGGGATTTAGAAATAACCCTTTATAATGAGCATGCCAATTATCAAGGCAGAGGAAAACCATGCGAAAAGTAGGGTTTCCAAAAAACATCCCCAGGCTTCAGAGCCTTCCCATAATTATAATTGAAAAAAAAGGCCATAAAGAAACAACAGGGTGATCATATTGATTCCACCTTCCTTTAGCGGTCTGTATGTGACATTCCTCTTAATGGGGTTTAACCTTGATCCCCACAACCCTTGAAAAAATTCCAGTTAGTCTGGTAAACAAAGAAATAGGAGGTGGGAACACATAACAGAGATGTAAAAATCAGTATGACCAGAGTTTTAAGAAGCACAACCTCTTTTCTTTCCAATTAAATGTCTTTTCCACCCAGCAATCACATTTTCTGCTTTTGTAAGGCAAGATTCCAATTATACGTTTGCATGTTATCACAACCAAAGAAATGCCTAAATATGAAAAGGCTGCAGTAGATACAGAAACTCCAGCATAGAGGCCTGCACTGGGAAGGAGGTATGCCCAAGTGATACACAGATACTTTTTAAAATTGATTTTAGAGCCCGAAACGAAAGAAAAGTCTGTAGAACTTGGAACAATGGCCTCTTGCTTCGTGGAAGAGTCCACAGCCAAAATTAAATCATCAGCATAAGCTAACGTTTTAATGGGTAAAGAGGAAGGAGTACAAAGTAATCCAATAATCCGTGGGCAAAGAAAATAGCTCTCAAAAGGGTCTACATAAAAATTATATAATAGGGGACTAAGTGGGCATCCCTGACGGCCCAAGAGACTAGAGAAATAGGACGGCCTATCCAGCCATTAACATTAGACGTATCCACGTCTCTATATATAACAAACGAAGCCAGGAAAGAAAATGCATTGGAAACCCAAAAGCCACCAGAACTAGAAATAAAACTCATGGGAGACTTTATCAAAAAGCCTTTTCTTGGTCAGACATATAATCCATCCCGTGACAGCGTTATGTTCCCCTAGAGTGAACAATTCTCTCAATAAAATCAGATTATCAGAAAGGCGTCTGCCTGGGATACCACAAGTTTGAGTCGGACTAATCAAATGTGATGTAAAAGTAATCATTCTGGATAGGAAAATTTTGGCAAGGATCTTATAGTCAACATTAAGTAAACTAATTAGTCTCCAATTATTAAGATCAGAAGGATCCTTCTTCTTAAACAGTAGAATCAACAATGCTTCTTTCATGGAAGCAGTTAAAGCATCAGAATGTAACATCTCATTATAAATGATAGTTAACACAGGAACAAGATCAGCAGAGAAGGTCTTATAAAAATGTGGGGTCAGACCATCTGACCCTGGGGCAGAAATGTTGATTCAGACTAGTAATAGCAGCTAATACTTCATTTTCAGTAATAGCAGAAGAAAGCTTGTCTTGATCAGAGTCCGAAAGTTGAGGTAAGGACAATGATTGAAGAAAGTGATCTGCATCGGCAAGATCATTTCTAGTACCGAACATGCTGAGAATGTGATTTTCAACACAGTGAAGCAAGTCTGCAGGTTCCTTGAGTAATTCCCAGACTGAGACAAGAGAGAGGTGATTAATTTAGTGTCGAGTCTATCTTACAGGCCTTGAAGGGATCTAAATACCCCTTAGTAATATGGGTGCAAAACGTGCTTCCTGACCTAGTGAATCAGCTCGATTATACTGAGATAACCTCATTTGGTACTGATTTCCTAATCTGAGAACTAAAATCATGATTAGTGGAGCTGGCTAAAGAAAATAAATGCTGTAACTGATGCCTTAAGGATAAATAGGACAAGTATTTAGTATTTTGTTTATTAGCAGCTGTCTTCTGAAAAACTGTTTCCAACTAAGCTTGGAGGCCTCCCACCAGTCCATCCCAGTATCATAGAAGTCAACTACAGACAAACGAGCTAAAATTTCAGCAAAGTTTGAGAAAAGAGAGTCACTGAGTAGGGAATCATTAAGATGCCAGCAGGCTTTTTACATCTCGGGCTGAGGCCCAAGAGAAGGAGGCACATAAAGCAACATGATCCGAAAATTCAGTAGCCACAGTCTTACAAGAAAGTAAAATCAAAACCTTGGATAAAAAAGAAAATCTATCCTGGTGTGTAGGGACCCTTTAAAAAGTGGACCCGCCTGATTTGTGGAAATATCTGTAGACATCCACAAGCTTATCGGAAATTATATTATTTAAAAGCCACAGAGTCACAAAATAGCTTGAAGTTTGTAGGCCTCGATCTGTTTGATGTAGGCCACAATTAAGTCTCCAACCCATACAAGCAATCTGGACGTAAAAGATAGGGCTTAATTTGATGAAAAGGGAAACTCTCTGTGCCTTGGTCTGAGGGGCGAGGGTCCCAACCATCCGAAACCTCTCGATTAAATGAAAAATCCAATAACAAGGCCCTACCAGAAATGTCTACTAATCTGGATACTCTAAAATCAGAGCTGGAGAATAAGATCCCAACACCATCACAAGTGTCCGGTCCAATGGACCAAAAGAGGACCTGCAGTCCATGCCTTTGAGGCTTGAAATAGTTCCCGTGGGTCTTCAATCTGGTATCGACAAGGCAGATTATGTCATAGTTTAGGTCAGAAAGGGTTAAAAAATCCCACCCAGCTTCTTCTTCCCTTTAATACTGTTCACATTCAGAGAACATATTTAGAAAGACATGATTCAAGTAATGGGTGAGGACTTTCCCTCCGCCGTTACCTAGTGCGTTTTGCTATTGGGTCTGCATCAGCCCCATCGACCCCATCAGGGAAAGAAAGAAGGGAGGAGGAATCGGTATCCTCACCCCAGAGTCTTTATCCGAAAGATCAGTGGCTAGAACCGCAAATTTATTAGGGTGTGCCAACTCGTGAAGGAGTGTCCTTGCTGCGACTAGCAACAGCTAGGGCCTTTCCTGGTAAGTTTGTGGGTAACAGTGGTGAAACTAGGGTTGTCTCCCTCCAAACACATGGGATGAGGGGAGGCATAACAGTGTCTTGAACAATGGGAGTAACAGTGGGGAAGCCACAGTAGGAGCAGGAAGGGGTACAGCAGAAAGGGGACTGAGAAACTGGAGTAGAGGCTACAGAGGGATCTACTCCAGCCACCGGAAGGGGGTAACCACTGAGGCAGAGGAGGCTAAATTGTGGGCAAGCAACTGTTGAGCAACAGTGATGATGCCATCATGAGAGGGGCAGTCGTCTCTGTTATGAGAGGCCCAGGGCACCTGCCATAAGCATGGCCAGTTCCCTCACATAAGTTACATTTAAATGAGTTAACACATTTAGCTGCAATATGACCATATTCAAAACAGTGGCTACATTTAAGAGTGTCACAAGCAGAACTTAAATGAGCACGTGCCCCACACTTAAACACGACTTCGGGTTGCCCAGCATAAAAAAATGAAGCCCTTGTCCTTGCCAAAAGAAAAATTAGGCAGATGTTTGGGCCAGTGTTAGTGGAGAAAAGCTTAACACGTACCTTCCAACTGCCATCCCAGATTTGTTCAGAGTCTAGATTAGGGTAGGCTCTAGTCAAAACTTCGCAACGCTTTATTTAACCAGAATAGAATATCTCTCAGTGAACTCCTCATTCTTAAAAACAACAGAAATGTTACGAATTGCAGGTTAAGTGAGAGAATGGCCTGGAAAGGGGACCAAACTGGAGAGGACTGAAATTTGTCATATTGAGCCCAAAACCTATCGAGCCCAGACATTTGTTTAAAACTAATATCAAAGTTAGAGTTGCCTATATTAATCAGTGCAAAATCTCGGAGGAAAAAACTTCAGTGATCCCTCAAGAAGAGTTTTAGCTACATATAAACGATCAGGGGAAGTTCTAGACCACCCTTGTAAAGTAATCTAACAGCGTTCCTCCTTGGTGCAGGCTCGCCTTTGGAGGAAAATAAATCAACAAGTTTAAATTTTGAACCCTGAGGTGCTGTGGCAGTAGCTAACAAAGTAGGTCCTGAAAAAACAGTTTTAGTCCTTGCAAAGCAGAAGTAGGTTTAGGGGAAGTGGTGGTAGCATAACAACAGTAGAACTAGCTATAGATAAAGGAAAGGACCCACCCGGAGTTCAGATTGAGCTCATACTGTTCTTCTCAGAGGACGTCTTGAGCATATTAAGATATACAGGATCCTGAGAATCAGGAGTCCAAGTCCCTCAATATTCTTTTCCCAACCAGCATTTTTAAAAGCAGTCTCTGGCGACCAGTCTAAATGGGTATCCTGGTTAGGGTTGATTTTTCTATGGAGGCATGAACCCCACGTTTGGACCAACCGGTTCTTGTGTGGCAGAAAAAAAAAACAGAAGGCTGCTCCAGAACAGAAACAAGTCAACTGAAGGCTAGAGTCACTTACTGAGTGAGGAACCACTTCAGATGGTGCAGTTTCTTGTAATTCGGTGTCGAGTGCTGAACATAAGCAATAGAGGCAGTCCGAAGATCGTCGGCATCAGGGAGCTGAGGAGGAACCAGCAGCGGAAGAGACAGAAGCCGAATCCGCTGGTGAGACATCGACTAAGGGCTTTCCAGTGTCGACGTCGCAGGAAGGAGAGCAAGAAATAGTCGCCCGAGGCGATGCCTGCTCTGAAGCTAGCAGTCCAAAATCTGTAGTCGCAGGACTAGTGCCTCGCATTGTGCCTGAAGGCTGGAAGCGAGTGAGGACCTCCTTTCACACCAGGTACAGCAGGATCAGCTTCATTAGGCTTAACAGAGAAAGCTCAGGTCCATTTCTAATATAGTCGTGCTGCTAGCAGCAGCAATAACAAAACGTTCTTCTGGGGCCTCTAAGGAAAGTAGCACAGAGGAGAGGCCGACTCCCTAAGCTAGCAGCGTCCATCTCTCCAGGGGATCATGCGAACTGGCCATCTTTGCAGCCAGCGCAAAGGCTCCACCTACACAGAGTAGGGGAATTTCCCCAGTGTCCTGGCCAAATTTCCATCATTCACTAAAAAATACCACCAACAGCTTAATCTGATTCAAGCTCAGTTGGGATTCATCTGCATCCCCTCCCGGGTTGTGCCTGAAGATAGGCAGGATTTGTCTAGTGCACTTACCGGTCAACAAAACAAATAAATGAAAAAAATTTACTGGGTCATCATCACTATCATCAGCAGGAACCGATAAATCACAACTTTTTGAGGGGTGGTTAACGACAGCAGACCCAGACACAGCCACCTTGACTTTCTTTTTCCGGTTCCCAATAGGGTCACTGACATCATCATCATTTTCATCAACATCCTCTGCATCCACATTTTCAGCTTGGATGTTGTCATGTGGAGAACATGTTCCAGCCACAGCATCATCATCATCATCACCCGATATTTTTGTGCCACACTTAGAATCATTGGATGGCAAAGGCATGACCTCAACAGCGCTGGAAGAAATGTGACATTGTGAGTTATCACCATGGGATCAGAATCATGTTCAGCTACCGTGGGGATGTTAATGGAAGTATGACATCATACACAGTCAGTCACAGCTTTAGACTCAACTATATTTTTGAAATGGTTAACTGGTCAGAAGTGGAACTTGAGGCAGCAATACTCATGCCAGCGGAAACTGCACTAACACCACCAGCTGGTACAACATCATCTCCTCCAACTATGGTGAAGCTACAGATTGTGCTGTAAAAAACATTGATGAAGAAATCCCTTTACTGACATCAGCTATGCACATCTGTATACTACCAGACAATCGTGTCACTGGCACAAGTGCCATGGCCAGAAACAGCTTTGCTTGCATGTCTCTTTGCAGGCATTTTGGGGATCACCAAAAATTATAAACAAATTAAGATTTCTGAACTTTCAGTCTGAGCCAGTGGATGTGAAGCCAAAAAAAAACAACAACTGTGGCTTGCAGGTGGAGATTGGGCAACGAAACAGATGCAAAGCACAGACAGATTAAGATAGCACCGCGCAATCAAGAAGAGATGCAGACGAAAAGTCACACAACACCTTAACCAGTGCTCACAAGTCACAATCCAATCTGGAAAAGAATACCTTTGCCAGTTGGGGGGAGTTTACTGCAGTAACAGTCCAAAACCAAGATAACAAAGAGCAGTACAAAATCACGAAGGTGTGGTAAATAGCAAGTTCAAACTTCTGATGACACTCTGTGGTGCAATAAAAAGGTGTCTGATTTGATGGCACACATCACACACACACCACACACACACTACAAGTGACACTTAGCAAATTGAAAACAAACTGAAATTATGCACTGCTGCACCACAACAATCAGCAAAAAATTTCAAGAATTATGAAAAATATTACTGTGTGTACATTAACACAGTTATACAAGAAAAATATAACAGAACAGAAAGACTGCCTTTTTCCTCCCAGTTAATCTACCTACACCACAGATATGCCCTCTCCCAAAGCACTCTTCAAGTATCTGTCAGTACACAGACTGAATGTTCAAAATTAACATTCAGCATATAGGCCCCCCGGGATGAGTGATGTTCTAGAGGATGGTTTGCTGGACAACATCATTGTCCAGTGTGGACCAAAGGGGAAGGAGTGGTGTTGATTGGGGACCTAATATGCCAGGTACAAACTGGGGAACCATGTCCTAAGGTGACCAAGGAGCAGAGGCTGCTGGATGGGTTCCAGGATGTGTTCTTAACACAGCATGTGATGGAGCCCACAAGGAGGGGCATGTCCTGATGTGGTTCTGGCAGATGGGGATCTGATAAGAGACATGGTTGTACCAAGACCCCTGACTGGGAGCGACCACAATACTGTCTGGTTTCAAATAAGCATGGGGAGGGGTGAGATCTAGGACACTGGCAGTGGACTTCAGGGGGCAGACTTTATGGGCATGGGAAATATTCTCAAGGATCACTTGATGGGGATTACCTCAATGACAAGTGTGGAAAGGAGATGGGAGGTCATAAAACAGGGACTTCATGAGGCAGTCAGGATCTGCGCTCAAGTTGAAACGTGAAGGGAGCAAGGTCACATAAACCATGCTGGTGGTCCAGTGAGGTACAGGTAGCAGTCAGAGAAAAGAAGGCGGCCTACAAAAATATAAAACAACAAGAGGGGATAGGGATAAGGAAATGTACACAGCTTGCATCTAGAAAAGTCACCCGTATGGTGAGGGGAGAAAAGTCCAGTAAAGAGCAGCGGCTGGCACAGGGATACATGGAGGGAAAATGGGTTCTTCCGTCACATTGGGGAGTGGAGAAAACTAAGGGCCATCTCAGCAGATTGAGATCAGAAGGAGGGTGGGTGGAAGAGGCGAGAGACCAGGCAGAGGTATTTAACGAGTACTTTGCCTCTGTGTTCACTAGGGAGGGGATGGGATATCTACAAATCAAGGCACGAAGGGATAGAAACATTAGTAAGTGGGATCAGGGAGCAACAGAAATGGAGCAAGAGGAGAGAGAGTACCCAGGGGTGTCACATCTGGGTAAGGATAAAAGGCCAGTAAGGTGGAGGGGACGGATGAAGCTATCTCCGCCAAAGGGTGTGGTTAACCCTCAAGGCCCTAAAGAAAGACAAATCTCCTGGGCCGGATGGCATTTATCCGAGAGTACTATGGGAATTGGCGGATATACTGGCTGCAACCTGGAGGAGCTTTTCAGCAGGTTGCTTGAGACAGAGAGGGTAACTAGGATTGGCGAGAGGCATGTGGTACCAATCCACAAGGGGGTCGAGGAAGTACCAGGTAACTATAGACCCATCAGTTTGACCTCGGTGGTGGGAAAATTAATGGAGAGTATACTAAAGGAATGATTTGGGGTGTACTGGAGGAGGTGGAGGTCTGGATAGTTGGCAACATGGGTTTGTGCCAGGTAGATCATGTCAAACCAACCTTGTGGAGTTCTATGAATGGGTAACAACAGAACTGGACAGGGGTAAGCCTGTAGATATATTATTCTGGACTTCAGCAAGGCGTTTGACTCTGTCCCCACAATGGTCTGGTGGAGAAACTGATAGGGTTAGGAGTAGGCCTTTGATGGTCAGATGGATTGAAACTGGCTAGCTGGACACACTCAGAGAGTAGTGGTCTGTGGGAGCTCTCTAACCCTAGAGAGGTTGGTAGTGGGGTACCCATGCGCTCGGTCCTGGGTCGATCCTGTTTAATGCATACACATCGGACATCAGGGACGGTATAGGGTGTGAAATGAGTCTCTTTGTGGATGACTCCAAGATGGGAGCAGAAGAGGGAGAAGAGGGAGGTTGGCCCTGCAAGGGACCTGGACACCCTGAAAGCTGGGCCTCACATGAAATTAATTTCAATATCACCAAGTGCAAGGTGTTGCATCTTGGTCGGGAAACCCTAAACACAGGTACACCCTGGGAGGGGCGCTGGAGGCCGTAATAGGAAAAAAGACCTAGGGGTCAATGTGGATGCATGATGAATAACTCTGAGCAGTGTGGGAGAGCAGCTAGGGCAAACAGGATGTTGGGATGCATCATAAGGGGATCACCTCTAGGAGCAAGGAAGTGATTCTGCCACTGTACAATGGACTGGTTAGACCACACCTGAGTACTGTGTACAGTACTGGAGACCATACTTGAAGAGGGACATACAGCTCCTGGAGAGGGTACAGAGGAGGGCAACAAAGATGATATGAGGGCTAGGGATTGGACGAGGAGGACAGACTTAAGAGCTCTGCCTGTTTTCATTGGAGGAGAGGAGACAGGGGGGACATGATTGAGGTCTCAAGTACCCTCAAGGGAATAAATAGGGTAAACATGGAGGGGATCTTTAGACTAAAGCAGGGAGGTATCACCAGAGGGCATGGTTTGAAGTTGGAAGGTGGAAGGGTGAGGGGAAAAGAGGAGGGTTTTTCACTGAGAGGTGGTGGACCCTTGGAATGCACTGCCTGGTGAGCTAGTTCAGAGATCCACAGTGGAGGGCTTCAAGAGATGATGGGACAGACACAGAAGTGGATGTACTCAGATGATAGCCTGTCCCAAGGGGTGGGGATGGATGTCTACGGGTTTCTCAAGCACAAGGGATGGGGAGGGTCTCGGCACCCAACTAGGATCTAAAGTTCGAGCAGACTGACAGACCGTGAAGGCCTAATCTGCTGGCAAATAGCACGCTAGTATGTTAGAATTCTACACACAAATAATAAACACTTGCTGATATGACACAGGAGGGTTTCCTACAATCGATGTACTAAATTTTTGAGCAAAACAAATGACTCAAAAGGCTTAACAGCTTTAGAGGGTTGAATCGCAGTCTCTGACAGCAAACTGTCCCAGCTACCACTACACACACACTACCCAGAACTGAGGCTGTGCAGAACAATCTAGAGCCCATGTGACCTGCAATCCCATGAATCACTGCAAAATTCATCTTGGAGCTCAATTACAAGGGAAGTGATGCGAAGTAGATTGATTTCTATGTACTTCACATTAACATTGGTGCAGAAGTACTTTGTGGGAAGGCGGAGTAATGTAATTAGCAAGGAAGGGGCTGGAGTAGAACAGTGAAGCAGTCTAGGAGGTCAAATCATGGAAAGCCATGTGTGCAAATGCCAGGAGCCTTAGCAACAAGATGGAAGATCTGGAGGCTGTCATGGTACAGTCAGACCTGGACATTGTGGCCATCACGAAACCTGGTGTAATGATAACCATGACTGGGAGATGGCCATACCTACAAGGCAACATATCTTAGAAGAGACAGAGCAGGCAGAAAGGGAGAGGAGGAGGGCACTGTATGTGAAAATGACATAAGGTCCACACAGATCCAGGAGGAACAAAATGGGGAGAGATACTGTGGGTTAAGCTGGAAAGGAAAATGGGGCCAGCCATCCGCACAGGTGTGGTCTATAGACCACCAGCCCAGGAGGAAGAAACAGATAGGGAGTTGATGCTAGCCATCCAAAGGATGGCAGACAAGGGTGAGGTAGTACTGGTTGGAGACTTCAATATTCCAGACGTGGACTGGAGCATCCCAGCAGCAGCATCAACTAGGAGCAAATTTATCCTGGACTCCTTCAGGGTGCCTTCCTCAAGCAACTGGTCATGGAACCAACTCGCAGAAGGCAATACTGGACCTTCTGCTCACAAACAGGACAGTGTGATGGGGGTAACAGTGGGGAGCACCTGGCTAACAGTGACCACCAGTCATTGTGGTTTGAAATCACAGAAAGAGCAGAACCAAACCACACAAAAACACTATCCTGGATTTTAGGGGCAGACTTTGGGAAAATGGGGAGATACTTGAAAGAGGCATTAAGGGAATGGGACAGGAATCAGGGGTTGAGGAACAGTGGGCAGTATTTAAAATGGGGATTATAAGAACAACAGAATTATGCATTAAGCAGGTTAGCAAGAGGAAAAGGAAGAGGAGCACATTATGGTTTCCAAAGAGGTAGCAAAGAAAGTGAAAGCCAAAAAGATTGCATTCAGGCAATACAAAAAAGACACAGGCTGAAGGGGATAGGGAGAAGTACCAGGAGAAACAAAGGGAGGCAGGGAAGTCAGTAAGGGAAGCCAAAGCTCAGACAGAAGAACACATTGCAAAATCAGTGGGTAAAGGGACAAAACCTTTACAGGTACATAAGTGAAAAAAGAAAGACAAAGGGAGGATAGTGAGACTGAAGGGGAGGATGGGGAGCGTGGAGGATGACAACAGTAAAGCTGACATATTGAACAGGTATTTCTGCTCAGTCTTTACTAAGGAAGAGGGGGTAATGGGTCTGAAGGAGTACAAGGGTGAGAATGGTGCAGAAATGGACACAAGTCCTTTACACGAGAAAGGGTCCTGAAGGAACTGGAAATAATAAGAGTTGATAAAGCAATGGGGCCAGATGGGGTGCACCCCAGGGTCCTTAAAGAACTAAGAGAGGTGGTGGCTGAACCTCTGGCTATCCTGTTTAGCCAATCACTGGAAACAGGGAGGTGCCCAAAGACTGGAGGACAGCAGATGTAGTCCCCTTATACAAAAGTGGGAACAAAGAGGAAGCAGGGAACTACAGACCAGTCAGCCTCACCTCGGTAGTGGGAAAGATCATGGAAGCACTACTGAAGGAGAGATTGGTGGATCATCTGGTTGTCAATGGACTACAGGACCCAAGGCAGCATGGTTTCACCAGGGGAGGTCATGTCAGACCAACCTCATTGAATTTTTGACTGGGTGACTAGGAGGTGGATCAGGGAGGGCAGTGGACATGGCATATCTGGACTTCAGCAAGGCCTTTGACACTGTGCCACATAGAGACTATTACACAAACTTGGGAATATGGGTGTGGGCAGGACAGTAGTGTGGTGGGTAGGTAACTGGCTGGGTGGCAGGACACAGAGGGTGGTGGTAAATGGCTGTCACTCCACAGAGGGAAGAGGACCAGTGGGTACCACAGGGATCAGTGCTGGGACCGGTCCTATTCAACATCTTCATCAGTGACATTGCACAGGATCTAGAAGGCAGAATTTCACTGTTCGCTGATGACACAAAGCTCTGTAACAAAGTAGACACACCAGAGGGTGTAAACAGAATAAGGGACCTGCAGAAACTTGAAGAATGGTCAAAGGTTTGGCAGTTGAAATTCAATGCAAAGAAGTGCAAGATAATGCATATGGGGCACAAAAACCCACACAATATATCAGTTAGGGGTGAGGATATGGCATGCACCAAGCAGGAAAGGGATCTTGGGGCTGTCATCTCTGATGAACCTCACGCTTAGGAAACAGTGTGACAAGGCATCAGGTAAAGCAAATAGGATGCTGGGATGTATAGGCAGGGGCATCACCAGCAGGAAAAGGGAGGTCATAATTCTGCTATACAAGACACTAGTGAGGCCCCACCTGGAGTACAGTGTACAGTTCTGGAGACCATACCTACGTAAGGACATAGACAGGGTAGAGAAGGTTCAGAGGAGGGCAACAAAGATGGTGCATGGATTGCATCACAAGTCCTATGAAGACAGGTTGAAGGAACTGAACATGTACTCCCTGGAGAAGAGGAGGAGAGAGGATACGATAGACACATACAAGTATCTTACAGGGATGAACAGGGTGCAGGAAAACACTATTTTTAAGCGAAAAGATGTTTCAGGACTAGAGGGCATGGGATGAAGTTGGAGGGAGGACGATTCAGAGGAAACATGAGAAAGAATTTCTTCACAGAACGGGTGGTGGACAAGTGAGAACACCCTGCAGAGGAAGTGGTGGGGGCTGAAACAATCACGGGATTTAAGAATGCATGGGATAGACATAAAGGAATTCTAGAGGTCAGGGTAAGGGGAAATAGACTTCTAGGAAAACAAACTGAACTTACAAGCTCAAATGGGCAGACTGGGTGGGCCATAGGCCCTTATCTGCCGACACTGTCTATGTATCTATGTATCTATGTATCTATGTAATGTGAGGTAATTTGTTCCAATGGACTTTGTGTTCCTCATTATGATCACGAAGTACTCCGCTTTGCGTTCCAGATTAGTTTACGGATTCTGCATTACTCCACGAATCACTTTGCAGGTAAATTTGGCCACTTCACCCACCTCTAGTCAGGAGGAGGTGGGGGGAATGTGTTTTGATTGTCCTTGTCTGGTAAATCAAGAACATTTTCAAGCAGATATTACCAACAAGCACTAGCGTTTTGAATGTTTATATACCTACAACATGCTTTCTTAGAGAATCAGTACATATGTGTACCCAATTATTTTGAAGTGCCCCAAGTGTTGGAAGACAGCTGTGTAGGTGCTTGTATCTGCCACTTCATTTACAATGCTTGTTCTCCTTAAGGACCTGGAAAGAGGAAAAAGAAAATGAGAGGTGAATGAACATTGCAACATTTCCTCTTTCCAGGTCCCTAAGGGAGAACAAGCATTGTAAATGAAGTCTCAGATATAAGACAGCTGTCTTCCAACACTTGGGACACTTCAAAAATAAGTGGGTACACATATATGGACTGCTTCTTTAAGAATGCATGTTGTAGGTACATAAACATTCAAAAGTTGCCCACTTGTTGATAATACCTGCTTGAAAACAGGCACTTCTGCTTTACCAGACAAGGACAATCAAAAAAAATCCCCCAACCTCCTACCACAAGCATAAATGAACCTCACAGATGCTGGTCATTCAAAAATGAATTGCTTGTGCCTATGTGGACTGAACCCATTCTTAATGCTCCATTATAGTAGCTCCAAGTATGGCACTGGTATTAAGCCACTCCATATTTTTTACATCTGTACATAAGTAGTTTTCTAACAGGCTTTCGCTTTTTCCTCTTTCTACTGCCCTTTATAATAGGAAACAATAAGATTGTAAAAGAACATGGGGCCAGATTTTCAAAGGCCTTAGACTGATGTTAGGTGCTTACATCAAACAGGTCTGGCACTAAGAGCACCTTGAGCCAAAGGCTGCGCAAGTGAGAATTTGAAAGGCAGCCTCGTCACCCAGCAGGCTACCCTGCCAAAGTGTGCTAGTGCCATCCTTGCACCACAAAAGTGGCTGTGGCATGGCACTGGGGGCCTATGGCAGACCCAGACTGCTGCAGCCCTCAGATCTGGAATTTGAAAGAACTCCCCAGGAACCAAGTGCCAAGTACCCTTAGACCAGCAAGGAGCAGGTCTAAGGGACTTAGATGGCTCCTGGGGTAATTCTGTGCTGTGCCAGCATGTGGCCCACCCTATCCATCCCTGGTGGGTGATCCTAGTGGTCCAGTGGTCCCCGCTCACCCCATTACATTCCTGACATCCACGTCCATGCATCTCTGCCAAACCCCCATCCATCTCAGCACTCCCACCCCTCCCATATCGATCCAGTGACCCGGCACTGTCTCAATACCACCACAGCTGGCTGCTGAATGAGCCATCGGTGTGTGTACTGTATACAGTATACAGTAGCGCACAGACTGGTCATTTGGCAGCTGGCTGGGGTGGCATGTGGAAGGCTGTGCCAGTTGCTGAATTGGGTATGGGAGGGGTGGAAGTGCTGAGATGGGTAGGGGGGCATCAGCCCACCAGGGTACAGGGGAGTGTTGCAGCACTGGTGCCATTGGCGCGGTGGTGTTGAGGGCAGTGCCTGGTTGCCAGCCCCTGTCCATGGGTGCTGCAGACTCCCGCAGCCATTATGGCATTCTGGGTGGGTGCACCATACATCAGGTGCAACACCCCTTTGCCACAAGCTGGGACCCTGAGAAATAAAAGTCGGGTGCAGGGTCCCGGCGCACTTGCACTCTCGGTGCTAGCTGCCTTTGACGTAGCTTTCATGACGTGGTCTTGAAAATCTGGCCCTGGTTCCCAAAGTAGCTTCATAATAAATGTGAAAAGAGGGAGCTTTAATAATGAATGAGAGAAATGTCCTTTTTAAATATTTATGTTTCTTTGGTTGTGGACAATGCACTTTATGTTATTTATTCATAGTGCACGTTATATAATTAATTGCACTGAGAAATGAGCACTAGTACTTTAAATTATTGACATGTGACTTAAAATGGTGTTATAAGGTAGTCTGCACTAGGAGGCATCATCCTTGAGAAAGCCCAAGATTGGGTGATAACGTAGGAAGTTTGTTGCACGCTGTTTCCTGTTGTTTTACTGGCTGTAGTAAAGACAAGAGACATTTTGCTTTGAATTGAGTCTGTCTTTTCTTTATGTGTGGATGGTGAGTACCATGACTTTTGTTTTCTACAGTTGGATATTGTCACTGAGCACCCCGAAACCCTGTGCAGCTCTGTTTGTGTTTGTAACTGCAGAAATTATATAGATAGAGTAGACGTGGTCCAGAGGAGGGAACTAAAAGGGTATAGTAAATGGTTTGTATGAGAAGCCCTACAAAGTGAGATTGAAAATCTCGACATATACGCCCTGGAAGAAAGGAGAGAGGAGATATGATAAAAGACCTACAAGTACCCGAAGGTTGAATAAGAGTACAGCTGGGAACCTTTTCAAATAGAAACAAGCCCCAGGACCGATGGAGCATGCAATGAAAGGATAGTGGATGCCTGGAATAGATTGTCAGCAGAAGTGGTGGAGTCTAGAACAGTGGGGGCTTCAAGTGTGTATGGGATAGACATATGGTTATATTAGAAGGGTGGAAGAAGACCAGATAGGGTCTTTGGAGTCAGAAAAGCTAAGGGAACACCTGGGCAGACTAGGTGGGACATTCTGCACAATTATATACCCTACTTCAATAGAAGACACCTTTCTAAAAATTGTACTCCAACTGATAAACTTTAGTCCAGGAAATACTGTATAACACAGATTACTACACATACAAAGCTTATGCAACATAACTGAACCAACTTTAAGTAAAATAGATTGGAATATATTTTAATTTTATGCCTTTCTTAAATGACATATCTCAAAAGACTTTTAAAGCTAGTGAGTTAGATGCAGTACTAGTGTGGTAGTTATTTGATTTATTTTATTTTTGCCGTTAAGCCCCATATGAACATGATGAATTGCTGGATGTGTTTTCTTGGGAACAGAGAGCAAGGGGGAGGGTGAGAAGAGAGAGAGAGAGAAACAGAGAGAGACACAGAGAGAAGAGAGAGAGAGAGAGAGAAACAGAGAGAGACAGACAATCCTGGCCAGGAATGAGTTATCCTTTGTTGTTTTTAGAAAGGACCTTGGGATCATTTACCTTCCAAGTGAACAATCACCAGGAACAGGCACAGGGCCTTCAGTTAAATGTCTGATTCACAGGATTGCATCTCAGGCAATAGCATAAAGTTGACAGTGTTAACTCTGAGCCATACTGAAGCTAAAATTACAAACACATGTTGACAGGAGTCAATGAATCCAACAACTGGTACCAGCCAGAGGGTCTATGTAATTAAGTAACCATCTGCCAAATTATGTCTTTCATAAGAAAAGAGATACAGTTTTGAGGTCTCTGCACAAATGAGCTGAAATTTAATAACCCTTGAAATAGCTTTGAGAAAGCGTTTCTTACTGTTTTAATTTCAGTTCTCTTTCTATATTTTTCTTTGCCTTCTTTATTATTAACTATTGGTACAAAATGTATCATTGTGTAATGCAAATTATTTGCTTCAGCTGCTAATTTTGCACCTGAAGTCACAATCCTGTGCCTTGTGACAGCACAAAGATTTCCACAGCAGAAGAATGTGAAAACAGAAATTAAATGTAAGGTTCAACATATTAAAGATCTATGTTGCCGGAAGCTCACATAAATGTCCCATGAATGGGCCCCAAACAATGTGTGCATGGGACAGACATTGAGATTATCCTTTCAGAATCCAAATGTACTCAGACAGGGTAGGGAACCAGATGGCTTCTCAGGAACACTCACAGAGAAGCACCTTAGACACCAGTTTAAATTTAATGAAAACTGGTTCACTTTCAGCAACAAAAAGTAATAATAATAATAATAATAAAGAGCTTGCATTGAGATTTAAAACAAATTATTCCAGTTCAGTCCTGGCTATTTCCAAGGCATGAAAGAAAACCTTTTCCCTTGTTCACCTTCCCCTTATGTGGGTGTACAGTAGGTGTTGCTTGTTAACACCCCAACACTCCTTCTCACCTTGAGGAACAGCCAGCGTTTAGAGCACACAGTGCACTGATGTCTTAAACAGTCAACTCTAAAACAGGAGTTTACTTTTTCAAATACACCCTTGGTCTCTGTCAAAATTTGTTCTGCTACAGGTTTGTGATGGGGTTGCTGGGCGGGTGTAGGTAAGCAGCATGACTAACATGTACTCTATCATTTACCATTCACCTTTGAGCCATGCCCATGGTATGCTCGATAAGGGCTACCAGAGAACCACCCTTCCTAGAAAAAAAATCTGCATTACTATGGGCATCTGTCCTGTGTTGAACATAAAAGGAAAATGGCTGCAGTGCCATATACCACCTAGTGACATGGATTTTGGTATCCCACATGGCATGTAACCATTTTTTTGGGTGGGGGCTCAGTGACAATTGTGAACTTCCCACCATGTAGTTGTGCTGGGTGACCACCACCCACTTAACTGGAGGCAATCATTTCCCAGGGTGGCATAGCACTGTCTATGGGAAAAGTTTGTGGGATAAATATAGGATGGGTGAATCATATCCTCAAACTCTTGTGATAATCCTGTCATCAGCTCTGCCTCAGAGGTGTCATATACCAAATGAAGTGATGGCTGAAATCTAGACTTTGAATGACTAGCCTCAGACAGCACATTTTTGATGGCTTAAATGCCATCTGTCAATCAAGTGACCAATGATCCTTATTCAGTGCAGCCTTCTTGGTCATGTCAGTCAGTGGAGGAAGAAGAATCGGGAATGGAATTAACCAGTGGTAATATCCTGCAAGTCAAGACACAACCTAACCTGTTTATTGGTAGTGGGAGGGAGATTTGTCTAGGATCTTCACTTTGTCAATGACTTTGTCAGTTACTGGGCACTCATGATCATTACCAATCATATGCCAAGGTATTTTGTCTCCTGGCATTAATGGAGCAGTCCACAACATAGACTATGTGAGACCTGCCTCCCTGAGTGTTTGAAGTTCCTTGGCCACTTTCCACAGGTGGCTGTCCCAGTTAAGGCTAAATATGAGATCAGCCCAGTATGCTGCTATATATAACCCATAGGGATGAAGGACATCATCCTCTGAAATGTGGCACCTGCAATCTGAAGGAAGCATGCTAGGCCAAACGTGATGACAACGGATGTTTTGTTTTACATGATTCAGAAGTTAACGAATTTGCTAATACCCCTTGGTCAGGTCCAGGGTACTGATGTAATGGGCCTTCCCAGTTAATCCCAAAGTGTGTCTACCTTTGGTATTGGGTATGTGTCAAACTTGGATACAGCCTTAATTTAACAGAGGTCTGAACAAAACTGGGTGGTCCTGTCTAGTTTTGGACAGCATAATAGGGCTAGGCCATTCACTTTGGGGTTCCTCAGTGGCTCGCAACTCCTGCATAGATTGGTTTTCCCTCATACTGTCTCTCAGATTCTTTCTGGTAATCTGTTCAGTTGTTGACAAATCTGAACACCAGGGTCTGTGTTAATGTAGTGCTGGATCACATGGGTTCATCCTGGATTCAGGAATAATACATCCACAATATTCTCTACCAGCCTCATAGTTTTCTTGTTTTTGGATCTGATTGAGCCGGTAGTCCACTGGGAACATATTGAGTTCTGTTAGAATGTTAGGGCTCATATCCAGGGTTCCATTCTCAATGTCTTCATCCATCCAAAACTTGGGATCCTTTTGGATCTTCTAGGCCAATAATCAATACCTCCTTGGCTTTCCACAGTTTAAACAAATAATCATGGTAAATTTGTTTTTGTTTTTGCTCTTTGGTTGTAAGATGTCATCAACTGGCCTCAACTTTCTGAGGACCTCATATGGTCCCTGCCATTTAGCTCTGAATTTACTCTCAAAACTAGGCAACAGAAGGATTACTGTTTTCCCAGATTTGAACTCCCATATACTGGCCCCTTGTAGTTCTCTGCAGGGATATGATGTGCATTTATATAATTTTCTTTGGCAAAACTGCCAACCCGTCCAGACGTTCATAAGTAACACATATTGGAGTACACTAGGCAGACTACATGCCTGTTCTTCCCACATATATTTTAAGAGGCCTAAAATCCATTGAGGTCTTCAACCATTCCATAATAAAAAGAACAAGAGTCAGGTGGAAAACATTGAATAGGGTAACAATTTATTCCAGTTTTAACCTCATTTGAATCAAATTTTTATAGTATATCTTTTAACATTTTTAAAGTGTTTCACTAAGTCATGAGTCTGAAGGTGATACACTGATATCTACATGGGTCAATTATCAAAGAGACTCTAGAGTGTTGAAAGTTGTGACACTCTTGGGCTGCAGTGAACTCTGGGTATGTCAGGGACCCTGCACCCAATTTATAATAGGGATCCCTGCACCAAAACCCAGGAGCTGACACAGCTACAGGCTAGTGCCAAGCATTTGGTGCATCTTTGAAGTGCTGCAGGGTTCTGGCCCCATCTACCCAGTGCAACACCAGAGGGGCCGGGATGGTTGGGGAGTGTGACTGTGCATGCAGGAGGGGCCAGAGGCAGACAGAATATGGGGGTGCCTTAGGGGTGTGACAGAGATGGAGAAAGTGCAGGGTGGTGATTTGGCTCCCAGCCAAGTTGCATTGTGCTGTGCCAGGCAGTTGGTTGACTGCCTAACATGGCACAGTGCACCCTATTTGGAGTGCCCACATCATCACCCTGCACGTTCCTCACCCTCATGCCCCTAGGGCACCTCCTGTGCTCTGTCTTCTCCTGGCCCACTCCTGGCAGGCCCCCCACTTCCAACATCATCCTGCAGTGGCACTGGACTCTTAGACCACTTCCTGGCTGGTCTAACTTGAGTCCCTCTGCGTCCATGGTGGGGTTTTCAAAATCCAAAAAGGGATGGTGCAGCCCTGCCACGGTGCAAGCCCCTTGTAACATGGCACAGGAGGCGCATTTGCTGTAAGGCTAGAGCAGGGTGAGTTGGGCCCAAAGGCATCCTCATTTTGACGCAGTCTACATTCGAAATCGGGATTGCCACAAAGTTTGATGCAAGGTACCACTTGAGTCTTACCCATTCGGCACAGGCACCTAGCATCAGACTTCAGGTTTTGAAAGTCAGGCTCAAGGAGTTAATCTTCAGTGAAACACATGCCTCTCTGATAGGTTTCACATTAAGTTGGTGTCTTGATCAGTTAGAATCTCCTTCTGCAGCCCAACTCAGGAAAACACATCAAATCTTTGATCATAATACCTGTAATGAAATGTAAGGGAATAGCCCTGGTGTAATGGGTTGCATAATCCATTATAAACATTACATACTAATACCCAAATGTATTTTTATTAAGGGCCCCACCATATTGACCCTGATTTTTTTCAACTAATTAAAATGGCTGTTTTAATACTCTGGGGCCACCAAATGACACTCAGATCAAAAAGCACAAAAATCTTCTACTTCCTTCCTTCCATATAACTGGCCATAAGAGCCAGGCAAATATGTGATCCTCAGTTTCCTTCCTGCCCAAATGACCCACAATAGGTATAGTTTGGGAAGGCGTCAGTCCCTCCTATCTGCAGACCTAGGATTAACTGACTGGTAACATGAAGTTCCCATTTGCTTCTCAGGTTCTACCTTGTACAAAATATCATCTTTAAGTTCAAACTTTGTTAAACAGTGCTTTTTTTCTTTTTACGACTTTATGATGTACAATAGACAAGATCCAGTAGGCATTCCTGAGACTCTAATCAGCTAGGGAGGAGGACTAAGCATCCCTCGGACTGCGCTCCTCCACTGGGGGGAGGGTGGATGAGCAATCAATGCATGACTGACCCCTGGGGAGGCTGGGGTTGGCAGCTCCTGATGTCTAGATGGTGTGGGTGGCTTGACAGATGTCAGCGCTTTGGTGCCTTAAATCATTGCATGCCACACCACCCGTGGGGTCATATGTTCCAAAACATCATGGCCACCATGTATGACACCAAGCTTCTCCAACCCCGATTTGTCTGCTGTGCACGCCAATGGTGACCTAGTCCCATCACCCATCAGGTATGACCTGATTCCTTGCCCTGCCATGGTGGTATGTCAGGAGGCAATGCCGGTAGGCAATCCCAGTGGGTAACCTTGTACCAGCTTTGTGACGTTCACATCTATATGATGGCCCCATTCTGGGGTAAGCAAGGAAGATTGTTGGGAAGAGGTAAGTCCTGGGGAGGGTGGGGAACCGGGAAAGCGGGGTCTTAAGCAGCTCACACAAAAGTACACTAAATGCAAAAATAAAAAGAAATTATGTTAATCGGGTTTTGAAAAACTTCGGTCTGACCTCCAGAGAAATTTTATGACCTTCTGTAAATATGAGCACTGTTTCCTCATTTGAGTCATCTGTGACTTTCCTGAACCTGGGTCTTTGCAGTCCCCAACTACTACAGTCTCAGATACAAGAGCACTTTCCTTTTATTCCCTCTTTTGCTAACCCCAGGATGTCTTAGGCTTCCTTTTGGGCAACACAGTCAGTAAAGTAAAGCTCATGTTCTAGTCCCTCTGTCTGTTTGTCCTATAGTGGGCACACACTTTTAGTATTACTCTGCAGGAGGGTATGAAACCCTTTCCAGTACAGGCCAAAGACTACTGATCAGGGTAAGGTTTTGGACATTCCAGCCTTTATTATTCCTGCCCAGTTGCTTACTTTTAACTGTAGTATGGCAGTAAGGTATTTGTGGGTATCCCCATGTATGCAGGCAACATTTATGGGATATCTGACTGACTCAGGTTGGGTCCTACTGCTTATTCATTAACTAATGACTCCCCACAGCCTGAATCCACCAGAGCAGTAACTGTTTGGTTCCCTACTTGCACTGGTATTGTATATGTTTTTAGCTTTGGATTCATATGTAGGTTGTAGCTATGCATTCCACAGTCACAATCCATGCAGTCACAAAACATAATGATTTGCCCCACATTACCACAGTGAAAAATAGAATTCTATTATCCGGTTTGTGACCTAAGCCTCCCTATATTTGGGGCAATGGAAAGCGAGATCTTGGAACTGTGGGTATTATACCAGGCCCTGGGGTTATACCTTTTGAAGTTGAGAAATAAGTAATATTTCACCTCAGGACCACTTAGCCATACCAGTAAATATGTTCCTACATCACAGAGTCCCTTCTCTCCTCTTTTTGCAGGAATTTCACCTTTGGTCCCCACCAGAGGATGCTGTGGGTTCCAATCTTCTTGGCGGCCTCTGATATTTCATTCTTCAGGTGGTATTCCATGATTTTTTCATTGCTGTGGCCAAACACTCTGTTGGCTTTACCCATATACAGATTTGATCAGGCAAATGTTCCACTGCTGCTCCAATACAATAAAATCTGTAATCTTCTCTTTAGTTTCAAACTTTGCTTTTAACCACCAAGTAGCCAACTTGTAATTTTGTGCCAGTACCCTAGGTTACATTCAAACCTTTAAACTCAAGGTACAACTGTTCTGTCAGTGACTCTCTTTGGTAATACTGAACTGGTCTAAGATAGCTGCCTTTACCTGAGCATAGTCGCTGGTGGTGGCATCTACTAGGTTTCTGTATGAAGCTTGGGAATCTCCAGTAAGAAATGACACAGAGTGATTAGCTCAACTTTTGTGTGGCCAGACAGTGGTACTGGCAGCTTTCTCAAACATTATATGTTAGGGCCTCAGGGTTATCCTCAGGACCCATTTTACTAGCATGTGGTGGGATCCTACAGCAATTGGCTTCCTTGTAACCTTGGCTGGACCACAGTTTCCATATGTACTTGCAATACCTGCTTCATAAACTTCTGCTGTTGCTGGTCTCACTAGACCTGCTGTTGCGCCTGCTATTGGACTTTCTGGACCTGGCCTACAATTGTTCGCACTGGGCTATCCAGTCCTTTTGCACCTGGACCTGTTGTGCCAGCTGTTGATCTCTCTCAGCCTGCTGTTACACCAGCTGTTGATCATTCTGAGTATGCTGTTGTGCTTGCTGGGTCATACAGTCCCTTTGCATCTGAGCCTGCTGTGCTTTCTGCTCTGCCAACTACTTCAGTACTTTGTCCAACACCAGCTTACCCCTATTGAGACAAGAAATTCATTCTCACTGATAAAGCAAGCCGTGTGTGATGGGGCAGAAGACTAGGCTGCCTTTAGGGATCACCGACAAAAGAACACTCTGGATACCAGTTTGCATTAAATAAAAACTGCTTTACTTTTAACCATACACAAGAAAACAGAAAACTTGCATTCAGCTTTACAAAAAGGATCTTGCAAATCAATGTGTGGCTGTATCCAAAAGAAGAAAAATCTCTATTTACTGTATATGTTTTACTCTCTCTACCTTTATTGGGCTCAGGTGTTGCTTGTTAACACTTGCCCTTCAACACTACTCCTCCCCAAGGGATAGACAGAAATGAAAGCATGTAGTGCACTGAGGTCCTAAGGGTCAACTCTAAAGCCCGTGAGGTTTGGTTCAAATATCCTACTGTTTCTTGTTAAAACCAGTGCTGCTTTAGAGGCATGAAAGAGTTGACGGTACAGGGAGTGTGATGGACATATACTATGTCACATGCATGTCCACATATTTTTGTGTTCACATGCTATGAACTTCCATGGAGAGGCAATCCCTAATTAGCATTGTGGTCATGTTCTTTTGAAATGGGGATAAGACTCACTAGAAAATTAATTTCGCTGATTGTATGTGCGATCTTGTTAATATAGAAGTAACAAAAGCTGACTGGAGGACAATTTTTTTCTTCCAGAGTTATAATGAAAATGTAACTGATTACATACTGTTTTACTTTCTCAAACAATTGAATGCCTGAAAACTGAATTTTATATGTATATACAGTATATATGTATATATATCGCTATGAAGTTCATGGGTCAGCCCATTACTGCAATTGTTGGGAGCTGCTTGCCATGCTAATAAGGAGGCAAGAAAGGGAGAGCCTTACAGTAGTATGAAGGGTTGCTGGCTGGTCCTGCATTGACATGATTTTTGATGAACTTGCTTAGAATCCTTAGTGACAGTGTTCCTGTGTGGGCAGGTAGATCAAAAGAATGCAGAGAAAGGGAAGCCAGGTTGCCAAACAGTAATGTGTCATGCTACCAATTAGGTGACCTGGGATCAGGCAGTGCATTCCAGCTTGGATTGGGATGTTGCAAATATCCTGCTACCACTGTGTCCTCTAGTGGTGGGACAGGTATGTTTGTCCTTTGAAAGGATCATGTTGCTTTCATGTGTGAAACAAATCATAGGCAAATGCAACATTAGTGTGAGTTGGGAGGACAAATGGAACATACTGTATATCAATGCTACGAACCTCCAAGATGAGATGAATGGAAAAAATTCTCATGCACCATCCATCAGGATAATGGTGTAGTATTTTGGACCCCACATTTAAGCCTCCCATCCGCACATGAGTTTTCTGTAGGGAAGATGCCTCAACCTGAATCACCACTCAGGGTACAAGCTAGGGATGATGTTGGGTGTGTCAGTAGGCTAGGCTTGGGGCATCAAAGACACTTGTCTAAAGATGCACAGGAGTAAGAGGGTATTGAATTGACCATGAAAATAATATATATATCTATATATATCTATATATAGATATATATATAGATATATATATATATATATATATATATCTATATATATATATATATGTTCATTTAGGTTGAGTAGGCACATTAATGTTAAACCTCATTTTGCACATTAATAACTTTGTAGCCATTCAATATACTTACACAGAATTTGGTATGCATGGTCTGGTATGGTAGATCTCTTGATCTGCCAACTTGTGTTTCATTCAGACATACAGTTTGTGCGCAGTGAAGCACCCAAAATGAGCTTTTCACCAGTTTTGTGCATTTTTGCCCTTAGCTGTCTGCGGCCATCATGTGATCGATTGGTCTGAAACTTGGGATGGGAAAGCACTTGGATCACAGAACATGACATGTTTTATTTTGTGAAAAATATTAATCCTTTCAAAAGTTATTAATGTTTGAAGTTCCCATTATAAGCCTATGGGAATATTTATATGCATATTTTGTGAAGAAGAATGGGATTCTGGCCATCTGGTCTTTCCTTGCTATCAAAAATTTGCAGGCTCATGGCTGAAGAATCTTCAGCCACCAGAAACTTTTCAGCCCAGATATCCACCATTTTGTTTTCATTTCGTGGTCAGAAAAAACTCATATTTCAGTCCTCGGGTGACTTCTGAGGGTAAATGAGGCATGGGTTTAGCTCAGGGAGTCCCTCTACCAAGCCATGCCTTTGGTTCCCTTGGTTTGTCAAAATAGAGTTTTAAAATTTAAAATTCTTTGTTCACGGCTCGCTTATGATCTTCGTTCGTGAGCCTGCAAATTTAACTGCCGCAAGAATTTATCGTTCATGAAGCTTCATTTGTGAGGGACAACCAGATAGCCAGATTTTCTTCACCAGATGTCCATGGGGAAGACCAGATGGCTCAATTGGGATGACCAGATGGCAGCTTGTGGCAAAAGATTTTGTTAGCTCTTGGCTGAAGCTTGCAGACGAAGATTTTCTCATGAAAGAAGAATTTCTAAAGGTTTAAAAACTTTTAAATTGCATATCTCAAAACGGTTTGGTCTTTTTGCTTGAAATTTGCAGGGTGTTGAGGATGTCATAGAAATATGAATTATGATATTTATATGTTGGGAAATAAATTGTTGCAGAGATATTCAATGTTGTAGTTGATGTTGTAAATGAGCAGTTCCTGCTCAAAGGTATTGTAATCCTAGATATCAATAAAATAAATAAAATAAAAATAAAAAAGGTTTTCTCATAGGATTATGGATGGTGCTATTGGCTTGAAATTTTTAGACTAGGAAGTCCTAGTACCGTGGATGTGCCTTTCAGTGGTTCCATGTATAAAAATTGAAAAGGCCATAGTTGCACCACTGCAACATTTGAAAATTTCATTTTTGCACTTTAATAAACTTTTGTACCATTTCTGCTTTTTGCCTGAAATTTGGAATGTAGAAAGACTCATCATAGATCTTCAGCTGTGAAACTTTTTGAGTCAGTGGGATATAAGGTTGTAGAATTGTAGCATGCTCCAAAAAGTGGAAAATCCACTAACTTGCAATTTCTTTTCCAACCATAGTACACTGAAAAATAGATTTCAGTGGGTTCAAATTGGGTTGTATGCATGGGTCCCGGGCTGTGCTGGTGTCCATTGAAGATTTATTGAAAAATCTTGTTCCGTTCAAAAGTTATGCCATTTTTGGTCTCCCATTATAGTCAATGAGAAAATATATACTGTATGTGCACTGTGAAAACATTTGTGATCACATTTATTAGTGCATAACATCCCATTATAAGGTATAGGAAAGCTCAAAGGCATGGCAGATGTATATTGTTATAAAAAGTAATGGGCAACATGGTGGGAGCATAGGGCCTGATGCTGCAACATTGTTGGTTCCAGCAGCAACATTTCTGCACAACATTGTCCCTGGTGTTTCTTTCTCTGTCACTCCATTGTGCCAGTGTATTGTGTTCCTGAGCCCATATTTGCAGGGTGCAAGTCCTGGTGCCACATATATGCACTTCGGTGGTGTTTCCAATGCTTTTATCGCAAACAGCATTTTTGCCATGAAAACATTTAAAATGATCATGACAACATCCATTATAAGGTATAGAAAGCTCGAACACATTTTTTTGCCGTGGCAACATTTTGTTCCTAAGGCAACATTTCTGCACAACATTGTCTCTGGTGTTTCTTTCTGTCACTCCATCATGCCAGTGTGTTGTGCTCCTGGGCCAATATTTGCAGGGTGCTAAGTCCTGGTGCCACAGATTTGTGTTTTGGTGGTGTTTCCAATGCTTTTATCACAACAACATTTAATATGATTGTGATCAAATTTTTGATCGTGATTACATCCCCATTATCTCAGGAATGGCTTGATCTTTTTACTTGAAATTTGCAGGGTGTTGATGGGATGTCCTAGAGATGTGAATTATGCTAGTTATGCACCACAACAACCAGCAAAAAAATTTGAAGAATTACTGAAAATATTACTGTGTGTATATTAACACAGTTATACAAGAAAAATATAACCAAACAGAAAGACTGCCTTTTCCTCCCAGTTAATCTACCTACACCACAGATATGACCTTCTCCCAAAGCACACTTCAAGTCTCTGTCAGTACACAGACTGAATGTTCAAAATTAACATTCAGAATCCACACACAAATAATAAACACTTGATGATATGAGCACAGGAGGGTTTCCTACAAGCGATGTACTAAATTTGAGCAAAACAAATGACTCAAAAGGCTAACAGCTTTTAGCATGTTTGAATCACAGAGTCTCTGACAGTAAACTGTCCCCAGCTACCACTACACACACACTACCCAGAACTGAGACTGTGCAGAACAATCTAGAGCCCATGTGACCTGCAATCCCATGAATCACTGCAAAATTCTCTTGGAGCTCAATCACAAGGTGAAGTGATGTGAAGTACATTGATCTCTATGTACTTCACATTAAAAAGTAATGCAGAAGTACTTTGGGGGAAGGCGGAGTAATGAAGTCATTTGTTCCAATGGACTTTGTGTTCCTCATTATGATGCAAGTACTCCACTTTGCATTGGATTAGTTTGAGGATTCTGCATTACTCCATGAATCACTTCAGAGCAAATTTTGCCACTTCACTCACCTCTAGTCAGGAGGAGGTGAGGGGAGGGAAGTGGGGAAGGGAGATGTGTTTTGTTTGTCCTTGTCTGGTAAATCAAAACTGCCTGTTTTCAAGCAGATATTACCAACAAGCGCAACTTTTTGAATGTTTATATACCTACAACATGCTTTCTTAGAGAATCAGTCCATATATGTGTACCCACTTATTTTGAAGTGCCCCAAGTGTTGGAAGACAGCTGTGTAGGTGCTTGTATCTGCCACTTCATTTACAATGTTTGTTCTCTCTTAAGGACTTGGAAAGCGGAAAAAGAAAATAAGAGGTGAATGAACATTGCAACATTTCCTCTAGTGCCACGGATGTGCCTTTCAGTGGTTCAGTGTGTATAGTTACACCACTGAAAATGTGAACATTTCATTTCTTGCACTATAATATCTTTTGAACTGTTTGTGCAATTTGCCTGAAATTTGGAATATAGAAAGAGTTAGCATTGATCTTTGGCTGTGAAACTTTTTGTTTTGATGGAATATACAGTCAAGGAATTGTAGCAATCTCAGAAAAGTGGAAAATCCTCTAAGTTGCGATTTCTTTCTCCACCCATAGTGCACTGGAGAATGGATTTCAGTGGGTTTAAATTTGGTTGCATGACTAGGTCCTGGACTGCTGGTGCTCTTTGAAGATTTCATGAACAAATCTTGTTCCATTCAAAAGTTATGTCATTTTTGTCTCCCATTATAGTCAATGGGAAAATGTATATGTGCACTGCAAAAACAATCAGTCACATTTTTTGGTCCATAAGGACATCCCATTATAAGGTATAGAAAAGCTCAAAAATTATGCCACATGTTTCTTGTTAAGCAGTAATGGGCAATTTGGTGGGATAAGCGGTGCCCTAAGGGCCCAGCTCCCTCAATACATATTTTTTACTTACATTACACTTTTTCAAAAAGTAAGGAAATTCATATCAGAAAACTGCATTTGCTGCATCATTTAGGAGTTAAAGCACAAAACATCAGGAAATGAAACATTAGGGTTGAGACCCTAACCCCCACACACCCCTCACTGCCATTCTCCACAGACTGACAGACACCAGGGTGTGTTATTGAAGTCATGAGGCTTAAATCTCACCCCATTATCCTTTACTGTAGCATGTCAACTTACTTACACATGGAATGGGGTGAGATTTGTGCCTCCCAACCCCAATGACACACTCTGGCATTGTCAGTCTGTGGAGGATAGCGAGGCAGGGTGTGGGGGGTTAGGGCCTCAACCCTAATGTTTCATTTCCTGTCTTTTGCTGCTTTAACACTAAATGATGCATTAAATGAAGTTTTTGCTATGGACATATATATATTATATACACACACAACAAAACAGAGGAAATTATAGCACTGCACCACTGGCAGTCATGGATATTTGATGCTAGAAGGGTCCTTTTTGTCCCAACAGCCTTGGCATTGGTGAATCTTTTGGGCATGTAGCCAAGGTGAGGAGTATTATGTCTTGTAAGATTCTAGGGGAAGCATTGGTATAAGAAAGGACAAAATATAAGCAAAAAGTGTCACCATTCTCATTTGCAAGTTGTAGATGCAAAGTGATCACGAGACAATTTTGTGCTGGAACAACCTTTATGACCTCATGTAGTCAAGCTCATTTAGGTTAGTACACTTTTCTCTTCCACCTGCAAAGGCTAATATGGAATGCTCTGGATAGGAGGTTACAGGCTTCCATACAAATGGCCCACAGTTCCAGTCTTAGCAAATGGTAGCCCACACAGGCCACACTACATGCCACATGTGCACCCCCAAGTGTCAGAGAAGTTGATCACTGGCTACTTTGACATAGCTTTGAGCTGAGGCCCAAAAATTTAGTTTGATGTCAAAGATTTGGCCAGACTACTTCAGTTCCAAATGCAGTAACTGGCATGGGGTACAGCAAACTATAGAGAGGGAAGAACTCATGTGGTCAGCAATGAATAATAATTACTGTGGCTTACTTGTGGCAGGTGCTGTTGGCATACAGCTACTGTGGATTGCTTTTGTAGTATTGCAACAGAGCCTGCAAAACCTGCTAAGACTGCCATGGCCCAGTGTGAGCTAATATTTATTGCTGATCTCAAGGTGTATACCACCCCTGTGTCCTTGGCTCCCTGCTTTAACTCATCCCAAATCCAGTGCTCTCTCACTATAGGGAACAAAAGCAAAGTCACACTTGGTATTTGTTATATCGGCTTGTTCACTTCATTGAGGGACCAAGAGATTGTCAGAATACTCTTGTGATCTATCAGTCATACATGCAGTCTCTATACAGTATGTGTATTATAAACTATATCAGAATAAAGACCAAAAGGAACAATTCTTTCTTTTCAAAGTTCTTTTTGTGCACAGCCTTTTTTCTTTGCTAATAATCTTTTTATTAATTAATAATCCAACATTTTGGGATGGACAGCTGGTCTCTTCTTCGTGGATTGGCTGAAATCAATTAAACATGTAGCCATCACCATTACATGTTAAATCCATGCAAATTGTTCCACCATTATAATGTAAAAATATTTTAAAAACAATGTATTGAGGAGTGAAGCAAACTCCATAATACCTTAAATATTGATTCAGGTATGCACATCAACTTGTAATATTGTAAGGTAGTTCTTTTCACTTTTGTAAAAAACAAAAAGCAATTTGTGATACAAAGCCACTGTAGTACAAAAAAAGTCAGCACTCACAACCCATTCCAAAAGCAATAATCTATACTGCATCAAAGATGGGAAACACATTTTAGAACTAAGAAATCTGTTTCTCATCCATGACATAATATGGACTACTGCTTTTAGTGGAGCTGTGAGTCTTATTCTAACATTGGGTCTACAAATTTTACCTGGTAAGTGCACCATGAGCTTATAACTTATACACAAGTTTTAAGTTACTGTCTTTCTGAGTTTAAACAATTTGTGATGTTTTCACTTTAAAATTTCTACATTCCTTCACATATAACATTACAATACCTGTTTTGTATGTTTCTTAAACAACATTACCATTAATGTCAAATGATTTGTGCCTTTTAAATAGAAAAAATTATTCTCTTACTTCTTTATGCACCAAAAGAAAGGTGTATATCCTTTAAAAGCCTTCAGCTGAAGGCTAAAAAACAATTTTAATTTCTACTATTTTTCAATAAGGTATCTCATTATATTCATGAGCTTATCTTCAATCCTTTTTTTAAATGTGTTTTCCATTTTTCGCTGTTCTCCACATCCCAATCCCTTGCATCCTCGACATGAGCACGTGCGAGGCACGTGCACCTCACACATATGGGATGCTCCACCCTACCAGTTGCTCCATTACCACATACACCTGCCACTGGACTTCCATCTGGTGATGGTGGGACTACAGACAGGTGACCCTCCCATGAGAGAGGAAATCCAATGCTCTATCCTGCTCCCATCCTCCATAGCCAGCACCTTGATGACCTGAGGTTGTTCCTAAACTCGGGTAGCCGGCATAGTGTGAGGTAATGAATCCAGCACCTCAGCCCTCAGTACCACTGGGCCAGCTCATCTGCAACTCTTCTATTGAACATGTTTTCATTCTACTTAATTAATGTCATTTTGAAAACTATTCTGCTCTTAATCTCTTAAACCTCCTAAATGGTCACTGTTATTATATTCTTTTATGCTGAAAAACAAAATAAGAATCAGTTTCTGAAACTACATCCAAAATTATCTACATGTTCAGTCATAAGGTGCTAAAAGAGAGAAGTGCATTACCTAGTTTTGAGAAACACTCTGTTCTGCGTTTTCTAAGTGCTCAAAATGACATTACCATCTCAGTGTGTTTGCTTCCTGCTTTTTCCTCTGAGCTAAGTACTCTGGGTAGTGGCTTGGTTCAATTGATGTGGTGATGTCATTGGCACCCACATCACACTGTGATGTGCTTCCTGCCATGTCCTTTCATAGTAAAACCCTGAACAGGCTGTTAAAACAGTCTGACTGCACATCATGGAAATAGGGGCTTAGTACTTGGTCAAGCTTTGATTTACACAATCATATTGAACACTCTGCATCACTTTTGAGAACTCACATAGCGTCCAAAATATATAATATATCTTACAGATCAAATAAATTCTACACCAATCAATACTGATAAAGGAGGTCAACAAGATACAAAAAGGTCAATGGGAGTTTGGGGGCAAAAATGTTTTTCTTTGATTTTTGAAATTCACATCATACCTACACCATTTAACACATATGTACAAAAAACCCTCACTTAGATATGTTGATGACAAAGGGGAATAAAGTCAAATGGTAGCATATTTACATAAAGCTTATCCAGTCAATTTCTTCATTAAGGCCATGTCTTCAGCTCAAGATATTTAATCTATCTATCCACCAGCCCTCCCTTTTCAGTAATGCTCTATTCCAGTCACCACCTAATAGATTTGATCACTTTTTACAAACCATACTGTAAATCTTAGGCGCTAATGTTATGTCTTTTATTAATAAAATGTATTACCACCGTTGCTTTTGTATTTTGTGATCTTATGTCCCTTTTGTGTTCTAAGATTCTGGTTTTAAACTCCTAGTAGTCTTTCCAACACATAGAAGACCACACAGGCACTTAATCATTTAGACCACATGATCTGAATCACAGGTCAAGAAATCTCTAATCACAAACTTATTATTTCTGCTTGCATTACACAGTTATTTTACTTTTATAACAATGAACAATGGACACATGTTCCACAGTTATAGAACACCTTTAATCCTAGTCCTTGTAAAGGGATTGATTTTGGGTGGTGGTGCTTTCCAGTGTTAAATTTTAACTAATCTCTGTTTAATAGTCTGGTTTTTCTCACAGTTAAACAAGGTTTAGTTTCAAATCTCTTCCTGTCTTCTGTACTATTTAAAACATTCCATTGCTTAAAAATAATGTTTTTCACCCTGGAAAAATTTGCACCAAAAGTCATGATCATAGAGATTTGATTAGATTGATCATTATTTCTACTTTCCTAATTTAAAATTAGCTTATGTGTTATTTCTTCCAGTCCCTGTGCTGTTTCTTGTCAACTTTTGACCTATTGTAACCTCTCCTTTCAAATTACAGATTAAATGCTGCTTATTCCTTTTAAATTTTCTTGATTCCACTATTTTTTTATATCATAAACATTTACTATAGGGTATACTATTTACCAAGTTTGGTGAGTGAAAACTGTTTGCATGTAAAACCGTTTTTTGATCAATAGGTTTCTGGTATATATCTGTGCTCATTTTATCCCCTCTTTGATAACCATCAAATCCAAGTATGGGATTTTCTCCATGTTTTGTACTAATGTGAATTTAAAATTTGTTTCAAAGTTATTAATATAATCATATAATCTGTCCAATTGCTCCACACTTCCCTCCCATAACAAAAAGATATCAATAAAACATGTGTAAAGCTTCATGTACTGTAAATAAGCATTCCTGTCAGAATGGTTTTTGTTTCAAAGTTCAATCATGTAAATAGTGGCTTAAGTAGGGGCCATACTGGCCTCACTTGCTGTACCTTGTTTCTGTAGTCATATTTTCTCCTAACTTTGAAAAAGTTATTAGAACAATTTTAGCATGTTTTAAAATGAACTCATCAGGTGGTTTCAGTTCCTCTCTGTCAAATAAGGTTTTCTTAAGGGCTTGAGGCCCTTAACATGGAGTATTGAAGTGTAAAGACTTGTGATGTAATTGTGACTAGAATAACAGTTTGTAAGTCATGGCTTTTATTGTTAAATCTGTCCAAGGTCTTAATCAAATGTCTGAAGTATTTTAGAAATAATCAAGATTGTTCTATAAGAGATTTACAATAGAAATCTAAAAAACAATAGATAAATGTTCTGTAACAGAACCCTGCCCAGATATTATCAGTCATTCTGGAGGGTTTTGTTTGATTTTTATGTATTTTTGGTAAAACATGAAACATAAAATAAAGGAATTTTGGGAAATTTATATCTATGTGCTTCCCCAAACCAGGGCTTGATCCATTTTATATCTTCTGCTTCTTCAATCACTTCTTTTATGGTTTATTTTACTGCCAAAAATAGGATCTCATTTACTTTTCATAGTTTACATCATCTTTTAACTGTGTGTAACATTCTCTTTGATCATCTGTTTTATTCATAATCACTATTCATCCTCCTCTGTCAGCTCCTTTGAGTATTATAGTCTTAACCTCCTCTAATGTTCTAAGTAAATTAAATTAATATTTTAATAAGTTATATTTTCTGTATTGTCTCTCACTATTTCTTATTAGGGCTTCAATTTCTGTTTTTACTAACTGACCTGGTGAAGGAAAGTTGATTTTATTTTGAGCAATTTCCTTAATTGTCTATCTTGTTCTTGTTCTGTGCTGTCAAAATACTAAGTCTAAGTTTTCTAAAGAATCTTTCTAAATCCAGTTTGAGTTCAGACTCATTTAGTTTCAGATTTAGACAACACCTAAGACCTTTATTCAAGATCACTTCTTCTTTTTTGTTAATACAATGTGTGAAAGATTGAAGACTAAGGAGTTTTGTATTACTTTGCTGTCTTGTTCCATGTATTTTTGTCTGTATCTCTGGACCTGCTATGATATTCTCCTGATAAGAGTAGATGTTATTTGTTCCCCACTGCTTGTTGAGGATGACCCTCTTCTCCCCTCCTCAACCCCCATTCACCCTGCCCTCTCTATGAAAATCCCTCTTAAAACATCTTTGGTGAAAATGGGAAAATATCCCTGAAGGGTCTTAATCTCTGTTTACCCCCTCTTGTCCTTAAGTAGGATGGTCTGGTTCTCCTTCTCTTTGTTCATAGCTGCTGTCTGAATCACTTCTGTATAAATTAGGATCTGAGTCTTGTAAATTAAAAAATCTGTTGATTAGGTAACTCCTTTTTCCAACTACAAATGGTCCCATTATGGTAATCCTTAATATCTTGCTTGAATCGTTTAAGCTTAATCTGTCTCCAACTCATCATATTCTGAAAGACCTTTTTAATTCTTGCTACTAATGTTTTTAATTCATTCAAAACTACAAGACTTTTAATAGTGTGATTCCAGATCTACTGTTTCCTGTTGAACTTTTGATTGGTCCTTTACAAGAGTTTTTGTTATAAGCAATATAAAATCAAATGAACACCTTAATCTTATTCTTTGCAATTGACTTGGAACCCTTCCACCATAAAGCTCAGACTGGGCTTGGCCAAAACTCTCAGAACCCTAGGAATTTGTTTCTGTTTGACATATGCTGTAAGAGTTACTGAATGTCAGTCTAAACAGATATATTTTTATTTCAAAGATTCCAATTTGTTAAATTCTGACCTTGAGACTTTAGGGCTTTTAAAAATTCCTTTTACTTGTCACTAAATTGGTGATTCTGTTTTCATCTGTCTCATTAAAACAAATTAAATTTTATCTGGCATCAGTGAGCTTATCACATTGTGAAAAGTAACCATTATTGTTAAGTAACATCAATCAAGCTATGTCAAATGATTCACTTAAAATTGCTTAAATGCAAACAATGAGTTAGACCTGTAGAGTAATCAACAGTGCCCAGAATTCATTTTCGGACAAATGTCTTCAATCAATCAATCAATCAATTCTTTATTTTACCAGGTGGAACACCATTGAGAACTCATTTTCAAGGTGGACCTGGGTACAGTACACAATAATTACAGCAGTTATACATCAGTTATACATTGTAACAATGAGCCTCATTACCAGGCCACATACTGTTACATACAACAACAAATGAGGAACAAAACTAGGAAATTTACAAAGGTAGACAAGGCAGCACACAGGGTAAAGTCAAGTTTATACACTGTACAGTCTTGATCTATATACAATACATACTATATACAGTATACACAATATGCAGATAAACAAGAAGAAGATCGCCAAGGGTGAGGTTTAAACAACAAGGAGAAGGCAGTGAATGAGACAAAAGAAGAAAAAGAGGAAGAAGGGCAGCCAGGTGAAGAGTTAGAGTAAGAGCTAGGGACCTGCAGACAAGGAAGGGACTTGCAAATAGGAAATAGGCAGACATTAGTGGAAGGTCATTAGGTCATAATAGAGATCTTCACAAATAGGTTTCCAGTACTGAAGATATTTTCAGTCTCTACATTGTTTTTTCCTTCATTCATTGAAACTTCAGACAGCCTGGAATGAATCCTCTGGTTTATGAATTCAGAAAGTCCAAAAGGAAAATATTGAATCCAGGATGCCTCACAGTCTTTTACTAGTAAAGTTCTTTGAGGCCCATTTCAAATCAGAATGAAGACCAAAAGGGACCAATCTTCCTTTTCAAAGTCATTTTTGTGAACAGCCTTTGTTTTCTTTTCCAATAATCATCTTCCATTAATAATCCAACAGTTTGAGTGCCTACAGCTGGTCTCTTCATCAGGGATTGGCTGAAATCAAATAAACATTTAGCCATTACCATCACATGTTAAATCCATACAAATTGCTTCACAATCATAATGGAAACAATATTTAAAAAATATTGTATTGAGGAGTGAATCAAACTCCTTAATACCTTAAATATTAATTCAGGTAAGCACATCCACTTGTAATATTGTAAGGCAGTTATTTTCACTTTCCTTTAAAACAAACACAAAAAATTGTGAAGTTTTCACTTTAAATTTCTACATTCCTTCACATATAAAAGATACCAGGTCAATAAATCATTTAAAATATGGCATAGTCAAAACTTTGCAAGAGAGATAGTGCAGGGAATGCAGTGACAAGGTACAAAATACCCCTAGTAGGAAAGCCGGAAACTGTGATTTTGTACCCTATAGCTATTGGCTGGCAAGGATGGGTGAGCATTAGGATTGTCAACCCCAAGGCACAACCACACCTGATTTGTGAAGGCACTGGAGAGGTCAAATAGTAATTTTTTTCTTTTGCTGCCTGCAAGTTGAGGGTGGGACATTAGGGTTGGGATCCCTAATGACACATTTCCATAATTTTGTTGGTTTAACCCTAACTAGTGGAATAACAAAGTTTTTTGCAATGCATTTCCTTACTTTTTGAGACTGTATAATTGTATCCTCATTTGCCCATGGAAGGGCAGGCCCTCAGGGCCCTGTGCTTATATCCCTCCATGGATACATACAAGTATGTTGCTGTGGATGTACAGGACTGGCTTCCATTTCTGCAAGAACAGCATTTTTTCCTTCATTGTATGGCTTTTAAAGTTCCAATGTTATCCTATGTGAATTTGCACATTTTATGCATTTGTATATTGCCCTAAATATTAACTGGGGAATATGTGTTGTTGTATTATTTATTAAGACCTTTGTTTTGATATAGGGACTGTCCCATATGTCCATATATTGAGGAAGTTATGGTGTGTTGAACAATGTTATCCCATGGGAATTTTATTTTGTTTTTATTTTTTATGTTGTCCATGAATGTTTAGGAGGGAATATGTGTTATTCTTGCAGTACTCAGTACAACCTTTGTGTTGATATACAGATTGTCAATTAAATCCAAATATTTAGTGTGTTATGGCATGTTAAATTCCCAATGTTATCCAATGAAAATTTTTATTTTAAATTTTTATATTTTTATGTGTGCCCTAACTGTTTTAGGGTGATTATGTATGATTCTTGTAGTACTCATTAAAACCTTTGTTTTGATATACATATTGTCCCTTAAGTCCAAATAATGAGGGAGTTATGGCTTGTTTATATTCAAAGGTGGGGAAAAAAACTAAGTGCAAAATATTTTTCATAAGAGGGCATTCTTTCTTTGTATGAACGAAAATACCATATCAAGAAGGATGCCTTCTTATGAAAAAAAAGGAAAAACACTAAGTCCACATTCTTTTTGTTTTGTTTTGTTTGAGGGCATTCTTTTTCATACAAATGAAAACAAGCATATGAAAAAGGATGGCATAATGTGAAAAAGAATGGGAATTAACTAATTCCAAAATTCTTTTTTGTATGAAAACATTTTTTCATATGAACAAAAAAGCAAATGAAAAAGGGCGCCTTCATATAAAAATGGGAAAAAACTAAGTCCAAATTATTTTTTCCTATGAATGAAAAAAATGCATATGAAGAGGCTGCCTTCATATGAAAAAGAATTGGAAAAACTAAGTCCAAATTATTTTTTGTATGAGGGCATTCTTTGTCATAACAATGAAAAAAAAAACATAAGAAAAGGATGCCTTCATATGAAAAACTATTTGAACTTAGTTTTCCCCATTCTTTTATCATATGAAGGCATCCTTTCTTGTAAAGTTTTTTATTCATACAAAAACAAATGATTTCATACAAAAAGGAACTGAAAAAAGTCCAGATTGTTTTTCACATGAAGCCATCCTTTTCTGTATGGATGAACTCCTTTTGCACGCCAATACAAAAAAGAAAATTGGCTTATGAAAAGGCTTTTTCTATTGTTAAAAAAAAAACATTTCTGGGTCATTTTGTCCAGAAAGTAAGTTCAGAATCCACCTAATGGGGGTTTGATTAACAAGATACAAGTGTTGTGTGTGCTAAATGTCAATTTTGTGGGTTTTGATTTTTTTTTACAAATGGAAATACGATGGCGGCCATATGAAAAGATTTGTTCCTCATGAAAAGGATTACCCCCATATGAAAAAGAATCTTTTCATATAGACCAAATTCTTTTTTCATTCCAAACTAGTGAAAGGCATATCTGTGGGCCAAACCCTTTCTATCCTGAAAAATTAAGACTAAAATTACACACCATCTGGGTGCTATGATGCTAGGGATGCCAAAAAATAAAAACAGCAAAAAACAGTGACTTGTTCATTTTTTTTTTTTTTTTTTGCTATCAGCATCTTGGAATATGCACATTTTACTGGAACAAAAGTTGGCAAGTCAAGAGATCTACATCCCCAAGATCATGCAAGCAAACGTTCGTGCAAATGCAATGAACAGTTGCAAAGATATTGAAGTGCAAAGTCTGAGGTTTAATATAGAAACCCATGCTCACCCCAAACTATAGTGCCACTATTCTTTTCAGTTATTCAGTATTCTTTATCTGTAGAATATCTTCTATTATTTTATTTTTTATGCTATGTGTTGTATGTATTAAATAATAAATAGTAATGTGATTGTGACAGTAATATGATATAAAAATCTGTTTTGTGTTAGTTTAATATAGTAACTGGTGAGCCCTTTATGAACCAAAACTCAGATGATGTGAAGCATTGTAGTAAATGTGTGTGATGTCACACCCAGATATTACAGAATTTCATTAGAAGATTCAAGCACTAAGCCAGAGTGTTTGTGATCAGCTGGCATCTGACAACACGAGCTGTAGTTGGCACTGTCAGATGTGAGGCATTCTGTGGAAAAGTATAAACTGTGAGTCTCAGTCAGCACTCCTGTGACACTCAAAGCAAACTGTGGTTAGAGGTATGGTGCAGCTTGTGATGTCTTAAAATATTAAAACACACTGTTAACATGCACCCATATCTTACTGCTTATATAAAAGAACACAGTTCTTGCTGAAGGAAATGTGTTTTCAGAACTGCACTTGTAAGACACTCCCTTATTCTCCCCAGAGGCTGTTCAGCAGTTTCCATAGCAATCCATCCAAGCATTCCACAAGAAGAAGCAAAAATAAATTAAATTGAAGAACATGAACTATTTTAAACTAATGCTCAGTTTCGTTTAGTATTTTGGGGCTCAGTACTGTATTTTATGAAAAGTCAAATTTATAGTTAGTAGCACTAGTTTATTAGCTCGAGCTGCAGTGTGGCAGCTACTGATCAGCGTAACTCTTTGCAGCTCAGTCCAGGATTTTTCCAGTTCGACTGATTAGGAGAGGCTGAACTGTTTCAAATATATGAACTGCCACAAAGTCAAAATATAAAATCTATTTTACTGTTATTCTAACCTGTTGAGCGAAAATTGATCATGTCAGTTATATATTTAACCACACTGACATTCTGTCTAGTTACAATAAAAAATAATATTATTTTTCCTGAAAATGATACAAATTATTGAACCTAAACTGCTGTCCAGTTATTAGAAGAAAAAAAAGAACACTCAGGGCATGTGTGTGTTTTGAGTTTTATATACCCTTGGTGTGTGATAACCTCATAAATCTCTTAAGCTTCGCTCTCCAGGTTTATGGGTCATTGCACACCTTGGTGTGTAAAAAGTCTTAACACACACCCTGAGCATTATTCATGTAATTTGCATTTGTATGACAAGACTGTATGATTTGTGATAATAAATGTTTTGTGTTTAGTAGAACTAATTAACAACTGTGTGTTTCTATTTAGTGTTATCATTATTTTTGTATTATTGCTGCATTAAGAAAAACAGTTGTATGATAGATATAGAATATTATATGAGGTGGCATGTGTAATGAGAGTTTACACACCAAGGTGTTAGATGCTACATAAACCCCAAAGGGTGAAGCTCAAGGGTTTGTGCAAACATCTAACACCAAGGGTGTATAAACTTGAGTTTAAATACATCATCTCATATTTTATTTTATATAATTATTGGCATTTTTTCACCTCTAAAATCTCTGTTACTGCTGCTTAAAGAGAAGGAATGCATTGAAAGAATCAATTTTACCTTGTATGTTGCAGATTTGTTATTCTGAAGGAAATGCAGAGTCAAAATATTGACAAAGAGAACATGGAAATAGTGTAAAATTGCTAACTTTAATTTGTATTTAAAACTGAGTTTAAACTGAGAAAAAAGTCAGTTGCTATGAAGTCCTGGTTGCTGTGGTCATGTGAAAAAAAAAAAGGTGTTGCTAGGAGATCCTGGTTGCTGTGTATACGTGCAGCATATGACCTGTAGAGGGAGGGGAAGTGAAACATAAAGAATAGGAGCCATCAGGAGCATGTGAAAAGTGCAACACTGCTGCTATCTTAATAATACTCATCTTGCTGTTTAACAAAGCTGTTTGAATGTTGAGTTAGGATTTTCTATGATTGGAATAAAATTTACTTTAGTCAAGCTGTCCAAGTCATATACAGTGCTTGTTACAGTGAAGTTGACCAGTAACGAGGTATGCTGGTCAGTATCACCCCATCAAAGCAGTAGAGAGCTTCCTGTGGTGTGGCAGAGAAGTGGTGGACTGGCTTTGTCCTATTACCGCAGTGCACCATGCCAAATTCCAGTGCATGTTTTAATGTGCTTCTTCATGTAGCCATTCGATGGCTACCTTGAGCCATTATCACAGTACTGACATACTGGCCAATCTAATCTACCCTATTTTCAGTAATTATGATGTCCTCTCCTTTGTATAAGCAATTATGCATGTGTTAAATTGATAAATTATATCTGGACTGCCAAAGGAGGGCAGCATGATAAACAAATAACAAGAGGCAACACTGGCATTTTAAAGCGAACAATAGTATTATTATTTTATCTTGATCTGTCCATGTCAGTTTAAGCATTATGCTGAGATGTTGCAAGTATTTACTGTTTTTTTTTCTGAAAGCGGTGCATTCAGAATTCAACATTTGTGCCTGACAGAGACAGCCACTTGTTTATTAGCAAGATAGACAGTCAAATGGATAGTGAGCGATCTGTAGTATGTGATGGCAACTCTGCTCTGTGGGAGAGATCTAACAGTTACTGTACTGTATGTATGTGTTTAAAAAATTACTGTGCTGTGACAAATGTATAACTCCCCAAAAAAATCCACCACACACACAGAACACACACGCACCGCAGCACACACACACACACACACACACACACATATACACACATATTAATCTAAGAATCTCCATACAAGACAGTCAAGGTGTCAGGCAGCAGAAGAACAGTACAGTACTTAATACAGCTTGAATCTTATTGACATCCTCCGCACTTTCTTATAATTGTACTGATCTTCTCTGACAAATGTATATATAAGTTTAACTGAATGTTCAGATAATGCCTCTTACCAATCGGCTTTATAGTAAAAGCATTTAATTACCATTACAGGTCACCAGTCAATACAAAGCCCCTCAGCACCCATTCTTGACTAATGTAATTTTCCAAATGTTTAAAATTATGCCACAGGCTGATTTCACTAACAAGAGCTCTCTAATGTCACAGTTTTAAAGTACCTGCATACTGATTAGAAGTCCTTCAGAGGTATCTGCATTCAGATGTGCTTAGTGCTACTTACATCTCACCAACACCTCCTCAACAGTATGAAATACTGAATGTCAGTAGTCCTCCTGAGCTCCAACTGCAGTCCCACCCATTAAATCTGAAGGCAGATGTCTTTGTTGGGTTTGCTCATCCTATAGTTGCTATGCCAATTATATCGACACACAGAATGGAACCAACTGCTAAGTGCTTAAATTTATTTAGCTGGTTACCACTAAAATAACAAATGGGGAGGTTATACCTCATGAGGGACTAAATAGTCAAACAAAAACACTGTGTGGTTAAACCTGTTTGCATGCTGTTAGGCCACTGCAAACCAGAGCTTCACTCTAAAAATGATGACCAGTATTTTAGAGCAGGAGAAAAGTACAAGTGTACACTACCAGATTTAAGGATGCCAGTTTCAAATGTCAATGGTATAAATGAAAAAAAAAAGAACTGTGCTCACTCAGTTCATTAAGCATGTACAAAATTTATTGCAGAACAAAACCGCTATACAAAATACTGGTGCTTTGAGGCATTCTGCCTCTTCCTCTGGGAAACAGAGCCACCCTTAGCTGCTGGGTATACAGTAAATACCAGTAAAAAAATGCACATTTTAAGTAACATTTGACAATGTGCAGGTTAATTTATTTATTTATTTCATTTATTGAATCTTGTTGACCGGGTAAGCCCACTGAGACTAGAAGTCCCTTTTTCAGGGGCCACCTGGGGTGGGGATACAGATGGTAACCAACTGAAACTGAACCAGATTAAGCTGCTGGTGGTATTTCTAGGAATGGAAGAAATTTGGCCAGGACACTCTGACAGTAGGGGACATGCTGTTTGACTTGGTGTCAGACTCCATCTGATTCACAATGGAGAAGGACGTGGAGGAGCCAGGAGTGCAGGCTGCACCACTACCAGGGGAACTCAGTGAAGTAGATACCTTTTTGATGCAGAGGTACATTTGAAGATGTTGTTGTGAGTCCTGAAGGAGCTCTGGATCATGTTGCTACTGTAGCAAATATTGCTCTTATCTCAAGAACTGATTCAAAGTACCAGTCTGTGGAGGTATTATTAGACCCCTGCTTGCTGATAAATGTCTTGCTTTGCAAACCGATCCTTGTGTGGATCCTGTGAATGTCTTGGGAAAGCAGTGCTTCTGCATTCTAATAAACTGGGTGCCTCCCTGGTGGCTGGCAGGAGTTGTCAAGCACCAGCCCAAAATACTCAGCCCATAGGTGTGTCTGGCAACCAACTTTGCACCTCATCCCCAGAGACATCTGTGGTTTTCAGACTGACAATCTTAAACTGGAGGGAGTTTCTATTTTCATTTTGGCTAAGAATCGGGAGAAACCACTTGCCAAGCCAGCTGCCTCGTGGAAGATGTGGGCTGATTCAGACATGGAAGTAACAGAGCCGTGGTCCTTGGAGCAGTCTTTGAGAGCAGTGGATTGGGTACGATCGCCGGTCCACTTCTCAGCAATGGACATCTGGGTTTGCTCCCATTTGCATCCCTTGGTATTCGTATTATGGAGGACCTACCTATTCCTGGACCAGAGGGTTCTCGAGACTCTTGCTCGGATGCAGGTAATGACTCTGACTTTGTTCTAGGGACAGGATTGAATTAAGCACCAACCCAGCATTGAATGTTGAACAAATGGCTGCTTTGGGTAGACGGGGTTGAAGACTCATCAACTTGGACATGGTATTGCGCTCAGCGATGACACTGCCAGGTTGCCTTTACAAGGGTATGCTGTTTGCCATGGTCAATGTCAGGAGGGATAGTGGCCACTATTCCAGGACTTATGCTTCTTTTTAAGAAGAAAGTACTTTCTGTCAAATGCCATAATGCAGTCCGCATTGTTTATGAGGGGTTTGGATATTTTCCCAGATAGGGAATATGTGGGTAAAGTGCTGCTTAAGAACAGTTTGTATTTTAATGCTGCAGAGTTGTTTGCACTTATACATGTGTCTGGGGTGCTAGTTCAATGTGAGCTAAAATGCAAAGTGGGTTGGAGTCTTTCTGGGTCTGGTATCACAAAGTGAAAAGCACACCTTTATGGTCCCCTTTGAAATAATTCCTCTGGCCAGGCCTGCTCAAAAAATGTTACCATATTATTTCGGAATGAAGGTGTGAGTGTGACTGATTTGGTCTTTTGTGAAGGCTGCTTGTGTGTGCTCCATAGATCTATATTGGTGCCATTTGTCAATGCCATTTAGTACTATTTAGCATTGCCACTTTGAACAATGAAAGTGACCATTCCAGTAAACAGGGACTGTTACTTCAGGGCTGTTTTGATATTTCTACATGACACCTCTAAATAGTACTAAACACCATAGACATATCATAAAATATAGAGGGTAATGACATGCACCCTCAGTATTCATCTTCTGACATCACAAAGGAGGAGGTCAGACAAGGCTTTGTTTTTATGGGGGTGCAACTTTGGGGTGCTATAACTGTTTACCAGAGGGAAGCACATAGAATTTTAATGCCCCTCAACAGTAGAGCAGATCTACTTTTACATATGTTTGAGGAGAGCTGGGTGCCTGATAGTAGATAGCTGCTCTTTAATACTTTACTGATTCATGAGGAATCCATTAAACATCAGACTTTGTGTTTGATTTGTGGGAGGAAAATTTTGTTTGGTATCTTTTGTGGTGGGATAGTCTTAAATCAGATTTACGAAATTTGTTGTTGGTTGTCAGTAAACATGCTTCTGATTCTGAGAAACTAAAATGCCAGCAACATAGGAAACAGTTCCAGCATTTAGTGAGTTTGGCACAAACAACTCGCCAAGATTATGGGGAGCAGATAAGAGTTATCCAATGTCTCATGAGGATTTTCATGAGCGCCAAATGGCATCTCTTACCATGTAGCAGCAGTTTGGTACTCATGGGAAGTGGAACACTATTTGTCCTTTTCTTAGTTGTAAGGAACAGATCAAACATGAAAAATGACAGCTGTTTGGGATTCTGATCAGTTGGCTACTACACAGCAACCTGAGATAATGAGGGTGGTGTCCCACTATTTGGGGAATCAATTTAAAAATGGGATACTGACTGGACTGCTTTATCTTATTTCTTTCATTTACTGCATGTTCCTACCATTTCATGTGCTGATGCTAGTGCTTTAACCATGGCTGTTTCTCTGACTGAAGTATAGGAGGCATTGGCTGTGCCCAGAGGAAAGGTGCTGGGACAGGATGGTCTTCCATCTGAAATCTATAAACTTATTGTCCCTTTTATTTCTCATAAATTAGCCCATGTTTATACATATATGCTGGAGGAGGGACTTTCCTTTGGACATGATGGTAGGGATTGTGACCTCCTATATAAGAATGGTGATTGTGAGAATTTGGATAATTACGCCGATCTGTCTTTTTAACATGGATTTTAAGATTCTTATGAAACTTTTGGCATGTAGGCTATCTAAAGTTGCATTGTATGTCATCTCAAAGGTTCAGTCTTGTGCTGTTCTTGGGAAGGTGATTATGGACCAACTGCTGTTGTTACAGGAAGTTTTTGAGTTGGGGGCCTTTCCTGGTATGGATGGTTTTGTGGTATCATTGGATCAATGGAAGGCTTCGACTCAGTTGGTCATACTTTTTGTAAGTTCACTTTGCAATTTTATAGTATTCCAGCTGCCTTTATAAGATAGTTGAAGGCCATCTATAGCCTTGCAGTAGTGAAACCATTGGTGAATATTTCCTGGGGCCCATGATTCGTATAAGGGGTAAGTCAGGTTGCCCTGGGTCCTTTGCTCTTTGTTTTCAGTATTGATTCTCTCCTTAGACTTTTGAATGATGTTCAATTTTTTACCCCAGTATTGGCTTCCCACGCATCGTCTGCCATGGACTGCTGCAGCTTATGCAGATGACATTTGTTTGGTATTGAAGACTACTGAAGACATCGTGAGGGCTATAGACTTTTATATTTTCTATGGAGCCCTCAGGGTGCATTTGAATTGGGATAAGTGTGTGTTTAAATGACCGGGAGGAGTGGTTGACCTTAGTGTTGCTGTTTTTTAGTTCATGATGGGCAGCTTCAGGTTTTGGGGTTTGCTTTTGATGAGGGTAGACAAGATCTCCTTAATTGGGTCATGAAACTTAGGCAGGAGAGAGCTTTGGTGGTGGATTGGAATAAAAGTAGTATGGGGAAGCTTAAACTTATGGACTTGATTAAAACGTATCTTTTGACACTTTTTTGTATGTTAGCCTTGTTTTTCCTCCTCCTAAAGAAAGAGATGCAGCTCTCTATGGATTATTTTTCCAGGCGATTTGGTGGAGCAGATTGAATCTCCTAAAACAGAATGTTTTGTATTTGAAGGTATCTGATGGAGGTTTGAATATGGTAAACCCTGTGTTATTTTCTTCATTAATTTTGTATTTGCTAATCTTAGCCTAGTTTGCCAACAGGTGCCTAATTGGTGGAAGGCTTTGTTCGGACCAAATGTCTGGCATGGTATGGGGGTTGGGTCTCTGATACATTGAAGATCTATAAATCAGTTCCTTTTCTCCATCCTATTATAGGGACATATTTGTTCATCTGAAACTATGTGGTATTACATCTGAGGATGTTCTGCATAAATCTGAAAAGTTGTTATATGCAGGTACAGTATTCTCATTTTACAGAGCCCTTTACTTTTCTTTTGTGCCTCAGACTTCAATTCCTAGTCTATTGTGGTTGCTTCCGCAATGAGAGGATTCCTGTTAAATACTGGGATGTTTTGTGGCTTTGTTGCCATGACAAATTAAATGTCAATGCTAATCAAAAACACAAAGCTTTGACTGAAAGGATGTGTGTTAGATCTAACTGTATGGTACAGTTGGAAACGATGTATCATTTATTTTTTCCTGCTCTTTTATTCAGTCTTTCTGGCCTTATTTAGCTGACTGTTGGGATATGTTACTGCTTAGTACTGTCTCTTATGAGACTTTGATTTATGGAGTGTATGGCCAAGAATGGTTTCAGTGGGACACTTGTACCTTTGAATATGATTTTTTCTGTAATTTAATGGTATGTCTGGAATGCCAGGTGTTTATTTATGCTACAGCATAAACTGCTTACTTTATGAGGAACTTGCTTGTCATATTACTAAAGAACCGCTGTATGTATTTAAGGAAAAGTCTTTTCAAACTGCATTGTATATCCGAATGTGGCGAAATCTTCCCTGGGTCACAAATTTGATGTACCTATTACTTAATGTACTGAATTATCTTTTTTCTCCTGGAATTCATTACTTTGCATTGTTCTTCTGCTTGTTTTTGATGTTATGATTTGAATATCCAATAAAAAAAATTCTACTCTTTACAAGAATTGCCATGGGATCGTTAACATCCACCTGATCAAGCACCAGAACAGGCAGACAGGACTTGGTTTAATGTCACATCCAAAAGACAGCACCTCAGGAGTGCAGCACCTCCCTCATGCTGCACTACAGTGTCAGTATCGGGATATTAACCCAAGTGTCTGGTGTGGTTCAGTGCAATACATCCTGCAATGAGAGTCACAGTTTTCCAACTCATACTGTAAATTTCATGCATTGATAAGTGACTGTTATGATCTGCCATATTAAGGTGATTATTAACTCAGGGTTGTGACCTTAAAAACAGGTAGGAAACAACTGTCAGATGTGAAGGTGGGGAGGCATACTGCATAGAAAAACACCCCATTAAGGACCTTAGTTTCATAAATTAAAGGCAAGCAACAATATGAATATAATGGAAATATTTTACATTGTTGTGTTCTGTTTCCACTTTAGCTAAAAAATCTTGTGTGATCAAAATATGCATGGTTGTACATGCTGATCAACTTCAGTCCATTCACGGTCATGCGAAGATAATAGCACTATATTCAAGGTGATGACATTTCACCTTTACATGTCTGATGTTTGTTTCAACCCCATGGGACAGATTTCAAAGGCCAGAGAATGATGCATGGTGCTTGCATCAAAAAACAACTATCTGTAAGGAGCAGGATGCATCATACCTTGCACCAGTTCTGATTTTCAAATGGTGCTTGCATCAAAAACAGGACTTCATGCACCAGAGTGGCTTGCCTATGCTTGCACTACAAAAATGCCTGTGCCATTTCAGAAGGGATGCCTGCATCACTGAAATGGTGTACCATCCCTTATTTGGGATTTTCAAAGAATGCAAGTCCTGTCCTTGTGCCTAAGATGTCTGTCACTATTAGACCAGCCAGAACTGATCTAAGGGACACTAGAGCATATAAAAAGACCCAAAGCAGGTGGTCAGACCTGACTATGCTACTGTTAAGAGCCAGTATTCTCCTGCAGGACTAGTTTAGAAACATTTTGGGGGCTTAGTTTTGGCCATTTCATCTGTTGTTTTGTTTTACTTAGCTTGCATCATTCTTGTCCTTTGCATCATTTTTTACTCAACTTGCACTATTTTTTGACTCAGCTTGCACCATTTTTGTTACTCAGCTTGCAACATTTTACTCAGTTTGTACCATGTTTGTACTCATTTTGTGCCATTTTTGTTCCTTGAGTCATTTTTTTACTCAACTTGCACCATTTTTGTTACTCAGGTTGTACCATTTTTACTCAGTTTAAACCATTTCTGTACTCAGTTTGCATCATTTTCATTCCTTGAGTCATTTTTTTACTCAACTTGCACCATTTATTTTGGTGCAGCTTGCTTCATTCTCCTCCCTTATGCCATTTTGTTGATGCAGTGGACCTCTTGCATCAGTTTAGGGACTTTGTCACAAATAACGCTTTTCTTGGTTGTTTGATGTAGCTTGTGTGGATCTAAGGACCCTTTGAAAATCCATCCCCATATGTAACATTTGAGCTGGGGAAACAATGCCAGAACAAACTGTTTTAGTTTTATTACAGTCCAATTAACAGAATTTAATGCACCCAGGCATAGTTGAAAGGCATAGACACCACATGCAGCAGATTATCAGTGTCAAATCCCACCAGAGACACTGATGCAGTAAATCAACTTGAGTACATCATTTAATCTCATCTCCAAGAAGCTACACTGGTCAGTTTTCACCTCATAGTATCTGGACTCAGTTGTGATGGTGGTATCAGTAACATGATGTCAAAATTGCAAAAGTGCTTCAGAACTGTTCCACTCAGAGGTAGTGTGCACACCACCCCATCTGATGAACTAATTAATAGGTGTGGAGAAAGAGGGGTTTACTGAGCAACCACCAAAAGATCATGTCACCCAGTGGGGATGTTTGCCTAAAAGGCCTGGGAACTGATGATCCATCCAGTCTGCTGCAAAAATTCTTGTGAAAAGGACACCAATCAACAGACAATGCTGCTTATCAGTTGTGCCCATGGCAATTTGCATTCATTTATTTGTTTGTTTTGAAGAAAACAATGATGTGAATTATATCTATGGTGGACAATGGATCAGTTCCCCACATGACAACCGATGGTACCAACAGGTTATGCCACTGGCAAAAGCAAGGACAGATGATACTCTAACTTTTTATTTTATTAGCGACCTGCACATAATTTACTGTAAACTGTATATCATTATGTTAATAACATGTGCTGTACTGCTGCTATTTGTCCCCCTCCACTCACACTTTGAAATTTATTTTTAACCAAAAGGATCTCTTTTGACACAAACAAAGTGAAAATACTAAATAAATGAATACAAATTGTTCAAGAAACAAACGAGATGCAGAGTTTGGTTTTGACAGGATGTTCCTTTCATACAAATCATTACAGCAGAATGGAATGATCATCCGCTGTTGTATTTCAATGAGTTCTTTTTCTTCCAGTTCTACACAAACCATTTGCAACCAGGCCAGCATCTGAGATGTGGTTCTAGGACATGGAGTCAAAGGTCACCCACTGTGTGACATGATTGCGAGGCTGCAGCACAGTGAAGCCTATTCTTTTCAACACCTGTAATACTTTGTCTGATGTGGGGTGCAAAAGACTTTTGTACTGTAGTCCAAAACTCTTGTATCAGCTTTAAATGACAGAGAGACTGTTTTAGGACTCATGCAATGAGTGTACAGGTACAGACCACAGTGCAGGGCCTTCCACTGATAATATTAGGGCTAGCGACAGCACCTGCATCACACCAGGTTGGCTCCCTGCAGAGGCAATAGTGTCAAGTGGTCACTTATGGTCATAAAGTATTATTCAAGGTGCCCATGTGTCTACAATACAAAGGATAATTCTGAAAAATTACATCCTGAAGCAGTACACAGCATGGATCTTGACTCCTGTAATAAACTAACAAATAAGAAAAACTGGCACTCCTGTTCCATTAGTGTAGCATTGACATGTAAATATTACCATTACTTTCCCTATTTACTTGTTATGAAGTTTCATATAAAAGTTATCAAATAATCTAACCAGTTGTAATTATTTGCCTATTCAATTTCCATGGATGCATTAGAAAATGTGCAAAGCTATTTGAGCCATCTGATTGGCTTAAACACTTCTCTAGGTGGGCATCTATCAGACAATAGATGCTCACCTATTAAAGGGACCAGCCTAACCTGCCCCATCACCAGGATGTTGGTGCCAGCCTGCTTACCAATTGGATGAAACCCCTCACTTGCATTCCAAATGTCCACCATTTGTTTTGTCATTTAGTGGATGACAAACATAACAGCTGCCCTGTCACAAAGAAACATCTTAAATGCAGTGCAAACAAAATGTAACATTTTCCACATGATCAAGCTAGTTAGCTGGCCGCCCCACCCGACTGTCCGTTAGCGAGCAAACCAGGTCTGTCAAGTAAATTGTCTCCGTGAACCCACCCTCAGCTTTTCCACTTCCCACCACCGCAGTGATCACAAATACTATTTTTTTAACAAAACTCGACCCAATTTCAGCAGTATCAACATTCCTGACTTCGATCCTCTCTTACTCTCATAAAGTCCACTAGGCAGTAGCCAACTCCATCTATGGCACCCTATCTAGTGAGCAAATGAAGTAAAAAGTAAATCAACTTATTACCTCATGACAGGAAGTTATTTTCAGTTGACCAATTTACTCGAGCTCTGCGAGGCTTCGCAGTCATGAAACCTCTCAGGACTGCTGTGCCTATCCTGTCAGGTCTCTCTCTAGATAACAGTATTGATGAACTCCCCATTCTGACTGTGATGTAGATATGTCCTTCCAGCCAAAGAGCAAATGGGTCCATTTAAAGTTTTAAAATAATGCTACAAGTGGCACCACATCTCTGCTGTCAAGGACACCACCTCTAGGAGCATGACTGTGTAGGAAAGGGTTACAGGTTACAGCCTCATTTAAAAAAAACTGATCATCAACGTAAGGAAGCATCACGGAGTAGGAAGGAGCAAGAATTGTGAGGGTAGATACTAGTGCTTTCACTTGCTTTATGCAGGCTTAGCTTTCCCTCTAAGTAAATCCACTGTCATAACTGACTTTTTAACAATTTTATGGGGGGACAGACAGGGCCATATAGAAAAAGCATCACATCCTGTATGTCTTTCTGTGTGTTTGCTGGGAGGAAAGTCTACTGAGGTCCACAAAGAAGCTGGACTCAGGGTGTGCTGTGTGTGTGTGTGTGTGTGTGTGTGTGTTCACAAAAGAAGACACATTGTCATATAGGTGGAGGAGCTATTTTATTACAAAACTAAATTTTAAACTAATTTTCAAATAACATTTTATTAAACAATATTATTTTCTCAGTGCCCATTTTTCTAAGTGCAATAATACCCTCCAGGTGGGTAGTATTGGGCAATACCAGACCTTCCAGGGGCTATAAGGCCCTCTGCCTGCAGTGTTGGGCCTCATTATGCCCCTGGCGGTCGTATTGCCCAATACCACCCACCATGTTGGGTATTATTGCTTGCTTAATTATCAACTATGTGGAAAACAACATTTCATTTTGCACTTCTGTGGAGGTTGTGAAGGTTATGCACATAGCTGTGCACATTGCTTGAGACATGGGGTGTCTTTCCATACTGAGTCACAGATGCTACTATGGAAATAACAAAATAAATAAAGTAATGAAAAACAAAATGGTTGTATGACAAATGTTCCTTGATTTCAGAAAAGATACTGAAATCTTTTATAGAATTTTCTAATCAGAATGCAATTTGGTGATAGGTGAAATTAAACGGTGATGAAATCTTATTCACTTCAATCACTCTAAAATGCTTCAAACTCAGAAATCAAGAGTTCTAAAGTGGATTCTTACAGAAGATGTAGTTTCATAGACCTGATATCTAAGTATAAAATAATTTTTATACATTTATATTTCTATTTTTTCTCTATTTTATTTCTTTTCTCATACTTTAGCATTCAGTTTATAACCACAATGCAAATAGTTATTTACATGAGAATATTTATTTTTATAAATATGGAGATAACTGAAAGAAATGTCCTGGTGGTGTATATGATTTCATAAAATAGTATCAGTATATTTCTCTTTGTTAAGTTTCATTATCTAGGTCTCCACCCTAATATTATTAAACACATCCTGAAACTCAAAATTATGCATGTTCCTTTTACTTTACATCTTGTGCTAATGCATTAACTTTGTCTAGATGTGTGAAGCTTCTATTATGCTGGCTAATTTGAGCTTTAAATTTAAGCATTGTTTTTCCTATATAGAAACTAAGCATATCTTGTATGTTGCTAAATAAATAATGTTAGCAGTATTGCAAGTACAGAAGTCATGAATCTATCCTGCAATAATAATCTGATATATGTTGTTCCTAATACTTGTTGTAAAATAGTGTTCCCAGTTTTAATAAACCTACAAAACTTGTACTCGGAATATGTTCATATTTTGTGTCTGTGTTCTTTAACTTCAGGACAATATACTGTAGTTATTTTCAGTTAAACAATGATGATTGTCACTACTAGACTCTCCCAGAATTCAAACCCCACTGGGCTACCAGTTCTCACAGCCTTTGGCATGCCTGAATGGTCACATCCATATTCTGCAAGTATCCAGCTTGAATATCATTTGGGGTATCCTTACAGTAGGTAAGAGTCCCATAACAAGCACTGCTCACACAGTACAGCATTTTGATCAAATGATATCTACAGACCACACTCCCAACATTTCCTCTCTGTGAGGACCATAGGAAAATAAATGTTTCTACTCATCGGTACAGTGAACATTATTCAACCCCAGCCCCAACCCCCAAATATTAGCATTCATCTACATCCACGACAAAAATCATACACACACACACACACACACACACACACACACAACACAAACACACACAGTGCAGAAGTGATTGAAACATTTTTGAATGTATACACCAGAACCTGCATTGGTAGTGTAAGGAAAGAAATAAATACACAGTATGCTTTGTAATGATAGAAGTCCCAGCCTCTGAAAGGAAAGATTTCATTTCTCACTGGGGAGGGGTTGTTGGTTTGCTTTCTCAAGTTCAAAACTGTATTTAGTTCCCTAAATACACAATGCAGAACACAGCTTTTTTTGTAGCATTTATGCCTAACCATCCCACATCACCTATCCAGTTTATTTTGACAATGTAAGTGAACAGTTACCTCCCTCCACACTTTGAATGGAACTGTAAAGTGTTTAGAGTGTGAATATGCTCATATAGTTAAATCCTTTTGCTAAATCCAGCTGAAGCTGTTGCATTATACCAGATATAAGTGTAATGTGGTTCCAAGTGGGTCCCTTGATGGTGTGCTGATGACATGCCTCTCACTTGTCCCTTATTTTACCCTACAAACTTGCTCTTTCTCAAATGGAAAAGGTGCTTCCACACAGAGAATGTGCTGTAAATCCAGATATTAAAAATAAATGTATACTAAGATCAACTTTCAGTGGGTATAAAGTGTAAACAGCTTCAATTGGATTTACAAAGGGTTTAACTAAAGAGCAAATTCATATGCTAAACACTTCACATTTCCTTTCAAAGCAATGAAAGGCAGGTAGATGTTCACTTAATATTGTGAAAAGTAATGGTATGGGGGTGGATGGTGTGAAGATGGATGGGCCTGATTGCTTTAGAAGACACTGCTGTCTTCATGATGCTCAAAAAGAATAATAAATTGTGGGGATCTGATTAGACTCTACCAGAGGTTTAAAGAGCAGACTCAGAGCAGTGGGCTAATGGCCACCATATTTTTCTATTATGAACAATTATTTGATACTTCCCAAGGGATAGAATGAGGGAATGAGGGATAGAATGAGAGTCTGATAATTCTCTCTCTTTAAAATGGGTTATACATTACGTCCCAGTCATTACAGGACTTAAGGTTTATACAACAATAATGTTGCCGATTTGGAGAAATGGGTGTTATAGCAACATCTCATATAAGTTCATCAAGCTGTGTTACAAAACTCATACAGGATTATAGATCACATATTAACTTTAAACATTTACTATATAAGTATGTCAAAGGAAAGGAAAGGTATATTGTTTGGCCTTCTTTGACACAAAGCCAGCCATTGATAACCTTGGTAGAGAGATGTGGGATATTTGGGATATTCTAACAACAAAGTGAACAGAGCACCAGCAGTGCTTACAGCTGCAGCTCAGGAAAACTTTGTAAATACAATCCTACAGTACATTATACTCAGGATATCAACATTTTCTGATGTTCAAGAGACTTTTAGAGTTACTGTTACACTCGGTTAGTGACTGTATATGTACAGTATGTCATATAAGACCCTCTAATCAGCAAACCCAATCCCATCAACTTATAGCACTTATCAAAAAAAAAAAAATAACATATTCACCTTTGAGTTGTGAGTAGTGCAGAATACATAAAATAAAAAATAAAAACTATAATTACCAGCTTAGTTGGAACTCTAGATTAGTCCTATTTTTATTATTATCATCATGGAAATATTTGGTTTTATTATTATCACTGTGGAAATACATGGTTTGTGCCACACAGTACTTAACTTCTACAAACTGATTTTCATGACTCTTATCTTTTCAGTCTGCATTCTCCCATTTTATGTGATCATGCATTACACCCTGTCACATTATACTAGCAGTTCTAATACTGTCTTTTATGTTCATATTTTTGAAGGTGGATCTGCTGGTGCCACTGAATGAACAGTGAATTTATTTCAGACTTCTGTCATCCTATACTGGATTGCAAGTTCAGCAACTCTGCAGGCATGATTTTTTTAATTTATCTCCTGTTACAAACTAAACATATTTTATTTTTATATCAGGAGATAACAATCATAATCTGGGGTTTATAAGTATCTTACTATTATTTTGCAACCACTTATCTTCTCCCACAAAAGAATCAATTGCTGAACTCTGATATAAGACCTCCTGTGGGGCACAAACCTGATCTCACCACAATAATAATAATACATACAGGACTTAGAGTCCAGAGAAACTGGTTATTAAGTTTTTGTTTTGTTTGTTTATTTTGGGTTCTTTTTGACAAGTGCTATGGTTTTATGGCTGAAGTGTGGAGGATGGGGAATAATATTTAATTAAAAACTACTATGCTTGGGCTGCTTTTAAACAGCCTACAAAATGAGTTCAGATTGCACTTTAATAGAAGCTTGTCACAACTTTTCCAACATTGTTGACCAGCATGTGATGAGATGTCTGTTTCAGCTGCTAGAACTCTACATCTTTGCCAAGGAGATACAATAATGACCTGGGAAGAGAAAATGTTCATATTTATGGCACACCATCAAACAGCAGGGAATACAGCAAGTCTGTCTCAGGTGCCCTCAAATAATTGTCACCAGTGTTGGCACTAATACATGAAATAATATTTTTCCTTATTTTAGTCTCCCATTGATCCTCTGCAAATATGTTTTAGTCCTTTTTTCGGTGGAGGTTTGTGGATTAAATCAAGTCTAGCTGGCTCCAGTCTCCCATAAAAAAAATACTATTTTGTCTTAGTCACCAGAAAATTGAGAGTAAACAATGTGTTTTAAGACCATCTGAAAAACTGTTGAAAACCTGTGGAATATGCCCTATGGAATGTAGTGCTCCATCATTTAAAATCTACAAATATGCTTAAACAGCCTCAGAATGGGGAAAGGGTATTTTAAAGGCAGGGGACATAGTCTACTATAGGTTAAAAATTCCCCATAACATGAACTGCTGATTTAGCCTCCCTCACCTTAGGTATTTGATTTAGAGTCGGAGCTATTATAAACATTTTTGTTCAGTAGTTGTGGAAAATATTGTGTCCATTTGAGAATAGATTTTACACCTCGTTAGTTTGCACAACTTTGGAATCTTGACATCAGCAGTTACCTTTAGCCTGGAAATCCAAAGTCCAAATCTGAGATTTATTGCTAAGGCTGAACTCCTGATGACTTTGCACAAGTGGTAAAATACAGTATGGTCATATATCTTGCATTAACTGGAAACACGTTCTTATAATAATTAACATACAATACCATTTCTATTATGTGTCAAATGCTGTTTCTTTAAAAGAAGGTGTTCTTAGAAAGTGGAATTATTACACTATTGAGCTGCTGTCTAATGAATAGCCTTTTATTGCTAATCAGCTTAATTTGAGTTGGCAGATGTAAGTATTGTTATGGTTTATGCCACACATACAGTAAGCGTCATTGTTGAAACTACTGCCATCGCATTGGTGCAGTTATTTGTTATTATGTCACAACATTATGGATTTTTGCATGGTATTGCACTCTTATTTTTAATCTGACCTCACTGGCAAATGGACAACCAGACACTTACCTTAGCCTTGAATAGCCATACCATAGCTAGTACACATGGTAACAAACTAATTTCATGTTACTACTGCAGAACAGCTATGAGCAGTAGTCTTTGTAACCTCCATTATTAACAGTTTTACAAGGTTGTACTCTTCATATTTTGAAATTAAGCAAAAATACAACAGAAAGGAGCACATACTATTTAACAGGCAAGCATTTCTGATTTAATATTCTGTAAAAGGAAATAACATACCCAAACCACAATTTTAGTAATAAGAACCCTCAATAATGAGCAGAATTAAACAGCATTTTGTGCATTTTTGTTGGACACATGTGCTTTGTAGGTTTCAAAAACACAGCAGAATGAAATATACATCACATGTTTACCATGTTAGTGTCCTGTCAATTGCCACTTTTAGACTTCACTCTTTGTACAATTAGCTATGCATTTGGTAGACTTGAATTGGTTTGCAAGAGTTGGAACTCTTACATGACAAAGACACATTAATTAATATTCATTTTATCTGACACATGTAAATGCTTAAGCAGTTCTGTGCCAGCATTATAAATGCATAACAATTTAATAGCATTTATGTAACATAAACTGACCATGTCCATTTATGTGGGGCATTTGTCATTTGTGGCTGTTCACTGGGAAACTGGCATCATCTGCTGCCAAACAAATGCTCCCAGTCAGTCGTGTATCACTCAACGATTACACAGAAGTAGCTCTGAAATTTCCAAACCAGTTTCAGGCTGCTATGAAAATTATCCACCATTAAACTCTCATCCTGTCAAGACTAGCCTCTGGGAGATTTGCTAGAAAATTCCTGATTTCCTAAGCACTTCACCTGTCATCTGTTGGCAGATGCGACATGCTTGCCATAGCAGTGTTTAGTGCACATTTGGACATCACCTGTAGCTACCCTGGTTATCTTGGTTAAAGTAATTTTATTGTCCTTGAATTTTGTAGAAATGAAGGATGGATAATGCAAAGTGTTTTCAAACCAGGAATTTACCTTGCAAGGTGAACTGCATAACATATCTAAAAATTTACCTCTTATGCCAACAACAGCAGTTTGAGTTTTAAGGTTTTCCACCATGAAGTTTTATTGCAGTGATAATTCCAAGTCAACATTTAAAAATATATGTTTTGATTTCCTGGATTAGCTGCAAATCATTCTTCCATTACAGTAATCAGAAGGACAACTTAAAGAGATATTAGCACCAAAATAGCATTCAAAAGATGTCATTAATTTTGAAAAGTACTCAGTTGTCAATATTTATTTTTATACAGTATTCATCTCTTCTGAAGTTAATTTTATTTCCTCATTGATTCTCTGCCCACTGTAGTTCTGAAAACTAGCAGTTTTGGCAATTGATTGCTTAGTCACTATTATAATAGCACCCTATACTACTAGCACCTCTTGTAGCTTGACATTGCAACACAACAATAGAGTCAGAGAACAGAATATGAAATCATGAGACACCTGTTGGAGAATCACAAAGTGGCAGGTAAACTTTATGTGGAAGCGCCACCTGGTGCATTTACTGGCTTGAAAAGGAAACCTCATTTAATTAAATTAAGTCAGATTACCTCATACTGCCCACAAAGCCATACCGCATAATGCATGCCACAAGGACTGTTACTGCCTTACTGCCACATCAGTTAAAACTGGTACCACTTGCCACTACCATGCCCACAGCAATCTACCTCATTACCAGTCAACTTAACTGTAACAAGCACTTTAGGACTTGGATCCATCTTCTTTTTCAGGTGATGAACAGTTGTAGATATTCATCTTTATGGTTTGATGGAATAAGCAGCTGGACCCAAAGATGGATTTAAAGGTGTTACTAGAGCCTGGTTCAGTAAGTTGGTTGCTGCTACTGTGGGATGCTTGGCAAAATCCTTAGCTTCTGAGGTGCTGCTGCGTATCTTGGGGAGAAGGCAGTGAGGATTTCACTAATTTGGTGCTGTTTTCTTTTAGATAACACCGAGTAGTTGTTGATCATTGGGATATTTTGTGACAGGAAATTTACTGCACCTTGGTGGGGGGAGGAGCCATTTGAATCTATTAAATTGTGGTTGCTGGTTTCATGGGTGTAGTGATCAATAATTTTTTAGTTTCAAGTAGCCCAGATTCAAGCTTCATTTGGTGCATCATTTTCTGAGTTTATTTATTCGAATATTCATACAGTATTAATATACCAGTACAAGTTCTCTTTCTGGTTTACATTTGGGGCAAAACAGAAGGGAACATCTGGACATAACATTTCTGGAGGTCTTTGGGCTTTATAGATTTCAAAAGCTTTTATAGTGTCTCTTTCTGGATTCTGTTTGTTTCTGTAAATACTTGGGCTGATGGGTCTTACATCTCAGAGTTTTCTCCCATTCAAGTTTTGGTTTGATGTTCTGTATATTAACAAAAACATTGCCTATGGCAGCTATGCTCTGCCTTATGTCTCCCACTGCAGGTCATAATGTTCTTCAGTTCAGAAGGTGAACTGTACTCCAAAGTTAAAAATGGAAGTTTAATAACTCACTAGGGGTTGACATGTTAAGAGTGCATGATTGATAGAGGAGTTCCACATCTTCTGATAGAGGTTATGCCATATGCGGTCTGTTACCTTTCCCTGCCTTTTTCAGTTGCTTTTGTTTAGCTGCTGAGGTTCTTTTTCTCTTACTAAACACTGTCTCAGTTCCTTTGATTATTGAATGATGCTATGTTTTTAATGCAAGGTACCTAGCTAGGCTGGGGACTATGCACCAGAGAGTGCTAGGCTCATAGTCACTCTCATCTTGCCTTCTAAGTTAGTAGATGAAGTCTACAATTTTTGTGTCAAGTTCTTGTAACGCTAGTTGTTTGAATTCTGTGTTACTATCTACCTAAGAAGAAAAAATTTCTGAAGAGCCTGAGGTCGCTCTGTTTTTCATGCTGTGTTGCAGTTCTCCTGCTTATGTATAAAAGCTTATTTTTCTGTGGTGCTGCTTAGGTTGACTCGCATTACCATTTTGTTACCTTTCTTTTTTTTTCTAGGTGGTAAGCTGACAGTTTATTTAAAAACTGTGCCCATACTCTGTGTTTCAGGTGAGTACGTCTGTGACAGTTTAGTGTACAAGCTGACAGACTTTAACTGTTAGTGAGGCAGTGTCGCGGCTCGTGTGTTTTCCATAGGAGAGTGGCATGTGTTTGCTGTTATAAACACTCCTTTATGATGCAAATTGTAAATGTCTTTTCCTATTTGGAAGAAATGCGAACCAGTTATTATCATAATAGTATGCTTCAATGGGTTGCAGTCCAAGATTGTAAATAATGACATGTGCAGTATTCCAGTGGCCTCATTATGGGAAGAATGATAGGAACTGTTGCTTATTTTGCACTTTGGAGGCCTGTTCGTATGGTTGCAGAAGAAGAATACATGTTTTCATCACACACCATCACATACACTGTGTGGGCCTGACATGTCATGACAATATGAAGCATAGTATGGCATGTTTTATTTGTGCTGCAATACTGGATGACTCTTGGAAAGCCAATGTCTTCTACTGTACATTGGCAAATGGCTAAATATCAAGAGCCATTGTTAGAGCTGCTCCTTTACAGAAAACATGGATATAATTTATTCCATGATTTTCTTCATTTCTATGAGCTCTATATGAGGTTTGGCATTTACCATGACAACCTAGTGAGTTTTCAGATTTTCTTGAAAATACCAATGTTTTGGTGTTTTCAAATGACAAACACTACTGTAAGCTTGTTCCTAATGACCACAGTGTGCTTGATTCATGATCAGCCCTGTGTGAGATTTGGGGACCACATGCGAAACCCTGATCTCCAACATGCCAGCACAATATGCTGCTTCCTGCTTCTAGACCAGTCTAATGAGGATTTATTTAAATATTTAAATCTTTGCTGATATGTCTATACAGTGTGTCAGGTAGGGCTAGTTTGTTTAACACACAAAGGGTTGATGTTTCATGATTTTTACTATGCTTTCCATGACTTTTGGAATTTTGACCATGACAATACTATGATTTTCTCCAGAATTTACTATGACAAAAGACAACCATAGTCATCATTGCTCTATATTTTGTTATGAACTGGGTGCCATTACACTGGCTATTGTGCTCCTGCTTGCACTGTCAGAGGAGTGCAGCAGATTGTGACCTCATGACATGATTGACATGATAAAATATGTATTGCAATTGATGATAGTAATATAATATACTTTTATCAATACTTAAATGTATTTTTATTTATATGGCAAGCAAACATGATTTCTGAATGAACAAATGATGAGTTACAAAGATGATAATAAACAGGACTAGGTATAGTATCTCAAGGCATGTGGGCAATCATACATGCCCATGGTTCTAGGTGGCTGCGGTAGTGATAGCACTGTTAAATAGTTTCATGTTGTCCTGAAGTCCTGAAACTGATAAAGAATAGCACCTTGAGCTATATATCACCTCAAGGCAGATAAGCAAACATCCTCACCCACACCACACATTACCATCTCTACAGTGATTGTTATCAATCCTATTATACCAGTTCTATACAGTGTGCAGACAGAAGAAGGTGATGTTACCTACTGTACATGTGGCAGTCATGCATGATAAGGAAAGCATGCTTCATAATAAAGTTAGACAGAATGATAAAAATAATTTGTCGTTTTCCTGAACAAGTCAACTTCTATGGTTTTATTTTAATGTATTTATTAGTATCCATTGCAAAAAAAAAATGTTATGCAGACATTAGGGTGAAGAATGCAAGGCACACAAAGTAGGGAAATAGAAAAATAAATATTAGGGTTTGGGGTGTCTGGAGTCTTGGCGAATCAGTGATGGAGTGTTCCTTTTGGTTGTCAACACTAATGTCCACAACTCACCTCCATCCCATAACCTCTTGTTTGAAGCATCATAGAGATATACGCTTTGGAGGTGAGAAGCATGACTCACCACTAGTGGTCGCTAAGTGGCCAATTCACTCCACAGTGATTCACTGAGTGAAGGCAGATTCGAGGAGTGCTCCATCGAAGCGAAAGTGCCATGCGTTATAATGGGTATCGCAAAGTCCATTGAAACAATGACTTTGCATTACTCTGCTTCCCAAACCACTACTCCACCAATTCTTAAGGCTAAGTACATTGAAAACAATGTACTTTGCCTCACTTCCTGTTTTTAAGCTCCAAAAGGCAAATTTTGCAGTGATTCATGGGATTTCAGGTCACATGGCTCTAAATTCTTCTGCACAGCCTCAGTTTGGGGTAGTGTGTGTATGAAGCTGTAGGAGAGAATCTGCTCTGAGAGCTCTATGATTCAAACCTTCTAAAGCTGTAAAAAAGCCTTTTGGGGTCATTTGTTTTGCTGAAACTTTAGTTAATCGATTATAGGAAACCCTCCTGTGCTTATATCATTGAGCGTTTATTGTTTGTGTGTGGATTTTGAATGTTAATGTACAATATTCAGTCTGTGAACTGAGAAACAGTGGAAGTATGCTTTGGGGAAGGGCGTATCTGTGGTGTAGGTAGATTGACTTGGAGAAAAGACAAAGCTTTCTGTTTGGTGATTTTTTTGTATAACTGTGTTAATGTACACACAGTAATATTTTCAATAATTCTTACCATTTTTTGCTGATCGTTGTGGTGCCGCAGTGCATAATTTTATTTTGTTTAAAATATGTGGTTATATTACTGAAGTTTTCAATTTGCTATGAATTACTTAGTGTGTGTGAGTATGCATGTGATGCTTGTCATCAAATCAGACACCTTTTATTGTGCCACATAATTTCAGCAATGTGAACCTGCTATGCTATCCACTGCAGCTGTGTAATTTTGTACTTCTGTGGTATCTTTACTATTACTAGTGACTGTTACTGCAGCAGTGCAAGACATTGCCCCCAGCCTGCCCCAACTGGAAAAGGAATTTGTTTCAGATTTTTTAATTTCTGATGGTGAGCATTGGTTAGGTGTTGTCCTTTGCATCTGCATCTCTCCAGTGTACAGCACAATCTTAATCTGTCTGTGCATTTGCATCTCTTTAGGCCCAATCTTCATCTCTAACTTAAGTCACAGTTGTTTCTTTGGCTTCCCTTCAGAGTACTGGACAGGTGTGGTGCATAATTCTGCATGAACATTGTACTCATTAATATACGTTTTAAGTCAGGACCATTATCACGATCATTAGTCATACAAGTCACATTCTTCATCATCACAGACAGTCACAAATGCAGTCACAAATCACGATTTATGATCATGTCATGAATCACAACATTAATCTTTTAATAGTTACTTGGGTGTGTTGTAGGGCTGTTTTGTAGTATCTCGCCATGCTTCACCACTCCTCAATTGTACTCATTAATGAGTGTTTTTAGTCGAGGAATTTTGTGTCACACCTCATTGGGGGCCGGGGAAAGTACAGCCATAGGTGTTCACATTCGTCATCATCACGGTCACAAATGCAGTCACAAATCACAATTTACTATCACGTCATGAATCACAACATTAATTTTTTAATAGTTACTTGGATGTATTTTAAGCCTGTAAGAAAAACAAAATTTACAGAAAGAGCAAATTAAGGGAAAAAGAGTACAGAAAAGACAAAAAATGTAGCTTTTAAAAAGCTGTTGGGTCTAAATCAAGGTTTAAATCTCCTCCTCTCTGATCTCAAAGTATCAGCAGTCACAAAAGACACTACTCTCTCCATCTACAAGGAAAAGTAAAAGTGTCTGCTTGTATGACTCACTTTCTTCCTGCCTAGCTAAAGAGCATGTGACTTACAGTATTGTAAGCCATGTGATGTGTTGGGGCTGCCAAATCTGAAACACCAAGTGGGTCACTTAGAATCATAATGAGGAGCTGAAGTCATTTCAAAACAATGACTTCACATTACTCGATGATCGCCTTATATGCGAAGTGGTAATGACAATGGAGGTGAGCACTTAGCTTGCCCAATTCGCATAGCAGAGTGGTATAAACAAGCGCCCACTGCTGCTCACTTCATCAGCGGAATTTAATATTCGCTGCATCTCTACTCACCACATGTTAGTACAGAATCCATGATAGCTTTCTTTGGGCCTTGTGTGAAGAAGGAGTCACATGTGACCTTGTTTGCTCAGAGGAGGGTGGGCATAGGGTTGACAACCATAAAGGACACACCACCACTGATTCACCAAGACTCCTCAGGCACAAACCCTATGTTTTATACCATTTCCTACATTGTGCACTTTGTGTTCTTTAACTTTAAATAAGTCCTTTCATTTGATTTGGTATTCTTGTACTACTTCAGACTATGAGTGCAACTACTATGTGTCATGAGCCGGGAGGCTCTGGAAGATGGTCTAGAAAGTGGAAGCTGAGGTTCAATGCAGGAAATGCAAGGTACTCCACCTGAGGCCAGAAACCCAGGCCAAGTGTACACCCTGGGGGATACTACAAGTCTCAATGGCTGAGATGGACCTAGGGGTGGTGGTGGATGTCAAGATGAACAACTCTGAGACTTGTAGGAGGGCAGCAGCAAGGCCAACAGGATGCTGGGATGCATCGCAAGGGGATCACCTCCAGAAGGAGGAAGTGATACTCCTCTGTATAACTGCTTGGTGAGGCCACACCTGGAGTACTGCGTGCAGTTTTGGAGGCCACACTTAAAGAGGGACATTAACCTCCTGGAGAGGGTCCAGAGGAGGGCAACCAAAATGATTTGGGGCTTGGGGACAGGACCTATGAGGAGGGCTCGAAGAGCTAATATGTACACATTGGAAGAGAAGGGACCGGGGGGACATGATAGAAGTATTCAGGTACATGAAGAGGGTAAATGAGGAGGAACAGTCAGGTTGCTTGAAGGAAGGAGGAAGGGGCCACTAGGGCATGGGTGGAAGCTGGAGGGGAAGATTCAGGGAGAAAGGAGGAGGTGCTACTTCACTGAGAGGGTGGTGGAGCCATGGAATGGACTACCTAGGGGGCTGGTGGAGGCAGAGACAGTGGAGGGGTTCAAGAGGGGTGGGACAGGTACAGGGAAGGGTTCAGGAAGCAAAATCCAATGCAGCAAGAATATCCGGAACTGGGAAGGAGAAGCCAGAGAAGGCGAGGGGACAGCAAGGTCAGCACCCAGGTGGGGGCTGACCAAGCGAGCAGACATGAAAGACCGTTAGGCCTATTCTGCTGGCATTTTAGTATGTTAGTATGTAACCCTAATGTCTGCATAAACATAATGTTTTAAAATGAATTTACCTTCTTTTTGTGGCAGCAGAATTATATCCCTGTTTGCATAAATGTCTTCAGGAAATGGAATAAACAGAAGAGTGGAGATATTTTAAGCACCATATTTTCATTACAGGTGTCACTTACTGTATAAAATAGTGGTTTGCACCACCAGTGTGAAAACATGTTTTGTACAGGATTTGAAAAATGATAGCTGTCATGTTTATGAGGTTGGGTATAAAAGACTATGCTGGAAATCTGGGGTCAAAATATCGAAAATTACCAAATTTATGAGAGAGTACTGAAACTTTTCAGTGTACCTACATAACTATACAAGGGTATCATGAAACATGGACAGAAGAGCTACGGTGCTGTAGAAAAGAGGGCTGCCAGCCCAAAAACTGCAGAACAACAGAAAGTATTCCAGCACTAACTCCAAACAGCAGAGGCCTTCCTCAGGAGTTGGTCCTGTGTTGGGCTGAAATGGTGGGCTGTAGGGCATTTTCTTTGGGCATCCATACCACAAATAAATGTCTTTATAATTTAAATATCTGCTAATTTGGAGTGGGTGCTGGAATACTTTCTGTTGTTCTACCTTCCTAACTTTGTTGTTTTTAATGTTTTGACTCCAGATGTTCAGCTTTGTCTCCTTTTGACCCCATCACATGAACCCAATAAGTTACAGTATTCAAATCCTGCCCAAAAGGTGATCTCAAGCAGTGACTACAAAATCAATTTTCAAAGCAGATTTGAAAATTTCACCTACCTTATTGATGAGGTGGGGCTGTCACACTCCTGTCTGGTATAATAAATAAGTCCTTTCATTTGATTTGGTATTCTTGTACTACTTCAGACTATGAGTGCAACTACTATGTGTCATGTAGATGTCCTGATTTCAAGTTGCACTGGCTGAGTGCTGAGTGAGCCCATGGCTCTGGGTTTGTTTCAGGGTTCCAGAAAGGCCATGTTGAAATTCTGGGAAAAAGAAAATAAAAAGTCACCAAGTTATGAGTAAAAGCTCAAAATGCATTGGAACTATAGTACATTAACCTCACATATCTTGTTTCCCCAGTTCACAGTCACATTTGCATGAGGATATCTTTCTTCCCAGAGACTAGATCTACAGTGGTGAACCATTTTTAAGTGAATCAGGGTGTGGTGAGAGGTGTGGTGTGGTGTGATGGGTGCTGTTGGTGGGTCAGAGTGGGTGTGTGGGGAGGTAACAGTGGCAGAGGGAATGGCAGCACAACAGATATCAATGAACCAATTTCTATATTACATGTTAACAAAAAGAAAAAGATGACAAGAGACCATTTTATGTTACAGGTTCAGACACTGAGGATTAGGCACCCAAGCGTCAGTTTGATGTTTGGAGAGCACCAGGGTGTGGACCCCAGTATCACACACTATTAAGGGATGAACAGTCTGAGATGGCACCATAGGTTAGGCACCCCAGTGCCATATATTTCAAATAGTGGTGGGGTTGGGAGGAGTTAAACACAGATGGGGGTCTTAATCAGCATTGGGTGTGCACCCTGGTGTAGGATACATTATGTAAATGTAGCCCATGCTGGAGATTGGGCACCCTGGTATCCAGAAAAGAAACCCATTTTGTGGGATACAGCAAATGACTGCCATTGAACAAATTTCTTGGCAGCTGTGTTCGGCTGGGGTGGGTCTATGCACTAATCCATAGCTCTGCCAATTGAATGAATCCATTATATATTGAAATGGATGCTGTTTACAGCATCAGTCACCACATGCTGATGCCTATAGCCCCACCCGTTGCATGCATGCATGTTCATCACCTTTAGAAAAATGGTCATTAAAAAAAAACAGTTATCCTTAGATTGTTCAGTTTTAAACTGGGCATGCATGTGTTTTTCCTTAATTTCACCAAAACAGGGCAACATTAGGGACATAGAAAGCACAAAAGTACCACTTTAAAGGCAAACTCTATCAAATCTGCATGTTTAGATTTGAAATATTCCTAGTTATTTAGTTTTAAGTGAGCAAAATAAAATGTGTTAATTTTGGCCAGTTTTATGTATTTTACACCTCAATTACTTTTCCCCCAGTTAACTAATTACTACACAATTTTCTGACTTCAAGGATCCTAGCACCAACCCAATGCAGGCCACATTTCAAGTAAATCAGTTGTATAAGGGTGGACTAATTAAGGTGCAAAATAGGTTTAACATAGATGTGCTTACTGAACTCTAATTTAGAGGCACTACCAAGCCTGTATAATTAGTATTCTAAAATTTGGCTTTATTTGTATGCAGAAAAAAATGTGATAACATGATATGATATATGACCAGATAATACATTCTGATATATGAAAAGATAATATATGCTGTGATACACCTCATGCTGATTGAACATCGACACCTCTACTGAGAATGAAAGTACAGCGACATAGTGATGGGTCGCTGTATTTACTAATGAGACCTGGCACTGCTTCCTTGAATCTTGCGCCCTTCCCAAATCAAGTCCAAGTTGGACTTAATTGTCTTGGCATGGGGATGTGGGGCAGAGCACAATGTATGGGGGGTTGGGGGCCCAAAGAAAACATTAAAGTCTTCTCGGATGGGTTTATGCTGACAGCAATTGCAGTCGACATAAATCCGTCGCTGTAACATGGTTGACAAAATCAATCAATCAGTCAATCAAAACTTTATTTAACCAGGCATAACACCATTGAGCAAGCTCATTTTAAAGTGGTCCTGGACATAGACAAATGTATCACATGAAAGTACAGTACAAAAAGGCAAACAATAAACATATGCATGGCTAACATAGACCTTAACTATTAGGGCTAACACATTTGAGAGCTAATCCACATGAGACAACACACCTATTGAGTCTAGGGCTAGTGCTGTTGTATTTTGTTGGTTATTCACAAATGGGGCTTGTACTAAGTGAAGGAGGGCATAGAGCATGGGGTATTGAAGACAGTGGGTAGGTAGGGTATGGTAGAGGGAGTTGGGGAAGAGGATGAAAGAAATGCTGGGGCTCCTTGGTAAGGAAGGTGGAGCTGCAAGATACTTGAGAGTCAGGGGATCAACAAGCGAATAGGGTCACACTGGTCATCGATAACAGTTGCAGGTTTCCTTAAGGTACATTGTAATCAGTGCCTTGAAGGTGAAGGGACCAAGGAGGGTTGAGAGCTTCAATGACCTTTGCATAGTGTTCCAGATGGAAGGAAGGAGAAGCTGATAGCAGCTGAGCCATGTGATGATCTTACTCTAGGTATTTGGATGCAGATTAAGGGAACCTTCTCAGCCTGTACAACCCCTTGACATGCTCAAATAGGCTCAAGATGTATGCTGGTAACTTGTCAGACAAGGCCCTATGTATTCAAGGAGGACATTTCTTTTCTCCCTTATAGTGACGAAGTCTATCCCAACTCTTGGTATAGCAGACAGTGATGGGTCGCAGAGGCAGGTTAAGAATGAACTACAGGGCCCTGTGATAAAGAGTGTCAAGGTTACAGAGCACTGAAGAAGATCTGTTAATATAGAGAAGTCAACGTAATCCAGTAGAGGCAGGAATGGAGATTGTACTAGTCTCTTTCTGGCTTTGATGGTAAGAAGATGCTTAATGCGGTAGAGTATACCTAAGCATTGTCTTCGTTTTTCGATAGTTTGTTCAAGTAGCATAGGAAATTAAGCTTATTGTCAAGCTAGAATCCTAGGTATTTAAAGGTGGTAATGGTTTCCAGAGGTTCACCTAATAAGCTTAGAATATTCAGGTTGCATATAGGCCCTGAGGTGGCTCTCGGAGAGAGGATCATAGCTTTAGTCTTTTTGGTGTTAAGCAGTAGCTTGTGCTTCACAAGATTAAACTGGAGGAGATAAAATCTCACTGTAAATCCTCATGGGCCATGACTAGGAAGAGTTAGCAGTGTACAGGACTGTATCTTATGCAAATAAGTCACTTTAGCTGTGTACAAGTGTGAATCAAGGTTATTGATGTAGATTGCAAATAGGAATGGGCCCAAAATAGAGCCTTGAGGGACTCCTCTTGGTAGTATTTTCAGAGGGACAGTTCTCCTGAAGCTTTGACTCATTGTAGTCTATTAGTAGGTAGCTGGTGAACCATTTAATAGCAGAGTTGCCAAGATCTATGTTACCTAATGCGTTAAGCATAATGTTGTGATCCACAGTGTTGAATGCCTTACTGAGGTCAAGAAAGAGTGCAAACACGTGCTTCTTATTGTCCAGAGCAGTTTGCCAGTTGGTGGTTACTTGCATGGGCGGACACTGTGCTGTGTTTGGCTCTGAAGCCTGACTGAGCAGCGTTTAACAGTTTCTGAGACTCCAGGTGCTCCCAGATTTGGATGTCAATGATTTTTCCAAGAATTTTGAAAGAAAGGATAGTATAGAAATAGGCGGTAGTTGTTCAGGTTGCTGGGGTCCCCGGACTTGAACAATGGGATGATGTAAGCAGTTTTCCATGGTAAGTAGCTCACCCTGAGACAGGGAGATGTTGAATAAATGGATAATGGGGTTGTTAGAAAGTAATGACCTAGTTTTAGGAAAAAGGTTCGATGAGATCAGCACCAGCACTCTTTTAGTATCTAAGGACAGTAGGAGGGTCTCTACTTGCTTAAAGAATATAGGGCAGAAGCTGAAGGGGAGGAATAGCTCTGAAATTTTTAAACTGGCATTGTAAAGCCATGATATATGAGAAGGTAATATAATCTGATATAATATATAAGTAGATCATTGTCTAATTAGTGGTGACCCCTTAATGCAGAATCGACCAGTGTGTCAAACATCATAATAACCTGTAGAACCAGTTATTATGGCATTTTGTTCATTCATCTCTACCATGCCACCTCACTGGTTCTCCATCTGTGTGGCTGAGTTGACCATCACAACCATCATGGCAGCCCTGTTTCTCCACTACCAAAGGCCCACAGTGATCATCTACCTCTTAGTCTCCTCATAGGCAACTTATTCACATTTTCTGAGTATTTATCTAGTCGGCCTGCCTTTACAACAGCAAAAATATCTGGTTGATCCTGCTGTAGTTACACTTCAGTTGGAGCTTTGGGAGTCAGTGACTCAGATTGGGAATGGACCGTGATTGACTGACTACTCTTGCGGTTCCACCGTGCAACTAAAAAATAAAAATAAAATAAAAACAGAAATGAAAAAATGTACTGGAGACAGAGGCTGTGTGTGTGTGTGTGTGTGTGTGTGTGTGTGCATGTGTCCATATGTCTCTTTCTATGACAGAACTGCTATCTCATTTCAAGCATTAATGGAAAAAAATCCCTGCACCGTTAATTATAAAAATAATGGCTATGTAGCAATGATGTCATGCCCTCAGTGTGTGATGACCTCATGAACCTCTCAAACTAATCTCTTGAGGTTTATGGGTCATCACACACCCTCGAATAATTAAAAAAAATCCATAACATACAGTTGCATAGCCATTTTTCTCTATATAAATATGATTAATGGGAAGATAATATAAGAAGATAACATGTTATATAAAATATTATATAGTATGAGATAATGTAATCTGTTAAATAACATAACATAATTTAATATAATTTATTATTTTGTATTTATTCTTATTTATTTTTATTTACATGACAAAAAATACTAATCATGAGTGAAATTGTGATATCACCTTGCTGCTTAACTTTCTTCCCTTATGCCATTTTCAGAAGAAATTAATGGCAATGGGAAGGTCTTTGAGGAATTAGGTATCAAATGAAAGAAGATGATTTTTTAAGGAACTAGAATTTATATTTCTGGATTGATCACTATTATTCTGAGTAGGGAAGATTGGAAGCACTTGAAGAAAGAAGAGAAGGAAACTGGTGTGCTTCTGGATTGCTCAGGATGGTTTCATCATTAGATGCACTGAATGATCAGCAGGGATGTCTGCTTGTGCTACCGTGCAAGTGGAAGTGGTAGTTTACTCACCTGGTAATCATGGTTGTGGGGTACACATCTCGAGGCACTCCAAGTTCCTTTCAGCTAGGGTTTGTTTTCACCTGACAGGCTGCAGATGCACATGTGACACTTCAAAGAAATCTGACCCACTAGTAGAGAATCTTGAGCAGACTGATTCATTTTCAATGTCTTTCAAAGCTATGGTCTGAAATAAATTGGTTATAAATGTAGGCTTGTGACTAAGTAGAGGCAATGGATCAGAATATAGTAATTATTGGTCAGGACTTATTTTCTTTTATAAAATGGGTCTCAGGTTTTCTGTGCCCTGATTGGTTGACTGGCACCTCTGGCCATGTCCTTATCATGGCATATTGTGCCAACCAGCACCTCTTCAGCCACTCAGGATGTGTTACAAAAGAAATCACTGTGCCTCACTCTGCCAGCTGAACCTTCCTGCCCAAGCTGCACAACAGTCACTACTCACCTCTCCTGCTGAACTTTCCTAACAACTGCAGAACAGTCACTGCTATGCCCACAGCCTCCCCACACACACTAGAATTGCAGCACATTTGGTTTTCAAAAGTCATAAAATGCTGCAGAATAAAACTCTGACCTGTGGTTCTCTGATAAAAGACAACTGAAATGAAAGCAAATGATGCCATGTGCTGCCACGACCTGAAGTTCCACATAGTAGTCAAAACCTGCTCCTCCACTTGCTGTCTTACATGCCATTTTTTAAGTAAAACGTTTTTAAAACTTCAAGATTTTCATTATTATAACAGAGTGAGTGCCTGATGTTTGAAAATGCAATTTTACAAGCGATAAGTATGGCACCTGGCAAGGGACACACTGGGTCTTAATAAAAGGATGGACACTCATTCTGAAAGAAATGACCACTCTGCTTGGTATCAGAGACATACTTAATTAAAATGGGTATGTGCCAGTCAGGAATACAGTGTGAGGGCAGATGAAGGAACAACCTGACCAGCATCTGTGTGTGTGTGTGATGGTGGGGGGGCAATGCCCTCTACTGGCCATCAACAATTACCAATAGGGGGACTATTTTTACTGTTTCAGCATTAAACCTTAGTTTTTACATTTTTCCTATGTTTTTGTTCTTTTTTATTTTAAATAGTTACTTGGTGACTCATTTATAAGCATAATAACACACAAAATGGTGTGCGTTATCTCCTGATAAGAGCATGTCCAGGTGCATAAGGCACTTGGCACAAGCACCTCATGCCTTATAACACACCTGGGCATACTCTTTCAGGAGATGACCCACACTTTGTCATATGTTATTGCTTGCTTATTAAACCTCAAGAAAATCTGGCTATACAACATGCCAGTAGGTAACTGTCACAACATATCTGAACAAGATGCTCTTCAGGGAGGGATGTGGAGTGCCTCAGAGATGAATGCCCCACAGTTACCTCTAAGTGAGTAAACAACCATTATGAGGATAATGTCTAAGGTACCCCAAGTTTGCAAGGGTTCTAAAAGCAGTGCCCAAAAGTTATGGGTGGAGACTTACCATGTTCCAATGGGTGTGTTATTGCTACTATGTGAACCAAGTGGCAGAAACTGGTATTGTGTTCAGAGAGTACATTGAGTCTATGGTGTTTAGTAAATGTATAGATGGAAGTCCATATGGTTGCTAGACAGATTTCTTCTGTGGTAGCAATGTTATTTTCAGCTCAAGAGGTGACCACAGCCCTTGTGGCATCAACTCAATAGTCCTTTGATGGAGTCTCTAAGCTTGCTTCTTAAGCCTCTTGAATTACTTTTTCAGCCATGATGATACTGTGTAGCTTGAGGCAGCATGGCCCTTTTGCATTCCTGAAATGTTACAAACAGTCTATCTGTTGTACAGAAGTTCTCTGTCCTATTTATGTTGGTGGTGATGACTCTCCTTATCCTGACAGTGTGTAGTCCTTCATCAATATCAGTTTCTTTTGCTCATAGTTTTGCTGGTGGCTCTATGGTTTGTTTCATATGAACATAAAATAGAGGAACTGGAGACACTATTAAAACCCTATTGGAAAATAGATATGGCATTAATCACTGAGACTTGGTGGAAAATGAAGATACCTGGGGGACATGAATGGATATAGTTTATACAGACTTGACAAAGTTAATAAAAAGGGGAAGGTATAGCAGCATATATATCAGAAAAGATAAAATCCACAGATATATCTGACAAAATAAAAACAAAAACATACCTGAAACTCTATGGATCAGAATAGATAGCATGAGAGGAGACACATCATAACTGGTCTACAAAACAGACCGCCAAATGCAAATAATGAAATACAAGAAGAAATACTTGTATTATTAGAAAAAGCATGTGAGTTAGGAAAGGCAATTTTTCTGGGAGACCTAAACCTAAGTGATGTAAATTGGGAAACCACATCTACGAAAAACTGCCTGATCAAAGAATTTCTCACTACGTTATCAATTGGGCCTAATACAACAGTAAAGATCCAACACAGGAGAAAACATCCTAGACATGGTATTGAGTCATAACACACTATAACAAAATGCAAAGCACAAGCTCCCCTTGGAACAGTGACCATAATAGTATTTATTTTTCATACCTTGAAAACACCCTATTAAAAAGGTTGTAGGGTAATTGATGATTACAACACTACAGACCATGCACTCATCAAAGAAGATATATTAAACAAATTAATTGGAACAATAAGCTGAAGATTAAAACCACGAGTGAAATGTGGGAAAACATTAAACAACACATCTTCAAAATATGTGACAAACACATTAAAAGAAACAACTGTACAATAGGAGGAAAAAAACTTAAATGGCTAAATAAGGCTTGCAGAAATTACTTAAAAGGAAATGCTTAGTCTACAATAGATACACTAAAGAAAGGACAGAAGAGAACTGGAGTAAATATAAAGAAATTAAAAATAAATCTAAAACCAAAATAAGGAAGAACAAACAAAAATGGAATTCAACTTAGTGAAAAAGAACAATAAAGATAACATGAAAGAATTCTACGGGGTAACCTGTGAGGTGGGTGCATGAGGAGCGCACCGTCCATAACTCGACACCTTCCGGCACAATCCCTCACAGCGATGGGAGGGTAGGGCAACCGGATGAGGGGTCGGCGAACTGGGTGGCAGGATGTTGCTATGTGTACATTTGCAGGGAGAAGACAGCATGGTGAGTGTGGGATAGGAGGAGGCAGAGGGCTGTAGGGGTGGCACTGCAGTGGATGGCCAAGCTGCATCGTGGCATCGGGGTTAGCTAGTGGCTGGGGTGGGTGAGGTACGGGTTGGGGTCCGAGCTGGTGAGATTTTATTGCGTCTGGCCAGAACCTTTATTTTTAATCTTTTCCCCTCAACGTGCATCCACCTGATGTTGAGAATCCTTAAGTGAGGGGGTGTGGAGGCCAAAGCCCCCATGGGGAGCTTGAGGTACACAACCTCCCACAGAAAGTATTAAAAATCTCTTGGCACCATTGTCCTGTGCACTAGGGTTGTCAGAGTGCTGAAAAGCTTTTCGGCACTCTGACTGTGAATAATGGGAACCGACTTTAGACATTTGCCGTTATCACATAGACCCTTCTATGGGTATGCAAAGTCTGTGTGGAAATCAAATAACAGCTTCAATTCAATAATGGAAAATAATGAAATTATTGATGACTCCATAGCAATGATAAAAGTATTTAACATATTTTGTGTCAGTATCCTGAAAGGCGGACCCTTTCACAGATGATTTTGGATAAATTACAATCACACTAGAAATATCTGAAGATGTAATAACCAGAAAAATAAATAATCTAAAAACACACATTCAGAAGGGCCAGATAATATATCCCCCATATTGTTAAAACTATTAGCACCAGATATATCTAAACCATTACAAACTATGTACCAAACATCCCTACAAAATTGTGAAATCCCTGTGGATTAGATACCAGCAACTTTTGTCCCAGTCCACAAAGGGATGCAGGGTCAACTGAGCAAACTACAGATCTATCAGTCTAACATCAGTTCAGGAAAGATCCCTGAGAGTTGTCTAAAGGCTATGATTATGGAGCACCAGGTGAAACAAGGATCTGTAGATAGGGAACAGCATGGATTCGAGGTGGGCGATCATGTACAACTAACCTCCTGTGTTTGTATGAAAAAATATCAAATAGCTGGATTTGGGCCAGGCTGTGCATTACATATATCTGGATTTCTAAAAGACTTTTGATACAGTTCCACATGGGGCATTGATTAAAAAATTTAGAAAATTGAAATTAGACCATTGAATTATAAGATGAATACATACTAAGCTGGGAGGTAAAATGCAGAGTGTATGTATAAACTAATAGTGTTCAGACCAAAGGAAGGTGACAAATGGGGTGCCTCAGGGCTCTGTGTTGGGACCAATATTGTTCAAGATATTTATATCTGACATGGGTAGCCACACATCCAGTTGAGTGAGTAAATACTTCAATGACACAAAAATTGCAAAAATCATAAATTCAGATGCCGACAAAGTAGTACTGCAAAATACCTTAATGATATACCACAATGGGCCAATAAATAGGGAAGAGATTTAATATAGAAAAATGTTGCATCATGCACTTAGGAAAACAATGCAAAGAACCACAAACCTATTGGAAGGATTCACACTTAGAAAACACAAGAGGAAAGAGACTTGGGAATAATAATACACAATGATGGAATGTATAGTTCTCACTGTGATAAACAAATAGCCAAAGCAAATGGGTTATTTTGGACAATAAAACAACTTTTAAAATAGAGAGAACAGGTGATCATGCCCTTATATAGTTCATACATCAGACCAATATTAGACAATGGGACGCAATGTGAGGGCCAATCAACACAAGTATAACAGATGCAATTGAGAGAGTTCAAAGACAGGCAACAAAGTTACTGTACAACATAAAAAAAATGGCTCTACATAGATTGTTTATGTAACCTTAATCTAATGTCCTTAGAGACCAGAAGAATTAGAGGATGCTTGCTGTTATGCAATGATATTGTACAGGGTGTCTGCCTCTTAACTTAGTTAAGTTTAGAGTTAAAAATGACATGAAAGGAACTAGAGCACATCGTTACAACTGAGACCAAAGAAACATAAAACAAACAAGATAAAGGCATATTACACTCAAAGAGTTTTCAACCCTTGGAATAAGTTACCCACAGAGATCATACAGCAAGGACAAGCAACTGTTCAAAAATAGACTAGACAAGTATATATTGGATGGGAACAATCTGTCTTATTATGGATGAATGATGGGTGTGCTAATGGGTCAACAGCATTTTCAGCTCCTTGAACCTTAGTATGAGCCTTAGTATTAGTATCTAAGGAGAATGTAGGTAGGAATGAGGAAATATAGCATATGGTATAGTGTTGTTAGGGATGGCAATCCATCCCTTCAACAACCTTATTATGCACTGCAGTAGCTACATCATTGTAGCTGTTATGCTGTACTAGCTATGCTAGCTACTGCAGGCGTAACAACATGGAGCGTTTTCACATGCGTGTTACATTAACCTCATGCTGTAAAGAAATGTCTGCATCTGTGATAGCAGGAGCAGATGAGAGCAGAACTGAGGATACAAACAAAAGTAAGGACACTGAAGTGCAAACATTGTCAAAGATGGACTTGTTTAGATAGGAGCCATACAATATAAAAGACAATATATGGTCAGCTATCCATAACCAGCATGATCAGCCATCTTGAGGTTGCCATGGTGACCAAAACCTCTCAAGCTTCACTCTCTGGGTTTGAACGTTGGCCACTGGCAACCTCTCAATGGCTACCCATGCTGTGATGGATAGCCAACTATACATTATCCTCTATGTTCTCAGTGTCACCCAATCTTCATGTAAAATTATGTATGGCTTCTTGCACAACAATGCTTGGAGTTCGCTGTCCTTCTAATTGTAGAAACTGCTACAAAAATACCGTTTTAGGCATACCCATTTTAGGTCCACTGTGGTCAGAGGTTCAAAGGGTGTTGCTGTCATGACAATGAGGGATGATGTTTAGGTCCGATGGCACAGTGATTTGCCTGACCTTGGGGTGAATTTTGATGCTGCCTTTAGGAAATGCAGGATGTTGGGGTTAGCCCCTGATGATGTCATTTCAATGTGGCCATGTGCTTCTCCTATAGCCTAACTCACCCTAATTAAGGATGGAAGGTCCCTGCTGCAGGCCTTGTAGGAATGGTTGTATGTCTGCATTGGATGAGCTCTCCAGTGTTAGAAATTATTCATTCACCTTTTCATGAAGACTGCAAAGTGACTCTTGTACTTTGAGGTTGCAGAGCTGCACCATGATAGCATCAAGGTATTGATTACATATTGGTGATATCCTGCCCATAGCAAACTCTCTTTTCAGGAGCCAGGCTGCCAGCTTAAGATTCTTTGGATTTGGGTGCCAGACTGGGCCTTGTTGGAGAATATCCAGGGCACAATTTTCAAACATTGCATCAAGTTCTTTATCATCCCTGATGTTTACCACAACTGTGCCAAACTCCTTTGACACAGCTGCACCAAATTTTAGTACATTGGGCACAGTTGAGACACTTTTTCATGATTTATGGCAGCTTGCACCAAATGTTATGTGCAAGCTCCGTAAAATAGGTCAGAATGGTGCAAAGTTAGACTGGGAGGAGCTGATCTGACTTGTGGCGTTTGGCACACCCGGCAGAAAATTGTGATCTGCTTAAAGGATTGCTGCAAGCAGCCTGCATCATATGTTCAGCACATGAGGACTTGTGGCATGTGCAAGTGTTTTTAAAATTGGGCCTCCTTTCTCAACAGTAGTCTCCATGGGTAGTCTAGTACCATAGCCACTACTGTGGTGAAACATGACCTCCACAGCCAATATTGGCTGATTAGGATAGCTCTTGCTCTTGATTGGCATATCCTCTTCAGTGCTTATAGCAGTAGTGGCAGAGGTGAGAATATGCATGCCACATCGAAGATTAATTCCAATCATAGTTCTTCTACCCCATGGATTGGTGGTCCCGGATTGAATCTGATTTGAGAGTAGAACATTAGGCACTGGGTGTTTTGCTAGTTACCATGCGGTTGAGTTGTGCTGGGCCCTAGCACCTGTTTATTGAGTGAAACATCAGTGGGTAGAGTTTCCACTTGGTTGGGTGGATCTGCAGATGGCTGAGCTAACCTGACATCATGTTGTGGCAAATGGGAAGGTCATGTCAGATGAATCTAATAGATTTCCTTTGACTGGGTGACCAAAGTAGTAGACCAGGGAGGAGCTGTGGAAATGGCCTACCTAGATTTTAGCAAGGCAATTGATACAGTCCCACAAAGATTAATACACAAGTTAGCCAGCCTTGGAGTGGGTCCCAAGGTGGTAGCCTGGATAAAAAAGTGGCTAGATAACAGGGCGCAAAAGGATAGTAGTAAGCAGGATCCACAGTGAAGAAAGGTGGGTTACTAGCAGGGTACACGCAGGGTTCAGTACTGGGACCAGTCCTTTTAATGTCTTTATAAGTGACATTGCAGAGGAACTGGAAGGAAAGTGTGTCTCTTTGCAGATGACACAAAGATCTGCAACAGGATTGATACACAAGATGAAGTGGGAAGGATGAGAAGGGACTTGGCAAGGCTGGAGGAATGGTCAAATGTATGGCAGCTCAGATTCAATGCAAAGAAGTTCAATTAATGCACCTGGGAAACAAAAACCCAGGGAAGAGTACACAATGGGGTGAGATACAGACAACAGTAAAAATGGAAAGGGACTGGGGTAATTATATCAGATGACCCAAAGGTGGGCAAGCAATGTGAGAAGGCAATAAGGAAGGCTGGGAGATACTGGGATGCATAGGAGAGGCATCAATAGTAGAAAACAGGAAGTTGTTATCCCTCTGTACAGACAGTTGGTGAGACCCCATCTGGAGTACTGTGTGCAGTTCTGGAGACCCCATCTCCAAAGACATAGACAGAGTCGAGGCTGTCCAGAGGAAGCAACCAAAATGGTGCAGGGTCTGCACCAGAAGACATCTGAAGAAAGTCTAAAGGAGCTTAATATGTATATCCTTGAGGAAAGAAGGAGAGTGGGGACATGATAGAAACTTTCAAGTACCTCAGGGAATCAACAAAGTCAAGAGGGTAGCATCTTTCAGAAAAGAGATGTGCAAGAACAAGGGCACAATTTGAAGATAGAGGAGGGACGGCTCAGAGGTAATATGAGAGTATTTTTTCATGGAGAGGGTTGTGGATGCAAGGAGCAGCCTCCCTGAGAAGTCATGGAGTCAAGAACAGTGGGAATTCAAGAATGCATGGGACAGACATAGGACAGACATAAGGCAGTCCTAGTAGGGGTAGGAGGAAGTAAGCTGTTGGTTAACTAGGATCTGCAGCTTATCTGTTAGATAGGAAAATGGGCAGACTAGGTGGGCCAAGTGGTCCTTATCAGCTGTCAAATTCTATGTTTCTATGTTTCTATGTATTGCTGAAATGTGCCTTTGAAATTGCTGTACACTGTTCATTACCTTGGCTGCTTCCTTCTGCAATGCTTTACTCTTAGTCCTACCTTGCTTTGGTATGTATGCAACTGTAACTGTGTTGTCAAATCTGATTAGTACATGTTTGTGTCTGATCATGTTGCTGAAGCTGAGTAGTGCTAGAACTACTGCTGTCATCTTCAAAATATTGATTGGAAGTTTGGATTCCATCAGGGACCATTTCCCCAGTGCAGACTGTTGACCTGTGGTCACCCCTCCACCCTGTAAGGCTGGCATTCATATCTCTGATGATATCATGCATGATGTCCAGTGCCAATCCTGTGGACAGATTAAATCTGTTCTTCTACCATTATACGACACAGCCTCTTGAGCTGGCATGGTCAAGGTTGTGTACAGGTCTTACTCAAGATGCATACCTAGTTGGATTGACATTATTAGAAGTTGTCACATTTTCCATTTGGCCATGTTGATACATGATGTCATAGGCCCGGAACCCTGGAAACCTGTTCTAAAGTCAGTTGTCTGGTCCATTGTAAGTTGCATACCTGTGCTACAGTGTTGTTTACCCTTTTTTGATGGTCCTACTGTTCTCGTCCTTGTATCTGTGAGTGTCCCTAGGTATTCTATTAATTGGCTGTGTGTGAGACTGCTCTTGCATTGATTTGTCACTCAGCAATGCTGTAGGCATTGGATCACCATTTGTGTCTCTCATGTAGCCTATTGAGGGACCTTGTCCTGATAATCCAGTCACCCAGGTATGGGATAACTTACAGTATATGCCCTGCTCTCTCATCTTAGCTGCTAGTACAGTGGAGATCTTTTTGAGCACTCTTGGGGCTGATGCGAGGCTGAATAGCAGGACCTGTTACTGGTAGTGTTTTCCCAGAATGTGAAATTGGAGATATTTGAAGGGATGGCCTTATTGGGATGCGGAAGTATGCATCCTTTAAGTCTATGGACATGACATAATTCCCTGGGCAAATCACTCTAAGTGTTGACCAGATGGTTTCCATTTTGAATGGCTTGTTTTGTACAAGTAATTTAAGATCTTTATATCTAAAACTGGCCATTTATCACCTGTTTTCTTGGGAACTGTAAAGAAGATGCAATAGATCCTTTCCCATTTCTTCTGGGGCACCTCTGCTATGGCCATGTTTCATACTAGGTCTTTCAGAATTTCATTGACTTGGCTTGGCTGTACTTTTGTGTAGTAGATGGGGTAGATGATTAACCTGCCCATTCTTCACATCTCTTATAATTCTATTGCATATCCTTTGATTATTATATCCAATACTCATTTGTTCTTAGTTGACTGTTTCCATTGGTGATAAAATTGAATTAGTCATGCTCTTATTGGCTGGTGATCCTGTTCTGGATGCTCGAGACTGTAGTCATTGTTTTGATTGGTGATTCTAGCTGGTATTATTGATTAATTTGTCTCTGCTGAAAGCTCACCAACCATTAAATCTATTGTTGTCAATGGGGAGGGGATAGGGGATGGAACCACTGTTCCTGTTCCTGTATTATGTCTGGCATCTGTCTCAAAAGTTTCCATAAGGGTGAAATTTATGTTTATATGGGAGGTACATAGACCCTGAGTTCTTCTCCTTGTCCTGAAATTTGCCATCCTCTTTGGCTTTGAAATATCTGTCAAGCCCCCTCCAAATAGTACAGAGCCTTTGAATGATAGCTTGCAGTATCACTTTTGACTTATCAGCATCCCAGAGTTTAAGCCATAGCTCTTCTTGTCCTTTTAGAAATAGCTTTAATCCTAGAATTGCTTTTAAAGAGTCCACTGCCATGTCCACTAAGTATTTAATTGGCTGCATATCCTGTTCCAAGGCATTGATTCTGGTGACTTAGGGTTCATATTCTTGTGGATATGCTGTATCCAGGCTAATTGTGCTCTTGTGGCATAAATTAGTGTGGTAGCTGCTCTCATGCTCATACCTGCCAGTTTGAAGCTCTTTTGAATAGTTTGTCTACATTTTGTCCAAAGGTTCTTTGAGACTAGTGGCACCCCTAGGGCAGGATGGTTTTCTTATTCAGGGCTGTGATTTGATGGTTGACTAAGGGAGATGTGCACCACAACTTTAGATTGTGTGCAGGAATTTAGTACATCTTTTCCCATGACCTGCATTCCAGTATATGTGCCAGTTCCAGACCCACCCATTCCTTTATCATAATGTCATCAATAGCTCTGCAAACTAGGGAAGGCATTGCTTTGCTTTGCTTTACTGAGGGGAGTATTGATGGTATCAATGTGAACTGTGGTGATGGGAGTCAGTTCATCAAACTCCACTGTTTTTATATTTTGTAACAATTTATGCACTTGATCTGGAAAGCAATTGGCAGTGAGTTCCTGAGGGCCTGCTCAAGCCCAGTTCACCATCAGATTCTTTGCCTGCCTCATCCACACTCTAATAGTGGGTCCACAGGGTTTGTGCCAGTTCAATGGCCCAGGTTGTGAGGAAATTCGGTGTCAGGGTTGAAAGCCCCCTTGTCCTCTCTGCCCATCCCCAGCAGCCGGAGTGCACATTAGGGTTGTCGGTGCTAACTCTCCCCATTCTCCTACACCTTTGCTTCTTTACATGTGATGGGGTGAGAATTAGGGCCGACAACCGTAACGTGCACCCTGGATGCCGGTTGGAGGTGGCAGGGGGCTAAGGGGCTTAACCTAACACCGAATTTCCTCGCTTTTGTTATGTGGAACAACCCTAACTAATGCATTAAATGGATTTTTTGCCTCTAATATATATATATATAGATATATACAGGTATATACACACACACATATATTACAGTGGCATGGTAGTGCCATTATAGTTAGGGTTGAGGTATTTTACATGTTAAACCCAAAATTTTGCACCTTAATAACTTTGCAACAATTTGATGGATTTGCCTGAAATTTGGAATACACGATCAAGACCCATATGCCTTGGGATCTGTCAAGTTTCGTGCCAGTCGCATATACAGCTGTGGAGTTATTAAACATGATCTGCATGCATGTTTACGCTTTCTGGAATTTTATGGTCCACGCACAGATCGCACTGTTTGTGCGACTGGTCCCAAGTCTTCAGGGAACATGTGTCTGGGGTCCCCAATGTGCCTTTTGAAGATTTTGTGAAAAATTATTAAACAGTTCAAAAGTTATTCAAAAAACAATTTCCCATTATAAGTCATTGGGAAAAGTTAACAAAAGTTGACGGTGTCATAATGCATTTTACATTCGCAAATGGCCCTCTTACTTCGCAGATCCAGCCATCTTGTTTTCAGTTAGCGATCAGAAAAATGCTTGGCATTTAAAATGGTGACTCTCTAGCAACCTAATTCTTTTGTATTCACCTAGTCTGACCCTGAGGATGCTAGCCATGTCTTTATTTTGGGGTGAAATTTTAAATTTCTGGAAAAGTACTTTCACAAAGTACTGTCACACTTATGATAATGTTGAATGAATTTTGAAGTTTCACAAACTTCGACAGTACTTTTCTAGGCTGTGGGAAAATGACAGCAATTCTTTGGCACCCTGCTGCAAAATAATGGTTTGGTGTTTTGGCCTGAAATTTTGGGGAATGCAGCCGACATCTCACAGATGTGCCTTTCAGTGTTTTGTTGAAAAATATTACATGATGGCAAAGTTACAGCACTCCAAATTTGATGCTTTTTCCTTAGGATAACATTACGTCATCCGATGCATTACAGGAATCCTTTGGCTCTGCTGCAAAATAACGGTTTGGTCTTTTGGGCTTATATTTGGAGGAATACAGGCAACATCCCACAGATGTGCGTTTTGTAGTTTTGTTGAAAAAATATTACAGGGGAGCCAAGGTATGCACTCGGCGTCTCTTTTTCCCATAGGATAATATTATGGAGTTCGCCGTGCCTTTCAGGACCGTATCTCGAAACGGTGCAGATATGGACTTTTCATCAGGAAAATGCTTAGCCCCCAATGAGGGCTAAGTACAAAACTAGCCAGGAAAGTCATAAATCATATGAGTTTTAAATTTTTTTTCTCGTCTTCGGTTCCTGAGATATAAGCAATTTAGTATTCCAACTCCTCATTTTCAGCTCCGAGAACCATTATTATGCAAACATTTTTGTACTCACTGTCTTTCTTTATGCAGCTTTTGGGAAAACCAGCCTGTGTGCTTACATTACTGTTACCGTTACCATTTTAGCTTGTAGTTCCATTCCGTTTCATTTACCATTCATGTCTATGCCACCATGTGCGTTACCCTTTGCATTGTCATTTGCACTTGCTTTTGCATTGTTTTAACATTTCTGTCTACACTACTGTTTCTCTTTCTGTTTTGCTTTGTGTCACCATGCATTACTATTTGCATTTGCAGGCACAATGTTACTATGTGACAAGACATCATGTGGTGGGCGCTCCCGCCGCTGCATTATGTGGTGGGGTGTGAGACGGCCCAGAGAGCTCTACTGCATTACATTCACTGTTCTCGTTATCATTCTCAAAAGAAGGAAATTAGAGGCAAAAATTCAGTATAATGCATTAGTTAGGGTTGTTCCACACTGACAAAAGTGAGAAAGTCATAGTGCAGTCTTCCTTGATGCCCCTTGCTCCACACCTCACTGACATCGGAAGCATTACAGTTGTCAGCCATAACTCTCACCCCATAACATGTGTAAAGAAGCAGAGGTGTAGGAGAATGGGGTGGAGTTAGGACCAACAACCTAATCGCACCCGATGCCCATTGGGATGTGGGCAGGGGGCCAAGGGGCTTTCAACCCTAACACCAGATTTCCTCACTTTTGTTGGTATGAAACAACCCTAACTAATGCATTAAACAGAGTTTTTTGCCTCTAATATATATATATACTGTATATATTCAGAGCAATCTCAGACTACCAGATGAAGGGGTTTACCTTAAAATGTAGGAGAGTAATTTGCTTTATATTGTGGAAACTACCAGACAAAAAAAAAATGTACTGAGTAACTTAGTATTGGTGAGTGTGCCAGTTATTCCAATTTGCCATTTGTTTCTATCATGGTGGCTATAAATTGTAGTTGTGCTTTAATAACCTGTTGGTTTTGAAGGATAATAGATGCTGTGTCTTCCAGATGTGCTGCTGGTTGAGAGCTCAGTAGTGGGGGTGCCAGTAGTTCAGGTAGTAGTAGTAGATTCTTCTCATGACCTGCTGTCTGAGCATAGTTGCTCCATGGTGTCAAATGGTTGTTCAGCACATGTAGGGACAGAAATGACTGAATTGATCTCATTAGGTTTACACAGCAGGTTCTGCAGTCCTGCCCTGCTCACCATGGCCTGTATGGTATCATAATGGGAGAGGGAGGTGTGGGGTGAGCATAGTGTCTCACTGTGAGTTAGCATATCAAAGTATATGTAAGCAAACCATGTGTCAATCATTTTGCCCATTTTGTTACTCGTGTCACAGTGACTCTCGGACTGTGCAAACCATTCTTAGTGGGTGAGAGCACTCTATCAGACCCAGCAGACCCTGTAACATGGCAGCTGAATGTTTGTATATGGATCTTCTGCCTAGCCATGTGGTGTAGCCCCATATCTAAAAGAAAAGCCTCACCAAAATGGCTGCCAGAAGTGATGCTGGGAGGATCATTCCTGGTGGCCAACAACTGAAATCTGCTCTTAGTGTGAGAGAGCACACTGCAGGATAGAAGTTGATGTATGTCGATAGATTTATTTTGAGGGTATTAAAGTGTGGCTCTAGAAGGTATGATGGAGCATTCTAAACCATTGTAGGATCGGTACCATTACCAACATGGCACCGACCGCATTGCACATGCTTGACTAACCAGATCTCTGATGTGCATGCATCAGACATCTGAAGGTCACATGCAGCATAGCAGGAGGGAGAGGGAGGGCTAAATGGAGCTCCATAAAGACAGGAAATTAAGGTATTAGCATGGTGCAGCCACCTTGTTAGAGTGTAAGCTGATTCTGTGTGATGCACTGATCTTCTCCCAATAACACTGGAATTTGCAGAAATGGAGTATGTTAAGGTTGCCCCTGGAACTGCTAGCAGGGGTTTCAGAGTGCCAAATAAGGGACATGCCTAAAAGTGAATGGCTCATGATCCTGCTCTGTGGTGGAATGTAGGAGTGGGTTGTGATAGTGGCTACTCATGAAACTGCTAGGAGGTGTTCCAGGTCATCACAGATGCTGTGAAAGGAGTGAAAATCCTGCTAGTAGAGGGGCTTTCTACTATTCAGTTTAACAGCAAGGAACCACACTGGGCTGAACTGCTCACTACAAAAATAATTTACACAAAAATGTGGGCACTTACCCCTCATATTGAAAAATACCTATAGGAGGTGATTTAAAATACAAATGCACTTATTTAATGCCATCTAAAACATACATAATGCCTGAGGCTTTTCAAATTTGAATCCTTCATCAAATGCCTTTGATGAAGGATTCAGATTCTGCTATGTATCAGGAGTTATGTATGTTTTTAGACAGCATTAAATAAATGCATTTGTACTTTAAATCACCATACTGGTACTTTTTAATATGAGAGGGTAAGTGCCTGATTTTTGTGTGTTTTCTACTATGTTTTGTAGTGCAGCATGTTGCATGACCACTGAGAGAGGGGTCACTACATGTACCACCATGCTTGGCAGGCATCTGCATGCACTAGAATGAATCTGGGTGGTAAATTTAAATATCATATTTTATCAAAAGAAGCTGTGGCTTCTATTTGATTTTTTTTTTATTTTGACCTGCGGCTTGTATTCAAGGGCAGCTTAAAGTGCAAAATCATATTTTAAGTGTGAAAAGAAAATATTACACATCCTGAATATGAACAAATATATTGTTACTGGTCTACTTTATAGCAAAATAAGCACAACAAACATGATCTAATATCAAAATTTAAAACAAAATATAAAAATCATATTTACAGAGATAAAATCATAGAGTCCCACCTACAGAGCTTTATCTGACGTGACTTCAACCTGATTAGAAGCCACTGTTTCTATTTCAGGGTGGCTTTTATTAAAAGTATTCATTATGATCTGCAGCTTGTATTTGAGGATGGATTCTATTCAGTGAAATACAGTATGCAGTCATCTCATGAAAGATCATAAAGCAATGTCCACATAGTAGAAAGCTCTCTAATACCTGCATTACTGATGCATAAATGTGATGCCAGCCCTGTTAGAGACAGTGGCCAGCTCCCCATAAAAACTCATGATAGGTAGAGATACTAAAGGAAAACCTTTGTGATAGGAATATTCTTATCTATGGTTAGTCACAATTCTAAGACAAAAGGCATTCCTGTTAGAGGTGGAAGTTTGGGTGAAAACATGATATTCTGCAAGCAGGAGCAGTGATCCTGAGCTGAAGCTTAGTCAGATGCACATTTGAAACTGAATCAGTCTGATCAAGCCTCTATACTAGTGGATTGGGTTTTATCTTTGAAGTCACATGTGCATCTATCTGAATTAGAACATATAGTGTATAGTTATAAACCTGATATGTTGGCTGTATCAGAAACGTGGTTATAGTATGCAATACCAGATAATTCTTGTGCTATTACTGGGTATAATTTTTCTTAGAGCTGGCAGGAGGAAAAGAAGAAAGGAGGCGGAGTAGCTGTTTACTCTAGGAATACTTTTCAGACAGTTGTTTTAAATCCACTAGTGATGGGTCAACTGAAACTGATTGGTTGCTACTTAGGGTATTGTTAGGTGGTGTGAAGCATCTCTTTGTTGGATCCTTATACAATCCACCAAATTGTGGCCAAAATGGGTTAAACAATATCTTGACATAAATGCTCCCTATATTCAGCAGCATTATCTGTTAGTGGGGACATAAATCTAAATTGGTCTGTGAAGTCTGAATTGGGACTTGAGTCTTTGTTATCTGCCTTTGATCTATCTCAGAGCATTATTGAGCCAACTTGACTAAATTTTCAGACATTAAATCTTTCTGTTCTGGATTGGGTCATTACAAATAAAAGAGTTGTCTATCTGCCTTGGGTGTTTTACCTGATGCGGTTAGCGACCATATGGCTATATTTGCAGTACTTAGTTTTGCCATAAAGGTTCCTCCTCATTTAGTTCAAGTTCGTTCATTTAGAAATGTGAATGTTGATATTTTGTATGGTCATTTATCACAGATTGACTAGTCCTATCATGATTGTATTCCTGATATAGGTTCTGCAGTGGATTTTTCTGTAATCAGCTTCTTCCCATTCAGGATTTCCTGTTCCCCTTATGTAAGATGAGACTTAGAGGGCCTCCAACTTTTGGTTTACCCTACCATCAAAGCCTTGATTAGAAGTGTAATAAAATAGGAATCCACAATACAACTCCTTAATCATTATCTATGTATTAGAAATAGGGTTTCTGATTTAGTGCTAAAACCAAAAGGATTTTTTTAGAAATAAATTTCAGACCAATTGGGCACATTCCAAAAATTTTTGAAACTATAAATGCTTTGCTTTCCCTCAAATCAGCATCTAATGTCCAGAATTTGTTGGTAAATAATGCTGATGTTGCCAATCCTGATAAAATTGCTAATCTTTTGAATCAGAAATGTTCTGACTTATCTAATCAACAGATGGGTGTTGAAGACTTACAGACTGTTTCCAGCACATCTGCTAGATCATGTTTTATGTTTAAGAAAGTTACTGAGGTAAACATACTTAGGTTGTTAAATAGCCTTCCAATAAATATAGTAATTGTGGGGGTGGGCTGGGTGGTAGATTTCTGAGGCTTGAAATTCCATTTATAGTCAAACCCTTGTGTTGTCTTTTAATTTCTTCTGGAATTTTGCCAGTTTCCATCTGATTGGAAGCTGGCAAGAGTTGTGTCAATTACAAAAAGCACAAGCAGTATTGCTTGAGGACTTAAGACCAATTTGATTCTTAATCCTCCTAGCAAGATGTTAGAAAGTAGTAGCTAATCAAATTAATAACTATCTTGCTAATAATAGTTTACTTTCACCATGTCAGCATAGTTTTCACAAGAACCATGGAACAGGAATTGCTTTTGTTGGGTTCACAAACTCCGCCTCTAAGAGGCTTTGAAAAAGGCCTCATGACCCGCAGTATTTGTGAACCTGACCAAGGCATTTGACTTAATAGAGATGATTAAAATTAAAAGCTGTGGTTTCTCAGATGTAGCTATTTCTTGGATAAGAGACTATTTAACAAATCATTCACAATTTGTCAGCATTGGTCCCTGTGTATCTGACATATCACCAAATAATTGTGGAGTTCCTCAGGGTCCATTTGTGCCCTTTATTATTTTCTATTTTGTAAATGAACTTCCTTCTGTTTGTAAGACATGTGAAACTATTCTTTATGCAGGTGACCTGATCATTTTTTTCTCAAGGTGGTTCTTCTGCAGAATTGTCAGCTGCCCTGAGTCATGATTTTAATAATATCTGTTTGTGGTTTTGAAGAACTCGATGGTTTTAAATTCAAAAGGCAAAATCTATGATTTTTGTACCAAAGTAATCTTAGAGATAAACCATTTTATGTTTGACGGATCTACATGGTTTGGCTAGTGAACTGTTGACTATTGAACAGGTATACCTCTTTAAGTATCTCAGTGTCCTGATGGACCCTGGGTTGACTTTCCTCATCTCAGGTTCTTACAGTTACTCATACCATAAATCAAAAGTTGGGTCTTTTGTATAAATTTTAAAAATAATTTTCATCTGAAGTAAGGAAGTCTATTGATTATGTCTCCTATATCTATTTGAATCTTGGGAATAAGGAATTGCAATCTTTGAAAGCTGCCTATAACAACATTTACCATTTTTTCCTATTGGTACCTATTCAAACTCATCACTGTGCTTTGTATTCCCACTGGCTGGCTGGCTTCCGTGGCCAGAATAGAACATTTTTTTGCTGTATAATTTTCAAAAGTGTTTCTCTTAGATCTCAATTCCCACTCTACAGTTCAGTTAAATTGCAAAATGTTTCTTCTAGTTTACGTAGTTCTGATGGTATATTATTGGATACTGCATTGCCCAAATTAAAAATTGCATCCCGTGCTTTTTCTATTGCTGGCCCAATGTACTGAAATGCACTTCCTTTAAATATACAGCAGGCATCATCTAGACTTACTTTTAAAGAAACATTTAAATAATTTTTACTACTGAAATGTTCATGCAATTGTCTTTTGTAAGTTATTGTTAATTGTGTAATGTACTGTATTTAATTTTGTAATTAAGTGTTTAATATTGTTGTGTCTTTCCTGTGTTAAGGGTCGAGATGATGAAAAGGGCCCATGGCCCAGTGTCCTTACCCGTTAACAAATGAATAAATAAATAAAATAAATCTGTAGTTTATTAGGTGGAACACAAAATCCTACCTATAAAGGAACTTATTGTGCCTCAGAGATTAAATCCCACAATAGTATTTCTGGGCCTAATTAACAATGGTTTCCTTGGGTGTACTCGGATCTCAGCAGCCCTTGTGATCACAGTCCCATTAACATGACTCTCAGTTTCTTTTCTACCATGACCAAGTCAAGTCTGTTCCACCACTGCCACTTGAAGAATATGAACTTGGTGGAACTGGCATGATTATGCAATAATCGGATCCCTTCCTCCTCTAAATCCCTTTATCCTCTTGTTCTTCTCTTTATGTTTTCTACATGCATGGATAAAACATGCATGACAGATGATGACATGATGCAGTCACAGTCAGATACTATCACTAATGACTAACAATAGCAGTCAATCAACCTAATGATTTTTCAGATAGATCACAACAGTGCCTTTGTCCAATGAGAGTGTCCTGTTCAGGATCACGTGAAGCACTCTTATAACCATAAGAGTGTTTCATGTGCAGCCTGATAGCCATACTGTACTTGCACCACTACCAAGTGCGATCTAATCCTCATTTTGAAATAAAGCTCCAGGGTTGCCATGGAAATGACAATGAAACTGATGTCCTAATTAGCATACAAACTAAAAGCAATCATCAGATCAGTAACTGACAGCAACTTCCTGGTACAGCCACCAGCTCACCAGCCACCATCAAAACAAAGGTGACTAGACGACTCTGCATAAGAAGTTTAAAAACATTTTTTACATTACCTTTATTGTGCATCATATTCAGGCAAAATGGAGTTCAAAAGCTTTGTACATCCTTGAATTCCTGACATGCTCACAGCAATCTTTAAGACAGTGCTTGTCACTGTCAGTTCACTACTATACAAATGCATGAAGACCGGCGACACTGTGGCTACAGTAGTGCATGCTACTTGGAATCTATCCAAACATGTGGGATGCGATTTCATCACCACGGTAGCCCACAGACCCCTGCTCCCACTAGCTCTCACAAAAGGAAAAAAATTACAGGTAAAATAAACTGAAACTAAAACAAAACTGATTAGGAAAGAATCTTCAAAAGCACATGGGTGATCTATAATAAGTTTATTGGTCACGCGGAGGGCTTCTTATGAATATGAGTGTCACCTCTTGCATTCTTAGGATGCCAGAACTGCTCACCTTCAGTTCATAAAATCACATAGAATCATCGAATTCTGATGGCAGACAAAGACCCTTTTGGCTCATTTAATCTGGCATCCCCTATTTATTTATTTATTTGCTTTTGATGACCAGGTAAATACATTAGGCAATAATCCTTCATATTTTCAGGCATAACCCAGGAGAGTACATATTACAATATTCCAAACAGACATAGGTAGCATACAATCAGTACAAAGAGAGCATTCGACAGGTATCCATGCAGGGATAAATGTAAATTATATGTTCAAGCAAAAACATCCATGTAGGGATGAATGCAGGGATGAGAAGGCAAATCTGGGCAAGCCTGATAAATGAGAAGGAGTAGTCAGGGCAAAGAAGATCAAGAGCAGGAGATCAAGTGATGTTAGCTACTGTCATGTATTAAATGCATAGAGGTGATGAAAAAGTGCAGTTTTAAAGGAGGAGTGAAATAAGGAGCACTTTGGGTGGGAGGCAGGAATGTCAGAATTTGGGAGTGAATTGAGAGAAAGCTTGTTCCCCATTTTGGTGGAGCAGTATGGATCTGAAAGTAGCTGAGTGTCTGAGGACCTCAGGGTGCGGGATGTTGCACAGGGAAAGCATGGCCCCTAGAGAGTCAGCATGTGGATGTCTAGTCAAGAAGTCAATGAAATAACTCAGAGAGTGGGAGCAATGGAAACTAGGTGATAGCCAGTGCAGGGCAGAGTAAAACAAACAGTGGGGTGTAAGGTGAGGAGCTGATAGAGTGAATCTGCTAATGTTGTTCTAAGCAGTGTCCACTTATGAAGAACACCAGCATTGGCCTGGGAAAGGAGAGGGGAGACATAGTAGACTGGGAGCAGGACCCCCATAGCTACAGAGATCCTAGCTGTGGGGTTAAGGAGTGACGCATACAATATGTGGCAGCAATCTTGATGTTAACAGATTTGAAAACCTAATTTATATGAGAGGAGAAGTCACGTACAGGATCAAGCTTCATCCCCAGGTATTTAAAGGAATCAGTGGTGGAGACCATTGACCCATTAGGGCAAAGCATGCAAAACTTGTGGGACATGGCATGGACTTTCCTAGAGGAGAGAGTTGGAAGACAACCAGGATTGGAGTTGTAGGAATGCAGATGACAGATTATCATTAATATCATCGATGGAGCTAGGGGCAGTGTAGAGGACCAGGTCATCTGCATACTTAATGGGCGACAGTGGAGGATGGACGTTGGGATCTCATTCACAAATATGGAGAAGAGCAAGGGCAGGGGGGAAAGGCAACTTGACAAGGGAAGAGTGAGGCAAAGGCAAAGAAGCAAACAGCAGAGTGAAAATGGAAGCCCAGAATGGCAGCAGTAGGCGTTGTTAGCAAATATAGAGCACAGCAAGCGCGAAGGAGATAAGAATGAGGGTTGATGTAGAGACAGAGACCAGCAGACAGAAATGACAGCCAAGATTACACAGGTTAATCAATGTTTCACAACTGGTAGTGTTCACTTATAGATAGATACACAGCAGTACAACTGTACAAATTATTGTCTCATCATTCAAGTCAGAATTGGCTACAGTTTACATTTGCTAACAACAAATATAAAATCCTGCATGCATTCGTGAAAGCCCTATCAAATGCCTGGAGAAAGTGCTGCATGCCAGATGGGACAAAATACAGCTGTGCCAATCAACAGGTAAATGGATATTAGCAGTAAACCGAAGAGAACAAAAAAAAAAATCCCTGGTCTTATAGGTGGGCTGCCAGCTTCTAAATCTTGACATGAGCTGCAGGTCACATCCAGTGATAAATATGAGCAAGTGGCAGGCAAAAGAAATATCTCACGCCACAGTCCCTTCAAAGAAAGTGCACTGCTGAATCTTACTTGAGCTCAGAAATAAATTCAGAAACAGCCTGGTACTGCCGAATCAAGTGCCGACTCCTGTATAAATTAAGTAAAAACAGCCTCAAGGATTTAAAATGTTAAGCTCCATGTACAGTTAAATCAGCACAACAGATCCCAATTAACTATTTAAAATAGTTAAAATTTCATTTGCGCTCTTCTGTTCGGTTGAATTAGCCCCTAGGATCCGATAAGATGTATATTACAAGTTTAGTAAACTCAGTCCAGAGGATCCCGATCCGATCACGCTGCTCTGGCAAGCACACAGCTCCTGTGGAGGCACTCCACTGAGCTTAAAAATAAATACAGCCCAAGCACAAAGAAAGGAACAGTGCCCTGAACTTTACATGAGACAGCCCCACAGGATCCCTAGACAGAAATTACAGATAAATGTAAAAGCGTAACAGTCAGGTGAGAAAACTAACACTGAGCACAGTATGAGACCATTAAAATGGTGATCAGAAAAGGCACCAAGTTTGAATTGGTCTAGATACTGGGTGTTTCAGTATCTCCTTTGTTCCAGTACCTTGAATGCTGTGGGCAGTCCCCTAGCAGCTCCATGGGCAGAACGCCCTGGGGGTAGATTGATAAGCTTGATGTGGTGGGTGGTCCCCTAGCACCTCCTTGGGCAGAATGCCCTTCCTGTCCTGAGATCTCCCACTCCACACACTGGTTCATCCCTTTTGTCTGTCCCACGAACTCTTGATTCCCTCCCACCATTTTGGCCTCACCACTTCCTGTAGCAGACTGTTCAAGGCTCCAACACCCTGTCAGTGAAGTAACACTCACTCACATTGCCCCAAATCATCCTCCCTTTAATCTTAGATTATGACCCCTAGTTCTAGCATCTACTTTTCTTGTGAATAAGCTCACCCCTACCTTAGTAATCCCTTCACATAACCTTAAATGTTTCCGTCATGTCACTCCCTCTTCCTTCTAGTCTCCAGTGGGTACAGATCCACTCCCTCAACCTCTTTTCATAAGGCTTCACAAGCAGCCATACACCATCTTGGTGGCCTTCTCTGCACCCTTTCAATCCCATCTATGTCCTTGCATAGGTGAGGCCTCGGAACTGGACCCGTATTCCAGGTGAAGCCTTACCATGGATTTGTAAAGGGATATCAGCACTTCCCTCATTCTGCTTGTTATAACTCTCCCTATGCATACCAGCATTCAAATTGCTTTGCCCACTGCCTTGCTGCATTATAATCCTCAGATCCTTTTCCTGCTCAGTTTCCATAATTTCATCCCCACCCAGTGTGTAAATGGCCTGTGGGTTATTTGCTTATGTGCATGACTGTGCATTTTGTGCATTGAATTTCAGCTGCCACGTTTTTCGCCACCCCTCTAGACATCTTAGATCTTCCCTCATAGCCTCCACCCCCAGTGTAGTGTCCACCCTATTGCAGATCTTTGTATAATCTGCAAAAGCAGACATTCCCCTGCAGACCCTCTGCTATGTCGCTGATATAGATATTAAATAAGATGGGCCCAGCACTGACTCCTGGGGCACCCCATTCATCAACCCTTCCTCCGTGGAATGGACACCATTTACCACCACCATTTGACTTCTGTCCTTCAGCCAGTTCTCCACCCACCTTGATATTTTCTATCCCACCCCAAACTCTTCAGTTTATTTTCCAGCCTTCAGTGGGAACAGTTTTGAAGGCCTTCCTGAAGTCCAGAAAGGTCACATTCACTGCCCCTCCATGATCGACAACCCTATTCACCCAATTAAAAACTCGACCAGGTTCATCTGGCATGACCTCCCTTTGTGAAGCCATACTGTTGGATGTCCTGTAGCCATCTCTTTACCATGTAGCTGATGAACCTTTCTTTTAACTGTGCCTCTATCACCTTACTCACCACTGAGGTGAGGCTGACCAGTCATTAATTACCTGACTCTGCCCTGCTGCCAATCTTGTTGAGTTGCACCACATCTGCCCTCTTCCAGTCATTGAGGCAACCACCCTGTATCCAGGGACAAGTTAAATAACCTCCACATATGTCACCAGCTTTTCCTTTGGTTCTCCAGAGTACCATAGAATGCAAGGCATCTGGGCCCATTGCCTTGTCCACTTTCAGCCTACCAAATTCCTCTCTTACTGTGTCCTCACTGAACAGGCTGGGAGTCATCCTTATGTCATCCCTTCCCATCTCCCTAACACCAGTCCCTTCCTTCCGCTCACCATGGTGACCATGCAGAGTACCTTTTAGTACCTCTGCCTTGTTGAAGTCCCCTCCATTTGTACTCCCCACCCTTCACCCTCACTATTCCCTGCCTCACCTTTCTCTTTTCTCCTATATAACAAAAAAAGTTTCTATCTCCCTTTTGATCTGCCTAGCAATTCTCTCCTCCATTTCTACTTTTGCCTTCCTAAACTTCTGCCTGCCACCATCAGCTTCTCCTGTAAGTCTCCCTGTCCTCTTCCACTGTGCCCTCTTACATGCTCTGAACTCACTTTTCTTCCCCAGTTGCCTCTCTCAACTTCCTGGAGAACCAGAGCAGCCTCCTTCTTTTTGTTCTTCCTTACCTTCCTTATACAGATTTCCATGCTTTTAGTACCCCTCCTTAACTGAATTCCATAATTCCTCCACTTCCCTATTTTCTCCTTCCCTCCATTTCATTCCTGAATATCTTCCTTATTTTGGCAAAATCCACATGCCTGAAGTCCAGAGCCTTTGTAATGGTCCGACTTCCTTCCTTCCCCATCCTTACCCTGGAAGCTCACTGTATTGTGGTCGCTAGCACCTAGTTTGTCCCCTACTCCAACACCTTCCACAGTATCCCCATTGGTGAGGACCACATCCAGTATGCTGCCACCCAAGTGGACTTCCTAACAAGCTGTTGCAGAAAAGCTCCCTGGATGGACTTGAGGATCTCTCTGCTCCAGGCTGATTTAGCTGATAGGCTATCTGAGTCATCACAGTCACAATAAGAGCGGGCACTCAGCTGGTGGTGATAATAACACTGTGAGTATGTAACTTCAAAAAGTAGGTGCAGCACACACCCTTGCAGTAAGGAGTCAAACAAAGATCTAGTTCAAATGAACATAGTTTTATTCCAGCATAATATAAGGTAGAGGTACAAGCAATCTTATGTTTCACCCTTGCCTCAGGGGCTTCCTCAGAGATTTAATTACTTCACTGACAAACTTCTTTTTATATGTGCAAGGACAAATCAACTGCAACTTCATAGCAACACATCACCATGTGATTAATTAAAGAATAAAGTGTCATACAGTTCATCTCGTGAACAAAACAATACAAACACATAGAAAATAATAGTAATGTTTAGTTTTTTAAATCTTGTCTTGTTTCCTTGATTCCTGGATCTGTAGATTTGGTCAGCCACCTAATGTCTTAAATAAATAAGAAGTTAACAATTATATACAGGTAGTAAGCTGGTATAGAGAAAGAGACTTATTTATATTTACATTTGTACAGACATGTGTCGAACATCATACACTGCCAGGCAATAAGCTGGTATGGAACAACAGACTTGTTTATATTTACATTTTATAGGCACGTTTTAAACATCATACACTGCAAGGAATGCATTATCTTTTGTATATTATTATTAATGCCCCTGGTTCCATAATATATGATGATGCTACCTTGTTTAAAAGTTTACCATGCAACAATTCTTTTTCTAATTTGCTGGTGGGGGGTTGATAGGAGTGAAGGAGAAAGGACAGAAAAACAGCAGCTTATTTTCTTTTTATAAGAAATGATTTTATCTCAAATTTTCCATTAAGTCCTGGGTTGTCTTAAAGCTCCTAGATCATATATCCATTTCTGTTCTTTCTGGTTCAAAATGTTATTCAAATGACCTCCACTTATATCTTTGTTCACAGCTTTGACTCCCACCACTGTCACTTGGTGTTCATCTCTATTGGACTGTAAATTAATGTGGTTGGCTATTGCATACTCAGCATTGTTCTTTTTAATAGCTGTAATATGTTCACTTAAATGATGTTTTAATTTTCTTTGGTTTGACCAACATAATATTTACCACAGGTACACTTGAGAATGTAAACAAGCCCTCAATGTTACAGTTTATCTTGCCAATTACTCTTGTTTCTCTCCCAGTTTTGAGGTTAGAGAAGGTTGGACATTTTTCCATGCAGTATCTACAATGGCCACATGGTTTAGATATCCACTTGACACTGGTGTATTGTTTACCTGTGTATTTTGGCTGATAACTCCTGATGAGTATATCTTTAATATTCTTACCCCATCTGTAAGACATTCAGTGGAATACTAAGTGGCCCTGATAGTTCTGGTGTTCCTCTAAGTATAGACAAATCTTTTAACAATATCTATGAGTGTTTTCTCCCCACCCCATAGGTAGTAACAAATGTTAGTCTGTAATCCTCTTTCTTTTTCTTATTTTGTGGAGTGAGTAAAGCTTCCTAGTGACAGTGTTTATGTCTGATTGTGATTTTATGAGGTCCCTTTCTCCATATCCCTTCCCAGCAACCTTTTAGTGGGTTCTTCAGCTCTTATGTTATACAACCCTTCATTGACACCATTTCTCTTAATCCTGATGTACTGCCTTTGGGAAGATTTTGAATGACATGAGAGGGGTGACAGCTTGTTGTATGTAACAGGCTGTTGCAATCTGTGGGTTTTCTGTAAAGATCAGTGATAAATTTACTATCCTGTAATTTCATAATGACAAGATCAAGAAAATGAATTTATTTTGTTTGTACATTTAACTTAAATTTAAGAGTTTCATTAGTTGACTTCAAGTATTTAACAAACTCACAAAGCCCTTCCTCAGGTCTGCTTCAAAATAAAAACTAGATCATCAATAAATCATATATATATATATATATATATATATATATATATATATCTTATCATAAAATGAATTCTTTTCTGCATCATACAACACAATTTGTACCGCTGTCCCATATACAAGTTCGTTAAGCTTGGTGCCAGAGTAGCACCATAGCTGTCCCACTCTCCTGTTTATAGTTCCTCCTTCAAATATGAACACATTATTTTCTAACACCAAATCTGTTAGTCCAATTAAAACATTTATTTTTTCTTGTGAGATCTCAGTCTGTGTAACCAAATAGTGTTCAATGGCAGAGGCCACCCACATGGGGAATGTAAGTATACAAGGATTCTACATCCATTGTTACTAATAAAACTCTTCCTCTATCTGTAAATCATTTAATATATTAAGAAGGCGACCCTTGTCTCTCAAATGACTCCATAACTTTGGTACAATAGGACTTATGTAGCTGTCTATGTAACATGATAGTGATTTTGTCACCAACCCAATGCCTGATATAATGGGGTGACCCAGAGGTTTTGTGATGATTTTATGTATTTTAGGTAAGGTGTATAATGTAGATTTTAGGGTGTACTACAGAAAGGTAGTGTAATTCATTAGTATCTATGGTTCCAATACAGAATGCTTCTAGTAGTACCAATTCTACCTTTTTCTGTATCTGGGCTGTGGGGTCAAGGTCAGAGTGCTGTAAAAATTTTTGTCACTAAGTTGTCTCTGAATTTCTGCAGTGTACTCAGTTCTATTCTGTACCACAACACTACCTTTATCAGCAGGTTTAATTACTATGTCAGTGTCTCGTGACAAAATTGTAAAGCTTCCTTTCCTTGCTTGTCAGGTTACAAAGGGCATAGATACATCATTATTAAATACCTTTTTAAATCCCTCGTGCAGCAACCTAGAAGGTTTCCACACGTGGTTGTAATGGAGGGCAGAAGGTAGAGTACAATTTAAATATGGGATTGGACATTTCGGACATGAGATATTTCATTAACAGAGGAGTCACTACTGTCCCCAGTCATGCTACTATTCAATGTTACATACCCTTATTAGCATAAAACATTTTCAAGTTAACATTTCTGGTGAATTTATTAATGTCCACAAAAGCACCAAACTCATTCAGTTTATGAGAGGGACAAAAGACAGCCCCTTGGTCAGTACCTGTATTTCAGTCTCCGTAAGTTGCCGTTTTGAAAGGTTTACAACTGTTGATATCAGTTTGTAGTTGTTCCTCTTCCGAGCTCTTCCTCTGGCTGCGCGAATCCTCCTCTTGCTCCTCTTGTCCCTCTGTTCATCCCTCTTTTCCTTGTCTTTGTCCCCAATGATCCTCTAAATCCACTGGGAGTTGAAAGCGGTCTGTTATGGGCTCCTCCTGTGGATCCCCCGAAGAGTATGTCCTAAAAAGGCTTCCGTGAAGTTTCAATTTCCACTTCTGCATCTTCCGGTTCAGATGCACTTTCTCTCATGCTGTACTCTGTGTCCTTTCTGACCACTTCAAAATAGAACGTGTTGCTATGTTCTCCACTGTAGAATCTAAAACAGGTGTTGTTGCAGTTGCTAAATCACTTATTATACAATGGCAAGGAAAATTCCTCTTCCTTGATTGGTCAGTGTGTGCCTGGGACTGTGATGTTATTGAACAATAGCATCACTGTATGAGGTCCAGGTACACAGGTCACCAGAACGCTACAAGAAATCCCTCTCGCCACACAAGCCACTGCAAAGCTTTCTACTGCATTGCCATGCAGAAACCCCAAAAAGATAGTGAACACTGAATTGATCACTACAGCCCCCCACACAGTAATTTTAACTCTCGCCACTAGGGTAATACAAATTTAATTGTGTCCTGCTGTCCCTGGACAAAGGAAAAAATGCAACTTTGTAACTTCTGACAGTTTTTTTTCTGTTGTCGGTCAACATCGCGACTGACAGCATGTGCACAGCTTATTGCAACGCTGTACCATCGCTGACTAATATTAAATTATTTGTTTAGTCTTCCAGGCTGCCAAGATTTACCAGATGTAACCCAGCAGATAACTTTTCTCCACAATCACTCCAGCTTCCGACTGTACTTTCCTCTGCTCCAACTCCTGTAGTCTGACTCTGGATTGCAAAGGTACTCAGCTTGTAAGAGCCACCACGATCTGAAATACAAAAGTGTGAGGGCAACAAAAGAAGTTTGTGTGTGGTGGTGGGGTGGTCACAGACACAGAAATACAGAGAAAAACACTGACCTAAAATAGAACAAATACAAACTGTGAAAGCGGCGCCAGCTGGACATCTTATAAAGTAGCCAGAGACTTTTTTCAAAACTAGGTTATACTTGCCCTAACCAAAAATAAAAATAATAATAAAAAGTATTTCAAACATTTTTCCTTTTTTCTTTAAACAAATGAGCCATTATTATAATAGCAATAAGGCACTCCAGTGTATGTGTTATTGTGTGATAACATCCCTCCTGGGGTGGTGGAAGCACGCGGCTTTGCCTTGTTGCTAGCCCACCCCAGGAGTGATGTTACTCAACACACACCCTGTCATGCCTTATTATTTAATCATGCCCTCAGGAATGGTGTCATTGTTCCCTGCTGCTTGAATAACATTTCTTTTCTTCCAGTTGAAGACTCTATTTAGTCTATGATCATTATAGTCCTCGTAAATTTTTTTGCTTCTGAGTTTTAATTTTTACATCATAGAATTTCAGATATTCTTGGGAATTTGTTTTGGCACCTTAAAAATCAGGATTAGATTTATACTCCGCTATTTCATTTTCCTGTTTACTCAGCTCCCCTGCAACCTCTTGTATTGTCTCCAGGCCATCTTCAATTATCAATTCAGTAAGTTTAATTGATGCCTCACTCATGATTGCTTCCCATTGTTTAATGAAGTTAACCTTTTCTGTGCCAAAAGTAAGGTGTTTTAATATTCTTTTCCCCTTGGTATTCTCTTAACAGTTAAATATATGCTCATAGTTTTCTCTTGCCAGTAAAGTCTATGAGCATGGGTAGCATGCGCTCTGACAAAAACATTTCTCATTGAATCACTGGGCATACCTGTGGTTGCTGTTTGGGCTGTCACATCCATAATAATCCCTATACTGCAATCAATTAGAAGTGGATTTCATCACTATAGTCCCGGAAAATAGAACCATACATGCTATCTCTATTACAGCTTCTTATCTGCTTTTCCTCATTTGGATTGGGTGAACTCATGATGATTAATTGCTGGCAAGACAACTCCTACTTTTTGTGCAAGTTTTCAGTGATCAAACCTGTGCCTCCATTCGAGTTTTCAATCAATACAGTCACAATAAGAAGCAGGCACTCAGCTGGTGTTGCTAATAACACTGAGTATGCAACTTCAAAAAGTAGGTGCAGCACACACCATTGCAGTAAGGAGTCAAACAAAGATCTACAATAGTTTCAAATGAATGTAGTTTTATTCCATCACAATATAAGGTAGTGGTACAAGCAATATTAAAATGCCCTACTAAACGATGAGAAGCAGTCATGAATGAGGCATCAACAAGACCTGTTTAGATTCTACAATGGAGAACATAGCAATGTGCTCTGTTTTGAAGAGGTCAGACAGGACACAATTAGAGTATAGCATGGGAGAAAGCATCTGAATCAGAAGATGTAGAAGTGGAAATTGAATCTTCTCGGAAGCCTTTTTAGACATACTCCTCCTGGAAAACCTTCTTAGGTTGCTGCATGAGGGATTTAGAAGAGGTATTTAGCAATGATGAATCTATGCCCTTTAGTAACCTGACAAGCAAGGAAAGGAAGCTGCTATAAATGTTGTCACAATACACTGACATAGTAATTAAACTGCTGATAAAGGGGTATTGTTGTGGTACAGGATATAATTGAGTACGCTTAGTGACAAAAATGTTACAGCACTCTGACCTTTGACCCCACAGCTCAGATACAGAAAAGGCAGATTCAAACAACTTGAAGTCCTGGTGTATTCGGACTATTGCAGTAAGCCCTAGCACTCAAACTGCCCCAGAGAGTGGAGGGCTAATTTCTATGCAGAGGATAGAACGTTGAGCTCATGCTAGGTTCAGACCTCTGTCTGCTGCACTTTGAAGCGCAACTGTCAGATTCTTTACTCCACCTAACTCAGTGGTCGCTCCGGAGATTTTTCTTTGCTTGCGTCTAAAGTCAGTTACAGTCCTCAGTTTTACAGGTTATTTTCACAAGTTTCAGTTCAGATTTCTGTCTGTAGTACAGTAAGTACTAGGTAGTGAACTAGACATAGTAAACTTGTGGAAATTGTAAAAATAGATTTTTGATCGTCTGGCCTGAACTGGCTGCTCAGTGAATTATATATTCTGTCTTTCTTTCTATTCTTGAGTGTGGTTACCGGTCCTTATCGCTTTTAAAATAAACGCATTTTCTTGTGTTTTTTTTCGAATACCCATGACTCAGTTAGAAACTGATAAGGGTGTCTTGCCTAGTTGTTTGCCATAAAAAGGGTAAGTTTGTGGTTAGGATGGCTATGTCTGAAAACCCAAAAGAAAAACCGGGCCCACTGGGTTTCAACACTGCAGGTATGTGGGGAGGTCTTTAAGAAGGCTGATGCCCACACCACCTGTGTTTATTGTCTGAGGTTTGACCACCTCGATTCAGACTGCCAAATCTGTAAATATTTCACTAAGTCTACCCTGGAAAAAAGTAGGTAGGCTTAGGGATAGGAGGCCGAGAAGTCCACTGACCTGGATGGCCAGCCCTGTTCAGTTCACCAAATCTCTGGGTGTGCCCTCTGACCAGGGTGATACTCTTTAAGAAGAGGAGAGTTGATCCTGAGGGATCAGTTCTTACAAAAAGAAAAAGAAAAGAAAAATCATCCGGTTTGGATCCAGAGACCCATTTTCTGACTGTAGAAGAGATTGCCAAAGTGATAAGGATTGTAGAATCGCTCACCCAGTTCCATCTGATTTGATGCCTTCTGGCAAGTGCTTGGTTTGGTCAGTTCCTCCTGTACAAGAGTATGCCCCTGAAGATTTCTATGAACAGGATTTGGAGGGGATGAAGATTATGATGATGATGATGAAGATGACGATGGTGTGGAAGGTCTGGATGAGCCCACTGAACTGGACATCTCCCAGACAGGCCTTTTGGTATTTCCTCCTAAGCTTTCTGAGTCCCTTCCCACTACATGTTTTACAGGAAAGTGATAGAAACCTCTAGCTCCCTGCAGAAGAAGCTGTAGAGGAACAAGAGGAAACTGATTATGTGGAGATGTTGGACATCCCAGAGTCCAAGATACTGTCTATTCCTTCATAAGTCTTTTGGGAAACAGACACAAAAGATTTTAAAACTCAAATTCTATACTTCCTGTTGACAGAAGGATGGACAAAAGGTACACCTTATCAGGTTCAGGTACAAAGTAGTTGTCTCAACAATGCTGCCATGTTGGTTGTGCAAGCTGCAGCCTGTGATAAGGTTAATATACCCTGGCTTCACACCCCAGTAAAGACTCTAGGAAGCTGGATGCCATGGCAAAGAAACAGTGCATGGCATCCACCTTGGGACTCAGGAAGGCTAATTATATGGCCTATGCAGCCAGGTACCAGAAGTCCAGGTGAGACACTGTACTGGTACTGACTAAGTAGGCCTCCCCAGCTAGCCTCAGAGCTGGAGGGGTAGCTGATGATGGGGTTGAGGCATTTAAGGTACAGTTCCATGCTGCTGTGGACTCCAATGATGTGTCATCTAGAGTCATGGCTACATCTGTGGTTCTTCAGAGAATGGCTTGGCTCAGATGTACTAGCCTCTCACCCAGGCTAAGGCCATGGATTTCCCTGGTGGGTAATTCTCTGTTTGGGGAGCAGACAGAGAATTACATGAAAATATGGATGAGAATAGGACCACCTATAGGAGTGCACAGACCAAGGAAAGGCAGGCAACTCCTCAAAGGCAGCAAACCAGGGCAGTGGCAGGCCTTTTCATAGGCCTTTCTAAAAGCACAGGCCTCTTCCCTTTCCTCAGAGGGGGTTCTTCAGAGGGAGAGGCAGAAGGGGATGAGCAGGGCTCTATCCACACCTCAGCCTAAGGTTCCTGCCAAGCAGACACCCTGATGTGTCAGCCCGGGTCAACTCCCCATTCCTTTAGAAGGCAGGCTGGCTTACTTCAACTAGGACTGGATGTCTGTTACCTCAGACAAGTGGGCCCTGGAGGTGGTAAAGCCAGGGGCTGGTTCTCAGCTTCAAGAAATTTCCTAAAGCTGAAGGCCAGATCTTTCCACCAGCAAGCATTTCCCGAAACTATTGCCCTAGAGGCAGAGGTTTCATCTCTACTGGCTCTAAAGGCTGTAGAGAGAGTTCTTATATTGCACAGGGCAAAGGTCTGTACTCCAGGTACTTCCTTACCCAAAAAGACAGGGGAGTGACCCATCCTAGACTTAAGATACCTGAACAAACATCTTTTAAAACCAAAATTCAAAATGGTGACTCTGGGAATAATCCTTCCCTCTCTAAGGCCAGGGGACTGGCTAGCCTCCCTGGACTTAAATATGCCTTTTTCACATTCCATCAGGTGCTCCCACAGAAAGTGCCTCAGGTTTGAATTGCCTTCAGGCAATTATCAGTTCAAGCTATACCCTTTGGCCTGACATCAGCTCCAAGGGTATTCACAAATGCCTAGTAGTAGTAGTAGTAGTGGCCTTTTAAGAAGGAAAATATTTTCATATTTCCATACCTGGATGACTGCTCATTGTGGGTCAGTCCCCAGACCAAGACAAGTCAGACCTGCAAGTGACTCAGCAAGTGTTCACTTCCCTAAGATTCCTTCTCAATCTTCCCAAGTCAGTTCTCGAGCATGTACAGCTCCTCACCTTCATAAGGGCAGAGTTGAATACAGTCAAAGCAAGAGCTTTTCTTCCCTGAAATCAGCAAGGGCTATTGTAGAGCTGGCTTCTTCATTCCACTTTCTGGTCTCTCAGCCAGCAAGGCACTTGGTTCAGCTTCTGGGCCACATGGCAGCTTCTACAGCAGTGGTCCAAGGGGCCAGATTTCAGATGAGGGACATTCAGTCACCTGAGGGCCTTTTAGTCTCAGAAGAAAGATTCTCTAACCAAACTAGTTTCAGTGACTCAACTCTGATCCAGGTTCTCCAGTGGTGGCAGGATCAGGGCAACCTCAGGCAGGAGTCCCATTCATTAATCAGTCTCACTCTGTGGTCCTAACCATGAATGCTTCTCTATTGGAGTGGGGAGCCAGCCCATGGACTGTAGTCCCCGTAGGAATCCCTTCTTCATATCAATCTCTTGGAACTCAGGGCAGTCTTTCTGGCCCTGCATGCTTCTCTCAGTCAGTGCAGAACAAGGTGGTTCAGGTCAGGACAGACTACACCACCACCATGTGGTACATCAACAAGCAAGGAGGCACTTGGTCCATAGCCTTGTGCACAGAAGCCATGAAATTGTGGTCACTAGCTTATTCTCTGTGGACCTCTGATAGCAGTCCACCTTCCAGGGAAAGACACATGTGCTAGCAGATGCATTGAGCAGGATCTCCCAGGGCCATCACAAGTGATCCTTGGACCCCCGTGTTGAAAGTGATTTTTTCAAGGTGGGGCACTCCAGAGATAGATCTATTTGCAGCCCCATATAATCACCAACTGCCTCTGTTTTTTGCAGAGTTCCATACTTGGGCTCGGTCCTCTGATGCTCTAATTTTGAACTGGGAAGGAAATTTCTGTATGCCTCCCTCCCTTTCCTCTTCTGCTCAAGGTTCTGGTCAAAATAAGCTCACAACCCTGCAAAGTGATTCTGATTGCTCCAGACTGGGCCAAGCAGCCTTGGTATCCCCTATTGCTGCCCCTAGCAGTCCATCTTCCCATGTCTCTTCCAGGAATTACAACCTGTTACGTTCCTTTCAGGGAGGATTTGGTACCCCAATCGCCGGTCTCTCAATCTCAAGGCATGGCTCTTGAAGAGTTAGAGTATGTAGATTTGCATCTGTCCAAGGGTTCTGGATATTCTGAAAGCCTCTCGAAAGCCTGCCACCAGAAAACTTATAACTCCAAATGGAAAAGAGTCAGCATTTGGTGTTCCAAGAAGCATATATCCCCAGACACTGCTGAATTGTCCACAGTTCTGGATTATATGGTTCATCTTAATGGCCTAGGCCTCAGACCGCTACTGTCAAAGTACATTTGTCAGCTGTTTTTGCTTTTCTGTCAGAGTGAAAGCCTTCCTCACTGTCATCTCACCCTGTATTCTGTAAATTTTTCAAGGATTGCTTCTTACCAATCCCGCTTTTGAGAGATCATACCCGCTTGGGATCTTAATGTTTGCGACCCCTTTGAGCATTTGTCTTAGCAGAGCTTAAGTACTTTAATTGGAAAACTGTCTTCCTGGTAGCTGTTACTTCCCAGGCGAATCAGTGAATTGCCAGCTCTGTCAGTGGAGCCTGATTTTATCTCATTCCATAGAGATAAGTTGGTCCTTAGAACTAATAGGAGGTTTTACCTAAAGTGGTTTCAGATTTTCATCTGAACCAATCTATGCCTCTTCTTGTGTTCTTCACTGATCATTCTTCTTCAGGAGAAAGACGTACATAGTTTGGATGTTAAAAGAGCCTTAATTACTACGTTGAGCTTTATAAGGCTCACAGGTTTGACTCTCCAGTTGTTTCTCACTTATGGGGAAGTGGGGAAGGGCAAACCTGCCACTAAGAGAACTATTGCCAGGTGGATTGTTTCTTGTATTCAATTCTGCTATGAGAAGCTAGGCAAAATACCTCCCTCAGGCCCGAGGGCTCATTACGACTAGAGGTACAGCTTCTTCTCCTGGCTGCGGCCAGGGATATTGCTTTGCTAGAGATATGTAAAGCTGCCACCTGGAAAACAGTCCATACATTTATCAAGCATTACTCCCTGGACATCCAGGCTAGGAGTGATGCTCAGTTTGGTACAGCAGTACTGCAGAGCCTATTCTCATGGTAGGTTCGATTCCCTCCTCCATGGAGATACTGCTTGGTAGTCTGCAATAGTCAGAATACAGCAAGACTTCATGTTGTTTGAAGAAAAAAAATGCTCACCTTAGTAATTATGTTTCTTCTAATGGAGTCTTGCTCTATTCTGACCTCCTCCTGCCTCCACTGTCAGAACCTGTTTTTGGGAAGTGGGCTGGCAGGTGCAGTGTTGCACTACAGGGTGTGCATTTGGCCCTCCCTCCTTTAAAAAGGGGAGTGGGTTATATTGTTAATTTAACAGTCTTAAGTTGTTCACTACCTGGTTTTTCATTTTGGGTTTCTTGACTTGAGTCTTTGGGGATCCAAAATATTTGGTTGCCATTTGGCTAGTAAAAATTTTACAATTTCCACATAGTAGTTAGTTAGTATTAGCTCGTAAGAATCTGAAGGCTGTGCTTCAAAGTGCAGCAGACAGAGGTTTGAACCGAGTCCGAGCTCAATGTTCTATGCTCTGCATAGAAATTAACCCTGATTCTCTGGGGCAGTTTGAGTGCTAGCACTAACTGCAATAGTCAGAATACAGCAAGACTCCATTAGAAGAAACATAATTACTAAGGTGAGTAATTTTTTCATTGGTACTACTAGAAGCATTCTATAATGGAACCATAGATACCAATGAATTAAACTACCTTTCTGTTGAACACCCTAAAAACCTGCATTATACACCTTACCCAAAATACATAAAACATCACAAAACCTCAGGTCTCCCCATTATATCAGGCATTGGGTGGGTGACAGAACTACTATCACATTACGTAGACAGCTACATGAGTCCTATTGTACCAAAGTTATGGAGTCATCTGAGAGACACGGATCACTTCCTTAATATATTAAATGATTTACAGATAGAGGAGAGTGTTATTAGTAACAATGGACGTAGACTCCTTGTACACTAATATTCTCCATGGGGTGGCCTCTCTGCCATTGAACACTATTTGGTTATATAGACTGAGATCTCACAAGAAAAATATAATTTTTACTTGGAATAACAGAGTTGGTGTTAGAAAATAATGTGTTCATGTTTGAGGAGGAACTATAAACAGGAGAGTGGGACAGTTATGGGTGCTACTCTGGCACCCAGCTTAGTGAACTTGTATATGGGACAGTGGGAAGAAACTGTGGTGTAAGGTTCAGAAAATAATTCATTTTATGATAAGATATATATATATAAAAAATTTATTGGTGATCTATTTTTATTTGAAGGGACTGGGAAGAGCTTTATGAATTTGTTAAATACTTGGAGTCTACTAATGAAAATCTTAGATTTAAGTTAAATGTACAAACGGAATCAATTATTTTCTTGATGTTGTCTTTATGGAATTACAGGATGGTACATATATCACTGATCTTTACAAGAAACCCACTGATCGCAACAGCCTGTTACATGCAACAAGCTGTCACCCCATCATGTCATACAAAATCTTCCCAAAGGGCAGTACATCAGGACTAAGAGAAACTGTGGCAATGAAGGATTGAATAGCACAAGAGCTGAAGAACTCACTAACAGGTTGCTGGAGAGGATATGGAGAAAGGGACCTCATAAAATCACAAGCAGACAGAAACACTGTCACTAGGGAAGCATTACTCACCCCAAAAATAAGAAAAGAAAGAGGATGACAGACTAACTTTTGTTACTACTTATGGGAGGAGTGGCACAAAACTCATAGAGAGTGTTAAAAGAATTTGACTATCCTTTGAGGAACACCAGAACTGTCAGGGCCATTTAGTAATCCACTTTGAATATCTTACAGATGGGGTAAGAATATTAAAGATGTACTAGTCAGGAGTTATCTGCCGAAATATATAGGTGAACAATACACCAGTGTCAAGTGGGGATCTAAACCATGTGGCCATTGTAGATATTGCTCTATGGTGGAAAATGTACAACCTTCCCTAACCCCAAAACTGGGAGGGAAACAAAAGTAATTGACAAGACAGACTGTAACACTGAGGGCTTGATTACATGCTCAAGTGTACCTGTGGTAAATATTATGTTGGTAGAACCAAAGGAAACTAAAACAGCATTTAAGTGAACATATTACAGATATAAAAAAACAATGCTGAGTATGCTATGGCCAACCACATTAATTTACAGTCCAAAGAGATGAACACCAAGTGACAGTGGTGGGAGTCGAAGTTGTGAACAAAGATATAAGAGGAGGTGATTTGAATAATATTTTGAACCAGAAAGAACAGAAATGGATATATAATCTAGGGGCTTTTAGACAACCAGGACTTAATGGAATATTTAAGATAAAACCATTTTTTAAAAAGAAAATAAGCTGCTGTTTTCTGTCCATTCTCCTTCACTCCTTTTACCCCAGCAAATTGGAAAAAGGAATAATTGCATGGTAAACCTTTTAAACAAGGTAGCATCATCACATATGATGGAACCAGGAGGAGTTAATAATAATAATACAAAAGATAATGCATTCCTGGCAGTGTATGATGTTTAAAACATGCCTGTAAAATGTAAATATTTACAAGTCTGTTGCTCCATACCAGTTTACTGCCTGGCAGTGTATGATGTTCAAAACGTGTCTTTAAAAATGTAAACATGAATAAGTCTGTTGATCCATAGCAGCTTACTGCCTGTATATAATTGTTAATTTCTTATTTATTTAAGACATTAGGTTGATGACCAAATCTACAGATCCAGGAATCAAGGAAACAAGACAAGATTTAAAAAAAAACAAACATTACCATTATTTTCTATGTGTTTCTATTGTTTTGTTCACTAAATGCACTGTATGACACTTTATTCTTTAACTAATCACATGGTGATATGTTGATTTGAAGTTACAATTGATTTGTCCTTGAACATATAAAAAGAATTTGTCAGTGAAGTAATTAAATCTTTGAGGAAGCCCCTGAGGCAAGGGGTGAAACATAAGATTGCTTGTACCTCTACCTTATATTATGCTAGAATAAAACTATGTTCATTTGAACTAGATCTTTGTTTGACTCCTTACTGCAAGGGTGTCTGTTTCACCTACTTTTTGAAGTTATATCCCAGTCAACATCTGGGAGGTTAAGGTCATCCACCAGCACAATCTTCCCTTAAGTGCCATCCGATGAACTACCTGCAACAGCTGCATATCCAATTCTCCCCTGCATCAGAGGTCTGAAAGTCACTCCCAGCCATATTGATGCACCAGACTGTTTTTTCTATCATGACCCACAAGATCTCTGCCTCCACTAGTTCCTCCTGCCCTTCTGTTGCCTTACTGTCATCCCTGATGTACAATGCAACCCCTCTTTTGCCACCCTGTTCTTCCTAAAGAGCCTTTACCCGGTATACCTACTTCCCCGTCTGACACTCAGACTACCAGATCTCATTATGGCTACTATGTCCAGGCCTTCATCCGCCATTATGGCCTTCAAATCCATCATTTTGCTCCCTAAGCTTCCAGGCGTTTGTGGTTTACCCTTTCCACCATATATTCCCTCCTCTCTGCCATCCCTCCCTACCACACCTGCTCCCTTATGTGGGGAGAGCTGCTAGTCCAGTCTCACTTCTTGTCAATCTTTCCCCTTCCTAGTCCTGTATTCCACCTTACCAGTTTAAACCACCCTTAAAACCTTATCTATATAACCTCCATGGACCCCTCAGCAATCTTGCCTCCCTCTCACTTAGATGTAGCCTGTCCTTCCAAAATAAGTCCTCATCCTCCCATGTGTCCCCACTCACCTATACAGGCAAACCCTTCCTGCTCACACTATTCCCTGATCCATTCATTGAACTTCCTACTTCTTTGCTGCCTGGCAGTACTGGTACAGGGGACAGGCAAGATTTCAAAGAACACCAAGGATCTTACCTCTTCCTTGCAACCCCATGCAAGTGCCTTAAACCTTCTCTGGAACTCCTCCACTTCATTGCATGCCAGATCATTTGTCCCCAAATGAATGACTAGGTGTGGTTCCCCACCACCACCCTTGCATACTCCCTGATTTTTGCATCGCTCTCAAAGCCTACATCCTGACTCATAAAGACTGACCTCTGCCTGTATGCTTCCCTTCCTGATCCAATGTATCCCTTTGATAATGGTGTCCCCAAAGACCATGGCATTCTCCTCTTCCACAATTAACGATCTGGGTTTGTTCCTTGTGCACCCACCCTCCCAGTCCATATTCTCCTGATTCGCCCCTGTTCTGAACTGCCTGCTTGCCCTCCCAAGTCCCCACTTGTCCTCCCCTGGTAAAAGTTCCTGCCTTTTCTCTGCTGATCCTCTCCTCTCCTTCTGTTCCCCTATTTATACCTCCCTGGCCTCTCTTGCTTTCCTGTTTCTTTGATTCCCTCCTATCTTTCCTGTGCTTCCCTCCCCCTTCCTTGTCTTTCCTTTCCTGCCTCCTTTCCCCTTGTGCCTCTTCACCCCCTCCTTTCTCATCCTCTTCCCAGCATCTCCTGCTTCAGTTCTTTTATCCCTTCCCCTATTCTTTCCCCTCTATCCCTTCCACTTCTCTGGCTGCCCCCGCTTTGCCAGATCTCACTCTAACCTCATCACCCTCCCACCCTTCTCCTCTGTCTGTCTTCATTCCATGGTCCATATTTTCTGTGCCCTCAATCCCTGTAGATTGCCTTGGCCCATCCTAGCTGATAAAGGTTTGGACCCATTGGACACCATAATACCCTCACTGGGTGCTCTTCTCCCCTTGGTGTCGAGTACATGCCCTTCCCTGAGCCCACACCCTGGAACCTATTTCCCTTCCTCCTCACCTCATGTCATCCATTGCTTTGCACACAACCTGGTCTGAGCCCCTTACCTCCATGGTCCCTGTTACCCTTCCCCTTTCCTCCATGCCCTCAGGTAGTCCCTCCCTCCCTCTTTCCATTTCTGCACCACCCATCTCCCCAGCTAGTCCCTTCCCCTTTGTTTTCTTTTCTGCACCCCCACCTCTACCTATCCCCTCTTCCCTGCCCCTTTCCTCCATGTCTCAAACTAGTCCTTCCCCATCTCTCCCTGCTGCCATTATAATTCCCCCTCCTCCTCTCTGCCCTGCCAAATTCTCACCTACCTCCTTCCATAGATTTTTTACCTCTGATGCTATTTGCCTCAACCCGAAACATACCAGACAACTCCCTATCCTCCACAGTGTTTCCATTAACACAGCTGCCCACATCCGTTACACCTCACTATTCTGTCTGTTCTCTGTGCACCCCAGAGCTCCCATTCTCATCCCAGGGTGCCCTGCCTCCCATCTTCCTGTACAATTCATTTTCTTGCTCCCACTCCTCCTGTCTGCCATCACAGTGCAGTTCGCAGTATTCTTTGTCCTTTCCTTGAGCATAAAACCTGCCTCTGCCCTGCTTCCCCAAGTGATTTTCCTCTTCCAGGCTCCTGTCCACTCACATTGACAGTGTTTCTCTGCCAATCAGTTTGACCTGTCCTCCAACTCTATAGAAAACCCTTATTCCTTATTTCCATACAGCAATATCCCTAAGTACCTGACCTTGCTTCATAGCTAGTTTAAGTATTCCGTCCCAACTCCTTAAAAACACTATAAACATATAAGAACCCTAATATCAGGCTTCAGCTGTGACTTTTGACACATAATGTTAAATGCAGATATGGATCAATCCCTTCAACAAAGACTGTTAAATGCAGATATGGATCAAGCCCTTCAGCAAAGCCCCCAAAAGTCATGCAAAGAATTTTTATGTCTCTTGAGAAAAGTTTTTGTCCCAGACCCTGCACACCTACACACCTCCATCCCTTCCAATAAATCCTGATAATGCAGATATGGATCAAACACTTCAACAGAGTCCCCAAAAGTCATGCACAGAGTTTTTTATGTCTCATGAGAACAGTTTTTGACTCAGCCCTGCACACCTTTACTGTGTGCTCTTACTCTCAACTGTTCAATCCCCAGAAAACTCTTTGGGCATTTAAATAGACATGGGGTGGGAATATTTTCTCCCAGTCTCAGTCCCAAGTCACAGCACCTGCAGCGTTTAAGCAACATGGAAGCAGCTTACCTGAAACTTGAATTGGGCACTTTTGGCCCTGATTGGCCACTACCCCATTGGCAAACTTACGTCCGATACTGCCGCCAACTCCTGTTCCTTGTGTCACACACTAACAAACTTGAGGCCAATACTGCTGCTGAACTCCCACTTCTTCTCTCAGTGATATGGTTGTGTTCCTCTCTCAGTGAGGGTTGTGTCGGGGAAGAGGATTCCCAGTCAGAGATACAGATGACCTCCTTCCCTCTGCTCCCAGTCCGAGTAACAGTGCCTGCAGCTTTTATAAGCCATGAAGTGGCTTACTTGAATTGAATTTAGTGCTTCGGCCCTGATTGGCCAAGTCCGCCATTGGCAAACTTGCAGCTGATACTGCTGCCACCTTCCCACCTGCGACTTCTTCTGACAAACCTGTGGCCGATACTGCTGCGAACTCTGAGCTCCTTCTCTCACTGATGATTGTGCACCCTCTCTCAGTGATGGTTGTGCGGGGAAGAGGGAGTCCCAGTCAGGAATACAGATGACCTCCTTCCCCTTTACTCCCAGGCCAATGTTATTTTCCACTCTAACTGGCTGGACCGCTCACACATACAGGCATAAAGTAATATAAAAGATGGATTTCATTACCCTGCAGTATCAACAGTGGTCATTAAAAAGTATCTGTCAAATCCTTCAAAATCCAGGCCAGCCCTGAGGCACTGATGTTTGAGGCTCTGGAAGTCTTACCTCTTGCCACGCCAGCATACCATGTTAGGGAACAAGCATGGGTTGCTGGGGTTCAGCAAGGTGGAGGGCCTTGAGAGGATAGAGCAGCTGCCGGGTAGCTCTCTCTCCTCTCCTGGATTGGGGAGGTTGGCTTTCCTGGCCTAAGACCACCACCATGTGGAGGCATGCTGGTAGTGCAAGCATGAGTGGGAGTTGGACGCTAGGCCTAGGATGGGTGGAGTGGAGTCAGTTGAGCCAAGGCATGCTTGTGCACCTCCAGGCTCATGCCCAACCTTGTCTGGGTTCTGGGGATTAAGGCGAAAACTCAGAAAATGCCAGGGTTGCGGCTGGTGATGCCCCCAGGCTGGCTCCAGTGGTTCCACTGAGGGAAATGGTGATGGCCTCGAATGACTGCGGATGCCAGGTATTGATGGCTGACACAAGTAGCTGGCCCACGAGGAGAAAAACACTTACATGGAAAAATAAAAAATCCTGCAAAATCCCCTGCACTTTCCTGTCTGCCAAATACAATCTGCCCTACTGTGCTGCAAGTGGAGACTTATAAAATGATTTTTTTGTTGCAGGGCTGGCTGGGGTAGGGATTAAGGATCCTAGGGACTGCTTCTCTCTTCTGGTGGGGAGGGGTAGACAACCAGTGCATGAATGACTCCTGGTGGCAGCCGGGGTGAATACAGCTGCCAGAGTTGAGCTATCAGGGAGGCATGTCAGATGTTGTGCATTGTGTCTATGTCATTGCACACCACACCTCCCAGGGAGACACTACTAAAATTAAAAAATAATCACTGCCAGATCTGCTAAGTGATGCTCCACCTCTCTGATTCTGTGCTGCACTGCATGGCACTTGACCAGCAACCGAGTGACAAGTTTCCATTGGTGCGGTCTTGTCCAGTCCCATGGCCCTCCCTGGGGGTAAGCCGAGGAGCCTTCCCGGTGGTGTTTCCACCAAGACCCATGATCAATTGTCCCTGTGGGCCACACTGTCTGATGGCCCCATCCAGAGGGTTAAGCCTGGGTAGACTGCCACTCCAAAGTAAGTCCGGGATGGGTGGAGGTTAGGGTGGTGGGGCTGGGAGGTCTCGGCATGGTGGCAAAAAAAGGGTTTTTTTTACCTTAACTATACATCACCAGCAGTGGCTTGCCTTCCTGGGACCAAAGTTAAATATATTTAGAATTAGGCAAAAGGAATGATAATGCAGACTTTCTCATTATTTCTAAAGTTTTATTGTCAAAAGACACTGTTTTCACCTAATATGAACTAATTCCTGGCAGAGGTCTTGAGTGGGATAGAGAGAAGGGAAAGAGAGAGCTGCACTCCTCCACTCCAAAATAAAAAGGCTACATCATGATGTTATAGTGCCAAGATGCAGAAAGTAAACCAAGTTCCTTAGACCTGCTTCACTAGTGTACAAACGATCAGATTTTAGCAACATTAGCGAATGCAGATTTGCTATTGACTTATTTTTGCTCCCAAGTAGGCACAAGAGGCTCAAATCCCTAGCCAGTATTTCTTCAGAGGCAGACAGTTTACTCCAGAACAACACTTTTCTGCTGCACCGATTTGTTTTTCATACCCAAGTTCTCTTTTCTGTATATTTATCTTTCAAACTCCACACCACCATGCACTACCACTTTCATGAATTATGACATTAAAATTAAACTAAAATAAAATAGTTCCTATTCAAAATAAAATAAAAAATTAGTTCCTGCCCAAATTTGAACCTTGACTTGTAAAATCCCTCCTCAGATTTGATCCCTGATCTCTTGCTTGCTAGTATGTGTACTTCAACTGCATGACTATGCTGCACTTAACTAAATTGCAGTTCCTGTGATACTGAGAAATGGCAACCAAAGCTAACTGGGGTTGACTCCAAGGCAGTTCTGTTGAGGTGAAATATAAAAAAAAAACTTTCATTGAGGCAAAACTGGTTGGTGGTACATTATATTAGACTAGTAGGAGGCCATAGGGTATAACATGTTTGAGTGGGGTCAATTAGCAGTGAGTTAGCCAAGAGGTTTAATAATTTTTCTTTGGGGAGCAGGATCATTAAAGAGGGATTTGTTTGGGGGTTAGAGTTGGAACCTTTTGCCCACCAGGAGACCTACAGCTAATGATTGCACTGCTCTGCATCACTGCATACATCAGGCATGTATCACATTAGAGATGTGCAAAGTTATAAAGTTTGCTTCTTGAATTCGTTCAAGAATTCACCCCATCTCATGAAATTTTTCACCATGTGAAGTTGGACCTTCACATCATAGTGGTGACAATGTGAAGTTGCAATTTCAGTGGCAGAGTTAAGAACAGAGGTGAAGTCTCACAGCTGTGTGACGTTGCAATTTCACCAGTGAAGTTAGGCACAAAGGCGAAGTTTACACTGTTGTATGGGACTGGAGTTCACATACTGCTCTGACAGTGTATAGGGAGTCACATGTTGTTGTTTGCTGAACAGCCTATAGACTCAGTGGAAGCTGTCTCTCAGTGCAGTGTTGTGAGAAGAGAGTAGAGAACAGTGTGTGCTTTTTCAGAGCAAGAAAACCTTTAATTCATCTCAAAACCAAGATTTTGTATTCCAAATTGCCACAGAGTTGTTATGGATGGCCTTGTGCTCTTAGATTCGTCTTTTTGTTCAGTTAATCTGTGATAATTTACTTTTGAGCAGTGGTTTCAGTTTTGGTGTTCTAAATCAGTGGTGTGTGTGGCATAGGGTAGCAGCAAGGCAGCAAAGCAGCCCAGAAAGATCCATAGATTTTTCATTTTAAGCAGGAGATTTCAGTTAGATTGTTGTTCTCAATCTTTCTTGTTATTTTTTTTATCTGTACAATAATTTCTCATTTTCATTTTTTGAGTTTGTTGTTTTTAAGCTATTTTGTCACAATAGTATTTTTGATTTTCTAGTTATATTTTCCATAAAGTGATAATGTTGCTTTTCTCTGTGTCATACCTAATTACTAATAATCCCTGTGACCCTGTTGTTGTAATTGCTGTGCTGTGTAAAAACAACAAAAGGGTTCAGTCACTTTGGCACCATACCCTGTTGATGCAACCCTTTGCAGTTTATTGTAAAAAGGTTCTGTCAGTGTTGGAACCCTGTCATTGTAATTCCTGTGCTGTTTATGTGCAAAAAGGGTCCTGTCAGTGTTGGGACTCCTGTCATTATAATCCCTGAGCTGTGCATTAGCAAAAAGTCAGTGTTGGGACCCCTGTCATTGTAATGCCTGTGCTATTTATTAGCATAAAAAGGACTGAGAAACAGCACTTCCTGGCCAGGAAAACAATCACGTGACCTTCAGAAAGGTCTCCATGCGAACAAGCTCATTTTCAGTTAAACTTCACCTTTGGGTCATAAAGGCAAAATTTCAAGGTGAAGTTACAAGGCAAAGTCACATGAATGAAATGCCGCCTGTCCACCTAAACTTCACGAAATTTTCATGGATGCTAAATCAGCAACTCTGCCAGAAATTAACCAATGAAATTAAACTTCACAGCATCTCCAATCCCAGTTCCATGGTGTGCAACAATTGCCATGATGTCAGAGGGCACAGTCCATGGTTTTATCCACTATCACCTAGAATATTAGTTTGCATGACGTCATACACATTAGCAGACCCCAACTCCCCAAGGCTTGAGTTTGGCAGTTGTAAGGGTGGAAAACAGTATGGGTGGAAAACATTCATTTGGTACCACTGCAGATACTGACTGAGAATGGAGCCCTAAAACTTCAACAAATTTCCTTTGAACACAATTTAATAGTCACACTTGTTTCAAAATCTATTCTACCCTGCTTATACAGCAACTTTAAGTTGATTCTTTTAATCAAATGACACACATTAAAGCTGTCCTAGTGGTAACCATTACCTTGTAAAACTAATTTGTTACACTGGTTTTGTGAGTGCATGTCACCAATCCATTTTGAAAACTTATAATAAATCTTATTTAATTATGTAAAAGTACTGAAAAATTTCTTAAATTCTGCTAGTGACAATTATCAGTGTCAGCTCAGCACCATGCAGGAACAAGTTCCTTTTAATTGTATTCTACAGCTTTATTTTGATATTTATGTACTAAACAATAATTAAAGATAATTTACATTCCAGAAAATATTACCGAGATTTTTACTGAGGATTTGTATTTGAATGCAAAAGTAAATTCCATACTATGATTAATAAAACCTGAAATTAGAGAGATGTATTTTTTATTTGTCTTCTGTATTTGAAATCTCAAGTTGCTTTACTGCAGTCCTTTAGTAATGATGGGCATTGTTTCCTGCTTTCAGAGGCTAGAGGAGATAGTGTTGTTTAAGCCTGGGGAGAGGTAGAGGCACACACTGCAGAAAAACCAAATAGAATGCAAGCAATGGGTACATTGCAGTAACCTGCATGCCACGGTTTTCACCCTCTGGGACTTGACACAACCAAAGTGATCCAGTCCAGTTTGAAGCTTTTGTTTGATACATCATTTAATTGCAAATCTCAGAGGCAGCACTGTGATACCAGTCCAACAGAAAGTAATGAAAAATTACCCATTTTATCTCTTTTTCTGGACCACATTCTGTATAAGGTAATATTGGAGTTGTGACTCCTCTGTGGGTCAAAAATTACCTTTTTTCCCTCTTTATACTCCTCTGCTCCAACTGGCCAGCACCTCCTTCAGGCCCTCAATGTCCTCCCCATCTGTCCACCATCCCCATGACCTACCTCAACCCCAGATCGCAGCCCCCTGAAGGTAGCCAGCGTAACCCTTTGCCGGGTGGGTCCCTCCTCTGAGAGGGAAGGCACCGTGGGGTCCGTCCAGTGCACTGTGGTATTGGCTTCAGGTGCTGCTGGGGTGGGAGGTCATGAGCTGTGATGGCAGCGAGGGACAGGACAGCCATCATCTGGTGCGCCAGAGAGCCATTTTCCAGTTTTCTCCTTGGAGAGTGACATACCTGATGTCAAGGTGAACACCGACGTCCGCCACTCCATCGAAATTTTGAGCCCTGACACTCTGCCATGCTCCCTGCCCCAGGGGCAGCAGGTGCCTGCTCACATCCCCACCTCCCCCTGGAGAAGGCAAGCTGTCTGTGGATGCTCCAACCTTCTCCCGGCAGGCTGTTAAATTCTCAGTGTATGTTGACATCAGTACATATCAGGCTACATGTTCTTAATCCCTTGGTGGTCCTCGACTAGAGTTTTTTGTTTGACACTAATACTGTCAATTTATATTTAAATTATCATTTATAAAGTCCTGTCACTATACTAGAGGTTTTTGAAGTTATGGGCATGATATCTAGCTGGAGAGTAGAGCTGGGGATAGGTCCTGCTAAGTTTTCCACATCATACAGTGTGCACTGATGTTTTTAAGACAACTTCACTGGTAATTTCTTGTCTATAATGCATGCATTGAAACTTCTTAGAGTCCTAAGACAATCTTAGTATGTCTTTAATCTGGGTGGGAGGTGCTTTTCAGTAATCACATCCTTATACACACTGTGGCACTCATAGCTTGATTTAAGAGTCATCTGTTCCAGCAGTATTATCTTATGTCAGTTGAATTTATATGCAGTAGGATTCTTTGTATGTGTTTTCCACCAAGCATCTTTGACCCTGGGACCCTCCTGCCTGAAGGTAATATGGTACTGTTATACTTCTCTGCCATCATCATCTGTTTTTTTAAATGAGCAGTTTAAACCAATTGGGATTTTTTCTGTTTTTATGCATGATCCAGCTGTTAAAAGTATTGTTTTTCTAAACCACGGCCATTAGGCTTCTGAAGAAGGACTGGTTTGTCCGAAAGCTAGAGCACTTTGTTCTTGTTGTTATATCTATGTTGGTCCATTAAACGGTATCAAATCATTAGCTTCTGGATCAGTATGCTTCAAGAAAGCATTCTAGTGATAAAAACCTTGGGACAGCATTCTCTGTAATGCATGTAAGATAAGCTTACAACTTACATTGCAAGTGTCCTTGTGTTTTAAAGAAAAGACAATGAGAAACAAAATCCTGAAATTAGGAAAAACTGCAAGTTGAAAAAAGCCCCAAATTAAACATACACACATATACATGATGCATGATAGTATCACTGTAAGTATAAGTGCCAAATAAAATACTTGTCAAGGACCATCAAGAAAATGAGACCATGAGCCTGATAAGTGCAGATTTCAACACAGAATCAGTGTATAACAAAATGCACAGAATCAGTCTAAGGAATCTAAATGAAGACTTCTAAGGATGAAACTCTCCAGGACCCTCCTTTTTTCCTTTCCTCTCTCTCTCTCCTTGGGAAAGATATTGTAACTAGTAGGAATGAGATATACTGTATGTACAAGAGACATAATACAGCATCATTCACACCAATCTTAATATTTATGCAAAATAATTACACCTTTAATGAACCCCCAAGTTAGTGAGATAAGCATCTCAATATGAGCAGATTTAAAATGTTACTTTATAGATAAATCATGCATGTTCATGTGAGGGCACATTTTTGGGGGTGGGGTTCAAATTATTTTAATCATGGGGACAGTATTTGGTAAAATATAGTCTGTCATGAAGTGTATTTTTCTTTTTAAGTTTGAGCAGTGGAGTTGACTTGCACAAATGGATAGTACAGACACCATAGAAGTAGAATGGGTTAAACACTTATTGGAACTTTCTGCATAACAAGTTCCCCATAGCACCTCACAGCTTTTCACACCACCATCCTAAGAGCAGTCAGTGCTACTTTACAGGACATTGCACAGTAAGAGACCTAGCCTTTGCTTTTTCCAAATAATATACCAACTTCATTCTCAGGCAGGCAGTTCTGGCCTACTGCTATATTCTACTGAATCTTCTTCAAGGAGAAGTACACCCAAAACTTGAAAACATATATGTTTTGCAGTGTTTTAATTTGTATGTGAAGTTCTAGTGTTTCCTTCCCTCTGACTGGTATTAGGAGTTATTCCTAAATTAGCCTGTAGCTTTAGGGTAGTTTATGACCCCTGGAGATCTCCATATCAAACAGCTTAATTGTATTCCTTTGCCCTACAATGCACCTTGTTTCATGTGATGGTGATGTAGCAGAGACCATAAATCCAGTAGAAAGCATTGCTTTACAATCAGTTCACAACAGTAGAGATGGCTATATTTTAAATCTGTAGAATTCAGCTTAGTGACCACCCTCATCGTAAAGGTCTTACTGTCCTGAAAACTTTGTTGCTGGTAATTTTTGTGCAGCTTGTAAAGCTTCCAAGATATTTAGTTTGTTTGGCATGTGTCTGAATCTTGGGTCTCTCCTACATCACTGTCACATGAGACAAGATGCTGTGGGAACAAGAAATAGAAATAAGCTGTGAGGGATGAAGATCCCTAGGGTCATAAAACTAGTTTAATATATGGATATGCAATTTAATAGCATACAAAAGCATACAAAAATCCCAGTAATAGCATTGCACAGAAAGTGGTAATAGTACAGTTGCTCACCGATAATAGCATCGTTTCAAAGTGATAATACTATAATTCCCTCATGAACAATAGTATTATCACCAAAAGGCATCAGCGCATGTGCTAGAATGCCCTACCCACATCTTCTGAAGCTGCGCCTTTCGATTGGCCACTTTCCTTAGTGAGTGGTCAGAAACAATTTCAAAACATGGCGCCATCCTCGCTTAGCAAGACACTAGGGGTTCCTCTGTATTTTGCCATTTTTTTAGACTGTGCCCCAAATGGATTTATCTATGCAATCCTGTGTTCCCCGTTTCCCAATAGCAGGAAAAGGTAGGAATGCCTACTAATAATATTATGCCGTGCTTGTGCTTAACGGAAGGTAGGGAGGAGTCGAGTGACAAACAAGTAGACTGGGAAAGACAGCAGCAAGACAGTGTGGCAGTTCGCCATCACCCAGAAAGTCCTTAACTGAACTGGTGGACCACCCATCTCAGAAGACCCCAAAACAGACTCGGATCCATATATTGAAAAAACAATGTATAGTTCAATTAGGTAATACCCAGTCAGCAATACTATCTAGCAGTTCTGGACATGTAGAACTCTCGAGTTTCACTCTCTAGGTTTATACATGTCCAGAACCTCTCGATGGTATTACTGACTGGTAATACCCACTGAACTATACATTATTCTATTTATAAAGCTAGCAGGCTAATTTAGGAAAACCCCAATACCAGTCAGAGGGAAGGAAACACTAGAACTTCACATACAAATTAAAACACTCTGCACAACATATATTTTTCAAGTTTTGGGTGGCCTTCTCCTTAATGGAAAACTGCATGTTAAAATCAGATCCAGAAACAAATGATTTGATACCTTTTATTGGACCAACATGGATGTTACACAAAAGAACAAAGTGCTGTAGCTTTAATCAACCAGGTGCTTCTTCAGAAGCTTTGTTGCAGTTATTTTGAAAATCCTGCACTATTAACACCAGATAATGTTGAAAACCTGAAATACTTCTCATTGGTTTAAATACATTTAAAACATAACAGAAGATTAGGTCAGAGAAGCTAATTAACACCAGTATGCTTTTAACTGAGAAGCCTCAGAAGGGCAAAGGTTATCAAGAATTATCAACAACCAAAGAGCTCTTCTCACATAAATTTTAAAATGTCTCAATGTGCTTCAAGAAAGCATTCTAGTGATAAAAACCTGGATAGCATTTCTCTAATACACGTAAGATGGGCTTACAACTTACATTGCAAGTGTCCTTGTGTTTTAGAGAACAGACAATGAGAGACAAAATCTGAGATTTGGAAACTGCAAGTTGAAAACAAGCCTCAAATTAAACATACACACATATACATGATGCATGATAGTATCACTCTATAAGTATAAGTGCCAAATAAAAATACGTGTCAAGGACCCCCAAGAAAATATGACCATGAGCCTAATAAGTGCAGATTTCAGCGCAGAATCAGTGTATAACAAAACTGCACAGAATCAGTCTAAGGAATCTAAATGAAGACTTCTAAGGATGAAATCCTCCAGGACCCCTCCTTTTTTTTCCTTTCCTCTCTCTCTCTCTCTCTGTCTCGCCTCTCTCCTTAGGAAAGATGTTGTAACTAGTAGGAATGAGATATACTGTATGTACAAGAGTCATAATACAGCATCATTCACACCAATCATAATATTTACCCAAAGGAATTACACCTTTCATGAACCCCAAGTAAATGAGATATGCATCTTAATATGAGCAGATTTAAAAATGTGACTTTACAGATAAATCATGCATGTTCATGTGAGGGCACATTTTGGAGGGATGAGGTTCAAATTATTTTAATCATGGGGACAGAATTTGGTAAACATAGTCTGTCATGAAGTGTATTTTTCTTTTTAAGTTTGAGAAGTGGAGTTGACTTGCACAAATGGATAGTACAGACACCATAGAAGTAGAATGGGTTAAACACTTACTGGAACTTTCTGCATAACAAGTTCCCCATAGCACCTCACAGCTTTTCACACCACCATCCTAAGAGCAGTCAGTGCTACTTTACAGGACATTGCACAGCAAGAGACCTAGCCTTCCCATTTTCCAAATAATATACTAACTTCATTCTCAGGCAGGCAGTTCTGGCCTACTGCTATATTCTACTGAATCTTCTTCAAGGAGAAGTCCACCCAAAACTTGAAAAAATATATGTTGTGCAGAGTGTTCTAATATGTATGTGAAGTTCTAGTGTTTCCTTCCTCTGACTGGTATTAAGAGTTTTCCTAAATTAGCCTGCTAGCTTTAGAGTAGTTTACGACCCCTGGAGTTCTCCATATCAAACAGCTTAATTGTATTCCTTTGTCCTACAATGCCTTTATTTCATGTGAGGGTGATGTAGCAGAGACCATAAATCTAGTAGAAAGCATTGCTTTACAATCAGTTCACAACAGTAGAGATGGCTATATTTTAAAATCTGTAGAATTCAGCTTAGTGACCACCCTCATCGTAGAAGGTCTTACTGTCCTGAAAAACTTTTGCTGCTGGTAATTTTTGTGCAGCTTATAAAGCTTCCAAGATACTCAGTTTGTTTAGCATGTGTGCTGAATGTTGGGTCTCTTAGATCACTGATACATGAGACAAGATGCACTGTGGGAACAAGAAATATAATTAAGCTGTGAGGGATGTAGTTCCCAGGGTAGTATAAAGCTAGCAGGCTAATTTAGGAAAACTCCTAATATTAGTCAGAGGAAGGAAACACGAGAACCTCACATACAAATAAAACACTCTGCACAACATGTATTTTTTCAAGTTTTGGGTGGACTTCTCCTTTAATGGAAAACTGCATGTTAAAATCAGATCCAGAAACAAATGATTTGATACCTTTTTGGACCAACATGGATGTTACACAAAAGAACAAAGTGCTGTAGCTTTCGAACCAACCAGGTCCTTCTTCAGAAGCTTTGTGGCAGTTATTTTGAAAATCCCATACTATTAACACCAGATAATGTTGAACAAACTTAAATACTTCTCATTGGTTTAACATATACATTTAAAACATAACAGAAGATTACGTCAGAGAAGCTAATTAACACCATTATGCTTTTAACTGAGAAGCTCAGAAGGAAAAGGTTATCAAAATTATCAACAACCAGAGTTCTTCTAACATAAATTTTAACATTTCTCTGTATGCTTCAATAAAGCATTCTAGTGATAAAAACCTTGGGATAGCATTCTCTCTAATACATGTAAGATGGGCTTACAACTTACATTGCAAGTGTCCTTGTGTTTTAGAGATCAGACAATGAGAGACAAAATTTGAGATTAGGAAAAACTGCAAGCTGAAAACAAGCCCCAAATTAAACACACACATATACATGATGCATGATAGTATCACTCATAAGTATAAGTGCCAAATAAAAATACTTGTCAAGGACCCCAAGAAAATGAGACCATGAGCCTGAAAAGTGCAGATTTCAACATAGAATCAGTGTATAACAAAATGCACAGAATCAGTCTAAGGAATCTAAATTATTATTATTATTATTAAATGAAAACTCTATGGATGAAATCTCCAGGTCACCTCCCTTTTTTCCTCTCTCTCTCTCTCTCTCTCACTCTCTCTCTCTCTCTCTCTCTCTCCCCCATTGGGAAAGATGTTGTAACTAGTAGGAATGAGATATACTACGTATGTACAAGAGTCATAATACAGCATCATTCACAACAATCTTAATATTTACCCAAAGGAATTACACCTTTATGAACCCCAAGTAAATGAGATATGCATCTTAATATGAGCAGATTTAAAATGTGACAGTGTGTAATCCAACCAGTGACAACTAGTAGAAGGAAGTAAATGTACATAATATATGAAAACTAAGTGTCCTATCCACATAACAGTTGCCCCATGCCACGCTCCCCACACATACGTGTGTACATGCACAAACACAACACACACACACGAGCACACACACACACACACCAGCGCATACCACACAACCACAACACACAACAAATATAACAAACACAACCTAGTTGTCAGTGGTTGGCTTACACACTGTCACATTTTTAAATCTGCTCATATTGAGATGCATATCTCATTTACTTGGGGTTCATAAAAGGTGTAATTCATTTGGGTAAATATTAAGATTGGTGTGAATGATGCTGTATTATGACTCTTATACAAGCAATATATCTCATTCCTACTAGTTACAATATCTTTCCCAAGGGAGAAAGAGCGAGAGAGAGAGGTGAGAGAGAAAGAGAGAAAGTAAATAAAAAAAGGAGGGGTCCTGGAGGATTTCATCCTTAGAAGTTTTTATTTAGATTCCTTAGACTGATTCTGTGCATTTTTGTTATACACTGATTCTGTGTTGAAATCTTCACTTATCAGGCTCATTGTCTCATTTTCTGGGTGTCCTTGTCAAGTATTTTTATTTGGCACTTATAGTTACGAGTGAGCCTGATGTACTGTGCCCAGTTCTGAAGACCTCACCTCAGGAAAGATAAGGAAAAGCTGAAGACCGTGTAAGAAAGGGTGATCAGGATGATTCAGAGCTGACAGGACAGATCTTAGGAGGATCTGCTCAAGGCACTGAACATGTCTTCACTGGAGACCAGACAAGAGAGAAGTGATATGATAGAGACCTTCAAGTTCCTGTAAGGAATAAACATGGTGAATGGAGAAGAACTACTTAGCATGAATAAAGTTCAAGTACATGGGGGCACAAGTAGAAACTGATGCGAGGGAGGTTCAAAAGGGATACTGGAAAGTTTTATTTTCCAGAAATGGTGGTGGAATGGGAAGAGTCTGCCAACCGAGATGGCAGACACCAAAACCATCAATGGTTTCAAGCATGGCTGTGACAAAGTGAAGGGTTTAATGGTTACTCAGGCTGACAGTAGAAGGGAGGGAAAAGGGTGGACAGTGAAGGCTAGTACTCTGTATGGACAGTAGGTCCTGAGATTTACTAGGGAACTAGGGGCAGACTGGATGTACCATTATTTTTTTCTGCCATCATAGTCTATGTTTCTGTGTTTCTATTTTTCCACTAATCCCTGACATCTTGTAGCCCCACCACACAGTCACAAATCTGAGCCCCCAAAGCCATCCAATCAGGTCCTCCACCCCTCATATTGACCCCCCATTTACCCAAGATTGCAGCCGCTTCTGTGACTGTGATCGGCACAGCCTCTCTGCTCATTATCTTTGGCTGGCCACTGTCTGAGGAAGCAGAGTGAGTGTGCACCTACTGTAGAACATCTGTTTCTATAGTAGGGTGTGCTCACTCCCTGTCACTCAGAAAATGGCCAGCAGAGGTGGTAATCAGAGGGACTGGCCTCGGCACTGTTGCAGTGGGAGAACTGGCAACTGGGGTAAATTATGGGCCACCATGGGGAGAGGGGTGAAAGACCTAATGGGTGAAATGGGAGGGCTCAGACTTGCAATCAGGGTGAACTAGCTGTCAGGGATCCTCTTAATATTCTAATCAGAAGCATCTGAATGGTGATTGGGGTGGGAAATATTGGATGCGAGGGATCATTTTACTAATCAGGGTCATCTGAATGTGACTAGGGGGAACTAAAAGATGCCAGGGATAATTTATTACAATATCAGGGGCATCTGAATGGCAATTGGGAGGTGGGGCTGGCACTGCTTTGTACAATTCCTCTATACAGTCATGCACAGAAGCATTGTGTGGAGATATTAGCTAGCCTATATGGGCCAGCAAATGTCCCATTAGCACCTTTCCTGCCCTATGGACTTAGCATGCTGAGAGCTGAAAATGACTCATGGGGTAAAGGTGCTTTGGGACATGCTGTCTTCCTTTGCTCCTCTGAATCCCTGTCCCACTGGGGCTGTGATAGTGCCTAGTCATATTACAGTGGGCTATTCAATGGAACCAGTGATCATTGTACAGTATGGTTCAACATTAAGATGGGTGCAGAGGCAAGTCACAAAAAACGGGGGTCCTGGACTTTGTTGGTTGGATTTGAAGAAACAGGAGACTGCTTCAGAAGCAGCCTAGCAGGAGGATTATCAAAGTGGAGTGGTAGAGAAACAGTGGAGAAAATTAAGAAAAGGCATAGGGAAGGTAACCAACATCCGCATGAAGGAAGTGAGCAAAAGCAGGAGGAAAAAAGACTGTGATGGTACTTGAAGTAAGTGGTCATGAAGGTGTCTGAAGCACATGTCCCAGATGGTCTGGTTATGTAACTCCTACGCTGTTTTGAAGGAGGAGGAGGAAAGCCCTACAATGGCACCCACAGCCAAGACCAAGAAGGATGGGCAGATCCTCCAGGATGCAGCTCCAATGAAGGAAAGAAAACCCCAGAGAGGAGGGAGGAAGCTTCTCCTGGTGAGGGACTCAGTTGACTGAGGAGTGAAGTAAGAGGAACCTAGCAGGAAGGACAGGAAGGTAAAGTGCATTTCAGAAAGCACGTCATGGCAGGATGAGAAGCAGATCAATAGGACTGCAAGGGTAATGGCATGAAGGGAGGAACTGGATGTTATTATCCACCTGGGGATGAAATGACCTGGCAGGAGACAAAGTGGCAGTAGCTAGAATTCAAAAGGATTTCAGGAAGTTATGGGGTGCCTGAAGCAAGTGGAACACTCCATCTCCTTCTTGAGGTGTCACCTGCCCATGGCATGGGATAGGCTAGGCACTCCACATCCATAAATTCAACTCCTGGTTGAAGGAATGGCATGGAAGGGAGGGCTGTGGCTTCATGGGGCATGGGCTCCACTGGATGGATGCAAGCCTGTATAAAGATAATGACCTGCATCTGTCAGGAAGGGGACCAGAGTAAGAAGTTTGAATGCTTCAGTGACAAGCATTTAAATTGGCCAAGGAGGGTGGTCAGGAATGTCAGGTGGCTTAGTATCATTCCTCCCCAGCACATGCAGGAAAATGAATTGAAGTCTGGGACAATGAGAGCAGAAGGAGAGTTGGAAGCAGTGAATTCTAGGCCACAAGAAAAGACAACTGGGGAGGGGAACGAAGAAGAGGAGGGAGGGAGGGGAAAGAAGCAGGACAGCAGCAGCATGAGAAGGAGGGGATGGGATACAAAACATGGAAGGCATGGTAACAAATGTCCAGAGCCTGGGAACTAAAATCCCAGACCTAGAGGCATTGATAGTAGAGGCAGACCTGGATATAGTAGCACTAACCGAGACATGGTACACTGTTAAATCATGGGACATTGATGTACCGGGTCATGCTTTGTTCAGGAGGGATGGGGCTAAAAAACGGAATGTGGCCCTGTATGTCAGAAAGGGTATAAAGGCAACAGAGGTGCAGGGTAGACAGGGTGAGACTGAGGCATTATGGTTCACCCTTAACCTGGCCAAGGCTCAACAATATGCAAGGTGTGATCTACAGGCCTTCAGCACAGGGGAAGAAGTGGACAAGGAACTTATGGATGGAATACACAAGATGGCAACACAAGGTGGAATCCTGCTGCTGGGGGATTTCAGTATGCCAGACATGGATTGGTCCACCCAGGCAGCTGCTTCAGCCAGAAGCAGAAGCATCCTAGATTCTGTACACGGTGCAGGTCTTAGGCAGCTTGTGCTTGATCCAGAGAAAAGGCCATTCTTGACCTGATGCTGACCAACAGTGATAGAACACAGATGTCTGTGTGGAGGGCAGCGCTATCCATCTACCACCATCTAGTGTGGTTTTGCATGGAACCAGGAGCCAGTCCAGTCACACGAGGGCAAATGTTTTGATTTAAAAAGGCAGACTTCACTGACATGGGGAGATACATCAGAATAGCCTATTTCAGAAGCTTGTAAAGGTGGCAATCTGGAGATAGGAAGAAACACAGAAGAATGAGGATAGAGAGGTGTACCATTTAAAACAGAGGGAAGCAGGTAAGTTAATGGGGGATCAAAGGCCCAGACAGAGGAAAGCATAGCAAAGGATATCAAAAGAAGACCAGACTTTCTTCAGGTACATAAGCAAGGAGAGGAATGCAAGGGAGGGATTCTGAGGATATGGAGGATGACAAAAGGATACTTTAAAAGGAGGATAAGAAAAAGCAAACATTCTGAGCAGGCACTTCTACTGTTTTCATAGTGGAGAGATACAGTGACAGACCACCAAGGAGCAGCACAAACATTGAGAGGAAGTGGACACAAGTCCATTTTCAAAGAAATAGTATTTTTGAAGGGACTTCAAATTCTAGGGTGGGCAAGGCCATAGGACCGATGGATACACCAAAGGGTATTAAGGGAACTAGGCAGGAGGTTCTTGCTGTGCTACTCATGGTGTTATTCAACAACTCACTGGAAAGGAGTGGTTCCAGAAGACTAGAGGAGAGCAGACATAGTCCCATTTTGTAAGAGCATCAGCAGGGAGGAGGCTAGCAAGTATAGTCTGGTCCGTCTTACTTGAGTCTTGGGAAATGAATGGAATCTATACTAAAAAGAGAGACTGTTAGAGTATCTTGACTCAATGGGCTGCAAGACCACAGGCAGCACAGATTCACTGGGGAAGGTCGAGTCAAATGCATCTGGTAGATTTCTTTAACTGGATGAAAAGGGAACTAGATAAGGGAGAGCAGTGAGCATGATTGATCTGGAGTTTAGCTAGGCCTTCAACACTGTGCCACACAGGAGGTTGATAAAGAAACTGAATGGCCTAGGGTGGGATCCAAAATTGTTGATTGGGTTTAATGTGCCTGTGCAACTGGTTTCATGCTTATGCAACTTAGATAATCTTTGGCTGTTTGCATGTCTATCCATGGGATATTCCACCTGTATGGGTACAAAGGAAGGAACCCTAGAGGAGGGTTCCACCTTGAGGAACTGTGGGAGTGATTCTCTGGCTTAAGGTACCTTAGGAGGAAGCCCACAAGAAAGAGAGGTCTGCCACTGGAGGAGAAGGGTGGATAGAGGGCAAGGAAAAATGCTTGTGTGTGGAGTTAGAAGATCAGCCTTAAATGGGCTGAATGGGTATGTCCTGTTGCACCACCCTTGAACTACAGGCTATAGCCTTCCAATTGGTACAGTAGCTAGTTAATGGATGAGGGACAGAGGGTGTTGGTTAATGGCACTCACTCTAATAATGGGAGAGTGACCAGTGGGGTACCACAGGGCTCAGTACTGGGTCCAATGCTTTTGAACATAGGGGACACTGCAGAAGAATTGAAGGAAGGTATGCCTTTTTGCAGATGACATCAAAATTTTGCAGTAGGGTGGACGCCCAGTAGTGGTGGAGAGAATGAGTAGTGGTAAAAAGCATGGCAGTTGGGTTTAATGCCAAAAGTACAAAATCATGAATCTAGGGCATACTGAACCCAAGACCTGAGTATAGGATGGCTGGGGTTAATGACAGTCAGTAAACGAAAATGGATCTTGGGGTTATTATGTCTGAGGACCTCAAGGTGGCACTGTGACAAAGCAGTGGGTAGGGCTAGTAGGATGCTGGGGTGTGTAGGGAGGTATCTCCATCAGCAGGATGGAGGTGGTGTTGCCAGATCCCACCTAGAGTATGATGTAGTCTTGGAGAACAAACCTCAGAAAGAACATAGACAGGGTGGAGGAAGTCCACAGGAAGGCAACAAGAATGATGTAGGGGTTTACATGAGAAGCCCTAAGAGGAGAGACAGAGGGATCTCAGCATTTACACCCTAGAAGAGAGGAAGAGAAAAGTGACAAGATACAGGCCCACAAGTACTGTATCTCACAGGAGTGAACAGGGTCCAGGGAGTCTCTTTCAAATGTTAAAGAGCACCAGGACCAGGGAATGCAATGAAGGTTGTGGGGAGGGTCAAGAGCGAGATGTGAGAAGATATTGATAGATGCCTGGAACAGATTGCCAACTGAAGTGGTGGAGGCTAGAACAGTAGGGGTTTCAAGCATACAAACATACAAAGAAGTCAGCAGAAAGAAGTCCATATGGTCTGTCAAGCCTGCTCGTATTGCAGGGTCCACAGCTGAGCTAATGTGTGGTGTAGACACAGCAGTATATTAGAGAAGAGGCTGGGAGGTGGGAGTGTCGATGGAGACCAGACATCATGTGAGGAGGAAGATGAGTAGGAAACATCCAGGCAGACTAAGTAGGCCAAGCGGTCCTTTTTTGATGACAAATTCAATGTTTCTATGTTAATGTTCATGATCACACACTACTATAGAAACAGCTTTTAGTACAGTAGGCATCTGATTGTGAACTGTCATTCAGTTGGTGGCTGCTATGGATGTGAGTGGAGTGTCTGTGCTGGTCACTATACACCATAGGTTGGGGGCAAGTAGGGGCTGTTGTAGTGGTACTGGGTGGGTTGCTCGGGGATAGATATCATAGTTATGGGGTGGGGAACCACTCAACACCAAGGATGTGGTATGGAAGAATTACAGCTCTTGCCAGACTACTAATTGGGGCATGTGGGGAACCCTGGTCTGGATATCACGCAAATGGTGCAGAGGAATTACTGATCTTATCAGCTGTCTGATTGAAGCCCAGTTGATTAGGGGTGGGGTCTACTGGACATATGGGACAAATGTCTTATTACACAGGCATGTAATTTGGGGGGTACTGGACACCTGGATAGTTATGCCATGTACCAGTGGGGGACCAGGGCTAGTGGTAGCCTGACATGGCCAGGTGTTGGGAGTGTAGGAACATGCAGCCCATAACACCTGATTTGGGGAACCAGTAACCAGTGTTTCACTAATGGATAGCTGCACCTCTCTAAACCTCCCAGCATGCCAGTGTGCCTATCTGCAAGGTGCTGCCAACTGCTTCACTTAAGTGCACAAGGATGGATTAAGGCCACTTACAAATGGGCTATTGACTTGGTAACCAGCAATCATAATGCCCTTTACAGTACTAACCTGCTTTAGAGGTGCAAATTGGAATTAGTAAGTTGATAACCTAACACTCACAAAAAGCTTGCATATTCTGCCTTAGAGTTTTTAAAACCATTGTAACTCTGTTAAATGGTTTAAAAGGTTTATTTCAATGTTTAGTTCTATGTATGTTCATTCTCTAGGATGTCCTGCTTGATGTCATACTAGTATGCAATGTGGCATCATGTCTGTAGTTGCTAATGTTTAATTGCTGTATGTTGCAATACAATAATGCACCTTCTACTGCTTCATGTTAATGTATTTCACCGTACACTCCCATTCCCTTTCTCCCAGGATGCACCATGAGATGAGCAACTTGTTGTTTAGTGTACCCTTCCTGGTGAAACATTTCAATAAATACATTTCTGGATTGTAGTATGGTAAAAACCATGTTACAATCCATGTTCTAAACACTGTGCTTAAACCCTGCTCAGAGTTAGGTAAGGCACAATTTAGATCAACACTGTTGCCTTAACCCATGCTGACATCAGCGTGGAAGTGATTTGTGTTGAGACATGGGTTAATACAACCACAATGACCAAAATCTATGTTTTGGCTTCAGGTCCTTTCTAGTGCCACCCTAGAGGGCCACTACCTTGCTGTGTAGGCCTAACCATGGTTAAAGGGCCTGGGTTCCCATACTTGATATTACTGGGGGTCCTTTCCCAAGATCACAAAGAAAATGGCAGTGCCACCAGAGTACATTTAAGTGGGTGCTCTTTACCAGTACAACCCCTGTATTGTCGTTACCAACCCACCTCCCCAACAGTTGCCCTATACATGGACTTACCAGAATTGAACATCCCACATTCCACATCGTCCATTATTAATTTCTAGTAATAACATGCTTACTAAAATCAGGCTTTTGAGTCAGTCCTTTTAAAACAGTAACAAGATAATTTATTTACACAGGAGGGTTAGGATGGGGTTGAATGGAATAGATGTTAAGCAATATTTTAAATTAGCATTTTAAAGATTTAACATTTTCCCAAACAGCATTCCCACCTTTGATTTTAACCCAAATCACCTTTTGATAATGTAGCCACCAAACTACCTGACTATCTAACTGCTGCAGGTATTACCAAACCCAAACCCACTGTTGCCAGCTCAGAATCATGCCCCAAATTTTGACCCTGGGTACCTAAATGCCAAGCTGCAGACCTGAGGTGCAGTTGGTCAGCGGTGCTGGCACACCGACCTGAACCAAGCAACCCCACATGTTCCCCTTTATTGCTTTAAACCTTGAATTGGCATTCAGCGCCAGTGGACTTGACCACAGATAACTATATATATATATTCCCCAGGTGCAAGGCAATTCCTGCCCTTACTCATGGCTCTGCTGTATTAGTCCTCAGGTGACACACATGATTGAAGTCCTGGGGTAGATGGACACAGACACAGAACTGGGTCTGATGCTTAACACTTAAAGGCATTGAAGCTGCAGCTTGGATCTTCAGCATGACCAAAAGTCTTGCAGTCTGTCTCACCCCAGCCCACAGAGACCAACTGCAGAGCATTGCACAAGGCCCACCAGCCACAAGGGGCAAAGCACAGGAGCATCCCCATGGCCCAGCTCTCCCACAGGTCAGAGCACCCCAGCAGCTGGGCACAAACTCACAATCCTTTGCTGCCAGCAGCCCACTTGATAGGGGTCAGTGAACTCCCCACCTGGCACTGGGTTTAGGATGTATTCTTCAGATAATTTCCATTCTTTCCTCATTTACCTGCTATGGTGTGTAGTCAAGCAGTCTCGGCTACCTTCCCAAATAGCAGGCTCTGGGGGACTGTACAGAGTCTGAAGATCCAGTGGTTTGCCACAACAGTCTCTCATCTTGCTGCATCTTAGGAGCAGACAGCAGGCACCTGCCCAGACAGCACCGCTCATCCCCCTGCCCCACATTCTTTCATCTCCAACACAGTGGCCACTCTTGTGCTCTGGAAGTCACACAACTTCAGGAACTCATTTTCAGAAATATGTCAAGAAAGTCCTGTTTCTCACCGTGCAGGTGCTAGTCGATTTCAAACAGAAGAGGCTCTCTCTTCCACTTCTTAACCCATTACCTCCAATAGCTTCACATGAAGTCCGACTATCCATTGTTTACCTGACACAGAATGGCCACCCAGGAGGTAATGAGTTAAAACCTCGGTTCCAATCCAGTTTTAATATCCATTTTCTACAATCCAGTTTTCTCTGACAAAAACAGTCCTTTAACCTTAAGGAGGCAGTATAGCTCAGTAGTTTAAGTCTCTGAGCTGCAAATGTAGAGACCTATGTTTGAATTCCACTACCCCACTTGCATACTCTGTGACCCTGAGCAAGTCCTTAACTTCCTTGTGCTCCCGGTCGCACCTGTAAATAAGCTTTCGTGTAGTGTGTCTTTCCTGGTAAAAACAAAAAAAAAAAAACTTGTCTTTCCCTTTTCCTGTAGATGCCTTGTCTTTGCCAGGATCAGACAGAACCTTTTACATTTTTTCTTACTGCTCTCATCATAAATCCTTGATCATCCATGTCTCACCGATGTGGCACAGATGAAACTGAAGGGCTTTCTCCTCATCCTCTTGACACAAATCCAGCCATTTTCTTAATCATTTTCTCAATCCATTTAACCTTTACTATGAACACTTTCACTGCTGTGGTGCAATTTCTTTGCACAGCAACAGAATACTGCAGTTCTCCTCTCTGCAGAGCTGCCTGCAAAATCCTCTCTTTTCTCTCTAGATGAGGAAAGACTGAACCAGCTCTGGGAACAAACTGCTGGCAACCCCCAGGTAGCCCCTCACAGCCCTGCAGCCCACCTTCTCACTAGGGGCTGGAGACCCCTCCCTGTGGAGGGCTCATCAAACTGAACTCAGAAGCCAAAGTTATTTTCTCTTGAGGGCTTTCTGGCAGCTCCCCATTGGCAGGAGCCACTGTCTTCAACCAACATTAACATGTACGAGGTTCCCTCAACACCTCACTGGTTGTTGAAAATACAAATTAAAGACAAGGCACAAGAAGTTCTTAAATTTTCACGACATTTGAATTTGAATCTATGAACAATAAGTTAAAAGAATTAATAGCCAGGATGGATCATGAATTAAAATGATTAAGCAGACTGAATTCACTAGAGATAAGAATGACTTTGAAATGGGTCAGATTTTTAACTGGAAGAAAAACCCAAGAGGATTTTGAAAAAACAACAGAAAAAGACATGTCTCCTTTCATTTTAGTAGCACTAGTGATTCAGAAATAGAAGAGATGGTCATGAATAGAAACAATTTTCATGAGGTTAGACAGGAAACAGCATCACCGTTCCAGCTATGCAGGAGCCCCTGTCTGACAGGAGCAGGAAGAGACATCCATGATGGCGAAGGTGTAGAATGAGGTGGGAAGAGGAATAAAAGTGGGTGGAAAGAGCGACAACAGAACAACTACAGATTTCGGAATCAGAGTGGAACATATTGGTAACAGTACAAAAGAAGAGGATGTAAAGCCTCAGGTACTGAATCTTTCCAGTCATACACTGTCAGAGTTGAAAGTTTACATGTTAAATAAAGGGCTAAACTTTTCACCTAGTGTACCAGCAAACAAGTTTGAAGTTATGGTGGATTTAAACGTAGCAATAAGAAATTTGAGTATCAAATCTTTTTTGGAAATAGAGATTTGGATCAGCATCTCTCCTATCCAGACACTAGCCCTGAGAGCGATGTTGCTAATGAAAGAACTGCACAGCTCCAATTACATGACAAATCTACTTTCACCCACCCCCAAAGTGCTGCAATAAAAGTTTCCAAACACTTGGTGGAGAAGGACTTGGACATTTATTTTCAGATTTGCCAAATGTCCTTTCAATAATATGACTGCAGCAGAAAGAGATGCTTTAAAGAATCTGCAAAAGAACTCTGATTTAGTAATAAAGAAAGCAGATAAGGGAGGCTGTGTTGTAGTGTTAAACAAATGGGGCTATCTTAAAGAAGCTGAGAGACAATTGAACAACAATGAATATTATGAAAAGTTAGATTATGACCCTACTTTTGAATCTAAGACTGCCATTGATACTTTCATTAAAGAGGGGTTAGAAATGGGGACATTGACAATTCATTCATGACATTTCTAATTACTGAGGATCTGGTTAGGGTCATGTTCTATTTGATAGTTAAGGTCCATAAATCTTTAATTTACCCTCAGGCCATCCTATTATTAGTGTATAGGAGCATTAACTTAAAGTCTTTCACAATTTCTCAAAGTCTGCATGTACTCTTTTGTTAATGGTCTACCTTCTTTTTACAAGACACAAGGATGTTTTAAATCTGTTAAAAATGTGTCACTGTACTCCACTAGTTATATGGTTTCTATGGATGTGGGCGCTTTATATTCTAACATCCCCACGAAGATGAGCTTGATGTACTAACTGGCTTTTTAAATAAAAGGAAGTAACAGCAAAACCAAGTACTGAATTTTAGTAAAAATGCTAGATATTGGATTGAAAGACAATGTTCTGTTATTTAATAAACAGGTGAACCTCCAAATTAAGGGGACTGCAATGGGGCAGCCAGTGCTCCATCTGTAGCTAATTTATATGTGGAAGCTTGGGAACTGAAATATCTGCTGGATGAAACACAGAATCCATTTTTACTACAACTCAATTGTGGAGACATTACATTGATGATTTATTTTTTATTTGGAAAGGTGAAAGTAGTGAATTAGCAGAGTTTAAACTGTATTTAGAAAGTACTGATCAGGACCTGAAGTTCATCTATCAAGCATCTAAAGAAGATGTGAACTTCCTAGACTTGAAAGATCTATAGAAAAAATGATGCAGGGTGACCGCTAGTGTGTTTAGAAAATCTACAGATGGAAATACACTATTGAGGGCTGAAAGTTGTCACCCTGTACATGTGACAGTCAATCAGAAATCACCCATAGAAGGCAGAATTCCTGTCCAGGAGATTTCTGCTGCACAGAAATCGACCAGCTCAGCTTTTCGGACCATAGAGATTGCAATCCAATCTGTCTCCAGCTCAGAGAAGCTTTTCTCAGCTGAGATGTGAGGAGTTCACTTTTTTTGCAGATAAGGTTGCCAGCATCAGGTCTGGCATCGGTCTGACCTCCCTATGAGGGATTGCAGTGGTCGACAGGAAGTGGCATGCACTCACTCTGTCTGGTCACATTTTCAGTGGCTGGAGTTCACTGACATTGTGAAGATCATCAAACACTGCAACCAACTAGTTGTAGTTTGGATTCAGGTCCTACACCTCTCTTAGTAGGATGTGAGAAGTTATTTGCCCAATCCTTGCTGACATTGTCTGAAGTCTTTGGAGAGTGGGGTCTTTCCTGACCTCTAAAGGAGGCAGTTGTTTGACCACTCCTTAAAACCCTCCTTGGATCCAGATTGTCTAGCCAACTACCGGCCTATCTCTAACCTGCCATTTGTTGGTAAGGTTATTGAAAAACAGTTGCATTGCAATTGGATGATCATCTTACAACTCACAATATCTATGATACTCTCCAGTCTGGTTTTAGGAAGAAGCATGGCACAGAGACTGTCCTTGTCAGGTATTGAATGACCTCCTAATGGCTAGAGATCGAAAGGCATGTACCATTCTGGTCCTTCTCGATCTCTCTGCATTGACACTGTAGACAATGGTGTGCTGTTGGAGCACCTGCGTTTTTGTGGGCTGTCTGGTACAGTCCTCAAATGGTTTCATTCTTACCTCATGGACAGGTCTCAGAAGTTGCCACTGGAATCTATTCCTCTGGTGCTCACTCCTGCCTTGTGGGGTACTGCAGGGTTCCATTTTAGCCCCATGTTGTTTGCAGTGTATACTCTGCCATTGGGAGAAATCATCAGGCAATACAGTCTGAGTTTTCACTGCTATGCAGATGATACTCAGCTGTATTTGTCCTTTCTGCCCGTGAGGATGATGCACTCTCCGTGCTAAATAATTGCCTTGCTGAGATCAGACTTTGGATGAGTTCCAGCTGGTTGAGACTGAATCCAGATAAGACTGAGGTGCTGGTAGTGGACCCAGGTCATCCGGGGTGGGTTTGGGAGCTGGACAACCATCATGCTTATTACTTGGTGGTATGTCGCTCTCTACCTCTGATCAGGTGCGTAATCTGGGCATCATTTTTGATGACGGTCTGACCCTAAAATCTCAGGTGTCAGCTGTCGTCAAATCCTCTTTTATCATCTGAGGAATATCGCCTGGGTGAAACACCTGCTTCCTCCGGTGATTTCCCAACATTGGTCCTTGCCTTTGTCACTACCCATCTTGATTACTGCAATTCCTCTACCTAGGGCTACCTGGGGTTGATATCCACCACCTGCAGCTGGTGCAGAGCAGCGGCGGCTAGGCTTTTGACTGGGACTTCTAGAACCAGTCATATTACACCTGTGCTCTGCAAACTGCACTGGCTGCCTGTTTGGTGGCGGATCACCTTTAAGGTTGGTTTACTAACCTTAAAGCCCTACATGATCAGGGACCCGGTTACCTGAAAGATCTCCTGATACCCTACTGCCCCTCTGTCCTCTCTGTTCCACCAACGAGGGATTGCTGAGATTCCCAGGGTTTGATTAAAGACATCAGGATCCCATGCTTTTTCAGCACCAACCCTGTGCAATTCTCTACCTCATTGGTTGAGGGAATGCCCAACTGTCGACAGATTTAAAGTGGGTTAAAGACATATTTATTTAGTTTAGCTTGTCCTAGTTATGGAAGATATGTTTTAATGCTTGTTTTAAAATCTTATTATTATGTATATGTTTTTATGTACAGCACCTTGGCTCTTAAAGGCGCTATAAAAGATGATTTGACTTGACCAAGAATTTACCAAAGGGGCAATTTTATAGGATTAAAAGAAATTGTGGGGATGATATTACTTATATGCAGGGCAGCAGAAATTACTAGTAGACTGAAAAAGCTGGCTATAGTCAAAGAAGTATAAAAGAAGCTTGCAAGCAGCTGCAGTAAAATGCAGGAAGGTATGTTACAAAATAGTACAGCATGACCAAGAATAATAAAGAAGGTGACAGATTCAATTTTTTTATGCCATTTTCGCACATTCCAAGAAAATAGAATACATTTTGAAAGCACATTGCATACGCTGCAGAGTGATCCTGGTTTGGAGATATTGTTTGAGTCCCACAATGGATGGCTTATAGAAAACACCTACACAAGGAGATAGACACTGGCACAGTAATTTGAAGAACAAATAAATGTTATTGAGGTACAAAGAAATGTGGGCTGTTTTCCCTGCAGGAAATGCAATTGTTATATTAATATTAAGATGACTAAATAGTTTAAGGATAGTAATACAGGACATGTTTTGAAATTAGGCAGCTGATTACTTGTGATACGGCAGGAATTATTTGTTTGGCAATATGTAGTTGCAATGCATTCCACATTGGAACAACAGTTAGGAGTTTAAAACAAGAGTTATGGAGCATGTTAGGGCTATAGAGAGAAAAGATGTTAGTTATGCCACAACCTTGCATATAATGAAAACAGGAGATCAAAAAACACATAAGTTTCAGTTAATGGGCATTGACAGAGTGAGCCAGACAACAAGAGGTGGACATTTTAATGATTTATTGTTGAAAAGGAAGCATTTTGGATATATAACTTGAATGCCACAATGAAATGGGGTTTAAATAGTGGCTTTGAATTGAAGCCTTTTTAAAAACAATGAAGGAAATGATGGCAGTTTAATGTGATGCCGTATTTGTATTTAAGCGTTTAATCTGGTTACCTCTTATATTTCCCCTTTTCTGTTTGTTTCATTTTCAGCAGTTTTCTACCTTATTTGTTTATCCTGGCTTATATTGAATATGGCTGTTTCCTTCACCCCTTTCAATCATGTACCTATTTTTGATTTTAGCAGGTTTTAGTGTTCACCTCAAACAACTGTGTTTATATTTAATATGTTTACTTTCTTTATGTTTTGGTCTTGCTTTTATATTTTGAATTGTGTAAAATTGATATGATTGCATTTTATGCTTATAGATCAAGTGTAATTGTGTGATGCACTGTGTTTACATTTTAGACATTAAGCATATGGAATTATGCTATTTAGCATGTGTTTGTAATATTTATTAATAGGATTTTATTTATTTATTTATTGAAACAATCGAATTACAAACCTTTGAGTCACAGACTCTTTTGCAAAGGCTCACGTCGGTTACAAAGGGTGGATGGTAGACAAATACAGTAGAGAACATACATGAAACAGGCAGAATATACATAACTGAATCAAAGGAGCAGTGACATCGTTATGATGAGATTTGGTTTTAGTATTTAAGGGCCACTGTTTCAGATGTCGATAGTCTTTGAAAAAGGATATATTATCTGAAATGCATCAGGCTCATGCCTCTAATATGTAAAATAAATTGCATTTTTAGAGACTGATGTCCTTGCTATTTTTTTGTGCTTATGCTTTTAGAGTTGATGTTGTTGAAAAAGGTGCCCAGTTTGCCTAGGTATTTTTCCCCAAGAGTCTTCACTGAAGCTTTGCTCTTTAGCAACCTCTTTCTTCTAATGGCCCAACACAAAATTTAGCATTTTAGTTATTTTCCAGCAAATTGCTAACACTGAAACTTGTTTTCCCCAGCACCAGACAGGCTGAAATATGTGAAGTGTAACAGCATCAGGAATGAGAGATAAATGTTCTAGCTCTGCCTGGATTAGGTGAGTGAGGACCAACAGTCTACCAAGGATTTTTATTGTGTCCAGGACTGACAGTGTATGTGTGTGAGTGTGGGAAGATTACTGACAGGATGTGTGTGCAGTTAAAACACAATTCGCAGAATCATTAACTAGCACTAATCAGCCAGTGCGTTAGCACTTCAGAAAACATTTAACCTGTACACCTTATATGCATTAGACTAACCCCCAGTTGTATGGGTACCTGCTTGCAATTAGTAATCCTGTGCAAAAAAAAAAAAAAACAGAGCCACACTAACAGGTTAGCACTGCACAAAGAATGCTTTTAAAATAATACCAGCTATGCTTATTATAGTGCAGTGCTAATCCTGTTACAGTGTATATGAGGCACCCATTTTCAGAGCCACTCATTAGTGTCATGCACTCCTAAGTGCTGCACCTGAGATAGCTCACAGCCAGAGAAGGTGGTGGTAAATGGTACTCACTCCAGTGAGGAAAGAGTGATCAGTAGGGTGCCGGAGGCTCAGTAATGGGACAAGTCCTCTTCAATGTCTTTGTAAGTGGCACTACAGAAGAACTGGAAGGAAGATGTGCCATTTTCAGTGACACCACAATCTGTAATAAGCGTTGATAGGTGCAGATGGAGAGAATGAGTAGGGATCTTACAAAACTCGAAGGTAGTGCAAGGACATGGCAACTCAGGTTCAAAGCCAAAAGTGCAAAATCAAGCATCTAGGGCATAGAAACCTAGAGGTTGAGTATAAAATCTAGGGAGGTACTGATGGTCACTAAGAGAAACCTTCTATATAGCACTGTGCTTTGTATGCAGGAGAGGATTACTCATTTGCATAGCCATAGTAGTACATATGCACATGCACATGATCAGGTTGGCATCAGGGATGCTGAATATGACACCCATCCAACCATGCTGTTCCCACATAGCGTAATGTTAAGCACTGCACTAACCTTCTGATAATGGGGCCCTAACTGACTAAAAATCCTGGCCGATGCCTCTTAATATCCAGAAAGTAAACATAAAAGGGTTATCTTATCTATCTCTTTATGTATTGCTATATCTTATTTTGCTTGCAAAACTTTTATTAGATTTCAAAATCTTGTGATGTGACTTAAAAGCGTTTATAACAAACTAATTAAAATGCAGTGGTTTTTTTTCCTTCTTTCATCTGAATGCTGTCTTTGTTTTACTTATAAAAACACAGTCTTGTGGGCTGGCTAGCAGTTTGGTGGTAACTGTACTGCCTACCATGCCAGTGGCTCAGTTTGGGGGTGGACCTGGGTTGCACAGAGGTTAGCCGGGGATGCAATTGATCATCTCAAAAATGCTTTCCTCTCGGGAGGGGAGTCTGACCATCCCACTCTTCAACAGCCACCTAGCTGCAGAAAGTTGGCAGGGCAATGGAGTTGCATAAATGGGAGGATCAGGCATGCACAAAGCAAACATGTGCCTTTATATACAATTGCATCATGCATGCTTGGCTGCCCAGGAGATGAAACCAAATGTAGAAAACCCGAATAGCAGAATGATCCAACAACTTGCCACAGATTCTGTACTACTAACCAGGCTTTACTCCTGTCTGAATATGTGACTCCTTGTCATTGGCCCTCCCCTCCTGGCCCCGACACGAGGATATGTATGTGTGGGGGTGGAATCCCAGAGCAGGTAAGTCCTGGGGATGGTGGGTGATTGGGCTAGAGATGTCAGTGGGCAAAGGGGTCACAGGGTGACTAGGAGATAAAAATTTCTATGGAGAAAAAAAAACACAGTTTAAGAAACTGAAACCCCAAGCAAGCTGTGAATGCCTCAGTGAGGCATCACAGTAAAGATTATTACTAAAGAAATATGCACATGACAGCTAAGCTCTGATGAGAATTGGACACTGAGGGATTGCAGAAAAATATATATTTTGTTTATTAAATAAGGAACTTTTATTAAACAAAACATTAAAATAAAAACAAAACTAAATAAAAACATAGTACATAGAGTACACACTAGCAAAGCTTTTGGCTTACACTATCACAGATCCTGCAGTTCTTCCTAAGCATTCAGCTCAGATAAGTTGCAGGACTAAAACAGTAATTAATTACACAGCCCCTATGTTTATGTTAGTAATATGCTAAGTATTAGCTTCCCACACAAATGTGTTTCAACAGCAAATGAGGGCAGTACTTATTTAAAAAGAATAAAGTACAGCATTTTAAATTAGTTCTAAACGTTTCTTGTCACATCAAAATGTTCTGAAATTTAATTAAAGGTGTACAAGCAAAACAAGATGGAACACCCATAAAGAAGTAGAATAAGAGATAGCCCTGTTTTATTTACCTTCTGCTCTGCAGCTTTAGACGTCATCTCACCAGGCCAGCAGCTCCCTGAATGCAACAGGAAATGAGTGCAGGGGCAGAACATTAAAGGGAGGGTAATTTTAAAATGTGGTCCATTTCAGTATATAGTTTATTTGTTTCAGTGTATAGTGTATGTGGCACTGTCATTTAGTTAATCAGTCCGAAGGTGATTCCGCACAGTGACCTAAAGTCACCTTTCAGGCTGAATAATGCCATGACAGTGACTGAATCATGAGGATGGGTCCAAATAACCCCATGTTGAAAATTTTGTGCCAGAATTCCTCAAAATGCCCCAAATATGCACCAAAGTTGAAAAAACCCTAATTATGCCATTATGCAGCTTACTGGCATTTCTTCAGTTCTTGGTCGGCTTTGAAGAGTGCAGGCATGTTCTCAGTCCACGAAGATCACCGCACGGGCTCCAGAGGTAAGTATTGAATGAGAAGGGTGTGGGGATGTAGGGTGCACAGAGGATGGGTTTGGGGAGGCATCAGGAGAGATCACGAGGGACCATTTCTTGTTTTACAGGGTAAAAAAAAAGACGAGGGTCAGTTTTCTTTTTTGCAGGTGTTATTTAGTACACTGGGATGGGCTCCCAGTGTACCACCTACGACCACAGGAAGGGGGACCGAAGCTGACGGGGATTGGGTCCCTGTCAGCCTAAGAAACAATTGGGGGTGCATGATGCCAAGGAGGATTGGGCACCCCCTTGGCAACTGGAAGTGGGAAGGGGTGGACTGAAGTCAGTGGGGATTGGGCACCCGTTGGTACAGAAACAGGCTGGGGAGCACATGATGGCAAGGGGATTGGGCTCCCCTCAGCACAGGACAAAACATGACTGTGGGGTCATTATGCTGATGAGTTGGGCTCCCCATTGACAAATTAAACTGGGAGATGGGGACTGAAGCCAATGAGGATTGGGCCCCGTTGGTAAGAAAGACTGTTTTGGGGGTGCATGATGCTGAGGGGATTGAGCACCCTTGATACACAACAAATGAAGTGTGTGCCAAGGGTGGGCTTCCCATTGGCAAATGTTATACTAGGCAGGTACCGCCCTGCAATGACGGGTCCTCCATCATTTCAGTAGAATGGCTGATGCTGCAATGTGAGGCATCCTCTTATTGCAGCGGCAAAATCATTCAACTTGTTGGCACTTTTGAAACCAATGTCATCAGTACAGTGTGCCTACATTGGTCCCCAGTGCCAAGCCCTCAAATGCAGTGCCGCCGTTGGCTGCCACAGTCTGCACCTCCACAACCACTTCTCTCCTAAGCTGCAGCATAATGTTTCTTGCACATGCACCCAAGCAAACATAAAAACTAGATAAATGGTTCACAGATAACTACATAACTGACAAAATGTAGCATTATTTTGAACTAGGTAGATCATGCATAATATTTGTATTCAATTTTTATTACCTGGGCTATAAAGAACTGCATGAAGGTAAAACAGTGGGCGTGGTCTACCTGGCTTTTCCAAGGCTTTTGGCTCAGTGTCTCACGTTGGTCTACTAAACAAATTCCAACAAGTTGGTTTTCTGCTGAGTTAGATAAATGGATTAGGAATTAGATGATAGGTAGGAGAAAGAGGTTGCAGGTCACTGGGAGGCTTCTCATTGGATGGCATAAGTGACAAGTGACATCCCACAGGGATTGGTCCTAGAACCTTTACTTTTCAGTTTCTCAGGTGACACTCATGTAATGGTCTAAGTGGATGGTCAGCTAAATCTGTAGATGACTCAAAGCTGAGCCATCACAGATTTAAATAATAGCATTCAAGAACTGCAAAGTTTCGTGACAGGTTAACACTTTGGGTTAAAATCTCAAAATGATCTATAATGCAGTTAAATGTGTTGGCTTGAACTTTGGTAAAAGAAAACCAAGAGCCACTTATATGACTTCAATGTTCCCATAAAATCCTCTACTGAGGAAAAAGATACTGGAATGATATTAATAGATAGCTTTACATGAGGAAGACATGTGAAGTGATGGTTAAAAAGTGCTGTCAAATATTAGGGTGCATTGCAAAGAACATAAAAAGTAAGAGGTGAGAGGTGATGCTGCCACTGCACCATTGTTTGATTAGGCCACATCTAGACTATGGAAGTCAGATTTTGTGCCTGTAAATAAAGAACAATATGGAAAGACTTGAAATGGTTCAGATGACATTCACAAAAACTGCAGCATTGAAAAATATATCATATAAGTAGAGACTGGGCAAACTGAATTTGGTTTCTCTAGAAAGAAGAAGACACAGACATGAGATGTATTAGCCCACAGGACAGTCTGGGATCCAACACTACTGGAGAGTCTCAATGTCCATAAGAACTATGCTAGGGAGGAAGACTACAAGGAGATGCATGCTGAAATTAGCACAGGGCAATTATTAGACCAATCAAGGAAAAGGCTGGTTCTCAAAGATGCTAGTATGTAGGTGGAATAGTTTGCCAGAGGAGGTGAAGTATAATTAAAACTTGCCATATTTAAAGATAAACTAGACAGACACATGAAGAATGGGAACACCCACAGATACCTATAGTGTGAAATATCAGGCAACTCATATGGGCAATGTGCCTTCTTTTGCCTGCACTTTTCTAATTTTCTTATGTTCTTCTGTGGGAGGACAAGAGAGAAAAGAGACAGGCACAGCGAAGGCAGATTGCAAGAAACAGAAAGGAAAAATTGCCTACCTAAGGCTGGAAGTACTAAGAGAGATGTATTAAAAGAGAAGTTTTTGAGTATTTATTTGTGTCAGCTGTGGGTATGGTGTAATGGTTTTGTTTGTGTCCTGAGGTTTGGCTGTCACATTAGTGTGCCAAAGAATATTACCTCAGATTATTATGTGGTAGAGGACTGTTTCTTGAACCAACCATGTCATTGACAGTTCACAACATTGCCATCCACCTATACATGTTCTGAACAAAACACATCACAGAATCTTTTAAGCACAAAAATCATTACCAGCTGCACCCTTCCTATCTCATCCCCAGATGCCACAATGCTGGGGTTCAAATCTTATTTGCAAGCCCAAATCATCAAAGTTGGATAGCAAGACTTGGAAGACCATCACTGCACATAGGTGCTTCACAGCTCGTTAGTAATGACACCATCCTATGATGCTGCAGCAACCACTCACAGTAGGATTACAAACTCACTCACTTGCAAGAGGAAGGCATACTTGTCTGTCATGGCTGCAATGCTAATGGATAAATAGGGCTGGCATGATAATGGGTGATGGGAGTAAAGGAACATGGACACTGGCCCAACTGCCTATGAAGATGGCACTGCCTCCATGGATCCCTGATCAAACACATCTTATACTGGAGGGTCTTACCCCTCTTGGTCTTACCAAGGTGAAAGCCATTGAAGGACACTGTTGAGGGCTAGTGCAAGATGAGGTTGAGAGATTGTCTGTCAGATGCCATGGTCAAGCTGATGAAAAGGGAGACAAAGCTGAATAATAAAAATAAATAACATTAAAGGTTTACAAGAATCTAGTGAATGTCAGTGACATTGGAGATAAAGTATAGAGTGAAAAGCAAGTGTTGCAATTTAGTCCTTAGAGCAAGGAACTGTAAACAAGCCCCCAACCCAAGTGTAAATTTTGCAGAACTCTGAAACCCACAGAGAAAATGGATTTTAGTTAGCGTATGTTCTGAAAGTAAATTGTTAAAAATATTGTTGAGCAGAACAAATGAATCTGACACTATACAGCACATGTGGTATATACAGTATACTGTAGTGTGACATACATACTGTAACCCTAAGAATTGTACTTCACAGGCTATGAGCAGTTTCAGTTGCCATTAGTTACACTCTGGGAGGTTAAAAATGCTCAGTAAGGATAAGTACAGAGGAAGATAAAAGGTAGCACAGTGAAATGGAACACATTACTCATCGTCAGACAAACAAAGAAGGTGATTTGATACCTTTTATTGAACCAACAAAAATGTTTCATTAACACAAGAACAGGGTTGAACAATAAGGTTGTTGTGGTGGTGATAAGTCTCCAAAATCACATAGCACTGCATACTCACCACTGTGCTACACTGCCTCAGTGCTAGTAAGAATGCATGGTTGGATGGCTCCTACAACCCTGAATGGGCCATGTTACCCACGTACAGTACAGTACGTTAGTGGGACTTCTATGCTACTGCTCCAATATGTCAGTCACTACTGTTTGGGGCAAGGTCAACAGTAGTAAATAAGGAAAACAATAAAAGCCCTGGGAACCGAAGTGACCAGACAGCGCATCAAACATACAGGCATTATTTATTTAGTTTTTAATTACCTGGTAAGTGCACAAGGCATACAAGGCCTACTTTTGACATGACCAGGAAGAATACTGGACAACAATGAAAAAACACAGAACTGACAGCTTACATTAGAGTAAATTAAATAAAAAATACAGGACTGAAAACTAAACATCAATTACAGTATAAAAAATATGTGTAAAAAACATAAAGGTAAACTACTGCAAACTGCATTAGGGATGCATAGGCAGTCAAAGGAGCAATATACTATATACATCACCCTTTCTATACTGCAGACAAGTGTATTAAATTACTATATGTACTACGTGTACACAAGCATTCAATTTAAGCTGAGAAATATCACATCTTGGACAAGCATGAACCATTTAAAGTTATTAAGAATCATTAAGTGGCAACATATGCATATATTTCCTTGCATTTTGCCTTTCCTCAAGTGTTTTTCTCATTTCTTTTTTCCTCTGTGGGCGAATTTTCAAAGGGTGGTGCAGGGCTTGCATCAAGCCTTACATTAAACTTTTCCATGTGCCATACCTGTTTGCAACTGCGCCCAATTTTACAATCTCAGGCACAGTTAAGACAGTTTATCCACTTCGACAGTTTCACCAAATCTCAGTGCAAGCTCCATGAAAACAGTCCCCTGTACTGATGCAAGCTAGACCACAAAAGATGGTCTAGCCTGTGTCACTGTGCAACAGATAGAAAATCCGTTTAGACTGCTACAAATCCAATGCGTCACAGCTTTGGCACACCTGGGGCTTAGGGAAATCTTGGGCATTTGAAAATCCAGCCTAGGTCTCTTTCCACAATTTACTCGTGAACCAATTTTCTTCCCATCTCAACACCCCTCAATGGCCACTGATCACACATTTAAATTTTGCCACCCAGCCCCTAATAACACTCTGGTGGCTTCCCATCACTCTCAGCCTAATGCACACTTCCATTTTTCCAGGATTAAGTGTTGTGGAGTTAGGCTTCAGTGGTCACTGGAGTGGGACACTGTAGCTTGGGGTGTAGGGCAGCAGTATTGTACTCCACATTTCAAGAGTTTCCTTTTTATCCCCTACCACCACCTGAAGATAAGAATGCACCTATACTGTAGAGGAGCAGGGGGTAAGACTCCAGCGAGCCTCACGATAAAGGGAATTAACCAGAAAGTTAAGCTCAGTGTATAGGTGACTGGGATACAATGTGTGCTCCTGATGGATGCAGGTATTTCCTGAGATTCATACATGCCAGTGAAAAAAATCATGTTGCTGACGCCGATTATGGTGCAGGCAACATGCTGCCAAACATTACAGCACAAGGCATTATATCTCCTAGGAGTTACAGCAAATAAAAGGGCCCTCCGAGAGAAAAAGTCAGCTTTGTGGAGGGTCCCCCACACACCCCAAAACTAAATATAACCTTCTCCAGAGTGGGCATGCCTAGATGGGACAGAAATTGTGTGATCGCAAAGGACAGCATTAGTGAGGGGCAATCTAAAATCAGGATTGTTCCTGTCACTGTCACCCTTGTTGCGGTGCCATAATTGCATCGCCAAATTAAGTTGCAGCGTTAAGGTTTTGCCATTTCCTGACATCCCTTAGGAACCAGACAATCAAATCTAGGCTAAGATTGTTATATTGCTCCTTGGACATAAAGTATAGTATCTCAGAGAAGACTGACACAGCAACATTTACTTGTCTCCTTAGCAGCTGAGGTAGCCATATGTCACTTCCAAAATATGCCCACAAACTGTTCTAGACAAGAGTTGAGATTAAGAATCACTTCCATGTGGCCAGTACAGCAGCACAACCAGACCAACATTCTTCCTGAGCCTTAACATCACTTTATTTTATTCCTATTTTTTCTTTTGCCTACCAATCAATGCTCGGAATCTACTGTATACACATTTTCTGTGCTCAGAGTCTACTGCATACACACCTTTTCTTGTAGCCAAAAGAAAATGCCGTGTCTGCTTTTACATCCAAATGCTATTAGATTCTTCTGCTCATTTCATAGAGGTGCTTTGTGTATTAGGTTGCACCTGCCTTCTATTTGGAGATTCTAGCACTTCAGATTCTTATCCTCACGCCCACTGGCCTGGGGCTTTTTGTACCATGTCTAGTCCTGCACACAAGTAATGTTAGATTAATATTACTTATTGCCTTGGTAGACTCCTTAACCCCTCAGACTCTACGTTTCTATGTTTCACCAGAAGAGAACAGAAATATACAGTGTTTTGAAATAAATGGCAACAGCCATGTATTTAATTTATAAACTAGCACATGCAGTAATAGAGTGATGTGTACAGCACAGTAGTGTTAGCAAGCCTTTTACTTTGCTGTCTGCCACTTCCTCCAGAGTGGAACTGCTATCTCTTAAAAAGTGGCATAGCCCTGGAAGGACCATGGCCTCCAAAGTTTGAGATGGCTCCTTGGCTGTGTGTCATCGCCCCTCCACTCTCAAAGTGCACTATACATGAGGGCCAAACCCAAGGCAGCTCTCACCCAACTGGCCCATCTGCATCTACATCATTGGGGCTCACCTTCTGCCAGCCTTTACAGGGACCCATCTGTGACAGTGCTAGGGTTCCCCATTACCCTTGTACCCTACTTGTGAGACTATGCCACCACTTACATGACTGTGACATCATACTCTAATTCCCTGCCCTATCCCATTACAGGAGGTGAAAACCCAGGAAAAAACTTGTGGGAAAACCTGGAAAATTCTTTCATGACCCCTAAAGCAATTCTCATTAATAGGTTACAGGCTTTCTGCCTACCTTCAGCCTCCCCAATCCTGGGGCAGGTGGGTGGGTGGGAATCAAACTGACTGAAGGAACCAAGAGGCCAGGCTCCTGTGTGAGCCCTTAATAAGCCACTTGGCACCACCCTCAAATGACTCTTCCTCCTTTGGCTGCTACCTAACAGTCTTAATGCCCCCCCTTTTTCCACCTTCCTTATCCTATTCTGCAAAGCTACTTTCTGTCTGACATTGGGGAAAGGGTCCACAAAGTCTATGCAGCCTTCAAGAGCCCTTCAACTGCTGTCTATTGTCTTGATAGGTCCCTTATCCCATTCACCAGAACAGAAGAGACACTCAAAGTGTTTTGGAATAAATGGCCACATCCATGTGTTTATTTAGAAACTACTACATACAGTAATATCATGACGTGTGCAACTCAGTAATGTCAGCAAGCCTTTTACTTTGCTGTCTCGCCATCCTCTGAGATTGAACCATTATTTTTTTTCAAGGAGCACAGCCCAGAGGGACTGTGGCATCCAAAAGCATGGGGCAGCTCTGGGCTGTGTGTCATGCCAGTCCAAAACCATGGCTGCTTTCCTCGATTGGCCCATCTGGATTCTCATCATCAGTGGTTTGTCTCCTGCCAGCCTTGAGAGGAACCTATCTGTGACAGTGGCAGGTCCCCTCATTACCTTCTTGTATTCTTCCTGTGAGACTGCCACGTAACCACAGGAAGACATTACTCATTCCCCAAAGCATGCCACAGCTGCAGGTTTCCAAAATGCCCTGCATGTCTGCTAGGAATCTGTCTAATCATTCTGCAGATAAATGTACCCCATCCATGATTTACAGTTGTGGCAATGTGTTTACAATATGATGTTGCTGTAGTTCCAGGCCCCAACTTGATCAAATAAAACTGTGCATCCCCATGTTCACAACCCTTCAGGCATTCTCAATAGCCTCTGGATCACTGGCATATTGTAGCCAGGTTCGTCGCTGCACAATATGCAACCATATGTCACAGTCTCAGACCAACACTGCAGCAGAAAACAGAGGTCATCATTCATGCAGCAAATCATGTCCAAAGTTTTACCAGACTCAAGTAACTTCCACCCAAGTGGACCAGCAAACTTCAGGAGGTCCTCGACTGCTGGCCTCAGCCATCAGAGGCAGAAAATCTGTTCATCTTGCCTCTATTCCCCACCACTGCACATAATGTTGCCATGGGTATAAAAACAGGTTGTCACAACCCAGTGTCTGCCTGCCCTTCTGGATGCAGAGTGTATAAACGAATGGCCACAGATCCAGACCTGCTCCACCTGGAGGTTGCCACCTGTTGAAAGACAGTTACATGAAATGTGGTGAACATATCCAAAGCCTTTATCTGGGTATCCTTCAACCCTATTGCTCATGCATTCACTGGTGCCTTGATGCCAGTCAGTCAAAAAGCTTTATTGTGTGGCAATATGCCATTACAGCTACACATAATATGTACATTGACAAAACTAGACAAAATGAAGTGCAGGAATATAATACGATACTAAAATACAAGAGTACAATGCATGGTCTTATCACTTATGAAATCACAGTTCATGGAGAAATCCATATTTCTTGTAGAATTAGATTATGGGAACCTCTGAAAATTCATCTGTAAAGACAAGCAAAATATAAGCCCTGTAAAATAGAAGCAGCAACAGAACATAACACCAATATTAGAAAAAGGGCTACCATTCAGATATAACATAACATAGAGCTCCTTCTGCTGTTAGCTATGTAAACCCACCCATGACGGTTCCTGTCATACTCTCACAGGGGAGGCAGAAGTTGTGACTAACATGGTCTCCTGGGCAAAAAAAGGAGTTACCCAAAGTGACCAAAGAAAAAGCCTGCAAACTTAAGAAAGCTTAAATTCTAATAAATCTAATAAACCTATATAGCTATACTAATATGAGCCCAGAAATATGTCTGTGCAAAGCCCTGATTTGCTTCTAGTTAAAATGCTTTAGCAGACTAAAAGCGGCCACATGTTAGACTCCCAAGCACCTGGAGACCTTACCTACCCCAAACACCTGTTTATAACTCCATTTCCATTCCCAACAGGCCTAATAGGTCCATGCCACAGTTCCCATAACCCACCCATAATAAAGAAACAGGTAACCTACACAGGTATGGCATTGACCTGGCCAGTGTAGTAGCACCCTCTAAAACAGTTCAAACTAGAAATACCTAAGTTATCAATATAGTGGCTACCAACAATAAACAACCACAAAGGCTACATCTTTGGAACCACTCAGAGGTCTTCTGATTGTTCAGAATAAAAGGGCTCTTGTTATCCTGTACTTCATGAGCATCATTTGCTTCATTTTGTTTTATTTCACACATGGTTGCATAACATCAAATAAATAAGGGTGTGTAAATGCTATTATCATTAAGTTAATCATTAGGTTAATAAGGAGAGCAAGCCAAGCCAACACACACAATAAGCATACAAAAATATACTGTATGACATTTCACATAAAATAAATAAAAGAAAAAACTAAAATATCAAGAAGGTGATTTTTTTTATAACAAACCATGCTGTTCAGCGCCATCTACAACACTGCAGTTCTTATATACAAGGTAAAATTCTAGTCAGATACTGCATGTCTTTCAAATCCAACACTTATACTGTCCTGAGGTGAAAATAAATCCTTATAGATTAACAATAGTCAAAGCGTATCAATAAGGGTATAATGAAAAGAGTACAAGCTCCAAATTTTAATCATATAAAGGGCTCCAAAAGATTGAACTGAAAGGCTTTAATTTAATACTTGTACCTAACTGGCCAATGGATGCTGACCCTATTATCTTTTTATGAGTCATAGACCACAGCCTTTAATTCCCTCATTCAAGAAAGTCATAAAAAATATAAAATAAATAGTATCAATACTGCCAAATGGAAAAGCTGGAAGATAAACATTTTGAGGTCCATTTTAAAGTTTTAGTTATTTGCCAAGGCCACAATTTCAATCATAAAACCCCAAAGCCACAATGAGTTAAAAGTTGCAAAATAATAAGAAATGTATACAGCACGTATACTTATCCACTGATATTAGGGTACATAGAATTGTTAGCTCATGGAGGAAATTATACCTCAGGTACTCATCACACTTCTTTCAGGGTCATAGAGGAAGGGGCCAACAAACAACGGTGACCATAAATAATATCTATTGACTTTCTTCTGCCTGACAAGGAGTTCAAGGATTTCAATCCAAGTTAGATAAAAGTGCCCAGGCTATAACATGTTTATATAAACCTTTATGTAGACTTAACCAAGGAGTTCACTCCTTTCCACATTTACTGTCCATCTCTGATGTGAAAAGAATGAGTATTAAACTCAGTTGAGTTTAATCCCAAACCCTTCATAGCTCAGCCCAAAACATATTGGAAATGACATACCATCAGAAGGTTGCCATTTCATGATGAAAAAATGCCCCCTTCCCCAGAAAGTTGGGCTATGTATGCCTGTATTTCTTCCATATGTCCCATAATGTACCTCGTGTGGCTCTTAGATTACAACAGCACCCAACTGCCAATTGTTCCATTTTGCTCCACCACAGATGCAAGAACTCACCCTTTGCATCACTGCCACATCCTCATCTGCCAAAACACTTCTGTTCCAGCAGACTTGTTTGGCTGTGCCAATTCTGATACACAGAATGCACCACAACACCTCCTCACATGCTCCATGTAGGAGGTGCAGGACTACATTTGATCCCACATGGGGTTCATTTCCTTCTTCAGGACTAAATCATAGACAAGGAGGGTGATACATTATAGCAGTGAGGAAACTTTTCTCCACACAGGTAACCCTGGCTTTGGTTTACTTGCCTCAGGGCTCTACCTCAGTAGTAGCCAAAACATTTTCAACAATCTCCTATTTTACAAAGGGCAACTCATAGTGGGCACGGATTTTAATGTTACATTGGTCCCCACCCTTGATGCTTCTACCCCTTCTAGATATAGAGCCACACCCTTGCAAAAATACTTACTGTTGACATCACCCACATTAGGTATGTTAGACCTCTGGAGACATTTTACCCATCGACCAGAGCTTATACTTATTATTCTCTGAAGACTCACACCTCATCTAGACTTGATTATTTCTTTAGCTCAATAGAATATTTAGATTCAATTCAGTACATTTATTATGGGGCAACTATCTTACTGACCATTCCCTACTTTATCTTAAAAGTGATTTGAACAAACACAAGCGTCAATCTCTCTGGCGCATACATTTGATTCATTTGCAGGACCCTGAATTTATTCAACTAATTAAAGATGACATTCCCAGAATACTTGCTGACAACATTTCCCCGGATGTAACCAATGCATTATGCTGGGATACTCTTAAAACCATATTAAGAGGAAAATTATCAAGTATTCATCCTTTAAAAAAGACTACAGGAGGAACTACAGACTAAGTTGCAAAATGAACTCCAGACTTTACAAAATAGAATGCTCTGGGAAGCCTCAGTCAGACCTCAACTACAGCTAGTTAAGAAAAACTGCAAAGTTAATGGATCAGAGGACAGAACAACAACTGCTTTATTTAAAACTCAGTTACCGTGAAAGTGGACCCGGCAAGCTAGGAACTTGGCTAAGAGACTTAGCAGAGCTCGAGCTCAAGCTACCATCACGAGCTTATTTGATCCAAAGATGGTCACCTTTTCCACATCCAAGGGATACTAGACAGGCCATGGCAGATGTTTATAAACAGCTAAACTCTGAAGATACTCACCCTTCACCTCAACAAACTGAGCGTGCCTACAAACCATTTTCTACCAAAACTCTCACCCTCTCAAGCTCAGGCCCTACTGCATCCAATCACAACTGAGGAAGTTCTGGATATACTTAAACAGTCAAAGTCTTGAAAGCCCCAGCCCAGATGGTTACCCACTGAATTCCATAATAAGTTCAGGGGCACTTATTCCAGCCTTGATGATGGCTTTCATTGATATTCAGAACAGGAAACAACCCCACCCCTTCCTGGAGATATGCTGCAATAGCAACAATTCCCAAACCGGAAGGACCCAAAACTCTTAGCATCATACCATCCAGTTTCAAAACTAAATTGTGATTATAAATGTTTCATGTCAGTACTTGGGCAGAGAATAGATACACTCCTTCTTCAACTTATAGATGCTGAACAGGTTGGCTTTATTAGAAAATGCCAGGTGCATGATGTGGTCTGTGGGTGCTGCTCCTTATCGAATATGCAACTCAAAGACAGATCCCATTATTTTTCTTGGCCTAGATGCAGCGATAGAGTGTTATGGCCTTTTCTGTGGCCACATTAAAGTACTTTGCCTTCCCAAATAAATTCATTTCTCAAATTAAAAGTATGTATCAAGCCACTCTCACTTATCTTAAACTAGATGGTTCTCTTTCAGCCCCTTCCTCTTGTCAAGAGATACACACAGGGATGTTGACTATCCCTATTATTGTTCACCCTCTACCTGGAGCCTCTAGTCTCATGTATATGAACCCAGGTAAGAACTGAAGGAATACCTTTGGGGGGCACTCTCACAAAGCAATGCTCTTTGTTGATGGCATACTTCTAACACTCACTTCCCCTGAAACCTCTGTACCAGCTGTATGGAAGCAACTTGAAGCCTTTGGACATCTGAATGGTACAAAATAAATAGTTCTGAAACAGAAGTTTAAAAAATGTCTTCACACCTCCCTGCATTTAAATCATGCTTCCCGTTTCGCTGGAGTACTGTGGAGATCGATATTTAAGGAGCAAGATACTATCTAAGCTTCTTCGCCTAGAATTGATTAATTTTGAACCCCTTAGGATTATTAAGCTGCATAGAAACCATACAACAAAATGTGCTCCCATGTCTCCTCTTCTTTTACAGACTCTTCCATTTTCCTTCTAACATGTACTTCTGAGCATGGGATAAATTAATCTTTCAATTTCTATGGTGTGGAAAAACTTCTCCGATAAAATGCACTTCCCTACAATTATCAAGGGACCAGGGAGGGTTAAACCTACCATATATGAAAAGATAGGCACAAGCAGCACATATCCGAACAGTTCTCTACACCACGAATAAATACCATGCTATTGAAAACACATTGGCCCAGATATTTCAAAGGGTTGCGCATGGCGCAACAGTATTTACTCATGCACAACTCACTGATGTGCCCCGGCATGATATTCAAAAGTGAAAAGTGCGCCAAGATGTAACCCGGCGCGCCAGAGTGCATCAGTAATGAGCGCAGGCGCGGGTAGGGGCGTGCCCATGCATAACCTGCACAGCCTAATATTCAGCTCAGGATGTGCAGAGTCATGCATAGTGCAACCCCTCCTGCGCCTGCACAAAGTTAAACCAAAAAAAAGGAACAAGTGATGGCCACCCACAGGTGAGCTGCCACATTGCGGGGTGCAACACGGCGGCTGCCACCTTGAGTAGCCACCAATTCCTGCCGCACCTGGTGGCACCCCATGCCCCATCATGGGCATCCCTGAACAAATCCCCCCGTCAATATCCCTTGTGGTCCAGTTAACCGATTGCCGCCTGATCATGGGCATCTGTAACACATAACAGACCCTACTACTCTGGTGGTCTAGTGTCCCCCTCCCCACCACCCACTGGGTCCACCACCGCCCCCCCATCAGTCGGCGGGCAGCAGCACCGCACTGCCCGCCGCCACTCCCGCTGACTGACAGCTCAGTGAGGCTGCATGCCCATTGGTTCACAGCATGAGCCAATGGGCGTGCAGCCATCTCCCTACTCGGTCCAGATATGTGACATATCTGGACTGAGTAATATAGTAAAGGGTACATGCCGATGGCTCCGCGTGACAATGGAGTGCAACCCGCCTATCGGCGATGCGCCGGTGGCGGGGCGACTCAGCGGTACTGCCGATGAACTGCGTGGTAAGTGCGTGAGCAGGGCCACCACGGGCTGTAAGGGGTCGTCTGATCTGATGCCCTGATGAGCAGTGATCGGTCCACTGGTCACCAGGGATATTGGACGTGGGACTATCTGATGCCTTCGATCGGGCACATAGGGTCACTGGACCACCAGGGATGTTGGATGTTTTTTTTTAATTTTACACGAATGCCCATGATCGGGCTGCAGGGCGTTGGTCCCCGATGGCTGCTGCCTGGCAGGGCACCAGGTGCAAGTCGTCAGGATCGGCGCACCTGCATGCTAATGACATACAAATGGGGCTGTAATGAGATGCAAATGGCCCCTGTGTGCCTTGCATAAATTATGGCCATTTGCATGTCCCTTTACATATCACAGGTGCTGTGCATGGCGCAATGGCATGGCTAAGCATCTTCGTACTCACTCTGGCCACTTGCACTGGCGCGGTGCCACTGTGCCATGCACAGTGGGGGTGTGAAGGTGCGATATTCAAGCTGCTGTGCCATAGCGCAGCTCCATTGAATATCGCCCAGGCCACACCCCTGCGCAACAAAGTGAGCCGCCGCCCAGGCTTGAGCCACAGCCTGGCGCGGTTTGAATATCCGGGCCATTGAGTCTACCCTCAATGGGTTAATGGATTTTGTTCCTATATTTAGGGAATCCACCAGCCTGCCTTCCCTATGCCAGTTCCCTCACTTCACTGCCAAGTTCTTTCGGCAATGTATACACATATTGCAATATATGCTTTCTTCATCTGAAAAGACCTATCTTCACACCTAGCCTACAAATCCCACCATCTGGCCCGTTCAGCTTGCCGCATCTCTTACACTGGGAACCTACCATCTCCACTTTATGTTTCAATTAATAGGACCACAGGCATCCATTTGCATACTTACAAGCTACTTATAAACTCCCTTCTACCAAATTCTCCTCATATCTCTGTTTGAAACAGTTACTACAGTCGTATGAGGAAGCATTGTCCAAAGTTGAGAGTCCCATCCAACTTGGTGAAATTAGTTATTTTTCACCTTGGAGGCTGCATCCAGGACCACATAATTAGTAATCTTTATAAGTCCTTAAGAGAATACTCTTCTGATAATACAGACTATGTATTAGGAATAGGTAGTCCAAAGAACTTGGACAAGAGCTGGATCAGGAACAATGAGAGCGACTGCTCTCCTGTCTTCGAAGATTTCATCTACCACATACTGGTGGGAGTATGCCTGAAAGTCCAGAGTTCAATGTTTTGAACTCCAGACATCACAGTTAAGTTCAGTGGGCTGGAACAAGGCAGATGCTGGAGGGAGTGTGGGTAGACTTGGGTGGGTACTAAGCACATAATTTGGTCCTGCCCACTCCTATAACGTTACTGGCTGGAGGTAATCATGGAAATGGTAGACATATTTGAAACCCTGAAATATTTACTTCTGTTTTTGTTCTTACAGTGGTTCCTCTAAAGGGGCTTAAAATAATTAAAACTCTCTATAAGCTAATAGCACTCCTTACATTAATAGCTAAGAAAGTGATAACTAGACTCTAGTTTACGAAAACTCCTCTCTTTTTTGCTGATAAGGGCCAATTTTTACACTCCCCATGGGCTTGACAGTACTTAACCACCGGTCATGAATCCCCAGCCAGTAAAATCTCTGAATTATGCTTTTCAGTGTAAGATCTCTACCTGCATGGCCTGCCCAAGGAAGATTGTGTCCTAGGAATAAAAGTGCATCCCTATACTTTGTAGGTACCATAAGATGTTCCACAGTATCTCTGTCTCAATGACATAATAACCCCTTTGGTCTATCTTCCTAGGTGCCCCATGTCTCCAGACCTCTATAATTTTGTGAATCCCAAATGCTTGTGTATGTTCCTGTACCCTGGTGATTTTGAAAACCGTGCTACTCCTGCCATATGTTGGCTCATCATCCCCTTTGTACCACATGTGCTTCTTGAGCAGCAGATACTGGGATAACTGATCCACTGGTATGGGCCACACATTCATCCACCCTCTTGCTTCCTGGCACTCAAAACTTTCAATCCCTTGTTTTGTAAGCTGTCCTTGTGCTAGTAGTTAATGCTTCATCATTAGCTCCCAAGCATCTGGTTCAACAAGTCCGAGAGGAAGGCCAGGACTACCCTGAGGTGCTACTCCACTTTCGCAACAGCTCTCAGAATTTTCACCACTGCAAATGAGAAAGAGCATCAGCAATGTCATTATCCACTCCAGCAAATGCCATGCTTTAAAATGAATGTTCATCATTAAGCATTTTAAAAAAACCTGAATTAAGTCCCCATTGGCCCTTTTGTCCTCAGTTAGTCATTGATGGTGTGCACCATATCCATGTTGTCAAAGTGAAAATCACCTTCTCATCCAAAACATGGGCCCCTTACCCTGAGAGCAAACACAATGAGGAAAAATTCTAATAAGGTGATATTTTTATCAACCCTGTCTATTACCAGTTTGATGGCTATTACTCTATATACAACCCCCAGACATATGCCCAAAGCTATAGTTACTGGCTGGTGGTGGCTGTTATGCAAATTGAAATGCCATTAAAGCATGTCAAAATGCCATCCACACCACTTAATCCTCCCTCAGACTCTCAAAGATGCTGATTCTGTGATGCACTTTTTGAGCCCAGACCACGTTGCCAACCTGCACAAAAGATCCATCCCATTGGGATTATATTACATACAAAGTTCAGGTTGCCCCAAAATTGTTGTAGTTCCAACAATGCGATCATGTGTGCCCATGCCACCCTGGTCAAGAAGTCCTACAATGACTGAATCTTATTTTCTAGTAGCTGAAATACTGTTGCTTGGGTGTCATTGTCGATACCAAAAGAAGGACAGTACTGAACAGGAACCCTCTGTCTTGGCCTTCGTCAATGGCACCCCAAAATCTGTGCCCACCTCCTTGAAAACATTCTTCAAGTATCCATATCCCTGGTGTCAGCCCTATCCACAAACAGGAAGTCATCCAAATAGAGAATGACCTCTCACCTTTTTGCTTTCCTCAGCTACGACCTACTGTAAAAAGGTTCTGAATCACTCAAACATGGCACATGCCACTGTACACCTCATGGGCAAGCATCTGTCTACATAATACTGCACTTCAAACTTCATCATAGCAAATTCAGATTTCAGTCATGGACGGATAATAGTCTAAAGGCAGAGTCAGTGTCCACCTTAACTAACAATGTCCCTCTTCCTACCATCCTCACCACCTCTGCTGCAAAATCAAAGAAGTGTATTACATCACCATGAAGCATAGATCAGTGAAATCATTGGCAGAGTCCCTTCCAGATATGACAGATGACTGATTATCCTGAATTCACCCGAGCTTTCCTGGGCAGCAACCTAATTGGGGACATGCATAGCAGAAGTGAAGGTGGGCAGAAAATAGCCACTAGTCCTCCCAGCCTACAATTCCTTGGCAACATTTTTCTCTTACTAAATGTGGTCACTATCTGGCAGATTTCATGTTCTCAGCTTCTTAATGCTAATGAGGGTCTTTATGCGGGATCTGAAACTCAACTATGAGACCATCTTCAAGGGATTGAGCAGCGTCCTGGTTAGAATACTGCTTCAGCCATGGCCTAATTCAGTCCACTTTACTGGGGTTGGGAAGCCAGTTGTGCCACTTCCAAAAGGGCTGGTGACAACTGCTTGGTTTGCACTGCAAAATTGATGGATCCTGCTGTAAGCAATATAATCATGCATGAACCTTTAACTTTCCATCCTGCACCCCTTGATTAAAGTTGTAACATCACACTGCCCAATTCTCCCACTGGTTACCACCCTAGGCATCCCACCTCTGTGGGACTAGGCACTCCTAACCAGAAACCCTCTGTCTGTGTGTTAAATCCCCCCCATGTTCTTTGGCCCACAGCAGCATCATTTACAGTACTCCCCAATGTCCTCCAGGTTTATTTGTTTCCGCACGATGAAACTCATATGTAATATTCAAGCCACACATTCTCAACCATACTGGCATACATTTCCATGACCCTCCTGCACTAATTCCACAACCTGTGGGCCTTTTCAGGGCTGCCTGCTGAATGTTCCTTTAAAGACTGTAAACACCACTGACAAATTCTCCCATGTACGGTAGCCTTGACCCCAAATCCTTAACTCAGCTCCTTCTTCTTTCTCCTTCTTGTCCTTCTCCTCTTCCAGTTCCCTAGGCCTGTTCAGTAATGAAAACATGTCTACATACTCCCCACCTCGACTTGCAACCATTTCTAAATAAGTTGGAAACCAATTGACTCTCCTAGGCTAACAAAACCTGCCATGAGGGAGGCCAGTAATGGAAGTGGTACTGCCACCAAGTCTACCAGAGATAGAATAAGAGGTGGTGCTGCCATTGTGCCAATGAGAAGTGATATCATCACCACAAGTGGCAACCCATTCCTGCTGGCTGCAGCAAACTATCCCCTAATGGCATTTTGCTCCAGGTATGCCAGGGCCTGTAAAGCCTCTGTTCCAGTGTGACTTGGTGGAGATCATTGCTGTAAGTGCCACAGGGGCCTGCTTGGACTCTCCCAAGAGCTAGTGAGTCCCCACAAGGCTTCTAGCTGTCCCCTCAGTCTACCAGGGAGGTTGACCCAGTGCTGCCACAGGTGCTGCCTTTCCTGACTGGAGTTCCAGGCCAGGCACCACCTTGGTTGGCTCCTGTCCTCTTGCTACAATCCCCATTAAACTGTCCCAGCTGGGGATGGCTTCTCCCCTAGCACTGCTAGTTCTCCTGGCACTGCTTCCTCTCTAGGATTATCCCCTGCACATGTGCTCTCTAACAATTCACTTATCTGTGCAGCACTCAAGTCCCCAGGTTGGGGCCTACCTGGTTTTATGGCAGGGACTGCGAATGCCATCTTCTTTCTCCTAGCCTGTGTCATCTTTCTGGCCGCAGCTGCCAATCTACCTCCTTTTTGCATCACTTGTTTCATTACTGGTGACTTCTTCCAGCTCCATGCCCTGGATACTGCTGGCTGACTGACCTGCACTGGCTCAGCCTTCTGCATTCTTTATTCAGATGGGGACAGCTGAATTGAAAACCTAGAGTTCACTCTCCTGCTGGCTTTTCAAGCTCCTCCTCTGAGTTCAGAACACAGGCCTCCCACCAGGCTTTGTCCTTCACCTGCCCAGCACCAGCACCTGTAGCTGCTTATCAAATGCACCTTCATCTATAGAACACCCCTTTGAATAATTGAACTACCTGCTTAAGCAACAACTATACTGAAGCTGGGTCATTTCAAGTTTAGTCACAGCTAGGTAATCTTATCCTCCAGTAATTGTGATTGCCCTTGACCAACTTCCTGGTGGGTAACTGCTCCCCTTCTTTGACAATGTCCTCCGGCAACTCCGCCCGCTTCAGCACTCCCTCACCCCTCTTCTTTCCCCGTCTCCAACCTTTATGAATTAAAGTACTGTTCTAAATATTCAATGTACTGTTGACATTGCTTTTCAACTGTTCCCTCCATATAAATATATTGACTTTGGCTAACATGCCCCATACAACTTTTCTGTAACCTGTTTAATGTGTATTTACAGTGTTATCTCTGCATATGTTATTATTTTATCTCTGCCTATATTTTATGTTATTATCAGCACCTTTATTATTGTCTCACTATGATATGGAGCCTTTGCAAATGAGTCTTTGGCTCAAAGGGTTGTAATTCTGATTTCTCTAATTAAATAAATAAATAGATAGATAAATAAAGTTCTCGTTCCATCTTTCTGCTGCATTCTGCCTTTAATCATTCTTGTGCACTGCTCCTAGGTTGAAAGACAGAAAGAAACACAACCTGACCCTGTATGTGCTAGGTGTTTGTGTCATTGGGCTGTACTGCTTACCCATACATTAATACCTTAGTTTCATGCACACCTAGCCTTCATTTATATACTCATATTTTATTGATTTATTTTTTATAAAATATATCTAATCCTTTCCCTGCTCATGGGGAGGCCTTGCCATAGCAGTCCAGCTTTAGACAAAATTCTTTCCACCCAATAGGCTATCTTCTGCCCTTCCTATTTGCCATGCTCAACACATGGATGAAAACAGGACCCCTTTATGCAACAGATGAAATGCCCTTCTCAAGTGTTCCAGCCCCCAACTTACCTCCCGTGAACTGCACTTGTAGAGCCCTGTGCCATGTAGCCCTCTTATACCTGGTCTGGGGCATGCATGCTAGATAGTGGCTGAGGTTGCAGAATGCATACCCCATTTATCCCTGTACTTTTTGTTGTTTTGTTTATTTCCCCTGCCTGGTGTCTGCCCATTCCTGACCACTAAATCTGTGTAGCCCTTATGCCAGGTGTGTGTACCTGCACTGTGCAAGGGAGAAGAATGGACCTAACCCTCCTGCCTTACATTGCTGAGCAACAAAATGCTATCCACACATCCATTACTATGCAACAAAATGCCGTCTGCACATGCACATGAGGCAGCTGCTGCCCTAGGCAGCTGTTCAAAACCATGCTCTCTCCTGCCACCTGCCTAAATAGCAACATTAATGCAAAGCCCCCTCCACAAGCTGCCTATTGCCACTGGCTGGCTGAGGGAACCAAAGGCTGAGGCTACCTGCATGAGCCTTTAAGTAGCTTCTTGGCTCCTCCTCCTCCTCCTCCATAACAACTCTCCCTCCTTTGACTGCCACCTAACTATCACATTCTGCCCTTTTCCCACCTCCCTCATCCTGTACTGCCTATCTACCTTCTGTATGATGTTAGGTGAAGGGCCTACAGACAAACTCTAATTGTCTGTGACACTAGAATAAGCAGCTCTCATTCTGGTACCAACCCAATCAAATGACAATCTTATAAATAAACAGTAATGTTCAAAATAATTTTGTCAAGGTAACCTTGAATTGGACCTACATCAAACTTGAGTTTCTTCTGATATATTTAGCAACATTAATAGAATTAAAGTACAATTGCTGTAAATACTTGAATAAAGTAAGTGTGAAGCAGAGCCATATCAAATAATATGATATACTATAATAGGCAATAATTCCTGTCACTGTTTGTGCTAATAGTTTCATCTTCTTCACCAGCAAAGTATCTGTTCACAGTACTTTCATCTTATTAATTTCATGGACTTGAAAACTTAGTGAGTGGATTGCCCTTCAAAATCTATCAGTTTTCTTAAAAGCATTTAATGTTTAAATAATTAACTTCTTTCACTAGTAACAGCACCTTTTGTTCTGCTATATATGGACATCAAATTCTGTGTTGTGGAGGAAATTAAGAGAGTGATTTTACCTTAAAGAATTCAGAGTTAATTTCAAGTATTTAAGATGAATATTACAGAATTCAGAGGTCATTTTCAAAGTAGTTAAGAAAAAAAACAAATAAGGCTATCACAACGTTTAAAAATGCTGTCATTGCTAAAGATTTTAAAGTGCAAAAATAAGTAGTTTTCTGATTTACTGAGGCAACACAGGTGTAAAAGTTTAAAATGACCAAGAAGAAGCACATCACCTGATGTGTTTTGCATTCAATATGGTTAATCAAAGGCACTGAACTGTAGAAATGACAGTGCTTGTATAATGCTCTGTTTAAGTGGCAGTACCCTTCAATGAGCTAGTCTCTAGACCACCCAAACTAAAATGATAATACACAATGATAATAATAAAAGAGACATTGCAATATCTACTGTATGTACAAATTTGTGTTAAAACATAAACAGACTACTCAGTATAGGCTGAAAATTAAGATTATTTTAAATCAAATTAAAACAATATAGCTATAAGATGCTGGTACTGGATTATTTCATGTGGGAATCCAGCACACTAAGGTAATGTGACCCACCTGGCACCTGTAAAATAAATCAGATTACCTTGAGGGATGATGACCCATACAGCTCAGTCAAAACTATGCCAGATATGGAGACAAAGACCCACTCACTGGTACTTATTTTAAGAATTTATTCATACTATACAGAATTCAATAGCTTGTCCATCAAAATATTATCATTTTTAGTGCTCTCATTACTTCTTCAGAATCTAGGGACATGCATACATATAAATAGTTATTTCAGACCTCAATTAAAAAGTCAAATGAGGAATGTTCTTATCTATGCTAATACAAGTTACTCTAGGTGAAACATTTACACAGAAGGTATTACATACAGGAATTTATGAATTTCCACTGTGTATTTATACTCCAACATGCCCCATTCACACATATTAATTCACAAAATATTTTAATTCATCAAGTTTACATCCAAAGGAAATTTTTACATTTAAAATAAACTCTTTTCCACTATATATTGTCATACCAAAATTATTAACATCCCTTTTGGTAGAATGCTACGTTTGCCTTATCATGTTTAAACAATAAATCTTGATATTCATTGTCACCTATTTAGAAATAGAACATGTTGTTAGATATGTGAATGAATACATTTAAATTTTTATTTTAAACATCCTCATAGGATTTTGTACAGTAATTAATGTTCACCTATCTGAATATGAATACCTCTGTGTATTTATTGAATTTCTGACATAAAAATTCCAATGGTAACTGTATATAAAGATTACAGAACATGTAAATGAAAATCAGTTTTGTACCATATAGAATATAGGTGAGATGTATTAATAATCCAACAGAAAATCTATACTTTCAAACACTTACCAAGAGAAGTCTCTGACTTTTTCTTGATCCGCACTCTAAAGAAAAAATTCAATAAAGGAACATATGGTTTGAAGACAACTTGGCCAAGCAAGTCAGTGGTTCCCCTTATATCTAATACAATGTGTTGTAATTTCTTCATTCAAAACTTAATCTTAGAGCTGTTAACCCTGTAATATGTGTCATTTTAGTATATCACTACTCTATCAATATAAATGAATGGATTAACTGGTTACAGTAAGAATTTTAGATAGCGGCTCCAAAGTACCAGGTCTTTGTAAGTTAGTTTGCAAGTCACAGTAAACTCTGTGTTCAGATAGGTGAACATTAATTACTGTACAATATGATATCTATGAGGATGTCTAAAACAAAATTTAAAAAAATATTAATTCACTTATCTAATAACATGTTTTATTTCTAAATTGGTGACATTGGCTATCAGGATTTATTGTTTAAACCTGATAAAGGAAACATAGTATTCTACCAAAAGTTGTGTTGTTAATAATTTTAATATGGCAATATATAGTGGAAAATAGTTTATTTTAAATTTGTAAACATTTTCTTTGAGTGCAACCTTGATGAATTGAAATAGTGTGTAATTCATACATGTTAATGGGTGTGATGGAGTATAAATAGACTGTGGAAATTCATATAATATCCTATATATAATAGGTTCCATTTAATTGTTTCACCTCAGAGTAACTTCTATTAGCATAGTTAAGAATATTCCTCATTTAAATTGATTAATTTACATCTGAAATAAATATTTTCATGAATGTATGTGAATAGATCATGATGAAGTAGTGGGTTTTCTATAAACGTTGATAATATTTTTGGTGGACATGCTACTGAGTTCTCTATAATAAGAATACATTCTTAAAATAAAGTACCCGTGAGTGGGTCTTTTGTCTCCATGTCTAGCATACTTATTTCCTGTGGGCCCTGTGCTGCCTCTGTACCACTGTTCACATTACTTGTTTGTACTGTGCTCATTTTATGCACAATTTGCACAAAACTGTGTAGTATTACATAAATGTGTTCACCTGTTTCTGTAACTACTTGCACTCACCTAACCTTTCATATCTGTTTTCCTTTGCACTGTGCTATTGTGTCATCTTTATGGTCCATGTCCTGCCTGAAAATGGTCCCTTGGACCAGAGCACCCACTCAGTTAACAAATCAATGAATCAATCAATGAATCAATCAATCGTGACTTGAAATTACTGAAGTGATATGATAAAGTGTAATAAATAACTAAAGAAAAATTACTATATTTAAAAGATATTAAAATAATTAAATCACAGAATCTCTTGGGACCAGACACATCTTTGACAGTTGTATGGGTTGGATATATATTTGTGTTTGTTTCTTAGCAAGTTGTTTGTTGCTATGACCACCCAGTACAATGTGTGGTTTTGATTTATTTTAAGTTTTAAAAATGGAAGTGTATTCTTTATTTACATATAGTACAGTAACTGTATCTCAAGTCAACCTACTTTCTGTCTCTCATGTGCATTCTGAGCATTTGCCAAATGAGACAAGTTTGAGAATGGCTACTGGTCCAAATTACAGAGGTGCAAGTTATTCCTGATGTACATGATACACATCTTTATAAAGCACATAAATACAGCCTACCAGCACAGATAGTGAATATAATGTTTGAAAAAGCTACACAAGCACGAGCAATCCTTGTTGCTTATGATACATACATTCTGTAAGCACCATTTGCATGTAGTCACTCAAAATTAGGTACATTCCAATGCTTATTTTAATAAATAACTATAAAGAGAGCAGCCAGTATGATTTATCAACAATACTGTTCTTCACGCCACTTCATGGTGTGAATACTAAGTTATGTCATTGATTATTATTGTGAGCATATTGCAATGTCACCACTAATGACAGAGCTGATGACTCTATAAGAAATCAATGTGAACAATGTCTAGTTTCTTCAGCTGCACATTTGACACAACATTACTGATTAGTTCTGCTTGAGGAACTGAATTATAATGATCTTTTACTGGACTCAATGATTTGTGACAAGATTCTACAGATCTTATTATAAATGCTACAGTACATGTCCCATCCTCTATGTGACAGTTCAGTTAAGGTTTTTGCTTTTGCTAAAGGGAAAAATGAAATATGTTCTTAAACCAAGGAGAAACAAGCAGAAGCACTGACAGTGAAGTATGTGGACATTTGGTTTTAATCCTGCACATCTTATATTGCTGAGCTAGCAATATATTCAGGGAGGGTTGTGACCACTTTATTTATATTTATTTATTTATTTATTTAAGAGGTTTACCAGGAAGGCATACTGGCAGAGTACCACTCGATTCCAGATGTGCCCTGGGGGTGAGAGGTTACATGGGTGAGGAAGTGCAGCGAGAACAGTTCAATACATATGTGACAAGGTTTTGACAGACAGTGGTACAGTAGTACATAAAATACAACACTATAATGAGAAAGATTGTATATACAAAATGGGTAAGTATGCATTTACAGCTTACAGCAGTAAATAGGTTCAGTAATATGCAATTAATAGCACTATGAGACAGATATCGAAAGAAAATGGGGCCCAGGCTGGAGCATAAATAGGTTGAAAGGGTAGGAGTTGTGCAGGTACCTAAGTGAGGTTGACTAGGCATTGTCCAAGGAGATTCAGAGAAGGGAAAGCAAGAGCATATGGTCACGAAATGTGATTTGAGAAGGGCATTTCGTTGGGAGTACTGGTAGAATGTTTAATGTCAGCTGCCAGTGAGTTCCATAACTTGGGCAGTCTGAAACTGAAAGCTCCCTGACCTGATCGGTGAATCTTTGTAGAACATGCAGGAGCCTGGGGTCGATGTTCCTGAGGTCGTATGTAGGTGGAGAGAAGGCGGTTAGGGATGCAGATAGGTAGGAAGGGAGCGTGTGTGACCAGAATTTTACAGCGATTCTAGCCCCATGCAGCAATCGCCAGTTTTGGAGTGATGAGAGGCTGAGGGACTGGTGGTGGCGTGGACGAGTGGTGGCAGACGGTCCAAGGTGAACCGGCAGAAGGAGTTGTATAGGGGCTCGAGTCTGACTAAGGATGTGAGGGGGCGGTGCCATAGACAACATCTCTGTAGTCAATAATTGGGAGGATCATTTTGGACAATAGCTAGTCTGGTTGGTAACGGGATGCAGTACTTGTTATGATAGAGAGCACCAAGTCTGGGATGCAGTTTTTATGCAGAGCATCTATGTGCACTGAAAAATCAAGGTGCTGGTCTGGCCAGATGCCGAGATAGTGATAAGAGGTGCAGGTCGTAGAGGTATTCTGTCCAAGGTATAGAATGTAAGTGGTTCGTAAGCCAGGTTAGTTTGGCCCAGGAGCCAAGGTGAGGGAGACCATTTTTTGAGTTTAAGAATAGTTGGTTCCCGAGGAACCAGCGTTGGATGAGTCGAAAACCTTTTGTAGACAGGCTGTCCTGGCGGTCGCAGTTGGGCCAGAGGCTAATAGTACCACATCGTCCGCATACATATGGAATGGCAGTTTGTGTACAGACAGAGGGCAGATCGTTGAGGAATATTGAGAATAGCAGCTGGCAAAGCACAGACCCTTGGGGTACACCACTGGTGACAGGAGAGGGAAGGATTGCGCCATTCCAATGTGGACAGCTTGTGTCCTCCTGAAAGATATGAGTGGAACCAGTTTTTGCTACATTAGACAGTCCGGATTGGGCAAGTTTAGATAGCAAGAGAGGATGCAAGACTGTGTAGAACACTTTGCCAGATCTATAAAAATGGCTGCTGTTATTTCCCTTTGTCCATGCCTGTAAGGATGGAGTTAGTGAGGCGAAGGAGGGAGGTGGTGGTGGAGTGATTTTTTCTGAACCTGGCCTGGTAGGGGTGAAAAGGAGATAGAATCCAGATAGTGTGTAGTTGGGATAGTACAAGGCGCTCTTGGATTTTGGCTAGGATGGGGAGCAGAGATATCGGCCGGGTAGTTTGAGGGGAGGAGGTCCCTTCCTTGGGCAGCGGGATGACTGTGGCTTGTTTCAAACTGTGGGGACTGCCCCTAATTTAAAGGACAGATTATAGAGCATGGTTAGAGGGTGGGCTATGGCGGTGCAGAAGTAGTAGCATTTTGGAATCCAGGCCTGAAGGACATTTACCTTTGGAAGGGTTTAGTGAGAGAAGGATTTTTGCACCTGGCCAGGAGTGACTGGGTGGAGCAAAAAAGCGACAGGGGAGCATTTGGGGACCAGGGGGTACAATGGGGAACACGAAGGGTAGGGGGTGGGGTATGGGGTGGGGTAGGGAGGAGAGGAGGGAGGAAGTAGTGGAGGAGAAGTAGGTATTAAACTCGGTGGCAACCAGACTGGGAGCTGAGATGATTTTACCTTCGAGGTTAAGAGTGGGGTGGGAGGTTGGGAGGGCGGGGTGAGAAGGATTTAATGGACTTCCAAAATTGGGAAGGTGGGAGTTGTTATTGTTGAGAGACGTTTTAAAGTAATTTGATTTTGCCTGCCTTATGAGTCTTGTACAGGCATTACGCAGAGACAGTATATTGCTGGGCCGCATGAGCACCAGTGGCCTTGAAGGATTTCCATGCATGGTCTCTGGCTTGGAGTTTCCATGGTTTGCTGTTACCCAGGGAAGTGTAAACCTCTGACTCTGGATCTCCTTAGTGGGGCGTGTATGTCCCAAATGGCGAGGAAATTTGTAGAAAAGTAGTCCAGGGCTTCATTTATGGAGGTGGCTCTAGGGATGAAGGACCAGTTTATGGAGGTAAGGTCATTTAGTAGCGCAGTCTGATCCAGTGTTTTATAAACTCTGCTGTACAGCGTCTGGGGTGGGTGGGCCGGAGGACAGAAGATTTTGCGCACTAAGAAAATCATATGGTGGTCACTGAGGGAGTCTGGTAGAATGCCAGCTTTAATTATCCTGAGGGTGGGTAGTGAGTGCCCAGTCTAGTAGTGTGTGTTTATTTGATATGTGATTTAGTCGGTGGGTTCTCCCATTTGCTGGTGCAAGTTGAGTGCACTTATTTGACAATGCGTTTTATAGGCAGCACAGCCTAGCCAGTTCTGGTTGAAGTCCCCAAGGATGTACAGTTCGCGCCTTCAGTAAGGGCCCTCAGTTTTCCCAAATGTTCCAGGATGCTAGTTGGTGGTGTGTTAGGCGGACAGTAGGACCCAGCTATGTAAACAGGGATGGAGTGGGGAGGGAATTTGATCAGAGGGAGTCTTTACAGTGAACACACTATAATTTGCTTCTTTTAACCATTTTAGTGTTCTTTGAATGCAGAACTGATGTTCTCCAGTGTCTGTCAGTGATATTAATCTTCCCTTATGTGACCTGTGTTATAGGAATTGGATACATTAGGCTATATCCTAGCCAAAATCAAGCAGAAGACAAGCGCTTCATATTGTTTCATTAGCTGCAAATCTGATCAGAGATGCACTACCTATTGCCAATGTTAGATATTAGTGATATTATTTTATCCACAGCCCCTGCTGCAGTGCTATGTAAGCTTGAGATGTTGTGTAATCAGCTTACCAGGATTATACTTGTGCATGATCCTTTCACAATCACTGTATATTCTATCAAAAGTTGAAATGGCTGAGACTATCAAACTGGTAGAACTTCCACAGGATTCATTCCCAAATACACGTGATCTCTTTCCTTCACTATCTTCAGCTACAACTGCAGTATGCGCTCTCATCTCAATGGGAAACACTACATCTACTAGAAAGGGAAGTAGGTCACTTTAGGGAGGGTTAGAGTGCTACTCCAGGAGGGAGTGGGGTTAACCATGGTTGAAGTTCCCTTTTCCACTACATGTGCTCTTACTATGTTATTTACCTCATCAGGTGTGGTTGGTTATGTGCATTAAACATGATTCTTTTAATTGCCATTTTATTTTATAAAGTTCAAAATAATCATGCAGAAGAATACTTTATCACAGCATAAAGGCCAATCTCCATAGCACAGTAACACAGAATTACAAAGTGCGATGTATGTGTCATGACCCTGTGTTCCAGGATCCACTATGAGCAGAGTCAGTCCTCTGACTGGAAGACCCCTTCTCCTTCTGCTCTCGCGAGTTCCTTTATCTGACGTCAGTGTGACTTTGTAATATTATCGCCTAAGACAGTAAAGGTTAAGAATGAGTGCATAGGACCAGATTTGGAGTCCAAGTAAATCATTTCTGCTTACACATTAGGCAAGGCAAAAGGGCATGAATTCAGAAGTATACAGAACTATAAGGTTACATTTATATTCAAGATATTTGATCCTGTATGTAGTTTTAAACTGATCTAGGAGAACAAGAAATGGAAAATATGGAATAATTTTTGTGAAACAGTAGTTTACTCATGTTTTGTTTGTTTTGTTTGTTTTATTTTGTTAGGAGGTCTAATTTGAGGGATGAGTGCCACATATATAGGACTTTTTGGGGTTACATATTTCAAAGTGACTTTTTATTCACATGTTGTAATCTCCTGTGAACTGCCTGTTGATGACCTCTTCTGTCATCTCCCATCCTGACACCAACTGTGATCCTGCAACAGTCCTTCACATGCCACCTGGGCCCTTGGATACCTACCTCTGCTGTGGCTTGTTTCCTGTAGACTCAGAGAATCATCCTTCACAGAAGGAGAAGCCTGCAGAACACAGCCAGGCTACTGGGACATGGGTGGGTGGAAAAATTATTCTGTCACACCTCCAGGTGTTATTCCATTGTTTTTATCCTCCTTTTAACTTCTGTATAATTAGAGATGCCTACAATTCTATACCTTTAAGGAGAGGGTACAAAAATCCTGTAGTCACCAGTGACATTCAGTGTTGTTCTGAGCCTACCAAAATTAGTGCATGTGCTATGTAGGAATCAGTAACAATAAAATGAATGGAGTAATGACAAAATTCAATCTTATGATCACCATTCCTGCACAAACACTAATCATGCATGACTCCACCCACATGGCTTCAAAAAGAGTGCCTAAATAGTTTTGTATTAATGACGCTTTATAACTTCAGTTAAAACATATATCAACATAATAATAATAATAATAACTTTATTTTTAAAGCGCCTTTCAGAAATATCAAGGTGCTTTACATCAAAACACAATATACAATATCAATTTAAAACATATAAAAATAAATCCATTAAAACAACACTTAGTTAAAACAAACCATACAATCATCCATATGATCAACTAATATTTACAAATAGTTTCCATTAATCATCCAGATAGGCCAAATCCCATAAATAGGTTTTAAATCTTTCTTAAATACCTCCACAGAGTGCACTCCCTTAACCGGCGTGGTTGAGAATTCCAAAAGAGGTGCAGCATAAGAAAATGCTCTACAACCAGAAGATTTTAAATCCTCTCTTGGAATCTCTAACAACCCTTGACAGCTGAGCGGAGTGATCGGCTGGGGCAGTAAGGCACCAGAAGTTCTTTCAGATAGGTCAGACCCTGATCATGAAGGGCTTTGAAAGTCAATAAAATTACTTTAAGGTGATCCGCCACCGTATAGGAAGCCAGTGCAGTTCACGCAGCACCAGGGTAATATGACTGGATCTCCTTGTCCCAGTCAAAACCTGGGCTGCAGTGTTCTGCACCAGCTGAAGGCGATGGATTTCAACCCAGAAAGCCCAAAGTAAAGGCGTTGCAGTAGTCCAAGCGCCAGGACACAAAAGCTGGACCAGCGTTGGTAGGGAGTCAGACAGAACAAGGTGATGCACACTGGCAATATTCCTAAGATGATAAAGAAGTCAGCAACAGCGGCGACACTTGAGATTGAAGGGTCAGACTATCATCTAGGACAATCCCAAGGTTGCGCTCCTGTTCAGAGGTCGAAATGACACACAGCCAAAAAAATTCCAGATGGCGTGCCATCATGCGACCTCACTATCTGACCACCTGGGTCCACCACTAACACCTCTGTCTTCTTTGAGTTCAACTTTAACCAACTAGAATCCATCCACCCTTGGATTTCTTCCAGGCAGTTATTAAACACCAGCGTGCTCCATCCTGGTCAGGTGCAAAGACAAGTATAGCTGGGTATCATCTGCACAGCAGTGAAACCTCAGCCCATACCATCTTATAATGTCTCTGAGGGCAGCATGTACACTGCAAATAACATGGGTGACAGCACTGAGCCCTGAGGCACCACACAACAAAAAGAGTTGAGCCAGAGGAATGAACCCCCGACACAACTCTTTGTGATCTCCCAGTAAGGAATGAAGTGAACCATTTTAAAACAGTTCCTGACATTCCACAGATTGACCTCAGGCGTGCTAACAACACCAAGTGATCCACAGTGTCAAAAACTGATGAGAGATCAAAACTAGAATGGAACATCTCTTCTGATCTCTCACCCTCAGAAGATCATTAAGCACCCAAACCAGTGCAGTCTCGGTGCTGTGTTTTTACGAAAACCTGATTGGAAGGATTTGTAGACATTATGGATGGTTAAATGGTCTTCAAGTTGGGCTGCCACTACCTTCTAAATAACCTTCCCAATAAAGGGAGGTTAGAGATAGTCTGTAGTTTTAAAACAGTCTGGGTCCAGAGTAGCTTTTTTCAGGAGGGGTGTCACCACGCCTCCTTCAGGGAGTTAAGAACCCCCAGACTCTAAGGAACACCAGACTATTTGCACCATAACTGGACCGATGGTCTCAAGACAACCCAAAATTAGGGAGTTGGTCCAGGGTCCAAACTACAGCTCGTAGGCGCATACTATGGATGATCCTCATAATATCCATGACTTCCAGTCGGCAAAAGGAAGTCCAAGAACTGAGGTACTGTGAACTCGCACTGTTCCACAACATCACCCTTAGAGATTGCGGATGCAAGCCCGCCCTGATGTCAGCCACCTTAGTTGCAAAGAACCGAGCGAGCTCCTCGCACTCTTCTTGTGAAAAGGCTTTCGGACTTGCAGACAGGCTGGGTTGCACAGTCTGTCTACAGTCCAAACAACTGAGCGGACGATTCTGTGCAACTGCAATCTCCCTGGACAGGAATTCTGCCTTCTTATGGGTGATTGCAGAATGACAGATAGAATAATGTTCCATCAATCTAAGGTTATCCTCTCCTGTGTGGTGCTAGTGGTATGAGCCCACCTGCCAGTGTTGCATCACTTGTAAAACAACAATGTAGTTTATGTGGGCTGAAAGTGTTTTTCTGGTCCATCAGCCTGTTGTGCCCTGCTAAATTTTCTGTTCATTTCTCCCTCAACCATTGCCCTAGGGTGTCTGGACAGGAGATGCCAGTAAAAGTGGATGTGAAGTGCACTGTCATGTATAGTTGCACCAGCCTCTTACTGCCTGCTATGCAGGGTACAGCTGCATGATGCTCTGTGGACTCCCAGGCAGTGAAAATTCAGCAGCAAAGAGGCATTCACTCCTTGTCCAGAGGAAGAAAGGTTTCTTGGGATACTTCATCCTTCTTAACACAGCCAGACTTCCAATGTCGTGAGTTCATTTCCAAAATCTGGGTCACTGAGAATGTAACTGTCAGTGCTGCAAGTGGAAACCATGGGCTGGCCAACATTGTACTTTTCTTGAACAAGGATAGTGAACTTCTTACCCAAAAGTATAGGAAAGGGAAATGATCTATGTTTCTTTGCTCTATTGGTATGTGCACCAGCTCCTTCAGGTACCACACACAGAACACCCCAGCTGCCCACTGGACACACCCTGCACTGCTAGTCCTGCCACATCTCCCCTGAGTCATTCATCAGCTATAGATTTTCACTTATCCTGTTGAAGGTCATCCTGCTGTCACCAGGAGAGTAACACATTGATCATCTGTCTGACAGTGGGAGCAGCAGGTCAACTCATTTGGGGGCCTGGTGGGATATAGTAAGGGCTGCCAGAGGGGCATCATGTATGGCTCCATCCCTTTTTCTTGTTTTTGTGGTCCTGCCCACCGCCCTCAAGCACCTTGTGACAGCCTGGAGGTAGGGATGCTCGAATGCATGAGATTACCAATGTTGCCAAGAGCACCTATGCAACATCACCACCAGAATCCACCAGAAAATGAACATTCTGAACCCTCCCTCCCAGCCTCTGTTCCTGATGTATGAGATATTGGGGCTTGAATTAATCAGTAAGGCATGACTAGGGATTAGAGTAATAGTCTGTTACTCATGCCCAAGGACCATAATGTGGCAAGAGGCATATCAAGTGCCATATTGCCCCAGAGCATGATTAACTGACTGTTACTCTAACTCCGGAGACACCTCATTGCTATTATAAGACAAAAATATTCTAATAGAAAAGCATTAAAAGTGTATCATTTAAATGTTTTCCACATTAAGAGGGAGATTTTGATAAAATAGTTCCTCCACCAACAGTATAAGAATACTGTTTCAGAATCATAATGCATTATTCTAGTCATTCAGCCATACTGGACGATAGAATGCTGACATGTGCCATTGTGATCAGGCTGTATATGACAGTGTAACAGAGATTAATGTAAGGCTGTTGGACTGCTGACAACCACTCAGAGTGGAGCAGTTCTAAGACCATTTTATAGTCCAGATCACCAGCATGTCAGAGTAATGCTCCATATTCTTTTCTTAGTTTATCAGATAAGGCCCACTAGGTACTAGTGTCTGTTTTCTGGGGCAACCCAGGAGCTTTGGAAAGTAACATCACATGACTTGCTCAGAGTCACAGTATGCAAGTGGATGTTGTGGAAATTAAACCTGGTCTGCTGGATGTACCAAGCTCATCCACAGCTTGTTACTCGAACCTCTAGAGCTATTCTGCCAGCCCATATCTCAGCAATATGGAGCTGGCCAGGTTAAACTTTTTTTTATAATAACTGTTTTATTAAAGATAAGGTAGAAATGCATCAGACACATTTACAATAGGAATAAGTATCAAGACATCTACAACAAGGTGAAAAATCAGAACATGAAAGGCATGATGAAACAAAAAGCCATATAGTATACCATGAAGATGTACAGGTTGATAAAGTATTAAATACAACACAGAAATACTTAGCAATTAGAATGACTCAGAAAGAGAAATGAAAAAAGCATTAAGGCAGTAAACTCTGGGTCACAGCATGGGTAAAACAAAGTTAAAACCGTACTAAAAACAAACCTTCCAACAGGAAATTTATTAGAAGCTCAAGACATCAAACTCTCAGAATAGAAAAAGAAAGAAAGGAATCAATGTGGTATCTGTTTGGAATTTGTAAAATATCAGATTTCTTTAAATGCTGGCATGGCATTTATGAAATAATGTGTACATTTTCAAGTTGATATATAGTATCTACTGTGACTGTCCTTTGGGGCAACTGGGAAGCCATGTATGCAGCCATAGTTTAGTAATAGCATTATTTGCACGTACCAAAAGAATCAACGGATGCTTTAGTTGCCTGCTTCTTACATTCAATGTATTAGGGGTATTTGTAGAAGGATTAATATAGGGGAAAGAGGTAGTGGTATATCAAACAACATGATTTGTCCTGGGCTTGTCATATGCCCTCCAGCAAGTGTCTGCCTGCACTCCCAAGTATTTTGTTGAAAGTGCTGGAGTTTCAAAGAATGTGATCCGACACTTCCAAGCAAACTTTTAAAAAGGTGTCATAGAAAGTTTATATGTAGGAAGAGAATATTTCTCCAACAGGACAGTGTCACAAGAGATCTGGAAATCTTTATTCAGTTGGTTTAAAATACAAAGTGTAGAATCTTTCAATCAATCCCAAATAATTGAAACTAGATTACCAATCAGTTGTTCTTGTACCACCCTGCTGCTGAAATGAAATCAAAGAAATGAATGTTGTGAGTACATCTGAATGTCATCTGCTGGAGGGAAAGATTTGTATATATGTACAAATTTGCAGATAATGATAATGATCAGAAGTCAGTAAGGTATGTAGTACATACATCAGGAAAGAACATACCCTTGAGAGTATAAAATCTAGTGTAAATAAAATAGGCCCTCAATGGCCCACCATCTTGGGAAAGAATCAGAAGCATTTAACAGATTGTTAAGCATCGATGTCAAGGCTTCTAAGAGGGAGCCTCCTCCCAAGAAATTTCATTGAAACCACATACCATACCTGGAGTGTCACTGCTGTATAGCGAAAACAATGAGAAAACAGGAAATAGTCTGCAGGAGAAGAAACAAAATTCAACTAACATTATGAAGATTATTAAGTATAAATTATGTATCTTTCCAATAGACTTGATAATGTACTAAAGTTCAAAGACAAAATAAATGGACTTAACATGCTAACTCATATATATGAAAGTCAAGAAAACTTATCCCGCCTTGAGCCAGAGAGAAGGTGTAACAATGAACGTCTAATGCTAGGACTATATCCTCTCCATAAAAATGAGATGCCAGCTTATGCCAGTCCCAAAAATAATAACTAGCAGGGCATATTTGAAGAGTTTGTAAATACAATAAAATTCTCGTAGTGTATTAGAACGTATGACTTCAACCCTCTGCAGAAAAAAAAAGGTTTAACAGAGACCAGCTATTTAGATCCTTTGCTCTCCTTTGATTAAGGGCTCATAATGAAGTAGTTCTAAATGACTGGGGTGTTTAGTAAGGTATACACCAAGATATTTCAAAGAGTTTTGTTCCAATGAATGTTAAATAGATCTTTATTATTTTGGGGCAGAGTGTAATTGAAAGCTAACACTTCCATTTTACGTCTATTAAAAGCAAAGCCAGCTATTAGATTCAATCTGGCTAAAAGGCCAGGAACTGTCAAAAGAGATGTTATCGGGTTGGTAAGAGTTAGTAAAATATCACTGGCAAACAAGGCTATTTGGTAGTCCTGTCCAACTAACAGAATGCCTCATATGTTTGGAGTTGTTGTATGTGGGAAGCTAACTGCTCAATATACAGAACAAGTAGAAAACAGAATGATTGTTTAACCAGGAAAGGCACGCTAAGCTGAAACTTGTTTCCAGGTGCGACCTGGGAGCACAAGGAAGTTAAGTGACTTGCTCAGGGTCACACAGTATACAAGTGAGGGCTGTGTGATTCAAATCCAGGTCTCCAGGTTTGCAGTTCAGAGCACTAAACCACAGCACTATACTGTCTACTGACTCCAAGTAAAACAAGAGAAGGAAACCTTGCCAGAAGCCTTTACCTAATGAGAAAGATTAAGAAATAGACCCATTCATTTTAACCAGAGCAGAGAGATGATAAAGGAGTTGTAACATACTTAAAAAATCTAAAGGAACATTAAATACCTTTAAGGTAACCCACAGAAAGTGCAATAACAACTGGTCAAAGGCCTCCTCCATATCCGTGATAGCGAGAACCAGGGGATTGAGCATTGATGCACATAGTCCAAGAGAGGCAATGTTCTGTGAACATTGTCATGAGCTTGACATTTTCTGAATGAACCTTGCCTGGTTCCAGTCCAGCAAGGAGGGAAGGAGGCCTCCAGCTGAAGTGCCCAAATAGACATAGAACAATTTATAATCAAAGTTCACAATAGCAATGGGGTTCTATGAGGCTGGTAAAGTAAGATCTTTACCCAGTTTGGGAGGGCAATGATAATGGCATACTGACAAGAGGACAGTGGAACATCTCCCTCCTGCAGGGAACAGTAGAGATGGAGAAAAGCAGGGTCAGAAGGTTCCCAAGGAGGAGTTTATAAAATTCAAAGAGAATCTATTAATGCCTGGGCTGTTACCCATTTTAACTGACTAAACACCATGAAGAATTTCTGCCATAGAAATGGTAGAGGTGTGTGCATGTGCTTAAAGGAAAGTGAAGGTAAATGGCTTAGCTTAAACATAATTAAATTTGTTGCTCTGAGGGTGGGGGCCAAAAGTGCATATAATATGGAATAATATATCCTGAAAATGTTCAAAATCTCAGTTCTATTATAGGTGAGTAAACCTGTTCTTGGATGATGGAGCTTAGTTATAGTGGCCTCTACCTTATCTGCACAGAGGTGCCAATCTAAAGTGCATGCACCCAGGGCCTCACCCTTGGGATATCTCTGTCTAACATAGAAAAGGCCATATTATACCTTTTGGTCAAGGATTTTCTAAAATTGGTCCTTGGTCTCTAGTATCTGTGAATGAACTTGAGGTGTCTCCTTGCACAAGGTACACCAATAAAATATGAAAGGTGTGTTGAAGTTCCCATATTTTATTTTTCTGCACCTTATGTAGAGCCAAGGCATGTACTATGATTGTACCATGAAGAACCAGTTTAAGTGTGTCCCATAAGATACCAAGGGTGACACCCCATTATTGTTGTTGTCCATAAGAAAGTAAGAGACTTGGTTTTCTAACTTCCTAAGAAGTTCTTGATCTCAAATGAGGCCAAGAGGCAAACACCAAGAGTTTGATGTGTGGGTTTTCCTAAATAGAAAAGGGCACTTAACAGGGTGTGGTAAGATAAATGCAGCAAGCCACGATGACCAACTTGCAAGGTAGCAACATGTTCAATGGTTGTAAAAGATAGTCTAATCTAGCATAGCTGCCATGTCAAGGAGAATAGTGCATGTAGTCTCTTTGCTTTGGATGGAGGAGGCACCAAGTATCAAGAATGCATTGTTAGCGTAGAATATTGTACAAATATTAATGAACAGGAGAAAAGCAGTAGGACTTCAGATTTGAAGAATCCAAATCAGTATTCAAAGTAAAATTCAAATCTCCTGCTCAAATAAGTTGCCTGTGCAAGCTGCCAAGCAATACAGAAACCAAAAGAGGACAGAACTGTATGGTCTGTGCCAGGGGAAATATGTATTCGCTAGTGTAATGGGTTTCCCATATAAGGTACCTGTAACAACAACATATAGACCTGCCTCATCAGTATCATAGGTATGAATGTCAAAGCGGAGGCCACACTGAAATAGGGTCAAGACCCCTCATCTTTGCCAGATTTATCTGAAGAAAAAAGACTTGACTAAAATGAATTTAAAATACTTTCTATGTTCATCTGGGGTCAGATGGGTTTCCTGAAGTAAGATAATATCCACCTGTTGTTGTCAAAAGTACTGAAGCAGGTGGTAGTGTTTAAAGGAGTATGAATCCCTTTACATTGTAGGACAATACTTTAGTAAAAGATTCAATAATATAAAATTAAATTATGTATTGTAACCTGATACATTCCACCAAGGTCAGGAAAAAAAAAGTGCAGCAAGTCATCCTTTAAATAATAAGTACCCATTCCTTGCCACATATTTTAATATAACAATACTTTAATAAGAACTGTAGAAATTGTATTGTCCAAATAGAGCAAAAAAAAAATGTATTCAATCCAAAAGACTGCAGACGTGCTTGGGACCCAAATTTCAAGACATACAGAACCACATCAAAGTTCAGAAAACCACTATAAGCTTCTAAGGTAGGGAGTTGTCTGTAAGTCACAGCTTCTTGGTAATATCGAAAGATGGAATGATATTACATGGGGTGTACTTAGGTCTAGCCTGTAGCCTCAGGTTCAGTCTGGACCCAGATCATATCTAAGGTAGCAAGCATAAGAAAAGCATTAAAGTAACCATCCCAATACCTCACTGTAATGTCAATGATGTATTGAGGTGCAGGAAAGCATAAGGGTATGAAAGGCCGCAGCCAGCTAATGTCAGTGTCCCAATTATAGGGCCCATTACTAGGAAACTTCAATGCCTTTCCAGTGTATTAAGTTTGATGCAATACAAACAACTTTAGCTAATAAACATTATAAACTCCCAAGCAACATATATTTATGTATTGAGGGAGCCTGCATGGAACCAGTGGGATGTTAAGATGAGACCTAAAGGGGCTGTCAAAAGTCAGGCCAATAAGAAAAATATAAATATAACGGAGTGATCTAAAAATAAAAATTGTATTGTCCTCCCACAGACTGATTACCTCAGACTACAAGTGATTTAAAAGCTTCGGAGTAAGTTTTATCATAAATGGTGTGTCTACTCTGTTACAGAGATTTGTGTCATCAGCAAATGGGAAATTTTGCTTCTAGGTCCTATGCAATGTCACTGATGAAGATGTTGAATAGGCCCAGCCCCAGCACTGATCCCTGTGGTACCCCACTGGTCACTCTTCCTTCTGTGTAGTGACAGCCATTACCACCACCCTCTGTGTCCTGCCGCCCAGCCAGTTACCTACCCACTGTACTACTGTCCTGCCCACACCCATATTCCCCAGTTTGTGTAATAGTCTTCTATGTGGCACAGTGTCAAAGGCCTTGCTGAAGTCCACATAGGCCATGTCACTGCCCTCCCTGATCCACCTCCCTAGCCACCCAGTCAAAAATTCAATGAGGTTGGTCTGACATGACCTCCCCTGGTGAAACTATGCTGCCTTGGATCCTGTAGTCCATTGACAACCAGATGTTCCACCAACCTCTCCTTCAGTAGTGCTTCCATGATCTTCCCCACTACTGAGGTGAGGCTGACTGGTCTGTAGTTCCCCACTTCCTCTTTGTTCCCACTTTTGTATAAGGGGACTACATCTGCAGTCCTCTAGTCTTTGGGTACCTCCCTGTTTCCAGTGATCGGCTAAACAGGATTGACTTGCTGGGTGTAGGAGGCTGTGACCAGTAAAATTACACTATAGCATAAAGTTCAGAATGAAGTCAGCCATGTAGGCTCTTTCGTCTGAAGGACTGGAGTAAAGTTTTAATTTCATTTAGGGTTTCTTCTTATGTTGTCTTTTACTGTAAGAGTAGCTTTTGTCCAAAAGTCCTGCTTAGAGTTAGGTGAAATTAGCAAACTGTGAATTTGTGGAATTTTCACAACATTTCACAAAGTTTTGGAAAATTGTTTGATTTTTCCAAAGTTTTTCATTGTCTATAACTTAGTCTGTATTGCAGTTAGGGGTTTGAAATCTAGCGTGCTTATTGACTAGTATGGGCCCTAACAGTGTGCCACATTTCATAACATTTGGATGAAGGGTGAAGAAGTTATAGGGGCTCCAAATTTGGCAATTTAATATTTATGTGAACTATTTCTATGCTACAAATTAGCCACCTTTGGAGCTAGATAACTGAAAACTTAGATGCATACTTTTATTGGCTATGATTGGTGCCTATGGCCATTTGCATTTAGTAGCTTAAAAACAGCAGACTGTTGCATGTTTCCTTTGGACTTTTGGAGTATCCTTCTAAAAGTCCAACAGAACTAGAACACTCCACCATGGTCAGCCACTACTGAGTAACAGCCACACCAATTTGGCTGTTACTTCCACATTCAGGACAAGAACTGCGCATGCACATCTTGAACATGTGCAGTTCCACTTGTGTGGCCATCTTGGGAATGGCAAGTGCCATTCACACAACTATACATGTGTGAATGCCGTGCATGTGCAGTTGCATCCCCACCACCATCTTAGAGATGGCACTCGTGGTGCTCACTCTTCTGAGCTTTTGCAGCTGCCACAGCCATATCAGCTCTGGCTAGGACTTGTTTGAAGAGTTATAGAAACTCTGGAGAAGTACTGGTTATGTAAATTTAAGTTTTGCCATGACCTGCCACCCAACATGAGTTCCTGGGCTCATCTCGAACTCGAGTCATCAGCATAGCAGTATGACTCTCTAATACTGAGCCATGAGGGTTGCCTTAAAGCATAATATTTGGGGTCAGTGAACCTAACAACATTGGTGGTATTCCGTTCTAACTTTAAACTTATAGGGGCTTCAAATTCAGCAGCTGACATAATTGCAAAATGCAATTTTAAAATTTCTGAATGTTTGGAGGCTTATAACAAAGTCACATTTAAAGCTAGAGATCTGAAACACAATGCACATATGTATTGGCATTGATAAAGCCATCATACCAATTTGGTGTAATTTGGACAATCACTTTTAGTTAACATAGTTGTTAACTGTAATTATAAAATGTTTGAAGGTTTGGAGGCTTATAACTCAGTTATCTCTAAAACATGATATGAAACATGGTACACCTTTGTATAGGCATTACCAAAGTCACCATAACAAATATTGTGCCATCTGGACAAATATCTTTCAGTTTAGATGGAAATAACCACAATTGCAATTTTGGCAACATTTGCAACATTTGAGGGCGTTTTGTGAAATTTCACATAAGCAATTCAGCATTTCATTGGAATTCTGCTGGCAGAAGTTAAAGAATCATTACTACAGCTAAACAACATTTACACAGCAATTGATTTTCAGTAGTAGTAAAGGCATGACATTCCTGCTCTACATAGAAGCTTCTAAATTAAATAATCTATATCTCTGACAAATTGCTTAATATTAAAATGTTTGTTTATTTGATTACCAGGTATAAAGTGAGAACACAAATGCCCATTTTCATGGATGACACAGTGAAACATTACATCAGCAGATGCCTCTGCATAATTTTGTCGCCACTGCATCATCCAGCACTTGAAAATCAACAACAGCCTGCAAACAGTGATACTGAATATGATGACTAGGTTGTGTACAAAACAAATGTAACCATCACCACTGCGCATGTCAGCCTCATTATTTATTTTTTTTTATTTTGTTGATTACGTAGGGACACTGTAACGGTCATTTTAAGGTCCGAATCGACAAAAATAAAGACGCAATCACAATTACACAAAAGTATGCATAAATGCATTATAGAAAAAACATGTACAAAGCAAGGCAGCTTCTAATAAAAATTTTGTTCTTACCAGAAGAATCATTACTACAGCTAAACAACATTTACACAGCAATTGATTTTCAGTAGTAGTAAAGGCATGACATTTCTGCTCTACATAGAATTTCCTTAAATTAAATAATCTATATCTCTGACAAATTACCTAGTATTAAAATGTTTGTTTTTGATTACCAGGTATAAAGTGAGAACACAAATGCCCATTTTCATGGATGATACAGTGAAACATTATATCACGGATGCCTCTGCATAATTTTATCGCCACTGCATCATCCAGCACTTGAAAATCAACACAGCCTGCAAACAGTGATACTGAATATGATGACTAGGTTGTGTACAAAACAAATGTAACCATCACCACTGCCACCATGTCAGCCTCATTATTTTTTATTTTTTATTTTGTTGATTAGGAAGGGACACTGTAAGGAGTCATGTTTAAGTCCGACCTGACAAAAATAAAGACGCCAATCACAATTACAAAAAGTATGCATAAAATACATTATAGAAAACATGTACAAACATCCAGTTCCCATAAGTAACTTTTAAAACTAACTTTAAACATTTGTAAACAAGAAGCAGATCTTAAATTATCTGGAAGTACATTTCAAAATAGGGAGCAGCAACTGAAAAAGGCTGAGACCTAGCTTTAGATTTATGTGGTATTGTTTGTAAAACAGTCCCTTTAAATGATCTCAAATTTTAAAGTAGTAAACTAAATTGAAACCAAATCCAATAAATGAAACAAACTTTCAGAAAAATAGATTTAAAATTGAACAACCAAAAATTAAGCAAACCTAGCTTTGGGAGATAACCAACAAGATGAGAATACAACAAACAATGATGTGTTTGTAAGGGAGAATCAAGAACAAAACAACAAATATTATTATAAACAATAGTAAGGGCATTACATTTTTCACATATAACTAAAATACAAACTAGCAACATAATCTAAATGGGGCAACAAAATTCCAGTGGCAATGGATCTTGGTATCAACAGAAACATTTTTTAAACATCGTAATACTCCCAGTTTTGGTTTACTGCTTTAACAGCTTTCACCTGGGGTCAAAAAAGTTTAGCTAGGATTTAACAAAACACCCAAGTATTTAAATTCATGAACTTGCTTAAGTACTATCCCTTTTCATCATGAATAGAAAGACAGCTGTTGTCCCTTAACAAAGCCGGGGACCAAAACAACATTGTTTTAGTGTTTTTAATGTTATGGATTAGAGAATTAGCCACAAACAAATTGCAAACATCAACAAATTCCCATTTCAAAGAAAAGATTAACTGAGAAATGGTTTTAGTTTGTAAAAAAGAAATAAATCAACAGCATATAATAAACAATCAAAAGATTCACAATGCAATGGTAGCTGATTAACACATTGGGAAATTAACAAGGGGCCCAAAATTGAGCATTGCAGCCCTCCTGAATCAATTGGGTAAACTGAGAAACAACAGCTCAAACAATAACAAACTGAGTCCTACTGTATTCAACAAGTAGTCACAAAACAAGTCACCACATTCCCAGAGAAACCCAATTGACCCAGTTTAGAGCAGAGCAATGAGTGATCAATCTGATGAAATGCCTTGGTCAGATCAACAAAAACACTCTATCACAAGACCATTATCAAAGTCCTTGAGGCGACATTCATGAACCTGACCAAGGTAGTCTCTGTTTCATGTTTTTCTGACAACCATGCTGCTGAGAACACAGAACATTGTTTGCTTCAAGATACAAGGGAATCTGGTTTGTGACAATTTTTCAAGTAATTTACTCAAAGTTCAAGCTAGAAATTGGTCTGAAATCATCTATGCACTCTGCTCTACATTTCATGGGACTAGGAACCACTCTGGCACATTTCTAAAATGAAGGAACCTGCAAAAATCAAACACAAATTAGAAAATTGACTCAAAGGACTCAAGCTAGAAATTGGTCTGAAATCATCCATGCACTCTGCTCTAGATTTCATGGGACTAGAACCACTCTGGCAGATTTCAAAATGAAGGAACCTGCCAAAATCAAACACAAATTAAAAATTGAATAGAGGGACCAGAAATAGAGGGAGCAGTTAATCTTATAAAGCACCCATATAATCCCTCTCCTCAGTCACTGTATCTTTTAGGAATGGCAAGTAATAATTTCAATACTGTACCTCTTTCTAGTGATTTTGTGAAAATAAAGGTGATCCTACCAAGTAGAGATGGTACAAAATCAAGAGCATCTATTGACTGTGTCCCTTTACATGACATATAACATGCATGATTTGAAAATATGGAACCCAACAGATTAGATATTTCAACTGGATCAGTTAAGAACTCCATTTTGTGTGTAATTTCTCTATGGTGCATTTTCTTTGGGAGAAAGAAGATGACTAACAGAATCCCCAAAAACTTTGCATCAGACCAATTCTCATTAAACTGTTTTTTATAGAACTCATTTTGGCATTTTAACTAAATAACTCACCTTGTTTCATGAAAATCAATGTCAGTCCAAAGAAACAGTTGAAGGAATTGTTAACAATTACCAAGACTGATTCCTAGCCTTTATCCAATCCTTAAGATTAATGGAAAGCCATCTGTTATAAGTCACTCTAACTCTGCTTCTATAAGGGAAAAAGTGATTCTGAATATGTTGCAAATGCTTGCAAAAATAATCTAATGGACAATCAAGATCTGGGATAGAGCTGATAAATGACTAATCAATTTGAAACAGTTTTAACTGTAAAGTAACAGAATCAGCTTTCTTAAAATTCTGATACTGAATAAAGCATGGATGAACTTTAGGGTGCTTTAAATTGAACACACAATAAGTGGCTTGATGATCACTGGGAATCTGATAAAACCCCATCAGATGACACCATTTGAGGTCCGTTGATAACAACCCAGTCTAAGACAGAATGCTTTCCTGAGTGCAAATTCAATCTAGTAGGTCCTGAAATCCATTGAAGCAAATTATAAGAGTGCAAAATGTTTTGAGACCAAGATCATCAGATGATAACCAATTTAAATTAATATCACCCATAAGAAAAAAATCAGAAGCGGACAAATTTTCAGAATTCTTATCTAAAACATCCTCAGCCCACTTTAGATTCATGGAGAGAGGTTATAGAGATAGCTAATAGTTAAAAATGTTCCTCCACCCAAAGTTAGGTGAATAAACATCCAATTATTGGAGTGCCACACTAGTAGTACTCTTAGTTTTCTTTTGTCAGTCATCAGTTTATATTATGTAAGTTTGATCAATGCCCCCATGGGTACAAGTTTTAAAACAGTAGCAGACTCCATCACATCAGCTGCACCTCTCGTACCTACCTCAATGTAATAGTGATGTGTGAAACTGACATATTTGCCCGTGAAAACTTTCACAAAATTTAGCATTTTGTGAAATGTTTTGCCTGGCATGTCAGTTTCACCTATGCACCTATCACACCAGTTGGACCAATAAAATGCCTCTCTCCCTTTTCCCTGGTGGTCTAGTGAACCCCATCCCTTCCTGTCCCTTATCCACCCTCTTTTTGTCAAGCACGAGGCTGCAGTTAAGGCTAGCGGGTGTCTTCAAGTAGCAGTGAGCACAATTTGAATGTGGAAACAGACTTTTTTTAAAACAGGTTAATGCTCAATTGTTCTCTCAAAAGCGGAGTGTTTTTCTATCTGTAGCAGTAAGCTTTGAGAGGAGGAGAAATGAATAGCAGCAGACAGAAGTCAGCTTTGAGGTGCGGGACAAATTATCTAGCTAAGCCAGGGGAAAAATGGCAGCATTCAAATTTTTAATTTCTATTGACACTATGATTTTTGTTGTGAAAGGGCAGGCTATGCTGGCACCTTTTTGCCAGGCCTCTGCTGTCTGATATATACCTAACTTGCCAGGGCTATCAGCCAATCAGAGCCAGGATTTTCTTACCCCAGTTCCTAATACAGCATAACAGCCAGAACAGTCCTTCTTAATCTACCAATCTAAACCCAGGAGACTCATCTCTCAATCAACAATCCTAATAATAAACTAACTGAAGCTAAATGGGCATATTGACACACAAGTCATTTAAATAATGTGTTTTTATCTTTAAGTAACTGACAATTCTGCTTAGTTTTACAGAACTTTTCTTTGCAAAATCATCCACTGAACGGATTGATCCCCACCCAGTATGATTTTTAACATATTCTCTTTTGGTCTATTGGCCCCCACATCCTGCAGCTGTCACCCACTCCTCCCCCATACCAAACCAGAGCTGGCTGCTGGCACAACTCTCCACTCTCCTCCACAGCTGGCAGCCTGCTGAGATGTGAATGAATGGCGTGTGCTCATTTATTCATGTCTCAGCAGGCTGTTGCATGGAGGAGAGTGGAGGGCTGTGCCAGAAGCCACTCTGTTTCAGGATGGGGATGGAGTGGTGAACAGCTGCCAGGGTGGCGGGGAAATCACTAGACCACCAGGGAATATTTAAAAAGCATACTGGGGGATTGATCAGGATAGTAGGGCAGGGGTTCACTAGACAACCAGGAAAATTATCAAAATAAAATCATACTGGTGGGTCTGGGGATTGATAAGGGATCAATCAGAAATAGGGAGGGAGGGGCTCACTAGACCACCTGGGAGATTATTTAACAAATTAAAAAATATGCTGGGTGGGTCTGAGGATTGTGAAGGGATCAATCGTGGGATGGATGGAGGGCTCACTAGACCACCAGTGAAAATGATTAAAACAAATTTAAAAATGTTCTGTTAGGATCTGGGGATTGGGAAGGGATCAATCAGGAGCCAGGTGGTGGGGGTGTATGCCACTTGCCAGGAGCAGTAACGCTTTCTGCCATTTTCTGGTGAAATTCTGCCATTCTGGGCAGAATAGTGCATTTGTGGGCAAAAGTCTTGCAATTTTGCACCAGGAAACTTTCACTTTATGCTCTAATTCCACAAAATATTTTGCATGGTGAAATTGCCAATTTCACAGAATTTCACCACAAAATAAAACTTTAGCACATCTCACCATGAGTATAATTTTTTAAAACAGCAGCAGGCTCAATCACAACAGCTATTGCCTCTAGTACCTACCTCAGAAATGCCGCTATGGTTTAATTTTTGGACACAGCAGCAGAGCTCACTCAGAGAGCCTGCACCTCTCGATTCTGCCTCATCAATGCCTGCAATGAGTATAATAAGTAAAAACAGCAGCAGGCTCAAACACAGCAGCTGTGCCTCTTGTACCTACCTCAGAAATGCCCACTATGGGTATAATTTCTGGACACAGCAGAGGCTCGATAAGAGAACCTGTACCTTTCATACCTGCCTGAGCAATGCCTGCAATGGGTCTAATTACTGGAAACAGTAGCAGGCTCACTCAGTGCAGCTGCTCCTCTTATACCTTCCTCAACAATGCCTACCATGGGTATTTTTTTGAAACAACAGCAGGCTTAGTCACAGCAACTCACCTCTCATACCTACATCAACAATACCTGCCATAGATATAATTTTTGAAACAGCAGCAGGCTCAGTCACAGAAGCTGCACCTCTCACACCTACCTCAGCAATGCCCACCATGGGCATAATTTTTGAAAACAGCAGTAGGCTCACTCAAACAGCCAGCGCCTCTTATATCTACATCAGCAAAGCCTGTCACGGGTATAATTTTTGAAACAGAAGCAAGCTCACTCACAGCAGCTACCCCTCTTGTACCTGCCTCAGCAATGCCCGGCATAGGCATAATTTTGGAAACAGCAACAGACTTGCTATGAGCAGCTGTGCCTCTCGTACCTGCCTCAGCAATACCCAAAATTAATATATTTTGGGTAAACAGCAGCAGAGCTCACTCACAGCAATCTTTACATGATTTTGTTATGGTCAGGGTCAGGTTATGAGATAGTAGAATGTTTCACATAGTGACTTCCTGACCTGATCTGACTTCTCGTTTTTGTGCAGGCTTTTGGGTACCCGCGGTTTTATTGCTGGTTGGGTATTTTACTACCCACCCATCCCTATTAAAATGCATGAAAAGGAAAGGTTGGGAGGAGGAGGGTCCAGAAATCAGACACAGGTATGAATATATATGCATACATGTGAGGTATAAGATCTAGTGTGTGCACATACAAAACAAAAAGGGTGAGGGGCAGGAGGTGGTGAGTGGGGAGGAATGACTGAATAGATGTATGAAAACTTAAAAGTACACAGTAAGCCTATATATAACATTCTTTGCAAATAACTTTGTCAATGCACCAGTTAGGGTAACTTAACACCACAAAAGTAGGAAAAGCCTAACGTTATGGTTTCCAGCCCTAATGTAGCACACACACCCCCCCACACAAGCAGCAAAGGAAATAAAATTATGGTTTTGAGTCTTGGAAAATCAGTGGTGAGGTCTTCCTTGGGGATGTCAACATTAATGCACACCCATTCTGCGAGCAAACAAAGTCAAAGCGTGATCTTCTGTGCATCCTGTGTGAAGAAAGTTAGAGCACATTGTGTTTGAAACTTGTAGCAAGACATACTTCTCTACCTTTAAAGTGTATCACTATAAGGCAGTGGCTTAGAGCTGCAACTTGTGTTTCAGGTTGGGCTATGGGCTGGGGAGGGGGAGCATTAGGGTTAACAACTCCAAGAAAGACCCCACCCCTGATTCACCAAGACTCAGGAGACATAAAACCCTAATGTTTTGTCATTCTACTGCTTAGGACATAGGGCTGGAACCCCTAATGCCAAATTTCCCTACCTTTTTGGCATTAAGTTACCTAACTGATGCATTAATGAAATTTATTTTGCAAATAATTTCCTTTCCTTTTGAGATATTATTAGTGGCATTGTGCCAACTGTATATGCTCTGACAGCAAGAGATCATGCCACAAGTCTATCCAATTTAGACCCCCATCATTAATGGAATAGTATAACTACCAACAATCGGGTTACAGATCCTACAGCAGCCCAAGCCTCTAACATCTCAGATAAAATGGCAGTGACCCAACTAACACTATAAGGTTACGAACTGACATGGAAATTTTGTCAAGTCCTTCTCCACCTAGACAAGTTTTTGTTTTAGGTGATTCAATTACAAAATACATTGATAAAATAATATTTATGGATGACAATTTAAACGGACTTGTAACTCATTTTGAGGTGTCATGACAAGTGATATAGAAACATAGAAACATAGACTTTGAAGGCAGATAAGGACCGCTTGGCCCATCTAGTCTGCCCATTCCCTACCTACAGGATAGGCCGCAGATCCTAGTTAACCAACAACCTATTTCTTCCTACCCCCACAAGAATTGCCTTATGTCTGTCCCATGCATTCTTGAATTCTCCCATAGTTTTAGACCCCACAACCTCCTCAGGAAGGCTGTTCCATGCATCCACTACCCTCTCTGTGAAATAATACTTCCTCACATTGCCCTGAACCGCCCCCCATCTCTAAATTGTGTTCCTTGTTCTTGCACATCTCTTTTCTGAAAGATGCTACCCTCTTGGACTTTGTTAATTCCACTGAGGTACTTAAAATTTTCTATCATGTCCCCCCTCTCCCTTCTTTCCTAAAGGGTATACATATTAAGCTCCTTTAGTCTCTCCTCATATGGCTTCTCTTGCAGACTCTGCACCATTTTAGTTGCCCTCCTCTGGACTGCCTCTATCCTGTCTATGTCCTTGCGGAGATGGGGTCTCCAGAACTGGATGCAGTACTCAGATGGGGTCTCACCAACTGTCTGTACAGAGGATAACAACTTCCTGTTTTCTGCTGCTGATGCCTCTCCCTATACATCCCAGTATACCCCAGCCCTCCATACTGCCTTCTCACATTTCTTGCTAACCTTAAGGTCATCTGATATGATTACCCCAGCTCCTTTCCTTTTTTGTTGTTACTACCTCCCCCATTGTGTATTCTTCCCCTGGGTTCTTGTTTCCCAGGTGCATTATTTGCACTTCTTTGCATTGAATCCTAGCTGCCATACTTCTGCCATTCCTCCAACCTTGCCAAGTCCCTTCTCATCCTTTCCACACCTCCTTGTGTATCAGCCCTGTTGCAGATCTTTGTGTCATCTGCAAAGAGGCATACTTTCCTTCAGTCCCTCTGCAATGTCACTTATGAAGACATTAAAAGGACTGGACCCAATACTGAACCCTGCTGTACCCCACTAGTAACCCCTCTTTCTTCAGAGTGGACTCCATTTACAATTACCTTCTGTGTCCTGTTGTCCAGCCAGTGTTTTACCCAGGCTACCACCCTGGGACCCACTCCCAGACTGGTTAATTTGACTATTAATCTTTTGTGTGGGACAGTGTCAAATGCCTTGCTAAAGTCTAGGTAGGCCATGTCCACAGCCCCTCCCTGGTCTACTACTTTGGTCACCCAGTCAAAGAAATTTATTAGATTCATCTGACATGACTTTCCCACTGTGAACCCATGCTGCCTTTGGTCCTGTGCCCCACTGGCCTCTAGGTACTCAACTATTCTTTCTTTCAAAGTGACTCCATAACTTTCCCTACCACAGAGGTCAGACTACAGGTCTTAGTTTCCTGCCTCTGTCCTGGTCCCACTTTTGTGAGGGAATCACATCCACCTTCCTCCAGTCCTCAGGTACCACACCATCCTCCCATGATTTATTAAAAAAGTAGCCAGTGGTTTCACTAGTTCCCCTTAATTCTTTTAGAATTCTGGGGTGAATTCCATCAGGCCCCATTGCTTTGTCCACCTTCAGTTTTAGGAGTTCTTGCAGAACCCTTTCTTCTGTGAAAGGACTGGGATCAACCCCTATCAAGAGTGCTTCTGTTAATTGGATTAGGCACTTCCTTCTTCTCTTTGTGAATACTGAGCAGAAATATTCATTCAGTATCCCTGCTTTTCACTGTCCCCATCTGCCCACCCACCGTTCATTCTATTCAGCCTCACTATCCCTCCTTTGTCTTTCTACACTCGCTGATGTACCTATAAAGGTTTTATCCCCTTCTTAACTGAGTTGGCTATATTTTCCTCAGTTTGCGCCTTTGCTATTCTGACTTCCCTCCCTGCTTCCTTCTGCCTTAACTGGTACAGCTCTCTGTCCTGCTCCTTCTGTGTTTCCTTGTACTTCTGGAATGCTATCTTTTCTTCCTGACTTTCACAGCCACCTCTTTTGAGAACCATAGTGGCTTTTTCTTTCGTTTGATTTGTTTATTTGTTTCACACAAAGGCTTGTTGCCTCTGTGATGGCAGTTTTGATGATTCCCCATTGTTGCTCCACACCTCCTTCTAGCCTGTTTGCTAGTGCTTTCTAAGGCACTCTCCCATCTTGCCAAAGTCAGCCCTCCTAAAGTCCAGTACCTCACTTTTGTATGGCTTGACTCTGTAGCTGAGTTTAACATGAACCACACTGTTTGATGGTCACTTGTTCCCAGATAGCAACCCACTTCTAGATCTGAGATCCTCTCACTCCCCCGTTTGAGTACGAGGTCTAAGATTGCTCCCTCACAGTGGGTTCGAAACTAGCTGTCTGAGACATGCCATCTGTAGGGCATCAAGAATGGCCCTGATCTTGGATGTGGCTGCAGCAAATGCGGTCCAGTTAACTTCTGGCATATTCAGGTCTCCCATCAACAGTATCTCTCCTTTTCTGCCATTCTAAGAATGCCTTCTATCATATCCTTGTCCATTCCCTCCCCTGACATGGGGTCTGTACACAACCCTGTGTGGATTGTGGTGCCCTTTCCAGTCTCAAGGTGACCCACAGTGCCTCCTCTCCTCCTGTTTACTATTTTGTTCAGTTGCTTTTATCCCTTCCTTTACATAGAGAGCTACTCCTCCACTCTTCTCCCCTGCCTGTCTCTCCTGTAGGTTATGTACCCTGGTATGTTAACATCCCAGTCATGGTTCTCTGTGTACCATGTTTCTGTGACTGCTACGATATCCAGGCATCCCTCTTCCATCAAGGCCACCAGCTCAGGGAGCTTATTGCCCAGACTACGGGCATTGGTACTCATTACCCTCCATTTCCTGATGGCCTTACTACTTTTGCCCCATCCCTGTCCTTCTTGCCTTTGTCACTTTCTCTATTACCCCAGCCCTTTTCCCTATCGACACCTCTATGTTGGTGTTTACTGCACTACTACCATGATTTTTTTTGTGGGGCAAGGATTTCCCTGCTCCTTTCCAGTGCCTCCCCTTGGCTAGTTTAAAGGCTTGCCAATGAAGCATTTAAACCTATCACCTAGGATCCTGGTTCCCTCCTTGACAGATGCAACCCATCATGCTAGTATAGGCTTGCATCCTCCAGGTGACCCTCAGTCCCCAATGAAGCCAAATCCCTGAGCTCCACACCAGTTTTTCAACCACTGATTGAATCCCATGGTGCAGAACACCCTAGCCTCTCCTACACCATAGATGGGCAGCACCTCTGTGAAGGTTACCATGCGTGCTACTTGTCAAAAGCCCCTCCCCAATTCCACAAACTCTTCCTGCCCTTCTCTAATCCCTTTCTTAGCCAGGTCATTTGTCCCTAGGTGGACAATGACATCCAGCTCCCTCCCTGTGCAGCTGCTCTGGCAATCCTGAGGATTCGCTCCCTGTCCCTCAAGCCATGGCACCAGGCAGGCACCTTACCTCCCTCCCCTTCCTCCCCCAGTTCTACCTTCCTAACAATGAGTCCCCACCAGGAGTTGTTTCTTCCCTCTGGGGTCTCCTGCCACCCTCCTGTGAGTCTCCTTTGTGGAGGTTCCCAGCATCCTCCTTGGTCTCCACTGCGGGTGCCTCCATAGAGGAACCACACTTTGCCAGACTGGCATAGGGATTGTGGAGAGTACAACTGGAGTGATGCACCTCTGTTCCACCACCCTCACCCTCCCTGAGCCCACTGTGGTACAACCACTCCTCTTTCTTGGCAACCTCTGAGGCAATGGCAGTGGCACTGGTGGTCCCTGGATGGAAGAGGACCAATATAACCAATATGTTAGAAAACATTATGTATGTTGCAGGACCCAAACCTCTAACAATCATTCACCTAGGAACAAATAACATCAATAGGCTGTTGGCAGTGAAAATAAAAAAAAAAAAATAATTTATTTCAATTAGCAACAAACTGCAAGATAATGACAGTGAAATCTGTTTCTCAGAGATCCTACCAGTTCCAAGGCAAGAGTCTCCCAAAATAATAAAATACTGTAAAAATGGTAAATGAATGACTCAGAAATGAACCCTACAGCAAGGCTATAAATGTCTTACACGTTGGGAAACATTTAACAACAATCATGGCCTTTACTCTTGGGATGGGCTACACCTCAATAGAAGAGGTTCACTATTTTGGGTAAACAAATCTTAAAAACTATAAACAACAGTTTAAACTAGACAGAAGAGGGGCTATGGGTTTATTAAACCTTACTAGTGTAATATCTAAAAATGAAACTGATGTTTGTACATTTATGATAGCCAATGCCAGAAGCTTAAACAACATCAAAAAGCTGAATTAGAAACTATCATGATTAGGGACAAATTGGACATTGTGGCAGTAACAGAGACTTGGTGGGATGCAAATAGCCTGTGGAATATGGATATTAAGGGTTAAAATTTATACTACAACAATAGAAATCATAGATGAGGTGACAGTGTTTGCATTTACATCTAAGAATCCATAAGTAGTAATCAGATAATCCATTAAGGCCACCAGGTACACTCACAAAAGTATCTGGGTTCAACTCAAATGCAAAATAGACCAACTGTATTTATTGGAAATACTACAGGCCACCAAACTCTGATGTGTTAGTAACTACAACAAACAAATAATTGTAGAAATTTAATCAGTGTGTTCAAAGGTGGATGTTATCATCATGGGGACTTCAACTATACAGGGGTGAACTGGGAAGAATTATCTGTAATAACAATTTCAGAAAAAAAGTATTAAGGAAACTTTCTCTCTGGGACTTTCTCAACTTGTAAAGATACCTACCGGGAACAACATATTTTAGATCTTGTATTAACTAATAAGGAGGATTTCATTTGTAACATAAACATTATAAGACCCTTAGGTTATAGTGACCACAACTTAATTCAGTTTAGTATTCCCATTGGTAAAGTTAGAAATTACAGATACATTAGAAATTACAATAAAACCAACTTCACCAATATTAAAAGGAATTATCCAATGCTGACAAGGTAAGTCTTATGACCAAATTACCTGTTGAAACTGCATGGCATGTAATCAAAGAGAAAATACTGTATTGTGAGAACAATTTCATTCCATTAAAAATAAATATAATAGTAAGGACCTAGTACCTATTTGGCTGACAAACGCTATCTAAAACAAACAAACAAAAGGAAAGAGCTTTCAAAAAATGAACAAGAACAAATCACCAACACACATCAATAAATATAAGACACAACAAAAACACTTAAGCAAATGATTACACAGGAGAAAAGTAAGGTGGAATTTAAGATAACTAACACTAAAAAAACAACAAATGATTCAATTCATATGTAAATAGCTTCAAACATAAAACAATACCATTGGTCCAATTATTTGTGATGGCATCTTAATGGATGACAACACCAGTATACTACTTGCCTTAACAAATTCTTCTGTTCTGTATACAACCCAAAGATCAGGTACATCTGAACAATATGGCACATGGATACACTATACAATTCACTAGGGAAGAAATTAAAGAAGCGATTGGAATACTTAAAACAAATACATCACCAGGTACCCGATAACATATCAGCTACATTTCTAAAATAAATTACACCTGTTCTATCCCTACCCTGTCCAATCTCTTTAACAAATCAATACTTACTGGAGTGGTCCACAAGGAGTGGAAAGTGGCTATCGTGATCCGTATTCATAAAAAGAGAATAAGGGTTCGTAAACAACTACAGGCCAATCAGCTTAACTCCGCTATGCTGCAAGATTATGGAGAGGTTAATTAAGGAAATAATCGAATCACAAATTATTTGTAAACATCTAATAGATAACAAACAACATGGTTTTACTAGTGAACACTCCTTCTCAACTAACCTAATAACCTTTCATAATAATGTATGTGAAAGTTTGAACAACAATATCCATATGGATGTTATCATGATTGATTTGGCGAAAGGCATTCAACAAAGTTCCACATAAACTTGCAACACGGATTTCAGTTTCCAAATAATTAAACGGTTCAAAATTTGTTGACAGACAGGTCTCAGTTTGCGTACGAGAAGGTTAATGTCTAATCAAGATCTAGTCACCAGTGGAGTTCCTCAAGAATCCGATCTTGGACCTATTCTTTTTAATTTGTTCACATCCAACATAAATCTTAACATCATAAATTCCTTAATAAAATTTTCAGATGATACTAAACTGGGAAGTAAATTCAATCAACAAGTATGCCACTATAGTACAAGAACTTAAGCTCATAGAATCCTGGGCAGTTAATAATAAAATGTCTTTTAATACTGACACGTGTAGTCCCACATTTCAGAAGAAATAACCTGCACTATCAGTATACTATGTACAATACCAATTTAAAACAAGTGGTTAAAGAAATAGATCTAGGAGTCGTTATCAACACAACTTTCGCAACTGATCATTGTAAACAAGTTGCCCTTTCTGCCAACAGGATTTTAAATTGTGTGAAAAGATAGTTTACAAACAAAAATGAGCAAATTATATTACCTTTTATACAAATCCTATATACATCCTCTCTTGGACAATTGCTCCCCCTTCTGAATCCATATCTAAAACAGAACATGTTCTTGTTGGAAAGGTCCAGAAAAAACCACTAAATTAATTCCAACACTACCAGACCTTAATTAATAGGAAAGGCTAGTGCAGACAAGTCTAGTAAGTTTGAAGGAGAGACGGAATGGGGAGACTTGCTTCAATTATACAATATCTCATTCGACCCACAGTTGAAGAAATCATGCAACATCAAAAGTAACAGTAGAGCCCTAAGTCTACAAAGCCACAATAAATAACTAATGGTTCCAAAGGCCCAAACCTAAAAATAGATAACTTTTCACCATAAGATCAGTAAAGCATGGAACAACTTGCCCCAACATGTGGTAGATGCCCTTTCAATTGAAATATTTAAGTCAAGACTAGATAGGAGGCAGTATAGTGCAGTGGTTTAAGGCTCTGATCTGCAAACCCTGGAGACCTGGGTTTGAATCCCAGCCCCCACTTGCATACTGTGTGATCCTGAGCAAGTCCTTAACTTCCTTGTGCTCCCAGGTTGCAGCTGTAAAGAAGCTTTCAGCTTAGTGTGCCTGTCCTTGTAAAAACAAACAAACAAACATCTCTTGGATAGGAATAAATATGACCATGCAGTCGTGGGAGACATATCCAATGGCAGAAGCCTCCTTATGTCTACATAAGCTGAGTAATAGAATTGTGTCCTGAAGGGACCTGTGTGAACAGAAACAGATGTGCATGGCCATCTGGGCTGTGCTACTGAGGAAGACGCTGTCCACCTATCAAAGTGCAGGGCCCTGCTGACCCTACCCTTCCATGCAGTGTCTAGTGACAAAAATTACCGAAGTTATTATAGTGTAGGAAAATGTCAATGTACCTTCATAACTGTGTTTTTATATTTTGCCACCAAATTTTCAACATAGGCTTGCTACAAGCCCACTTCAAGAATGCGATGCGTGACAATTTTCTAAACATTTGTAAAATATCATTCCTCTTCACAGGTGTAGAACACATTTTGGTCAGGATTTAAAAAATGACAGTTGTGGCGTTCATGAGGTGATGTGAAAAATGGATATGTGGAAAATGTAGGATCAAAATATTTAAAATGATCAAAATTATGAGTGTGTGTTTCAAAATTCCAAAGTATGCTCATAGCTTTGACCATTTTTAATTTTTAATCCCAAGTACTCAACATAACCTTCTTATGACCCCTCCTCATGAACAAGGGCATTGAACATTTTCAAATCCTGCCCAAAGGTGATTTCACCAAGCAACTAATAAAATGCCTTTTGGGGCTGATTTGCATAATTCCACTGCCATTGGTCATGGTGGGATCCCAAAATTGTTGGACACTTTGGCTCAAAATATGCAAATATAGCAAAATTATATTATCAAAGTTGAAACCTCTATTTAAATACTTTAAACCACACTTACCTTACTTTCTCATATTGCAGTGGACGTTCAGCAACAAGATGTGTCTTCTGTCAAAGGTGGATCTTCTTTCTGGGACATGGTCAGGTGAATAAGGTTTATTGGGGTATGTGGGGTATGTGGGTGTGTGTGAGAGGTACTCAGCAGGAGGTTGGGGTGGCCATTTCAGATCAGCGAGGATAGTTTTCTTTTGCAGGTAAAACAAATCAATGAGAGACTTTTTACTTGTTTCAGGTTAAAGCTCCAACACTGGGAGTGGGCACCCCGGGTTGGAAGAGTGTAATAAAGGGGTCTGGTGAGCTGGAGTGGAGGGTCCAGAGGAATGGTACAGGAGGTGGGCACTCCAGTCTGCCCATAGGTTTATTAAAAACAAAATAATCAAACATTAGATTGGGAAGAGTGGGGGACACCTGGAGACAAGGGGAAAGAAGTGGTACCAGGGTGGGCACCCTGGTCCTCTTAATAAAGCAAAAATAGACAGACAGACAGACAGACAGACAGAACAGGGGATCAGAGGCTCACCCCTCTCACTGTAGCCTGCAGCAGGACTCCAGCTGTGGCTGTAGTACTCAACAAAGTCCTGCTGTTCTCATACAGAGAATGAAGGTGAATGACTTCTCACGCTAAGCTGGGCACTCTGGATTTTGGGTGCCCAGTAAAGGTATTTGTGTCAATTAAAAAAATAAAAATAAAAAACACCAGAATCTGGCTAACAGGTCTCGTTTAGCTAGGTTTAGGTGTTTTTCTCCCCACCATTTATGTATTCCATGTTTTTTATTTTGAAGAGAAAATGAAACAGGTTGGTGGCTTTCATGGCACAAAACAACGTTTCATGCTTTGAGAAGTAAGTTTTGAAACCAAAAACCTTCTTGTGACACAGAAGGTTTGCTGTCATATCAGAACATTATTCTAAGAACCCTACTGAGCATGCTCAAAACTGAAAAAAACCCACAAAACTTTAAAGCCTTATAACTCTGGAACTATTTAATATTTTTTCATGAAACATTTCAAAGGCACTACCTTAGAACATCATTCCTGCAACCTGAAAGTTTTGGAAACAATTCCGTTCTGTGTAGACTGCAGGTGAGAACAAAAAAATCCCATGCTAAGTACAGGAAAACAAAATTGAGACATCTATGAAAAAATGACATATCCGGATTATGGAAAATTGACACAATCTATCATCACAAAACTTTCTGCAGATTTAGATCTTTCCTCCTAGATAGCACAAGCAAAATGTCTGCTGATTTCATCAAACATTGCACCGTATGATAATACTTCTTGCACAATTACTATAGTCTCATAAAATATCTACCATCAAACTAAATCAATCCTATTACATAGACACACTTAAACATTAAAATATTATTTATAAGACACTATTTGCAGAGTTTATATTCTAGCTAACTGCTCATAGTTTCACAATCGACATCAGAACATGAATCAGAATGACGTTAAGGGGACAGGAAATATGTGCTAATTGGCATCAGAGACTTATGTTCTTATTTACAGAACTGAAATTCAAACCTCCACATGATCCATATTTAAGTGTACCTGAATAACCACTGATGTGAAACACTGTGCTTTCAATTGTTTTCTCTTTACAGAAAACATTCTATACAGTTCTTTTCATGGAACCAGTAATTTGGATTTTTTCTACATCATGGTTTGTGTACAGAATGCTAAGCATGAGCTGTTGATTGATCAGAACAATGTTCAGAGTTCTGTGCTCAAACCGTGACGTAGTTAAAACTCCAGCCCACTGGTTCCATGAAGAACTGTAACAGATTACTGCCCATGAAAACGATGCAATGCAAAATGCATTTGTTCACATCACTTTTATCCATATACAAGTAAATATGGATCACTTTGAGGAATGAATATTTTTCTGAAAATAAGGAACATCGGAGGCTATTCCCAAAAGGCGCACATGAGGCATGTATTGGGGTGTGCAGTTCTGCAGAAATGGGATTTCCGCATGGGGGCTGCATTCATGAACACTGGCCCCACACCAGCTCCCATAAGCAGCCCCCCACACGAGGGCAGGCAGGAGGTGGTGGATCTGGGCAGGCAGCCAATTGGCAGCACAGGCAGGGACCTGCAGTGGATCCCTAGCAGCCAACAGGTGCCATGTTGTCAGCAGACATGCAGAGCACCCTACTGTGCCAATGTTGGGTACCCCATCCACTGACTCTTATCCTCCGGTGTGCCCCACATCAAAGGCAACATTGTCAGGGGCCATTGCTCCCTGCTGTGTCCTCCTTGTCCAGATGTAGTTTCCTGTGAGGGTATGTAACTGGCCCCAGTGGTTTATGGCTGCCTGCCAGGCATGGAGCTGGCAGCCCTGTGCACAGCACTCTGTGGTGTTGTGAATGTGTGGTGTTGTCGCTCCCTGCACTGCCCCAGGCCCTCCACATGTGAAGCTCTCCAATTGGCTGGGGATCGGGTTCATTGGGGAACATTGATGTCCTGCATAGGGTGGAGAGGGCACAGTGAGTGCAGGCATCTGTGCAGTGGCTGCATGCCCAAGTTACATGGCCCTTAGCCACACTGTTTTTGTGAATAGGGCCCATTGTAAACAGCTATCAATTAGAAATTATTTTCTGTGCTCTTTAAAATTCACTATCTACGGACATTGAGCTTCTAAACCACCCTATGTCTCTTCATTTTTTGGTAGTCTCCAACTTGGGACTGGGCTGAAGGTTTCCTGATATACAGCTACAGCCCATTGTTTGCCTGACCTTTGTCCACTGCTTTGATTATGAAGTTAAAGGAGTTGACCTTTGTCCACTACTTGGGTTATGAAGTAAAAAAATTATTTGGTTTACCAGACATGCCCATCCACTCCAACACCTATGGAGGCAATTGTCCTGCAGCCCATTAGCTTCTAGGTTTCTAAAGAGCTTATTAGGGATACAATGTAGACTCTAGTGACCCAATTCCAAGACAGATTACACCTGGCACAGGGTGATTTACACCTAACCCGATGGTGCAAATTGCACCTTACACCAGGCATAATGCAAGTTACTATTACAGAAGGCCTTGTGCCATGCCATATTCGGGTTGTGCCAAAGGTGGGCTATGCCACCCACTATGCCTGCAACCTGCAGCGGCATGGCATAAGGGTGGATCATGGCAGCTACTGTGTCCTATTCCGGAAGGATGGCTGCCATAACCCCCTACGCTATCCCAGAATAGGCAATGTCATGGCGGGGTTAGACCAGCTGGGGGTGGTCTAAGGAGCTCATCCTGGCACATCGACCTATGTTCCCAGAACCATGGAAATGACATATATGTGCCCTGCGTGCCCACCCTGCACAGTCATGCCTCCCACCCCCAGAAGTTGGGGACCCCGAGTCCATTTTCGACATGCCCCCTGATCGCAGTGCCGACCGGTCAGTCCACCATGCCCCCAGGTGCATTCAGCTGCATTACGGGGTGAGGGAGCCTGGGGGCAATTGACTGTATGCTGTGACTTGCGGCACCCCAGGTCCCACTGCACCATTCACTTGGTGCTAACCTGCTGACATGCCGCATGAAGTCACGGGGGTGTAGATGATGGGGACCCCTGCTCATCTTACACTAGGCAGGGTCCCTGAAGAGCAGGCCACATGACGACGCAAACTCACATATGCCCACGAAGGCGCCCATGTGTTCTGGAATTGGCCCCATGGGTTTAACCAAAATTGTGATTAAGGCAAGGCAAGTTTTATTTAAAGACACCCATCCCAGAGGCTCTAGGTGCCATACAACAATCAAAATGAATACAATACAACACAATAATAAACACTTAAATACAATATTCCAAACAGTTAAAACAAAATTTACTACCTTCAACAATAACTAAATAAATTAAATAAAACTAATTCAGACATCAATTCCTAAAACAGGTACAGACTATTAAACTAACCATACTAAAACTACTATAATTTCTGAAGTCATTTTCATACCCTGATTTATGCAAGGAGACTTTACTGACCCTTCCTCGGTCACTTTGGGTTACTCCAGTCTTCAGTGAGTGGTTAAACAAGACAGTAAGTTGTTATGCTATCATGCTGTTCAGCTCCTTCAACAAACTAGAGTGCAATCCATCTAGTTTGGGGATGATCCACACAGTGGCTTGATTCCTTTAACATATTTGATACTGATATTTGTCCCATTTCTAGTTACACTGCATTCCTTTTCCAGGCTTACCCTTGCAGTCCAGAAGGAATCACTGCTTCAGCTGAAGACTGAGCAAAGGAAGCTGTTGAGATCTCAAGCACTCCTCTTATGCTCCTTGAAGCAGCTTTCCATTTTTAGCCTAAGAATAACTTATTTTGCTTTCTGTATACCTGTAATGTATCTTAAGAAGGTGTTGTCATATCTTTCATTCACATGCTTTCCTAAAATCTGTTTCTGATTGTTGTCTCCTGATAATGCTATTGGCTTGCTTTTATGTTTCTAAATATGCCTATGTCTTTGAGAATGTACTGTCTTACTTGTTTCTCTTCAGTGCATTTTCTTCTTTCTGACTGCATTCTCTACTTCCTTAGTATACCATATTATCATTTTGTGCCTTCTTCTTCTAGATTACACCTGCTTTATTCAAGGTTTAGTAGCTTCCAGCACATTGGTGAAATCCCATAATTCTTCCACCATTCCTATTGTCTCGACTCCTTTTAGCTTGCCTTGGATGTGTTCCCCTATTGCTTCAGAATCCACCCTTCTAAAAACCATACCTGTAGTTTTAGACTTTGAACTTTGTTTTTAGAAACAAAGAGTTGGCTGGCAGAAAAAGCCGCTTGACCCATCCACTCTGCCAGATGTTCTCTGACCAACCTGTCTTTGCAGACCATAACTGGTCTCTGGAGATCCTCACTCCTCCCTAATTGTTTTCTAATACCCTATGTCTATTTCAAGCATGCATGACATCCCTTACTGCTTTTGCTTTCACCACTTCAAAGGCAGTCTTTCCAGGCATCTACCACCCATTCAGTGAAGAAATTTTCCTCATATCAATTAAACCTGCACCCCAGTTTAATTGAATAGCTATACTCAAGGACAGGGAAGAATAAGACAAAGTTATGGTTTATTGGTCTTCCTCATCTCCACCTGCCTGATCATATCCTGTGTTAATAGAATTATGTCTACAGTGATATTGCCCCTTCCTTTTGAGTTTTCTGACCAATTGCATGCACAGGCCTTCCTGGATCTCTTTCATTAGAACCTATCTTCTAGAGTTACTGGTTAACTTTTCTCAATAAACATTAGACATGTTAGAATTACTCAAGTACTAATTACCAAATGAGATGTCTCCCAGATTCCCTATATTCTTTGTCTTTCTGGTTTGTTTTTCTGTAGGCCACGATAATGTGAGATTTGTGCCATGCCTAACTTCATGTTGTATCCTTACTGTTTTGCTTTGTCCTGACCTCCTAAGTTCCTGATTTTAATTCCTTTATAATGTCTGAGATATAACTGCACCAACCAGCAATTTTCTCTCTTTCTACAACAAATTGTTTCCTGGGATAGTGATGTCATAGTCATAATTTTCCATGGCACATGTCTCAATCACTGCTACTTTCTCTGGTCTTGCTTATTCAACCACTGCCAGGTGCTCTTTTATTTTGTGACCCAGATGCATGGTATTCATTATGTATTTCTTTCCATGAGCTGCAGTTTCCTTCCTTATTTTGTTTTGTTCTTGTATTGTTTTCAAAAGGGTGGCTGAGAATGCAAGGGCAAAAGTTACCATTCAGGAGGTACTGCATAAAGAGATACAGAGGAGGATAGGAAGTGTACAATGAGGAGCAGAAGGAGCAAGGAAAGTAGTCAGGAATGCAAAGGAGCAATCAGAGGAGAAAGCAGCCAAGTCAATAAAGAAAAGGAACAAGACATTTTCAAGTATGTAAGTGAAAGGAAGAAAAGACCAGGGAGGAATTGAAAGGCTAGGGAGGAAAAGGTGGAGTGTGCAGAGGGCAAAGAAAAATAGACATCCTGAACAAACATTTTGTTCTTTGTTCGTGGAAGAAGGATAGTTGAGGAACCACAGATAAGAGACAGGAGCATCGAAGGAAGGGACATGGACACTAGTCTATTTAAGGAGAAAGTCCTAAAGGACTAGAAATCCGAAAGTGGACAAGGCACTGAGACCAAGCAGGATACATCCAAGGATACTGAAGGAGTTCAGGGAAGTGCTGGCTACACCTCTGACAGTCCTGATCAACTACACATCAGAGATGGGAGTGGTCCCAGAGAAGTGAAGGAAAGCACATGTACACCCAATTCACAAAAGTGGTAGCAGGAGGAAGCTAGCAATTAAAGGCCAGTCAACTTAACTTCAGTGGTTGGGAAAATAATGGGATCGCTGCTGAAGGAAAGGATTGCAGTGCAGAATATCTTGTAACCAGTGGCTCACAGAATCTGAGACAGCATGGATTCATTGAGGGAAGTTATGTCAAACAATCTGTTGATTTCTTTGGCTGGGTGGCCAGGGAACATAATCAAGGTAGAGCAGTGGATGTAGCCTTCCTAGATTTCAGTAAGGCCTTCAACACCGCTCCATATAGGAGACTCTAAACAAGCTGGGCAGCCTGGGAATGGCTTCAAAAGTGGTAAACAGGCTAAGGAATTGGTTGGGGATATGCAACAGAAGGTGGTGGTAAGTGGAGTTCACTCAGAGGAAGGAAGGAAGGGTGAGCAGTGGGGTGCCACAAGGATTAGTACTGGGAGGGTCCTTGGTGTCTTCATTAACAACATTGCTGAGGGGCTAGAAGGAAGGTATGCCTTTCTGCAGATGACACTGTAATCTGCAATAGGGTATACACTCCAGGTGGGTGGAAAAATGAACAGGGATCTAAGAAAGCTTAAAGAAAGGTCAAGAGTGTGGCAACTAATTTTCAATGCAAACAAGTTCAAAATCATATACTTGGGGCACAGAAACCCAGGGGCAGAATACGAGATGGGGGACTGGTACTGTAGACCACAGAAACAGGAAAGAGGCTCAGGGGTAATTAAATCTTTTGACAATAAGGTGGCCAAATAGTGTGACAAAGCAGTGGGAAGAGCCAGTGGGATGTTAAGATGCATAGGAAGGGGTGTCACCAGCAGAAAGAGGAAGGTGGTAATACCGCTGTATAAATCACTGGTGAAACCACATCTAAAGTATTGTGTCCAGTTCTGGAGACCACATTTCTGGGCAGACATAGACAGGATAGTAGAGAGCAGTGAAATTTAATTTCCTAGCAAAATTCCAGCAAAATCTCAAATTTCACCATGTGAATTATTCAACAAAATTTGCACATTCTGCAAAATATTTAATGGAGTGAAATGCGGAGTTTTGCCCGTGAAATGTGGAATTTGCATTTTGCTCCTGAGAAATATTTCATGAAATGCATGAATTTTGCAAAATACTTTGTGGAACAAAATTTGCAGATTTTCTGCCCATCTCACAGGATAGAGGTGGTCAGAGGAAGAAGAATTAAAATGGTGCAGAGTCTGCACCAAAGACCCTATGAGGGAGACTAAAGACCCTCAATATGTACATCCTGGAAGAAAGGAGGAATAGGGAATATGATAGACACTTCCATACCCAACAAGTATAAGTAATGTACAGGAGGAGCATTTCTCAGAATACCACATAGTTAGGTACCTATTCTAACACTTACATTTGTATCTGGCAGAATTGGCTTCTGAATACTTACTTTTAAATTAAGTGAAACCTCAAAAATTCTGAAGTGCTGTAGATTTTACTAACAGTGTGATATTATGAATAGTGTTTTGTGTAACTTCCAATTACTATTTTCCCAGCACTTTGCATATTACGTACCATACCCCATTATCTAGGGAATTTTTAACAGTCCTGGTACCTTTACTGTTGACCACCGCTGTTGTATTCTCCCAGGTTGTGCCTGAAAATAGATAACTGTTTTGTCTAATGCACCTACCCAATAAATAAAAAACTAAATTGTGGATTTATACTGTAAGTTTATAAATCCAAGCTAAAAACAGAGTATAAGACAGTCTAGTGCAGAATCACAACATATCTACTGTAGATTGCCTACTCTTGCTGGAAAGTGTGCTACAGAGCTCTTTCTGGGAAAATGAATTATACTCAGGAAGAACAGTAGAACAGTAGGACTGCCCAGGTGGAGGACTTTGCCTCCTCACCCCAGAGTACTGAGGAGGTACCTGAGCCTTCTGTGAATTCATAAATATGCATGAGTTCAGAGGCTGCCTTTAGTAGTACTCAGCTAAATGACGAGCCTGATGTACCTGAACCAGCAAACATTGAGACTGTGCTTGAAAGTGCTGAGGAATTGGTTGAGAGAGCTGAGGCCAGTGGGTCGAGGCGGTTGTTGCACATGACCATTTAATGGAGGAGGAGACTCAATACCAAACTTTAAGCTAAAAACAATCCTTAATGAAGTTAATTGAAGAGGAGAAAGAGTGGGTGAAGCTGGAGAGTTGAAACTTCATGGACCCCAAGACAGCAGAGCTAAAAAAAGAGCAGGTCCTTGGATGCAACTAACTGACACTGGCAGTTGCTCTGAGACAGTGTTAGATAAAGTCAATGGGATGAAGGCAGCTCCCACTGTGAGAGTAACCTGATCAGCTGTGAGATGGATGGACAAACTACCGAGGTTACTGCATGCAAGGCATGGTAACAGTACAATGAAAGCAAACATTTTAGAACTTGGGGTGGATGAAACCATTGAAAAGGCAGGTTGGGTCTGTTGAAAGATGGCTCCCACTGATTAGCAAACTTTCCTTCAGAGAAAAATCTGCAACTGAAAAAACCTTGACACTGCTGCTAGGCAAGAGAATAATCCTAGTGCTGCACATAAAACTTCTGGAGCAAAATGAAGCGACCACAAAGCAGAAACAGACAGCCAGCTCATTGCAGGCCACAGGTAAGAAGGACAAAAATGTGACATATTTAATTTTTCCCAGAACACTGAACTTTTATTTAAAAACAAATCAATGGCTCTGGCTCTGAATTTGTATTTACTTTCCCCACCTAGTTCCCCCAACCACCACAAGCAACTATAGACCCACCTTCTTGGTAAAAACAAACTAGCACTTTGACAACATAGATGATCACCAGGCCTAGTTCTGAATAATCTCTGCTTCAGAACACTTCTGATTCTGGTTTAAACAAACAAAATAAATCCAATACAAGAGCCTAATCTCCTAGCCCTCCTTAACTCCCTTCTAGTTCTCATTTCTCTCTCCTTTCTCCTACTTGCCCATCCTAACTCTTCTCTCCTCCCCCACCCATCCTGTTACCCTCCTTACATCTCCTATCCCTTCTCCCTTCTCTTCATCACCACCTACTCCTCTCCTTCACCACCTACCTTATTTATTTATTTTATTATTGAATTTTGTTGAACCGTAGGCCCACTGAGACTAAAGTCCCTTTTCAGGGGTGATCTGGGGAGAGGGAATACAGATGATAATCAACTGAAACTGTACCAGATTAAGCTGTTGGTGGTATTTTTAGTGCATGGGAAAATTTGGCCAGGACACGGAAATTCCCTACTGGTCTGAGGGGAGGTGCAGCTGGCTGTGAGCATGGCCAGTTCTTTGAGAACTCCAGTGAGGATGGATGCAGCAGAGGTGGGAGAAGGCCTCATCTCCTACCTTGAATTTGCAAGAGGCTCTATGAATAATGAGATTGCAATGTCTGTGAGTGATACAGAGCCTGAAGTTCAAGAGATATTTCTGTCAACACAGGATCTCAGTCAGCAGAATGCTGGAGCTGAATTTATGCCAGAAAAAGTATTTATTAGTTCAGTAGTGGATAAAGAAAGAAGTTTGCAAGAAGAAATCCTAAAAGAAAATGAGAGGCATTTGCTAGAGCAATCCCATTGGAAGGAACAACTCGCTTTGTTGAAAACTCCAACTGTGCCTGTCAAACAATCGCCCTGCTGTCAGTGATTCAGATGATGTGGCAGCATCAAAGGCTGCATCCAAGCGGGTGAGTCAGAGACACTTAAAGTTACGGCTGTTACAATATCTGATTTTGCAGCTAAATTATGAACTAGAGACTGTACAAATCTAGCTACTGCAATGCTTAAAATACCTGTTTCTTTACTGAAAATAACTATTGATAACAAAGTTGGGGAAAGTGAGTGTATTTGGGTTAAACATAGGGACAGCCTCCTCCAAACACCAAGGAAGAAAAGTGCATGACTCTCACAGACAAGTCTAAAACTTTTAAATCCCCCACTTTGTCTAGGCAAACATGATTTGTGATTCATGCTGAAAATGTGACCCCTGGTTATTCAGTCTAAACAAACTAATTTACTTGTGGCTTTTCAAGCTAATGATGGCCTTCAAGAGAACCTGTCTGTGTTTTCTTTCAACTCCAAGAGTCACACAGCAAAAGCGGGTTTAGAGGTGAAGTAAAGAAAAAGAGCGGCCTAACTTTAGTAAACAGGAATATCTCCCAGGGATGAGGCACCACTGCAGAAGGATGAATTACAGGTAACAAGGCCGAATTGATGTCTGCTCTAATAGACCTTTCTAAACCTTACCTCCATGCTCCCTTGTGATCCCTGGCACCCCATACAAAGCTCTACAAAGCTGGCTGGAAATTAACCCAAATGGAACTTGGATCCCGATCCAGAGTGGGATCTGTCAATAAACTTTTCTCAACAACCCCAGAATGGCATCCAGCAACCCCTACTCAGGGAAAAAAATGCCTTGGCAATTCTACCTGCTCCGAAGGTGTTGGGCTCAGAGTATGTGGATCTAATCAAAGTTTATCCCTCTAACCCATCTGGTCCCATGGATCTCGCTGTCTTGGACATGGATCAAAATGGAACAAGCATTTGTCAGTGCTGAATGTTGTCTGCTGCCATTGGCAGTGCAGGAGTTAGAGATGCAGCATGGGAGTGGCAATCAAGTATTGAACTGATGCCAACCCACCCCACCCTGCAGAGAGTGAGAGGTATTAGGGTGTCCCTGTGGGTGTTTGTTAGTGCAGTGCGGGAAAACATACTGGGCAGGATGTAAAAAATGACAGCTACAGTTCATAAGGAGGTATAATAAAATGCCAGTGCTGAAAATATGGCATACAAATATCTGGAATTTGCGGAGTTGCAAGGTACATGGGAAATATGCAAGGCACGCTTGCAACACTATGATTTATGGGCATTCGACACCAAATTTTCAACATAGGCATTTTAGCACCTCTGCTCATGTACAATGTCACTGTCATTTCCTCAAAGTGTCCCAAAAAGTGATTTCGCTGGCGACCCGCTATTCTGCGTCGGAAGTTCGAAACACATTTTGGGCAGGATATCAAAGTGACGGCTGTACTGTTCATCAAGAGGTGTGTAAAATGGCAATGGTGAAAATCCAGAGTGAAAATATCACAAATGCACGACAGTATGAGCATGCGTGCACTCTTCCAACACACGCTCGTAACACAGTCATTTTATAGAGCATCAGCTCCAAATTTTCAACATAGGCATTCTAAGAGCTCTGCTCATGAACTGTGTCACTGTCATTTTCATAATCTGGCCCAAACACTGATTTCCCACAGCAACTGCGCAATTGTGCACGGAAGTGCGGAAACACATTTTGGGCAGGATGTGGAAAATGACAGCTGTACTGTTCACAAGGAGGTGCACAAAAATGCCAATGCTGAAAATCCGGCATTAAAATATTGCGAATGCCGCGAAGTTACCGAGCCTGCATAGCAACCGCAACACACGCCGTAAAACAGGCATTTGTTGGATTTTTTCCATCAAATTTGGAACATAGGTTTTTGAGAGGCCACCTTATGAACACTGGCACTGTCATTTCATTAATGCATCCCGAAAGGTGATTTCATGCAGTGACTGTGAAATCACCTTTCGAGGCCGATTAACACCATGGACAGTGATAGAATTCATGAGGAGGACCTAAAACCCCATGTTGAAAATCTGGTGCCAAATTTCCAAGAAATGCCTGAGATATGCAACAAAGTTGAAAAAACCCTATTCATTGCATTATACAGCTTACTGGCATTTCCTCAGTTAGCGGTCGGCTTTGAAAAGTGCAGACATGTTCCGGTTCACAGAAGATCATCGTGTCAGAGTCCAGAGGTAAGTATGGGTGAGGAGGCAGGGTGCGCAGTGGGTGGGTGTGGGTGGGGAGGGGCATCTAGACTACGAGGGACGGTTTTCATCTTGCAGGTAAAAAAAGAAAACCGTCATGGGACAGTTTTGCATTACAGGGCATTTGGAATGCTGGGGTGGGATCTCAGCATGCCACCTAAGTGAGTTTTGGGGGTTGTCAGTAGCCGACGGGGGATTGGGCACCCTCAATGGCACACAATATGGGGTAATGCCGGTGGGGATTGGGCACCTGCCGGCAAACAAAGAAATGGGAGGGAGCATGAGCTGAGGGGATTGGGCACCCTCCTCGGCATTCAACAGTTGAGGTGATGCCGATGGGATTGGGCACCCCTCGGCATTCAACATTGTGGGGGATGCTGACGGGGTGGGCTCCCCGTCCAGCACTAAACAGAGGGGTTGCCGACAGGAGTTAGGCACCCCGATGTCGGGAAGCGTGAGGCAGCCGCCCGCTGCGCTGACCATAGTCATAATGGCGGTGAGCACGGCAAGCAAGGACCACTGTGTGGCGAGCTTTGCGCCGGTTACGCGGACGCTGGCGATGTACTCACCCATTATGAACATGGTATGGCGGTGGCAAGCAGGCTGATTGGGGAATGAGGGACACACCTGCTGATGTGTGCCTGCATTCGCCCAACAGCAGCAGCGCCCCAAGACCACTAAGCGCAAGATGTTGCTTGCGCATGCACGCAAGCCAACATAAAAATAATGATGTAACACCAGATTCAGACAAAGCTCTTCTTGATGTGCAGATGTCAATACCTTCTCAGGAAGCCCTACTATCTGAACTCTTTTCAAAAACAAAAAAGAAGCAGCACCACACAGAAGCACTGTGCAAATTAGTTACATGGGTGGACTTGAGGAAGGCCGTCTGAACTCTATGTGACTAAACGTCTTCTTAAAGACTCTCTGAATTTTTCCCCAAGAGTGTGTGCCTCCATTAACATTTTGGGGAAGACAACTATGATGTGAGCTTTCAATCATCGTATGCTCGATCTTTTCTGGGAGAGATACAATCATATTAAATTTTCACCCACATTGACCCGTTCCTTTTTATTCCTTAACAAACCACTAATTAAATATGTCATGATTATGTTTCAGAATGGGGGTCCATGTGGATGACATTATCTATTGATTATGCCAACACTGTAAAGTACTAAGTGACCCAGAAGCAATACTTGACATGGAGATGTTTTGGACTGGAGATTGGAAGTATAAAGTGAAGTTAAAACAGAATGATTCAGGAATTTTCCATGTGCCAAATTCTTATATGCTAGGTAGAGACAGGGGTGTGTTTTTATTCTGGGCAGCCACAAGCTTGTTATCAACGTGGAGCTAGAACCCATCTCTCTAGTACATGTAACAAACCCGCTGTGACAATTGTGGGAGATAGGGCACATCACGTTCCAAAGTGCCAACCACCAGGTGTGACCTGTGTGAAGATTACGGACATGTATTTTCTGAATGCTTATGGGTGGAAAAAATAAAGCAACCTGTAGTAGCCTGGAATTGCTTATTCGCAAGCCCAAGATTTAGTCACATCACCTACTTTGACTCCCACCGCCACTGTTCCAAACTCCACCCCCACCCTCCCCATTATCATTTCAGATATTCCATCAGACACCCAGGCCCCCTGAGAAAGGTTAACACTAAGGAAAGCTCATTCCTGACTCCAGGTCCCTAGCTCCTGTCTGTTACAGTGAGCCTGATGGGCAGAAGGCTGAATCACCTCCTTCTAGAAGACAGTCTGCCAGGAATGTTAAACCCCTCCTGAAGCAAAGTTTGAATCAGAAAATTCTTATGTAGCCCTATTTTCCCAGTGGGGAGATTCTGACATGGAACAAAATGAGACGAGCTTCACAGACACTTCCCTCTGATCAAGTATCTCAGATCATGAACTAGCTGGCTACAAAGGGAAGGAAAAAAAAGAAATAATTTTTGAGTGATATAAAATCCCACTTCTGGCTTCTTTAAAAGTCTGTTCCTTAACTTCACAGCTTATTGAATGCTGAGATACGTCGTATGATTTTAATTATCTTCATACAGAGGTTTTGATATTAGTTTTATTCAAAAATCATGGATGAATGGTGGCGGGTCCCTCCTATTGGTCATTTGGTACAGAATGTGCTGATGGCTTAGGGATCCTGTTCAATTCCTTTAAGTTTTCCTGCTTAAATTAATATAGTTAATTCCAGGAAGGGTTTAATTCTTGATGGGACATGAGAAAATTCCTTATTCAAACTCATTAATGTGTATGGCTCCCAATCTAAGGCTGAACAGTTAAACTGGTAACCTCAATACAACCTTTTCTTGTTTCCTCTCATAAAATAATTTTTGGTGGTGATTTTTACTGTAACATTTTAAAAGGGGTAAAGATCCATTGACACAAAAGAAAATTTATTGTGATTCCTTTCCTTGGCTAGAGTAGTGGACACAGCTGACCTCATTAATTATATGAATAAACTAACAAAAGAGCTAAAATTTTCTTATAAAGAGGAAAATGTACATCTTTGATAGACCAGATTTTTATTTCAAAAACATTTCAAATTTCCATTTTATATTTACCCAGTGGAATTTTCTGACATACTGTCCTCATTTTAAAATTTCAGACCCTATAAAATCCCAAAAGTATGAACACATGGAGATTAAACACTAAAACCCTATCTAACCCTTTGGTTCAGAAGGGTTTGCTGTTCTGATTAAAGCACAGGAATCTATAAGGTTTCTCAACAAAGATTTAGGTGAATAGTGGGAGGATTTGAAGAAAGATTTTAAAAACCGGATAATAAAACATGGGAAACAGGAAAAATGAGAAATTTTTGAAATATTTATCTCTTCGTCATCAACTACAGAAACTATATTCTCTAGAAACTACTTATAGGGATGATTATGCTTCCCAAATAAAGGTCATTACAGAAGAAATGCAACAGTACCAATATGACAGGGCCAGTTCTATTAATGTAATGCTACAGTCAGGAACACAAAGGACCCTGTGGGTGACCTTATATAGCATGTAAGGAACTACACAGTTCAATGAATATAGAGGCCCTGATCAATCCCTCAGGTCAAGTAACAGATACAACTGAGGACTCCATCAAATCATAGACTCATTTATGAAATCTCATAACCCTTCTAAAAACCCGTCAGATAAAGAAATGTCACATTTTTACAGTCTATAATTATTCCAATGTTACCAGAAGATGGCGTTGTGATGGGAAAAGCAATTGGTAAGGCGAGATTGAATTGGCCATAAAATCCCTAAAGCCCGTACATCCCCAGGGCTAGACGGTCCCCCTGGAGAATTTTACAAATCCTTTATAGCAATACTGTAAGATTGTCTCATACAGGTCTATCAATATTTCTTAACTCAAAATGCAATCAGACATTCCTTTTCAGAAGGCCTCTTTGTATTTTTATATAAAACATGAGAGAAATCATGCATAAATAATTGGAGACCAATAACGATCTTAAATACGGATTACAAATTATTAGCTTGTATCCTAAACAATAGAATTAAAATTATGCTAGGTTAGTTATTTCCCACACCAATATGGTGGGATCCCAGGAAAAATAGTCAGCATGCCCTAATGATTATTAGAGACCTTATCGAACATCTTTCCATAAATGGAATCTCAGAGTTTCTTATCTCCATGGACCAATCAAGGCATTGGATAGGGTCTCTCATACTTATCTATTTGCCATTTTAGAATTTTATGGGATCCCTAAAATGATTGAGGGCTTATATTAAATTATTATATAACAAATCCACTGTATACCCTGTGATTAACAGGTTAGTAATGGATGGGTTTCAGGTTTCTACAGGTGCAACAAGGGTGCCCTTGAGTCCCTACTCTATCTATTCACATTGGACCCTTAATTTGAATAGTCACTCAAAACTCATTATGGGTTGATTCTGAGGTTGCCTCTGATACAAGTGTACACTGATAACATTTGCATGCTTTTTCCAATCATAAGCAATTACCTTTTTTTGTAGGGTAATGAGAAGTATGCTTACAACTCCAATGCAAAGCTCAACCTTGATAGATGCCAACGTCTTTATATTGGATAAGGATACCCTCCTCCTACTCAAATTGAAGGAATTAGGATATCTTCTAGCCCCTTAAATTTTGGGGATAGTATTTGGGCCACAGAATTTACCACTGGCTAATTGGAAATACTGATGTCAAATACAGAAAAAAGATTCAAAGATAGAGGCATTGGAAAATGTCCAAATTAAAAAGGATTCAGATTTAAAAAAAAATGTGTTGTTCCAAAATTACAATTTGTGGCAATGATTTATCTTCCTCCTAGTACTTTGGAAACTAAAATATATAGCTTGTTCTTTCAATTACTATGGGGTAGCAAATTGAATCCCATCAAATGTTGCTTTATATACTTATCAAGAACTCAGGAAGGATTGGGAATGGTTGATCCAGTCACCTTCTTCACACCATTTTTACTCCAAACTGTAAAATGTGGCTTAACGCTGACTGATGGAACACATTATAAATGGGTTTTGAAGGTATTGTATAAGTATTTCATGGCATGGACTGTGGTTCCCCGAAAACTGAGTAGCCATCTGTCATTCCCAGATTATTTTAAACCCACTGTAGAACAATTATACAAATGTAGTTTGTCCAAACAATAAATCCGACAGAGGTGGCAGGCCATTATAACTCCATTTTGGGCATAATATATCCTAATGAGCCTTGCTTTAAGAGTTGGTTAGAGAGTAACAATGTAAAGGTTCTTCTACTATTAACAAATGAAAAATCCCCCATGTGGAAGACCCTATGGTTGGCTGTACATGGCAAACTAAACATTAGAGGGAATATAGAGCATAAGGCTTTTGAAGAAAATTGCCCCAATTTAGAATGCATTAACCCACCAGAAACTATGGACCATTTTTAGTTGGACTGTACTTATTCTAAGCCTTTATGGGATTTTCTAGCACTCAAATGGAAAATGATATGGTCATCCCAATTGTCCTATGAGATCCTAGTTCTAGGGATGAGGCCTTTAGGGGACCCTCATATGATATAGGTGTACTCAACCTTTTAACTGTTTTCTTATATATTATCTATGGCAAGCACAATGTCAGTGGGTACTGCAGCAAAGAGCATGCCTCATATGGTAATGTGCTTTGATTGAACAATCTAAGGGTCAGGCTTATTTACAAGAAATGGCTGCACATTCCTTCTTAAAGGTATATAGATGGTGGAAAGAGTTTAATATTTTCATTAAATTTAAATAAAAGTGTAATAACTCGATAGGAACTTTGTGTTAACAAATGTTTTGGTGAAGTAACCTTTATTATTTCTTTTTCTTTCCTTTTTTCTTTATTAATAAGGTTCATATGTGTTGTAGCTGATATTGTACATATGTCATGGGTGATTGCAACCCTCTTGATCATTTGTTTATTTTTTCCCTTGTAAGTGTATTAGCCTCATATATGTTCTATGTTTTTATCCTTCCCTTCCCCTCCCCTTTTAATTTTCCTTTGCTTTATCCTCCCTCTTTCCATTTTTGTGTTGTTTAGAAAGATTGTTGTGTATTATTAATTTCATGTTTACTTTATTACTGTTCTTGTCATGTTATCCTGATTTCAAATTGTGCATTATGTACTATGTGATTTACAATAAAACTCTCCTACTCTTTTGAGATGTGCCATGGGATCTTTAACATCCACCTGAACTACCACCAGAACAGGCAGATGTGACCTTGGTTTAACATCTCATCTGAAAGACAGCACCTCAGAGTACAGCATCCCCTCATGCTGCACTGCAGTGTCAGTATTGGGATATTAACTCAAGTGCCTGCAATACCCCACTCTCAGTTCTTGCCTGTCCCCTACTACCTTGTCCTCTCACCAACTACTTCTGGCCTTCTCATGCACTTGTCAGATCACTATTTCAATTGAAACTGCCCCAGGTTCTCTTTGTATAATGTCTGGTGATATTGCACCATTGCTTCTGTCCACATTGATCTTGACAAAGCCTTTAGCAGCTCATGCATTCTGTAATGTTTTACCTATTATTAATTCTATTGTCTTGTCTTATCTGGACATAGCAGCTGGCAGCTCATGTACTGTAATTGTATTACCTGTTATCTACTTGTCTGTTCTTGTGTATACCTGTCCATTGTCTATGTCTCTGAACCTTTGTAAAAGAGTACTGTTTGCTCAAAGGTGTTATCTGAAATTGTCATAAATAAATAAAAAATAGAATAAATAAATAATACAAGGACTGACAATGAGAGGCCTGGAACCAGCTCAATTTCTCAGCATCCACAGGATCAGAAAAAGTATTCTGATTTTGTCATAAACCCTAGAGCCTGCAAAAGTCTGAAATACTATCAGAATCTAGTGTGGTGGGGTGGGGGCAGATGATGTTACAGACTGTGCTTTTATTGCAAGGACATTATTAAAGGAAAGCATGGGATTCTTTGTGAAAGAAAATTATGCCCTTATTCACACCCTAGGCAGTTCCTTCTACCATGAACATTTCAGAAAGCAGAAAAGTTTGGACAGATGTTGGGAGAAATATACTGAGCTAAAATATAATTCTTTGTCGCCCTTATTATTATACCATTTATGAAACCTGTTTTTAAAAATTACTATCTTGTCTAAAAATGGGGTGAGTATTATAGACATAATGTATTGGCTGAAACAGACATGCACCATACTAGGAGACACTGACCTAATCCTTGACTCAGAGAACATCTGAAGCATGAGTTAGATGGTGAAGGTTTGTATACATCAAACAGAAGCTGGGTTACAACACCTACCCAACTGCTCTTTTTTCCTGAGCAGAGATAGAAGAGTGATTTACTGTTGTGGGCAGCTAGTGGCCTGCTACTGTTTTAGTGCCTCTAACCATCTCAGCATTTCCTGTGAAAAAGTGTGATACAGTGTGTTCTGATCTTTGCCATCTTATGATGCACCACAGCAATCACAGGAGATGTAATATGTGTGAGGAGGTGGGTCCTTCATTCAAGTCTTGACAGTGGGCCTCCCATAATAACGAAGATCACATAGACCATAACAAGCAGGACTTTTATGTGAAAACTGCCAAAAATATTTCTTAGGCAAGCAGATATTCAGTTTAATCCTACTTAGCACCCCTCTACCTCACAACAGAGAATGACTACTGGTGAGTAGCATACTACCACTTTTGAAACTCTTGTAACTCTTTTGACTGACCTACTTAAGAACAGTGGGTTATCAGAGAATCCTTCAACAGAGGAATACACTTCAGCACCAGAAACTGTTCCTACAGTGCAGAAAACAGAAGAAGTGGACTAAGAAGATAGTATAGAGATGGAGACTGAGAAAGCAAGGGATAAGCTCCCTCACAACCAGCAAGATTATGGACACAGATTCTGTGATGCCACTCCTCTCTATAGCAAACATTGCTTCTTTGAAACTGTGGTTTGTAAAAGCCACCTTATAGGTCAACACAAATCTAAGATTTACATAAAATCCCAAACCCATTTAGACCACATTTGATGTACTGTGTCCTGCAGATCTTGGGGAGAATCAGAGGCTGACTTCAACATAACCTGCATTGTTTCTTACAAGACCCCTGTTTGGAGTATGATGAATCTTCCATAGACATACAGTACAGACTTCCAAAAATGGAAGAACAAGGAAACACAGTGACTAATGGAGTAAGCTAATTTGAGATGCACTAGTGTTTATTGATTTTTTTCTTGTAGAGCATAAAAGGACTGCTCTGCCTGGCAGAGTGGAACTACTGGTACAGTCATGCAGCAGTTCAACAAATAACCACGCTAACCCACTGATGCCTGCGGTAATAGGATGAACAGGATATCAGATACGACTGTGCTAAGGTGCTTACTTTATTTTATAATAATAATAATATACTTTATTAATATAGAGTAATTCTTAAAATCAAAGTGCTTTAAAAGAAGAAAATACAGAAAGTATAAAAACATAAACAATTAAAATTCTGATCACACAATTAAACCCACTATAATTTCACAGAAACATAAGATTAACCAGATGAGTTTTCAGAATGGCCTTGAAGCTATCCACTGTCAGACACTTTCGAACATGGCAAGGTAGAGAATTCCATAGGGTCAGGGCCACATAAGCAAAAGTCACGAGCACCAGATGACTTCAACAGAACCTAGAAATCTCCTAACGATCCCTCGTTGGTGGAATGGAGAGAGATCAGGAGGGCAGTAGGGGCACAGAAGCTTGCAGGAAGTGCAGTCCCATACCATGTAGGGTTTTGTAGGTAGTGGTGGGCGTAGTGACTGAAACTCAGTTGCGAAGTGATTCACGGAGTAATGCTGAATCATGAGTACTCCGCTAATGTGAAGTGGAGTACTTATTCTGCCTTCCCAAACCACTTCTCCACCAGTTTTAAGCGAGAAGTACATTGAAATCAATGTACTCTACTTCACCTTGTTCTTTTGAACTTCAAAGGTGAATTTTGCAATGCTTCATGGGATTGCAGGTCACATAGAAACATAGACTTTGGATGGCAGATAAGGACCGCTAGGCCCATCTAGTCTGCCCATTTCCCTACCTACAGGATAGGCCGCAGATCCTAGTTAACCAACAGCCTATATCTTCCTGCCCCCACAAGAATTGCCTTATGTCTGTCCCATGCATTCTTGAATTCTCCCACAGTTTTAGACCACACAACTTCCTCAGGAAGGCTGTTCCATGCATCCACTACCCTCTCTGTGAAATAATACTTCCTCACATTGCCCCTGAACTGCCCTCCTTCTATCTTTAAATTGTGTCCCCTTGTTCTTGCAAGTCTCTTTTTCTGAAAGATGCTACCCTCTTGGACTTTGTTGATTCCCTTGAGGTACTTGAAAGTTTCTATCATGTCCCCCTCTCCCTTCTTTCCTCAAGGGTATACATATTAAGCTCCTTTAGTCTCTCCTCATATGGCTTCTCTTGCAGACCCTGCACCATTTTAGTTGCCCTCCTCTGGACTGCCTCTATCCTGTCTATGTCCTTGTGGAGATGGGGTCTCAGAACTGGACACAGTATTCCAGATGGGGTCTCACCAACTGTCTGTACAGAGGGATAACAACTTTCTGTTTTCTGCTGCTGATGCCTCTCCCTATACATCCCAGTATACCCCAGCCCTCCTATTGCCTTCTCACATTGCTTGCTAACCTTAAGGTCATCTGATATGATTACCCCCAGGTCCCTTTCCTGTTTTGTTGTTGTTACTACCTCCCCACCCATTGTGTATTCTTCCCCTGGGTTCTTGTTTCCCAGGTGCATTATTTGCACTTTTTGCATTGAATCCTAGCTGCCATCGTCTGACCATTCCTCCAACCTTGCCAAGTCCCTTTTCATCCTTTCCCGCCTCCTTGTGTATCAACCCTGTTGTAGATCTTTGTGTCATCTGCAAAGGCATACTTTTCCTTCCAGTCCCTCTGCAATGTCACTGATGAAGACATTAAAAGGACTGGACCCAATATTGAACCCTGCGGTACCCCACTGGTAACCGCCCTTTCTTCAGAGTGGACTCCATTTACAATTACCTTCTGTGTCCTGTTGTCCAGCCAATGTTTTACCTAGGCTACCACCCTGGGACCCACTCCCAGGCTGGTTAATTTGACTAATAATCTTTGTGTGGGACTGTGTCAAATGCCTTACTAAAGTCTAGGTAGGCCATGTCCACAGCCCCTCCCTGGTGTACTACTTTGGTCACCCAGTCAAAGAAATCTATTAGATTCATCTGACATGACATGGGCTCTAGATTGTTCTGAACAGCCTCAGTTCTGTGTAGTGTATGTGTAGTGGAAGATGGAGACAGTTTCTCTCAGAGCTCTGTGATTCAACTCCTCTAAAGCTGTTAAAAAGCCTTTTTGAGCTATTTGTTTTGTTCAAAATGTAGTACATTGAATGTAGGAATCCCTCCTGTGCTCATATCATTGAGTGCTTATTGTTTATGTGTGGATTTTAATGTTAATTTAGAACAGTCAGACTGTGTACTGTGAAGTGTGCTTTGGGCGGTATATCTGTGGTGTGGTAGATTAACTGGGAGAAAAAGGCAGTCTTTCTGTTTTGGTTATATTTTTCTTGTATAACTGTTAATGTACACACAGTAATATTTTCAGTAATCCTTGATATTTTTGTTGATTGTTGTGGTGCAGCAGTGAATAATTTCAGTTTGTTTAATACATTTGGTTATATTACTAAAGGTTTTCAATTTGCTATGCATTACTTGTCGTATTTAGTGTATATGCGATGCATGCCATTAAATCAGACATCTTTTATTGTGCCACAGAGTAATTGCAGCAGTGTGAACCTGCTATCTACCACACCTGCATGGATTTTTTATAATGCTTTGTGGTATCTTTACTGGTAGTGGACTGTTACTGCCATGCACTCGACCCCCAACCAACAAAAGGTATTCTTTTCCAGTTTTGGATTTGTGACTTGTGAGCACTGGTTAAGTGTTATTGTGCCTTTGCATCTGTATCTCTTGAGTGTGCAGCACAATCTTAATCTGTCTGTGCATTTGCAGTACACCATTAATTCTGGAGACTTTGCATTCCTTGTTATGCTCTCATTTCACTTTGTCATCACTGGGGAATTTTCTGGACATAAGACAGTAGCATATTTGGGATACACATTAATTCTGGTGACTGTGTGTGACCACAGCGCACATGACAGAGTGCACCATTAATTCCGAGAGACTTAGCATTTTTGTTACCTTTCATTTCACTTTATCAGCACTGGGTAATTTTCTGGACATAAGGCAATAGCATTTTGGGGTGTAAATTAATTCTGATGACTGTGTGTGACCACTGCACACATGACTGAGTTTGCCATTAATTCTGGGAGACTTTGCATTTTTGTTATGCTCTCATTTCACTTTGTCAGCACTGGGGACTTTTCTGGACACAAGGCAGTAGCATTTTAGGGATGCACATTAATTCTGGTGACAATGTGACCATTCTGACATGACAGAGTGCTTCATTAATTCTGGGACACTTTGCATTTCTTTTAAGCTCTCATTTCACTTTGTCAGCACTGGGGAATTTTCTGGACACAAGAGAGTAACATTTGGGGGTGCAAATTAATTCTGGTGACTGTGTGTGACCACTGCACACATGGCTGAGTGTGCCATTAATTCTGGGAGACTTTGCATTTCTTGTTGCACTTTCATTTCACTTCATCAGCACTGGGGAATTTTCTGGACACAAGACAGTAGCATTTTGGGGATGCATATTAATTTTGGTAACTGTGTGTGACTACTGCATGCATGACGTCTGAGTGCACCATTAATTTTGGGTGACTTTGCATTTCTTGTGCTCTCATTACACTTCATCAGCACTGGGAAGTTTTCTGGAAACAAGACATGAGCATTTTGGGATGCACACTTATCTTGGTGACTGTGTGTGTGAAGGGCTGCCAATATTGTTGTCACTTTACCTTACTTTCGTTAAGGTGGAATGATAACATGAAGTAATAATCACAAGAAGAAGTGAGCCTTTTGCATTGGCCACTTCATAGTGGAGTGACAATGCAAAGTGCCCACTTCATGGTCACTTCACCGGTGGAATTTAAATTTGCTGCATCTCTATTTGTAAGTCAGTAAACTTACCTTGAAGGTAATCTTCTACAGAACTAGGAGCCAGTGCAGCTCACACTGTACAGGTGTAATATGACTAGATCGAGAAAGCCCAGTCAGTAACCTGACTGCTGCATTCAGCACCAGCTGCAGCCAGTGGATTTCTACCCCCACAACCTTAGGTACAGAGAGCAACAGTAATCCAGTTAGGAGGTCACAAAGGCTTGGATGAGTGTAAGCAGGTCACTGGGCAGGACAAGGTGCTTAATCTGGGAAATATTCCTCAAATGGTAACTTGAGGTCTCGACAATAGATGACACCTGAGATTTCATGGTCAGCCCATCATCAAGAATAATGCCCAGACTCTAAGCCCAGAGTTCCTCAGCTGGCAGCCTCTTAGTACAAAACCAGCCATTTGTCCTACCGAAGATCCTTCAGCTCAAAGACCTGGATCCACAACCAACACCTCAGTCTTTTCTGAATTCAGCTTCAACCAGTTGGCACTCACCCAGTCATGGATCTCAGAGAGCAGTTGTTAAATACTGAAACCACTAACTCCTGATTGGGTGCAAGGTCATGTACAGCTGAGTATCATCTGCATAGCAGTGAAAACTCAGCCTGTACTGCTACAATGTCCAGTAATGGTAACATGTACATCACAAACAGCATGGGAGACAGCACAGAAAGGCTTGTGGTACACCACATGGCAGGAAAAATGGGTCAGAGGAAAAAATCCCTACACCACTTTCTGAGACCTGCCAGTGAGGAGGTTGAAACCATCTGAGGACTGTACCTGACAGTCCACAGATCAGTCAAGGTGCTCCAGCAGTATCCCATGGTCCATGGTGTCAAATGCTGCAGAGAGATCCAGGAGGACTAAGATGGACTGACTCCTCCAATCTCTCGCTATAAGGAGGTCATTGTGCACCCAAACAAGGGCAGTCTCAGTACTGTGCCTCTTCTTAAATCCCAACTGGAAGGAGTCATAGATGTCACGGATGGCAAGATGATCCTTCAGCTGGGTATACCATCACTATAGTGACACGGTACACCGAACCCCTGCAGTGAAACCCCAGCATGCCTATGTATGCAGTGACAGGAGTTTGCATTGAGACACTATAGGGCAATGGGGATAAATATCTAACTCCACTGTCTGTGCAATGTACAGTTATATATCTTTAGTAGGGGGTGCGGGGACACAGCCCCTGTATTGTGCATCGTGGTCATGCCAGTCGGTGCTGGGACACATCGCAGTCAGGGGTGTTGATGGGTTTCTGAGCAGTTGAGGACTTCTGTGATTTTGTTGTTGTGCTGGCATAATAGATCCCTCCAGCTTCAGCACAACCACCTTCTCAATAATCTTCCATGCAAAGGAAGGTTAGAGACCAGCCTGTAGTTGGCGAGACAGTCTGGGTCAGAGAGGATTTCTTGAGGAGAGGAACCACTGCTGCCTCCTTCGGTGAGTGAAGAAACACCCTGGTCTCTAAAGAACACCAGACTATCTCAGTTAGGACTGGGCCAATGACATCCAGACATCCCACAAGGAGATGTGTAGGGCCTGGGTCCAAACTACAGTAAGTCAGCTGCATACTCTGGATGACCATCATAACATCCAAGATCGCCACCCAGTCAAAAGCCAACCAACTAGCCAGAGGTGATCGACCTCCACCGATCACCGCCCTCTTGTTGGAGTGTGATTGTTGATCTCTGACATGATGTCAGCAATCTTATCTGCAAAGAACAGTGCAAGCTCATCACATTTCTCCTGTGAAACTGATCTCCGTAACTGAAGACAGGCTGGATTGCACAATCTGTCTACTGTTCTGAAGAACTGGGCCAGTCTGTTCCATGTAGCCATAATATCACTGGACAGGAAGTCTGCCTTATTACATGAGCTCACCGATTGATAGTCTGCATAATGTGCTGCCAATCTAAGTTTGTCAGTATCAAGGCCAGATTTCTGTCAGTGCTGCTCCATCCTTTGTCCTACCCTTCTCATCTCCCTTAATGCCACACTGAACCATGGGGAAAGAGGAAGAGTGGAGCAAGGGTGAACCTTGACTGGAGCAATGGAATCCAGAGCCCTCACCACAGCCTAATTATAGACCAGAAGTAGGTTATCTGGGTCCCTGCTTGCTCCCAGAAACCCCTATAGGTCCAGGACTGCAATCAAGCCTTCTAGGGTCAAACCCCTTAATGGAATACTGGATCATCTCCAAAGGTGCAGGCTTATAAGGAGGTGCCTGGAAGTTGAATCTGTAATGGTGCAACCATCTGACAGGTTCCACCACCAGGTAACAGCACTCCATACCCAGATGAAAAAGCAGGTCCAATGAATGGCCTAAAATATGGGTTGCAGAGGACATTGCCTGTATGAAGCCCAATGAATTCATCAATTGGAGGAAATTTTGTCCAAAGTGTGAGAGTTAAGTCGTTGATCCAGGCATTGAAGTCACCTAGCACCGCTCACTCTGGGGACTCCAACACCATGTCGACAACGAAGTCCGAAATTTCCTGCAAAATTGATTCCTATCACAGGGTGGACGGTAAATGAGAAGAATTTTGCACCCCATACCTGTGCCCAGGATACATTCAAAGGATTGGGTCTCCCCACTGCTACATCTATCAGATCCAAGTCCATTTTAAAACAAATGGCAACACACCCGCCCTATGATACAATTTCAGGCAGTGTATCACTGAGAACAGAGCGGAACCACCACCTCCAGAACTGAACCAACATTCTTGTCCAGCCAAATCTTGGTGATGAAAGCCGGGTCTGCTGACCCAACAAGACTGGCAATCACTGCTGCCTTGTTCTAATGGACCCAGCATTGCTTAACACCACCGGGTAGGATGGGACTCCGAGGCAGAACACACCTCCTGCCCACTTAAGGTGGAGCCCTTGGGTATGGGGACCAGACAAGGAGGACCTCTCTCCAGTCTCCATTTTGCCCCACGTGTCTTCTTGCCCCCACTACTACTATTCGACCACCTCCCTGAGATCACGGCCCCCCACACCTTCTAAAAAGTCAACCAAAAAATAAATAGCAGAGGTGCAGGAACACAGGAGACGCAGAAGACTCCTGAATGTGTTGCAATTGTATACTTTGTCAGGAGGGTGCCATGGGAACTGCAAACTCACATTTATGCATATTGATTCTCATTATTACATGGAGATGCTTTTTGAAGTCCAGATTTTCCATTGCTTAACCTTGATACAAAATGACTGCCAGGCATAACTGAGTTAATGGTACCGTACAAACACATTTATATATATGAATTCTCAAAGCTACTGGCACTGTTAAAGGGAGCAAGCAGTAGCTGCAACTAACTATTAGTTCTCTAATGAAATGAACACAAATATAAGGTGCATGATGCAAGTGAGATTTAAAAGTCTACATAGAATGGGAACCATCCAAAAGTTAAACAAACAGTACTTGTAATAGGCTAACACTGTACAAACAATATACCCAAATATCTGTAGTGTGTGCATAGCTAAATAAGCTATGACTGCCATAGCATAATTTTATGCAAAGATTGCAATTTGAGGATGTTATGTTTTGTCATTGTTGGATCTGAAAAACATGAACATGGACAGCATAAGCAAAAAAAAAAAGCTCAAGCCACACTAAGACAGGATTAGAAAATGTCCAATTAGACACAAAGAGTCTGATACTTTATAAGAAGTGCAAATTTCAACTCTGTCATTCAATCCAGGTGTAATGGTTGCATGCAGCTTGTAAATCCAGAAGGATTCTCTCTGGGCAAGAGTTCTGCCAATATCTTCCCTCAAGCACTGTCCCAATGGAGGTCCTTTGATGCGTGCCTGAGGATGAGGGTTAATGGATATGTGTAACTTCCACATAGTTTGAATTGTCATTTGTATTTGCCCTCATGTGATCACACACACTATCTCCTTAATTTGCACCAGGTAAGGCCCAAATAATATGTACTACAGGAGCAATTACCACGGTAGATAACATAAGTGGAGTCATAGTTCAAAAACATTTATTCCCGGCAGATTCATAATGCTGAACTTAGACCCTTACTTATGCCATCAGGCAAGACCTCATAAGATGGACCTTGCTCCCCTTTCTGTTTGGGGAAAATCAACATAATAAAATGAACATTTTCCCCGATTATTCTATTTAATCAATCGCTCAAAAGTCTGGATTCCTTGACCTGTTCAAAAGGCTACATAGGATGGTTTAGACTTCGTCTGGTCAGCAAGGAAGTCCCGGATAAGTTATAATAAACTATCAGCTCCCAAGGAAAAAGGAGAACTTCGCCTCCTGCACATTGCATTATATTACTGGGCTAGCCATGGAACAACTACTTGAGATGGCACACATCGGAACTCCTGAAATATCATATCCCTTCACCCTATATGGCTGAATATTGAACATTCTCTAATAAAGGCTAATGGGCTATCTCCACGGGTGCTTTTACATACTAGGTTAAAATCCTTACCTCCCTCACTGAAAAGTAGCCCGATTTCAGTCTCGATAAGAGTTCACTCACAGTTATGCACCTTTCTGAAATACAAGCATACATTAGACCCTTCTCAGCCATGGTGGGAAACCCTAATTTCACTGTTGAGGGCAAACCTCTCCAGTTGAAGTGGATCCCAACTGGGAGATTGTCCACTCAGTTTTTTCATGCGGGATGATGACTCATGGCTAAATTCTTCCAAGATTATCCAAAAGTCCAAATCCTGAATTCGGCCATGTTCAAAATATTCCAGTTACGGCACCTATTGGTGAAATCTCTCAGCCCTGTCCCTCCGGGTTCTCCTAACTTTTCCTATTGGACAGAGCTGATTTCACGGCAGGCCTACTCCATGCTGTATCCAAGATGTATGGGATACTGCATAATTGGAAATGGCCAGATTGTTTTGGCCCGACCCAATTCTGGGCCTCACTTTTTCCCATCAAGAGATTAACTGGCCTTCCCATGGGCTTAATTGTCACAAGTATATTAGGCATGATAAGCTTCAGCTAATGCAGTTTAAAATCTTGCATAACTACTATTATTCTCCTCAGAAGTTGGCTAGGCTGGGACTCCTGTCATCCAGTACTTGTACTGCTGCCACCAGGAAGAGGGGAATCTTCTACATATATTCTGGGAGTGCCCCAAGGTAGTCCCCTTTGGCATGTGATTCGATCGAGGTAGATCCATTACTAGGATTAAATGATCTCTTCACTCCCGAAATCTGCATCTTGGGAGAATTTTCCTCTGTTACAGTTAACATTAGGAAATTTCATATTGCTCTGATAGCCATGTCAGTGAAAAATCTGGTGTTGCGTCATTGGAAGGACGTGACCGACATCGCTTATAGTGAGTGGTTGCAAGAGTTGTTGGCAAATTTGCAGCTGGGGAATATGATAGCTAGTTTACATGATCAGTCCCAGAAATTTCAGAGGATATGGGGCCCTATACTGACATTGTACTCTTTACAGGCCTCATAGAGTTTTGCCCCATTCTATTTTCCTCTGGATGTCGCACCTGTGTGAAGAAATGGGAAAGGGAGGGAGGGAGGGAAGAGTTGATCTAATTTCTGTATGTTGTGCCTGTATCAATCGTATGTATGTTTACTGGATCTTCTCTTCGAAAATGTACAAAATTGAATAAAGTTTGAATGGAAAAAACAAAAACATTTATTATTGTATACATCACCATGGTATGTCCCCAACAGTGACACCATTACAGCGAACAATGACGATGCCAACAACATCAACAGTTCACTGTAATGGTTGGCAGAGACCCTGCACTCTGTCTCCCAGTCCTGTATCTCTCCTAGAATCAACTCTGACTCTGAGTTGATTCTATTTAGTATGGGGTGTGGGGAAGAGCCCCTCGCATGGGAGTTGGGGGTGAAGCAGCCCGATAGAAAACGGAACAGGTTTTTCTTATGGATTTATGTCAACTACAACTTGTAGTCGACATAAATCCATCACTGTGATGCTGGTCGAGAAATAGTTGTCTAACCAACATCGTAGAGCCCTTCACTGTTATTTGGTTAATAGTAGGGATGCAGAGAAATTAATTTTCTCTAGCAAAATTGTATGAAGCTGTGATAATTCAACTTCATGAAGCTTTGTAAAATTCTTAAAGTCAGTGCCAAATTCTACTTCAATGACTCTGCAACATTTTTCAGGTAGAAATATATCTTTCCTGTGAAGATGTAACTTCACCAGCAAGGATTGGTCACTTCATGGGAAATGTGCTACTTCATCATTGCAAAGTCTTTGAAGTTTGCCAGCTTTGCAAAGTTCTGTCAGATCAAAGCTTTCTCAGCTTCACATATTACTAGTTAGTAAAGGTCATTGTAGAGGTTATAGCCTCACATTAATTGCACTTTGATATTTGTGACATCCTGCTGACAGAGAAGGTGATATGGTAGTCTGTTTAAGAATAGGCTGTATACTGTGTGTAACAGTCACCAATGTTTTGTGGTCTACCATACACCATTTTGAATAACTGCAAGACGGTTTCTCTTTTGGATCTGGAGTATCTCCCAATATTTCTTAATCAAATTTTCAACACTGTATGTACAGTAATCATGAAATTCAGAAATTTGGTGTCATATGGTATATAAGGCATTTGTACTAAAAGTGACCCACTGCCAATTTGTTTTGCCCTGGACCAGTCTCTGTTGATATGTACTGTACTGTATCCTCTTTCTTATCTGAATAAAAAGCTGTATTGAGTGCTGACTGCTAAATTCTAGCTGATATATACCTTTTGTGCCTGTTTACATGATATAAAATCTTAACTGTGTATGTCAGCCCTGGTTTCCTGTTTTAAGTTCCGGGAAGAGACCCTGTAGTCCATGGAGCGTAACTCTGTGGACTGCAGTCTAGTAGATACTGCTCTAATTTTACTTTAGGGCTCTTGTGGAGTGCTTGGGCACTTAATACAGGGCTCCTGTGGTGCCAGATGTTAAAATTAACTTTATTTTAGCACTTAATTGTGCAATTTATGTGTGACTCTAGGTTTACATCTGGTCAACTGTTGCTATATACTTTGCCACTCGGCAAGCAGGGCAATTTGATTACCTGAATAAAAGCTGTACTGAGATATATCTTTGTGTCTGTTTACATGATATAAAACCTTAACTGTGTATGTGAGCCCTGGTTTCCTGTTGTGAGTTCTAGGAAATAGCCTGTAGTCCATGGAGTGATCTCTGTGGACTACAGTCTAGTAGATACTGCTCTAATTTTACTTAGGGTTTTGTGGAGTGCTTTGGCACTTAATATAGGGCTCCTGTGGTGCCAGATTTTAAAATTAACTTTTATTTTAGCACTTAATAGTGCAATTTGCTCATGATCCCAAGGTTTACATCCGGGTCAACTACCGTTATATACTTCATCACTTTCGGCGAGCAGACTACGGCATCGCGTGGCATAACACATGGATACGCACGCAGAGAGACGCATTGTCTCAAGGTTCTGTGTGTGTTCAGTGGGGTAGTGGACGCTGGCAATTACTGTTGGTTTATAGCTGGTAAGCATATACTTGGTGCAGTGTAAGTACATAACTACACATGATAGTTGTGTGTTATAGGTCATAAAAGGCTACTAGTAAGCAGCTGAACAATGCCTGAGATTAATATTACGCCACACATGCGTGATTATGTGAGATGTGACAAATGTCATATGTTTAGTGTTATAGGAAAGAATATGTTGTTGAAAAGTTTATTTGCCCAAAATGTGAAGAAAATAAATCACTTAAAATGCTGTAACCCTTTTCATAGCAGGCTTTTTGAATTAGAAGCCAACCAGTGGCATATGCAAGCCAGATTTGTGGCATTAAATCACTCTTCCACTAACATGACAACTGGTTCACCTGAGGTTAATATTATTCCACATTTAGTTCTGATACTACACAGCTTTCTGGTAGGCAGTTATCTACTGAGGTTCATCTAGGAAGCACTAAAAATGTCCTAAGGAGTTTGACAGTCCTGACAGTCCTGATAACCAATGATATGAGGTACAGAGCAAAAGGGTTTACAAAAGGGTTGTAAGGCCATTCAGTTTCCTTTGCCCTTGGTAATAGTTTTTCCCTTTTAAATGAAATTGATGACCAGATCTTGGTTTCTGCAACTCTGTTGAGGCAGTCTTAGGTGTACCTGAATGCAGCCCACAGAATAATATTATTTATACAGTTCAGGACCTGGGTAGTTGAGCAACCTGTTGTCCTCCTCCTTTGAACATTCCAATGATGCCTTCAGTAGTCTTAGGTGTACCTGAATGCTGCCCACTGAATGAAATTACTAATCCAGTTCAAAATTGAGTAGTTCAGCAACTTGTTTTCCTCCCCTTCGAACATCCCAATTTTACCTTCAGTAATAGTCTCTCACCTGAAGGGGTGGTAAATGCTTCTTCTGATAATATTCCATGGACATCCCTACAGCCAGTGTAGAGTCTAGGCAGATTTTTGTTATAGGTGACTCTATGGTAAAACACTTAGACAGGGCTATTTGCAACGTAGATAAGTAAAACCGAACATGTTCAAGTTTCAAGGGTAAGGATTTCACATAACACAAGTATGGCCCAGCATATCTTATCAAAGTGGCTATTAATCCCTAGTGATTATTCATGCTGGAACCAATGATTTCTTGCACGTTGATTTATTGAATATTAAACAAGATATGGTTGCCCTTTCTAACATCTTAGTGGATATTGTCTGTGACAGTTTTTTTCTGAGGTCTTGCCCATTCCTAGTGCATCAATAGAGTACAATGATATTCTACATATGTTAAATAACTGGCTGCGTGGTGGTGTCTCCACCAAAATCATGGCTGTATCACCCATTCGAAGACTACATTGTTAGACCTGACTTGTACAGTAGGGACGGTCTACATTTAAATTGTAAGGGGAACTCACTTTAGGACAGCATCTATCATGCCATATAAACAAACATTTAAACTTATTGATTTGGGAGAGATTATTTCTCTCCCAAAATTAAAATTAAACTGGATTTAAATAAAAAGAAACAAAACAAACATAATGCTATTTCCAACAATATAAAAATGTCTTTATTTTAATGCCAGAAGTTTATCCAGTAAAATACATGAGTTAACAATCTCTGTGGTTACAGATGATGTGGACATTGTGTTTATCACTGAAACTTGTGGATAGTAAATCTTGTTGGGCTTTTTCATTGCCTGGTTATACACTGTTCAATTATAACAGACAGTCCAGGAAAGGAGGCGGAGTTTCCATTTTCATAAGGAACTCTATCCAGGTCATGGATATCTCTTATAAAGTTAAAACATCAATGACACATCAGAATCTCTATGGATTAAAGTCATGCTAAATACTACCCAGCATATGATTTTTGGATGTTTGCTACCATCCTCCTAGTGCACCTGCTGACTATTTGAATCTAATTATTAATGAAATTAATTCTGCTTGTGCTTTGGGTGATATTGTACTTTCTGGTGATTTTAATCTGGGTGTCATAGATTGGACTACATTAACTGCAGTATCCAATGCTGGTAAAAGTTGATTGATATTTGTCAGCAATGTAATTTAATTCAGGGTAAATCAACCAACCCTTGGTAACAATCTCCTTGATTTGATCCTCTATAGTAACTCGTCAGTGTGAAAAATCTTACTGTACGATCGCCCATAGGCAACAGTGATCATTGCGCTTATCTTTTTATTATTTGTCAAACTGTATCTATAAACCATAACAGTACTAAAATTTACTTATATGATAATGCAGATATTAATAGTATTAAAGAGGGTTTGGACAGCATAGATTGGGCTTCTGTTCTTAACAACATCGGTGTGGAGGAATATTTTATATTTTATGTAACAAAATTCACACTCTATGAGATAGTTTCATGCCATTTAAATATAAATATACGCCTTTTCATACTAAACCTAAATGGATGACTAAAAATTTGCAAAACATATTAAGAAGAAAAATAGGTGTCACACTGCTTACTTAAAAAAATAAAACACCTGATAACTGGAGTTCACATTTGTATATTCAAAAAAAATGTATAAACAGCATTAGAAAATCTAAAAGTAGTGGGAGCTCAAACTTGCAGCCAGTGCTTCCAAAGATAATAACAAGTCTTTCTTTGCTTATATAAATTCATTAAAAAGCCCACATCAGGTGGGACCACTTTAGTTAATGAAACTTTTATTCATGATCCTCTTGAGATGGCTAATTTACTTAATGAAGCTTATTGTAATTTGCTCCAAAAAAATCAGATGGACAACACTGTTAATAACTCAGTGGGTAGTCATATATCAATTTCAATTACGGATGTTCACAGTAAGTTAATTGGTTAAAAGGAAAATCAGTGTGTCCCCTGATGATGTGCTAGGTCATTTACTATATTTGTTGGCTATGATTTGTTATTACCATTACAACTTTTATGTGAACACTGTCTGAATCTGAATTATGTGCCTGACTTGTGGAAGGCAGCTTATGTTATTCCTATTTATAAAAAGGTCTCCAGAAATCTTGGTGAAAATTATAGACCAATTAGTCTAACTTCATCACTGTTTAAAGTTCTCGAAACTCTGGTTAACGATTTGCTTACATCTATCCTGCAATTTTAAAAAGGGTAAGAGTTGCTTGACCGACATGCTCTGCTTCTATTAGGATGTTCACCTTCAGTTGGACAACAGACTTGTATATAATGTGGTTTATTTAGATTTCAGTAAGACTTTCAACCTTCTTCCACACTGGGTCTTAATGAAGACATTATATCTGCTAAATATGAATCTGACATTGGTCATATGGATAGCTATTTGGTTAACTAAACGCACACAGCAGGTTCTTATTAATGGCCAACTTTCTTACTTAGGGTCTATCATACATGTGGCGTAACCCAGGGGTCTGTTCTGGTCCTTGCCTTTTTCATCTATTTATAATGGATATCTCAAAGAATTGTTTTTCGAACATTACAAAATATGCAGAATATATTAAGATTGGGGACCATGCGCTAATTCTGACCAAATAAAATCAATAAAGAATGACTTGATAACATCTCTTTGTGGATTTCTAAGTGGGTATGAAATTAAACCATACTAAATGTAAGATATTGCATTTGGGGTATATAACCCTAAGCAGGTATATACCCTGATAATATAGCATTAGTCAGTTCAGAGATAGAAAAGGACATGGGAGTTATTGTATCTAATAACTTTCTTCCAGATCTACAGATTAATGCAGTTATATGCAAGGCAAATGGTGTTATCTGGGCTATTAAGAGGAACTTCAAATCAAGAGAGCGAGAAGTGTTAATGCACTTCATAAAGCTTACGCTTGTCTACATTTGGATTTTTCATCGCTGTTTTGTGCCTCTATAGGAAACAGGATATTGTAAAATTGAAAAAGTACAAAGGGAATTTACTAAATTAGTAAAAGGATTGAAAGATTTCTATATGATTTCAGACTTCATTCACTAAACCTGATGTCATTATCTACATGAAGACTAAAAGAAGGTTTGATGTATGACATTATCAATGATTCTCAGTTACTGGTAAATCTCGGCTCTCCTTTAAGGAAGATATGTTTAATCTCAGAGGCCATCCACTACAGTTACAGCAGAAATGTTTCACCATTTGGCACGCAAGTATTTTTTACTTTGTGTGTAGTCAAACCTTGGAATATATTGCCAATAGAAGTTATTGTTAGCAATACTAAGGTTACTTTTAAAATCGGATAAATATATTCTATCTCATCCTTCTTTAAATTATTATTAATAAATGGGAGCATTTATGAGCCTCACCACTCACTAGCTCCTTATCAATCCTAGCATGAATCCTAGTATAAACCTATTATTCAGCTTTTGGCATAGGACTCAAAAGAGTCCTACGTACTACAGCTGCACCTGATTCTCATAAACTGGCTAATTGAATATTCCTGATGGTGTGATTGGGGTGACAACAGCTAGCTAATAAAACCATATTTCTATCAGTAGGTTTGTAGAATAAATTTGTGTAAATGCCTTGTTCTGAAATTTTAATGGAGATGTCAAGAAAAGAGATATGTGACAAATTACTATTAACTAAGAAATGAAATTCATTGCTTGATTCAGATATTCCACAGATATTCCACAAAGATTATAAGCTCATCCCTATGGCTGCATCAACATCAGGCAATCATCTGTATACCTCTTCCCAGGAAAATCTTGTAATGAAATGGGTGCAACATTCTTCCCACAACCATAGTTAGAGATTTGCAAAATGATGGGCTGATACTGGCATGGAGGGGAATCATTAGCTATAATGCAAAAGGTTTTCTTATAAATGAGCACCCAATCACTCCCACCATCTACCTTTTCCAAAAGGCCTTATAATCTAGTTGCACTACGTGGGTGCCCCATTATTTGGGGCATTAATTCCATAACTGAACCTTTCTCACAGTTTGTTGATGCCCACATTAAACCCTAGTTACAGGAATGCATCCTATGTCAAGGACACCACACAGCATTGACACTTTTAATGATCTCTATGTCAACGAGTCACACTTCTTAGTGACCCTTGACATGGAATCATTATACAACAACATCCCACATTAGGTGGGTTAGGCCCTCAGCATTACCTTTACCTTAACCTTAGACCACCAAATAGTATGCCTCTAACCAAGTTTTTGGTGGAGTTATCCAAGTCTGTACTGCAGTATAATGTGTTTTCCTTCTTAGGAGAGTTTGTTTTGTGTTAGTGGCACTGCCATAGGGTAATCTTAACTGCTAATTTTGCAAATCTCTACCTAGGACTGCAGGAGGAATGTTGCCAGTACAGTGGAGTCTTGAACACTTTTCGGGACAAGATTGTCATGTGGCAAAGGTCTACAAATGATTGCCTGATGGTGTGGTGCCCGATGAGACACCTCTGGATTTCATTGTAATTGCAGTTTGTCACATATCTCTGTTCTTGACATCTGTATCAATAGAAATTCTGAGCATGGCATTGGCAATCAGTTTATTGCAAAACTCACTGACAGACATCTGGTTCTGTTTGCCAGGTCCTACCATCCCTGTTACACCATCAGGGATATTACAAGTAGCTAGTTTATTAGGCTGAGGTGCAATTGTAGTACCCAGAACTTGTTCAAATCCAGCACCACTAAGCTGAGTAATAGGTTTAAAGCAAGAGAGTACAGTACAGTGGCTATCAACAGAGCTAGGGCAAAACAATCTGACAGGGAGTCTCTTTTGTACCGCAGTCTCATGGGCTGCATTACACTTGTGGACTGATATTGGAAAAGGGATAACAGCATAATGAAAAGGTTTTCACTGTGCTTCCCTTGCAAATGACCCAGAGGATGCAATATTCAGATGGAAAGAGAACCGCACTATTCGACTGAATATAGGCACATGTCACTATAGCACTAAGTTGAGAAGTGCTGCACTGACATGCATTCTGAAAGTTCAGGGAACAGCACCCCAAGACCTAATAACCCTGGGAGCACACAGCATGATATTAAGTTGGCACCATGCAAATGAGCCAACTGGGCATGCAAGGTGCTAAGGGTAATATGCATGCCCATTATGGGCTCATTTGCATTGGAAGTGGTGGAAGGTTTGCACCCTGTGATCAGCCTCACCAGCTCAGATTGCCTGTCTCTGTTAAAATTAATTATTTTCTGGTGTCCAGTGGTCCCCACCATCCTCCAGTCAAAATCCCTTTAAAATTAATTATTCCCATTGTGCCCAGTGGTACCCTCATCCTGGTCACCCTGTCCTCTTATCCTCATCCTCCTTAAAATTATGTTTTTCCTTGTGTCCAGGAGTCCCCTGTTCTCCAATCCCTGCCTGTTAAAAATTAATTCCCTGGTGTCCAGTGCTACCCTTGTCCTGTGATCTCTATCCCCATTAAAACACATTATTCCCTGGTGTCCAGTGGTTCCCCAACCTCTGAACCCTGACTCCTTAACAATAAATAATTCTTTGTTGTCCATTGTCCTTCCTGCCCTCTGATTCCTGGCACCAGTAAAACTGAACCATTCCCTGGTGTCTAGTGTTCCCCATCCTCCAGTCCCTGGCCCTGGTGCAACGAACATTCTCTGGTGTCTAGTGCTGTCCCCACCCTCCAATCCTGGCCCTGGCACAAAAAGAGCAGTCCCTAATGTGATCAGAGATGGGCAGAAGGGACCTCATAACGTGAAGTTCAGCACGGCTGAACCACATGACATGGCTGGGGAGGAGAATATGGTATACCATGACAGGGGGCAAAGTGTGGAATAATAATAGGTCATGCATAGTAACCAGCTTGGGATAATAAGGAGATAGTGACCAGTGGGAGCAGTCAGCTGACAGCTCCTCCTGGAATAGCAAGGGCAGTGCTATGATCAACCCCACAAGAGACACAACCCTCACAAGGAGGGGCAACAAAATGTTGGTGGGGTTTGGGGAGAGTTCATAGAAGCTGGCCAGCCATGAAAAGGCCTCCCTCCTGCATGCCTGGGTTACAAGAATGAATGTACTAATATGCCCTTTCTTTGTATGGCAGTAGTTCTGTCTTTATAGTTTCAATAATGACCAACAGAAGACCACCACTGTGAAGGCAGTGATGGTGGCCTTGGAAGCCCAGCTTTGTGAAATGTATAAAAGGACCAGGAATGCTTTGAAGCTTGTTTGGAGGAAACCAGCACTCCAAGCAAGACCACAGCAATGAAAGAGAACAAGTGGTCAGTCAAGGAACCAGCAACACCCCCATTGAAGGTCCCCAAGACACATCAGGTAGGTAAGAGCAATACATGGGTTCCTAGATATTGGGGAAAAGTTTAAGAACACTGTAATTACAGCTTTTGAGGATTCCCCTGGGTGGCTCCACCAGCAGAGTCCAGGAAGGGGCTGACAGATTGCCCCATCAGGAGTGTATTCTGAGTCTAGGAGGATGAAACTACACCTCCCGTGGCTGAATTAGAAGCAGAAAACACAGCCCACAGTGTCCAGCTCCAAAGCAGCAGGAGGTCACAAAAGGTCAACTGCAAAGGAAAATCTGGACAAGATCATGGGTCTGATTATCAGGATTACAGCATTGGTCAAGAGTTAGCAACAAAAGGGGTGGGACCAGAGGCCCTGGTCACAGCAGGAAACAGCATTGTACCAAAGTAAGCCATGGTGGAAGACAGCCCTGGTCATTACATTAGCATGGCACAACCTATGGTTTCCCACCTGTTGGACATAATCAGGCAGCGGATACAAAACCAGGAATACATAGATATGTTTTCCTACTCAGCCATCTGGCTGCTGAGGATTCTGGGTGATTGCTGAAGTGCTCGCTAGTGTGAGTTGATGGAGTAAGCAGAGAGTGCAACCATCGCTGAGCAGTTGTGGAGGAGCTGTATGGCAGCAGGAGTCAGAAGAAGCACTATAAATGTTTAGAAAATGTATGCCATCATTGCCACATTTTTAAACAAGTTCTGACCTTTCCAGACCAACTTTGGGTTGCCTCAGAGAAGACAGTAGAAGCGATCGGTAAGGGATCTTTCCACCAGAGGCTGGAGTCCATGGTGGTGGAAAGGAGCTGGCATCTGCTTAGGAAGTTACCCCAGAGCTCTGCAGAGAGCTTTAGCTCTTTCTTCATAGGGTACCCTTCCCATTTTTCTCATATTCCATTGTCCACCGTAATTGTAATCTTATGAAGTGTACTGTATTGTATTAATGCCCAGGACCACCTTGAAAATGAGCTTGCTCAATGGTGATTATGCCTGGTTAAATAAAGTGATTGATTGATTGATTGATTGATATTTTCACTTTTACTTTGTACCTTCGTGGTCCAATATCTACACACTGTGGATATCTGAATAGACATCTAGATGGATGCTAGCTTTAGTAATGCTTTAATGTGTTTAAAGTGTTCATACTGTTTAACTAGTGCTTGAGAGTTTGGATCCTAGATTCCAGATTTTAAAGTATTGCTATGTTAATAGAGTTAAGGTTTTAAACAAAATCAAGTAGATAGAATAAAAAAGGAAAAAGGTAAAGTAAAAATTCACTGCACTCAATTTGTATGCCCCATATTAATGAAAATAGGGTAGTGCTTTAAAAATACACAAAACAGTAACCAAGCTTTAGTTCTGACTTGCTACATATTCACATGTACAGAAGTTAGGTTAAGAGTGCATGCATGGTGTCTTCTGAGTTAGAAGCCTATATTTGAAATAAAGTGAGCACAGACTATGTACTGCATACAAACACACAAGCAAGTCAGAACTAATACCTGATAACTTGAAGAGAATAGAAAGGGAAAGAAATGAGGCTGTGAAAGAGATTCAGAAAAGGTACCTCCTTAAAATAAAAAATAAAAATGGCCAACCCGGTGGTGCTGAGGGTTGAGGCGCTGACTATTAACACCCCGACTACGCTGGCGACCCGGTTGGGGAATGGACTCGGATACTGGGATGGCAGGGGAAGGAGAGGACTGAGATCCGTGAGGACTTCTCTCTCTCCTGGGGTGGGTAGCGAGTTACATCACTCTGCAGTGGCCTCTGGTGGAGACCAGGAGCACTGCAGAGGACGATGGTGGGAACACCATAGAAAGGTGGAAATCCGCCTCGACTGACCGGATGATGGCTGCCAGTCCTTCATTACTGCCAAGGCTCTGAAAGAGTCCCTCCACTGCAGCAGCATCCTGGGGCCAAGTATATGTGCTGGTTGCCCCTGGTGCCATTACCCTTGGAGGTGGGGACCTGCCTGGAGAAGGGTTACGTCTGGGTTACCTTGGGACTGGCTGCGATGTGCAGACATAGGGCTTAGGATGGGACAGGTGGGGCAGATGAAGGACCTTGGCAGCCCAAAGAAGTGGTGGGTCATAGGGCATGAGGAGTGGGGAAAGGAAAACAACTTTGTAAACAAACAGGGATAGCAGGGTAGGGTTAACAGAAAACAAAGTAACTTACTGAGTTCTGCCTTCTTCTTCCTCACTAGATGGGGAACTGAGGTTTATCACACAGGATTTTATAAGGCAGAATGGAAAATAAATTGGTGCAAAATTGAAAGGAGATACCTTTTCAGAATGAGTAACCCAAGCAACCCAAGTGGCAAAGGATAGAAAATCTCAAAGAAATAAAGTTGAATAAGCCATTACAACTAAAAGTTAAACATTAAGGGTGGGATATTCAGAAGGGTTGCACATGGTGAAACACAGTTGCACCATGCAAACCCACTGATGCACCCAGCATGATATTCAAAAGAAATGTGCCTGGCACAAATCCTGATCGCCAGATCACATCAGTAATGTCATGGCACAAGTGGAAGTGTGCCCCATACGCCTCCGCATCCTGATATTCAGCCCAGGATGTGCTGAGCCCATGCAAGCAACCCCTACTTGCACTGCACACAGGTGAGCCGAAAAAAGGAGCAACAGCTGGCCACTCACAGCTGAGTTGCTATATTGCAGGCACAACACGGCAGCTGCCACCTGTGGATGACCACCCGAGCTATGGTGGCACCTTGTGGTGGCACCCCATGCCTGATCACAGGCATATGTAATGTATTATAATTGTCCCTTATCCCTGGTGGTCCAGTGGACCCTCACAGCTAATCAGGGGCATATGTAGTAACATACTAGTCCCATATCCCTGGTGGTCCAGTGACTGCTCGCAGCCCGATCACAGTAGTCAGTAATAAAGTATGTCACACCAATCCAACCTAGTGGTCCAGCAGTACCTCCCCACCCGCCAAATGAGCCCCACTGCCCTGCTTCTCTCCTGGTCAGCAGCGGGTGGCATCTCCCCATCCACTTGCTGCCCCACCACCCACCGACTGACCCTGTATGGTAGGGCTGTGCCCATTGGTCCACAGCATGGAGCAATCAATGTGCAGCCCATACCATACTACACAGTCCAGAAATGTGAATGGATCCAGTCACAATTCTGGACTGTAGTACGATATGGGCTGCATGCCCATTACTCACGCCAGGACCAATGGGCATAGAGCCCCACCGCACGGAGTCAGTTGACAGGCAGTGGGGTGGCAAGCTGGTGGGAGATGCTGCCCTTGTGACCAGGGCGGTGGGGCTTAGTGGGTGGGTGGGGAGGGGTTACTGCTGACCACCAAGGTTGGATTGGTGTGACATATTTATTACTGACGCCTCGTGATCAGGCTGTGAGTGGTCCACTTGGCCACCAGGATATTGGATCATTATAATACAACATATGCCCGTGATCTGGCTCAGAGGGTCCACTGGACCACCATGGATATTGGACTATTATAAGACAACATATGCCTGTGATCGGGGTCGGAGCGTGTTGCCGCTTGTGCAGGGGTCATCGGTCCCCGATGGCTGCAGCCTGGCAGGGTGCCAGGTGCAAGTCACTGGGGATTGGCACACCTGCATGCAAATGGGGCCATAATGTCATGCAAATGGCCTCATTTGCACCTTACATACATTATGGCCCCATTTGATGTGCATTTTGAATATCACAATGGTTGTGCCTATCGTAAAAGGACTTGCACTAGCGCATCCCCTGCTCCACTCTGGCCACTTGCACTGGTGCAGTGCCACTGTGCCATGCACACTGTGGGTGGCCAAGGAGCTATATTCAACTATGCTGTGCCATGGTGCAGCTCAGTTGAATATCACCCTGTCCATGCCCTGGCATCCAAGTTGCGCTGCGCCCAGACTTGCGCCACAGCCTGGCGAGTCTGAATATCAGGCCCCAAGTGTATATGAGTGTGTAGTGAACATAAATGATATATTTTGATATCTTTTTATAGAATACTAAACTATATATTTTACTAGTTAATCTGATTTGGGCATTTTTTTGTGTGTTTACGTGATGCGAATCCTTCAAATTGTGACTGAGATCTCTACTGCGCTTAAGCTCTTTGGGAATCAAGAGAAGGCACCAAGGTAGCCCTGCACAAGGGAATGGAACTCATTTTGATTTAATTAAACCAGCTCTGAATTAAAATTGAAATTGGTAACCAAGTACATTTCAACACAGAGAGTCGGAGCATTCGGGACATAAAACCAAAGAGCTGGATTTTGAGTTGGGTGAGACCTAGACTTTTCTAGACTTTTAGTAAGTTCTGTCTCAAAATCTACAGCAAGGAAGAAATAATTATGGTTAAGAAGCGAAACTAGAAGAAAAGGGCCCTTGATAGTCAAGAATGGACATTTTGGAAATCAATTTATTTATCTATTATTAATTGTATACTAATTGTCTCTTTTTCTAGGTTATTCAGTTGAAGCAGTAAATTATATGTGAGAATTCAAAGGCTGCATAGAGCAATACATGATATTTATTAAGAATATTATAATTTTGATATACCAGTAGGGAAATTATTTTCAGCACATTTTTATCAAGTTTGCACAATCTGACACATTTTGCATGATGCTAGTATTTGAAATAATTTACATAATATAGCACCTAGAGGATTAGAGCCATAATTGGTGAATTTTAGCACAGGGATGTTTAGTTTCCAGCATGCATAATTAATTCTAATACCCAAAGGGTCAGTGGACTGCAATATAACTAGGCTAAGGTTTTGTTAAAAGAATGCCGGTTTGTACTAGAAGTCAGTCTATTCCAGATTCGCTAGATATTTCCTCAACATCTCTAGTTGGGAAACATGACAAAAGGAAAAAGTGTTAAAAATAATAAGGAATTGAAAGCAGTAGACCCCTGAAAAAAAAAAGATGTGACAATAATGAAAGGGAAAATAAAGGGAACAAAACAACTACAAATAACAAACTACCTTAGGGACATTACTAAGTCCATGATAGGAAAAAGGACAAAATGTCCACACCAAAGGGTGTAACAAATATGATTAGTAATATAAACAAGACCTTAGAAAAAGAACTCAAGAAAGAAAATGATGTGCTAGATAAGAACAACAACCACATCTACAAAATCAGATTTACAAAACAAAGTTTCAACCACACCAATTGCAATTACAGGGCAAATTGGTAGTAATAAAACATCTGGAATACAACCAGAAGAACTGCACAAAAAAGATTACACATTTACAATATACAATAGAAGGGTTAAAAGACCTGGATCTATTTAATAAAAAACTGATGAGTTTAACTTAGAGGCTAAAACAGAAGTCACAAATAGTTAAGTCATTAGTAACATGCACAAAGACTAAAGACAATAATAATAAGGAAATTCACTAAATGCATCACCTAATTGGGATCATACCAATGCAGAAGTATTTACAAGTATTGAATATTCTGAAGATTACAATACTGAGTTAATATCTAAAGATTTGGCAAACGTGTTAAAAGATCATTATAAGGCTAATGTTTTAATCTTTGAATATTTAATACTGATTAAAAGGGATTTGAATTTCTTAAAACACATTACAATTGAAAATAAAATAACTATAGATGAAATGGATTTTAGAACAAAGGACAAAAAGACATAGATGGAAAAACTAGGGATTTGGAACAAAGACGTGAGGAACTACGAAATCAAGAAAATATTTTACATAGAGAGCTAGAAAGTAGTTTATATGGACAAAAGGAAAGTAGTGAAGAATGTATTATGCTTTCCAATCTAAAATGGAGACAAGATAGTATAAGTGAAGAATAAAAAACAGATTGAGCTTGTGGGGATGAAAGGGAGAAATTAGAAAGGGGACTAAGGCACAGAATACAGTTGAAAACTCAAATTTTACATACACCCTCATTGTTGGATGGCTGCATAAACCCCTCGGGCTTCTCCTCAGGGATTATGTGCCATCCAACAACTGAAGTGTGTGTAAAATTTCTCATTACACACTGCTCCCATACTTTATCCTATGTTTAATTACCTGAACAGAATCAACTGTTACATAAGCACAAAAAGGAAAAGTCATGGTTAGAATAGGATGAAGAGTTCAGGTGCTGGACAAGGAATGATGAATCACTGGAGTGGGTTTTTTGGACATGCCCTTTTAGTGGAAGTAATGCATAGTGAGGAGGGGCATTTATATACAGAGCAGGTTGCCCATCAGGACACCCACAGTGAAGTGTGTGCTTCACGTATCATCAAGGGCATTGTACCAGGACCAATTAGAGGTTTCAACACAAATGTATCACTTGTGGGTGGCAGCATTACAATGTCAGTGGTTCAGCAAGTTGCACACTCACCTCTAAGGATGGAAAATCAGAAGGCTGTGATTTCTATCCCCATGCCAGTCACTTGGGTTAAATGCCAGTATTGACACTGCAGTTCAGCAAGAGGGGTGCTGCACTCTGAGGTGCCATCTTCAGATAAGATGTTAAACTGAGGTCCCATCTTCCTGTTCTGGTGGTAGTTCATGACTGTTAAAGATTCCATGGTACTTCTTGAAAAGAGTAGGGAATTTTTTAAAGTAAATATAAACAATATGCACAGTGACAATATATACAAACAATTCAATATCCCTTATAATGCAATAACATAACACAATGATTAAGTACCCTATCACTGGTGGAAATTACCCACCCTAATATCTTCCCAGAAAACACTCTTCTGTATTCCAGATCATCACTTCTTATCCCGGAAGTTCTTGTTGGATTTGTGTCATGGGCATTCCTCTCCACCTATGCTTACATTCAGAAGCAGAGACATGTGACTGATCATGCTGAAATTGTTTCAACATTTTCTACCTGTATGAGCACTGCCAGAGGGGGATACTATATTTTGTAAAGCATATTTACAGCTACATTGTCACAGTACAAATGTGACCCCAGTAAAGATCAATCTTAGAGTTCCTGTTTCAGATCAATTTTACAGTTTCTGCATCAGTGCACTGTACATCCCTGGAACAACCTGTTGCAGTGTTATCATAAGTTATTTGTTTCACTTCACATTATGCCATCTGTTGGCTAACAGTGACCAAATTCCATTACCAAAGGGCATTCCACTAAGAAATGGTTCATCGATTCCTCTCATAAAGTGCATTCAGGCTTAGGACATACAGTAACCTCTCTTCGGTACTTTTATGTTTGGAGTTGCCTTTTACTCCGAGTCTCCCACAACAGCAAAGCCATGCCACATTACACATTTTGGTATCCTAATGTCAATTAAATATGTTTTGATCTTCCTCATGTGTCCCCTTGCAACATTTTTATATTCTGGAATTACTGTGTTCTGTATGGTATTATACACTGTGTTCCTGTTAGGAACTGTAGCTTGTGCAACTGTCAGGTGCCATTTTCTTAACTCTCTATTAAAGGCAAAACATATTGAGGGATCCCATGATGCTTTCTCAGACTTGTTGGTGTCTGATTCCATTGTGTGAGAAGGGAGAGAGAGAGAGAGACATCTATCCACTATTTTCGTTCATTCCACCCCCAGTCAGTGACTTAAACCGCTGAATATGTGCGTGAATAAAAATACTTTAGCAAAAGCTAATTGGGTTAATGGGGTACATTTCAAAGGAGATGCACTGGTGCATCTCAAGAAATGCAATGCAGCATGATATTCAAATGGAGGAGATGTGTAGTGCATCTCTGGCTGTGCCCAAGCATGGCGATAATGTATCTGGCGCATCTCGGCGGGACATGCCCATGAATACATGGCACATCCCATATCCAGCAAAGATGTGTGGCTGCTGTCCTTGCAACTTGGAGATGTGCCACACAAAATTATGCATGGAAAAACCATGACTAAGTCCCAGCTGCACACAGGCAGGTGGCTGTACTGCACACAGGAGCACAGCAGCATGCCCCTCCCAGCCCAGTCCCCTGCAACAACAAGCCCCAACCTGTTTCCATATTGTAGGGATCCCACCTCCCATCCTGAACCCCATTCAAAATATAATTCTGTTCCCCAACCCATTTCCATAGTGTAGGGACCCCCTCCCATACCAAGCCATGTTTGAATAAAAGAAAATCATGTACACATCCCTTTTCCATAGTGTAGTAGCTCTCCACCCCATGCCGAACCCGTTCGAGTATACAGATGTGATAGCCATTGCAATGCAGAAATGCTGCAGAATATCACAGAATGCTGCAGTTTACTGCAGGGGCCATTGTAAGTTGATGGCAATTAAGCCATTTAGTCTTGTAGCATTTTGTTACATGCCATTACTGCAACTTACTGCACTTCATCGTGGCTGACTCCACTTACATTCCCCAGTCCTTTTCCATAGTGTAGTGGCCTCCCACCCTGTACCAAACCCCATTCAAATAAAAATAATTGATTTCCTCATCCTTTTCCATAGTGTAGTGGTCCCCTTCCTGTACCAAACCCCATTCTAATGAAAAACATCATGTCTCCATCCCTTTTCCATAGTGTAATGGTCCCCACCCCACCACCCGAGCAGGCACGAACCCTCCCAACACCCCTCCCAATCCAACCAATGTTGGTGACTGACCTAGCCCTCCACACTCTGCCATGGCCAGCCACCAACTGATCTGTCCCGATCTCGCATTATACAAAGTAGAAGCTCATTGGTGACTTGTTTGAATATTGCATTTTTTGCACTGGACCATATATTTGGGCAGTGCATCTAGATGCAACAGCATATCCCTTTAAGTTCAGTCCACCTACTTTATGTGAATGATATAAAATTTCTCTTTAATCGGGTTTAACCTGCTACCCCATATTATCTGAAATACCAAGCTTAACAGGGTTGTCTCAAGACTTGTCAGTGGAAGATAAACCATGCTTAGATAAGTAAAGATTGGCAAAAGAAAGTTTTCACTATTGCTACTCTTTTTTTTGTTCGCTGCCAAACTTTCTCAAGTCTTCACCTTCCTGAGCCTTCTCCAATTTCTTTCCAATTTTTATAAGCTATAACCCCTTCCCAAAATGTATTTATAATATATTTATGGATTCTTCCAAAATTGGAAGTTTTCTGCCTCTCACCCAAAACAATTTTCCCATTCAAGTTACACCTTTGCTTTTAGCATGATTGATTTGGACACCTATTACACAAGAGTATTATTCTACCAGTCCTAAGGCTTGCTTTGCTTCCTTGGTGTCTGCCACTAAAAGGCATGCATCATCTGTATATGCTGTCACTGCCACTGTATGGTCATTTTGGGGGCAGCTGTATCCCTTGTATTTGTGAGTTCTGTTGTATGGACCTTAGTAACAGGTCTATATAGTACACATTCAGCAGAGGACTCATTAGGCACCCTTTGTCTTACTCCTTCTATTTATCTTCACCCATGGTCCCTGAATCCATTCAACAATGGTTTTGCAGTAGCCATCACAATATCTTTGTAAGCCATGTAACTAACATGTCTGAATTCCATATTTTCTCAATACTGCACCCATATATTTGTGAGATACTCTATCAAGGCCTGTCCGTGGTCCAATGACAGTATTATACCCTGTTTAGTCTCCTGTTCTCACATTTCTTCCAACTCTCTGTATAGAAGAAGGTTGTATTGTATGCTTCTACCTATAAGTGAGCATGTCTGCCCTTCTGATATTAATATAGGTGCTGTAGTTGGAAGCCTTGCTGCTAGTGTTTTCTTAGAAGTTTCAGATCAGAGTTAAGGAGGCCTAAAGGCCTCCAATTAACTTGTCACCTAAGTCAGGGTTGCATAGAATTAAGTGGTTAAATCATCTTGATCCGTGCTGTATTTCTATTTAATTTCTTAATGGCCACCTGAATCTCTTCTACAGTAATCAATTGTATTAAAACCTGGGTTGTTTCTGTTGGAAGGCGTACTTGTATTGATTGTAAATAGTCCTGTAACTGTCCTTCTGGTATACCTTTGTCCGAATATATTTCAGCCATGTGTGTAGTTACCTAGTAAGGATCTCTTCATTGGTAGTTACTACCGACCCATCTGGTTGTTTAGTTTATCAATAATCTTACTTTGAATTCTCTTTACAATGTTCATATATATCCCTGTCATGGTTTTACCTGGGGTACACACTCTATGTTCCACCAATATGGAAGATGCCCTGTAATACTGAATTTTCTCCATTTCTGTTTTTAAAACTAGTATTTGGTTACTATATTGTCCATAGCCTACATTTACCAAAGACATAATTTTAGAAAGCTGAGCTCTGAGGGATACATATTGGCCCTATGCACTACTGGGGTGGAGTGCATGGAGATCAGTGTACCCCCTCCTGAGCACACACTCACAGACAGGTGTGCACTGGTAGGTATTCACTACTGGCAGCCACCTGTCCATGGCACCATCCCGGGTGTGCAGAACTCTGCAGAGTGGCCTGGGTTGACGTGGATCTGGCCAGGCATCCGATCAGATGCCAGGACTGGGACATAGAGTGATCCCCTATGCAGTGGGTCACATGTTGGCAGCATGCCCTGCAGATGTCCTACAGATGGAGACTGTGGCAGTGAGAAGAGGGCACAACCGCCAGTCCTCCTGTGATGCAGCCCCAGAGTGGGTTGCAGTGACTGCATGGGGTCTGTTGGAGATGCCAAAGGGGTACTGTACCCACCACATGCTAGGGGAATTGGTAGCAGGGGTTTTCCAGCAGTGCCATGTAGGGGGCAGCATCCATGGGCTGGTGCCCCTGTGCAGTGTGTGGGTATGATGGAGAGGGCACCTGGCAGGGGCCATGCATCGAGTGTGCTGGGTGGCACCGGTAGCTATGGGGAGGTCTGGCTGCAGAGGTTCTGGTGGTAGTGGGGTATCCGCCCTGTCCAGGTGGTGTCCAGTTTTGTGCGTAGGGTGCATAAGGGGCTTATGGCAGGGGTTCTTTCTGTCGTATCCTGCACCCCAGGCCAGCACCAGACGCTGTTGTGCATGGTGTGTAGTACTGGCATGCCCCAGTCTTCCCCATGTGGTGCAGTCTGAGGCCATGGGGATTGGTGATTGAGTCTGCACACCCCACTTTGTGCATCTCATGGGGTGCAGAGTGTGGAGTGGCTATGCATCAGATACACTAGGTGTTGTGTAGCCACTCCACCCATTGTTTGTATTGCTCATTACTCAGATAGTGTGCCTGCTGCTGGAATAATATTTTTGTTCCCAGCTTCTTTTCTGTCCGTCACCTACTTATCTTGTCTTCTAAACATGCCACTGATTTCCTGGCATTAATTAAATCTTTCACCATTTGCAGTGTCTCTCCATTCTCTAATAGGATATAATTCAATTTCCAATACACTTTTTCAACTTTTTACTCTCTGTGAATCTAAGTTTAGCATTCAGGAGAAGATGGTCAGAATTTTCTATGGCACCATGCTTTCAGAATGTATCTGCACTTGTTTGGAAGCAAAAAGTAGTCAATTCTTGTGGCTAAACTGCCTTTGTGAAATGTCTGTCCTTCACTAGCATTAACCTCCCAATATCCATCCTTAAGCTCCATATTGAAGATTATTATGTTCAAAGCATTAATATCACAAAATTGTTTCCTAGTTTTAGCTCCTCTATCTGCTATATTAAGTTCACAATTGAAATCTTGAGCCAATATCAGATTTCTCGTGGTAAATAAATAAGGCTTTATCAAATTGAATAAGTCCACCCACCCGTTTTTAGTTGGTGGTGATATATATTTATTGCCCTACAAACAGTATTATTATGACTGAAATCAATTAGCAAGGTCCTGCCAGGGCTAATGTCCAGAACTTCTATTATTGTATAGTCATATCTGGTAAACAGCATTCCCACTCCATCACATCTGTCCATCCCATATGAAAAGAAGGATAGGCCCAACACCATCATATTTGTGCAGCCTTCACATCCATATTATTATTTATTCTTGTGTCTTGCAGAAAGGTAATATCCAAGGCCAGATCACTGATGATGGAAAAAGTTACTAGACATCTGTCTGCATTCTTAATGCTGTTGATAGTCAGCGTAGCAATGTTTTATAAGTGTGGAGTGGTCATGTTGGAAATGAATTATGTAGATTTTTCCAATCTTCTGCTCCGTCTGGGGAGAGGCCCCAGATTCTTTTCTACTTTTAACCCATGATTTTGTACTTCTTCAGTCAGTTTCATCCTCTGAATCAATGGTAAGTGTCAGCTGGGAAGATCTGGTCAAAGAAGTTTCTGACTCTTCCCATGATCAGTCCTGAGATTGCAGGATTGTATACCTGTTCATTAAATCCACTTGCCTTTGATCCTCTGCTATCTTATAAATTGTTGCCTTTGGTTGTTGATTTTCAGAAAGCATTTCTTTGTGGTTACCATGGTCATGGCCAGTGGGGGCATGACTTTGTCATCACTGGTTATATATTGACCCAGCTGAGTGCTAGGTGTCTGATCAGAGTGTTGTTCATGCATTTCCATTGGTTTCTGTTCCTGCAGTTCCACTTGTTCTGTCTGGTTTTCATCAGACTGTTCTGTTAGGGTGGTAATATTTTCCTGGTTGCAGCTTGCCTCTTTTGTACTGGTATCTGGAGGAAGGTGGTCATCTTGAGCATTTGACAGGTTCTGTTTGGCCAGTTGTTCTTGTTTTCAATTTTTGTTCCTTTCTTTCTCTATCCATGCTGTTCTTCTGAGCTGTGTTTAGTATCCCTTCCTGATCTGGATGGTCCACTGACTGTGTGCTGCCCATTGGTAAGCACGGAATGAATGATCTTGTTCCTTGCACAGGTTGCATTTTAGTGCATCTGTACAGGCTGCACTGTTGTGTTCATATTCTAAACACAAATTGCATTTTATTCTGTCACAGGCATTGCTCAGGTATAAAGTGAAACTGCATTTAAAACAAGTCTTAGGTTGTCCCTGATAGAAGCAATGCCCTCTGTCTTTATCCAGAAAGAAACAACGTGGTGGATGACTTGGGCCTTCTGGAGTGATCTGTAATTTCTTTTTAAATTTTCAGCCTCCAGTTCAGATGTGCTCTTCATCTAATATGGGTTGAGGTTGCCCAATAATATCACAATGCTGGATCAGCCAGTGTGTGATGTCATGCATACTGACCCTTTCATTCCTGAATAAAATTGTAACTTGATGAATGGTGGGTTTTGTTAACAGGATTACCTGAAATGGTAACAACAGTGCTGTTTATTTTGTGTTCTAATAGTTAGCCCAGAACTGGTCTAGCCCCATTGGAGTCTTGAAACTGATGTCAAATATGGTGTCTCCAGATGCATGAATCAATACATAGATTTCATTTGAAAAATCTCATAGAGTCTTAAATTAGTGTTCTCCCACATAAATTCAGTCTGGTGTCTGTTCAAGGCCCCCAAATACTGTAGATGTGTTGCGCTTCTCCTTTGGGTAGGGACTGCTTCTGAAAGGTACTCCCTATGCCAAAATCTCACCCAGAGCTGCTGTGCCATTTCGTTGCCCCTTTTGTTATTTGTACAGGTTGATCCTGCTCCATCCCATCTCCCATGACACCAGTATGTTGCATGGTCCTTCACCACCTGACTCGATTCCTGAGCCTTAGTATCCATTGGGGGTGGTGATTTGGCCTGGTGTTTTGTGTGTGTGGTAAACTTCCTCTGCATATAAATCTGAATGAAAATCATTTGCAAATGGAATTCTGCTTCCACTTTGTACTGTCCCATGGAGTTGTAACACAGTGGCATTTGTATTAGGGATTTATGTATTGTAATGTTCATGGACTGAGGTGTTCCAGGGTTTCCAGTTGTTGGGTTATGTGAGAGATCTGGAATCCACTGGCCCTGTGTTATTTGTTGCCATCCTGCTTCTTTTAACATTTTTTCCAATTGACCAAGGTTAACTTTGGGTTTACTGGTTGTTTTGTACCCATATTATCAGACCCGACCTTCCATAATTCAAGTTTCTGGCTGTCCTTTTATAACTCTTATCAGTACATTAATTGCATTCAACATTTGTTTTCTGTCTCTCATAGTCCTTTTTTCATTCATCATCAGCATTTTTGTTTTATTTGTTACATTTTCTGTACTCACTTTTTCATTTTGTTCACGAGGCAGATTGCCCATTGTCAGCCTGCCTTTGTCAATGTCTTTCCTCGGCGTGGTGCTCGCCTGCACTGCTGCAGCACTCAATCCTTTAATGCTGCTGTGTCATGAACTATGCAGCAGACCAGCTCTTTAATTTTGCTCACTCCCATGCTATGCAGTTCTCCAGCCTCCTCAGATCATTATGTTACCATTGGTTCACTGGTGAGTTCATCCTGTGGTTCTTTCATTATTTCCAGTAATTTATCTTTCTTTTAGCTATCAGTGCCCATAGCCACTCATCCTCCTTTTGCAGCAGTGCATCACTGTGGCTCTGTGCAACACACAGTCCTGATGCTCCTTCATTTCTACCAAAGCACTTTCTGTTTCCTTATTCTGTGCATTATTGTTCTCCATTGCTGGACCTGCAGGGTGAGATCAGTTCCCTTCAGGTACATCAACCATTGCCTCTCACTCCTCCAGTCTTCAGACATGATGATCTGTCCATCAGTAACTCCCATCTGGTGAGTAGGGAGTTTATTAGAAAACAATCAAGCAATAAAACCATAGTAAAACAATTATTATGATCTTTCAAAAAAGAAGAAAGAAAACAAGCAAAAGGAAAATCAAGCAAAGGACAATCTGTTTTAAACATTATGAACCGATCTCTAACAATTTAAGAGTAGTCTTTAAACAATTTAGGTAGCAGCATCTGTATTTGTGACACAAGGCATATTTCACCACTTTCTGTTTAATACTTGTAGGGAAGCATGTTTGGCTTCAGAAAAAGAAACGGATTTTAATTCATCTGAAATCTGTTTGGTTAATACTGTAATGGGTGTGTGTTTCTGTTACAAGAAGAAAAAAACATCTGTTATTCCAAATGTATCATTTGATTACAGTGAATACTATATTCAAAGAGTAGCCTGTGACCTGGCAACATTGATTGAGCCCCTGCAGTAATGGTGACCGAATCCCCGTGCATGTCATTGGGGCTACCATCAGGTAGGGAGACCAGATGGGGGTCACTGAATATATAATGGGATGTTGCTATACATATGCACTGGGAGGGAGGAGGAGCATGCACAGCAAAGGGCATGAGGAATTGTGAGGGGTGGTGCCACAGTGGGTTGCCGAGCTGGCCCTGTGGCTTGGTGGGTGGGTTGGCAGTTTTGGTGGGTAGGGTGCTGGGTTGGGTCCAGGTGCTGGTGTGTGTTTGTTGTGCCCAGCCTGAATGTGTTTTTACATGGTTTTCACACTGCGCCTATCATGCACCCCGGAGTTGAGAATCCTTAAGTAGAGGGGTCAGGGGCAAACCTCCAGTGCAGTGTGGGGGCACAGACCCTGCATAAACCATTTAAAAATCAAGTCCCCAGTGCTGTTTTGCTGTGCACGAGGGAGTTAGAGTGCCAAATTGATTTTCAGCACTCTGGCTTTGTGATAATGACAATCGCTTTTAGGTTTTTGCCATTATTACTGTACATAAATCCTATTCACAGTAATAGCACCCCATTTCTTCCAAGGTGAAGGGTAGTATCCATACATTAAACTTTTTATAAGTAATTGTTGCAAACTGGGGTTCTGTCCAGTATTGAGATAGAAGCATCAAAATGTGATGATATAGGAGCATGACAAATATAAATGATCTATTGATTCAGTCTGTTGGATACATCGCTTCTGGTACAGTACCTATCTGACAACTGTTTACGTTTGTGATTATTTTTGACATTAATTCTTTCAGGACAATTCAGAAGTGTAAGTCCCATATTTTAACAGGGATTCTTTCTTCTGTTACCAGTGCAACTAATGAGGACTGTTAAAAGACAGGGCATAAAGGAAAGGTAACTTCTTCTGTAATATGAGTATGAATAATATGTGAATATGACTTCTTTCTGGGAGTGGATATAAGTTGTGAACAGTGGATATTCCAGGTCTTGAGTTTCACAAATATGTTTCCATTATAGAAGGATGTAGCTCCTGCAGGTCGAATATATCTCTACAGTATGTCCTATGGTTTGAACCATTTTATGATGCTAGCCTACAAAAAAAGGAGTGCCAGGCTTTGTCTGTATTAATTAGAATAGATTTTAAATTTGAGTAAAGATAAATACATAAATAGAACATGACTTGATTTACTATATTCAAACCACCTTTGTTTTGTAGGCATATATGTAATGTTTTCTTTTATGGGGTTTAACCTGCTTCCCATACAGCTTGAAAAAAGATACTATATAAAGTGGTTTACAATTACTTGGGGTGGGCAAGAATGCATGACTAAGAAATAGAAACTGAGGAATCAATACTGTTTTAGCAGAAATATTCTTTTATTTTACTTACTTTCCATTTATTCCAATTTCTTACTATATTTTTACAATGTTCCAGTTTTGGTTCCCAGTTCATATAGTCCATAAGACCATTGCCAAATTGTAGTCCTAAACTTGTTATAGGCCCATTTGAAATAGTACAGCTATAGGTTGCATGGGGGTTCTAGTAGGTCCCAAGTGTAATTCAATATATTTATCTAGGTTAACGGAAGCTCCAGTAGCTATACAATACTGTGAGCAATCTGAATAGCTTGTTCTGCCGAAGGAGCATCTTTCATTAACAGGCATAAATCATCTGCATATGCAATACATTTAAAGGGTGCTATGCCATCTGGGTCTTGTAGGGGTGTTAGTAAGGTTGATGAATTTAAAGTTCTCAATGGGGGTCAATACAAAATACATAAAGAAGAGGACTCAGAAGGAAGCTCTGTCATGCCTCCCACTTGATAGGGATTAGAGGCCCACTCCTACCATTTATTAATGGGGATACAGTGGCAGTCTTATATAAGCATTTTATCTATGAAATAAAAGTTTGTGGAATGCCGTACTGTTTTAAAACTGCCCATAGATATGAATACTTAATAGAATCAAAAGCTTTCCTTTGATATAAGAAAATAATCCAGTAGGTCATTCTGATTGCTTCTAGCAACCAGTTCTCTAATAAGAATAAGGTGGTCTACCATGGATAGAACAGGTTTGGGCTGTAGAAATCAGATGAGTGGCTAACTGAAGTAATCTGTTGTTAATTGTTGATAAATGTTAAAGTCTGTATTTAATATACAGATTGGTCTCCAATTACAAAGCAGCCTCCTGTCTCCTTTTTGAAAAGATATATTAGAACTCCTTCAGTCATATTATGAGGGGGCAAGGCAGTGCCGTATGTGGGTAAAACCTGAGCTAACTCCCTCAAGATGTCTGAACCTATTAGGTAATATATCTCACTAGTCAATCCATCCTTTCTTAGGATTTACCATTTTGTAAGGTTTTAAAACAGTGTGAATTTCTTCTGCAGTAATCTCTTGTGTCAAATGTTATTTTAAATCAGCAGGGCATGGGGGACTTCAATATTTTCTATAAAATCAGAAGTGTCACTAAGATTCACTGTATTACTGGAGAAGGAGTCTGTGGTAGGAAGTAATCATTTGTTCATTTTTCCTAGGGTCAGAATAATTGGCATTATCTGAGCCTAAAAGGGATGAAATTTGTTTTGTTGTGATTGTAAATGGCAAGTCTCATAGAGGTTCAGGTTATGAAATGCTCCTTGTGTGCCACATTGTTGCTGTTGTTTCATATGTTAAATTTTTAAATGGAATTGTACCATTTATTGTTTTAGTTGATGAATTTAACTAGAATAAGAGGATTCTTGTGAGAGAGAAATCAGTTTTTGAGTTGCATTCTGTTATGTAAATATTGAATATATTCAGTATCCCTATTGTTTTTACTAAGTTGTTTTAGCAGTAGAATTAAATCCTTCCTAATGTCTTCCCACCACTGTATGGGGTTGGCATGTAAAAAGTACTGATTTTATAGCCGGAATAAAGTAAAGTATGTTTTGAGAAACAGAAGGGTTTTGAAGTAAGGAAGAGTAAAATTTCCATATGTCTGGACCACTTCTTCTTGGACATCCAGTACAAAGTTCAAGCATTTTATGGTCTGAAAATTCAACTACTTTTGTGTTTATATTGTGTATATGTAGTATTTTTATTTTTAAAAAAGTCTATTCTAGTTGCTAGAAAACCCTTATGAAATGTAGGGACAGACTGACCAGTGGTTGAGTGATGCATCAAACAACCCAATGGTTTTAACAATATTAGAGAGGCAGGTCATGTCACATAGTATTTTCACATAGTATTTTTTTGTATTGGTCTGGTGACCCCTATCTTGTAAATTTAAGCCACAATTAAAGTCTCCTCCTAGGGTGACTATCTTGTCTGAGTGCAGATAAGGTTGTATGGTTTTAAACAAGTCTACTTGTTCGGCTTTAATCTGCATTTTGTACACATTAATTAGTCTACCTAATGAATTTTGATAATTAGTGTCCAAGATTAAAACTCTACCTGAAACCTAATCAATCAGTTTTATAATATGGATATCCACAGAATGAACCAATATACTAACCACTGAACATTTGTCAGGCCATATAGACCAATATGTAGGGTCAGTAGACCAGACTTTAGATGCTGCCTTCAATTTTGGAATGGTATGTAGCCTTGTGTCTTGTAAAAATAGATACCAGCAGGGCCAGACAATAAAGAAGAAAATACCACAGTTTGTTTCAGTGAATTTTTATACTATTTACATTGATAACTTGTATGTAAGGGAAAAGCCAGAAAGTAGAGTAAGGAGGATTCCTACCAGAGATATAGTTCAGGAATCTTCTTTTGGTTTTCTTTGTATCCATTTTCATTTTCAGTTTGGCCTTTGGTTTATTTTTTGGTCTACACTTTGGTTTACAAGCTGTTGTATCAAGATTGAATGGAGTCTCTTCCTGCATGTCAGATACTAAATCACATAGGGAGGACTTCACTGAGGATGCTTCCAGTTCTGTGTCTGATTCCCCAGATATTTCAGGTAAAGATTGAACCTGTTAGTGAGAGGAACTTCATTCCTCTTGCTACTTTTGGGACAGGTGTTGCTCAGTTCTGCTGTCTTCTAGTCAGCATGCTTTTCCTGTTGTCAGTTGTACTAGGAGGAGGCATGTCCACTCTGTTTGTTACTTTAGATGTAGAAGGGACTGCGTTGGTATTGCTGTAGTTGTTTCTACTGGGGTCTTATCAGAAGAAGAGGAGAGGGCATGAAAGGGGCAGGGATAGTAGGGGCAGGGGGGGGTAGTAGTCAGGGTGGGAGCTGAGGCCTAGGAGCAGGATTTGTTGCAGCTGTCTGTCATCTCTGGGCAGACAATCAGAAGAGATTGTTTTCACTATCATTTTGTCTTGTCTATTATGGGCGCCCAAGTACAGCTCTGATACATATGGCTTTTTCATCACATAAATTGCACAAGAGTTTGTTCAAGCATTGTCCACTGGTATGCCCCAATTAGTTACATAAATTGCATCTAACTTTGTTACATATGCTACTACTATGACCTGTGGATCCACATTTGAAGCAGGCCTTTGGTTGGCCTGCAGAGAATAATACCCCTGTTCCTCCCCAGAAAAAACAGGAAGATGTTATAGACCTGTTTCTGTGTTTCTCAGCAGAACCTTGATTCTTCATTCTCTAGTTCAAAAACACTCACTATCAAAGATAGCCTCTGGTTCTTCTAAAACATTGCATCTTTGTTTAAGCCAGTAAATTTAATCGGACACACTGACCCCTTCATAGTGAAATAATACTGTTATAGTTTTCAAGGCCAGTCTAGTGAGTGGAATGGCTTCAAATGGGGTCCAAAGAGTGTGAGCATTAGGTCATTGTAACGGTTCCAGAAACATTCAAAATCCCCAATTGTTTTAAAACTTATGTCTAGCATATGCTCTCAGGACACATGAATGACAGCATATACCTCTGTAGCAAAGAAATGCATAGATTCTTTAAAAAAAATGTCCCCATATATGCAGTCTGGTGGAAGTTCTAAGCCTCCTTTAGAAAGGAGATGAGCAGCATTATGTCTCTTGGCTGGTGCAACTGGCAAATGAAAGAGGGATGCATATAGTCTTGAGTATTTCTGTTAAAGGAAAACTATACCTCATATCATTAAAATGTTATATGTTTCCATGTCGACTAACTCCTTTCCTGTAGCTATTAGGGCTATATGTGTTACTTAGTTTGTTTTCACTGTTTATAGCAACCCCTGTGACTGCCTTGGGGTCTCCATTTCATGGTTGCTGAAATCTCATTGCCCATGAGAACCACATTAGCATATGAGAACATGCTGTTAGATCAACCATTTATATCATGTATCTCTATACTGAAAGAACAAATACCCTGCAGAAATTCTCTGAAACATATAAACTGAATGGAGTTTAAAGGGAAAACCATGCCTTATAACTCAGATAGTTTGCAAAACTTACTGAAGGTAAAAGTGGTATTTCATACCTTCTTTCAGCTTCTTTCTTTGCAGACTAATTAAGCAGACAGGTATACTGGGAAGTTTATAAGTTGATTATGCATCATCCCTTACAGAAATATAAGTGTGCTGCGTACATGCAGCATGCATGCCACATGATTAATTGTGCACTGTTTGCATGTGGTTTGCATACATACAGTGAACTTATGCAAACCAGGTCTAAAAGCAAATCAGGTTAGCATGCTGCAAGCTTGTCATGTGTGCAGCAGGTAAGCTGGTGGGAACATCTTCTAAAAATCACATTAGGTTCACGTGTTGAATGCTTAACATGAGTGCAGCAGTTAAGCTGGTGTGAACATCATTAAAAAATTACATCTGGTTTACAAGCTGGTGCAAATCTCATATAAAACACATCAGTTTCTATTTCTCATATTACTACAAGCAATTAGAGCAATTAAAATAAATTTTTCATTGCTTTCCCATTCAAATTAGGTAAACTCATTAATTCTGATCCTTTTGCAAGTTGTTTAATGGCTTTTGATTTTTGTCATTACATTTTCATTAATTTGTAAATTATTGTTTGCTTAATGCATTAAATGCCTAGAATATAGTCAGCCAACATCCCACATCCCAGATGCAAAGAGGGGCCACTGTGTTGTGAAGCCTGACCTTTTGTTTTGGGCCATGCAAATGCAGTTGTGCATATTTAGTACTATGAATGTGTTTCTCTGTGACTGATTTGGTTCACTTACTTTTGTTTGTCATTCAGTATGGAATATATACACAATGGCCATGGCCAGCACTTATTATGCTGAGCAGGGACTTTGAAGCATACATCATACCTCACATTTTGTCACTGAAATTAGGGACATGGACACTGAAAGTGAGGGGCAATGAGGATGCTAACCCTAATGATGATCAGGACACATCCTGAAACATGGAGATACAGTATCACAGAAAACAACGGAAATCATTGTATTTACTTGTACTGATATTGGGACCTAAGAATGAATTTCTACCATAAAGCAGGTGCCAATCCCCCCACACACACACACATTTGTGCCTAGGTTGCTCTTATTGTGACAATAATGGCATTAAATTTAGATTTAAGCTTATTTACAGTAAGTGCCCCTGGCCTGTGTGCACTCATGTTGCAGGTGCACTCCTGACTCGACTGTGTCTGTATTGTGTTGTCCCATTTCTCCACCTATCAGTGGCAGTGCCATCACACATGACATAGAGGAGCTCCAGTCAAGCAAGAGTACATGAGTAATGTGAGTGCGACACTGTCTTCGCTGAAGAGTAGAGAGACTGCTCACTACAGCTTGGAGAAGTCAGTGAGCACTGAACTCTAAATAGAAGTGTTGTGGCAGCATTTTTGTTGGTCTACTCTAATGAGTCTCTGTCTCCCTGGTGGCTGAAGGGGCAGAGGGTGAGCTAGACACTAACTTGAAACTAGGCTACCTACTTACTCAACTTGGCTCATCTCACACAAAACAACACAAGTCCCCATAGCAGAAAGCTAGGCAAAGCAGCAGCGGTGACAGTGGTGTGGATGGCCTTTATAGGCCTTGATTAGTGCAGTGTGGCAGCAGCCATGGCAGCAGTCAAGCAAGAAGCAAGCAACACGGGTTGTGTGGGTTTGGTAGGTAAGGTTACTTGGTCGCAGACCACACTGGGGACTTGGGATAGTTGGGTCTATCATCCAGCTTCTGGCAGAAGAATGGAGGAGGAGGTGGACTTAAAACTGGGTTGGTGGCACACTGGGCCAGGCTGTAGGTTCTGGCAAGATGGCTGAATAAGTAAATAATTATTTGAAAGGGGGATTGGGGAAGGAGGGAGGACTGAAATATTGATGTGTTTTTCATGTTTCTGTGCTTTTGAGCGGATTCACAACACATATTAGATGGTATTGAATAGAATGGAGTTGGGGAAACAAATTGTGACAGAGCTTTTTTTTTGGGGGCAGAACTTCAGCCAGGAAAAAATGGTTGGTAACTGGATGGGGTAAGCCCAAATCTGATGCACCACTCTAGGGATATAGACAGATGAATCTTACACATTTTAATTTTTCTTGATTTACATATCACTTTTCAGTCACAACAAATGCATTTTACCTTTTAGAATATTCCAGACATTCTAGAGCTTGCCACAAAGGGCTAACTAGCACTTGGCCTCCACTGGTTGTTGGCTCCCCCTGCTGAAATGTGAAATGGTGGTCCTGCCATAAGGTCTAAATTTACAGGACATCCTCAATGTGAACAGCACGTTTCCCATGAGGGATGGATGAGGAACAGAGCAGTTTCTGTGGCAAATGAGGGCTGTCCCTTGCATTCAGGGACAGCTGAGTAGTATGGTATGCACAGACTATTGGAACCCCACTGTAGTCAGGCTTATGCCCCCAGTGAAGCTGGACCTTCACATCCCCACTCTTAAGCACATTATGACATAGGCAAGGGAGACTGCAGGGGCGGGCACCATTGAAGTGAATACTAAAATGCCATCAGATTAGGCTCATGGTCATGGTCTATCAAGCCTGCTTGAGAGTCAGTAACCTTGATGGGCATTGTTTCTTCCTCCTCACCCCACCAGGATGCCCCACCCCTGCCAGGGGTTCCACCCCAGAGCTGGCATTACTCAGCTTCACCCTCCCCAATACTTATCCCGGCAGGCAGTGCATTCCATGGTTCCACTACTCTCTCAGTGAAGTAATGCCTCCTTCTCTCCCTGAGTCTCCTACCCTTCAGCCTCCAACTGTGCCCCTGGTGACCTCTCTTCCCTTCTCTGAAAACCTTATCTAGGCTAACCCTATTTACCCCTTTCAGATACTTGAAGACCTCGATCATGTCCCCTGCCTCCCTCCTCCTCTCCAGTGAGTACAAGTTCAGCTCCTCAAGTCTCTCCCCATATGACCTATTGCTCAGACCCTATGTCAGTTTAGTTGCCCTCTCTGAACCCTCTCCAGGAGTCCAATGTCCTTTTTTAAGTGTGGACACCAAACCACACACAGTATTCAAGGTGTAGTCTTACCATGTAATTATAAGAGGAAGAATCACTTCCTGCTTTTTGAGGCTATCCTCCAGTGATGCAACCCAGCATCTTATTTGCCTTGGCCACAGCCCTCCTACATTGCTCAGAGTTATTCATTTTGGCATCCACTACCACTCCCAGATTCCTCTCTCCAATTTAAGCCTCATGTGTGTATCCTCCCAGGGTGTATTAATGGGCAGGGTTCCTAGGCCCCAGGTGAAGAACCCTGCATTTCCTGTGTTAAAATTTAGTCTCCAGATATATGCCCACCTCTCCAGAGCCTCTAGGTCCTCCTGAGGGCTACCTTACCCTCTTCCCCATCAATCACTACCCCAGCGGCAAATCATCCACAAAGAGGCTCATTTTGCACCTGATATCCTTCTTGATGTCAGAGATGTAAGTGCTAAACAGGAGTTGGCCCAGAACTGATCCTCTGGACCCCACTAATGACCGTCCTAGGGGCCGAGACTTCCACCAAATCACCACCTTCTGAGCTTGCCCAGATAGCCAGTTCCCAAGCCACCTGCTCATCTGAAGTCTCACCCCTTCTCCCCAACTTTCCAGCAGCCCCAGGTGAGGTAATTACTCAAACACCTTGCTGAAGTCAAGAAAGAGGAGCTCCACCAGCCTACCCTGGTCTAGCGCCATCGCCACCCAATCATAGAACTCAACAAGGTTAGTCTGACATGATCTGCCCTTGATGAAGCCATGTTGGTGATCATCCAGGTATCCTCATTCCTCTAGGAATGCCCCAGCCTCTCCTTTAGGATGGCCTCCATCAATTTGCCCACCACCAATGTCAGGCTGACAGGCCTGTAGTTCCCGCTCTTCACTTGAGCATCCTTTGTTAATAGGCATGATGTAGACCACCCTCCAATCCTGGGCCACTCTTCCCGTCTGGAGGAAGTGTTAAAAGGTCTGCAGGGGTGCAGTACGGGCATCTGCCAATTCCCATCTCACCCTGGGATAGATTCCATCCAGACCCTTCATTTTTTCTTTTTATGGACTTGAGAGCTTCCCACACCCTGCCAACAGTAATTTCAAAGTCTGTGACCCTTGTCTCTACAGCAGGCCCAGCCTGGCTCTCCCAAACCATGGTGTCCCTCGCTCCCAGTACCAACAGGGGTTTCAACATTTATGATTCCCACCACTTCTGCAGGCCCACCTGCCCCACCAGTGCTGTTTAGCCCCAGCTTCCTCCATAGTGAAGACCGATGAAAGTACTCATTTAGTACCTCAGCCTGTTTTCCAACCTCCTCTGCCCACCCCTCCCTGACCTCAACCTACTAATCTTTCCCTTCACCCTCCTTCTTTCCCCTGATATACCTAAACACCTTCCCCAGACCTCCTGTGCCAACTTCTGCTCTGTCCTTGCCTTGGCTGATCTCACCACACTGGTGACCTTCCTTGCCATCATATCTTACTCTCCCTTGTCCAGATCCCTCGCAATGGTTGAACCAACTGTATGCAGCCCTCTTCTCCCTCACAACCTCCTGGACCTCCAGAGTCTTCCAGCATGGCTTCCTGGCCCTACCAAACTGGCATCTCACCTTTGCAAACCCCTGTTGGTACTAGGGGGTTGAAGGAACACCATGATTTGGGGAGAGTCAGGCTGGGTCTGCTGTAGAGATGGGGTCACAGACTTTGAAATAACTGTTGGCAGGGTGTGGGAAGCTGTCAAGTCCTTAAAAGGAAAAGCCATGGGGCCAGATGAAATCCATCCCAGGTTGCTATGGAATTGGCAGATGCCCTGGCTGCACCCTGGCAGACCTTTTAACACTTCCTCCAGACGGAAAGAGTACTCCAGTATTGAGGGTGGCCCACATCTTGCCTATCAGCAAAGGACGCTCAAGCGGGGAGCCGGGGACCTGGTCACCTCCTGTATCCCTCTTTAAAACTGTCCACCTGTTTTCAAAATCCATGCCCAGCCTTATCCCCTCCAAATGATCCATGAAGATTTCTTTCATACCCTTGAAATCTGCACCTCTAAAGTCAGCTACTTTCCCGATCCACGAGAGGGTGGAGTGGGCAAATAGAAGTGAGTGGGGTCAGGGAGACACCCTGGGGTGAAATGGGCCTAAGATAGGGAGCGATGCCTGGTTCCCATACCCAAGGGCTCCACTGAGAGTGGGCAAGTAGCCCAATCCTCCAAGGCCTCTCATCCAACCCGGCAATATTTGCAATGCCAGGTCTATAAAAACAAGACAGCAATTATTGCTGATCTTGTTGAGTCATCTGACCTGATTTGCATTACCGAGACCTGGCTGGATGAAAATGCTGGTCCCTTATTGAGTCAGCTGTTCCAGCCCGGTACTGCTAATACATCGCCGAGGTTGGATAGTGGGGGGGCTATTTGTTTTAAATCAGAATTGGGCCTTGTGGAGGTTCCAGTGGTATCCCTCAGATCCTTTGAGTGCATCATGGAGCAGGTGTGGGCTGCAGAATCTTGCTCGCCTACTGTCCACCCAGTGATGAGAACGTTTTTCTGCAGGAAGTCGCAGACTTCATTGTCGACCTGGTGTTGAGCCCTCCAGGTGGTTGGGGACTTCAATGCCTGGGTCAACGATGAACTCTCGTATTTTGGTCAAGACTTCCTCCAATTGATGATTTCATTGGCTTCCACAGGTGGTTACCGCTGCTACCCATATTCAAGGTCAATCTCTGGATCTGGTGTTTACCCTGGGGATGGAGATCACAGAATTGGTGGTGGAACCAGTTGGGTGGTCTGACCATCAATCCATAAGATTCAATCCTCATGGCCCCCTTATGAGACCCACTCTCTGAGATGGTCCAGTACTGCCCTTTGAGGAGTTACCCTGAGTTACCCCTGAGGGTCTGATGGCGGTACTGGACCTATCGAGTTGGCCTATGGAGTGCATGGAACCAGATGCCTAGTAGTAGTGCACTATAACAACATGGTGCTGAAGGCACTGGACTCGATTGCACCTGTCCGTGTTTGCCCTCTCTCTTGCCCTTGGTCCCCTTGGTTTGATGGGACACTGAGGGAGTTGAGAAGAGTGGGCAAAGATTGGAATGTTGGTGGAAGTCCGGCTTGAAGGTGACAGACTTAGATTGATGGCCCATTATGTGGACTATCAATCAGAAATCTCCCATAAGAAGGCAGAGTTCCTGTCCAGGGAGAAAGATGCTTCAAGAAATTGACCTCCTCAGCTTTTTCTGGACCATCGACAGACTGTGCAATCCAGCCTGTCTATGGAGTCGGAAGCTTTTTCTACAAATACAGTGTGTTGAGTTTGCTCGGTTCTTTGAGGATAAGGTGTCATCAATCAGGTCGGAGATCCGTAGTACACATTCAAATGAGCATTGCAGTGATTGATGTGGGGTTACATGCCCCGGTCTACCTGGACAGATTTTGACCAGCCAGCAATCATGGATATCATGAAGACTGTCCAGGGCTTACGAATGACTTGCTGTAGTTTGGATCCTGGTCCCACACGCTCCTTGTGGGGTGCATGGATGCGATCGGACCAGTCCTTGCAAAAATAGTCTGGGGCTCTTTGGACCAAGGTGTTTCTGGAGTCTTTAAGGGAGGATGTTGACACCCTTTTGAAGAAATCTTCCCTTGACCCTGACTGAAACGCTAACTACAGACCGATCTCTAACCTGCCCTTTTGGGCAAGGTTGTTTAGAAAGTAGTCGTTGCAGCTTGATGACTTTCTTACCATCCATGAGGTCTTTGATACTCTCAGTCCGGTTTCAGGAAGAGGCATAGTACCGAGACAGTGTTAGTTCAGGTACTTAATGATCTCTAATAGCGAGATCGGAAGAGCCGCTTGATCTTGGTTCTTCTGATCTCTCTGCAGCATTTGACACTGTGGACCATGGGATTTTGCTGGATCACTTGCGACTACTCTGCGGACTGTCGGGACAGTTCTCAAATGGTTCCACTTTCTCCTCACAGGCAGAAGTCATAGGTAGTTTCAGGACTTTTCTTCTGCTCCTTTGCTCTGTCCTGTGTGGTGCCACAAGGCTCTGTGCTTCCCCATGTTTTCAAGGTGTATATGCTGCTGTTGGGAGACATTAAAGGTGTTATGGGCTGAGTTTTCACTGCTACAGATGATACTCAGCTCTACATGTCCTTTGTATCCGAACAGAATGACACATTATCGGTCTTTAACAACTGCCTCACTGAGATTCAGGACTGGAAGAGTGCTAACTGGTTGAAACTGAATCCGGATCAGACTGAGGTGTTGGTTGTGGACCCTGGTCATTGTGTAGAGAGTTGACTCCTGGGTCTCCCTCTGGTCTTTTATTAGGGGTAACCAGTTGAGACCTTCTGAACAGGTGCGAAATCTGGGCGTAATTTTTACAGTGAGCTGACACTGAAGACACAGGTATCGGCCACTGTCAAGTCTTCCTTTACCATCTGAGGACTATCACCTGGATTAAACACCTTGTTCCCATTATGACCTTCCTGTGTTGGTCCACGCTTTTGTTTCCTCGTGTCTTAATTACTGTAATGCTCTATATATAGGGTTGCCAGGGTGGATCTCCATTGCCTGCAGCTGGTGCAGAATGCTGCAGCCAGGTTGTTGACTGGGTTACCAAGAACTTGCCATATCACACCTGTGCTGCGAGAACTGCACTGGCTGCCAGTGCGGTGAAGAATCACCTTCAAGGCGCATTGTTGACTTATAAGACCCTACACAGTCAGGGACCAGGCTACTTGCAAGATCTCCTTCGTCCTTCCGTGCCTCCGCCCACTCCGCTCCACTGACAAGGATTGCTAGAGATTCCCAGGGTTCATCTTCAGTCATCTGGGGCCAGGGCTTTTCTTTTTATGGCCCCAACCCTGTGGAATTCTCTACCTCATCAGATTAGAGAGTGCCTGTCCATGGAATCATTTAAGGTGTCTCTGAAAAGCCATTTATTTGCATTAGCATTTGCGTAAGTTACTGCTGGTTTTACTGTTTTATGTAATTATTTATTATTGTTGATGTTTATATTCGATATGTATTTGGCTTTGATATATTGAAAATAGCTTAATAAATAAATTTGATTTGATTTGATTTGATTTACTTCCATCTTAGTTTGATTTCCCCTCCACCCAGGTCCAGTGAAAACCAAACCATAGCATGGTCACTCCCGCCAATGGGTCCCCGCCTCTAGCTCCCTAACCAGGTCACAGTCTACCAGGACCACATCCAATATATGGCCCTCCCTCATCAGGTTGACCACCTGCTGATTTAGTAACACATCCTGAAAGGTGTCCAGCAGCCTCTGCTCCTTAGCCAATGGAGATGTCATAGTTCCCAATCAGTCCCTGGCATGTTTAAGTCTCCCAATACCACTTCCTGCCCCCGCCCTGTCCACAACAGTCCTTAATATTTGCCACCAGACTTTCTTCCAGATCTTCCACCAGCACAGGGGCTGGTAATCCACCCATTTCTACCATCTTACCCCTGACATCTGTAAGGTGACCCGTAATGCTTCCACATTACCCTCAGCCCCTTCACCCTGCTTATCCAAATGCCACTTTAATGATCAGTGCTACTCCACCCCCTGACCACCACCTTGTCCTTTCTGAACATAGTGTATACACTCAGGTTAAGGCCCCAATCATGTCTCAGAGTGACCAAGTTTCAGTGACTGCTGCCACATCCACTTCTCCTCTCCAGCATTTATCAGGACCACCCTCCATCCCTTTCCTCTACTCCCTCAATGTTCCAAACTGAGAACTTCCAAGTGTCTGCCTGCTAAACCCCATATGTGCAGTCTAACGTTCCTGTTTTATACCCCCTTCAGCATGAGGGAGGAGTCCTAGTCCATTCTTGATGGGCATGCTAAGACCAGTCTCACAACCCAGCCCTCCCCTTCACAAGTTTAAACCCACCTAGCTTGAATGAATCATGCCACTTTCTGCTTTAGTATTTCCTTCCCTTCATATTGAGGTGGAGCCTATCCCTTGTGTACAGCCCGTGTCCTTCTAGGTAGCACCTCAGTCCTCACAACCCTGTACCCCCGAGCCTCACACCAGTTATTGAGCCATTTATTAACCTCCCTAATATTTTGTTTGTTGTCCACACTGGCTCTTGGCATCAGCAGTATATCCAAGAAGGGACTGAGCACCTATGGCGTGGCAGACCCTGGCTAGCACATGAAACCTAGCCTGAATCTCCAGTACACTATTTTCCTCTATATCATTTGGGCCCAGGTGCACTAAAATGTCAGGGATCCTCCACATTCCTTTGCCAGTGCATAAACCAGATGCTTGGCCTTATGCACAGTGAAGCTGGAAATACTGTTGGCTTTAACAGCACAGGGTTTTCCTCACCCTGCCCTTCCTACTGGATAACCCTAATCATGGAGCCCCAACAGAAGGACCCTAGCCCCTCCTTATACTTAGGCCCACCCCTTTATTACCATCCTTCCCAATTCCTACATTGTCCACTACCCTGGCCTCACCTCCAACCCGGATAATGTTCACACCTCCTATGCAAGTGACAGTTGCAGCCCTATCCCTCCTGACCCAGCCAATCCCCTAACTGATCCATCCACCCCATATGCTGCCCCAACACAGCTCATTTTCTTAGCTGACCAGTCTGCTTCAGGAACCTCCTCCTTCTTGGTCACTCTGGCCCATCCCACCAGCTCCCCAGGAGTTAATGCCCTCCCAGGACCCAAATTCCATCCTCTCTCTCTCTCTCAATATCCATTATCCTGCCCTTCCCCAATATATCCCTGTTGGTCACCAACGGTTCACACCTTTCCTCCTTACTGGGTCCTCCTCCTCCTCCTCCCTCGTGCTGACCCCCTTGACCCCATCTACCCTTCCTGCCCTAGCCATGACTCCACCTGTATCCTTGGTGCCCATACTCCTCCCTTCACCATCCATCACATTTGTGCACTCCCCACTGCTGACAGCTCCCCATGCCCCCACTGTGTCTCTTTTCAAGTTAACAACCTGCCCTTCTGTCAGCTAGGTTGACAGCACCCCATTCCCCTGTGTGTACTTTTGCAAAATCACAACCCTGCTTCTCCTGTTGACTGAGCCTTCAATAATGCCCAACCCCTCTTCACCCCTTATCCACCTCTAATCCAGTTGCATCAACCTCCCCATCTTGTATCAAAGATAGAGGAACAAATCTGTGTGTATGCTCCAAGCCTACTATCTTATTACCCTGCAGGTGCACCCACTCAGTTTCCTCCCTTCTGTGCAGCCCCTGATCATTTACTCCCAACAATCTGCCCATATTTTTGGCCCTTATCTTGTTTAGAACCCTCCCTACTTGAGCCCCTGGCATTTCCTGTGTTCCTTCCCCTACACCTCCTTTTCTGCTTGAGCCATTGATCCCAGGTGCAGCTGCTGGACCTGTAGAGTCTGCAAAATTTTTCCCCATGCTCCCCTATGCTACTTCCCTTACAGGACAGCATTCTTTCTCCTCACCCCCTAGCTAGCTTCCTCCATATCCACCTGACCTCCTCCCTTAGCTGTGCCAGCTGTCGGCACACCATACAGCCCCCATTCTCCATGCCAAGGTCAAAACCATGGCCAACCCACACCCAGTACACCCCACTACCCTTCCAAAGATGCCAGCCCTGTGATTTGAGGCCCTCTTCCTTTGTCCTGTCCCCATCCTATTTTGGTTTACCCCCAGGTCATTTGCCTCCTCACCTGCCTCTAGCCTTGTTGGGCCTATTTAGAGGTATATGTGGTACATTTCAGCTGTGTAGCTAAGATGAGAGGACAAGAAAACTAAAAGTATAACAGTGGCTACAAGCATGCTTCATGCATACAGATGTATGCAGATGTGTACTGAAGTACAAGCAAGCCATATGTGCAGGCAGTATAGCTTAGTAGTTAAAGGTACTGAGCTGCAGACCAGGAGACTTCAAGATTTGAAGACCTGGGTTTGAATCTCATCAACCCCACTTGAATATGGTGTGATCCTGAGGAACTCACTTAACTTTTATGTGTGCAGTTATCAGTGACCACTTGCTTTTTGCACACATGCCACATGCATGCAGTCTGTTCCAATTTAATATAAAGTATGCTTTCCACACTTGCTTGACACACATGTCACATGCTTGTTCCAATTTAACATCTAAATCATGCTTGCAGCACACATATCACATTGGTAGTTGTATGTGTGCAGCATGATAACATTTCATATAATTATTTCTGTAAGGATGTTCTCATATGCTAATGCAGCTCTCAGGAACAATGAGATTTCAACAACCACCAAATAGAGCCTCCCAGGTCAGTTACAGGGCTTAGTATGAAGTGTGGAAGCACACTAAGGCAGTTGCATGCATCTCTAGCAGCTACATGAAAAGAGTTGTCTGTTGACATGAAAACAAATAAAATTTAGAAGATATGAGGTATAGTTTTTTTTTAATAAGGACACAGACTATATTTCTATTCTAAAATTTTTCTGTTCTAAAATGATCTTAAGAATCTTTACCTTGCAGCTGCCAGTGTGTAAACCAGAAACATTCACTGAATTTATTACATAGCCACTGATGGTGGAGCAATAACAGAGTGACAGTCAATATTTGAAACACAATTTCTACAGAAAACACAGGCTTCCAGGTTCAAGGCTGTTCTCCTTTAAATAGTGTCTTTGCAGTTCAGCATATACTTTTAACAACATAAATTATTTTGATTCAGTAGAAAATGCATTTGATTTGATCTTCAGTTTTCTCAAGTATTTATAGCACATCTCGGTAGATGTCAAAGTGTGTTTAAAATGCATTTGACTATCCCCATCTGACCTTTATTATAATGCCTTTGTTTATGACATCAATAACCTTATTTATTGTGTAGTGCATATTGTAAATATATATTTTCTAATCAATTAGTCTCTTCCTGACTACGGGTGACCCCATCTGACTAGCCCCTTAACCCTGTCACCTGCCATCTTCTGGTATTTATCCCAGCCTCTACATTTTTCCATGGATGGACCTTCCAGGGAGCATGGTTTTTAGTGGGGCAGGATCCATTCTTGAGGTGGGTACCTTGTCAACAATGTGGGGTGTGAGAGGCCAGTCACCATCCATCCATCCATTCATCTTTGGGAGGCAGTATAGTGTAGAGGTTCAGAGGCCTGAGCTGTAAACCTGATGAACTGGGTTTGAATCCCACTGCCACCACTTGCATACTTTATGACCATGAGCAAGTCATTTAGCTTTCCTGTGCTCCTTGGATGCACCTGGAAACAAGTCATGGCTTAGTATGTCTTTCCTTGCAAAATATTGTAAAATAAATGAAATACAGAAATTCTGCTGTTGTAGAGTTTTTTCCCAACCATTTTCTTCCCAGGGACTGCCAGCATAGAACAAGCATGCATGGCAGCAGTCCACCACTACTTAGTCTACTCATGTGCTGCCGCTTGACCTCCACAGGGTGGCAAGCAAACACCAGAGAACAGAATCCACATTAGCCAAAAAGGACAGCTGTCCAGTTGGACGCTCATCACTGCTTCCTTTGATGATTCCCTGCAATTTGAGCCCATTCCCAAGCTCAGGTCACCAGAGTAGTGAGCAGTAGCTCTGATGCTGCACTACCCAGACAGCTAGTTTCAATATTTGTTTTGTATTTTGTATTATGTACACAAGTACAAGCAACTTTGCACAATACAAAATTAATCTGCAAATTTAACTAACCATCTTAGTAGTCATTCTCAGTATAAAAATAAATATTCCATCTATCTATCTGTCTATCTATCTATCTATCTATCTATCTATCCATCCATCTATGTATCTATGTATCTATCTATCTATCTATCTATCTATCTATCTATCTATCTATCTATCTATCTATCTGTCTCTAATCTATTTCCGTAAACACGACTGCAGACTGTGATGTCACAAAGAACAATTGTGGTCCCCAGGTGACATCAAAGTGTTTTTTGAAGACACTGAAATATGTATACTGCAGCAGCTGAATGATTTAGTAGCCTAATAGTTGGTAAAAGTAACGCACATCTATTCAATTATTAAGCTGCTCCCAACAGTACATTTACAGAGTGAGCCTGGGACACTAGAGGCTGACGGGGAGGAAGGTTTGAACATTGCAAAGGAAAATCACCAACTTGGGAGGGAGATAGATAGATCTCCACCTTAAGAGTATGATCTGGTCATTCACAGGTGAAGCTTGTCAGAAGAGGATAGGAAAAATTGGGAGATGTCTGGCTTCACAATATGTCCATATATTGGGCCCAATTCAGAAAACAAATAGACTGACTCAAGATGCTTGTATTAAACATCAATGATGCAATACACACCTTGCATCATATATTGCAGCAATCCCAATTCTGATATGTGATCTGCATTGGAATGGGAAGCCACTGTAGCAAATGGACACTGTGCCACCCTGTGTCCTATATCAGGGTACACCAGTTCATGGAGGGCTTGCGCTATGGCGGGCTGCAACATCCCCTTTTGAGGATTCTAAAAGCCCTGCCATTGTTGTTGCAAGGGCTCAACTTAGACCAGCCAGGAGGTGGTCTCAGCGCTGTGCAAGTGCCACACTGTGATGGGTTGGGGAGCTGTATGTGGGGTCAGGAGGAGGACAGGGGCATAGAGTGAAATAGTGAGACAGTGGGGATGTAAGGTACTGCTTTGGCAATATATACTATATATATATATATTTATTATTCAGCTACACATGCACCCCACTGAGTACTAAAGCAATCCCTTACCTCCTGCTGTCTCTCCAACTCCCATGCTCCCCATGCCTTTCCTGTCCCCTAACACCCTCCTGACAAACAGATGCCTCCCACCACTAATGCTGGTCCTTCTTGTGTTGTGCTGGCAGGGGAGGAGTCAGATCCTTGCAGAATTTGCAGCTGCACCAATGGTTTTTCGCTGTTGTACCCCATGGAAAACCCAAGGATTTTGGTTCTGGGACGCTGATTTTTCTAGAATCTGGTGCAGGGTCTCTGGCACACCAGAAGTTTGCCACATCCCTTGAGCATCGCAACTTGCATCACTCCAAGGAATATTTCAGAATTGGCCCATTATATACTATGCTGCATGTTCACAGCTAGCATCTTGGGGCAGGAAAAATAGCAAATAACTCTGGTCCATGTAGGATGAAGCCCTGACATGTCTGAATCCTAAACAGGCAGCCCATCCAGCATGATGGAGTCCCTACTGTGGCAAGGTATCAGCCCCCCAGCAAAATTTGTTTTGTCTTTATTTGGAAGGGATGCTAGTGAGAAGCAGTGCCATCACAGAATGGTTCCCATATTCAACACTGATTAAGACATAAAATGTTTAACTGATAACAGAATGGAAATAACAGACAACTATCATGTTTTAATTGTTTCCTTTACTTGATAGCTCTGACTATCACTCTACATGGTTGCTGGCTGGCTACCTGGAAACAAAACTGCTTTATTTAGGTATTTCATTCTGCCCCCTTTTCTATCTGTGGCCTTCTAGCCTTTTGTTTCCACTTTAATGTATCTCCCACCACATTGTATTATATACTGTGATATTAGGAAGATGTTCAAAGCAGGACCCTTTAGTCATTGGCCAGTAAGGCCTAAATTGCCTTCAGCTCACCAGCTGTGGTGAGTTCTGTTTGTTCCTGATCTGTAGGCTGGCCTTTCAAATCAGGCAGCAAGCAGTACTTCAAAGATTGCTCTTGATGCAGGGGCACTGTATACCACAGCACTGTTGAGTTTGAGGTGTTGATTAACACCAGGCTAGCTGGAAATATTGAGTCAGAGGGAAATAATATCCTCCATTTTCAGTGGCTTGGTCTTCCTCACCTTCCATTTATCCAGGTGTGGTCAGCAATTAGGAGGAAGAGGAGAGGAGAGAAACCTTTCAGTTGCCCTTACAGCCAGCAATTGTTGCAGCTATGATGGAGAATGCTTTTGTGAAGAAAGTAGCACCATCCTCAGGGAAACAGAGATACAGGATTTGGTTCTCTTTCTTCTCTGGCTACTGTGTTGTTAACAGGAGGGTTACAGAGTTTAATATTTTAATAAATCCTAAAAAGTAACATGGCTATAAAAAGTGTTATTTCCTTCTCTATTTAAACAACAAACTATTTGCCAAGGACAACACATGCTAAGCTGGTAATGCAAATGATATCAATTCAGGCATCGGTTTATGTTCTTTGGCCAGATAAGCCCCAGAGTCCTTTGATGTGAACCCCATGGGCTGCTATAGGATTTGGCCACCACAAGCTTGCAGTATTTTTAGGAAACAAGACTTCCTGAGGAAGCTTCTGATGTAGGACAGTGTCAGTGGCTCAGCAGGTAGCACACTCACCTCTGAGGCTTGAGATCAAAGGCTGTGGGTCTGATCCCACACCAGGCACTTTGTTAATATCCCAATACTGACACTATAATGCAGCATGAGGAGGGTGCTGCACTCCTGAGTTGCCATCTTTGGATGAGACTTTAAACCGAGGTCCCATCTGCCTGTCCTGGTGGTAGTTCAGGTGGATGTTAAAGATCCCATGGCACTTCTCGAAAGAGTAGGGAATTTTTATTCAAGAACTTAAAACAAAATATACAAATGACATTGCTTTATACAAAATCGTAATGAAAGTAACAAAACATAAATAAGTATTACAGCAAACATGAACTGCAAACATAAAAATCCGTATTTGTACAGAACCTGCCCCATCCCCACTAAAAGAGTGGGGAATTTTTATTCAGAAATGGAAACCAAAAGATAAAAATTAAATACAACATACAAAATTGTAATGAAAGAAATGGAAAACAGAAATAAGTATTACAGCATATGGGAACCACAAAACAGAAAGAAAATGCATTTGTACATAACCCCATCCCATCCCCATGAAAAAGAGAAGGGAATTATTATTGAAAAACTGAAAACAAAAAAAATGTAGTACAGCATTCAAAATCATAAGGGAAGAAAAGTAGAACATGGAAATGAGGGGTACATCATACATAATCTGCAATCAGGAACAATCAGCATTGGTACATAATTCCCATCCCATCTCCACTAAAAAAGAGGGATGTTCAACACAAAACCTAAAATGAAACATACAAAAGTGAACATCACACAAAAGTATAATAAAAGAAATCAAAAACAGAAACAAGTATTACAGCATTCACAAACTACAAACAGAAATAGATTGATGTACATAACTCCTATCTTAGCTCCACTAAGAGAGTAGGGAATAAAGTAAAAATATATCTGTCAGGAAGAATCCAGGCAGAGATTCCAATATCACTAAAACCTCAGGAGGCATCAAAGCCTTCTCAGAACAATAAACAGTGTATAGACCCTGCAAAATCTGAACAGCAATTTGTGTGGGCTACACACTTTCTGATGCAACAAAATGCACACCTAGCCTGCCACAAATAGTAGAGGCAAAAAGCAAAATCAAACGGAGAATACTGGGATGGTAGGAATTCAGTCGGGAGGATAGATGCCATAAATCAAAATATCCTAAGTGAGAGCGGTAGGGCTTTTTCCTTAAATTTAGGTGGAATAGGGTCCAAATGGGTCAGGTATAGGGCAATCAATAAAAATGGAACATGGTTTTAGGGATGGAAGGGCACGAGTCATGAGGACAAGTTCTGTCCTCCTGCTTTCTGTTTCAGGTTATCGCATATACCAAGCTGTCCGTGACAGGACAACCAAATGATGTCCCAAACCCGCTGAGGAATGTGAAGGTCAGTCAATTGATGAAAACACAGAAGGAGTCCAGAATAGTGCCAAAGGAGTCTGTAACACTAGATGATCCAGAAAGGAAGACCCCAAAATAGACTGATATAAATGCTCCTTGAGGAGGAAAGAATCATTGCAGGAGTCGGAGACCACTGACAAATTTTCAAAAAGGAGGGATAATATAATAGGAAGATCTTACTTCCAAAAGTTCAGAGGAATTCCAGAGGAGGGAGAGTCCATGCCGGGCATAACTGGGCCACTGATGATGAAGAAGAGACAACCAAAAGGCTTGCTGACTGTGCAATAGACAAGGAAATGTAGATTTGAGAAACAAACAGTGAAAAATACCAAAGGGTTCAACATCCAAACTCCACCATGGCAATAATCAGGATATGTGTAACTCTATTTAACCGGGTTTAAATGACTACCCCAAAAGCCCTGAAAGAAAACATTATAGAAATGAGCTTCCAAGGAAAAGGGAACTGGGAAAACGAAGCCACATGAAGAAACAGAGGAAGAACGGTGTTTTCAACAATAAAATCTGCTTCAGCTTAACTATAGTATGTCCCTTCCAGGAAGCAACTGTGTGTAAAGCCTTGTCCAAAATAGCAGTCCAGTTGTTGAGGGCATCATCAGAGGCACCAAAAGTCAATCCCAAAATCTTGATCAGAGAAAGAACAAAGGCACCCTGCAAAATAACAAGGAGAATCAGGGGTGGCAACATCGGAAGGTGCAGAGCCAAGCCTACCATAGTTTAACCTAGAATCAGATATCTGTTTGAAGTCCGTAAGGAGGTGGAGTAAGTCTGACTCATGAAGTTGTGGAGCAGTGAGAATACAAAGATCATCCGCGAAGCCAATACTAAAGGGATAGGGACATAGAAGAAAAGGAAAGAGGGGAATAGTAGGATGATGTAAAGCTTGCATAGTGAAGGGTCAATATGAAAACATAGAGAAGAGGACTTAAGGGGCAACCTTGACAGACACCAGTATGACTTAAAAGGAAGGATGAGGGCACCATTTAAATAAGGTTGAATCCAAGCAGTAGAATACAGTAGTCATATCCACTGGATAAAGCAATGTGGAACACCATAATAAGAGAGGACGTGAAAGAGGTAAGCATGGTTCACTCTATCGAATGCTTTCTCTTGATCAAGAGAAAGGAGAAGCCAGGGAGAAGAAGAAGAACTGAAAACAGAGATGTCTCTCAGAGAGAAAGATTCAAAATAATACAGCAGTGAGGAATAGCTCAAGTCTGAACTTCAGAGATAACATGAGATGCAAAAGGAAGAAACAGATGGAGCAGGACAGATGCAAAAATCTTGTAGTCCACATTCAGGAGGCTCAATGGTCTCCAATTCCAAATATCCATCCTGTCCCCTTTCTGAATAGGAGAAAAATAATCACATCTGAAAATGTTGGGGAACAGAATGAGTAGCACAATGGTATTAAAGAGCAGGGTAAGAATAGGAGAAAAGATTAGAAAACTTGTGCTAAAGTTCTGCTGTTAGGTCATCCAGATCAGGAGAAGTGCATCATTTTTGCTTTGATTGCTGCTTGCACCTCCAACAAAGAAATCGGAAGAGTCAGCTGAGTATAGAGATCAGGAAGAGGAGATGGAAGCTGGAAGTCAAGAAAAGAAGCAACAGCAGACAAGGTCACTGAAGGTGTACCAAAGATGTTACTAAGATGAGAGAAAACCTAGTGCTGAAGAGATGCCAAAGTATCATAAACCACTGAGGAGTCTGGGTCAATGAGATGGTCAATGTTTGTGGCTGTTACTCTGTCAGAACAATGCCTATAAATGTCAAAAGAAGCCTTAGAAGAGTGGGTTGCCTTTGGTCCAACTGGCAGAAGCCTGAGACAGCTCATAGCAAGTCTTTAACCTAGTGTCTTGGAGCAGATAAAAATCATGAGGGAGATCCAAAAGAAACTGCAGGGAGGTAAGAAGTTTCCAATGGGATTTCATGCTGCACACTTTCAGAGTGAAGCAATGGAGGTTTAGACTCCCAGACATAGGAAGGATGGAATGAGTGACAAGATCCTGAGAAAACCTGAGAAAAAGGTTAAGCAAAAACAATTATGACAGCAGCCCTCTGCCCGGTATCAGGCCTAGAAGAGGAGAAATCTGGCTAGGAATCAGAGGAGTAGTCCATATGGAGGGAAGAGGCCTGAGAGGATTCAGAATCATTTTCCTCATCCATAATGTCACCCCACTGCTTCTGTTTGGTCAAAGCCTGCTAATGATTCCTGGTCAGAATGGACTGTCTGGGGGTCAGAGGCCTTGCACCTTTAGACCTACCTTCTTGCCCTGGGAGACCTCCGAAGGAATCCAGATCTGAAGGGGGTCATTGGGTCAGAGGGAGTGACAACAGGTATTTCTGCTCAGTCTTTACTGAGGAAGAGGAGGGTAATGGGTCTGAAGGAGTACAAGGGTGAGAATGGTGCAGAAATGGACACAAGTCCCTTTACACGAGAAAGGGTCCTGAAGGAACTGGAAGTAATAAGAGTTGATAAAGCAATGGGGCCAGATGGGGTGCACCCTAGGGTCCTTAAGAACTAAGAGAGGTGGTGGCTGAACTCTGGCTATCCTGTTTAGCCAATCACTGGAAACAGGGGAGGCACCCAAGACTGGAGGACAGCAGATGTAGTCCCCTTTATACGAAAGCAGGAACAAAGAGGAAGCAGGGAACTACAGACCAGTCAGCCTCACCTCGGTAGTGGGAAGATCATGGAAGCACTACTGAAGGAGAGATTGGTGGAATATCTGGTTGTCAATGGACTGCAGGACCCAAGGCAGCATGGTTTCACCAGGGGAGGTCATGTCAGACCAACCTCGTTGAATTTTTGACTGGTTGACTAGGGAAGTGGATCAGGGAGAGCAGGACATGGCCTATCTGGACTTCAGCAAGGCTTTGACACTGTGCCACATGAAGACTATTACACAAACTGGGAATATGGATGTGGGCATGACAGTAGTGTGATGGGTAGGTAACTGGCTGGGTGGCAGGACACAGAGGGTGGTGGTAAATGGCTGTCACTCCACAGAGGGAAGAGTGACCAGTGGGGTACCACAGGATCAGTGCTGGGACCGGTTCTATTCAACATCTTCATCAGTGACATTGCACAGGACCTAGAAGGCAGAATTTCACTGTTCGCTGATGACACAAAGCTCTGTAACAGAGTAGACACACCAGAGGGTGTAGACAGAATGAGAAGGGACCGCAGAAACTTTAAGAATGGTCAGGGGTTTGGCAGTTGAAATTTAATGCAAAGAAGTGCAAGATAATGCATATGAGGCACAAAACCCAGGCACAATATATCAGTTGGGGTGAGGATATAGCATGCACCAAGCAGGAAAGGGATCTTGGGGTTATCATCTCTGATGACCCTCAAGGTAGGGGAAACAGGTGACAAGGCTGCAGGTAAAGCAAATAGGATGCTGGATGTATAGGCAGGGGCATCACCAGCAGGAAAAGAAAGGTCATAATTCCGCTATACAAGACACTAGTGAGGCCCCACCTGGAGTACAGTGTACAGTTCTGGAGACCATACCTACGTAAGGACATAGACAGGGTAGAGAAGGTTCAGAGGAGGGCAACAAAGATGGTGCATGGATTGCATCACAAGTCCTATGAAGACAGGTTGAAGGAACTGAACATGTACTCCTGGAGGAGAGGAGGGAGAGAGGGATATGATAGACACATACAAGTATCTCACAGGGAGGAAAGGTGCAGGAATACACTATTTTAAGCAAAAAAGATGTTCCAGGACTAGAGGGCATGTGATGAAGTTGGAGGAGGATGATTCAGAGGAAACATGAGGAAGAATTTCTTCACAGAACGGTGGTGGACAAGTGAACACCCTGCCAGAGGAAGTGGTGGGGCTGAAACAATCACGGATTTAAGAATGCATGGGATAGACATAAAGGAATTCTGGAGGTCAGAGGTAAGAGGCAACAGACTCTAGGAAAACATAAACTGAACTTACAAGCTCAAATGGCAGACTGGGTGGGCCATAGGCCCTTATCTGCCGACACTGTCTATGTATCTATGTAACCTCCAGAGCAGGGGTCACGCTGGGAAGGATGCAAGACTGTAATGCAGTGGCATCAACGTGAAGCACAGAAGGAGAAGTTGAAACACTGTCAGTCTGTGGGGGGCACCAATTCCTGTTGTTCACCCTCACGCTGGTGAATTGTCTGAGACTGTGAATCAGATATAAGGGCCACCTGGTCCTGAGGGGCGTGCCAGTCTATTTATGATCTGCCGATGGACACTGATGATAAGTATGACCACACTCATTGCAAAGACTACATTTCTGGGGGTTAGGCAACCAAGGCTGGCAAGACCATAGGCCAAACAAATAGAGCAATGTGGCTAGTCACAAATATGACTAAGGTGTGTCCGAGCACCACATTTATGGCAAGTGCGGGGCTGACCAGGGTAAAAGGACAAACCCCTGTCCCTACCAATGTAGAAACTACCAGGTAGATGAGCTATACCCCTGTCAGTCTGCCGCAGTTGCACCTTGACCTTCCAATCCCATGTCCAAATGAGGTCCTCGTCCAAAATAGGATGAGTGGCCTTGAGAATATCGAGCGCTGCTTAAGCCAGTACTGACGTCCGCTATGCTCACACCCTCATTATGGAAAAGCAAGGTAATAATCTTAAACATAGGTTTGGTTAGGGGAATAAGCATAAAGGGGCCTACAAAGGCTGAGACTTCACCAATTCATACTTGTTCCATAATCTTCTAGAGTGTAAACATTCTTAAAACTGAGATCATACACAGATTCCCTTTAGCATGTATAAATACAAACAACTCATTAGCTGAAATCCCTAAAGAGTCTCAAGCATAGAATGCAACACAGTACATCTGTCTGAGCAGTAGTAAGGTCCCCAATACTTTAAATGGACAGCATTCTGGTGCTGAGCTGGTAGACCCGGATTATGAAACAGATCACTGAGGCAAGGAGATCACGGATGAGGCGACCCGTGTAGCTGATCCGAGCTGGAGCTCCTGCTACCTAAATCCCTTTATTTACAATCAAGACCATCTTACTTACCTCTACAAGTCGGCAAAAGTGACGGTAACGGACTCTTAGAGCTGGAGAGAGTTTGACCTGCAGAATTGAGACAGAAATGAAGACTCCATTACCCTGCCACACTCTGCCTGTCTCACCGGAGAAGTCAGGAAAAAGGCCCAAAGCCCAGCTGCCTAATAGTGGAAAAATGCCCAACACAAGTCTCCAGAGGGAGTCAGAGTCAGAAGCGACTCGCTGACTCTAGAGCTGCTGAGGTGCGAATTGCTGCCTTTAAGGAAGGAGTTGAAGATGGTAGCCACCTAGATGAAACACTTAGTAGGGGCCATGAAGACCTAAACACGAAGGTCTCCGATCTGGATGTGCGAATTGTATCCCTGGAGAAAGCATCTACCCGGGCAGAAGAGATGGCAGCAATGATCGCCAGTGGCTCAAGAAGCTAGAGAACAAAGTAGAAGACCCTCGAGGGTCATTCCCGGAGGAACAACCTAGTTATTCTGGGGGTAACTGAAAGAGAAGAAGGCAGAACACGATCTTCTTCATTCAGAAAATGCTAGAGAAAACTGCTGGTCCCTCACTCTATGGCCACTCTTATACACTCGAGAGGGCCCACCGATCGCCCATGCCACCCCCAGATCAACAGCCCAGACCCCTGATCATCAAGTTCTGAATTTTCAGAAGAAACAATTTGTTCTTGATAAAGCGAGAGTTGGAAAAGGTTTATGGGAAGGCAAACCCATAAGAGTAGCAATGACTTACCAGCCTCGGTGCGGCAGAGAAGGGCCCTCTTTCACCCCACAGTCAAGAAGCTGATATCTGCGGCATAAAATACAGAATGGGGTACCTGGCCCATCTGTCATTCCTGGTATCTGGGGCCTGGCTCTTTTTGAGGACGAGAATCAGCCAGCCAATCTCTGCAGAAGGATCTTCCGGAACTTTTCAGACCCAAATGAAGAGTGTTGAAGGGAAGTTTGCCCGAGATGAGTTCAGCAGGAGCATCGGATTCCTGTTGCCTTATAGGCTCCAATGACAGTTTTTGATGCAGACTCAGCAAGAAAAGAATTTCCTTTTTTACCAGCTCTTATTGTTTGGACAATAGTTACCAGAAATTACATATTCTTAACTGTAGAGGACTGATGTTTATGTTAGTTCACAATGGTGTGATGTTCAAAGGTCTGGGGGGGAAGGACTGATGTCGGATCCTTTCCATATGCAAAATAAAGATAGCCCACATCTAGATCTTTCCTGAAACCCTCCGGGATGAGAATATTCTGCCAAAGGGATTACCCGCAGACTAGACCCTGGACAAAGATCTGGTGGGCTCCCACTTAAACCTAGCGGCCCCTGTGAGATACTCCCCGAGGAATTCAAGGCGGGTCCACCCTGGGGCTGCTTTTTTCAAGAGTTTACTTTCTCTCCCAGGTCTCGAGGCACAGGTGCCAACTCACGATGCTGCCTGCCCTGGGATGTCCCCCCCACCAGTGTGATCTACCTGTACCAAGGGAGGCAGATGGGGAGGAGCTAGGCAGATTTCTACAGCGGCATACGCTACATTTGCGAACTGCAAGAAGTGAGTGGGGAGTATTAGATATAAGACGTTAGTTATGGACTTTGGAAATAGGTTTCTTAGTAATACTAATAGTGGGGGTTACTGTTTGGACATGGGTATTAGACTGGGGAATTATAACGATCTGATGTTCATTTGGATTGTTTTGGGATGCTTATGGAGGGGGTTGAAAGGGGAAGGGAGAGGAGGGATCCTCAGCACAGCTCAAGGGTCACATGTTACTATCTCAATGCTAGTGGCCTGGGTCCGTCAGGATGTCTTTTCTTTCTTAATTATTGTACATGGCCATTAGCATAAAGTTTGCTACCTGGACTGTCAAGGGCCTGAGGAAGTGTGGCAAGCTTTATCAAGTTCTTAAACATTTTAGCTTGCTATCAGTAGATATCGGCTTTATACAGGAGTCCCACTTATTAGATGGTGAGGCGAGGTGGGTGAGGAAAATGCAAATCGGTCATGTTTTTCTCGCAGAAGGTTCCACAAATGTGGCATGAGTTCTCATAATTATCCATAGAAGGGTTCCATTCACACCGAAACAAGTAATCAAAGATCCACAAGGCCGGTTTTTTATTCATGGCTTGTGGTGGACCGCTGAGCTTCTGTTGGGGACGGTTTACGGATCTAACTCCGATTCTCCCGATTTTTTATGAAACTAATTGATACCCTGCAACCGCTTTCCACATTCTCAATGGTGGTTGGTGGGGACATGAACGTGGCATTGGATCCAGTTATGGATCGCCTCCGTCAGGAGCGGACACTATCCCCAGCCCAAAGAGCACTATCTGAGCTCTTAGAACTGTATGCTTTGTGATATCTGGGCGTACGCCAACCAAGCACAAAGAATTTACATATACATCCCCAGTTCACAATACTTCATCCCGCATCGACTATATATTTATCTCGCATAACCTCATCCCTAATGTGGCGGAAGCCTCAGCACAACCCAGTCCCCCATCAGACCACGCTTTAGTAGCATGCCATTTACTGTCCCTAGACTCACTTAAGAGATCTTTCAGATGGAAAATAAATAATTAGATAAAGGAGGAGAATTCAGCCCGGAAAATCGGGGAACATATCCAGCAGTTCATAGAGTCTAATGCCGGCTCGGTAGAGAGGCCGGATATAATGGGGAGCCTTCAAATCATATATAAGGGGTGTCTTAATCAGTTTAGCCACTTCCGGAAGAAAGAAAAGGAGGGTAAGTTGAGGGGCTTTATGAAAATACAGGATAAAGAAGGCAGTGGCAGTACAACTTTGAACAAAGCCGAGAAGCAAGAACTAGTCAAACTTAAGAAGGAGTACTTGAATTGCTTGAGGGATAGGGCTGAGTATGCAATCCTTAGCCAAGGCAGCATACGCAGACACTGGGGAAAAGGTCAGGAAGTTGTTGGCACTGATAATTAGGCAAATGGAAGCGACCGCATGTTCTGGCGATCCGTCCCTGACTACCAATTCCCTCCTAACCTCTACTGAGGAGATTGTCTCGGTCTTTCGAGCTTATTATGCCTAGTTGTATAGTCACAAAGAACAGGCCCTAGATGTGAATATCGATAATTACTTAGTAACTACTGGCTACCTCTCTTGAATAATCAGTACCACAATGGGTTAATGGCCACTATAACTAGGGAGGAGGTCCTACAGGTTATCAGGGCTTTACCTCTGACAAATCTCCTGGCCTGATGGATTCTCAGTGAATTTTTATAAAAATTTACAAATTTCTTACTTCCCATGTTATTGTCCCTTTTTCAATACATCCTATCAGGAGCAGAGACCGATCTGACCCTGTGGGAAGCCTTAATTATCCTGATCCTGAAACCTGGGAAGGATCCAGAATTACCTGTTAGTTACCGACCGATATCCCTGATGAATCAGGATATCAAAATTCTGGCCAAGATTTTAGCAAACCGCCTTTGCTGGTTCTCAACGATCTGATCAGGCCAGAACAAGTGGTATTCATGTGAGAACGTCAGTGACAGACCATCTAAGGACCCTGTCGCATGTCCTCTCCGGGTCCAGGGACGCCCTTATCCGGCAGTTCTTATCTCCCTGACACGGAGAAGGCCTTCAACAGGGTAGTCTGAATTTTCTTATCAGAACCCTTAATGCATTTAACTTTCCCAAACTCTTTCAAAAATGGGTCAGAATTTTTATAGTGCTCCATCCGCTAGGGTGATGGTAAACGGAATGATCTCCGATAGGTTCTCATTACATTCTGGCACCAGACAGGGCTGTCCCTCTCACCGCTACTCTTTATCCTATACTTAGAACCTCTGATCAGAAGGATCAAGCAGAGTCCCACCACAAAGGGTTGGTTATTCAAGGGGTAGGTTAAATATCGGCCCACGCGACAATTTATTGTTGTACCTGACAGACCAAAGCAACTCCATACCGGAGTCCTAGGGGCAATACAAGAATTCGCCAACCTCTCTAACTATAAACTGAATATAGGTAAATCTCAAATATTTCCACTCAATTATAGAGTGAACAGAGCTCTAGTCACTCAGTGCGGAATGTCCTGGACTAGAAATCCCTGAAATATCTGCGGTCCAGGTGGTAAGGGATCCAACCCTGCTCTTCAAGCTCAATCTGAATGAACTAGCCAAAATATTGAGGGGACTTGAAGAGATGGGCGAATTTACCCATTACTATCTGGGGACGTAATGCTTATTAAGATGAATTTCTTTCCTAGGATATTTTATCCAATACACATGCTCAACACATGGATCCCGTACGCATGGTTCCATAGACTTAACGCAATAATAGCCTCCTTCATATGGGCCGATAAGCAACCCAGACTAGCATTCCACAAATTAGCAGCCCCGAAGACAGAGGGCGCCTCTGCCTACCGTCCCTCCTTTTTATTACTGGAGCCATATGACTAAGTACTTAAGGTGGCTGGAAGGGAAGAGGGCTTGGTTGCTGCAGAACTCAGCCGCATGGCTACTAATAGAACTGACCAACATTAAGCAAGAATGTCTGTTACCACTATCCTTACTGCACATTAAACTGAAGGACCTTCCTCCAAACCTGAGGCTCACCCCAATTGCAACCTTAGTTAAGGTCCACACGCAGGTATGTGCGAATTCTGGATTATAGACTAGAGAGAGACCTGGCCCAACCGCTATGTGGTAACCCTAATCTAAAGCTCGATGGTAGATTAATCAACAGGTCCTGGCTCCCCAGCTCAGTGACGCTACTCCGCCCAACTGGTGGCTCAGGATGGTGCCTGGCTCCAGGCCTCTACTATATTGACCAATTTTGCATCCCCACAAATCTATTTTCAAGGTTTACCAGCTACGACACTTGCTAACAAAGGTTCTTGGGCCGGCTCCTTCCCTGTCCACAAGAATAGATTTCAAGAGACTCTGAGTACACTTGAGGGCCACAGGCACTCTGTGTCCAAGATCACTAAAGGTTTATACGATTGCAAATATCCAGAAGAGTTCATCCTCAGAAATTACTGGGCCGACTATTTCCACGGTTAGAAATAGATGGAGCAGCCCTTTGGAGAAATGTTCACAAACATATTAAACAGGATAGACTAAAACTGATACAGTTCTATATACTACATAATTTGTATTATACTCCCAGAAGCTTTATAAGCTTGGTCTCAAAGACACCTCTCTCTGTTCTAGGTGTGGACAGGAGGAGGCACGTTATACCATATATTTTGGACATGCTCGAAAGTGACCTCTCTGGAAGGAAATACGGACAGACTTGATCCTTTGTTGGGTCTCTTCGATCTTTTCCGTCCTGAGGTATGTTTACTAGGTGACTATGCTTCCATACCGTTGTACGAGAAGGTACCACATGGCCTTAATCTCACTCTCGGTTAAAAAAACTATTCTCAGGCATTGGAAGGATAATACAAACATATCTTACTCAGAATATCTCAAAGAAATTTTACATAACCTCAGGATGGAAAAAATGATGGCCAGCCTAAATAACAAACTGACCAAATACAATGCTATTTGGGAACCCTTACATATGCTGCTAAGTACATAAGATATACCTTGCACGCCCACTTAGGACTCTATATAAAGGACAAGCTGTGCTGGGGAAGGGGAGTGGGGGGCAGTCTCTTTTCTACAACTATAAAGAAGGTTTGAAGGAGAAATGTTATTATGTCATTGTGTCATTATGTATATTATGGGACTGCTCCATATTGTATCTGTAAAATGAATAAACTTTGAATTAAAAACAAAACAGATCACTGAGGCAAAAGAAGAGGCCTCCGTGCTGCCGGTAGGCCGACCTCTGCAGGCAGAGGAGGCAAGGCAGAGTCATCCTTAGGTGTGGGAGTCTTTCTCTGAAGAGGAGCACAGAAGCAGTAGGTCACGGGCTGAAGAATAATCTGGAAGGAGGTTGGCAGGAGCAGGCTGGGGTGGTGAAATGGCATCCAAAGAGACCCTTGGGGAGGTGAAACACAAGTAGCTCCACTGGAGAGAGCCAGTGGTCTGTGGGAAAGTAGTAGCAGGCAAAGTGACTCGTGGCAGTCCAAATGATTTTCTGGGTGCTGACAGCCCGTAGTGAAGTCCATGGGCACTAGGAAAGTGCTGCGCCAACCCGCAGCATGCAGAGCCAAAGCCGGAGACCAAGCCTGAGGGAAAGAGGAAGGGTTATGAGGGACAGGCTCAGGAGCAAATGACATCAGAACAGGAGAAGGCAGGCAGCACCAAGGGAAACAGCAGGCAGTCCAGGCAAGGCAGTGAGGCAAAGCATGACATCAGGCAAAGCAGATGGCAGGTAGCACTGAAGGTGTCCTTCTCCCTAACAAAGGTCCACAAAAGGGAATGGTGTTGAGTGTAAAAGGAATGCAGCTGGGAAGGGTCATGGTGAAGCAGAGGCTCCATAGTAGGAACAGGAGGGTAGGTCAAGGGAAGCATGACGGGATCCAAAACTGTGGTAGTTGTAGGAGATGAAAGTTCAATAGAAGAAGCATCCAAAGTAGGCACTGTATCAGAATGACTATCACAGTAAACTCCAGGCTGAAAGCAGGCTGTAGATCAGGAACAAACCTGGGGACAAAAAGCAGCATCACCACCACCTCCATCAGGGTCCAGGTGGCAGCCATCTTGAGAGTAACCAGATGGCCAAAGTGTCCCCTGCTGCACAGTAGGGGAATTATTTATTTCAAGAAACAAAAAACATCAGTACAGGCATCACAAACAAAATCATAAAGATAACAAAGGAAGAAAAATTGGCCCAGAAAAGAAAAAATACACTTCAAACTGAAGAAAACATCAAAAGAAAAAAACAAAACAACACAGCTTCTCATGATAATGTCCCTGGAGAAATCAAATCCAACATACGTGTTTCCAGTATTTGTGGAACTTATGAGCAGGCAAATGATCTGATTCGAAAGTTTTTGGTCAGCAGAGCAGATTCACTATGATGCAGTACAACTGAAGGCAAGGTATAAGTGTGCTGCAAGGAAAACAAGCATCGTGCCTGCCACATGTAAAACTTGATGCTGGAATAAATGACATTTAGTGTGCTAGGGCAATAACGTGAAAAAAAAACAGAATAATCCCCAAGAACCAAACACACATATGAAATATTGCAGGAAGCCCCCAGCCCCACTTAATAAGCAAAACAGACCAAAGGAGCTTAGCATAATGACAGGAAAGAAAAAATGTTCCATGGTTTCCTCCAATCCTATGCATTCAGTGTGAATACATTGCCTTCAGACACAGCTTTATGTTTTAAAATTCCCTTAACTCTCAACCTTCCATGTCAACTAAGCCAAGTAACATCCCACATCTTTGCAGGAATTGCTTATCATTTAGCACTTTGTAGAGCCAAATATGTCTTAGAGGGGAAACATTTCGGAAATCAACAACAACTAAAAATGTCTAGTCATTATCTCATTATACAAAGCTCTGTGGGAAAGTCAGTGAAACTCTGGTTGAGTTGGTTCCACATTCTCAACTTAGCTGCTACCAAATAAATAAACGAAGGGCGCCTGAAGTTGACCTAATAATAGGGCCTCAGTAGACCACCTTGTCAAAAATCCTGGATCAGAAAAATGTCCAGTTATCCCACATGGATGCGATGTATATTGTGCAGGTTCCTTAAAAGTAGATTTAATAAAGAAGAAGATTAAAAACTAAGGGATTAATCATGCCGAGGCCGCCTGCCTTAATCCGTAGATAAGTAAAATTGCGCTTTACAGGGTTCAACGGCTACCCATAACATTTGGAAAAAATACTATATAAATGAGTTTCGTAGTGTTTAAGCAGTGGAAAAACAGAACTAAAATACAAAATATAGGAAGTAAAAATTTCTTAATCAGAATTAGTCACTTTTCTTTGAAAAGACCAAGATTTCCATAATTGACCTTGCTTTCACCCAGTTCAATATGAGGTTTCTAGTTGAGGTCGGTCAGATCCCCATTACCAAAAAAACACCCAATATTTTGATAGGACCAGACGTAACAGAAATCCGTCTGATGGAGGAATCAAGACGTTCTCTAAATTCTGGTGCTGTTTTTGTAATTTATTGTAGTACCAGCAATAGAACCAAACTGAGCCAAGATATCCAAAGCGAGAAGACCAGCAGCCTTATCATGTAACAATAGACACATATCATCAGCATAAACAGCCAAAATCTGAGCAGGAACTTCAAGGGCAGGAGTAAGTCCCAAAATGTTGTGATGATGAAGGAATTCCCAAATTAAGGGTCCAAAACAAAGGTATACAACAAAGGACTAACAGGGCACCCTGACATACTCCCCTACAAAACCTTATACCAGTCCCCATTAATCCATTAACCAGTGGAAAATTCTGGCTCCATCATGCAAAAGTTGAACTCAAGTCCTGAGTTTTGGGAAAAGCCATAGTGGTGTAAAACTTGAAATAAAAAGTCATGGGAGACACAGCCAAAAGCTTTTGCTTGATCTAATGATAATAAATACCCCAAATGTGTCTGCAGATGGCTGCATTCACAAATATTCCCCAGTAAAGTCAAATTTTGCTGAATATTATGATCAGGGATAGAACAAGTTTGTACAGGATGAATTAGAGTTGTAGTGACTCGTTGAAGTCTGTGGCAGAGAATAGCAGAGAACATTTTATAGCCTGAATTTAATAGACTAATTGGCCGCCAATTCCCAATATCATGTTTACCCTTCTTTAAACAAAAAACAGAAAAAGCATTGGCAAACCTGAAGGTAAAGTGTTGGTGACTAGAATTTCATTATATACATGAGTGAAAATTAGACTCAAATCATCCAAGAACAATTTATAAAATTCATTTATATACTATCTGTCTGGTGAAACTCCTGTTTTCAGACAGGAGATTTCAAACCTGACCTCGGCCGACATATAGGGTAAATCTAATTCTTGCAATTGATGAGAGAGCAGTTTCGGGGAATAAAAGAAAACAACGATCCCAAGTACTTGTGTTGAAAGGCCTGCCCATGTTGGCCCTGTAAAACTTCTTGACTATGTGTGACATGTCAATGTCAGAGGATTTTAGGATACCTTCTGAATTAAAAGACCGTCCATAATCTTCCTCTCTAATGTCTGTTTACAGGTTGAGAAGAGGTTGAAGGGGCAGACTTAAGCCCATAGGATAAGTCATCATGAATATGGCATGCTTTCCCATAATGAAATTGTCTCATCCTAGTTTTACAGAAGCAATTTGTCCTGGATGCGGACATCAGATGCATTGGGGAGGGACTGCAATTTATAAAACTGGGCCCTTTGCCTAAATAAGTAATATAATCCTCTGTCAGAGTTGTTCTGTAAAAGTGCGAGAAGCTTGAAACTCAATTTTAGTGCCCGCCACCAATCTCCCCAGGAATCATAAAGTCCAGCTACTGACTGCTGATGGTCAAGCACTGTCGCCAGAGCAGTCTGAAACTGAATCTGAGTTAGCAGAGCAGGATTCAGCTTCCATCTAGTGGGCATAGCAAGGAAGAGAGGAGGAATCTGAGAAAGATTGAAACAAACCTTCAATAACATAAGGTCCAAAACTCGTAGGGGACAGACCAAATGTCAAAGGCAGTAAATAACAGGAAGAAAAGACATAATCAATCCTGGTAGCAAAACTACTTAGTCTATAAGGGCCCAGGGTCAGAATGAAGGGCCCTAAAAGAATCCACTCAAGAGGTTTTCAACAGGAGGTTATGAAGGGCATGGTTTTCACAATACACCTTCTGTTGTACCTGATTCCTGAATTTCAAATCCAAACCACAATTAAAATCACCTCCCCATATGATATGTCTAGGGGTAAAATATATTGTTCAATATCCTGAATAGTCCAATCCTGGCTGATTTAACCTGAGGAGCATATACATTGAGAAGACGAAGGGAATGTCCTTTACAAAAACAGTCCAGGAGCAGTGCCCTGCCTGGAAAAATCCACCATCTGAAGTACTCTAATATGAGTGTGGTAAAAGAGTATCCAACTCCATCCACAGCATCGGAACCAAAGGAACAAAAGAAGGCCCTTGAACCCATAATTTTTGGCAGAAGTAACATCTGATAAGGAAGAAAATCGGGTCTCTTGCAAAACAAAATATCAGCAGTTTGTGATGTACAAAAACCAAAAGCCCTAAATGCTTCCTATAGTTTTTTATGCTGCAGGTGTTAAGTAATATTATAGTCAAGGAAGCCTAGGAAAAATTAGGTTTTATCCTTTTACATTTACAACCTGATTTTTTCTTGACTCCAGTAAGTCAGGACCCCATCATCATCACATTCCATACCAGAAATGGCCCTAGATTTAACCGAAACATCAGACTCTGAATCCTCTTCCTGATTATGCAAAACCTGAAAAGTATTGTGAGTAAAAGGGAAGCTGCCTGAGCAAGTTTCTTAGCATGGGACCTCGTGACTTTTTGGGGTGAGGTTTCTGGAACTCAGAGTCAGGGGAGGGGAAAATCAGATGCATTAGGCTGGGGCTGCTCAGGTAGCACAGTAAACTGCTGAGCATCCTGGGTATCAGAGGTAAGCTTAGAATCAGAGGTCTGGGGTACAGAAGCACCCAAAAGGCCTGCAACAGGAGGGTCTGTCTCAAAGATGGTGTCACCCTCTGAGCTAGGCCTTAACCTATCCTGGGCTTCAGATATCAGGTTTCCTTATCAAGACCTCCTTGATTATTCTGCCCAGTATATGGGCACTGGTGGTATGCCTGGCCTTGAGCATCACAGAGATTGCAACAGATGCTGCGGCAAGTCCCATTATCATGGTCCAACTTCCCACAGAGGGCGATTTGATCTTATCACAAGCACTACTCAAATTATGGGGCTGCCACTCTTGTAGCAGGCCCTTGGCTGGCCAGGATAAAAACATACCCCCATCTTTCCCCCTACAAAACTGTTTGGAATATGTTGAACAATATCCCCACAATATGTAGTTTAACTTTAAATTTCCAGCTGCTGGTCCAAATCTCCTCCCCATCAATAATCAGTTCTAGAGGACCAAGCACAGTATATTTGCTCTTTAACCAGTAAAGAATATCCCCACATTAACCCCTTCATTCCTGAACATTACATTAACCATCTTAAACAAAGGCTTGGTAATGGGAATTAACCAAAAGGGGTCCAAAGTGGGTGGTCTTCAGAGCTTCATACTTTTGCCAAAATTTATCAAGGCCTGTAAAAGACCGAAAGCTGATGTCAAATGTATCCTCCCTGTGATGTTGATGAGGGCATAGATATCTGAGGACTGAAAGTTCATCGAATTTTAAGCAACCTCCAAGCCACGTAATAATGATCAGGTGTTCCCAAAGACTCTCCCTATACCAGAGGCACACGGCATTCCTCCTGGGGCCTGATCAAGTCTATTATTTTTAAACAAATCAGAGAAACGGCCAGAACTAAACTGTTCTCATCGGAGGAAGGGGGAGTGTTAGGCAACTCATACCCTAACCCATCGTTAATCACGGGTTGAGAAGGTAACAAAGATTTAGAACAGTCACCTGTAGATCCTGAATCCAGAGTCGCCAATCCCTGAGAAAGAGCAGAATCCCCAGAGGTATGAGGCACATCGGGCGAAATGAAATCACTCTCAATCCGAACCCAGTGGCCTTCCTGAAAGACCCAACCAGCTTCCGGAATGCAGAATCCTTGCTCCAGTCCTTCGGAGGAAAGGAACCATCAGCAGCATTTGTCTTCCGTGACACAAGCAGCGCCATGCAGTGAAGTCATCTCTGAGACAGCAGTGGAATATTGCGGCTGGCAAGTCGCAGCCTAATGGAAAGGTATTGATGCTGAAATTATGTCTTCTATGCGGTACAACAGGGGAAAAGCCTGTACAGAAGAGGTAGCTGAACTTTTCTCTCCAGGGAACAACTCCAGACATAAACTCACATCGAAGCTCCCGCTGCCCAGTTAATACCGCGCACATCTCCAAGAGGCTCCAAAGGTAAAACTATGTCATGGACTGCATCCCTGGATGAAACTGAATCAGGCTAGGCACAAATAATCTCCATTCCATCTTCCGCAAGACGTCCATCTTCATGAAAGGGTGAGCACAGTCTGCCATTCTGCAAACAAACACCAGCAGCCAAGACCACCGCCAGTAATGCAGTAGTAGAATTTCCAGTGTCCTGGCCAAATTTCCCCACATTTACTAAAAATACCACCAACAGCTTAATCTGGTTCAAAAGACAGTTGGCTTTCATCTGTATCCCCTCCCCTGGGTCGTGCTTGAAAGTAGGCAAAATTTGTCTAGTGCACTTACCTGGTCAAAAAATAAATAAATAAATGTAGATTTCTGGAAAAGCTTAAGGAAGAACTCAGAGGAAATCAATCCAATTAATCATTTTATGATTTCATTATCTAGAAAGAAAGACTATAAAATAATCTGCTGTGTTAATACTTTATCGTTTTCCTCTGTGTTAACTAACCCCATTTGAGGGAACCAAAATGTGTTTGCACTTAAGAAATGCACCTTATTTGCTAGAGTGGATGGATCACATGGTCTTGGGACAACTGTATATAATGGACTTGCAGAGAGAAAAATGAATAAATATTTTGAAACCATTAATGTCATCTATAATGAATATAAAACAAAAATAATAATGCTTAGCTTTTGTTACAGCAGCTACTTGCTCTTGACTTAATTGGCATTATTTTTAGCTTGGTCTCCTGCAAGACAGTACTGTGGGAGTGTTCCTTTCATTTAATACTTAAAATGCCCTATGTTATTCTGTGGTCCCTGTTGTACATAAAACATAACAAAAGTGATCCTGGAAAGCTTTGGAATATTATTGATATGTTTTCTGTGTAGCAAAAAAAGTTTAATGAAATAAATGTTTGATTTATGCAGCATTTTGGTGTAGTGCTTTGAATACAGAGCTGTGAAACTGTAGACACAGGTTTAAATTCCACAAATTTCACTTACTCACTGTGTTACCCTGAACAAATCATCACATCCATATTTTCTCTAATCTTGCTCGGTGCTGTTTCACACTCCTTGTGTGTCTAATGGAAGTGACATTCTCCATTTCCCTCTATTGGACTGTAAAGTGATTTAGAAACAGTTTGTATTAAAGTTGCCAGATAAAACAACATTCATTTAGTTCCAACTTGTCTTACATTTTCAAAGGGTGTTGCCAAACAAGAGTGTAAGAACAGGAGCTAATGTGTGCCTGCAACTCTGAGGCATAGTGGAGAGCATACAATATATGGAGGCTGCTGTTGCAAGATGGGGAACACAGATACCTGTAAGAGAAAATAGAAATATAATTGCTTTCAGAGACATTACAAAACCATAGTACTCAAAAAAATACAGTAATAGTCACATGTTATATAATGTGCTTAGTATTAATCACAAATGCAATAGAAAAAGCAGATATCTGAGTTTACAAGCTGTTATGAATACGATGAGTTGTAATAGCTCTGCATCCCAAATGAAGAATGTCCCATCTGAAACCAAACTGACTGAATGGAAAAAAGATTGAATTAAAAGGAGTATTCAATTTCTATGGAAAAAAACACTTGTTATGGCAGTTGGTTTCTCATCTTTAAATACTTATTCATTAGTGCGAGGAACATTAATGTTTCATTAACAAAGTTAGAGAAATTAATGGGGAAGATGGAAGTGAGCAAGAAAATCTAACACATGGAAATAATCTGAAAAAGATCAAGAAGATCAAACATGACATTTTCTCAAAAATCATACGGTTAAAGAGGAGAATGCGAGGCATTGTATTTATACCCTATCGAGGAATTGTAGACCTCCAACAGGATAACTAATATAAGACACAATAACTGCAAAGAGAACAAGATACAAAGTAAACATTGAAAGTGCACTTCCAAGATCAGTAATTAAGAAATTTCTTGAGCTTCACATAAAAAGAAGATTGAAGAAACTTAGATGTTTTGTGTATCCTTTTATATACAGTCAATAATAATGCATTTTCAAACCAACAACTGTGTCAACCAGTAGGAATGCATAAGGAGGAAGAAATAGAAAAAATAGAAGAAAAGAGATAGTGTGCAATTAAAATAATTGTTGCACATCAGGAAGGAAAGAAAGGCATGTGGTTTTATTTTATTGGCCAAAAACAGGATGCAACCCATGAATAGATGGAATTGGCTCTACTGTAGCTATCAGTGTACATACACACAACAGACACACCACATATGTGTGTATGGACACACACACACTGCAATTAAACAAGGTTACAAAATGATCAGGGGTTATAGGAAGTTGAAAGAGTGGGAAAGAGGCTGTTATGCACAGGGTATTCCACCGAGTTTTGAAATCACATGGATTATGTTGCAGAAATATGACTCAAACTTCGGGTTATAAAGTAACTCAATATCCTAAACACTAGACTATAGTGCCACCATGCTAATACCCATGTGATGTTTGCTGCAACATTATTAGCTAATTTCTTAAATGTGGTTATTAGGTTAAAATGTGAACATGGTTGAAACAACACTTCTGAACTGCAAAGCATGCTAATTCATGACAATTTTTGAACAAAATTTAGAACTGGAAGTAAATATTCTCAGTTTAAAATATTTGGCAGTTCCCATGATGAAAAAAAAAAGCCATGTTGGGGGAAACTATGGTAACTGATTTTAGAAGGTTAAGTTTAACTTGCAAAGATGGAAGACTTTGCTTATTGGAATTTCAATAAAATGGCACTGTTACCATGATTGCTGCACCTTTTTTCCTTCATAGTATATCTTACAGGCATGCCGCCGGTGGCACTGAGGGTTGAGGCACTGGACGCCACACCTGGCACCACACCGTGACCTGGATTTGAGAGTGAGCTTGGGCCACTGGGGGTTGGTCAGGTGGAGACAGGCTGGAGCATCTGATGACAGCTCACATTCTCTGGGTCAGGGGGTCTTTCAACCTGGTAGTGGTGACCCCTGGCAGAGGCTGGGGGCGACAGCAAGATGGAGTCACAGGGGCATGAATGGTCACAGGAATATGCCAGCGACCAATCAGCCACAGAGACTGCTCCTTGAGGAAGGAGGGGAGGGATGTAGCAGGCGTTGGCACATGCCATGATGTATGGGCCTCAACATCCCAAAGGAACATCGGAAAAACACCCCATTGGAGCCAGGAAGATGGAGGCGCCGAGGCCGGTCCCAATGTGCCAGTGCCTGCCTGCAGCCTCAGGAGCCTGACAAGACTTGCAAGATTTGGGGGCTGCCTTTGCACCGACCCTGCCTGGGGGTTACCGAGGCCTGATGGACGGACTGGAGACTGTAAGGTAGGTGCTGGTAGGGTAGGCTTCATGATCGACTCCCGTGGTGCTGCTCTAGTGGGGCAATAGAGTGAAAAACTGAAATATCAAAAATTACATATATCTTACAGGCAACAGTTACATATTGATCTCAGAAATGAATAGAACCTGGAAGAACATAAATCTAAGGATTATCATGGGAAAGAAAAAGATCAGGGGGTAAATAAAAAGGTAAATCTCTTGTTTTCTCTGTTGTGCAATTGTATGGTGGGACTAGCTAGTAGTGAGTAAATCCCATTGAAGTAGATGGGGATATGTAACTTTCACCAGAAGTCACTGACTACACAAATTCTCTGCTGTGGGACAAATTAGTGCTGTGCGTAAATAAAATTCTGCCTGTGGAATTACTGCTAATGACAGAAGTCCACTTCTACAAAATTTTGAATGCACTTTGGCAGCTTTGGAAAATTCAATTTATAGCTGCAGAATCCATGTGAATTAAGCAATAATTGCTGGGATAACGTCACGCCTGGGGTGATTAGTACAGGGCTGAAGTGATGTTATCCCAGCACAACGCATACCCTGGAGTGCATTATTTCTATTATACAATGGCTTGTTTGTGAAAATAAAAAATTAGTAAATAAATACATGTTTGTTCAAGTTTTAATAGATTTTCTGTATGTGGAGGTATACTTCTTTATAAAAATCCACAGTTTTTATTTTGAGCAACAGGTAGCTTCTTAGCTGCTTTTCTGTTGTTGTGTACTTGGTCTACCTGCTCATTTCTCACAGAGAAACAATTTTTCTTTATATGTGTTCTCTCATTCTTCCCTCTACTCCTAACGGCACCACCCGCACCTCCTGTTTAATTGAACAGAAACCGCGATGGGAAGGGAAGCATGAGATGTGGAACTTTCAGATCAGTAAGTCATTTCGCTCATCTGGAGGGAGAAACTGTTTGGTTGGGTTAGGGTGGCAGTTTTCATTGCGTGTTGAGAGAGGGTGCTACAAAGATTTGTAAAATGTAGTAAAGCAATTGTTGCAGCAACCCATTGTCTGTTGGTTTCAACAGAAGCCAGCTTAGCTCGTGGGTCTGGTGTGAGTGTTGGTGTGGGACCGGCAGAAAGCGGGCCAAGCAATAGCATCTAGAAAAATATAAAAGGCAAAGTAAGGTTTGCTTTGGGAGTATGATCCTGCAGGGTGAGTAGAGTTTTGGGAGGAGATTTTTAATTTTAATAATGAAGGAGCCAGGAAGAAGTAATGCAGGTGGTGAATGGGCGAAGCGGGAAGCAGACCAGGTATCACTAATGCAGGCTGTGTGTAATAATTCCTATAATGGTTGATGCGGTGGTCTGTGTTGGGACTAGAGCCATGATGTTGTACTGGGACAACATCACAGCTCCAGTTCCAGCTGGACCAATCAGAGTCCAAGCTTCTTTTATGCCTTTGTATAATTAAGAAATAATGCCCAACAGGGCATGTGTTGTTTGTGGAATAATTAATGGCTTCTCTTTTCTCATAAGGAAGTCCATGGTGTAATTTACCATTATAAAGGAGCGCTTATAATGGCAAATATGTGCATGGTTTCAGAAGGAGACCTCGATTGTGTTTCCTTCCTAACCACAAACTTACCCAATGTAAAGAGAAAACTGCCACGGACACTCTCATCAGTAAGTAAAATAAAATTAAGCTAAATGTACCACATGGATACGGATCAACCCTCCTCACAATGCTGGGGAAAAAATGTTTTAGATCAGAGAAAGTCGACTGCCCACCATGACGGAATCGGACTGCAGTGGCACAGCAGTCTTTTATTTTATATAATTGCTAAGGCAAAACAGAAACTCAACAATTATATAAAATAAAATATGGGTCTGGGTGTGAGTAGATCAAATTTACACACACCCTGGGGATTAAGTGCTACGCATAAACTCCTCGAGCTTAAGCTCTTGGGGTTTATGTAGCATCAAACCCTAGGTGTGTGTAAGTTCTGTTACATACACAGACCCATACTTTATTCTCTGTTTTACACATATCTTGTGTGGTGTGTCACGAGGCGCAGCTGAGTGGCTTTAACCATGCAAGAAGTGTATAACCTATTATTACACATGCACTGAAGTGCATTATTGCAATTATACAATTAATCTGTTATTAGCTATTAAAATAAAAAGGAATTAGGGTTAAAGAAAGTAAACATTTGATTACCAGAATCTTTACCAGTTGGCTGTTGCAGGATTTACACATGGTCATGTGACACGTTTTGACCAATGAGGTTACAAGATTTTTGAGACCCATTTTATAATGGTAGATTTAATGTATCAAACTGTGGAAGAAAATTCTTCAGAACTGATCCCCAAACTGTGGAATGATTGCATGTACAGTATTGGGGACTGATGTATTAAATGTGGAATAGAATTCAACAGAAATGTCTTTCCACAGTACATGTTTATCGATCCACAATTCAGCCAGAACATTTTGCAGAATGGGGCAAAATTTACGTAACAGATTAGAAGGATTTGAACTTTGCCAAAGCTGGAGTTTTAAAATGTAATGAAATTCATAAAGTTTTGTGAGCTTTCCTAAATTCAGAATTTGCAGTTTCTGCCCAGCACTAGAGACAACAGTTTAAAATATACTAAACAATATGTAAGTACTGCAAATAACTATTTTCAAATGGGAAAATAAAGCAGTTTTGCTCCTACTTTTATTCTGGGATCCACATTTGGCTCACAATAGAATTAGCATATTTTTCAAAGAGTAGAAAATACAATGACCTAATCATTTTGCAAGCTGATAAATGTAGGAATAGAATAAACAGTGAAAATGGTTCTCCTGGGCTGAAAACCAACATTACCAGCAGCAATACTTAAGTAGTGGCTGCTACCAGGTAATAAGCCCTCCAGTGCTGGTAGCTGCATTCACCAGAAGTAACACTGATGTAAGTCCACTAGAACTAGAATACCCCAGGGCAGGAAACTGCAACTACCCTTAGCTTTGAAAACAATAAAGTAAACCTTTTGGTGCTAGAAGCCACCATTACTAATGACAAGAATAAAGTGTGCCTCTAGAGCTGGATACTGCAACCACAAATGACAAACTGTGATAAGCACTCTGAGACTGAAAACTGTCACCCTGGTAGCATTATTAATGAATGCTCCCTCAGGCTGAAAACCACTGCTATGAGCAAGTAAGCTCTTGGTGTATGGAAAAAGTGCCAGAACCTGTAGCATCATTGAAGAAAGCTCTCAAGGCTGAAAAAAAACATTGCCTTTCATAACAGTGAATAAGCCTGTCAGGCTGAGAGACACTGCAAGCTGGCAACATGGAAGTGAAAATTCCAGGACTGGAAGTTGCCACTAAGGGTGGAAACACTGATGTAAGACCTCTAGGGCTGGTAACTACTGTTACCAGTGCCAACACTGCAGCATCCCTGTGGGACTGGTAATTGCCACTACTGGTGGCATGATTGAAGTAAGACAACCTGAAATAAAAAACAAAAAACACCACTACCAATTGGCATATACTGGAGTACACACAGAGTCGGTATACTGAAGAGGCAGTTTGAAAAGAATTAATGTATAGGATCTATAAAATGAGTTTAAGAGAAGGAATATCAAATTGTTTGGTTTATGTCCTTTTCTGTATTGAAACTTTACGGTACGTGTGTGGCTTAGAGTGAGGTAAGAACCATCTACCATCAGTAACATTTAAGTATGCCCTCTAGAGCTGAAAAATGACACAACCAGCAGCATTACTGAAACAAGCAATTGTCAATGCCGGATGTTTGCTTACTGGTATTAGCATTGGTAGTGCAGGAGTTAGAGAGATACATAACAGGAATGGCAGTGAAGTTAGGAAGTAACCCCAACCCCACTCTCACCCTGCAGAGATTGATAGGTATTGGAGGTGTGCCACTGGGCTTCAGCCATAACAATCATGCTATTCCACCTCACCCCACCCTGCAGACACCGACAGGTGTTACAGTGTGCCTTGAGGTCTTTGGCCCTTACGGTCACCCCATTCCATAAAAAAATAAAGAGGAGATGGGTGCAGTAGAGGAGAATGGGGTGAACGTTAGGGCTGAAGACCCAAGGCACACCTCAATGCCTGTCAGTTGCTGCAGGGTGGGAGAGGGATGGAATGGCAAAAGCATTACGACCCAACTTCCCCATGTCACACCTCTACGATGCCTGTCAGTGTGTGTACATGGTGGGCATTAAGTTTGTAAATCCTAATGCCCTTGGCATTTTATTAGTAATTTTACTCCAAATTCTCAAAATGGGCTTTTTGGGACCCACCCAGAACAGTGGCAGTATCATTTCGTTACTCAATCCCAAAGGTGATTTTGCACAGCGAGTGTGCCATTCGGCACCACAGTCGCAAAAACACATTTCGAGCAGGAAGTGAAAATGACAGCTGTACAGTTCATGAGGAGGTATGAAGAAATAGTAATGTTGAAAATTTGGAATGAAAATATGAAAAAGTTTCAAAGTTACAGTGTATGTAGAAACTATGCAATGCATGCACGTAACCATGTACACACTGACAGGCATCGTAGGTGTGACATGGGGTAGTTAGCGTAATGCTTTGCCATTCCATCCTCTCCCACCCTGCAGCAACTGACAGGCATTGAGGTGTGCCTTGGGGTCTTCAACCCTAACGCTCACCCCATTCTCCTCTAAGATGTAAAAAAAAAATGTTACCTACAATGATGTGTAATGAAATGTGCTTTGTATTGTCCTCTTTGTGACGAGGTACCTTTTGGAAACGAGCCTCTGGCTCAAAGGTTGTAAACTGATGTATATATAAATAAATAAATAAATAATAAACTAAGTCACTTTCTAGAATGTTTACACCACATTTTCAACATGGCCTGTTTGGGACCGCCCCTCATGAACAGTGGCATTGTGATTTCGTTAATCTGTAAAAGCTGATTTCGTACAGTGACCATGCCATTCTGTGCCACAGGTACAAAACACATTTTGGGATGAATGAGAAAAATTACTGTTGTGCTGTTCATAAGGGCAATGTTGGACATTTGAGAGAAAATATTAAAACTGATGAAGTTACGAGCATGCATAGAAATTGTGCAATGGACGCTCATAATGCAGTCATTTTTTGAGTTTCTTCACCAAATTTGCAACAAGGACTTTTTGGGACCCTACTTCATGAACAGTGGCACTGTTATTTCCTGAACTGGTTCCAAAAGGTGATTCCGCGCAGTGACCACAAAATCACCTTTCAGGACTGAGAAATGAAATGACAGTGCCAGTGTTCATAAGGTGGGTCCCAAGAACCCCATGTGGAAGATTTGGGACCAAAACTCCAAAACTGGCTGAGACATCAACATAAGTTGAAAACTACCCATTAACTGCCATTATATGGATTACCATCATTTCTTCACTTCCTGGTTGGTCTTTGAAGAGTGCAGACGTGTTTCCAGTCCACAGAAGATTGCTGCCCCTGACCTCTATAGGTAAGTATGGGTGCGGATAGGTTCACAGAGGGAGGGTGTGGGTTGGGGAAGGGCAGGCGGGAACAGCAAGGACCATTTCCTTTTTAGGTTTAAAAAAGAAGCTGTGGGACTGTTTTCTTTTACAGGTGAAACATTAACAAAAATGCTTTTTGGCACACTGGGGTGGGCTCCCAGTGTGCCAGAGTATTGAGGGGAGAGGATGATCAATGCCGACTTGGGGACTGTGCTCCTCAAGGTTGGCTGAGAACATAGGCATGGGGGCTCACATCCGATACTGGGAGTGGGCATCCGTGTCGGAAACATCAAAGAAGTTTTATTTTGGCAAGGATGGGCCCCAGTGTCCCACATTAATGGGGATGGGGATACATGCTGACACGGGGACTGAGCACTCTGATGTCAGCAGGGATGGAGAATGGAGGGTGCGGGTGAGCAGCAACAGTGGGAGGAAACTAACATTTACATTTGTTGTCCTGCTGTATGCCTGGTTGGGAGGGAGTGGGACTGCTGCTGTAATGATGAAACTGCCCCTGACTGCAGCAGCAGATTTCTTTCAAGTAGCAGCGGCGCCTGAAACTGCCATCATCGCCAGCTTCACTATTAATTAGTGGCTGAGAGACACGCCCATTAAAGCATCTGCTGCATTAGCCACAACACTGCCACACTTCTGCAATTTTCACTATCTCAATATGTTTGTTGTGTGCTGCACACGCAAGCAAACATAAAATGTCAAAACACAATTTTAAATCAAACTACTTTTTTCAGCAGACATAAAGACAATTTTAAAAGATTTAAAACAGTTTGAATTGTTTTTTACTCAAAATATGTCATTTTATAAGTGCAATAACCCACTCCAGCCCCAAGTGTTATCAGGTCATTAATGCATTTCCCAGCTTGTTGAATTCACTCAGGCAAGCCTCGCCCTCACAATGCACCCAGGGCATGCATTAATGCCCCAATACACCCATGGTCTGTTGTGGGTTATAGCATACTTGATGTGCATGCAGCAGTTCTCAGAGCAATTGTGGCACTTCTGAGAGTGGACACAGGTGACTCACTGATGGATATCTAATTAGCTTTAGCATTTTGTACAACACAAGGGTACAATGCCATTCCATGACCTTAGAACTATGGTACAACAAAATGTCAGCTGAGATAGAAATCAGAGCAGAACAACGGCCAGCTGTATGCTATAATATGATAATTATGCTCTGTTTGAATTAAACCTAATGTTAAATGCATAAAACTAAGTAATGTGGAGTGCACAATGGGTTGAGTAAAATATATAGGTATGTCCACAAATGGGGAGGGTCAGCAAAGAAGCTACAAATGGTTCTGGCCTACAAATTTTATTTTCCTAGCTACACCATTGGTTGAGGGAACTGTGCTCTTGATGGCCATTACTGAAAAAAAATGATCACTTGAAAACAAAAGCGATAAGATCTAAAGAATATTTAGTATGAAGCAATTGATTCAAACATCTGTTTTCATCATTTGCTGCATAATAAAATTGAATTTAAAGAGAAAATCCCTCAACCTATTTTCTGTATACCTGTGCAGTTTAAAGGCATGAACAATGATTCCCTCCTCTTACATACCCTTAATTTCATACTTATTTAAATAAATGCAGTTGCTTTACTTTGTTCTGCCCTGGTATGAAAATCTGTTTGACTTCATTGCAAAGGTCATGACCTCACTCATGCGAGGCATCAGTGGAGTTAATGATGCGTACACACACAGCCAGCAGAAATGCTACTGACAGTTAAGTTCTGTTGCATGTCTTCTGAAGTTCCTGTAGTCTCATCTTGTACCTGCCATCAAACATTTCAATGTATGTTGCATCAGTTTTCTGTTGTTTAATGTGTGTCTGAGTTGGAAAAAGCAGCAGGAAGGATACTGGTGCTTGTGATGTTGTGTTATCCAACTGATTCATTCGATTATGTGCTAGGATTTCTTTGCTTAGGCAGTGAGCATGAAGTCCCTTTGATATGCAAATACACATTTTCAGCTCCCATGTTTTCTTTTTATGAGTGGGTTCATGACTCTTAGCAATAGCATGAACCAGGTTTTCAACACCGGTAGAACAGAGTGAAGCAGCCTCATTTAAATTTAAACTAGGATGAAATTTGGGGGTATAAGAGAGGGAACCATTGTTCATGCCTCCAGACTACACAGTCATACAGAAAATAGATTGAGGGGACTTTCCTTTAACTTTATTTATTATATATTGTAGCAGTAATAGTATTGCTCTGGTTTTGTGAATGTAATGAGCACTGTCACTGTGCACTATTGGGGAAGCACCCTGGAGAAAGCAGTATTTGTGCATAATAAAATACAATATACACAGGCTGAAATATTAGGTAATCAATTGGGGTTATCGTTGTATGCCTGGCACCTGCTTTAATCTACTAATAAATGCTTTTACTATTACCAAATGTTTTGAACTGGTGATAATGTATTCTGATTTTACAGTCACATATTGGTATAAGCAGTTAATAAACACAGACTCCTGTTAGAGATGTTGTGTTAATACAGCTGCAACAACCACTCTTATGGTTTCAAGAGTGGTCTCACACACATTCTTAGGGATGAGAGCAGCAAATTAAAAGTAAATGGTTCAGATATCTTAAGGATGTAGGTGAGAGCACAGCACTTCTACAACCATAAGAATGGTCTCCGTAGCTGTATTAATATACTACAGATTGAGATTGATCAATAATATATAATGGTTTCAAAAAAGTCCCAAACATGCCCATTTCCAGGGCTAGCTACATGTGAGTCACTCTCCACAGAATAAGAGTGTCTCACATTTATTTTACTCAAAACTGGATATTTTCTGCTTAGATTTCATCTGTTTAGCCAGTCCACCAGCACAGTGGTATTCCTACTGCACACGATGCCGTAACCTGGTTTCAGCAAGGAGTCTGGGTCATTGGGGGCAGACAAGGTGACAGGGATTGAGAGACCAAGGAGACACTCTCCTCCAGGAGGGCCAACATGCCACTCTGTCACTGTCATCATCATCTGTGGATGCACAGGTGGTGGTTGATGCACAGCAGTGTAGGGAGAGTGGAGATACCATCAGGCACTTGGCAGGGCTGTGCATCAGCATGCTGGCAACCTGGGTGCATTGCCCTTGTGTTGGCAGCCTCAGGGATGGGGAGGTGGGTGGGGAAACTAAAGGGGTTAATCCTCCTTAGCCATAGCAAAATGAAGGTTGCTGTATGTGGCCTGAAAGACCATACATCCATCTACCACCAGTGACACGAGTGCAAAAGAAGTATATTTGAATGAAAGAAAAAGAGGCTTCATCTTCTTACATTTCTTAGAACTGACATGATTGAAGTTATAACTGTCTACTTATAGCATCCCATAGGGCACAGGAGGGGCCTGCGATCCACCACCTCTTGAAACTTTCAGCAAAAGTACCTTTTGCTATAATGTAACATCTCCTCCTTCCAGCTCAGCCAGTCCATGAACTCAGTCCTGCCTGGTGTATAAATTGCTGTGGGAGGGTCTGTCATCAGGTGGGTGAGGAATGAGAAAGATCTGGAGATGCACATCGGACTCTGGGAGAGGTGGCGCATGGGTGCCACAGAAAGGAGCTGGGAGTAAGCAGCACAGTCAAACAGAGAGAGATGCCAGGTCTAACATCAGTGCAATCCAGGTCAAAGGCATCATATCTGCCAGTGGAGTCCTCTATTCCAGTCAAGAAGCAGCAAGGAGAATTAATCTAAAGAAAGTATCAATTTATTTACCCAAGATAGCACAAGTGAACACAGGCATCTTGCCTTCAGTAGAGGTCCAGACACATGATTCATATTCAGTTATGCTAAACCTTGTCCTCTCAGTGGCTGTCCATTTTGTACAGAAAGCATACAGAAAGTCCACTGTAACCTGATTCAACTTGCTGCTCTGCAAGCTGAGCTCAGGATAGACTGTTTCTCTTGAGCTGATATGCCCAGTCCTCAGAGCTCTCCCAACAGTCCTGGGGCAGAAGCACAACAAACATGACAGCCCCTAATATTTTAACATTTATAACAGTTCTCCATCCTTTGATTCAGCTTCCAGCTATATGGATCATTATGTCCTGGTCCCTGTTGCTGTCCAGTGTGGGAAGGGGCTGCACTGGTGACAGGGAAGCACTGTCGGGTGCTCTCTAAGTTGTGCTCCCTATATGGATCAGTTTTTGTTGTGCCTGACTTGCTGCAACTATGAGAGTCATGAATGGAAATGGTGTCAGGTCCCAATGTGCTCCTGACCATGGTTATCAGTCCAAGTGTTGAGAAAGCAACCTATGCGGCTTGAAACGATGTGTCCTTGGCCTGCTGAGCCAAAAGGAGAGGCATCCGTGTTTGCTTGTTGGCCCAGCTGCCAAAGTCTATGGGGCCAAGAGAAAAAGAAACTGAAGGTGGCAGTGGACACAGAGTTGAGGGGTTCAGACTGTACTGAAGAAAGGGCTGGTGCTCTGTTTCTGCCTTGATCCCACAGTTGCAGTCCGGGAGGGATCGAGGGGAAAAGTGGCTGGGAGGAGGTAGCAGCAGTGGCTCCAGGAGGGAGCTGAAGGGTAACGACCCACTGTATAATGTTTCAAATCCTTTTTCAACCTTCTTGAATTTTAGGAACGGCCACACACAGTCCTGTCATTCACACGTAGCCACCTCCCACTGTGTCATGAGTTGCTAGCTACAGCTAACTGTACTGGAGGTGTTCCATGTTTCAAGAAGAATGCAGGAGAGTAGTTCAAGGCTGTAAACACACAGGTTTCTTGTGGTAATGGTGGGCAGCCAGTTGTTTTATTTTTAGCTAAAGCAGCTGACATAAGCAAGCAGCCACATTAGCAATTTCTACAGAAGGTGAGCAATCTTAAAGTGTTTTTTGAAACTAGGGGCAATTTAAAGCATAAATGAGGATTGACACTGCTTCTTTATGGACTTTATTCAGTAGCACAGCTTAGGTGGATGGTTCAAAACACATGGGGTCTCAAGTTGGATCTTACTGTGGGCATTCTAGTCCAATGCCCACTTCTAAAACCATTAGTGTCCACTGACGAATAGGTTTAATTGTGAATATGGCCACTAAGTTTGGCATGTTTCTTCTGTGTATCTTTATAGCTCATGCCTGAATATAGGCATCTGTTTGCCTAGAATCCTTACCTGGTAATCAAAAATAAAATAAATAACAAAAACAGTGGCAGGATTTGGTCACAAGTAGGCTAATGCCAGTTGTGGTTTAGTAACTAGTGACTACTTGCCCATTGAATATGATGATAATTTGTTCTCCAGTCTCTAACGTGCTTCATGTCAGAGATCACTCTGATTTTGTGCATACCTAGGAATAGGTTTTGCGCTGAAGGCACCATACAGCTGCAGCAGACAATAAAATCACATAGCCACAAACCTATATCCATGCATTACACAAGCAATAATACTCAACAGTGTGGGCATTATTGGCCATACACGCCCACCAGGGAGTGTAATAGGCCAATGTCATAGGTGGAGGGCCTTATAGCCCCAGGAAGGGTGGGTAAAGTGGAATACCTCCTACCCTGAGGGTATTAATGCCCATAGAAATGGGCTTTCATTATTTTTTTTATAATATTGATTGTAGGAAAAAGAGGGAAACTTAGTAATAAAAGTGATTAGAAACAGGTCCTTGTGTAAAATAGTTCCTTTACTGGTTCAATTGCCACTAGAGGGTGATGCTACTTATGAGAACCCTTTTAATTATATTGCTGGTGTCTCTTCATTTTGTATTTAATACTTTTCAGTCAATCCCCCATGAGTTCATTCATAGCACTAGCACTAAACATTTTTTTAAACATTAAAAATGTTTTTGTTACCCAGTGTCAGTGGGGAGCGTTAGGCTTAATGGTGGACCAAGAATGGCATGGAGTCCAACTGAGTCATGGTCAGACAGGGAACGTACTGCATCTCAAGTCAAGCGAGTTGGCAAAAGAAAAAGCATGTAAAACAGGTACATTTTATGTTTTCTCATGGCTTGGTTGTGGAGTTTTGAATGTATGGAAATGAGCAGGGCTAAAACTTTAAAGGAGACAAGATCGGGAGAATCAGGCCTAGTAGCGGTGGTGGCACTTAGTAAGCTGACCACCCAGAGATAGAGACATGCTGCCAGCTTGCATGATTTACTAGATTGGCGGTCTTAAGGACAGTGGAGATGTGAGTAACTCGCTAACATTAGAAAGGTCTTTCCTCCGGGGGACAGAACATACTTCATACTGTAATAAAGTTGTCTAATTGTTACTGTTTCTGTCTCCTGTATTATTGTATAATTGCTGATAAAATTTGAATTGTAAAAAAAAAAAAAAAGAAAGGTCTTTCTGTGGCCAAAACTGCTTTATTTTATATTATATATGTGATTTGTTTGGTGATTGATTGTTTTACAACACGGGGAGGGGTGGAACTGTGCGAATATCAGTTACAGGGAATCTCGGTTACTGAGAGAAAAAATGGGTCTGAATTTTGTAATTAGCTAGTGCCCACTGATATTCATGATGAGGTCGATTGGTACTGGCACTTTTAATACCCAGGCTCTGTTGTTTGATAGATGACCACACATATACACATATACACACACACACACACACACCATGTGCATTCTCAGGCATGGGTGTGCCTTCAATCACCTGAGAAGTGCATTACCTCAATGCACACCCTGGACTTTGTTATTACTTATATAAAATAGCTATAAAATGTTAAATTTTTATAATGATTACAACAGGGGCAACAAGATCCAAGGCATGCATCAAGTTAAATTGCTGCATAGTCATCTAATCACTATTGACTAATCACATTGCTCCATTTATTTGAGCTATTTTATAAATCATAATGTACAGTACTGCAGCAGTGCCAACAGAATATAACACAACATGTTGCAGTATTTCTGCAAAATGTTGTACTATGCTGCAGGAAATAGTGTAATTCAATAACAATAAGCCTTTTGTCATGTAGCCTTGTGACATGCCATTTACTACAAGTTACTGCATTGCATCCTGCCTTGCTTCATTGTATGTCTCAAATGGCATAGGTCATATGGCGTGTGATTACTCTCAAGTGCTGATCGGTGCAAGGAGTGCTACTGACAACCGGGTACTGTATGTCTTTTGTGTCAGTGAAGTTCAGAATGGAGTCTAACAAACAAAACATTTTGGTTGGCCAACTGAACTTCAGGATTGAGTCTAACAATCCAGAACCATCTGGCTGGCCTTTTCCTGGATGAAATCTGTCCAGCAAGAATTCAGCACCTCAGTCCCAGCATCCCCCACCCCCCACCGTGACAGGTTTCTTTTGTAAATCACATATTCCTTTTCTTAGATCCCTGAGGAAGTACAGTATTTGCCTACTCTAAACTCAGCTCCTGGCTGATGTCGAGTTCTCCCTTCCTCATTTAAGTTGAATGTTAATTAATAAACATGACCAGGTGCCAGAACTGAAGCAATCAGGGCCCTAGTGAAATCTGTTCAGAAATAATGAAGTTCTGTTGTTTCCTCACAGCTTCCTGAATATCCCCAACAGCTAATCTGCTTCAATGACATGTTCTGTGATGAATTTACAAGGTGGGGGTGATGGTTGTGAGTAGAACTGCAGCAGTGGACCAGCAATGTGCCACCAACAGAAAACTGAAACCTAAAAGTAAAATACTAGTGAAGTTTAGGCCTATCCCCTGCTGTCTCTCTAGCTGCCGGCACCACATCCGGTGGCCTTAGTGTAAACCAGGCAGAATGCCCCTACTCTTCCAGAATCTATGACATATGGGTGATTAGTGCCACCATGCAACATCATCTCATCATCTCCCTCTGCCAGCCTAACCATCTGTCTCCTAATGGTTGCCAGCTTCTCAATTTCTCCATGCACACCCCTCCCTACCATCACAAGCTGATCTGGGGGTGGAAGGCATGTGGCCCAGTGGTTACAGCATGGAACTGTGAAACAGTAGAGATGAGATTTGCATCACATTTCAGCTGTTTGCTCACTGCATGACCCTGTACCATAAATAATGTCTTTGGGGACACAGACCTCCGTCTACTGCCCCATCTGTCTTTACATCTGGGAGGGGCTGCAAGATGCATCCATGCATCTGTGGAGGGGCCACAACACTGCAATATACATGCATATATACATAGATGATAAAGGATAGGAAAAGACTTATTAATCCATTGAGTCTACCCTGTTGTTTCTATGTAGTTTTCCCAATCTGTAGTCTTCATCCAGTATTTAATGTGGCACATAAACTAGAGTTTTAAAATTCATTCAGTGTGGAAGCCATCATCTAAGGCAAAGGGAATCACACACCATACCACAGAAATTGGGCCTTTTATGTAAACTACACAATCTTAGCTTACAGAGTTGGCCTTTGAATGTATAACATATCGAAAGACTCCTTCAATTTTCATAGTTTTCTATTCTGTTTTGTATCCTCTACTGACAAGCTATAAGGATTTCTGGGTTGCATAGTACCATACAGCTACAGTACCCTTCAGTTTTACATATTAAAACAAGACTCTGATGTGCATTTCCTCCAAAACTATGAAATTAGTTATTGATGCACTATTAGTCACTGAAAAGTATTTTAACTCGATTTACTATGAGACAGAAGTAACATTCCTAACTGGAAACTGAACCCAGGCCTCCAGAACACAAAGGACACCATCCTGTTCCTTTACCCACTGGACTATCAGGCTCAAGTGAATAGTTGCATTCGAGGAAAAATAATAAAATGAAACTGAGCTTGAAGTCAAGCACGTACAGCACTTGCTTGACAATGGGCTCAGTTTTGTTTTGTTGTTTTTCTTGAGTGCTGCACTCTCTGACAGTACATGTGTGTTTTGGGACTGGTAGCCCTTTTGTAGCACTGACCTGTTCCACTGTCTTGGCTTTCAGTTGTGGAGGAGTTCCAAGGGAATAGCTGGAGCTTTGCTCAGTCACTTTCTTTCTGGACTGCAAACCACGCAGCTGGGATAAACTGAGATGGCAAGTACTGGTGCAATAGAAGTTATCACTAAGCATTTGAAACCCAAGTTGTAATGAGAAATAATGTTTCTGCAGCTGGGAATTGAACCCAGCCCCCAAATACTATTGTGTTGCTTGCTCTACCAATGCTACCTATCCCAAAAGGACCTTGCAGTTTCTAAACATTGTTGCAGGCTCTGGTGTTGGGTTAATCTCAGGAAAATCTATTACAATTTTGTTTGTGGTAATACCTTTCATTAAACTAATTGAAGAAGTTTTACACAAGCTTTCAAGATCTCCAAGGTCCCTCCATCAGGTGCAGAGAAAACTAACCCACATTTCAGAATATATATATATATAGAGTTGTGGGATACATATTGTTTAACAAAGGGTGGTGAATAGGAAACCATGTAACACAAGAGAGGTGACTACTAGGATAGGCATCATGTCATTTAAAAGGTGAGAGATCACACATGCAAATGGATGGTTGTTAAAGAATCTGTGATCCACAAATTCTTGTGTATAGTTTGAAATGTTGGGTCGTTTTCTACATATAAGCAAGGGACATTGAAGACCTCAAGCTTGTGTAAACATTTTTCAGTTAGTCTAACAAAAGGTATTATCATGCAAAAGAAAGCATTTGTCAATGCCGAAAGTTTGCTTGCTGGTATTAGCATTGGAAGTGCAGGAGTTAGACAGATGCAGAATAAGAATGGCAGTGAATTATTGAACTTCACACCAACCCCACCTCCACCCTGCAGAGATGGACAGGCATTGGGGTATGCCTTTGAGTCATCCCCATAATGTTCATGCCATTTCACCTCACCCTATCCTGCAGACACCAACAAGTGTTGAGGTGTGCCTTGGGGTGTTTGGTTTACAGTCACCCCATTCCATAAGGACATACACTGAAATGGGTGCAGTATAGAGAATGGGTGAACTTTGGGGGTCAAAGATTCCAAGGCACACCTAAATGCCTGTCACTTGCAGCAGAGTGCGGGTGGAATGGCATGAGTACTATAGCTGGCAATCCAAAGGCAGACCCCTGACGCCTGTCAGTCTGCACAGGGTGGGACATTATGGTTAGAAACCCCAATGCCCTGGGCATTTGTTGATATTTGCAATACAAATTTTTCGACATGGCCTTTTTGTGAATCCCATCTAATGAAAGCATTTTGGGACCTCTGCTCATGAACAGTGGCACTGTGATTTTGTTAATCTGTTCCTAACAATGATTTCCACAGCGAACCCACCATTCTGTGCCAGATGTGAAACCACTGTTCAGGAAGGATGTAGAAATGACAGTGGCACAATACATAAGGATGTGTGAAGAGATGGTCATGTTGGAAATCTGGAGTGAAAATATAAAAATTCTCAAAGTTACAAGCGTGCGTGAAAACTAGTAATGTACGCTAACAGTCATTTTTTTAATTCAACAAATTTTTAACATAGGCATTTTGGGACCTCTGGCCATGAACAGTATCACTATGATTTTCTTAATCCATTTCTGAACATTGATTTCCGACCTTTCGTCATTCTGTCGCGGATATACGGGGAAACCACATTTCGGGCAGGATGTGAAAATGCCAGCTGTACTATTCATAAGGAGGTGTGCAAAATGGCGATGTTAAAATCTGGAGTGAAAATATTTAAAAATTCTTAGTTATGAGTGTGCATGGAAACTACACAATACACACTCATAACATAGTTATTTTGTGGAATTATGTCATCAGATTTTCAACATACGCATTTTGGGACATCTGCTCATGAACAGTGATTTTCTTAATCTGTCCTGAATGTTGATTTCCAACAGTAACCGCACCATTGTGTGCCAAGTGCAAAACACATTTTTGGCAGGATGTGAACAATGACAGTTGTACTGTGCATAAAGAGGTATGAAAATTGCAATGTGGAAAATTTGGAGTAAAAATCTCTAAAATTCTCTAAGTTACGAGCGTACGAAACTGCACAATGCACACTTGTAACACAGTCATTTTTGAAATTGTTTCACCAAATTTGCAACATCTGCTTTTTGGGAGCCCACCTCATGAACAGAGGTACTGTCATTGTATTAATCATTCGAAAGGTGATTCTGTGCAGTGACCGCAAAATCATCTTTCAGGACCGAATAATTGAAAGGCTGTGCCTGTAGTTATATGAGAGAGGAGCTCTTCCCCTATTTAAGCAGCAGAGCCCTGCTGCTCTGCTTAGAGCAAGATGAACTCACTGCGCTCGCTGCGTGTTATGTGCTGGGTCTGGGGCTGGCTTCCTCCTCTGTCCCTCCTCCTCTGTTTTCCCTGCTTTGTGCCTTTGCTTGTGTCTGCTCTTGCCTTCTGCCCCTCCGCCACTGTTCTCCTTGCTGTGATGTGGTACTTTACTTTTGAGGTTCTGTCTTCTACTTACCTTTGGCGTGCAGCATCGCTGTTTTGGACTCCATTTTGTTCATCCTTGCACTTTCAGTGCTCTCTGACCTCGCAGTTCCTGCTCTCCTCCTGGTGCAGCCATGCTGCAGTTGCTGTTGCTCGTTCTCACCCCTGCTATGTTTGATCTGGTCTTGGACTCAAGCACCCCACTGATTCCTGCTACCTCCTACAGCTGGACCATGGGATCTGGAGTCTCTTTCTCTCATGCCTGCTACATGGCTGTGTGCTGCTCATTGTTCCAACTGCTGCTTCTCCCATTCTTTTCAAGTTTGAGTTCACTCCGGCAGCCTCCTGAGCATACTCACTGATCCTCCCTTCTACTGTCATGTTTGCCATTGCACTGCATGCTGCTTGAGTGTTTTCCCTCTGGCCAGTCATGACTGCAGCCTGCTGTCCTCACCTATATGGAACTGGTAATATCTGTACCACCGTGGCTACTTATCTACTCTGCTTATGAGATACTGTCACTGCATGTTCCTGTTCATATCATAATGGGACTGGTTTGGGAGAGTAGTCTCATCACTGCTCTAGTAGGGATTCCGCTGATCACTAATTTACTCAGTCATGGTCACACTAGCTTATTAGGTCCTCATGCAGCTATCAGCTGCTACATTTTCCATCTCTATTATTGTGGTTCTAGTTCATGGGTCATCGACATTCCTGTATTAGTGGATTATGCTACAGGCCTATGTGGATGTGTCTCTGCATGTCATTCCTTTTTGGGCTTTTTGGCAAGACATACTCAGGCTGCTGTGTGTCATTCAGGGATGTCTCTAATTCCATTAGACTCATTTTCTAAGGGGAACAAGTCTGCACTTAATGTGGTCATTATTTTATGCATACATACTTCCCCTGTTTGGTCACCAAACAACAACTCTGGGAGGGTCAGACTACTTCCCTGCTATTTACTTTCCTCATCAATCCCCACTATGTACCTTATGCATTTATTCAGTACTACAACATGCTACTTCATCTGCATCTGCATTCCATGCAAATCCAGTGACTACTACCTACTGCGACCTCACGTGCAGGTCTCTTGCTTACGACTTATTACCTATTGCTCGCACTATTCATCGCATTCCATCTTCCTGCTCTTCCCTGACTGCCTGGAATCTGCCAACTATAGATATTCAAACTTGCAAGGGCCTCACACTCAAACGCTCTTTAGATCAGCTCTCAATGCTCATTCAGTTGCTTTCAAGGTTGCTCTCTTACTTCACCTGCCTGCCACGTACTGGCCTGGAGGTTTGACTATTCATTTACCATGCCTATCCTGCCAAACATAGGGCCTGGAGGTTCATAACTTCTGTCAGCCTGCCACACCCAGTCTGGGCCTGGATGTTCGTATACTTCTACCTTGTACCTGCTTTGGCTCTTCAGGGCCTGGAGGTCTGACTATTCGACACTATGCCTGCCTGCCCAGCTTTCAGGCCTGGAGGTTCATATTTACCAGCCTGCCACGCCCAGTCTGGGCCTGAGGTTCATACTTCACCTCATACCTGACATTTCTACCCTACCCTAACCTGGCATCGACTCCAAGACCATATTGTCCTTCTGGAATTCAGTCATTCGTTCAAGCTCCTCTCCTCCTCGGAAGGAATTCCTTATCTGCTAGAATTATTCGACAAGTACAAATCGACCTAAGTGGATCGCATATGCTCGCCTGTGGATCTGACTGTTTCTCCTAGTAGTTGCCCTGGATATACTCTATACCCTCTCAATTCATTCATGCTAATTCCAGCTGACTTACGTGGCTCCACTATGCATGCTAGCCTTTATGGGCTTGATTGCCATTTCAACAACCTATTATTACTCATCAGCTGCCCTACATGAGGATGAACTGTGCACACTAACTACGAGGGCTAGCTGCCCTCTGCTGCCTGTAGATCTGAAGGTCTGGCTGTGCTTACATGTTACCTGGAGCTGGCCGCCATTCTACTTACCTCACCAGCTGACCTGCGAGGGTCCAGCTGTGCATCTCAGACATGGGACTAGCTGCCACGTTCTACTACTTATCAGTTGACCAACCTGGTCCATATTCGTGCTACTACTACCTCATCTCCCAACCTCAGTCCAGCCACACATCTTACCTATCAAGGCTTGCCATGTTATACTCCCTTGATGCTTCCTAACCTTACATGGTATTGCTTCAGTTTTACTACCCTCAAATACTGCCAGGATTTCATCTCAGCTCTACTACCATATGCCTTCTAAGTCATGACTTAAGCATAAATTCGACTCTCTTGTGCTATTAACTTAACTGGTTTGTCAATCATCAGCTTCATTTCAAGCCTTCTACCATTTCATGAATTCATAAGCCTTCTGTTAGCAGAAGCCTGGAGGTTGAACCACTTCTATTTCATCCTGCCTCGCCAGTGTCAAAGCCTGAATATAATTACTCCATATTCACCTATCTATCATTTGCTAGCCTTAGGGCCTCACTTCTAGTCCTATCCTGAACCTATTGGATGTGTTCTAACAATGCTCACTTCAGTGCACATCTCCCTGGATGCTTCACATGTTCATACAGCTACCTGCTTCTCTCATGCAAGACTTGGAAGCCTGTTTCTGACCTTCGTCTCTGGCTATGAACTGTTCCACTGGATATGTAGTCTGCAACTTGGACTAGCCAATAATTAATTAATGTAGGATTATGCTCCTTTAGTATGCCCAGAAGGACAGGCAGGTCGGTAGCCATGGGTTCTCAGAGGGTCCCCAAGGGATTTTTCTCTTCTGCATGCTGCCGCCATACTCTCGGAGTTGGAAGAAATAATAGTGGATATTTATTTTGTGGTGTGTCACATCATAATCAACTAATCATCCTTCCTATGGTGGGATACAGAGTAAAGCCAAATCATCAGCTCATAACAACTAACTCATCTGTTCCAGTATCAGCACTATCTTACTGTCAGCTCGTGTACTATAATCACTGACTTACTCATATCTATGCCTAAAGTACCTAGGTACTAGTCATAGAAACATAGACACATTGACTTTGACGGCAGATAAGGACCGCTAGGCCCATCTAGTCTGCCCATTTCCCTACCTGCAGGATAGGCCGAGATCCTAGTTAACCAACAGCCTATATCTTCCTGCCCCCACAAAAATTGCCTATGTCTGTCCCATGCATTCTTGAATTCTCCCACAGTTTTAGGACCCCACAACTTCCTCAGGAAGGCTGTTCCATGCATCCACTACCCTCTCTGTGAAATAATACTTCCTCACATAGTCATCCATAAAACTATACCTTGGAAGTATCATTTACTTACTGGTCTGGTCTCTGTATCAAACTCAAACGTACATCGTGTAGATGCAGTATGTAACACAAACTGAACTCTGAACCACATATAATTAAAAGGCTCTGCCTATAGTTATATGGGGAAGAGCTCCTCCCCAATATCCTACTTAAGCAGCAGAGTCCTGCTGCTCCACTTACAGCGAGATGCACTGGCCCTCCATCCTCCCCTTACACCTCCTCCTTCTCCAGCACTCTTATCCCACCGTGGGTGTCACATCCTAATCAACTAATCATCCTTCCTGTAGTGGGATACAAAGTAAAGCCAAACCATCAACTCATAATGACTAACTCATCTGTTCCAGTATCAGCACTATCTTACTGTCAGCTCATGTGTTATGATCACTGACTTACTCCTATACATGCCTAAAGTACCTAAGCACTATTCATCCATACAACTATACCTTGAAGCATCATTTTACTTACTGGTCTGCCCTCTGTATCCAAACTCAAACGTACATCATGTAGATGCAGTATGTAACACAAGCACTGAGCTCTGAACCACCTATAATGCCATGACAGTGACTGAATTCATGAGGAGGGGTCCCAAGAACCCCATGTTGAAAATTTGGTGCCAAAATCAAGCTTACCTGCATTTCTTCAGATCACTGTTGGCTTTGAAGAGTGCAGATGTGTTCCCGGTCCACTGAAAATTGTCACTCCTGGCTCTGGAGGTAAGTATAGGATGGGGGAGGGGATGTGAGGTGTGCAGTGGGTGGGCGTTTTGGGAGGGGATTCGATGGTGAGGAACCATTTTCTTTATTTCAGGAAAACCAAAACCAAAAGACTTTCACAGGAAGGTTTTTTGCAGATTTTTTTTTATTGCACACTGGGTGGGCTCTCAGTGTGCAACCTGCATTTTTGGGAGGGGACTTAAGTCGATGGGGATTGGGCCCCTTTCAGCAAAGAAAGCCTGTCTGGGGAGGATGCATGATGCCGAGGGGATTGGGCACTCCCTCGGCACACAACAAATTGGGGATATTGTGCCAATGGGATTAGGCACCCCATTGGCAATGAACTGGGCGGGGCTTGCCAATGGGGGATTGGGCACCCTCATTGGCTTGTATGTCGACTGTGAGCAGATGGTGACTGCCACCGCCATGTTGTGTTGAAATTTTACACAGATAAGGCATGCCCTGCAATGATGGGTTGCTCCCTCACTGCAGTGGCTAATTAATTTCAAGTTGATGGCATGCTGGCTGAACTAGTGTCAGCAGCAGCATGCCACCACATTGGGATACAAGGGCCAAGCCCAAGAATGCAGTGGTGGCATTGGCGCCATAGTGCCGCACCTCCTAAACCTGCTTCTTTCCTAATCTGCCACATAATGTTTCTTGCACATATGCACAAGCAAACATAAAAAGCACTCTAAGTTTGGAAACTGCTTTTACCAGTAGCCTCATTGGCGTAAGCCCTTTAGGCTGACTGAAATTTCCCATTTAGCTAACAAGGGCACTGTCCGCATTCTGGGGGACTTTAACCTCCCATCCATAAATTGGGAGACCCTTACAGGCTTAACCCAACATGACAGACAACTGCTTACAAAACTAATAGACTTGGGCCTTGTCCAACTAATTAGGAGCCAACCCAGGAACAGATATTTTAGATTTAGTCATAACAAACTTTGATACTACCATAACTGATCTCCATATTTCTGACCCACTGGGCAATAGTGATCATATTTCTATACTTTTACAATACCTTATAACTACCAGCCCTCCACTAATAAATTCATGATTAAACAATATGATAAGGTGGAATTTCACAAAATTAATGAACATCTTAATGTTATACAAAGGTACTGCATTCTTCCCCCCTTAATATTGAAGATGCTTGGATCTTGCTGAAATCAAAAATTCATGAATTAGAACAGTTATATGTACCTGAAAAAAACAAACAATAAAGGAAAAATTCCGCTTTGTTTAAGGGATCCATCAAAAATATATCTGACTCAAACAGAAATTATTCTCACTATTAAAAGTTGCCCACACATCAGAAGGAAGAAACACTAATCAAATATAGGGAATCGGTTAAATAATTAAAGAATCTAATTAAATTAGCAAAACATAACCTTGAATTCAAAATTGCACACACAAAGGATTCACATAAAACCCTATATTCCTACATAAATGGAAAAAAAGGGGAACAATAGGTCTGTGGGACCACTGACTATTAACAACACTACAATTACCTCAGATTGTGAGACTGCCACTGTGTTTAATAAATATTTTTGCTCAGTTTTGAACATAATGACATACAGATAATACCTATAAATTTCTCACCCCATTCTACTGACTATAATATTTCACCTCAGGACATTAAGACCTTTTTAGGTACTGTAAAAAAATCAGTAAACTCTGGCCCAGATAACATAAACCCTAACTTTCTTATAGGATTAATAGAAGCCATTACCCTACTTCTTACCCTTATTTTAATAAATCCTTCCAAGAATCTAGAGTACCATCAGATTGGCTGACTGCCACTGTCACTCCTATTTTTAAATAAGGTCCACATTCCAAAATGGAAATTTACCGTCCGATCAGTCTCACCTCAATCCTCTGCAAACTAATGGAAAAAATAATCAAATCCTTAATAGAAACAGAAATGCAGTCTTTAAATATCTCAGTTATATCACAATGGGTTCAAGACAGGTTATTCCTGCACCACCAGTCTGCTTTTCTACAACCATATTAGAAAAAACCTTGATTCCAACATCCCTGTTGATGTTATTTTACTTAACTACAGTAAAGTATTCAGCAAAGTATCATATGTCATCCTGGTTAACAAACTCCTAAGCCTAGGTTTCTCACCTACCATTGTTACTTGGGTATATAGTTGGTTGCGGAATAGAACCTAGAGGGTTAGGGTGAATGGTGCACTTTCAGATGTGGGTAGGGTGTCTAGTGGCTTTCCCAGGGTTCCATCTTTGGACCCACACTTTTAATATTTTCATCAGTGATATGGTTATTTCATCTAACAATATTGTAACAAAATTTGCCGATGACACCAAACTAGGGGAAAAATTGACAGTGAGACTAGTGAAAAGACATAATGTCAGATCTCGCCACCATTGAATGCTGAGCACACATTAACAAAATGCAATTCAACGTATCAAAATGAGCAGTGCTACATTTGTGTAAAAGTGACCCTAAACAACTATACTTCCTAAATAACACCAGGGTCAGAGAGTCAAACTCTGAAAAGGATTTAGGAATATTAGTAAATAACAAATTGCCATTTTAGACCACTGCAATAAAATAGCTAATCAATCCAACACTCTCCTTCGAAGGATCAACCATACTTTCATCTCAAAGACTGAACGATGTACTATGACCTGTATAGGTCTCATGTTAGCCATATTTAGATTACGGGTCACCATTCTAAAATCTTTATCTGACCTCAGACATTAATAGAATAGAACAGATTCAGCGTAGGGCAACTAAACTTGTTCCACATCTTGCACACCTGGACTATGACATCAGACTATAGTGAACAGGCCTACACTCACTCAGACATAGGAGAATAAGAGATGACCTCCTCCAGTAATTCAAGATCCTTCAATTACCCATCCTAATGGAACAGTGTCATATAACATTTTCAAGCAGGAAGATTGTAGCTACGCTGCACAGCAAACAACTTGAAGTTAGCAGAACAAAAACAAGCAAAAGACAAAACATTTTCACAGTTAGGGCTCCCAAACTGTGGAGCATTAGCTCAAGACATTGTTGACTGTGATCGTTTAACAACTTTCAAAAATCGATTAGACAAATGGTTGCCTAATTGAAAAGGGTTAAATGTCCCACTATGTGGGGACAATTTTGATGGGCTAAGGACTTCTTTTGTCCATAACTCAAGTACTGAGGCTGGGTGCCACTACTATTGGCAGCATCATTAAAATAAGACCTTCATGGCAGAAAAACACCTCTACTAACAGCTTTATTAAAATAAATCTCCTGGAGCTGGAAGCCACTGCTACAGTACCAGCAACAGCATTGAAATAAGACCCGAGTTAGAAACCACAGCTATCAGTGGCAAAAACTGAAGTAAGCTCTCCAGCAGTAAGCACTGTCACACCTGGACAGCTGGTTCTGATCCTGTATAATTTTTGTTGTAAATATAAGACATTAATGTATGATGTACTGTGGCAGAGGGAGGTGCTGGCTACTGAAACTGACACTTCAAACCTCCAAGGGATAGGTTCAAAGGACAGGACATTGTTAAACTGCAGTTATCTGGGGTGCAATTATCTTGTCAATTTGCTTTGATCCCAGGAAATAAAATTAGCCATTCATGACGTCCTCAGGAAATCCTTTGATCTGCACTAGATGTCCTGAGAAAGGGACTCTGGCCAGTGTTATGAATAACCTCCAAGGAAACCAGCTCAATTCATCAAATATCCTCTTGATGTGTAGATACCAAGGCCAGACAGAATTAAGGAATCAAACACACTTTGCTTTGAATACAGTGACTTATATCAAAGAGACTTTTGATGAGTGTGTGTGTGTGAAGCAAATCACAGACTGGTTTTGACTAGTTACATAGAGAAGAGATTTATTATGTCATCTCTTAATTTTTTAAATACCTTAGTAGGCCATCTTGGTGTTATAAAAATATAGATTCTGTTACACAAAGATGGAGTTTGGTGACCTCAGAGAAGGCCAGCTCAGAACTGTGTTTAACTGCTGACAGAACCATGACAGACACATCTTTCATATTTCAGACTAGAGAGGAAGAAACATCACAGCACTGAAAGAAAGTAAGCATATATTAGATTACACCAGTCTGAATGTATGTATTGTAGGAATCTGCACTTTTACCTGTTTGTTTTAAGGCTGTATGTGTTGGGATATTTTGTTCTGTAATATTTTCTGTTTTCTATTTTTAAAGTAAAGAAATAAATTTTAAAACTGAAACTGCTTGGAGTGCCTTTGAAATTTCTTTTTATTTAAGTGAAGCTTTTAAAGGTTATGGTTGACACTGTGTAAGAGCTTATTTTGATACCAAACTGAGAAACGGATAGAGTTCTCTAAAGTCTTGCATAGAGTTCTAAGGGTTCATTTCGTAGACCTGGTTAGGTGCCCATAGGCAAAGGTATCTGGCCCCGAAGACAGAATTATCTGAGCCTGATAATTGGGTACCCTAATAAGAGTTTATCAGTTTGAATTCCTCCAGAACTTGAGACTAAGGCAACTCAAACCACAAAACAGACAACAGGGTTACCTTTGTACTGTTCACTGTCCACAAATCATGCACTCAGAGGTTGGCACTTTGGGAGTAGAGGGCTGACTGGTTGAGCTGAATTTGTGACAAGTACCACTACTGCTGACAATATTAAAGTAAGCTGTTCAGGGCAGAGAACTGCCACCATAGACAGCAACACTGAAATATGCATGCTGGGTCTGTGAGTCATCACTGTTAGTTATAACATTGAAATAAGCCCTCTGGACTGGAAACTGTCACTATAAGTAACAACTAAAGGTGTGAGAAGTGGGCCAGAGCCAACTTCAGTTTGGCTTTGAGGTGGAGCCTGAAATTTCAGTTTGGCTTTGTCAAGTCTGCTGAACCACTTTGGTTCTCTGTGTAGCAATTGTCATGTGGTAAAGGACGCTACAAAGGGGGGCATGAAGCCAACAATGAATAAGAATTACTGGTGCTTACTTGTGGCAGGTGTTTCTGGCATGCATCTGCTGTGGATTGCTGTTTGTGGTGCTATGAAAGTTTACAAACCCAATGAGACTATCATGGCCCACTGTGAGCCACACAAATAGTTGTTCTTCATTGAGGATTTCAAGTGTATATTTACCAGTAGTCTCTGCTTTTAATCCATGCCAGTTACTATATTGTCTGTTGCATCAATGATTTTTAAATAACATACTAATACCTCAACTCCTCTATGAAAGAAACAAAACTAATGCACTACAAAACAAAGAAAAAAGAAAAGAAATAAAATGACTTAACAAGAAGGACCACAATCCTTCACAATATTGTCCATCCATAAATGTATGCTTTATTGATTTTTAATCGTTTATTATTGTTTTAAATTTTAAGTGTTGTGATGACTTATATGAAAAAGTGTCTATGTCACCATCTCCTACTCCACCACAATCATCATCATCACTGAAATTCTTGCCCAAATGACCATTGCCACCACAGATACCACTGCAACAAGCCTTGCTTTTTGGATGCTGTAGAAGATCGAACAATGGCATGTGTAGTATTCATGTAGATTCACATGGAAATTACCTAAGGGTTCTTTATACAGCACTGAAATCACCACCTCCATGCCTTCCTTAGAAATTGCACCATTAGCATGCATACTGCCTCATTCATGGTAGGAAGAACATGCCAAGAAAACAATTATTTGAGATAATGTGAATCAAGAAAACATGATTCAAGAAAATGCGACAGATCTTGACTCTACCTTTCTCATGTCATTTTAAATGAAGAGGCTACATTAGATTTGAGGAAACGTGATTCATGAGAATGTGATTTGAAAACTGTGATTCAAGAAAATGTGACTGGTCTTGACATTGCCCTGTTCACCTCATTTTACATGGAGGAAAGAGGCCAGTGAGGACTGGCGGTGTATCTCAAAGCTGACTCCTATGAAGGAGGAAGAAGGTAGGAAGAAGGCTTTCAGATTTCTCAGGATGGCTTCATGACCAAATACACTGGACAACAACTGTCTGAGAAAGCTGCTTGCAGTATGAGTAGAACCAGTAGACATCTATGGACTATTGAGCCATAGTTTATTTTGTCCTACTATGAATCATCCAGTCCAAGTCCTTTTCTCAGGCTATGTCCACCACACCTAGCACATGCAGAACTGGTACTAGGTTGAACTAGTATGGTGGAACATTTTCCTACTTCTCCATCACCTTAATTTCTTTCTTCTTCAGTTCTGTTCCTCATGGTTTCTACACAACATGGCAGCAGATGCACCCCCACACACACGCACCCATTGTGTCACTATGCAGTGACACATCCTCATCCTCACCCTCACTGAGAAACATTGAGTCTCACTGTAGCATCCTACTTCTTTTAGTTTTCACTCATAGACACTGGAAAAAAGAAAGATGATGAATTTATGTGCCCCATACCACCAACAGTCAATTTATTTGTCAAATAATTCCTTCAAGCTCCCCCTGCACCTTTCCCAATCAACTAAATTCAACATGTCCTGCTCCTGCTGCAGGGGCCAAAAGATAAAATAAATAATAAAATGGATTTCTGAGCTCTCAAGACAACCGGCATTCTGTGGAAACCGATTGTCAGAAAACATTTCTAGTACCCCTGGACCTTTCATAGTCTGCCAAATTCACTCTTCCCTGCTGCTGCCTTTGCAGGGTGACACTGTGCTCTGTCCCTCTGTAGAATGATTTATTTAGCTTACCTTCCTGAAACAAGTGTCAAATGTAGTGCTAACTTGCTAATTTAAATGATAATCCATGACTGTGCAATGATTTTGAAAGTTCTGTGAGAAAATATCACTCTTGCTCACATAAAGTAGCCCAGTCATTCCCCTGTGAGAGAACGAGAGATGGAAGTAGCGCAGATGTGTGCAGCACAAGTATTTCCCAATCTCTAGCATCATTGGTGGGTTGCTGCAGGTTATTGTGGCTTGCCAGCAAGCATGGACTTGCTATGTGATCCCTGTAAAAGTGTTATGTCATTAAGCTGAACAGTGGAAAATCCCAAAGGAAGCTGAGTTTCTACAGACCTACTTTGCCAGTGTCTAACATGCAAGACTTCAGCAAGTTCACTGAATGTAGATTCAGATATGGCATTGGCTCACCCTTAGTAGAAACATTAAAGTAATCATTCTAGGATGGAAAATGCTGCTACAGTACAACTGACAACAATGAAGTAAGCCCTCCAGTGCCTGAAACCACAGCTACCAGTGGCAACACTGAATTAAATCCTTAAAGGCTGAAAACCACTGCTACTGGTGGCCACATTAAAGTGAAATTTCTGGGGCTTAAAACCACTGCAAACAATGCAATAAGCCCTTTAGGTCTGGAGCTAACAGTACTGGTGGCACTGACATTTATTTATTTTATTCATTTTTATTTTACGTTTATGCATACCAGAATATCCACATTTAAGCTATAAGTCTAGTTTTCAAGAGAATCTGGGAGATGGTGCGTTACAGCAGCAAGTGTAGTAACAGATGCAATAGAGATTATTTATGTCATTATTGAGATGTACAGTTGATCCTCATGAGTGGAATATAGTAAAGACTGTACATAGATACATAGATACATAGATACATAGATAGTGTCAGCAGATAAGGCCTATGGCCCACCCAGTCTGCCCATTTGAGCTTGTAAGTTCAGTTTGTTTTCCTAGAAGTCTGTTGCCTACCCTGACCTCCAGAATTCCTTTATGTCTATCCCATGCATTCTTAAATCCGTGATTGTTTCAGCCCCACCACTTCCTCTGGCAGGGTGTTCCACTTGTCCACCACCCGTTCTGTGAAGAAATTCTTTCTCATGTTTCCTCTGAATCATCCTCCTCCAACTTCATCCCATGCCCTCTAGTCCTGGAACATCTTTTTTCGCTTAAAATAGTGTTTTCCTGCACCCTGTTCCTCCCTGTAAGATACTTGTATGTCTCTATCATATCCCTCTCTCCCTCCTCTCCTCCAGGAGTACATGTTCAGTTCCTTCAACCTGTCTTCATAGGACTTGTGATGCAATCCATGCACCATCTTTGTTGCCCTCCTCTGAACCTTCTTTACCCTGTCTATGTCCTTACGTAGGTATGGTCTCCAGAACTGCACGCTGTACTCCAGGTGGGGCCTCACTAGTGTCTTGTATAGTGGAATTATGACCTCCCTTTTCCTGCTGGTGATGCCCCTGCCTATACATCCCAGCATCTTATTTGCTTTACCTGCTGCCTCGTCACACTGTTTCCCTACCTTGAGGTCATCAGAGATGACAACCCCAAGATCCCTTTCCTGCTTGGTGCATGCTATAGCCTCACCCCCAACTGATATATTGTTCCAGGGTTTTGTGCCCCATATTCATTATCTTGCACTTCTTTGCATTGAATTTCAACTGCCAAACCCTGACCATTCTTCAAGTTTCTGCAGGTCACTTCTCATTCTGTCTACACCTCTGGTGTGTCTACTCTGTTACAGAGCTTTGTGTCATCAGTGAACAGTGAAATTCTGCCTTCTTAGGTCCTCACAATGTCACTGATGAAGATGTTGAATAGGACCGGTCCCAGCACTGATCCCTGTGGTACCCACTGGTCACTCTTCCTCTGTGGAGTGACAGCCATTTACCACCACCCTCTGTCCTGCCACCCAGCCAGTTACCACCACCACCACACACTGTCCTGCCCACACCCATATTCCCCAGTTTGTGTAATAGTCTTCTGTGGCACAGTGTCAAGGCCTTGCTGAAGTCCAGATAGCCATGTCCACTGCCCTCCCTGATCCACCTCCCTAGCCACCCAGTCAAAAATTAAACTAGGTTGGTCTGACATGACCTCCCCTGGTGAAACCATGCTGCCTTGGGTCCTGTAGTCCATTGACAACCAGATGTTCCACCAATCTCTCCTTCAGTAGTGCTTCCATGATCTTCCCCACTACCGAGATGAGGCTGACTGGTCTGTAGTTCTCTGATTCCTCTTTGTTCCCACTTTTGTATAAAGGACTACATCTGCTGTCCTCCAGTCTTTGGGTACCTCCCTGTTTCCAGTGATCGGCTAAACAGGATAGCCAGAGGTTCAGCCACCACCTCTCTTAGTTCTTTAAGGACCCTGGGTGCACCCATCTGGCCCCATTGCTTTATCAACTCTTATTACTTCCAGTTCCTTCAGGACCCTTTCGTGTAAAGGGACTTGTAGTCCATTTCTGCACCATTCTCACCCCTTGTACTCCCCTTCAGACCCATTACCCTCCTTCTCAGTAAAGACTGAGCAGAAATATTCTGTTCAATATGTCAGCTTTACTGTTGTCATCCTCCACGCGCCCCCATCCTCACCCTTCAGCCTCACTATCTCCCTTTGTCTTTCTTTTTCACTTATGTACCTGTAAAGGTTTTGTCCTCTACCCACTGATTTTGCAATGTGTTCTTCTGTCTGAGCTTTGGCTTCCCTTACTGACCTCCCTGCCTCCCTTTGCTTCTCCTGGTACTTCTCCCTATCCCTTCTGCCTGTGTCTTTTGTATTGCCTGAATGCAATCTTTTGGCTTTCACTTTCTTTGCTACCTCTTTGGAAACTATAATGGTCTCTTCCGTTTCCTCTTGCTAATCTGCTTAATGCATACTTCTGTTGTTCTTGTAATCCCCATTTTAAATACTGCTCACTGTTCCTCAACCCTGATTCCTGTCCCATTCCCTTAATTCCTCTTTCAAGTATCTCCCCATTTTCCCAAAGTCTGCCCCCTAAAATCCAGGATCGTGTTTTTGTGTGGTTTGGTTCTGCTCTTTCTGTGATTTCAAACCACAATGACTGGTGGTCACTGTTTCCCAGGTGCTCCCCACTGTTACCTCCCATCACACTGTCCCTTTTGTGAGCACAAGGTCCAGTATTGCCTTCTGCCGAGTTGGTTCCATGACCAGTTGCTTGAGGAAGGCACCAAGGGAGTCCAGGATAAATCTGCTCATAGTTGATGCTGCTGCTGGGATGCTCCAGTCCACTTCTGGAATATTGAGTCTCCAACCAGTATTACCTCACCCTTATCTGCCATCCTTTGGATGGCTAGCATCGCTCCCTATCTGTTTCTTCCTCCTGGGCTGGTGGTCTATAGACCACACCTGTGGGGATGGCTGTCCCCATTTTCCTTTCAGCTTAACCCACAGTATCTCTCCCCATTTTGTTCTTCCTGGATCTCTGTGGCCCTTATGTCATTTTCACATACAGTGCCCTCCTCCTCCCTTCCTGCCTGCTCTGTCTCTTCTGAATATGTTGTAGCCAGGTATGGCCATCTCCCAGTCGTGGTTATCATTACACCAGGTTTCAGTGATGGCCACAATGTCCATGTCTGACTGTACCATGACAGCCTCCAGATCTTCCATCTTGTTGCTATGGCTCCTGGCATTTGCACACATGGCTTTCCATGATTTGACCTCCCTAGACTGTTTCACTGTTCTACTCCAGCTCCTTCCTTGGTTGTCATTTATCCCTGGTCTCCTTGCTGTCTGCCCTTCTGCTGAATTTGCCCTTTTCTGCTTATCCACCTCTTGGGCACTAATCTCCGTCTTTGATGTACATGTTTAAAGAGGTTAGGTTTGTGCACCCTCAATGATATGAGTAGCATATTGGTGAAGAGGGTGACTTGGAGGCTCGGGTATTAATGGTATAAGGGTGAGGGTAAATACACGGAGTACTGAGATGACTGTATCTGATCCTCTTGAAGGTGCTTATGAGCCAGGCTTTTTGGCACCAGTTAACAGGGTATTCCAGGTAGCAGGGGAAACTGTATGGCAAAAGGTTTCGTTCTAAAGGTTTTGCCTGATCTTGGTAAATTCAAAAGTCTCATTTGTTGGGATATCAGTGTGTCTGACTTGTTTGGTTTATGTTAGAGGTTGCTACAGTAATAATTTGGATAATTTCATGCATACATTTATAAGCTAAAGTTGACCATCTTAGGTCCCTCATTTCTCTAGTATATGGAGGCTGAGACTGCCATAGGGAATGCAGTGGTGGGTTGTTTTGCCACAAGTCTTTGCAAACTTACATCAAGTGCAGAGGGCAACCATTAGACTACACTACTATATTCTAGAACTGGGAGTAGCTATTGTCTAAGAATTGGTTTCATATGTTCATTGAGAGATAGATGTCAGAACAATATAGTGTACCTATTGTTTTGATGAACACTACTGTGGGTTGTTGTGATTTGGTCATTGAAGCTCAGTTTTGGGTCTATGAAGAGCCCATGATATTTTAAATTGTACTGCATGCAGATGTTGTCTTAGGTAAGATACAATATGTTATGGTTTGGGAGGTCATGCTTTTTTTCCAAAAAGTCATAACTATAGTCTTCTTATAGAAATATAGAAATTGATGGCAGATAAGAACCATTAGGCCCATCCAGTCTGCCCATTTTCCTGCATACTGTAAAAGCCACAGAGCCTACTTGATTTCCGGCTTTGCCTCCTCCTTCCTAGTGCTAGGGTTCTCTTATTCCTGTCCCATGCATGTTTGAATTCCCCACTGTGTTTGTTCTCACAGCCTCTGCTTGGAAGTCCATTCCGTGCATCCACCACCCACTCCATGAAGAAATATTTCTCACACTACCCCATAGTCTACCCTCTTCCAACCTCATGTCATACTTCCTCGTTCCTGGACATCTACTTTCTGAAAGATGCTACCTTCTTATAATTCAATACAATGCATTTGCATCCATCCAGTTTTGATTTGGTCATACACTCTTTGGAATGCATTGTTAAGGTCTTAAATGAGTTTTGATTTAGATTAGAAAATTATCTTATTTGCTGCTTTCTCACTGGTTGAGAGCCATGCCAGGAGAGTACATTAAGTACCAGTATAGACCGGCAATGAATATGTGGCAGTCCAATGTGCCACTGAGAAACATTAATCACTGTGTGTACATAAATATCTGTGCCCATCTAAAATAAAAAAATAAAAACACAGCCATGTTTTTTTTTTTTATCACTTATGGAACAAGCCTTCAGCTGGTGATAAATAAACATAGCAGCACTGAATAAACCATTAAAGGCAGTACAGAATCCTTCAGAGCATAAAGTAAACAAATGTGAAATACTGCGAGTGCCTCTACTGGCAAGTATGCCTTTTCATGGACTACTTTACCAACAAAATGATTTTTTTTTTTTTAGCAAATTTATATTTCCTTTTTAATGTTCCCTGTGCATGCATGCAGCAAACATTTTGTTAGGAGAGTGGTTTTTGAGAGGTGTGACACTGTCAGTCCAATGCTGAGTGGTTCAAGGGGCCTCGTCAGTGTCACATCAATCATCAGCCAGGCCAATCATTACACTGTTCTGGCTTGCTGGGCAGAAACTTCTTCTAGTTCAAATGAGAGAGTCGACCCAGTCAGAGGTTGTCTCTTTCCTTTTATATATGTAACCACCACCCAGCACGCATAACTGATCTGTCATGATCAGCCTACTGAGGTTGAATTACACCATGCAAAAAGGAAACCATCCATCGATGTCTGTTGCTGATACCATCATTACTGTTCCTCACTCGACCCAAGAACTCAGCACCCACCACCCTCAAACATAAAATCAACAATGGGGTGCCGAATACCCAGTGTCTCCACCTGAAATAAAGAAAACCACCCCCATAGTTTTTTTAATACATCCTGTAACAAAGAAAACCATCCATCGATTTCTGTTCCTGCCACCACCATTACTAGTCTCTCACCTGACCATCCCACTCAGCAGTCACCACCTACCCCAAAACAAACAGAACACTGACACTGAAGGTGCCCAATTCCTATTTTTCACCATCTGAAATTAAAAAGAACATCCTTAGTAGTTTTCTTTTGGAAATATACCCTGTAAAAAAGAAAAGTCCATCGATGTCTGTTGCTGCCGCAGCCATTACTGCCTTCCCACCCAACCTTCCACTCAGCACCGACCAGCCCACCTGCCCCCACAAAAATAACACCAACACTGGGGTGTACAATCACCCAGTGTCACCACCTGAAACAAAGAAAACCATCCATCATAGTTTTTTTTGAGTGTTTTGCAATTATACATCCTAAAATGAAACCATCCATAAATGTCTGTTGTTGCCACCACCATTAGTCCCCCCATCTGAGCCCTCCCACTTAGCACCCACCCACAGGAGGACTGCAGACACATCTTCACTGCCACACTGCAAACTGAGGAAATCAGGTATATGGTTCAATGTATTTCAATGGGGTTTTCAACTTAATGGGATAACTTGGTCATTTTGATATGTTTGCCCCAAATTTATGGGACCCAACCTCAAGAACAATGGCAGTGAAATTAGGAAAATTTGTCCCAAAAGTTGATTTTGCAGTCGCTGCATGAACTCACCTTTTGTGGGGATTTGAACATTTCTCTGCTATTGTTCATGAGATGAGGTCATAAGAAAGCTATGTTGAAAATCTGGGGCAACAAATATTACAAAATGAGAAAGTTATGAGCCTACGATTAAATTTATGAACACAGGCTTGTAACTCTGGTAATTTTCAATATTTTGACCCTAAATTTTCAACATAGCTATTTCTTCAAAGCATCTCATGAATGTGATAGCTGTCATTTCTCAAATCCTGGTGAATATGTGTTTTCATACTTGTGGTTCAAAATCAACTTTTGAGCAGGATTCAAAATGTTCACTACCCTTATTCATGAGGTGGGCTCATAAGAAGGCTATGTGGGATCATAAGAAGCTATGTTGAAAATATGGGGTAAACATGTAAGAAAACAATAATGTTATGAGTCTACATTGCAATTTCTCAATGCATGCTTGTAATCTCGGTCATTTTAAATATTTTGATCCCAACTTGTCAACATAGCCATTTTTTTCACTCCACCTCATGAATGAGACAGTTGTCATTTTCAAATCCTACCCAAAAGTGGTTTAACACTGTGGCACAAAATGACGTTTCAGCCATTATTATATAAATGACACTTGTCATGCTCAGAAGGAGGGTCATAAACAGATACTGTTGAAAATTTGGAGTAAAATGTGAAAACCAATTAAGTAACGAGGAAGCAAATTGTTCTAACAGTTACTAATATCATTATTTTTGCAGATTTTTGCCCTAATGTTCAATATATCCCTTGTGTTACTACCATTGAACATGACAGGTGCCATTTTTCAAATCCCTCCAAAACTTATTTCCACAGATGTACACCAAAATCACCTTTTAGATAGGATTTTAAAACTATCACCTGTCTTGATCATAATGTCAGTTTATAAAAGACTTTTTGTACATTTAGGGGTCAAATGTGTGAGCCCACTTAAAGTACATATTGTTTCTCAGCTGCCTATACTGGTAATTACAATCTAACAATTTGTCAAAGCAGGACACCACTGAAAATGTGATATTGCATCTCATCTGCTCTGTCCTGTGTAAATTTGTAGTAAAATGTGTACAAGCAAGACCCGTACTACAGCAATACCAGTGGTGAACATCAAAGCAATAATGCATGACTTAGGTCTGTGCGTCGGATAATGTCACAACTCAGGTGGTTGGGCACAAGGACAAATGCTGCTGCCCATCACCTGAGAAGTGATGTTATCCAAGCACAACACATCCTAGAGTGCATTATTGCTATTATACAATGGCTCGTTGTGTAAAAATGAGATGGACTGCAATTTAGTTGAATGAAATATTTTACTGTTTTAAAATGGTTGAAAAACATGGAATAATGCTTGAAGCAGATAAAATAGTTACAATGGCAACTGTTGCTTAAAATATTGTTTTTAATACATTTGTAAAAGTACTTCTGTTTAAACATTTTGACCATGCTTGTAACTCATTTTAACTCTTATTAAGGTTTAAAGCAGTTGGAAATATGTTGAACGGTGTTTTAATTAAAGAACTGTTAAATTGTAACTTTTTTAGGTGCTGTTCATTTTATTGTGTCTATTAATTGTAGATATTGTACAAGCACATTGTATTCCCTTGAATTACTGTGGATTTTCCAAATCTGTCCATTGTGTACATATTTATAGCCATTTGGTTACTTGTTGAGTTCTGAGGAATGTCTGCAGCTTGAAGATCCTGTGAGGTGAAGGAGAGGTTTGTTTTCTCGGTTTTCTTCACTGTGGTTCCAGCTTCCAGTTCGTTGGATTGTTCCTCCAGGTCTTGGTTTGGTGTTGTAGCTGTCAGGAGAGAGAGGATTGTACTCAATGAGTTTTATCAGTTTGGGCCATAGTATTAGGGAAGATTCACTGCTGTGTCCCATTACCGCCATTATTTGGCACTATTCTAGACCAGTGTTGAAAGCATTTGCACAGCTGTTGCACTGAGGCTGTGATTCTTGTGGATTGTGTCTAGGTTTGTGAGCTGACCGATTCTGGGCAGCATGCTTGCAAGATAATAAACACCCATTGGTTCGAGGCTATATCAGATGACTTCTTCTGCATTTCCTCATTGTTTTCTTGGTTGGTGGAGGAGATGCTGGCACTCCAGGAGTGGAGTGGGGAGATGGAATGTATTTCTGAAAGCAGCAGATGGGGCACAGGATGGCTTGGGATTCCATACATTGCCCTTGTAGCTTTGACCGGATCTCTCTGTATGGCTGGGGTGATTCTTGTTTTGTTTTTTTTCCATTATATGTCATCATTACATATTTTAGCCACTGTGGGTCAGTTACTACTTTGAGTGAATCTACTGTCAAGGATCTTTGCCCCTCACATCCTTTACAGGTAAAATGAAACTACAGCTCCAGCCAGACACAGCGGACCAGTCCAGTGCTGTCTCAGAGTTCAGGGCTTCACTCTGTCTTAGCTGTTGTAAGTGGGTCAGAGATAGCTGGATGATGCTTATTATTGTCCTGACATTGCCTTCTGAGGTTTTTGAGGGTCTGAGGAACACATTAGCAGTTTGAAATTCAGCATTGTTCATGAGGTCCAATGATCGCTGAGTGGCAACTCATTTAAAAATCTGTTTAGCCCTGCTCAGAGTCTCAAGTAGCTATACATGCTGTATGGCTTTCCATCAGTGTTCCTAACAGTCCCATACAATTTCTTTTAATTGCATTTAATTCACTTGCTGTGATTGTTTTAAAGTCAACGGTATCTCTTTTTTGTTATCCAGTCTGTCACACTCTGACTGACCAGTTAGTTTTTGTTGTATGCTGGCTTCATTCCTGTCAAATTTTACATTGTCTAACTCCCTTCTATTGGATTTAAAAGTTTTTCTTTTCTTTAGCTTTGCCACTTACTACTTCTCTAGAAGATGTAGTTGCTACCTCAGGCTGGAACATGTTGTCAATGGTTTCTTCACTGGAAGAAGTTGAAGTTTACTTCTTTGACAGAGCTCATGACAGGAGATGACAGATATGAGTAATATTGTGTTTATGTATGTTAAAGTGATGAGGTCATGTGTGCTGCCTGGACTCAATACAGTGATGTTATGCTCAGATAACATCACTGTTACATCTCCAGACAGCAAATCAGATTACAAGATTTTTTCTTGCCATTGTATAATTGGCATTGACAAATTCATCTTTATTTTATGAATTTATGAAAGTTACATACAAATCTCTAGTAAGTAGCCCATTCTCTAAGCACAGTAATACTGTCCTTGGTGAGTGGTATCGGACAATACTAGAACTTGCAGTGGCTATAAGGCCCTCCGCCTGTGGCGTTGGGCCTCATTATGCTTCTGGATGGTTTGTTATTGCTCAACACCACCCACCTTGTATGGGTAGAATTGATTATATAATTACAGTGCCATCTCCATCAAAATGTATTTCCACATTGTAATTAGCATATACAGAGGCAAAGGATTTTGATGAAGATGCTGCAAGAGCAGTAGGCTAATGTGGAATCCTTGTAGGACCCCAAGGTTGAAGGATCATGATGGTGAGAGACTTACCCACTGACATGTAAGGAGATCCTCTTGAGCTGTGCTCAACTTATACTACCACTGAACCGCTGAAGATGTTTCAGTGGCTCGGGTTTGAGTGTCAGATTGTTCATAATATATCCAACAGAGTTGGATACTTTGATTCAGACTTTTTTCAAAATTCAGAATTTCAGTACTAAGGGTCAGACATCTGAATTGTGTAAATGCCTCAGATTCAGATTCAAAATTAGAATCCAAGTCAAAATCTGCAGCTGGCACTAGATCATCTTCAGTACTGCTGGTCCATTGAAATATAAATATGGCCTCCAGTCAATGAATGCCTGTTCCCCACTTCCCAGCCTCATTTGTTTCTGCCCACCCTTACCTTCTTGTGCTTCTATTGTGAGGTGAGTTGCTCCTAAATCTTCCATTCCTCCATCATGCACCATGATCTGTCATTTCTAAGTCCACTGATGCCACCTCCAAAGTTATGGCACCTCAAGAGCAAAGTATTGATGAGTACCATATTGTGCCACCTCCTGAAATGCTTTTGGCTCTGGAGTACAGACATCAGTCAGGCAGTGTCACTATAAGTGTGTTGGGCATGGGAAAGTAGGACTACCAGCACCCTAACCCCTGGGTTTTGATAGCATATAGATTTGTTTGCAATTAATATCTGTCTGTGAGGGGTTACACAGAAAAGATGCTAGTAGCCCCCACCCCAATTCTCAGAAGACACCGGAGGTCAGGTGATGCAGGTGGGATTTGCAGAAGGGTGGTTGGGGGCACTAGTACACGATACTAGTGGACCAGAAGATGAGTGGTGGAGTGCTGTGAGGCAGTAGTAAAATAAAATTTGTGTCAGGAGACCCTGTCCTGTGTGGACCATGAAGATGGACTAGGTGGACCATCAGACCTCCCAATCAGAGCAGATCTGGCAGCATGAACAGAATACATCAATACCACAGCTTCAGCTGTTAGTCAAACTGAGAAAAGAGAGGGATATAACAAACAGGTGACCAAGATAGAGGCCGAGGGGTGGGGAGACAGATAAGAGCCAGGCAACTATGAATATGAATAGCTGGAGGAGTCAGGGACAGTCACTGTTGAAGGGCAGGAAGAGGGTGCAGGCCAGGGTAGAGCAGGGGATGTTGGTGTGCCATAACTGCTTTTGAGGTACTACCGATCTTCTGCAGTGAGAAGGCAGGGTTGGTGGTACTTTGTTTCTTTGCAGGTATGTTTAATTTGGATCTCAGAATTGGATGTTCTGATTACTCTGTATTATTCAGGTTGTAAGAAAGAAGGAGACGCTTAGGCCCATCTAGACTGTCTCCCACTCCTAATGTGCATATCAATCTTGGGCTGTTTGAAGCATGAGGTACTTGTCCAGTTCATTCTTTCTGTTCAGATTCTGTCTCTGATTCTTTTACAGTACCTAAACAGGAATGGGATCAGACTTTGAGTTGAATTTGGCATACCTATCATTCTGGCAACATATATTAAGAACACATTCCAGTGCATCTGAGCAACCCTATTTGAAGGTTTACTATCCTTATAAGGGGATTGTTTTCACAGTGCTCTACAGCTGCAGTGCCTCCACCCAGAGATGCATGATAGTGGGTTAACTGGTAAGTTAGTACAACTCACTGGGGAGCAACATCTATCTACCTCCTCTGTAGAGGACCACCAAACCTGTACATTATGACTGTTTAGAAAATAAGAATACCAAAATAGCATGAAACACAGGTTTATTCTGGCACGAGCTCCAGCAAATTGGAAACAGGTTAGCGCAGATACTCATAGAATGGTTCACCTCTTATTAGCTGCCCTTATAAGCTGGCAGCAAGCCAGTGCTGTGCCAACATTTGGAAAAGCCCTTGTAGGTGAGCAGCAAAAATCCACTCTTGCCTGCAGTTTACAATGTCCAACTCAGCGCAGCTTTATTTTATCACCAGACATCGTGTTACAATGCCCTCAAACAAATATGACCACACATATTGGAGGTTACTTTCTTATCCTTGGTACCAAATGATGTTATGAAATAAAGCTCCCTCTATGGCAGTCATTGGTAGCTGAGTATTCATTTATGTTATTGCAGCCTGAAGATATTACAATGGGTTGGCTGGTGATGCTACACTTAGAGTGTTGAAACAATTGAACAATGAGCATCTTAACAAATCCCTCTGCTGGCCATACAATTACTAAAATAATGTCCACATCCCTAAAAATGAGGTACAGATTTTGTAATCCAGCCCAATGGTCAACTTGGAAACCCAATTGGAAACACATGTAAAGTGTAGCAGAAAGAAAACATTTCACTGTGGAGTGATGTAGGAAGACAGATGGACAACACATGAGTTAAAGTTTTAACATACAGCTTGTGTGAGACATTTTTATTTGAAACCAAAAAAATACTGAATACAGGAAAAAAAGGTGTTGTACAAGTGTCTCAAATAGCAGTAGAAGAGGGATCCCATGTTTTCAGATCATTCTGCAATCAATTGCACATAGGGACATGAGAGCTTGCATGTCTACCTCTTGAGCAGGTCAGCACTCTTCTGACCATCCAGTCTGGTTTAGCGTCCTTGATACAAGGTTTATATACCTTCCTCTAGAAGACCATGTGATCCGACCCCTTTTGCAAAAAATAAGTTTTACAGCAGCAATTCTATAAAGCGAAATCTAAATACATACAAAAAAAAAGAAAAGTAATAAGATACCATAAAATATTTATAAATTCACTTTTTTACAAAAGTAATAAATGAATATCAAATTAGTATATGCTCCTCCTCTTTCATGATGTCAGTGTTCAGCTTTCAATATAAAACTCCTGTCATTGGGGCCAATCATCTCCTATAGGAGACCCATATTACCTACAGTTAAACTTTCCATTTTGGATATGTGGAAGAACAAAACTAACCCCAAAGTACAGTAAAAAAAATCTAACTTTATTTGAGACAAGGTTCAGGAATTTGCTTTTCAACTAAAACACAATACGGTTGAATAGCTTGGAATGTTGAAGAGAGCAAGAATGAAAGTGCTCTTCTCCTCTCACTTCTCTCAGCGTTCCGTAACCTAATCAGCCCCCTTCAAAAAAGGGTTATTTACAGTTTGGGCAACAAAGAGGAGGAAAACAAAACCCCAAATAAATTAGCTCCAGGTTTATTTTGGGGCCTTTTCTCTTTTGGTTTAGGGCTCCAGACTATGAAGCGGGAGATGGAGTGACCACCAGACTCTGCAACAATGCTTTTAACCATAGGGAGAGCAAAGTCAGGCAGGTGCCAATCTAACACAAAGGTTCTTTTCTTAATTAGACCTCGACTTAAAGAAAATTACCCCAAAATGCATGTCTTCTTTGGGGGATACCACGGTGGCTGAAAAAAAGGTAACATGATTCACAGAACATTTACAGTCACTCCACGATCTGCCTTGGCAGAGAGGTAGGTACTTTAATTTAGCTGCAACAAATGCAATATTTCATTTGCTATGCTTACTTTGTAAAAAGTAAATGTGCAGGTGCACTTTACACATTTTCTGGTACTTTTAAAAGGAAATGCATGCCCTTCTTGACACCTAACTTTTATCCACAATGCAGATTACACAGAGGGACCAAGGGTGGGAAAGAAGGAAAAAGGGAGAGAAAGGAAACAGAGGGAGAAAGAGAAGGATCCTGCATGTGACCAATCTGGCAGAATGGATCTATGTAATATTGGTAAAATCTAAAGGATATCATGATTATGCAGAAGTCAAAAGTGCTGAAAATTTATTTCGGCACTCTGACACCAGCCGCACAGCAAAAAGGCACCGGAGACTTAGTTATGATTGTTTACTGTGGTGGGCTGTGCCCCCTCATGGAAACTTTGCCCCCACACCCCTACTAAAGGATTCTCAGTTTCAGGGGGTGCATGTGTCGAGGAGTGTGAAAACATTAAAAATAAAAGATTTGGGCTGAGTGCAACAAAACGCACCAGCGCCTGGATCTGAACCCAGTACCCTGCCGACTGACGCCGTAATCCACCCACCATGCCACGGGTTGGCGTGGGCAACCCACCATGGCACCCCCGCCATCCTTCAATGTGCGTGCCCGATCCCACCTCCCATGTGCATGTATGTATAGTGAAGGAATGTCACTATAGTCACCCACCCCCATCTGGCCGCCATATCCCCTATGAGCTGTTCCTGCAATGCTCTGGGGAACGGGTCACCATTATTGTCTACACCTTTCTCCAGTGTCCTCATCAGAGACACCTGGCAGAACTAACTAAAAACAGAAGAAAAAGGCAAGGGGTATAAAACCAGAGATAAGGAAAGAGAAAGTGCTATTGCAACAGACCTAATAAGTGAAATAAGTGGAAAAGGTTCCCTCAAATTCAGGGGTTGGTAACTTATGGATTGGCTGTCCTTGAGGTCAGGAGGTTACAAGGAAGCTCCTTTGAGTCTTTCAGTGTGTTCTACAACCACTGATGAAACAGTCTTTCACCACCAATCACCTGCTTCACAACAGGAGTTCTGGAATGACAAGATTGCTCAACACCAGTGTCAATTCTGAAAGATGGGTGTCCCAGTCCTTTACTGTCTGTGACCTGTCATGAGAAAGGATCTGAGCCATTACAGTACCTCTGCATGCATTGGGAGTAAGCATCTAGGGTACATGATAGGTCATTTGTGGCGTTTAAAAGTGAAGTGTAAGTAGAATGATTAGGTGGGAAGCCTGATTGTACTTCATGAAGAAGGTTGTGGAAGAGAATATAGTCTATCAATTGCTTAGGCACTAGTTTTTCAAGTAGTTTTTGAGAACAGATTGGATAGTGATGGGATGATTGCTTCTTAGCTAGGAAAGAAGCCCTGGTTTTGTGCAGAGGGTCACAAATGCAACATTACAGGCTGTTGGGATTTGTCCAGCGTGGAGAGAGATTAACGAGGCTGCGACTGACTGTGCTGCAGCTTTCAGCAGCTGGATTCAATGGCATCAAATTCAGCACTCTTTGTGATGTAAGGCTCCTGTAGCAATTTTGGCATATCTCCTTGATGGATTTCTGCAAAGGTAAACTTAGCAAACTGAAAGGTGGATGTCTGTGGGAGGACAGCAGAGGGTCGTGACTGGGAGTTTGTAGAGCCACACTGGGTAAAAGGCTAAGGCTTGTGAAATGCTGGTTCAAGGCTCTTCCAGTGTCTGCATCACCTGGAATTAGGGTTACAATGTAAATTAGGTGAGATATACTGTACATTACTACTGTCCCTTTCCTAGCAAAGTGTTGATGTCAAGCCAGGCGTTCTTTGGTTGTTGCAGTTTGTCTCCAAATAGCTAGTGCAGTATGCTGATTTGGCTTGCCTTGTTAGCAGAACAACCTGAGTCATCGACTATATACAGTTCTTAATCACGATCTTCAAGAGTAGCCTTATATATTTTCCATGCCTTGTCATTCATCTGTAGTGGTATAAGAGTTATGGGTACAGACAGTTGAGTTGACCACAACAAACTCTTACCATCTTCACAGGAGCAATTTGTTGCAGACTGATTTCAGCTCAAACTCATAGTATGTTTTAGATGAATTAGATGGCTCAGTGGATGGGTACTGGGTTAAGGAATCTTTCAGCTATAGGTTACTAGTTCACATCTAACCAAGGTTGGTAGGGGCTGAAAGCCATTATCACCTGAGGGTTGTTCAGTGGCCTGTGTGAAATAAATTATAGTGGTCTCAGTCCAGTAACCAGTGTGTAGGGTCCCACATCATAAAACCATTGTTGTGCTCCAAAGTTAGGGGCACAACAGAAAGCAAAATAAAGGTTCCCCAGAAATGCCCAGGTGCCCAAGTTATAGAGACAGTCAACACCTTAGATGAATAGAGTAAATTCCCTCCAGCAGCACTGCTGCATAAAGTAATGTAAATGAAGCCGAAATGCCAAGTTTAATATATCTATGCCAGTGCATGGCATATGTATACATTGTTCCCAGTATAGAATGCCATGCTGGGAGCACATGCCCTGCATTCCAGAACCAGAACCCAGAGTGTTACTGATTAAAAATAAGTTGTTACAGAGAGAACTGTGGTGATTGTGGAGGAGAGATGACACAGAAAGTGAGGAGGGACAAGAAGAGCTTGCCAGGAGGGCTGAAACAGTCCCTGAGGGCTTTCTTGTGTGCCTCTGCTGCCTCCAGTCACTGAAGACTGCATACCTGAATGTGTCATGTGGTCCTTGGTGTCATCGGACACCCGAAGAGATGCTCCGCTCACCACAGAAAGAGCTTGGTGCCCCGTTTATTTATTTTATTTTAAAAGTTTAACCAATCCCCTTGAGGTGGCAACAGCAGTGCCACATCATCCATAAACATTTCAGGACCATGCAAGGCCCCTGTCATCCATGTTGCTGCCCAAAACCCCTGCCTCTGCAACTCCTCCTGCCTTCGACTCTACTCCTTCACACCGGGCCAGGGTGATGAGTCAGAGAGCAGCACTACTATAAATTACTTATCACCAGCGTTTTAAAATAAGATTTTTATTTACAAAGGTGCTAGGTCTGAAGAGTGAGCCGGCCCGGCTTAAAGGAAGGAGGAGGGCTGATTTATAAATAAATATTCAGCAGGCGTGGTGACACGCAGGTGGGCCTCTGGAGATTAGACCCTGTAGGAAAGTTATAAATATTTATTAGGGGACAGAGGCAATGCAGGGTAAGGCCAAGAGGGTAAGAGCAACAGAAAGGCCATGCTCTGGCCTTAGGAAAGATTTAAAAGTGCAACCAGGCCCCAAAAGTATTTGATAGGAAATAAGGCCCATAGCTATGGGGCCACAGTTAAAGGGCCCAGCCATAGTAGGCCCAGTATATCTTGAAGGTGCCCAGCCAGCCATTAGTGGCACACCTTTTCAGTGGAAGCCCACTCTATCAGTGTACCCCACAGTAGTTAAAGGGCATCCAGCTTTTAGCAGTTAGCATACTGACAGTTTCAGGAAGCCTGTTTTAGTTAGAGGACCTCACTGCAGTTAAGCTCTCACCAGGAGAGATACTCAGATATAGGCTCATGAACTGTAGTCTGGACATTCAGAGACTGAACATTTGATCACTACTGTTGAAACTGTGATCTTAAGCATAGCTGTTCAAACTGTGACATTTAATTGAACTACTAAAATTTTCCTGAGCTGAGTAATTGCCTCTGAACTACAGTTTATTGTATGTGCCAGCAGCCAGTGCTAGTGTATTTCTGAATCAGTCTTCAGCAATTAATCAGAGACGCTCCACCAGTGTGTTTTCTGAATCAGTCTTCAGCAATCTCCAGAGGCATTTCACCAATGCACCCCAGAATCAGTCTTCAGCAGTACTCCTGAAGATCCGTGTTTGCAGCCATATACTTGCAACATCATGTTTATTGTTCTCCTCTAACAGTCCCAGTGTATGGCCTGGTCAGTGCAGATTTTGCCATCTGTTTTCTTGTTTTGTCATTTTCATTGCAATGTCATCAAGATTTCCTTTTCCAGGTACTCAAATCAACATCCTGTTTATTGTTTTACATTTGTCCATGGCTCATCTGGCCTTGTTGCACAGAACTCTGTCAGCCTCTTGACATCTGAAGACCTCCTTATGCTAGTTCTTGATTTCTGTGGGGTCCTCCCATTGTCCTCTACATCTTCAATACCTGGCAGTCCACCAGTGGGCTGTGGCAGGGAGTCTTCTGTATCTTCTGTAACCAGCAGTCCACCAGCTGGCTGTGGCAGAGGTTCCTCTGCATCCTCCATACCTCAGTGCCCACCAGTGGACTGTGGCAGGTATTCTGCATCTTCTGTACCCGGCAGTCCACCAGCAGGCTGCAGCAGCATAGCCATTGCATTCATCATTTCATCCAAGCTGTCCAGCAGTGGACTGTGGCCAGATCCTTTGTGCTTCAATTCCGGCAGCCCTCAGTGGGTTCTTACCTGAGAGAATCTTTTGCTTGTCCTTATTTTTGGCAACCCAGAGGTGGATGTGGCCAGTGAACCCATGATCTGTTTAGAAAGCCTCTCTGTATTCTTCTAGTCCCATTAAAAGTTTTCAGAGTTACTCTAGCAGCCATCTTGTTTGTCCACATTTGTACAAGTTAATTTCATCTTGTTCTTCCTCGTACAGCTGGATAACCCCACGAAGACATAGAAAATCCCAATCGTTACAAACTGCCAATAAAAACAGTTATAGAGTTTTGCTATAGCAAATGGTAATAGTCACTAGGTGTGGAGTACTCTGATGTGGTAGTCACTTGGTCTGAGGTGCACCTCGGGGTAGAATATAGTGTCCCATATGATGGCCATCAGGTCTTTATCTTGTGTAGACGCTCTTACAGCATAGCTGTTACAGTGAACAGTTTCATTTAGAGTCTTCCTTTACAGGAATTGTAGAGATCTGAGTAGCATAACCAGGCAGTATTAAGATGCTCTTACAGCATAGCTGTTACAGTCATAAGCCATTTTAGGGTTCTCATATAGGAACTTAGGAGTGTTAGTGTACCCCATCTTCCCTGTGACTGTGCCTTCCTTATACTGTTTAACAATAAATCTTGTAAAAGCATCTGAAACTCATTCACAACTCCTGCCTTTCTTTGTCAGCAGATAACATCCATCTCCTTGAGAACCTGAAGTGATCTCCACCATTCCACCTGCAGGGGTTGGCACTGGTGTTGGTAAATAGTGTGTGGTTTATTTGGGTCATCAAGACACTGCTGCTCTAGCCACTCTTTTATCTTACTGGATCCCATCACACACTACCATCAGGACACCACACAGTAAGCAGGGTTGGTTCTAAATGGCACTCTTATTGATAGTTTAACACAGTGATCCCTGCATGGCATGGTGAGGCACATGTGTGGGACAGTGCTGGGACACTTGCAATGTGTTTACTCATTCTTATTGGTCAGAACAGATGGTTACTGTTTCTATTGCTGTCGATTGGGCACCATTCACAAGCACACAATTTACAAATGGGAAAAAATATTTAAAATAATTTAAAAGTCTTAGCAGTTTTCACGTCAGGGAACAGATTCCACTAGTTACAGTTCATTTTACCAAGCTGCATTGGTAGGTCTATATTCAATGATTTTAGTAAAAGAACTTTGTTAAGATGGGAGTGCTAATCAACACATTCATGTGTAGAAGATGATGCAGCAGGCACTCAATAAATCAGAGTAGATGCATAAGATGGCTGTTCTATACAGTTAGTTGGTAAGGAGCCAATCAATGCATGTTCTGGTATTATTTTAGCGCTGTGCCTTTTTGGGTAGATATCAGCTGAGTAAGCTGGTTTCAGTAGCCCAATTCCTGATTTTCATGTCCTTAGAATCACTCCAATATCAAGCAGAGCCAGCCATGATGCAATGCAGTGACATGCACTAAGTGACATCATCCTATCAGGAAATACTGCATGACAAAAGGCATTAATTGCTATTGAATTACACTATTCCTGCAGTATACTGCAGCATTACTACATTGCATCCTGTCTTGTTCTGCTGTGCAGTGAAGTCACCAAATAATATGAGCTTAGTATTAGGGGATGTTTTGGAAAAAGTCCTATGAAATTAAGGAGTGAGGACATAGGAATGTTGAGTGGTATGCTATCAGGGACATAGAGCTTCTGCTAGTGGAGGCAATTAAAGGGACACTGTCAACCTCTTTTCTCAAAAATGTAATGTACTTTTACTACAGTATCTACATGAAATAAAGTGCAGAAAATATTCCTGGAGTTTTGTTTTTTTTTCAAAAGGGCTCTGTTTTCTCAAGTTTAAACAAATATGTCAGGACACCATATTAGTGTTACTACACTAACTTGAACAGTGTCTCAATGTTCATATTCATGGCCAGGTTGGTTTTGCTCTTTGTGGCAGGTTGTGAGCTCATCCATGGCTATTTGGTATGCTCAGCTCTACTCAGTGAAGGTGTTCTGGAATAGCTGTCCCGCCATTTTAATTGCAGGCTGCACTACAGTCAGTCATTTGTTTGAACAGAGGTAATTGGTCTCTGTGTAATTGAACAAAAATTGCTTTTTTTTTTTATAACTACGTTTCAGGACTGGTTTCTCTCATGTATATTTTGTTCTACTAAATGTTTATTATTTTACAAATCTCTTTCCAGTTTCTTTACTCAGCTATGATACACAATGACACTATTTTTTAGAATTTACAGTCACTCTAAACTAGTATTCATTATGGGCAAGTGGTGAAAAAATTACACCTTTTCTTGCAAGTGCTCATGAAATGTATTAACCCTATGGTGGCACTTTGAAGATGATGATATTTTTCCATAATCCTAGTCTGTTGCTGTAAGGAATGGCACGATAACAGATATGCAGTCCCTGAGATAATCTAAGGGCAGCAATATATACGTCTGAAACCACACTGAAATGTATGGAAGGTGAGGTTGGTGAGGCTGATCTTGGTACTGCTTACCGAGACCCTCACTCACTTATTGGGGTGAGTGTCAGCTGCTGTGTTTGGTGGGTGGGTGGGTGGGTGGATGGATGGGGAGTTCAATTTACTCTATATTTCAAATCCTACAAGGTGTCATACAAATGTCACAGGCCTACTGTTCTGTATAGGATGTTTCAAGACATGCAGTCCATGTTAATTAGGAAGTGGCATCATAAATATCTGCATGTAAAATGTAAACTTGCTAAAACAACAAATGCAGTCAGCAGACAAACCTAGCTCACATTGGTTCCACAATAAGAAATGGCAAGCAACATAGAATGAAAAGTAAAAGCACTGACCAGGGAGCAGCAGTTGGTCACTGTGTTACTGAAACATTACATCTGCTAGAGAATGGAATCAGCATGTGCATGACGGATAAATGAGATGGTCCTCTCAGCTGTAAAGCTGCTGAATCATGACTTGAAAATGCACCACCCTGGCAACCATCCAATCTATCTGACATTGTTTGGAAGGGAGGCTTGGAGAGTGTTCATATGGAGAAATGGCATTTTTCGGATCCCTTTTCTTTTGAAGAAAACCTGTGAGTAGTTCTTACCTCCTACCCCCATGATGTTACCATGATTTCCTATCATGTACTAACACGTGTATAATCATCAGCACATTAAAAACACTAAGGCTGGAAATATAATTCAAATATATGTATAAAATGGGATGCATTTCATTCTTGCTGTCACAGAGTTATAGCAGTACTACATGACAGCAACATGACAGCAGCATACAGTGCTCCTAGGCATCAGGGGTCTTGTACCACTACTCTCTCCCTCCACTTTTCTTCAACATAACTGCATTTATAAACCAGCTCACAACTAGCCTTTAATTTTAACAAAAATGAGGCATGCAACTAGGATCTGAATGAAATCACACACTCATTTTAGAGTTCTTTCAGATGCATGTATTGCTGCCTTCTTTGGGGCCACATATCTGTTATTGTGCCAACCTCACAGCAACATATGAGGACAATGGAAGCATATAATTCAATTAAGGATGCTACCACAGAGGTTAATACATGTTTTAGGCATTTGCCAGCAGCAGTATTATTTTTAAAACTAGCCCATAATGAATGATAATTTAGAAAGTGAGTGTAAATTTTGAATACATGCAACAGTTTATTTTGCAGTTGAATAATGGGATCAGGAAAATAGCATCAGTGTAATTGATCAGCTGCTAACAGCATAGAAAAGTCTGAACATTGCTTCCTAATAAATAAAAGGATGTTTTAGTACCTAAGACAACATTATTGAGATGCAGCTGCAGACTGAAACTCAGGATGACAGAACGGATGCCAATTTGAAAGGATTTGTGCATGCTCCAAGACACACATGCTTGAGACATACATCAACTTGTGCACGAGTGTGTAGGCATGCAAAAACATTACTGCACTGATCAAAAGTGCTTCCTATTGTGAAATCGCTAACTGGGAGGATGGCAATGTAAACCAAAGAAGGCAGACACATGAATTTGAGAACTTGTTTTATTTGAAACACCCACACATAAAGACAACAGGCATGAGTTTACACTTCAGTTTTATTGAAAAAAAATCACAGTCGATACACATATACCATGATCAAATATTAGTTTGCCAGTATCTCTTTAATGTAAGCCCTTTGGGACTGAAAGCAACAGCTAAGATAGTATTTTATGATTTTTTTGAGTGGGGTCATTAAGTTAAAAACACCTTAATTAAGACTGCTATCTACTACTGGGGTATATTTAAGCAATATACCATGACAGGGCATGGGTGTATGAGTGGATTTACCATGAATGGTGTGGGTTTGGTCACAAGACAGAAGGCTAGTGACTTAACCACACCAGAAGTGCTAATTCACTTATATACTAACATCCTGAGTGGTATATTTCTATTATACAATGATGTATTTTCTTTTTATAATTTTATGAGTTTTTAGTGTTTCATTTCTGTATAGTATTGTCAGATTGTGGTGTATATTGTTATTCCTAAAAAATAGTCCTTTGTTGGCATTGAAATAAATGATAGAAAACAAGTTTCAGAAACATTTAAAACATTGAAAATGTTTACTGATAAAAATTAAACACTGAAAACCTTTATTCATAATAATTAAACACTTAAGAACTGAACTTCTTTTCTGTGCAGTGACTATTTTATACAGATGTATCATGTAGTAAGTTTTGGAAATGAGTGGAGACATAAAGACATTTTATTATTTATTATAGAGTACTTTGCAAATTATCTTTTGCTTTTCTTTGAGTTCTAGTAGCAGTTCTTTTTATTGCCTGCATTGTGTCTTTAAGTTTTTTGGGGGTTGCTCTGATGTGGGGGATAGCCTTCCTTCGTAGTTCTTGTGACATGGCAATGTGTGTGCCTTGTTTTGTCCATTAGAGCAGCGTATCACTTTGGATGAAGCTTTTCTGTATTCAAAGTGGAGTTTGGGGCTTTGATGTGGAGTGCAGAGGAACTTTTCCTGTTTGCTGGCATCCTAGATTTTCTGTCCATGGAGGAGGCTGGAGGTTCATGATGTCTGCACAGGCTGCCTGGCATTTTGGCATCAGCGTCCACTGTGGCTGTATTTGCAATGGGAGTCTGAGTCAGAGGTGGCACTGGAAGATGTACAACTATATTTTCAGGTACTACTTCAGTGTTGGATGGTTCATTTTGGGCACTAAATATTATTTCTAGGTCTTCCACATCCAATAGTTTGAACAAAGTGTTCATTTTGTTTGAAGTTCCGTGGCTCCGTTCCATAAATTTGTAAAAATACGCAGCTTTCCTTTGATGTGAGGTGGCAGCGACATGTTTGGGATGGCATGGGCTAAGGTTGGCTGGCACCTTTTCACTGGGTGTACTGGTGGATTTATAATGCTGGAAAGGTGCCAGCCAACCAATCAGAGTGCAGGATTTCTGACTTTGTATTTAGTTCATTGTCTAATAAAAATAACTCTAAATGGAAAGCTTTCTCTTGCAACCATTTTACTTAAACATTTCAAATTATTTGTCATGAATTTATCTTTGCTGTTCAGATATGCTGGTAATGCCTACTGCTATAATGGTGTACTCAGATTTTAGACAGATCAGAATCTATTTGTCTTTTCAGATTTTCAGTTGATGGCAGGAGCTGACAGCTTCCAAAGTGAAGATAGTGGGCTTGTTCTTCTTGTAATGTCTTCATGTGGCAAAAATCGTTATGATTAGATACAATGGCTCTCCTTGCCGGCGCAACAAAAAGATCACAACCAGCATTACGAATGATGGCTCCATATTGACTGCAAGTTGCAGTCAGCATGGAGCCACACAGACAGCTCTATTTTTACATCAGGGAGCTTGGCCCCCAACCTCCTCATGAGGGGCTTTGCCCCCATGCCCCTGAACTAAAGAATTCTAACTCCGGGTCAGAGTTAGTTAGGGAGGTGCAGGCTGGGGAAGTGGTTGCCCCTCCAGCAGCACTTTATGGTGACATACGCTGTTGTTGAAATCGTACACATGTCGCCATAGAAATGTCACTGTTAGGGTGGCATACCAGATCCAATGACTGACACTGGCAAAGTCGGTTTCAAAATACTGATGATAAACAGAAAACAAGTAGTTAAGCAGTCTGTTTGTGCCTTTGTGGGGTTTTCTTTATCACCAGGATTAGCTGGCTTGTTACTGTGAGGTGACCTGTTGATTAGGCTGTACTCTAACCTTGTTTGTCACTATTTGATGGGCTTTCTGGACTGGTGATTTCTTGTTTTAAAAAACATTTGTCAACGCCAACGCTCACATGCAGGTATTTGGTGGTGTTTGGTACTGGCTTCAGTGTTCTAGCACTTTGCCAGGCGTGATTTGTGTTTCTAAAATGGAATGCTTTGGAAGTGTAACTGATGGCATGCTATGCTACAGACCAACAGGCACATGTGTGTGTGTGTGTGTGAAAGAGAGAGAGAGAGATTCCATCTGGTACAAGAACTTTGAAAGCTAGCATATTTATAGTTACCTTACTGTAAAATGGGAAATTGTAAAGTTATAATTTAAAATTTTATATTACTTCCATTTATGTAGTTTCTCTGCCATGAAGTTTTTCTTTGCTTTCTGCAGTTTATGTTCTACTGAAATTCTTCACTTGGAGAAACAAGTAATAATAACATTGTAAATTTACACCATGCAGTTTGCCATTTTAAAGTAAGGTAAATAATTAATAAGACACGGGGTGTGCATTAGACATTTCTAATGCACACCCCAGAGTGTCTTATTGAACTTATGAAATGGGAAACTGCACTTCAATTATGAGAAATGATAGTCTCAGGCATTTTTTATGACTTTAAAAGATTTATTTGAATAAATATCCTTGCACCAGATAAAATAGTACACTATCTGTGTGTGGAAGGTGGAAAAAAGTGACACCCTGACACAATAAAACTGAAATAAGACACAATAAATAAACACTCTGTTTAAATACTGTAACTCAGATGAAAAAATAAACTGTGATGTAATAAACAGAAACTGAATTTAAATACGCAGATGCAGTTAACATTTAAAAGCAGCAGGTAATGTCAGTCAGTTGGTACTGTCAGTCTTTACTGAGTAGCTCACTCAGTTAGATATTCACTTCAGTAGACTGTACAGGTGCTATAGGAGGAAAAAATGTCCCCATTTAGAAACATTTCCTTGACATGACAGCCACTGTGCTCTCAGTAATGACTTCTTAAAGTAATGGAAAATCAGTTGCCTGCTTTAATGTAGATAGCGCTCATGGTACTGTCAGTCATTACTGTGTAGCTTGCAGCTTCACTTGCACATTTACTTTGTTTGACCTTATTGGTGCTGGAGGAGACAAGAAAAATAGCAGTTTAGAAACTTTCACTTTGAAGGCTCTTTTACTGTTTTATTTATTTTAAAGTAGTACAATCAGCACAGTTGGTCATGTGACCTGAATCAAGCTATTTCTGGGAAAACTGAAAATAATGCTCAGCGCCTAGCTAGCAGAGTCAAGCACACAGAGGCAGCACACTTTGAGACGATGTATGCAGAGGCAAGAGTGTGGCCTGCATCTGTTTGCTCGTGTCAGCAATATTTCAATAGTAATAAGATACAGCTGACAAAGTGAATACTGTACCTTAATTGACTCAAATCACAAACTAGGAAGGGTTAATTTGGACGGTGCTTTATGGGGTTCTGGGAGGAAAATCCTAAATGCTACAGAGGCAACAACTTCACAGCACTTTCAGATGAGACTTTATGAATGTAAAATCACTTGCCTCCTTTGTTGTTTACAAAATTTATGATGCCATTGAATGTGCAACTCGAGAGATTAAAAGGCTTGTGAGCTCTGCTTGAAGAGTGGGCAGTAGATGGCAGTATCGATTTCAGGGTGCATTTCAACATCAGTGTTTCTGGCAGCAGCAGAGGACTTTTCTTCATTTTCTATGCTTTTTGGTGAAAGAATCCAGCTCCATCACCGTCTGCCTTCTGTGGATGGAGTCCACTAGAGCGTGAGGCTGTCTTCACTTCTATGTACAGTAACGGACAAAATTTCTGTTTTGAAGCCCAGCATCTGACATGATTTGCACTGCCATGGCTTGAACATTATGATTTGTGCAGTGGTTACGCAGAGCAGCTTTTGCAGATTTGAGCCATCATTGTTGACAAAATATTCACCCCATCAGCTCTTTTGAATACCAGGTGGTTGCTGAGTCAAGAAAATATTGAGGCAGATGATTAGGATGGCAATGAAAAGATGGGAGATCAGGAGGCAGCTTGGACAAATATTTCTGCAGGTTGATACTGGGCACAGAGCAGAACTAGAGATCTCATACATGCATCCACAGTGTATTTCTTTAGTTATTTCTGTTGGGTTGCTATGATCTTTAGTATGCTCTGTAGGATAACATGGCATAGTTGAATCCAGAAACATCTTTTTATTATTAAACTGTCAATTTTCATTTGTGTGAGCCCTCTCTGCCATGCTCCATACAGAGCTTGATATCCAGCCACACTTTGTGTACTGGGCCAGGTGCAGTGTCTGGTGACAGGAGTGAGGAATTCCTTAACAATTCAAAGTTCATTTTGTTATGGGACCATGATGTTTGGATCTATTTTGCTGATTGATTTTACAGTATCTCTTCATTATTGATACAAATACTGTGTTGCTTGATTTAAATGAAGGGTCGCTAATCAGGTTTACATTTATGCCAACTGGAAAGAGAGTTTAGGCGATGGTTTAAAAGATGCATGCAGCCCTGAGAGAAGCTGCTGAGGGTATATTCTGACCCACTAGAAGTATGGACTCCAAGTAGAAATTATTTAATATTGTGTTAAACTACTCTACAGAAGTTGTCTTCTAATCTACTGTGATATTTCTAGCTGCCTGACAATCGTTAAAAACTTAGAGCCCAAGCAGTTGTCATAATGGTATTGCTTTATTTATGCCCTCTTCTATACAGTCTATTTCTGAGGTAGAAACATTTGCATGTCTTGTACACACTGAATTTATAATTTCAGTTAGGCTGCTGTTGAGGCTGATTTTCGGTTCTGGTTCTCCTGTAAAGTTGATTTCAATGTCAGTTATGAAATTTAATTCAAAATTAACTGCATGATTGCTGTTCATGGTAAAGGAATTACAGCTGGCACCTAACTAGCATAAGTAAGCTGAGAAGAAAGAATGGTTGCTATTTGAAATGCCAACATTCCAAATAGGCATTTATAACAAAGGGACTCATCACCCAGTGCTGACCTGTACTTTTTTTACCTGTGCATTATTGATGGATCTTATGCAGAGGTAACAACCAATTAGAGACAGGGATTTTACCTCCCATTTTATAAATATCACAGCTGACAAAAGTTCTTCTAGAGAAGAGCTGCCTTGTAAGGTTTACATTATCCGAGGAACAACGGTTCTGGACTCTTTTCCATCTCTGTTGCCGATGGCCATTAGTACAGCAGGCAGCAGGAGCCACCAATAAGTAAACCTGCAGCGGGATACCGTAGAAGCCTGGGGGTCAGAGGAATGAGGACCGGGAGAGAGAGTGCAGCAGGCAGATGTGCATGCCTGGAGTTATGACAACAGAAAGAAATGAAGCACTATCTCATTGAAAACTTCTTGCTGTATTGGTCCTTGTAACACAAGATCCACACAAACAGATGAGTTGATACTTTATTGAAGCAACAGATTTGTTACAAAAGAACATTTAATTTACAATAGAGCAGGTTGTCTTCTAACCTATTTTTACTTAACACAAGTATATTTTCATATTTAGAAGGACTTTAACATTATTTACTATGTATTGCTTAAGCTTATTTTTCCTTGTGATGTTTAATCATTTTCATTTTCTAATGCTAGCACAGACACACACAGGTGGCTTTTAAATGTAGCTTCATTTGGTTTATAGCTTTTCTCAGGAATGAACTTTCAATTCAGTGACATTTGACTTTGGGTAGCTTTCCTTTGATGAAATCGTTGTTGTCTTTATATGGTTATGTTGTTTTTTGAATGTAGTTTTAGCCAGGTGGGGTCCTAACATCTTTTCATCAGTTTTTTTTGTGTATGATCTGGGTTTTGAGAAAGTATGTTCTCTCATTGGAGCAGTTCATTTCTTTTCAACTACAGAACATGCCACATCAGCAGCTTAACTCACTGTCATAACCAGAGTGCTCTGGTCATTGGTCTACACTGCCTAATCCATTGTAGTATTTAGCTGTAATTGGCTCGCAGTTACACACCTCTAAATTGCTATTAGTAGCAAGATGTTCCTTGCTCAAGCACCAGTGAATTAAGAAACTGCTACTGTTTTGAACAAATTCTAAATCTGACCCCAGGTAGCATTATTAACAACATCTGCATAGTTAGGCTCCCAAAAGATCATCTTGAGGAGACTCTCTTGGCAGAGGCACAAGAAACCAAGCACTACCATAAACAAATGGGTGCTAGTCAACACTCAAGCAGGCAGCGGACAAGAGGCCACACTTCAGGAGTTTGTGTTCAAAATACTAAGTAGCAAACAGCTTCCAAGTAAATTATTTTATTTCAGTTTAAGCACATCGCACATTGCAAATTTAGTTGGGAAGTTCTGACTTGGTTCTCTGCTACCTTATTTATCCTCCCTCTTAGCTACCCTACTCCTGTCCAGCTACACCTCTGCACTTTCACCCACAGAACCCTCACCCTTCCACCCTGGCACACTGTGTTAGGCTGCTCAGCCTTCTCATATAATTTTCCCAATACCTGGAACTCCCTCCCACTAGAAATTCACTCTGCACACTCCTCCATTCACTCTCATTCTTTCTCCACAAGCACACTCTTCATTCCTGTAACTGCACTTAACCACCCCTCCTCTCTCTTCTCCCTTTCTACGTTTCAGGGTGGTCCTGTCCCCTTGAAGGGCTCTTCCATCCTGTTGGGATACAGTCCTTAGCTACACTCTATTCCCCTCTTCATACCCCAAAACTGCTTCCCATCACCACCTCCTCCCTCTCTTTCTCTTCTTCCTTCTGCTAGATTCAGTCCCCTTGCAGTGTTCCAGCATCCTGGAGGGAACATCTCTTGTGACCCCCACCTCCACTGCTCCCTCCCTTTACTTCTGCCCCCTCTCACCTCCCCTTTCTCCCTTTTCTGCTGGGACCTGACCCTTGTAGGGTTCTCAGCATCCTGAAGGAGAATAGTTCTTGGCCTACCTCCTCCCTTCCCTCTCTCTCTCTCTTCTCTCTTTCTGCCAGGTTCTGGCACCTTGCTGGGTTAACAGCAACCTGAGGGGAATACTTTCAGGTTTCCCTTCTCCCCTCCTTCCATCCCTCCCTCTCTCCCCTTTTCCTCTCCATATCTGTCAGGCCCCTATCCCTTGCAGGGTTCTCAGCATCCTGAAGGGATCTGGTTCTTGACCTTCCTCTCCCTCCACTCTTAATTCTGATCCTTTCTCCCAGATACTGTCCCTTGCAGGGTTCCTAGCATCCTAAAGGGAATGAGCTCTCATTTGCCTCCTCTCTTCCTCTTTCCCTTCTCCCACCACCTCCACTCTTGTGTTTCAACTCCACTCTTCTATATTATTCTTAGCACTTAGTTATCTCCCTAGATCTAACTGCACTTTACAATTTGTGTGCTCAGCCTGATACCTTGCTCCCCTGGCCTATACCATACAGTGTATATATGTCCTGTTTACCCGAGCTATATCCCACCCACTGGTCTCTGGCTTTTTCTTTACTATATAACACTTTCAACACGATACTGCCTGTTGCCTAAAACTGTGATATTGTATTAGTACCTCACTTCTTATGTATTTGAATTTTGCACTGTATGTTTCTGATTTTATTATGTTTTTGCTTATTCTAACCTTATGTAACCCTTCTTCCCAGGACACTTCTGGAAAAGAGCTGTTTACAGCTCATGTTGTCTTCCTGGTGAAACCTTTGCAAATAAATAAACATTAGCGATTGCACCAACCCAGTGCTTGAACCACATCTCAGCTCTTTGTCTGGGGGGCACAAGACATGTAGAAATACATTTACAGTAATCCATTGAAAGGTGCAGTACATACATAATTCATGTTCCTAAGCACATCTGCTAATACACCAGTTATGCTACAGAAATTCAAATAAATACTTTCAACCTGAATAAGTGATACAAAATATGATGCCCAAATGAACCTCTGGAAACAAAAAGAAAAATGTATTCAAAATCTATTAAAGAAGAATTGTAAATGGGGTGTCTAAAAGGCCAACAAAGCTGAATTGCTTACTCAATTTAAAACTGAACCAGGGCACTATAAGGCATCATAGAATGATACAAAGGTCAATGGCATTCATTTTTTTGAATTTTAAGAGATAGTTGGTGTGATAGCAGATGAGTCCAGGAAAAGTACTGTCACATGTCTTGAGCCAAGCCCCTTTAGAAGCTGTGATTGGGCTCAAGAGCCACAGTTAGGGTGACACTCATGTGTTTGAAATTTAAATAAAATATTTTACTTGGAAGCTTTTTACTGCTTAACATTTGTTTTGAACACTTAAACTCCTGGAGTGTGATCCTCTTTCTGCTTACTGTCTCAGTGGTCCATGACCCAAAAGTATTTTTGTGGATGTCAACAATATGCTTATAGGGATCAAGGTTTCTAGCCAGCCAAACACCAAGGTATTTGAACAAGAGAACTTCTTCAAACGGAATGCCCCAGGTGTTTTATTAATAAGTCATTTCTTGCAAACAACCTGTTGTGCAGCAACTGAGAAATGTGATGCAGTTCCCAACATACATACAGAAAAGGCTGACACAATGGAGCCACAATATTACATGGTGTCACATTTTTCTTAAACAGACACATTAACAGCGCCAAAGCCAAATTAAATTCTGCTTAGTGGGGAATGAAATACGAAATGTAATTTGCAACATTAATTTGAACTTGTAAATTTTAATCCACACCAACATAAAAAGATTTTTGTGCAGTGAATGTCTCTGGGACTTTTGAACACATTTGATAGTACACTGTTTCCACATCCCACAATGGAGTTTGCCTTTAGGGGCAGACCATGTTGTCTCTGGTGTACCCCTTCCCTCCTTTTGATAATGGTTGTGCTCAGAAGGAGGGAGATGGAAGGAGGGGCTAGGTACAGGACAATGGAACAGGTAGCAGGAAAGGAGGGAGAAGGGAAGTACTTAAGGACAGCACAAGGGTGGCTCAGCCACTTTTGCTGGAATTTTGATTTAACATCATCTGCAGCACGTCGGATTGGCAATACAATTTTGGGTTTCACATAAAGTAAGGTTGATAATGTTTAAAGGACAAAGTGAAGTGTTTTGTAGGAATAATAACATCACAGCATTTAATTGAGGTTTGGAATATGCTAGAAGGCATGGCGAGACAGCAATTGTTGAGAGCCAGTTTTGAAACAGCCATGGAAATGTGGTTTAGCGTTATGAAATAAGAATTGCTGGTGGATCATTTTAAAAGGAAAAACAGCTGGAGTTACTCAGGTGGTAGTCATGTGCATGGGGCAGTCGGAAGGAGCAGTGGAGATGATGGCTGCCCAGTAGGAATGAAGGGAGAGGTCCAGGTTTGTGCAAAGTGAGGCTCTAGTGCCCTACAACAAGTGTGGGAGTTGGAATCTCATCTGGGGTAGCCTATGGCTTTGGGGTTTTTGAGATGAGCATGGTTGCGCTTGAGGCCACGTGGCATGACGTCACACGCCGCGCAGTCCTCGTGATGAAGGTGGCCCAGCTTTGGGGCTTTTTGGCTGAGGAAGCCTGCACTGGGTAGGAGAAGAAGTTGCAGGCCTGGAAGAGGCTTGGAGAAGGAGAGACAGCTGGAGTGCTGGAGGCCACGCAGCATGACGTCATGCCGCGCAGTCCTCCTGATGAAGGTTAGCCCAGCTTTGGGATCTTGGTGGTCTGAAGAAGCCTGCACAGGGTAAGGATGTAAGGGCAGGCCTGGAAGAGGCTTCAGAAGGAAGACGAGTGAGTGCGTTAGGAGGTCACGCGCATGACGTCACATGCCGGACGATACCGTGCTCTTGAAGGCACAGGTTAAGGTGCTGGCATGTGTAGCAGGGCAGTATGCAGGCTCAGAATGGGGCTGACTCCTGTAGCTCCCTCAGCTTGGGTGACTCAAAAAGAGCATGGAGGGAGAGACTTGGAGTGAAGACCTTGGTAGGACCGCGTGAAGCCGTGGGCCACCGGAGGAAACCAGTGGAAGTTGGGCCCCCAGCCTGATTGGCCTGAGGGGGAGGCAGGGTAGAAGGCGGGCAATGACATTGTTCTCTGAGGCAGCATACTGTAGGAGGTACAAGGTTTGAAGGCTAAGGGAGTAAACCACATTGTTGCTTTTTTGAGGCCACGCGGTGTGACTTCAAACACCGCGTGGTGCTCAGGCTGGAAGGAGAGGGCAAGGCCCTGCTTGGGCAACATTGAGGGGACTGGAGAGAGGAGAGAGGGGACCCGAGACAAGGCATCGCACTGTTTGGGGGCTTATTAACAGGGTTTTTTTCTGGTCGGCCTGTGGCTTACCAGGCAGGGAGGCATGCAGGGACATGGTGGATGCGGGTTGTAAGCCGGGTTGCTAGGGGGGATGGGTACTGTTACATGCAGGTCATGCCAGTTGGGCGGGCGAGGCCTGGGGATCAGAGTGGCATGAGGGCACGCCACCAGTTTTGGTGGGTTGCCAATGACTAGGGGACCTTGTTTCCGGGTAGCTAATATTTAAGGGTATGCCTCTGGGAGCATGAGGTTTGTTACTGGGCATGGGCCTACAGTGGATGGCAGGAGGCTGAAGGGACGCCATAGTTGGCGCCGGCATTGCAGGTGCTAAACCCACGTAAGAGGGGCCACAAGGAGGGGACCTGGGGGTAGGGAGAAAAATGAGCATCCTGACTGTGGGAAAAGGGATTTATGGTATGTTGGTCGGCATAACGGACAAAAGAAGGTGTAATTGAGGTACAGACATGCAAATAATGCTGTTTCTTTTCTATAGTTGTTTTCACAGTTCAGACAGGACAGACATGGTGCCCAGGAAGAGCAAGCCATCGAAAGAGGACACCTACAAGGCTATTATTGACCTAGCAGAAAAGCAAACAGAATGTGGGAGCTGGTGGAGGGGAGGAACAGGGAAGGACCAGGGAGAAGAGAAAAGCGGGCACTGGGAAGAGCAGGAAAGGGAAGAGGCCAGCCAAAGGGCCACACAGCCCCACTAAGGTAGCACCACCAGGGCGGTGGCTGGCAAGGCGGTCACCCCAGTACCTGCACAGCCGGTGGACCCGGTGATGCCAGTGCCCAGCCCGATTGAGGGGCACCCTTGGTGGGACCTGGACATGAAGCTCAGAAAAGGGGTCCAGCCCACAGATCCCAGTAGCTCACCTCCACCCCCATTTCAATCACAAGAAGAACTAGGGAACTCAAGAGGACTCCAGGCAGCATGGCTAGAAGATGGTTACAGTAACACTCCCAGCACAGTAGGGGATAGTATAAAGGAGCATATAGGACAAATCATAGCGGCACTGGGAGCGGGTGGACTAGGGCAGATGGAATCAGCTAAGGGAGATTAGGACAGGAGAGACTTTAAAGAGGTTTGGAGAGAGAGGGGCAAGGCACAAGAGAGGTAGGCACACCGGGATGAGATTAGGCTAGCACACGCCACTGGCCACGAAAGAGAAAATATGGAAAGGAGAATATGTAGATATATTTGCTTTGGTGAACCGGAAGCGTGCGGCCAGATATGAAGAGGCGAAGAGCATAGTAAGAATGAGATGGCAGTGGCCATACAGTTATTAGGTAAAAAGAGGAAGATAAAATTCACAAAAGGAAAGACTTGGGATGGGTGGTTTCTAGGTTTCGCAATTTTTTCAGCCATTGTACTGGAAAAGAGGCTAGAGCTAGGCATCCCGCTAATTACTTATTCTTTAATAATCACGAAAGCAAAAAGCGAGGGGTGGGATGGATATACTATGATGAAGGTTTTCACAAAGAATGGCAACATTCAGGGATGTAAGATGGGACAGCAAGCAGATGGATTTATGGATGGATTATGTAACAGATCAGTCCACACCCGAGGGCGGGTGGAGCAAAAGGTTGTCACACCACAGAGGTGCTGCTGGGCCTATAACAGGGCCTCATGCTCGTGGCCTCAGTGTTGTTTCCGACATGCCTGCTCAGAATGCAGAGGCACACCTGCAAGTAAGTGCAGAACGGCAGGGCACATGGTACACAAGGTCTGGAGGGACAAGGGTCAGGCCAGCAGCTTTTTCAGGAGGGCCAAGGGTTTAAAGGGAAAACATGGAACAAGGGGGAGGAGCAGGGCTATGGGGGCAGAGGGGGTCAGACCCAGTGAACCAAGGAAGGTTAGACAGGGAGGAAGGGAGGAGCCAGGAAAGGGGCAAGGTCACAGCAGGGAGCACGACTTGGCCAGATCCCCATCAACCTGTCAGCATGGGCAGTTCACCTGGCCAGATATCCTGACAGTAGAGTATGGAACATGATTTTAGAGGGTTTCAGAGCAGGTTTTTCATTGCAGTCAGAGGGCCCAGGCAAGCAAGAGAAGCAAACAACCTGGGGTCTGTGAAAGGGAAAGAGGAAATACTCAGACTAAAGATTGAGAAAGAGAAAGCAGCAGGCAGGGTAGAAGGCCCATTTAGCACCCACCCATTGGAATGCATCCGAAATCGCTTTGGGTTTGGTACCCAAAAACAAGAAGGGGAATTCAGGGTGATCCATCACCTGTCCTACACTGAAGGGGAGTCAGTGAATGACTTCATCCAGGAGGAGCACAAAGGTGACATACATGACTCTGGAGGACATGGTCCGGATAATCCGTGCCACAGGCGATGCATGGATGGCAAAGACGGACATAGAATCCGCCTTCAGACTGCTTCCAGTTAGGAGGGCAGACTGGGACCTGTTGTGGTTTAAGTGTGAGGTCAGTATTATTTTGACAAAGCAATGCCAATGGGTGTTCCATGGCATGTGCCACGTTGAGGCATTCAGCACATGTTTACAGTGGATATTTCAAGAAAAGATGGGTTACAAGTCAGTCGTCCATTACCTGGATGATTTTCTTCTCATTGGGAAAGGAGAAAGGGAGACACGGAGAATGCTGGGTAAGTTCCAGGATTTGTGTAAAGAGCTGGGAGTCCCATTGGCACCAGAGAAACAGAGGGGCCCAAGGTACATGGAATTCCTGAATAGAGATAGATGCCAGGAGTGAGGTGTTTAGGCTGCCGGGCAAAAAGTGAGGAAGTTGAAGGAACTAATACGGGTACATACCAGCAGGAGGTGGGTGCAACTGAAACTGGTACAGCAGGTGCTGGGGCACCTGAACTTTGCATGAAATATAGGGCCAGGGATGGTGTTCACGAGGAGGTTAGCCAGGGCCACAGCAGGGGTTACCAGACCACATCACTGGGTGGACCTGACACGAGGGTCAGAGAGGATTTTAAGATATGGGAACAATTCCTAGAGGAGTATAATGGTTGTTCGTTCTGGCAGGAGGAGTGGTTGTACAACACAGACCTTGACCTCTACACAGATGCAGCAGGAGGAATAGGCATGGGAGGATACCTAAGGGGCAGGTGGTTTGCAGAACCATGGCCGGTCAGTTGGGTAAAGGATGGGAGAGTGAGAGATATAACATTGTTAGAGATCATGCCCATATGGGCATGTACCTTGGTCTGGGGAAGTGTTGAGGATCAGAAGGTGATATTTGGTGAGACAACAGGGCGGTGGTTCACGCACTGAACAATAAGGGGCAAAGTTGGAGACAGTCATACAGGTAGTACACAGTTAGTTTTAAGGGCTTTGCAGCTGAACATGTCTTTCAGAGCAAAACACATAGAAGGGTGCACAATACCCTGGCTGACAGCCTTTCCTGTCTGCAGCTGGATCGTTTCCGGAGCTGGCACCAGCAGCGGAAGAACAAAAGACGCCCATACCAACAAACATATGGGACGTTGGCAAGAAGGAGCAGAACTGCTGTTTCACAGCTCATGGGCCCTGGACTCTGAGGGCTCTCGACGGGGCCTGGAGGGTTTTTCAAACATTCAGGGCAGAACACCAGATGGAGGTAAGTGGGCCACCCTCAGAGGAACATCTAGGTATGTTCATGGTGGAACAATGGCAGAAAGGGACTGCACAAGCCACAATGGGGTTTATTTGGTAGGATCAGGTGGATTTGCAGCCTGAAAGGATGGCGTGACCAACAAAATCAATGCTCATCAGAAGGATGATGCAGGGCTGGGGTAGGTTGAGGAAAGGGCCAGATGATAATAGGAGGCCGATAGGGAGCAGTGGCTCTTGAAGCTGAAGGAGGCACTCCTGCAGTATGCAAAACAAAGGAGGAAGCCCAGCTATTTCACAGAATTTATGTGATAATGTTCATGGGGCTATGAGAGTGAGCGAGGTGGTAGGCCATGGGAAAGATGACAGGGCCGGAGGAGGAATGGGAGGATGTGAGCTGGGGACAAGGGAGATACGGATCAAGATAAAAAGGTCAAAGACTGACCAAAAGGGTGAGGGTGCATGATAAAGCTGAGATTAGATGAGTTCTAGCAGGCTCTGGTTTTTGCCAGAGGCAGGGGTGTACTAGGAGGTTATTTGTACATGGTAGGCAACAGCTATCAACGCAGGATTGAAAAGGCTGGTTTTGGGGAAGACCCAGCACTACTCATCCCATTCTATGGATTGGGGCACCTCAAAGTGTAGTTGAGGTGAACCCATGACGGGTATTTTGGAGAAAGGTACATCAGAGCCCTGAATTAATAAAAAAAAAAAAGGGACAAGGGGGAATAATTCAATGATAGCACTGAATGGGATGAAAATTAACGAGTTTTCTTTGCACCTGTGAGGTAGATGGAGGAGCACAGAAGTCTGGATCTTCGGCCATTCCTATATTTACTGGGCTGGTAAGAGAGCAGAGAAGAAAGCTGGGGGAAAGCAGTTGTACCAAGATGCAAGACAGTGTAGGTTGGTGTGGCGCGGCCTCACGAGGGATGAGATGGGCACAGCTTCTGCCCACCTTGAAAGAACTCAGTGGACAACGGCCCAGTCCAGACCTAATCATCATACACCTAGGGGGCAATGACCTGGCAGGCTGACCATGGGTACAGACATACTTACAGATAAAGAGGGAGCTAGTGACAATAAGACAGTGGTGGCTCTCGGTGTGCCTGGCCTGGTCGGATATGATTCCACTAGGGTGTGGAGACAGGAACATAGCCACAGAGCAGTAAAGAGGGCTAGGAGGAAGATTAATAGGTGAGTAGGGACATTGATAAGGCAGATGGGAGGGCAGGTGATACTGGGAGTAGAGGAATAGGTGGATGATTTCTATAGGGCAGATGGGTGCATTTGTCAGACATAGCAATAGACATGTTTAACACAGAAACAATGGGTTTCATAGAAGAATGGAGGAAGCAGAATGAAGCTGGGGAATAAAAAAAAATATAGAGGAGGAGGAAGGAGAGTAGCACATCCCTGAGGTAAGGGAGGATGATACCTTGTTAGGGGAAGCCAGTCATCCAACGCAAGCTGAAACTGGCTAGTGGGGAAAAGGGGGAGGATGGGAGGGGAAGAAAAGGAATAACACAAGTGGAGGAAGAGGATGAAGGAGAGAGAGGTCTCGGTTTTCTGTTACCTCACAGAAAAGGAGAAGAAGAACGCACCCAGGTTTCGCTTGGAGGACGGATAATCAGAGAGTGAGATATGGATGGAAATAAATGGAAAATGGAAATATGATATAAAGAAATGAGAAATGGAATATGGATTATGAATATAAATAAATTAATTACAATCTGAGCACAACAACAAACAACAGTCTCTGTGTTTTTGTGTGAGGGAAAAGGGGAATCTGGGACAATGGAGTTTGCCCTTTAAGGGCAGACCATGTTGTCTCTGTGTACCCCTTCCTCCTTTTGATAATGGTTGTGCTCAGAGGGAGGGAGAGGGAAGGAGGGGCCAGGTACAGGACAATGGAACAGGTAGCAGGAAGGACAGGGAGAAGGGAGGTACTTAAAGGACAGCACAAGGGTGGCTCAGCCACTTTTGCTGGAATTTTGATTCCTCCACCCACCCTACTAAATATGAGATGGGAAAAGTCAGTCAATGGAGGACTGTATGGTGGGTCAGTCAAGGTGGAGGATCGGACGCGCCCAGTAGGACGGTGACTGCCAAAGGTGGATGGCAGGAGAAAATATAGGTACGGACTGCCAAAGGTGGATGGCAGGAGACAATATGAGTCATGGACTGCCAAAGGTGGATGTGTGGGGATGATATGGACATGGACTGCCAAAGGTGGATGGCAGGGGATGATATGGTTACTGGACTGCCAAAGGTGGATGGCAGATATCAACATGGTCATGGATTGCCAAGGTATACGGCAAGGGGGAAAGGGGGGATGGGAGGGGAAGAAAATGAATAACACAAGTGAGGGAAGAGGACTAAGGAGAGAGTGGTCTCGGTTTTCACCGCTACTCACAGAAAAGGAGAAGAAGAAGGCACCCAGGTTTTCGCCTGGGGATGGATAATCAGAGAGTGAGATATGGATGAAAAAAATGGAAATTATGGAAATATGATATAAAGAAATGAGAAATGAATATGGATTATGAATATAAATAAATTAATTGCCAATCTGAGCACAACAACAAACAACAGTCTCTGTGTTTTTGTGTGAGGGAAAAGGGGGAATCCAGGACAATGACTACAAGCACACAAAGGCTGACAGATGCAGAACAGAGCAACCGGAGAGAGAGAGAGAGAGAGAGATAGACAGAGAGAGAGAGAGAGAGAAGTCCGATCACCAAAGCTACATAAGACAGAGTCTCTCATACTCTGTCTCTCTTTCATACACCTGCTGTGCCTATGTCTCTGTCACTGTGATCATCCATGCAGCTCACTCACCCACTCACTCTCTCTGTGTAAGGTGTTACATTTCCAGAGGAGAACACTGTGTCTCTTTGTCCATTTCCGTGCTGACGGCCATTAGCACGGAAGGCGGCCATGCGCAACTACTGTGGAAGCTGGGGGGTATCAGAGGAGCAAGGACTGGGATGAACTTAGGCTGCAGGCAGCAGGAGCTGTCAATATGTAAAACCACACTGCAGATATTGCAGATACCTGGGGTGGTCAGAGGAGCCAAGACTGGGGTGAGCGAGTGTGGAAGGTGGCACAAGCCACCAATGAGTAAAGCCACAGTGCAGGTACTGTGGAATTGGGGGAGAAGAGTGAGGACTGGAGTGAGCAAGTACAGCAGGTGGCAGAATGCCCATGCCCAGAGTCATGGCAACAGAAAACAATGACGTGTTTCTCATTGGAGTTGTTCATTTCTTTCAAGTACAGGACATGCCATGTCAACAAAGCAGAACTGTGTCATGACCACAGTGCCTGGTCATTGTTGTACACTGCCAAGCCCATTGCAGTTTCAGCTGTAAGTGGCTTGGCAGTGACACACCTCTAAAGTGCCAGTAGTCCCAAGATGTTCCTTGCACAAGCACATGTGAATGCAAAAGGCATTTATTGAAAATAATGTTTAAGCTAGAATCAGGCTGTTGCAAAGAACCAGCTCTCCTGACATCGTGTTCTAGTTCTGATAGAACATCTGAAGTAGTAGCCCACTGAGTTCTAGAATATTGACTATTTGTCGTTCATTTGGATGGTAAAGATGAAATAGAAATGTATGTATTTTAGAATTTTATATTTACGTATAACTGCAGGCTAGGAAAAGGTAGGCTGGGAGAATGTGGGGAAGAGGTACATGTATGGGAAACAGGAGTGTGGAAGGAGAGTGGTAAACTGTACTAGTTGTGGGGCAGCTGTCTTTCTTGGGATGATGCAGAGTAAAGTGGGCTGTCTAATATGTAAGAGTGTGGAGCAGCTAATTGCTGAAATAAAGTTGCTCAGATGGGAGCTGGGGAGGATGGTGTGGAATGTCAAAAGAGCTGAGCAGTGGAGGAATGGCAGATGGGGGTGCTCAGGGAACAGAGCAGCAAACAGGGAAGGGAGTGGGAGGATCACCCAGTATACATGAGTATCTCTTCTTCAAAGGAACAGGGAGCCCAGAGTGGAGGAATGGCAAGTGGTAAGGGAAGGAATGGGAATGTGATGGTAGCATCAGGGTGGGAACTTCTGAAGAGGTGCCTTTATTGAATAGATTTGCACCATTGTCTGGGAGGAGGGAGGGGCCAGCAGGAAATGAGGTAGGAGATTGGGTTGAGCCAGGGCTGAGAGTAGCAGTATAGGGGAGGAGAGGGAGCTAGTCAGAGTGGGCAGGGAGAGGAGGTGGGTGAAATGGAGTGGAGAATGGGGGTAAAGGAAAAGAAAGAGGGAGGGAAGGTGGAAGCAGGCAGAGATAGTTAAAAGGGAGGGGCAGAGTGAGAGATGGAAAAACAGTTAGGTGGATAAATAATGGAGGCAGAGATAAGTTCATCAGGGTTCAGGGAGCAGTTAGGTGGGGAGCAGCTAGTACCAAAGGTAAGAAAGGAAGGACAGGAAGCACGGGTGCAGGGATGGAAGGGTGACAATCATGAGGACTCCATAATTAGGATATTCACTGGGGAAGGAAAGGGACCAAATGTAAGCAGTAGGGTGTTTTGTATGCCAAGGATGACAACGGATAAGGTTGACACATGAATAAGGGAAATAGTAAAGGAGGTTGGAGGAAAACCCATTTTAGTTACACATGTGGGACCTGATGACCAAGCTGGTGAAGAGTTTGAGGCAGTGCAAAATATTTTATGGAGTTAGGGAAGATCTGCAGGAGGAAGCAAGTTTGCTGGCCTTCTCAGAGGTAATACCAGTGTCAAGGGGCAAGCACAGGCAGGAAATGAGGAATAGAGGATTTAATGACTGGCTGAGGAAATGTGCAAGGAGGAGGTTCATCTATATTGAGGACTGGGAGGAGACCTGGTCAAACAATGCACTCTTTTCATCAAACAGGCTACACCTTAGTAGGGAGGTTCTGAGGGTATCCAGTGACAAAATGGGGCATACATAAATGCTACACTTAATTTAAACTACTGGGGGCAGTGGGGTTTACCTATACCATGGTGACAACAAAGTCACCAACATCCCTTGACAGACACAATGCAGTGTCGACATTGTGCTGTCAGTATGCTGGTATGCTGGGCCAGCCCCCCAACCTCGGTGAGTTTATATATAACCAACTCCCAAATTGAAGTTGGCTCAGGGAGGGACAAAACACTGGAAGATGCAGTGCCAGTGTCAGCAGGGACCATTACAGCAACCTGTTGATATCTGTTGCTGTAATGGTCTTCTCTGTAGAATTTCATTGTTCGGTCACAGACAGGGAAGGGGCCTGTTGGCCCAAAGACTCTGAGAGGAAAATGTCAATGAAACCCCATCCCACAGTGATGGAAGAAGTCTGGATGGGGGAGGTGGAAGAGGTGAGAAAACAGTTAGCAAAGGGTGAAGGAGGTGAGGAATACATAACAAGGGTAGGTGGAGGGTGCAAGCAGAGAGGAAATGTAAAGAAGTGAAGAGGAGATGGAAGGGAAGGAATGTCAGAGTCTAGGTGGAAAGTAGTGTCTGAATGTGCGGAGTATTGGAAACCAGATGGATAACCTGCATGTGCTATTAGCTGACAGGAGGATGGACATAGTGGTAGTAACTAAGACTTGGGCAACACCACACCATGACTGGAACCTTGTGATCCCTGAATATAAACTACACAGGAGGGACAGGGTTATTGGGAAGGGGTGTCATTACATCTGGGAGAAAATCATTTGCACAAGGGAGGAGTTGGAGGATGATAAGCTGGAGGCTTTATGGGTTCAGTTATGATCCAGTAGAGGGAGAAAGGTGAGGTTGGGGTGGTTTACAGAGCATGCAGCCAGGATGAGGAGAGGTACAGGAATTGAGCTCACAAATATTTGAAGCTGCAGGAATAGAGAGGTGCTAATTGTGGGGGACTTCAACCTGTCCAAAGTGGACTGGAGCGCACCATTCACAGCATGTACTAGGAGTCAGGTGATTCTGAAAGGACTGAAAAGTGGATTAGTGACCAGGGCATCACTGAACCAGCAAGAATAGAGGTAATTCTTGGATCTGGTGCTTGCAAATGGTAGCATGTATAGGAAATAAGGGAGTGCCTGGGTGGGAGTGACTATTGCACAGTGTGGTTTCAATTGGGTATGGGCAGGAAAGCATCCTGACTAAGACCAAAATCTTGGATTTTAGGAGGTGGATGTTAAGAAGATGGACAAAAGTGCTAAGGAGCCACCTGGCAGACATCAGAACACATATGGGGGGTGGACCGAAAGTGGTTCATCATTAAAGAAGGAATACTAGTTACCACAGAGGGAGTGCATTGGGCTCCAGCAGAAAACACAAGGGTCAAAGCACCCAGCTGGTTCTGTTCTGGGGTCACCCAAGCAGAAATGGAAAAGTGATTAGCCTACAGGAAATTCAGGAAGATCAAGAGAGAGGTGAATAGGAAAGATTTCCTAAGGTTAGCTAGTGAGGCAAGTAAGGAAGTTCAGCAAGTTAAGTCACAGAAGGAGTTGCAGGTAGCTGAATGAATTATGAAGGGGAGAAGACCTTTCACTATATAAGCAAGAAAAGAGTCAAGAAGCATGAGGTTGTTAGGCTTAAGAAAGGGGAGGAGGTAACCATGATATGGGCAGCTGAGATTAAGCGACTCACATATGAGTGACTCAGTCTCAGCACCTGTAATGTGAGCTACCCTGAAATGGTAGTGACAGAAAAAGCAAAGATGCAGGTTAGCAAGGGAAGAACAGCAACAAGGTAGGATAGCCAGTGAAAGGGGAGGATGAGAAAGAGAGTATGTGGGAGGTGGCATGGTCAGTTGCTGCTGCCCTGTGGTGTGGCAGTGAGGGGGCTAGCTGTAGGGAGCAGGTACAGGGTTCAGGGCTGGGCAGGGAAAGCTTTTGTGAAGATGGTTTTATATATTTTGCAACTCTCTCCACCCTAACATGCACCCTCCTGGAGTTAACAATCTATATTTGAAGGGTGCAGAGGGTGAACTCAGGTGCATAAATACTGTTCTGATTTCGCTGTTCTCACTGGGAGTGTACATTGCAGTTTTTCTTTTGGTGATGTACACTCACTGTAATGGCAATCACGGTTTAGCGATCTCCATTATGACATGGAACCAGGAGAAGTGGGAGGGGCAACAGGGAAAAGCAGAGGTACTAAATGAATACTTCTATTAAGTTTTCACCAGAGAGAAGGATGGATCAGTGCCTTTAGGAGAAAGAAGAGGAGTGGGGGTGGGAGGAAACACAGATGTTGTGGCAGAGATAAAGGAGGATAGAGGTGAGAAAGGGCTGCTAGCACTGAAGGGAAAAATTACCAGGCCTGAACAGAGTACAACCAAAGGTATTAAGGGAATTGACTGAGGAGCTGGCAGGGCCACTGGCAGATCCATTTAATAGTTCACTAGAGACAGGCTTGGTTCCAAACATCTGGAAACAGCACATGTGATGCACCTCCACTTAAGCAGTCCCAAGGATGACTCAGGGAATTACAAACCAGTCAGTCTGACCTCAATTACGTGCAAGCTCATGGAGACCCTGCTTATGGAAAAGTTGGTAGAATATGTAGAGGAGCATGGTCTCCAGGATGTGAGGCAGCATGAGTTCATGGGGTGGCGGAGATCTTGTCAAACAAATCTGATTGACTTCTTTGACTGGGTCACTGAGACAGTAGACAAGGGCAAAGTGGTAGACATCCTCTAACTGGATTTCAGCAGTTTTGACTCTGTGCCCCATAAAGGTGATTAGGAAGTTAGCGGACGTTGCTAGGGATATTAAAATCCCTTCTACATGCTGTGATACCTTGTTTGGAACATGTTGTGCCAAGGATCTTTTGTTAGAGGTATAAGATTGGTATCTACACGACAAGTACACCTGAAGAAGCCCAGCATGGGTTGATTCTTTACTTAGTAATAATCAATTCTGGAGTATGAGTATTAGGATAAAGAGTAATGGGAATATACTTTTTATTAGGATATTTAGGAAGCCATGGATCTATAAGTCTCAGCTCTTGAATATATTGTTTAATGATAATTCAGGTTGATTGATGTGCATTGTCCAGTTTAGAAGTTTTGTCTTGTGCAAAAGTGCCACATTAAAATTGCCACAATTATATATGGTGGTGGAAAAGTTGAAAGTGTTAAAAATGGGTAAAAATGAGGGCTGTTTTATTTAGTGCATAAATAGTTGCCAAAGTTTTTATTTATTTATTTATTTAGTTTTTGTTGACCGGGTAAGTGCACTAGACAAATCCTGCCTATTTTCAGGCACGACCGGGGACTGGATATAGATGAATGCAAACTGACAATAAATTTTAAAATTTAAGCTGTGTGTGGATCTCTGTGCTGACCTTCTACATTAAACCACATACTATTTTTAACTTTTGACCATTTGTTCTGTGTTTGTCAGTGTATTTACTACTTGTGTCTGAGCCTGCTGACGTTTTTCCCAGGAAGCAGGAAGAGGGAGTGTAGTTCTTTCACTTCAGTCTCGAGAACTACACTTCACCGAGGGAGCTTTACTTATTATTTTGGGAACATATATACATTTGTACTACACATCAATCGCATATGAGTGGATTTTATGGCGCTTGATAAGGGCGGAAAGTATATTTTATCTCGAGGGGCTTGGTGACCTTGGTTGAGCACTTCCAGGTTACTTTACTTCATTTAAACATCCTGGTTCATTTGCTCCATTTCTGACAACAAATTTTAAAATTTAAGCTGTGTGTGGATCTCTGTGCTGACCTCCTCGTTAAACCACATACTATTTTTAACTTTTGAGCATTTGTTCTGTGTTTGTCAGTGTATTTACTACTTGTGTGTCTGAGCCCTGCTGACATTTTCCCAGGAAGCAGGAAGAGGGAGTGTAGTTCTTTCACTTCAGTCTCGAGAACTACACTTCACCGAGGAGCTTTAGTTTTATTTTGCAGACATATATACATTGGTACTACACCACTCCACGCATGAGTGGATTTCAGGGAGTTGATAAGGGCAGAAAGTATATTTTATCTCAAGGGGCTCGTGACCTTGGTTGAGCACTTCAGTTTACTCCTCTCTTTATTTCACTTCCTAAGCGAGCAGGGTGAGCTAGGGAGCAGAGACATGCCAACTCCGTGTGCAAAGACGTCGTTAAGACATGCCTGTTTAAGCGTGTGTTAAGCGTGTTTGGTGGTGTTAGGGAAGTCTTACATCTGTGTGTCTTCAATATACCTTGTGAGTACTTTTACATTACGTGGTTTTGTTCTGTCACTTCTTACGTATGGCAATGGCTTCCTCCGTATATTCATCCAGCAATATTAATGTGTTTCTTACTACTACAAAAGGGAGACAGGTATACAATGTACATCTTGCTATATGTTTAGCTTATCAGCTATTATTGCTGACAATCTCCCTTTCAATGTACAAAATGTACTGACAACATTGCATTACAATATGAAAACAGCTTATACTATAAATGGATTTTGGTACTTGAATCAAGTAATAATTCTGAACATATAATTGTTCAAGATGCATCACATGCAACTAATATCCCAGTAAACAAGATTTTATCTACTTCTATTTTTAGCACCACGTCAGAGAACATAATATCTAAGGAGAATAATCATGCTACTTTGAGTAACTTAGTTATCTATCCATCTGATGTCTCAAAAAAAGAGCTAGGAAGATGAGCACAGTTCTGGTAATAGCATAGAAGACACCACCTGGTATAATATTCAAGGGTCAAAAGCTACTAAAAAGAAGGCAAAAGGCAGAGCATTTTAATATTCCATTACATAATAACTTTGACCCCTTGTCCACTGCTCCTGTCGATTCTAATTGTTTCCCTATTGAGACCCCCAAAGAAGGATTAAATTCTACAAACACATCCCAAGTCAAGGTTAATATGCCAAATTTCTCAAATCCGCCACCTAATTCTCGTCGATCTCCTTGATAGATTTTGCTACTGTTCAAATTGATGAAGAGGCATCCTCTATGTGTGTTCCTAATTGTGATTATTTAAATACTAGACAAATATTTATTTTGGCAGACTCTCTAGTTAAACAATTGGATAGAGTTTATGTGAGCCTGACAAACATAATAGAACTTTTCAAGTTTCAGTGGTGCTAAGATCTCAGATCTAACATATATGGTCGATAATATTATTGGCTCTCAAGAAATAAATCCATTGTGTATTATCCACGTTGGCGCAAATAACTTCTACAGGATTCTGTTCAGAATATCAAACAAGCCTATGTTTCAATGACTAATAAATTGACTGATCTTGGGTGTGATATTATTTTTTCTGAGATTCTACCCATTCCACAGTACTCTGAGTTTCTTAATCAAAAATTAAAATTATTAATAACTGGCTTAGGCATTGGTGTTTACAACAAAATATACAGTGCATGACCCACTGGGAACAGTTCACTGATAGACCAGAGCTTTATTGTCCTGATGGCTTGCATCTTAACAAATTAGGGAATGCTCTGCTGAGTCAACAATTTCTATCTATAATTAACATAAATTTAAACCAAATTATGGGAGGGAATGTTAATGTACATACCCTTCATCTTATTCCTATAAAGTCTTCAGCAAACAAATACAGTTCCTTAGTTTTGACACAGAAATTCGATGAGTTATTAACTATTATTTCAAATAAGGATTTAGATATTGTTCGTTTGTAAAACATGGAGTGATTGTGACTCCCCTTGGATCAAGCAACTTCCTGGATATACTTCTTATTATTTGAATCAAAGTGAAAAAAGGGTAGAGGTGTTGCCTCATTCATTATTAATAAAATGTACTCAGTCAATATTTCTAGCCTTATAAAACTCATAATCTCCCAACTGAGAGTCTTTTGGTTTACATTTTCCTATCCAAAGAGGATTTTATTATCCTTGGGACATGTTATATTCCCCAATTTCAACTAGTTTAATTATGGATGCTATTTTTCCAAATTTGAAATAGCTACTCAAATAGGTTATTATTATTACTGGATTTCAATCTCCCAGATATTAATTGGCAGTTACTCACAGCATCTAGTAGTATTAGTAATAAATGTATGTCAACCTGTTCAGAACTGGATTTACAACAATGGATAAATTCTGCTACCGAGGCAATAATATATTAGATCTTGTTCTTAGTAGTACCACCTTAGACATTAGGGATGTGCATATTTCAACACCAATTGGCAGTAGTGACCATAATTCTATTTTACTCAATTTGCAGAGACACATTGTCTTCAATATTAATTCTTCGATAATATACCTGTACGATAAAGCTGATCTTCATAGTATAAATCTCTACTTAAAAAATGTTAATTGGCTATCTTTGTTTAAGGATCAAACCCTACATCAGAGTTGGGTACTTTTCAAAACTCTTATTTTGACTCTAGGATACTAATATTCCATTAAAAATAAGAATTCTAATGGGAAACAGTCTCCTAGATGGATGAATAAAAACATCAAACGTTTAATAAATATAAAAAATAAAAAACATCATAATTATTTAAAAATAAGACTGCTTCTAATTGGGAATCATATCTGAAATTAAGTAGGAAATGTAAATTAGTTATCCATAGGGCTAAATCTAAATGGGAAATGATTTTGGCAACTTCAGCCAACAAGTCTAATTCAAACAATTTACTCTTATATTAATTCCCTCAGGAAAAGTCCAAGTATGCGGGCCTCTTACAACAGATAACATACTTATTCATGAGCCAAAAGCTATGGCTGATGTTTTTAACAATGAATTTTGTAAAGTTTTCTCTGCACCAGAAGTTCAATCATCCAAATTTATGATATCACCGTCAGACCCCTCTATCACATTCTCAGTTGAGTCTAGTCTCAAGAAACTACACTTTAAAAAGGTACATTTTGTCCAGGCCCAGACTATATAGCAGGGCATTTACTTTATCTATTATCTGAACATATTGCCTTCACACTCAAACTCTTATTTGACCTTATTTTACAACATAATTTGATCCCTTGTGAATGGAAAGAGGCATTTGTGGTACCTATACATAAGAAGGGATCCAAACATCTATGGGAAAATTATTGGCGATTAGTTTGACATCATCCATATGTAAGGTCTTAGAAAGTCTACTAAAGGATATTGTTTCCAATTATTGATGCATCTGATCAGGAACAACATGGCTTTAAAAAGGGTAGAAGCTGTCTGACTAACTTGCTCTGCTTTTATGAACACTTTAGTTCTTTTTGGATAACCGGTTAGCCTGCAACATTGTCTTTATTGATTTCAGTAAAGCTTTTGATACCATGCCACACTGGGCTCTTATTCAAAAACTCTCTAGTCTTGGTATCAATAGTCATATAATTACATGGATTCGTAATTGGCTTTCAAATAGAACTCAAAGAGTAATGATTAATGGGGCATTTTCTGACTCTGACAGAGTGCTAAACGGTGTTCCACAGGGCTCGCTCTCGGCCTCTGTCTTTTTCAGGCTTTTATATCTGATCTAACCAATTCTTGCCTTTCCTATACTATTAAATATGCAGATGATGTGAAGATCGGAGGAATATGTTCTAATTTAGGCCAAATATCTTATGTTCAGCATGACCTTGATATCATCAGTACCTGGGTTAACAAATGGGGTATGAAGTTAACTCCACAAATGCAAAGTCATGCATTTGGGTTCTAATAATTTAAACTTCCAGTATACTCTGGATGAGTTACCATTGTATGCCACTGTTGATGAGAAGGATTTGGGCATAACAATTTCAGATAATTTAACCTATTCAAAGCATATGCTTTCGGTTATTAATACAGTGCATCCAATAAAATTGTATGGTCTATTTTGTGCAATATTAGATCTCGTGATCAGAAGGTGTTGTTACTGCTTTTCAGGTCCTATGTTTGCCTCCATCTTGAATATGCTTCACAGTTGTGGTATCCTTTCAAAAATCAGATAATTACCCTCTTGAAAGGGTACAGCAAAAATATACAAACAAAATATCTGGACTTGAATCCTTATCTTGTAAGTCTAGGTTGGACACATTGAAACTAATGCCTCTTACTAGTAGACATATTAGAGGTGATCTTTCCTCCTATATGACATTATCCATGATCCATATATCATGTCTGAGTTACGTTTTCTTTTAAAAAATCAATACACAACACTAGAGGTCATATCCTTCAGTTAAAGGTAAATCTTTTAGACATAATAATCGTAAGTATTTTTTCTCTGTAAGAATTATTGGGCCTTGGAATAGACTCCCATCCAATGTAGTCACAAGTAATACTAAAGAGATTTTAAACATCATCTCGACACTTTAATTATGTCCGGTACAATTTAACATTCTACTCTATGGCCTAGTATAGGAGCATTATGGGCTTTGGCCTACTAGCTCCTTCATCTAACCTTAGTATGAACTGACCTTGAACTAGATTAAGCTGTTGGTATTTTTTAGTGAATGAGGAAATTTGGCCAGGACACGGGAAATTCCCTACTCTTTTCGATAAGTGCCATGGGGTCTTTAACATCCACCTGAACTACCACCAATCCAGGCAGATGGGACCTCGGTTTAGCATCTCATCTGAAAGATGGCACCTCCAAGTGCAGCACCCTCTCATGTTGCATTACAGTGTCAGTACTGGGATATTAACCTAAGTGCCAGATGTGGGAACTGAACCCACAGCTCTCTGATCTCCCGCCTCAGAGGTGAGTGTGCTACCTACTGAGCCACTGACACTAAGTTGCCCTTAGGCTAGGTATATTTATATCAGTTATTACCCATCTTCCCTGTGTGTCTGTTTTATTTATTTTTGATATGGGTTTTGTTTATTGAATAGAATGGCTATGCCTCTAGAATTATTAGTTTGTTCAAAAAGAACAATTAAATACCATCCAAACAGACTCAATTAATCAAAAATCATACCAAACAAAATCAAATTATCTATATCTATCAAACAAGCCACAGCAGTTATTGGCATGGCAAACTAGAAAAGAGCAACACAAAAGTATATATTAGCTATCAAAAATCAACAGGGAGAGATATTGTAAGATCCAGAAAAAGTTAATAATTGCTTCTCCAGATACTATCAGAATCTTTATAAATCTGATTGTATGAACACTCAGTGGGAAGAATGTAAACATTACTTAAAATGATTTCCTCCACCTGTTATACCTATTAAATGGGAAAAATACTTGGGAAAATAACATATGTAGAAATAGATCAAGCTATTCTTAATTTACCAGGAAATAAATCACCTGGTCCAGATGGGATTGTAATTACATTTTATAAACATTTCAAATGTATTCTTATCCCATACTGCTAAAACTCTTTAACTCTTTCAATATCTCCAAAATCCTTTCCTAAAATGTTCTATGAAGCAATTATTCATGTTTTCTTAAAAAAAAACAACAAGATCTGGTGAGCTGCTCATCTTACCGCCTTGTCTCCTATTAAATGTAGATTATAAACTCTTTACCAAAATTATAGCTAAAGACTAGAAAATATCCTACCACATATAATAAATAAGGATCAAAATGGCTTTATAAAAGGAAGAACTTTAAGGAAAATATAAGATACACTCTGAATATTATATCTTAGTCAAAGACAGAAGATGCCATTATTCTAGCCTTAGATGCAAAAAAGCATTTGATAAGTAGAGTGGAAATATATGTTGTATTTAGTGGAGGAGATGGGGTGGGTGTACAGCTAAACAGATGGCTTCAACTTCTTTATAGTACACTGAAAGCTGTAGTAAAACAAATAAAATATTTCACAACCCTTTTATTTACATTGTGGTACCAGGCAAGGCTGTCCACATTCCCCATTATTGTTTACACTAATGATTGAAACACTAGCAGATAGAATTAGGCTTAACTCAAGAATACAAGGAATATCTACAAATAATACAATCCATAAACTCAGCATCTATGCAGATTATATTATTTTATATTTATCATCACCCGATTAATCTATATTATAGTTTATTGAGATAACTAAACAGTTTGGAGTGCTATCAAGCTATAAGGTAAACTTGGACAAAACAATAATCATGAAACTTAATAATAATTACAATGTAAACATTCTGAACAGATTTAGCAGTCAAATCAATACTGAAATTCAACATTTTGGTATTAGGCTCACTTCTGACCTTAAGCAGATAATAATATCAAATTATGAACCTCTTATTTTGGAAATAACTAAAGAATTAGAACACTGAAATGCCTCCCTTTAACACTGATTGGCCAGATTAATATAATAAAAATGAAGATACTGCCCAAACTTATATTTTATTTCAATCTTTACCATTAACTCCTCCTCAGAGGTACTTTAATAACTAACAAATGAAATACAAAATTTATTTGGAATAATAAATCTCATATTCAAATTTGGTACAAGGCAAGGATAGTGGACGGTTGGCTCTACCAAATTTTTGTAATACTACCTAGCAGCACAAATAATTCCTATCTGGGTTTGGATACATGAGGAAAAGATGTAACAAATTCATTACAATTTGAACTCAACACTCATCCATACTCAAATATATTACATTTATTATACTCTGCTTATCATAAAAGGGAAACAAATATCATTGAGTTATACAACTATCACCACTATCACTGCATGGGAAAAAACACATAAGATCCTTAAAGAAACTTATATAATATCACCTTATTCACTTATTTTGTTAAACTATAGTTTTGCACCTTCAGTAAATGATCAATCTTTCCAAATATGGAATTTAAGAGGCATTAAAGGCCTAATATCATTGTTAATGACAAATTGAAACCCTTTTAAAGCCTCAACAAGACTTTAATTTATCAAAAAGCACATTTGTTTCAATATTTTCAGATTAGTAATTTTTGTCAGGATAATTATAAGAAATAAAATAAATGGATTTCATCCTTATTAACAATATTAAGAGAAAAGAAAGAAAAGACAAAAATAATAACTATATGCAATGCTTTAGCAGATACATCTCAGAAGGAACAACAAAAGTTAATTAGAAAATGGGAGAGAGACCTTGGTATAAATATAACAGAACCATTATGGCACAGTATAATAAAGCATATATACAATATGTAAAAGCAATTAAATTACAACAAATCCAAATTAATACAATCTATAGAACATACTATACTCCGTCTAGGCTACACCATTTTAACTCTGAAATCTCAGAAAATGCCAGATGTACCAAAAACATCCGACACTTTAATACACATGCTACATGCATGTCCACATTTGTCTAATTTTTGGTTTAAAATAATACAACTCATACAAAAACTATTACAACTAATATTCAAAACACTCCTCAGTTAATACTACTAATGATACCTTCTATACATCCAAATCTCAAACAGATGATTTTTGTTACAATTTCAAACATAATAGCAAAAACTGCATACTATTAAAATGGAAGGACAGCTCACCACCTGTAATACAAACATGGGTTAATTATATGGTTGATATGATGATTCTTGAACAAATTTACTATATTAAGGAAGGACAAACAGATATATTTTAAAATATTTGGGCCCCTTCGAGACAGCATTTGTGTAAGTCTTTTATAAACTACTCTTTACTTTTTTCCAGTAATGAGGACGAAATATGCCTGCTTTATGAAGATTAATTTGATCTAAAATGGCTGGCATTTTATCTGAATAAGAAACAAAAGAAAAAAAGGACTGCATTGCTGGAAGAGGTGGTTTCATTATAGATGGTGTTCAGATTCAAAAGAGGCTGAGATAGGCATAGGGGAAGGTAAGGATCATGGGTAGGGTGGATGGAAAGGATGGGAGGAGTGGGTAGTGGGGCATGGTCAGTAACTCAAGCTGTGAACCCTGCAATATGAGGAGACTTGACCAAATGGCCTTCATCTGCTGGATTCTTCATATGTACGAATGTATTGATGTATGTATGTTACTATATCCAACAGCTAGATCACACAAAATGGAATAACCAGAACTACTCACCAGTAGTAAAATGTCAACAATCTATTTTTATTATTATTCAAAATTCAGACAGTGGCCTATATAGACAACATTTAGCAGCATCCTATGTCACTTCTTTAAGAGGGCCTAAAGCGATTTTTATACAACATAAATATCTAACACATTTTAATTAAATCTGTTTCTTTGATAACTATGCAACCTCCAGCATTCTTATTCATGTTTTCAGTCTGTTCAGTATTGCATTCAGTAATCATTTGGTGTAACATGCACATTTCTTATCTCAAAACAGTAATATTTTTAGTATATCCTCAATCATTCATAAATTAATTCACTCACCTTGTCCGTGGGTCTCCACTAATATAGCATGTTTATATTTCTTCCACTTCAGCATAAATTGTTTTGTATACAATGCTTGTTTCTCTCTACAACAAAAGGAGGAACCTGTTTAATGTGTATTATAAAATAAACTCTCAATCCAATTCTTGACAGCAGTTTTCACCCTAATATAGTATTCTAAATGTTTAGAATGAGTCCCAGTTAGCACTTGTTTGTTATAAAGTCAATAATTAATCACCAAACATTATTTTATTAGTGTACTCAGAAGCAACACTGAATATACTAATTAATATAAGGTTCAATGATCTGTCAGTAGAGGCTCTAGGCAATCCTGCCCATTAAGATTTGTAACAGTTTAACTAAAAAAAATGCATGCACACAGCCCTGCACACAAAAGGCACAGACTCATGAAAAATATATTTCATACACACAGGTTAATCATGCACGGTGAACTGCGAGGGGGTGGGGTGTCAGCTAACACACTCCTTCATTGTTCCAGATCCCTCCCTCAAGTAGGAGACATCACACTCAAAATTGTAGATTTGGCTGCTCAGTCGGCAAAACCTTTTATTGTCCACTTAACATAAATATATACATTTTCAATATTGAGTTCCTCTTATTTTCTTTATCATATTTTATTGCACTCCTCTTTCTTAATTTTGTATCTCTTTGTTTCTTCCCAGGCATTGAAACCTGGGGGGTCAGGTCGACTCCTTACCTGGGCGTAAACCTGAGCTGGTCTTATACTTTCTTTTGTTCTGGGCAGGTCCAATTCCGCTCCCTTTTTCTTGTCCATTTTCAGGGTGTCCATACCCTTTTACCTTCTTCAGATCTTAACCCCCATTTTGTTTTCCCTAACCCCATACCCTTCCCCTTTCTCCTTATAGAATCTTTCTTTCCTACCCTCCCCATCGTCCCATCTTTTATGGGTGGCGGGTGGGTCTTGAATTACTTACCTAAGAACCTTAGCAGAAAGTGGCAGAGCCCCTCTGTGCTCCTTTTAAACCCCTTGTTGCTCCGCCTCAATCCCTCTCTTCTCTGTTTCCTATTAGATCCTGTCCTCCACCCCTTCTGACACTGTGATGATGTCAGGGAGCCCTCCCTTGTGACCTCACTTCCTCCCTTTCTTCCCCTCCCTCCTCCCCATTTCTCTCCTCCCTTCTTGTCCCTGCTGACATCCCCATCTCTTCCCTGGGTCAGATGGCCTGGAACAATGGGGTTGCCCATAATGGCAATCCATTTTGTTCCAGATCCCTCCCTCAAGAAAGAGACATCACACTCAATATTGTAGATTTGGCTGCTCAGTCGGCAAAACCTTTTACTGTCCACTTAACATAAATATATACATTTTCAATATTGAGTTCCTCTTATTTTCTTTATCATATTTTATTCCACTCCTCTTTCTTAATTTTGTATCTCTTTGTTTCTCCCCAGGCATTGAAACCTGGGGGATCCAGGTCCACTCCTTACCTGGTAAACCTGAGCTGGTCTTATACTTTCTTTCATTCTGGGCAGGTCCAATTCCTGTTCCCTCTTTCTTGTCCATTTCAGGGTGTCCATACCCTTTTACCTTCTTCAGATCTTAATCCCCCATTTTGTTTCCCTAACCCCATACCCTTTCCCCCTTTTCTTTATTGAATCTTTCTTTCTACCTTCATTAGCTTGCCTCCAGCTTGTGTTGGATGGTAAGCTTCCCCTTCATTTAGGAAACTCATTTAACCACATGTCTATGCCTCTACCTAGCTCAGTGATGAATATGTGATTTCCCATCTGGGACAGGTGTACCCTCTTCCGTTCTGTATAACCCATGTATCCTCTCTCTATCTCATCATGTCTAGTGGCAGCTCCCGTTCTATCAAATATCTCCCACCCTTGTATTCATCCTCCTCCTCACTTTTTCAATGGATTTGTGCTGCCTGGCTTGCCTCCACACTCTACAAGGAATAACTTTGGACCACATAATTGTTATCTCTGGCCACCATGTCCTTATGACCGTGACATCCCTTTGTATGCTATGAAAGATGTCCACCCAGGGGCCATGCCCCAAATCATTCCCACCAAGATGTATAATCAGGAGGTCCTGGTCCTTGTTGTTCTTTTCATCTCTAGCAGTAGAGTAAGGAGCTGCCCCAATGCATACCCTGTATTCCTTTCACAGGATCCTTATTCCTTTGTGTTCATAACCCAGTTGCCTTCCACCTCTCTTCTGTGCTGCCTCCTTTCCACCCAATAAATGTGAGTGTCCCACTATCCACATGTCCTTCCTTTTCGGTATATCTAAACACATAATAGGAAACAGTGAGGCAGGAAACAACATTCCCTTGTGCCCCTTCTTTTTTTTTTTTACTTCAGTTCTTCCAGTAAGGAGACAAAACCGATAGAGTTAGTGTCCTGCATTTCTAATATATTTCTTGTAGCTGTCTAATGCCCATTGTCCGATGGCTTTTATGTACTCCCCTTTTCCTGAGCAGCTGCCTCCAGGCTGCCCCAATCTGGAAGGAATGACATGAGAACCTGTCCGGGTTTTTTCAGTTCTTTTATGCTCCATTTTAACACCTTGATACTTGACTCCCTTTTACCTCTTTCCCATCTTCGTTACTGATACAGCCTTTGTTTTGGCCTGACTTTGTGGAAGTCGAGCATAAGCCGACATGGGCACACCTCCGGGTTCCCTTCCGGCATGATATTCACCCTGTACCATTTGCCTGTCTGGTCTGTTTTTGACCTAGAAATTATTAGGTGATCCCAACCCTTTTCATTCCATATCATCCCACTGCAAGCCTTCTCCTGGGGGCGGGCGTGCGGTCTGACTATTTTGGACACTCTGAATGCTCCTTTGTATAAAACCATAAACAAAGCTTTGAATAATATTGCTTGCTGTGGTGTAGCAAATCTCCACTAATTTTCTTAGTATCTCTTCTAGTAGGTATTCCGTGATTGGTTCTCTCCTATCCTCTCCTTCCCTTTATCCTTTGCCACCCCATCATCATTCTTCTAACCAAAATACTGTTGCATGGTTCCCCCATCCTTTCATCCAGCATACCCATCCTATGGGCACCAGATGTACTCTCACTGCGGCGCAGGCCGTTCCTTCCTCCCAGTTAACCACTACAAATCACCTCACTTGCTCTTCTGTGACCGCCCCACTTACCTCCATGTTGTGGTTAGATCTGAAAGCTTGGAAGACCCTCCATGAGCTTTTGTAGGCCTTTTGGGTGTTGTCTGCCCATGCGCTGAGAAAGAGATATGCTGCTTCCTCCAGTCAATCTCCCATAGCTCCTCTGGGATCCTCTATCCCATTGGATCTATGTTGGGAGCGAGCCCTTGAAATCTTCCATCTGTAATCGTGAGAGGCTGTCAGCAATGGAGTTGTTTATTCCTGCAATGTGCCTAGCTTTGAAACTCATGTTGAGCCTCAACCCCTGTAGCACTAACTGTTGTAGGATGCGGAGTACCAAGACAGACCTTGACCTCTTTTATTTAGCATCCACAACTGCCCTGTTGTCACACCAGAATGTGACCCTTTGGTTCTGTAGCCATGGTCCCCTATATTTTCGTCACCACCCATATTGGGAAGATCTATGGAAAATGATGTCCTTTGTCAAGCCCTCTTTGACCCCACCTCTGTGGCCAAGGTTCTGCTATCCACCTCCCTTGGAAGTAGGCGCCTACTCCATGCCCCCAGAGCGTCTGTGTAGAGTCCTAGGTCTGTATTATAAAGCCACTCCTCCTGCCAAAAGCTATCCGTTGTAATTTTCAGTGAATTGTTGCCATATTTTTAGTCTTCCTTAGTCTCTCTCTATGCTGACCCAGTGGTATGGCTTTAAACCTCCCGCCATGGCCCTTGCCAGGCGTCGTGTAAACGCGTGTCCTGGCCTGATCGCTCTACACGTGAAATTCAAATGACCCATTAATTGCTGACTGTTAATTAGGGGCACTCTTTTTCTTCCCTATCTCTGTCAACATTCTCTTTAGCTTGTTGATCTTTGAAGTTGGCAAACAGAATAGGCCCATCTCTGCATCCACCTCTGTACCCAGGAATTCTAAACACCTGCAGGGTCCCTCAGTTTTTCCCCAGCTAATGGGACTCCTAATTCCTTACACATTTCTTGAAAGTCCTTCATGATCTTCTGCACCCTTTGACCTTCCCTATAAACAAAAATCATCCCGGTAATGCACTGCCGTGTCGTGCCCTACCTGACCTTGAATGCCCATTGTTGCCATGTGCTGAATTTTCAAAAGTGGAGCATGCCACTGAACAGCCCATCGGTATGGCTTTATCAAAATAATACTCCCTCTGATCAGAAAACCCAACAATTCCCAATCTTTCCTGCGAACTGACAGTAGCCGAAAGCGGACTTGATGTCAGTCTTTGCCAACCATGGGTATGCCTTGCCCTGATAATCTGCACTGCATCATCTAATGTACTGTAAGACACCCTATTATCCTCCTCTGAAATGTAATCATTGGCTGACTTCTTCTCCGGATAGGATAGGATAGTTGGTGAATTACCGATATTCCCTGCCTGTGTTTTCAAGACTAGGCCCAGTGGTGATACTCACAGGTGCTGGAAAGGAGGGTCCTGAAGGACCCTATATCCCCCTGCCTCTTTTCAATCCCAATCTTCAATTTTAATAATGCTTCCTTGCCTTTTATTGATTGTACATTTTGCCCATGTCCCAAACCTCTTTCATTGGTAGCGTAAACTAAAACCTTTTGGAAACCCTCTATTAACTCCCTCCCACTCCCATATTTGGGTACTCTTACATCCATTGCTCTACTTTTTGGCCCTGATCAGGGTTTTGCTAACTGGAACTGACCTTTTCATCTCCTCCTGCTGAAACCTCTCCCTCCTGCATGTCCCCTCCCTCTCCTGTATTATCCCTCTGCATCCCTCTGTAGCCTCCCCAAAGAAACACTTCCTTGCCCTCCCCAGGGCTGGCTTCACCATGAGATCTGCATCTTGCGGCTGGGTGGGATCCCCACATCTTGAGCAAGCGTGCCTAAACCTGCAGCCTGGGAAGGAGCAGAATGCCCTGTTGTACCCCCAACAGCACTTCTGGTACGTGTTCCTCCCCTCTGCCACTTACTTTCAGCCCTCTGCTACGTCTTGGTCTCCCACCATAGGTCATTATGTCTAGAATCCCATCTACAGTCTTCCTCATAGTTGGCCATTCAGGTCCTGAACTTTTGTCATACTGTAACGAGTTAGTCTCCCCATCATTTTATACACATTCCTTATGATCAAAGTGTAAGCTAATAGGGGAATGCCCAATTCAGGCTTTTTCTCTTGAGCTATTGCACTTTAATATGTGAAACACAAGGTCCACTCCTCCCATGATTTTTCTTTATATGTGGGCCCTTTCTGTTCCTCCTTTTTGACCAGAACTACATGTCGTAATTCTTTTTGTTAAAACCTCATTCTCTTCATATAGCTCCGAGTTTTCTTGTCTACCAATGGAAAGATATCAACAAATTCTCCCTTCCATATTTTTTCTTTCATTACTAACGGCACATGATCCCTAGTCTTACCCCACCCCTTTTTCTGTTCTGACATTTCTTTCCCCATCTCCTGTTTTCCCCTTTTCCTTTTCCTCCAATTCACCAATATTCTCTGTAACCTCTTAACGTAACTCCCCCATACCTAACAATATTTGTTCCACATATTCCTTCATGGTAGTCTCTAATGTCAACACTGCACCTGATTCATCATGGAGTTCTTTTGATGGTTCACCTGTTCCTGTGTCCTGGCTCTGTTCCTTCTCGTGATTAGCTACCTGGGGACCACCGTCTCCCCATCTCTGGCCGGTTAGCATTGGGTGCAGACATGTTGGGCCCAGGTGAGCCTAATCACCTTCCTGGGGGTGGGCTTCAGATCCCACATTGGCCCTCCAGCCTGGGTGCAGGTGATGGGTCAGATGTTGCCTGGGTTGTTGGTTCGCCCTGGAGAACTAGCCCTAGGGCACTTTGGCACCGTGCCCCAGTTCCCTTCCCTTTCCTCCTGCCCACTCTGTCCCTTCTTTCTGACCTTCCCGTTCTGTGCTGGTATCTCTCCCCATTCTGTGTCCTCCACTGTATCCAGGACCTTGTGAGCCCTGTCCATGAGATCCATGATCATCTTCATTGCGTCTGCTTTCAATGAACTAGATCCCAAGTATTCATCCTGTCTGTTTCCTGCTTGTAACAAAACATAAAAATGTTAGTTAGCTCTCTGGGTTTTCTCCTTATCAGCGCCTGCCATAGCCCTACTTCTGTCCCCCCCTTTTCTTGGCACAATGAGATTTTTGCCACATACCCTGATTTGCCATTCCAGCACTCTTGACCAATATTCTACAGGTCCACCTTTTAGCCCTCTTTCCCCTTTTTTTTTTGCCTTTTCTCCCTTATTTGCTTTGTAGCCACCCTGGGTTGCCTGAGGGCTATCCATATATATATGTATATATATTTTTCAAGCTGACTCTCCTGTGCTCTAATCCCTCACCCCGCCCCTGGGCACTCCGATTGGTAATTATGCCCAAAAGCCCTCTATTGTTTTTCATATATATATATATATATATATATATATAGATAGATAGATATATGTTTTGCATGCCCTTGTTACAAACAGCACCTCGCCCTTCTCTTCTGCTGATGCCCCGCCATGTGTCCCTTGTTTCAGGCCTGTTACCATGCTGGTAAACAGCCTCTCATCTCCTTGCTTACCTCCTGGCTCGGAGCCTCGCCTGTGTGCGGGCCCTTGTTGGGCCTCTGAAACTGCCTGCTGCCTGAATAGGGCTTCCTTGCTCTCAGTAGTGTCATCCCCAAATTGTTTTTTTTTTTAGATTTGGCTACAATATCCCTCGTTGTATGGAGGCCCAGAATCCCATTCACTATCCTCATCGTGATTGTAAATTTTTGTAGGCGCAGGTTGTGAAAATGAATTCCATATACAGAGATAAGCCACCAGTTGTGGAATGAGTAAATATCACAGCTAGCCCTCATATTAATGGGGCTTCTTGTTCCCCATTGTCGTGGTGTCAAGGACCACAGTTTCAGAATGCTGGAAGTCTTCCCACCTCCCATTTGAGGCCCTCCCTTAGCGCAGCTCCAGATTCCTTAGTGGCCCCATGCTGCTCACTCTCTCCGTGTGCTTCCGCAGCTCTATTCCCATTTTCCAGGCCTGTGCCTTCCTCTTGGGCCCAGCTGGTCCTTCACGTTTCCCCTGTCCCAGCCATCCCTCTTGCTTCTCAATCCCTTCTTCCCCCTCCCGGGTACTAGGACCTCCCTTTTTTGTCCTTGTTTGAAGCCATCCATATCCTTTGTTGCACTGGGCCCAAAGGCCCGCACATGGCTCTCACGAATGCTACAGGCCTCTATCCTCTTTGCATCCCCTTTGCTTACACACCCACTCTGCCTCCTTCTCCTCATGGCTTCCTTCCATCTCCCTTCTCTGTGGACTCTACCCCTCTCTTCTTAAAATGACTTTCCATTTTACCGCATGCACAGCTTTCTCCCTTCTGGCTGCCCCTTCATTCGCGCATGGCTCATCCTTCTTCGTTCCTCCCATTCAATTCGTTATCCTCCTACCATGCTTTCCATCCCTTGCCCCCAGCTATCCGCTGTTGTATACTCCCCACAGCTGCTCACTTTTTCTGTATACTGAAGCTTACTGCTGCTCCTCCAGCTTCGCTTGCATGTAATGCAAACACTTTCAGAGACTTTTTGTTCCCATTGCTTCTCCATATGGATGCAAATGCCAGTTGCTTTCTCTAAAATTACCCTTCCAAACAAAACCTATCCAAAATCTTGCAACCACAATTCCTATGGATGAAACAACATTCTAAAAGACTGTACCCTGATACCTTATTTTTATACACACAGCACACATTTTTTTAAACCACATCAACAACAATTTGTTACTATATATATATTTTTAAACCACGCCTCATATTTTAACTTTCTCTCAGCTCCAGCCTTGATATCTGCCTGAGTAGTCCACCCCATGGATTAATGTCCCAAAATCTCCTTTCCTTACCTTTTTCTGAGGAACTCGCCGACCGATGTACTGGGTTCTTTTTCTTGAATTTACTTACCTAAGAACCTTAGCAGAAAGTGCTGAGCCTCTGTGCTGCCTCTTTAAACCCCTTGTTGCTCCGCCTCAATCCCCTCTCTCTGTTTCCCATTGATCCTATCCTCCGCCTCCTTCTGACCTTTGTGATGATGTCAGGGGAGCCTCCCCTTGTGACCTCACGCCTCCCTTTCTTCCCTCCCTTCTCCCCATTTCTCCTCACCTTCTTGTCCCTACTGACATCCCCTGTCTCTTCCCAGGTCAGATAGCCTGAATAATGGGGTTGCCCTTAATGGCAACCCATTTTGTACATGGATTCATGCCCAGAACCAGATGACTAACAATAATAATAATTCAGTTAGTCAAGGCTAACTGGCTGAGAACTGCAGACATTTGTTTCAAAACTGAGTACACACAGCTGTTCACATCTGTGGCTCAGCCTCATGAAAAATATATTAAGCATGCACAGACAACTTGTGTGAAGTGAGCTGCACATGCAGGGCACAGCATCACAAAATCAAATAATATGCAAATATAGGCAATCATGCAAAGTGAGCTATAGGAGGGGGAGTTAGCAGACACTGTCTTCAGTTACTCAGGAACCAAGCCTGGAACCTGACAGCAGCAAAGAACAAAACACAAGAACAAAATGTGCTTCTCCAAAACTCACCCTGGAGCTGTGTGTCAGAGGGCAACAGAGGAGGGGTATTAGTAGACTGTTGTCCTGGTCTTTGTAACTGAACACAGCAACAAAGACAAAAATACACAGTCAGAAAGTCAAACCTAGCTTTTCTGACACTGATCAAACAAATAATAGTGATCCAGAAAACATGTGGAGCCAACACGATTTATTTTTGGACAAGTTTAATGTCTCGAGGGTACTGCAGAGCTAGATCTCAGAAACAATTGTCTCCTGTCCTCTACCAACTCAGAGTGAGGAAGTCACATGGTGTGCTTACCTATGAGTTCCAGAAACAGCTTTTTATTGACTAACAAAGCTCATGAGACTTGGAAATCTCACTGAATAGTCATTCCCAAATAGTGACACATTAGTGAACTATTCAGGAAGGCATTCAAATATTCAGAAGCCTACTATTCATGGTATTCAAAATAATACTCGTCCCATGCACAGCTCTACTCTCCTGGGGCTTTACAGATGAGAGGTGGCATTCAAAACATGAAAGAAGGAAACTGAGGAATAACTGACAGAAAATGGAAAATCAACGCTGCCACAATGAGGGTTGCTTTTATTAAATCTTAACAGCATTTATGAGAAGAGCAGTTTCAGAAACCTTACATTTTGAGATGTATTAGGAACAAAGTAAAGTGCAAGTCACATTAAACAGTCCTGCCTATGAGTTGGTTACTGTTGTCTTTACAGCTGGCAATGCATTGGCAACTCACATTTTTAAAACGCTTTCCCCAGCTCAATAGCAATATTTGTAAAATGTTTTGCAACTAATTTTGCATGCATCCAGGGGTGTAGTCAGGAATTTTAAACTTATATTCAACAAGTGATGGCACTGTTGCCCCTCACCCTGGGACAGCACTGTTCTCCCTAACCCGGTTATGTAAACACAAACCAAAATGTACGATGCCATGCCACACAAACAACAGGCCCAAGCCAATAATCCCCAAATGATTACTTTTTATAGAGCAACAGCATTTTATTTTATCCTAACTCAGAAGTTGACTGGCGTTTAGTTAAAATGGTTAACTGTCCTTGAATTCACTGATCCTGAAACATATTGCAGCATTCAGCAGAAATACTTCAGGTACAGCATTCCTATATGGACACTTGGATAGAGAATGGTAATGATGATCCACATCCCAGTTATTTAAGGGCATTTCACAACTATTAAAGTGTTACCTGCAAGTGAAGGAAGCAAGGTGCTTTTAAAAAAGTGAAAACTGTAACTACAGTACAACAAAGCCTACCAGTGAGCACAGTAGATGAAGGTTGTTCTAGTATAGTTATCATACTGTATTATTTCCTAGCATTTTGAGGAATGCAGTTGCTTCAGTAAATGCATGCTGTGCCAGTACCTTAGACAGATCTGCTTGAGATAACTGAATTTCATCAGCTTTTACCACAGAATAAGATAGATCAAGTAGCTCCATTAGAAGTCTGATAAAGCAACCATTTTAAGTTACTGCACAGTGCACAATTTATAGGTTTTATTTACATCAGTTTTAAATGTTGGCCCTTTGTTGAGTCTTCCTGAGTGAAATTTGCATCAGGAATTTAATTCAGAGACTGGGTACATCAAAAAGAATCCAGTTTATTTATTTAAATTTAGGAATTACAACTCTTTGAGTCAGATACTCTTCTGCAAAGGCTCCATGTCCAAACAAACAGTTACAGACAGTGGGCAGTAAATTTACAAGCAAGAGATACAAGACTTAAGGTACAATAATTACACAATAGTCTAACATGGTTATAACAATAAAGTTTTGCAAAGACATGCATACTCTTTTCTGTTACCCAGTTGGGTAACTGGTCAACAACTGAGGGGCAGGAGGCGAGCAATCTATGAGATATTGGCTGATACAGAAGGGGAGAAGGGATGTGCTAGGCCAGTAGGAGAGAGATTTGGGTACTGAGTTTACTAGGTTTGTCAGGGTTATGGGGGAGGGCATGAGGGCAGTCACATTTAGAGGAAGCCAGTAGCAGCTGTTGTAGCTCAGATTTAATGGGTCCCAGTCTCTGCATATCCAATAGAGTGGTAGGAAGGAATTCATCCTTAGTGGGGCTCTATAACTAAAGGATCTTTACCCAGCAGTTGTTCTAAATAGAGGGGTGGAAGCCAGCATTGCTAGAGTATCTAGTGGTTTTCTGTCTATTGGCCAGTGTAAGTGTATTTGACACTCTGGAGGACAAGACCAAGGAATATGTTTTTTTGCAAGGAGGCAGATGTGAGAGGATACATCTTTCAAGGTTTAAACAGGAGGTTCTCCAGTATAGGTCACAAGAATATGTATGTCTGCCACATCCAGTTGCTAGGTGGCAGGCTTTGTTTAGGGCAGTTCTGATTTTAATTAGTGCGGTACTGGGGGCTGACCCATAAATGACTAGGCCATCGTCAACCAGAGGGAGAATTGAGCTCGATATCGCCAGCCTTAGAGCAGCCTCTGGGAAACAGGAGTAAAGTTGATACAGGAGACCAGTTCTGATGTTGACAGCTCTACAAGTGGTAGAGATGTGCTCATGAAAGGTGAGAGCTGAATCAAGGCTGATCCCAACTATTTAAAGCTGGGGACAGATTTGAGGGAAGAGTTGGAATTGAGAATGTGTAGGGGTAGGACCTGTTTTTATTCTAGTGGTGTGCGAAGAGCATCACCTTGGCTTTCTTATAACTGAGAACTAGTTTATGGTTGGTGAACCAAGACTCGATTTCAGTGAACTACTTCTGTAGGTTGTGTAGCAAAATGGATGAGTCCTGGTGTCAGCAGAAAATGACAGCATCATCTACATAGAGGAGCAGTTGTCCACAGCAGTGCCGGTGGAGAGTTAAGAAACAGGCTAAACAACAGAGGCCCAAGGATAGAACCTGGGGTACTCCAGACTAGACTGGGGGGACAAGCGGTCAAGTTTTACCAGTTGAGATCTACCAGAGAGGTAGCTGGAGAACCAGGAGGAGGCTTCTAGGATAGGCCAGTGGAGAGTAGGGAGTCGATCAGCAGGGGTGATGAACAGAATCAAAGGCCTTATTCAGGTCAAGATAGGCAGACCAACTAACAGCCCTTGATCTAGTGTGGTGATCTCTGGCTGGTACCCTACATTCTGTCTTGAAAACAGTTTGAGTTGAAACAGCCAGCATCCCTCTCTGTCTGGTATGATCCAGAAAAATAAATCATTTGATACCTTTATTGGACCAACATAGATGTTACAAAAGACAAAAGGTGCTTGAGCTTTGGATTACATAGAATCTTTCATCAGAAAAATGACAGTTGGTTTGGAAGAATACACTTTCTTAAAGTCCAGATCATACAAAAACATTTTTAAAATCCCATTGGCCTAAACTGCTTTTGTAAAAAGAAACAGCACAGGACCTTATAAAGACAATAGAGTTTCATCAAAGGAAAGGTATGACAAGGTCAAGTGTCACAGAATAGCTAAGCTTCTTCCCTGAGGACAGTCATAAAACATATTAAAGCTACATTTGTGCATCTGTGCATGCATAAGTAAATGTCTATGATTTTAAACTACAATATGAAATAAGCTGAAAAAATACATAGGCCCAGATATTCAAACTACGCCAGGCTGTGGCGCAAGCTTGAGCACAAGCGCAACTTAGCTGCGCGAGGGGTGGACTGGGCAATATTCACGAACTGCGTCATGGCACAGCATTGTTGAATATCGCATCCTGACCACCCGCGGTGTGCATGGTGCAATGGCACTGCACCAGTGCAAGTGGCTAGAGTGGAGCATGGGGATGCGCTAGCACAAGTTCCATTGCGCCATGCACAGCAACCACCGATATTCAAAACTTGACATGCAAATAGGGCCATAATGTATGCAAGGCACAAATGGGTCCATTTGCATGTTATTATGGCCCCATTTGCATGCAGGTGCGCCCGATCCCGACTCCATTCGTGCTCTGGCACCCTGCCAGGCAGCAGCCGCCGGGACCGATGCCCCTGCAGCCGGCACGTAAGTTCCCACAGCCCGATCACACGGGCTGAAGTAAATATAGCACACTCCAATATCCCTGGTGGTCCACTGGACTGCTATCTGCCTGATCGCGGGCATTAGTAATAAATAAATAAATATCCCTAAACTCTCTGGTGGTCCAGTGGACTGCTATCTGCCAAATTGCGGGCATTTGTAATAAATAAATATCCCAAACTCCCTGGTGGTCAGTGGACCGCTATCTACCTGATCAATGGGCATTTGTAATAAATAAATATCCCCAAACTCCCTGGTGGTCTGAGTGGACTGCTATCTGCCCGATCATGGGCATTTGTAATAAATAATATCCCCAAACTCCCTGGTGGTCCTGTGGACCACTGTCTGCCTGATCACAGGCATTTGTAATAAAAATAAAAATATGTCCAATATCTGTGGTGGTCTAGCGGTAAGCCCCCTCCCTCCATCCACTGAGCCCCACCTCCCCTCCCCAGTCAGCGGCGGATGGCAGCACCCCACCAGCTTTCCGCCCGCGACTGACTACATTGGTAGCTGCATGATCATTGTTCATAGCATGAGCCAATGGCATGCGAGTTATACCGCATTACATATTTCAGATATGTGAATGGATCCCATTCATATCTCACAATGTAATAGTACGATATAGGCTACACACCACATTGGCTCACGCTGTGAACCAATAAATGACCACAACCTACTGGCGGTAATCAGTCGGCGGAGCAGCGGGTGGCAGTTGTGGGGTGCTGAGTCACGCTGGCTGACTGGGGGGAATGGGGCGATGGGGGCTAAGTGGGCAGGTGGGGAGGGGGGTACCGCTAGACCACCAGGGATATTGAACATATTTTATTTTTATTACAAATGCCCGCGATCAGGCAGACAGCGGTCCACTGGACCACCAGGGAGTTTGGGGATATTTATTTTATTAAATGCCCATGATTGGGCAGATAGCAGTCCACTGGACCACCAGGATGTTTGACAGACTTCTGCTTTTTTTACAAGTGCCCATGATCGGGCATGGGGGCCAGCCAGGTGCAGTCGGAGCTCGGTATGACCACCCACAGGCGGCAGCTGCCATGTTGCACGCTGCAATGTAGCAGCTCACCTGTGGGTGGCCATCTATTGTTCCTTTTTTTGATCAACTTTGTGCTGGCACAGGTAGGGTTATGCATGCATGGCTCTGCACATCCCAGGCTGAACATCGGGCTGTGCAGGGTATGCATGGGCACGCTTCCACCTACCTGCACCTGCATACATTACTGATGCGCCCGGGCATTGGAATTTGTAGCAGCCACACTTTCCTTTTGAATATCGCTGGGACGTATCAGTGGGTTACTGCATGGTGCAACACTGTTGTGGCTTGTGCAAGCCTTTGAATATCTGGGCCATAGTATATAATGTTAAAAGTATTCTAAATAAGAAAATATCTTTGTGTTAGACAAAAAGTGAGTTTGAAGACAACCTGTCCTAGTGTAAATTAACCATTATAAAATGGGCAAATAAAATCTGGATCCTGATTGGCTGAAGCCCTTCCAGCTGTGTCCTTATCAGCACATATTGTTTCCAACGCTACACTACTTCTGGCAATACAGCCCCAGCACAGCGACAAATCAATCCTAAGCATACCCATCTCCCACTGCATCTCATCCCCAGAGCTTTTCACATACCTTGTCATGGAACAAGCGCTGAGCGTTATACTGAATGAGCACTGCGTTGTCACCAACAGAAAAACAGAAATCCTGCCAAAAGGATCCAACATCCATCTTCCTACACAATAATTCCTCTTACTAATTTTTCATCAGCACAACCCTGTTGTCACAATTGTATGTCCCGGAAATACAAACCCCGATGACAAATGAGCCCACGAACAAGTAAGTCTTACCACAATCTCCATTTCCGTTTTCAGCGTAACCAGCCTTCATCCTCCAGCCCTCCCAGACATCTTTCTGCCCTCCCAAGAAGCCATTTATATCCATGTGACCACATTTAACTAAAATTGGAGCTTGTATGGCCCCTGTAACATCAGCATAACACAGGTTTCAATTTTACAAACCGCAGTAAAACATACGCCCATTGTGGCCGGTAACACACATGCTCACTGCACTGAAGTCCCCAATAGCTGCAGATAAAAAACTGTAAAAAATGAAATTAAAAAAATATTCAGAGATGGATACAGTCGAACAAGAAAGACATACACCACGCAGGACAGCACTCTACAGAGTGTACCCTGACATGATGCTTCACACCTAAGCTGGCTAATGCCTAGACCTGCTAAAAAAAATAAAAAAATTACAAAAATAAATACAATGGAAAGGGTGGGTGGACAACTGTTACAGTGCTGGGGAACAAGTAGAGACTAGTCAACAGAAAGACACATCAACACCCTGCAGTGGTAGCATTATATTACTGTATATGCTATGCAGTGCAGACGGACTATTTTTCTATGTTCCGCATTTCTAACAGATTTTAGCACACTTTTTATTTATTTATTTATTTATTTTTACTGGAAAATTCAATGGGGGCCCATTTTATAAGTGCAATCACACACTCCGAGGTGTGGGTCACGTGCTGATAAGAAACACGCTGAGGGCATAAGACACTCGGCGCATCGCGCCTCGTGCCTTAGTACACCCCTGGGCATGCTCTTATTAGCACGTAACCCACACCTCGTTGTGTCTTTATTGCTTGCTTAACCAGCTGTTTCCACATTTATACAGTGTAAATATTATTCAGATATGTATGTCTTAAAACCAGTGTACAAGTCAATATTATTCATGAATATTCAAACTTATACTGTTTAAACATGATCTGTCTGCAACTCTCTAACAAGTGACTAGTGTACGTAATATTTCTAAGAGTAAAAGTGGCATGGCACTTAGCCATTTATTAGTTTTCAGTCAAAGGCAGAGGGAAGAGAGAGACAAAGATGCATTTAGCATCCACAGCAGCATGCATCACCCGTCCCATACAGAAATAACGTTCAGGCTGAACCAGGCAGTATTCATCTGAATGATAAAATGCAAATGTAAATTATAAACTCAGGCTCCTCCTTACCTAGAGAGTGACAATTGCTCAGCAGTCTCAGGAGTAACTCCAGGGCCCTTGATTTTGTCAGCTTCTGAAACTGGAATTTGAATGATCTCTTGGTGAACATGGCCTCACCTTTATTACTATCCATGGGTGGCCAGAAGCCTCCAGTCCCATTCAGAAAAGTCCTCCTCCCCCAGGAACTCCTCCACCCAATGTCAGTGGTTTGTTTACCTCCCTTTCTCTCCAAACCACAGCACCTCTCTCCCTGGTTGGTCCTCTATCACTAAGGTAGCAGAGATCAAAGACATTCCAATGTGCAAGAGGGACTGTGGAAATTTACCACTAATGCTGCTTAGTGCTAGTTGGTGCTGCGCTATCATGGTTTCCCTCCCTCCAACGCTTGCTGAACCCTGCTGCTCCTTAGACCTTTGCTCCTGGTTTTATGCTGCCATATACTGTGACTTTCCCCTTCCCCCAGACCAGGTCACACAACAGGGTCACCTCCCTGGCCTGGTCCACTAACACAGGATAAGGCAACTGAGATTAAAAGACATCCAACCCAAACTGCCAATGTCTGGAGGGGACTGGGAGACTTACCTCCTGGCTGCTACTGTTGTTGGCTGTGCTGCATGGATCAGATAAGCCACTGCTTCACATTCAGTCCTCAGACAATCTCTGGCTTGGTGCTAGTCTCCATCTCCAGCTTCCCTGCTGCACCAACCACAGTCTTCTCCTGATCTCAGGCTCCCAACAAATCAGCTGCTGCTTCACGTTCAGTCCTTGGATGGTCTCTGGTTTGGTGCTGGTCTCTGTCTCTAGCATCCTCCACTGCACTGACTGACCGCAGTCTTCTCCTGACTTCTCAGAAAATGAAACAAATTGAAAAAGTGGTGATGTATAGGAAAAAGGACAGGAATTTGCAGCTCTCGCTGACTGACAAAGCTGCCAATCAGCAGATGCATGACCTTCCCTTTTCTATCAGACAAGTACTACTGAAGGAATTAACTTCTAGACCAACTGGAGAGTACAGACTGCTGCCTAAGACAATTGGAGACTGAGCTCCAGCCTGTTGGTAAAGATGCATGCCTTCCTCTCGGTGCTTGGCGGTCAGGATTCTAGACTCTGAAGAAAGCATAAGGAAAGCAAAGAAAGAGTAATGACCATGCAGCTCAGTTAGCAGATTGCCCCCAACTCAAAGTCACAGGCTCAAGTCACATCACTGCCTGTGTTCCATTGTGCATATGCTCAGATCAGATTTTCATAAGACAGAAACAGAATGGTCATAAAAGAATTCCAATATAAAACTACGAAACAGATTTTTGCCTGTATGCTCAGTCATACTGAGCGTATGTCTGCATCAGGGGACTCCAGAATTCATAGAGGGGCTGTAAGAGGCCTCAAGACCCCCTTCAGAACACTGCCCAGCTGAAGAGCTCACATCGGGGACTCCTGGATTCACAGAGGGGCTGTAAGATGCCTCATAATCCTCCCCTCCTCCCAGAACACTGCCCTGCTGAAGAGCTCACATCAGGGACTCCAGGATTCACAGATGTGATGTAAGAGGTAAAACCTGTCTCCTTCTAGCTTACTTTCTGCAGGGGTGCAGGGCAACTGCAGTCCAGTTACAATGCAAATCAAAACTGAATTGTAACTTAAGAAACACTTTGATCAAAGCATCAAACTGGATCTGGGAATACTTATTCACCTCAGTCAGAAATGCTAAAGAAACTTATTTTAGAGAAACAGTTAAATTTGAATAATGCTGTACAATAGGGCAGTATCATATAAAGTCCTTAGCATAAATAAGCTGACAGTTGAAAGGTGAAGGACTGCACTTTTAATTTAATGAACATGTATTACCATTTTTAGGGCTGTGGGTGGACCTACAGCCTACTGATCAGATCGTAGCTCTAAAATTGCAGATCGTGGAACCTTCCATTGGACATTTGGAAGTATCCTTCTGAATGCCCAACAGAGCTTGAAACCCTCTGCCATGATTGGCCACTATGGAATAACAGCCACACTATTTTGGCTTTACTTCTGCATTCTGGTGCATGAACTGCACATGTGAAATTCCACTGGTACCGTCATGTTGTGAATGGCAAAGGCCATTCACATGTCTATCACGTGAGTTCCATGCATGCACAATTGCACCACCAACGCCAGCTTCACTGCATTCTGTGGCTCCCCAGCTCCTGTGGTACACTGGGAGTCCACCCCAGTGTGTTCAAATGTTTTCTTTCTTTTTCTCTGTAAAAGAAAATGGTCCCTGTCATTGCTGCAGTCCCCTTCCCATCCCCACCCTCCCACTGAACACCCACCTCCCCACACACACCCCTTACCCCATACTTACCTCCAGACCTCGGCACATCTTCTTCTCTGCCGGGATACATCTGCACTTTTCAAAGCTGAAGCAAGCTGAAGAATCAAGGGTAAGAGTGATATAATGCCATTCAATGGAGTTTTCAACTTATGCTGATAAATCAGCCATTTTTTGAATTGTGCCCTACATTTTCAACATGGGGTTCTTGGACCCACCTCATGAAAACTCACTGTTAATTAGTTACTCAGTCCCGAAAAGTGATTTCATGGTCACTGTGTGAATCACCTGTTGAGACCAATTCACGAAATAACAGTGCCACTGTTCATGAGGTGGGGTCCCAAAAGGCCATTTTACAAATTTGGTGAAAAGTTCAAAAATGACTGCTAAGAGCAAGTGTTGAGCAGTTTCTGTGCACACATCTAACGTCACCAATTTTTAATGTTTTCACTCCACAGTTTCAACATTGCCATTTTGCACACCTTCTTCAAAACAGTACAGCTGTCATTTTCCACAACCAGCCCAAAACATGTTTTCACACCTGTGGCACAGAATACTGAGTTCGCATTGTGAAATGACCTTTCGGACAAGTGAACAAAATGACACTGGCACTCTTTATGAGGAGGCCCAAAGGTCATGTTGAAAATTTGGTGCAAGAACTCCAAAAATGGCCAAGATACACCCAGGCATTGAATAATTCCTATGCACATGTCTAACTTTGGTCATTTGGTAGCTCTTCACCGTCCTATCAGCTCTGACTAGATCTTGTTATATTAATTATATCTACATCTGCCTAACTCAGCCACTCCTCCAAATCTGCAGCACACCTCCATTTGTTAAATAATTCTGTCCCTCAGTTAATTTTAGCATTTCCTTCTAAAACTACCTAGATACTTCTTTTATGTAATAATTATATTGTTAAGAAATATTTTATAATATTAATTGTGTTTCCCACTTTTCATGTTAGCAGTTTCCTCCCAAAACTCCACACATCTTCCATTTGTTATAACAAGTATTCCTTCCTCCTCCTCCTTATTGGTTTCCTCCAACCCTAAGAGACTTTGCTTTATTAATCTTGTTATAATTCATTAATACCTTTCAAGCCTCAACAAATGCTACACTGCATTTTGCAAGCAAAAATAAAATGGAAGACAGAGAGTAGACTTTGCACAAGACTAGAGCTGTGTGGAATATAAAATTTCACCCATGGAATGCACACAGAATGATCATTCCAATCCCATGGAATTCCATGGAATGTTCATGAAAATTCTGCAGAATTTCACAAAATTTAAAATGTCAGTTATTTTGCTATAATTTAAAAGGCTCATGTCCAAATAACATCACATTCAGAACATAAACAGTACCCCAAAGGTTACACGAGTGTGCCAAATTGCGAGACATACTGTAGATTGAAAAGAGGTGGAGTTATGCATGGCCAAACTATTAATCAACATTTAATTTTCAGATATGTTGAGATAATTTTAAAATTTCTAATCCACAGTATCAGATTTTAGAGATGTTGCCTAGAATGCATGTATGCTCCATGTTTTAAGTCTCAATCTTCAATAGGAGTAGAGTTATAGGTAACCAAATATTTTGCCAAAATTTGGATTGCTATAATTTTAGTGTAATTTTGATAGTATTCATTGAAATGTTCCCAAAATTAGCAGGTATACAGGTTATCACCACATTTGTACATGCACATAGTTTCAGATTTCTAGCTTTAAATGGGAATGAGTTATAGCCTGCCAAACATGTCGCCAACATTTTCATTTCAGTTAGTTCACTCTAATTTTAAAACTATATACCCAAATGTAACCAGAGTTGAAACATTTAAACCATTATACAACATGGTCATTCTCCCTGATTCCCCTTTTCCCTCACAAAAGACAGAGACCATTGTATGTTGTTGTGCTCAGATTGGCAATTAATTTATTATATATCATAATTCCATTTTCCATCTCATCATCTTTTATTATAGTTTATTTTACCATTGTACTTTATTGCATCCATATATCAATCTCTGATCATCCTCTTTCTTCCTCTTGTCACTTCCCCAGGTGAAAACCTGGGTGCCTTCTTCTTCTCTTTTTCTTTAGGTAATGGTAAGAACCAGAGACCGCTTTCCTCCTTCAGCTCCTTCTTCTTTTCATCCTATTCCTTTTCTCCCCCCTCCCCTCCCTCCCTTTTTCTCCTCCTCTCTGCCATCCACCTTTGGCAGTCCATAACCATCCTACCAGACCATTCTGTCATCCACCTTTGACAGACCATATATACAGTCCCTTTTGACTGTCTTCCCCTCATGCTTTATAGCTTTTTGGGTGGGTGGGAGGATCAAAACTTCAGCAAAATTGGCTGAACCACTCCTGTGCTGTCCATTATATACCTCCTTAGCCCCTCCCCTTCCTTTTCCTGTATATTGTTCTGCTTTTGTTCCTTCCTTTCTTCCCCTCCCTTCTGAGCATACCATCTCCAGCTTAAGGGAGGATGATGCACCTGGACAACTTGTCTGCCTTAAAGGGCAAACCCATTGTCCCGGATTCCCCTTTTCCCTCACAAAGACAAAGACCATTGTATGTTGCTGTTCTCAGATTGGCAATTAATTTGTTATATATATCATAATTCCATTTTCCATCTCATCATCTTTTGTTATAGTTTCTTTTACAATTGTACTTTATTGCATCCATATATCAATCTCTGATCATCCTCTTTCTTCCTCTTGTCACTTCCCGGTGAAAACCTGGTGCCTTCTTCTTCTTTTTCTGTTAGGTAACTGTGAGAACCGAGACCGCTTTTCCTTCTTCAGCTCCTTCTTCTTTTCACCCTATTCCTTTTGTTTCCCTTCCCTCCTCCCTTTTTCCATTAACCAGTCTCCAGCTTGCGTTGGATGAATGGCTTTCCTCCATTTAGGATATTGCTCCCCAACACTTAGGGGACCTCCTCATTCCTCCTTTTTAATATTTTTTATTTTCCCTTTTCAGCATGTCTCCTCCGTGCTTCTATAAAACCCATAGTTTCTGTATTAATCATATCTATGACTAAATCTGACAGGTGCATGCCATCTGACCTATGGAAATCCGCTACCACTCTTCCACCCCTCGCAGTATTACTTGCCCCCATTATCTTATCAGTGTACCTACCCTTCTATTCATTTTCTTCTGGCCCTGTCTGCAGCTCTATGATTGTTTTCATTCCTCCATATCCTTCTTGGGATCATATCTGACCATACTAGGTATACCCTTGGCCACCACTGCTGTATTAATTCCAAGTCTTTCTTAATCTGCATGTACGTGTCCACCCATGGTTTCCCTCTATGTTGTTGTCCCTAGATGTATGATAATTAAGTCTGGAACTGGTCGCAGCTCCTTCATTTCTTTTAGGGTGGAAGCAGCTGTCCCCATCTCATCCTCTGATGCCACGCCACACCAACCTACATTTTCACATCCTGGTAGAGCTGTCTTCCCCGGCCATTTTCTTGGCACTCTTTTCCACCCAATAAATAGGGTAGCTACATATCCAGACTTCTGTTATTCTCCCTCTTCCTATGAGATTTAAACAAAATACATCTTATACCTGTTTCCATTATTCAGTTCAATACTCCCCCAGTTCATATCTGCAAAAGAAATACAGATGATTTGTTAGTCTCCATACTTTAGTGCTTGAATGTATCTCTTGTAACTGGCAGACTGCCAGTTTCCTTTATCCAACATATTAGCCAGCTTCACCTGCTACTACCCACTGAGAAGCAGCCCTATTCATACAGAGTGTGAGAGAATAATTACCTGGGTCCTCCCCAGAAATTGCATGACCTTCTTAAGCATGGCTGTGACCTGATAACTTGTGACCTTTTTCCATCTCTGTGTACAAATAACCTCCTAGTTCTACCCCTCACTCTGCGGCGAAGCCCCAAAGCTTTACTGGGCACAGTGTGCCATCTCCCTGGGCCTTCAAGGTCATCATACAGCCCTGTCCTCCTGATCTGTCTTTGATTTCTTTATTCTGATTTGTATCTCGCTCATCCCCAAGTTATATCCCCCAGTCTAAACCCCTTCTTCATCCGCTCTTCCATGTCCTACTGCCTCAGCTCACTCTCATGGCCCCAGAAAACATTACCAGATCAATTGTATGGAAGAGTTAGGCTTCATCCTTTGATCTGAAGATTGCCGTAATGCTCCTTTTAGTCTTGCTAGTCACTGTTCCCCTAATGGTCGCCTGTTGTCTGATGTTTTGCATTAATCTACCCCATCCTTGCATCATCCTTCTAATTAACATTGACTTCGTCAGGTCTCTCCATCCTTTCAGGCTGCAGACCAAACTAATCCCAGGTAAATAGACCCCCATTGTTGTGTGGGTGGTTCCTTTCTCCCATTGCTCCACTGTAAATTTTCCTAACTGTTCCTCTGTAAGTGGCCAACTTACCTCAATGTGGTGTGTTGTCCTGAATGTCTGCATCACCCACCAGGCCCCTCATAGGCCCTCAGAGTCCTTGGTGACCATGACCGTGAACAACAGTTCTGCTCCCTCTTGCCAACTTCCCAGTCGTTCATTGGTATGGGTATTTTTGCTCCTCTGCTGTTGGTGCCAGCCTCGGAAATGATCCAGCTGCAGACAGGAAGGCTTTCAGCCACAGTATTGTGTGCCCCTTCTATGTGTTTTACTCTGAATGACATATTCAATTTAAGGCCCTTAGCACCAGCTTCCATAGTACCTGCGTGACCATTTCTAACCTAGCTCCTCTGTTGTTTAATACATCTACTACTGCCTTGTTGTCACACCACAATGTCACCTTCTGATTCTGCAGCTCTTCCCCCTACACCAAGGTGCAGACCCAACTAGGCATGATCTCCAACAATGTTATGTCCTTTACTTTCCCTCCTTACCCCTTCTGTAGGCCATGGTTCTGAAAACCATTTTCCTTTCAAATAGCCCCCATGCCCGCCTCCGCTGTGTCCATATAAGTTTGAGGTCTGTGTTATATACCCAGTCATCTTGCCAAAGGAGCACCCATTATAGCTCCTGAGGAACTCTTCCCATACTTTAAAGTCTTCCTTAACTCCTTTTGACATGTCTACCCAGTGGTGGCTCATTTTATGAAGGTCCTCCCTGGGTCAATAGCCCGCATGCAAAGTTCAGGTGTCCCAAAACCTGTTCAACCTTCTTTAGCTGTATTCTCCTCCTACTTGTATGTATTTTAATCAGTTCCCTCAACTTGAACACCTTTTGTCTGGCAATCTAAAGCCCTCCTTGAGGCATCTATTTCAATACCCAGAAATTCTAAAACCTTACTGGATCCTTCAGTCTTCTCCTGGTGCCAGGGAACCCTAATTCTCTGCATAGGTCCTGGAAACTGTTCAACATTTTTCCATCTCCTCTTTCCCGCTGCCTATTAGAAGGAAATCATCCAAATAGTGAATGACTGTCCTGTAACCATTTTTTCTTGAAATATCCTCTGCAAGCAGGTGCTGAAAGCTTCAAATGTGGCACATGCTATGGAACATCCATAGGCATCGCCTTGTCAAAATAGTATTGTCCCCTATTTTAAAACCAACAGGTCCCAGTCCTCCTCCTAATTGGCAGCAGTCTGAAAGCGGACTCTGTATCCATTTTGCTATCCATGCATCAGCCGTTGCTCTGATGTCTTGCACTGCTTCGTCAATGTGGCATATGTCACTTTGCTATGCTTCTCACTGAGAAATCAATGCAGTTCCCTTCAGGAAATGACAAGTGGTGAATCACCCTGTGCTCTCCTTGCTGCTTTTGGGACCAAACCCAATGGGAAACCCTCATATTCTGTAGGGAGGAGTGTGAAATGGGCCTTCTACCTCCCACTGCTATTTCCCATCTATTTTTGTCTTAAAATTTCTTCTTTCTCTTTCACTGACCCCAGGTTGTTTGCCTCACTCACCTGCCTTGAACCTATGCATTGCAATGGGAAACCCATTTGAAAGCCTTTGTTGATCATCTCAGCCGCCCTTTCATTTGGGTATCTGTCCAACCATTCTTCCATGCCTCTATCCTAATGGCAGTTCTCGCTTCTTTACATAGCTCCCTGCCCATTTCCCACTTTTCCCCACCGCACACCTGTTCTTCCACTGGCCTTGCAGTTCGATGGGACTGACTCTCCTACCTGCCTGTCATCTGCCTCTCTCCCTTTATTCCATGCCTGACCCCTATACCCTTGTCCCTCCCCAAAAACTGTTGCCCTATTCCTTTCATCCTATCCCTCAGATTCCTTGAGCCCATATTGATCTGCATCTGCTCGCTGAGCGTATCCCCACATTTTGAGCATGCGTGATGAAAGCTGCATTGTGGCCATGAACAAAAAGCCCAATTGTAGCCCCAGCAACATCTCTGTGGAATCGTCCCTTTCTGTCCATCTATCCTTCTGGTGTAGACTGATCTGTTACATAATCCATCCAGAGATCTAACTGTTTTGTGTCCCACCTTATGTCCCCATACATTGCCATTCTTTGCCAAAAATTCATTGTAATAAATCCATCCCACCCTCCTTGGCCTTCACCCAACTTATTATCCGAGGAGTAAGTGATGAGTGGGATGCCCAGCTCTGGCTTCTTCTCCATCACTATCGCTGAGTAAGTGGCAAAATCTACAAACCATCCATCCCAAGTCATTCCTTTTGTAAATTTATCCTCCTCTTTCTTCCCCAATAAAACCACGGCTGTTGCCATCTCGCTTTTCCCTATGCTGTCCATTTCCATCGTTACTTTGTTGCTACCTCTCGGCTCACTAAGGCAAAATATCCACATATTCCGTTTCCATATCTTCTCTTTTTGTAGCCAGTGGGACATGCTCCCTACTCTCATTCCTGGAGTTCCTACTTCCCTTGTCCCTTTACCTTCGTTCTCTACTCCCTTTCCCCTTTCTTCATCAACTCTTTGTCTGATCTAATTCTGCCAGTGTTGCCTCCATCTGGCCCCAAACCCCTGTCCCAAAGCGCTGAAATAATTTGGCCTAGGTATTCCTTTATGCTTTCACCTACTGACCCAGATACACTACCTGTGGTTCTGCCAGTTCCTGTGGGCTGCTGTCATCATTATGCCCTGGACTGCCCCCTTGTGGTTGGATGACTGGCTGTCCACCTGGCTGCTGGGGATGAACCAATGCACTCAGGGACTCTGTCCTGGGCTCCACTGGGGAACCACTATCTGGTCCAGGGAGGTACTAACTTCACTGGTTCAGTGGGGCAGTGTCACTGTGCTAGCCACCCTGGGAGGTACCCCATCGGAGGTGGGCTGGGTAGTCTCAAGCCTGCCATTTTCCTCTGCCCCTTTTCCTTTCCCACTTTTCGCTTCTCCCCAGAATGCCCTGGCTCCTCCCTTCCACCATCTGCCACATCCTGTTAGCTTTATCAGCCAGCTGCACGATAGCTCTGTAGGCATCTTCTTTGGAAGTTCTGCTCTTCTTTGGTGCCATGTCTCCTTCCAGTGATATCTGTAATGACAACTGAGAAAATTTCATTTATTAATCCCTTTCTATTTATCCATTCATATGGTTAAACCAACTTGCCTTCATTTGTTCCTGTCCCCATTAGTATTTTATTTTTATTATTATATATATATATTTTTAACCCCCATTGTCTTGCTGGGCCTAACTTGCCTCTTGTCCTTTGTCCCATTGTGACCCGGGTTGCTGTGCTCCTTCTTACAGCTGTTCCCCATCTGTGCCCCCCAGGACTACAGACCCCTTCAGCGGTGGACCCCTCCCTCTGGCCTTCCGCTTCCTGTGTTTTTAAACTACCCTTGCTCCTTAATGTCGCGTTTGTGCCCCAGCTCATCGCCTGATCCTCTTGGCATGTGACGTCACACCATGCAGCCTGGGCCTTCTCACCAGGCTTCCATCCTGTTCCTTCTTCTGCACCCCCCATGGCATACTGTAGCCCTTAAAATTCGGCTCCACCTGGACCGTCTGGCCCCACATAAATGGAGTAACTCACAAACCATCTTGAACTCAAGCCATGCCCTTATCCCTCATCATCAAACTACCTTTTCTAGCCTCAGTAGCTCTTCCCATTCCTCACTTTCATGGCCTGATCCCTGGCATGTGACGTCATGCCATGTGGCCATTCTTTGCCTTTATGCCAGGTTATTCTTGTAGGCCTCTCTGTGGCATACCAGCCATGCCCTACCACTTGCTCCTCACTTCCCCTCCTACTGCAGCACTCCTCACTGCTTTTTTCCCTGACCATTTCTGGCCAGCCACTGGTGATACCCCCTTCCTTTTACCACTACCATACACTTCCCTTTTCAACTACTGGGCCTCTGACTATCTTCTAGGCCCACCGCATGCCATTCTGCCCTTCCAGGCTCCCCAGCAAAGCCCCATTTTCTCTTCCCATTCAGCCGCTTGGCCACAATGACCCCTATGCCTGCTGCCCTGCTCCCTTCCAGCAAGTCACCATCTCCATCTCTAAATTGCACTCTTCTCACCAGCGGTGAGATTCCTCCACAAGATTCTCTGCTTCCTTCCTTCATGATGCTACAAGTGCTTTACTTCCCCTAGCACTAACGGAACCAAAACAAGTCTTTATTTTCCAAACCAATCCCTGGTGTTCCCAGCATCATGCAGTAGTGCTACTCAGCTCCCCACACTTGCTCAAAAGTCTCCTTAGCCAAAAAACTTTGTTACCCTCCCCTTGAAGGCCAAAGCCTTGCTGCTCACATCCTCCTTTGTCTCCTCACATTTTCTGCAAATTCAACCTCCTAAACTAGAGAATGCTGGCAATGGAAGCCAAAAACAAGCATCTTAAATATCAAATGCACTATGGTGTTCCCCTACATCCTGCAGCAATGCAGTTCAATTCCACCTGCTTGATCAGCGAGGCCCCTAAAGCGATCACTTTTTCAATGGTCGAAACCCTGCCTGCACGCATTCTCCTTTGTCCCTTATGTCTTTGCAAATTCAACCTTCCAAAATAATGAAAATGATGGCACTGAATGCCAAAAGAACTGTCCCCTACAGATTTCTTAACCAGGTTCACTTCAGCATCCTTCAATTTTAAGAAAAATTCACCCAAACAGAAATGTAATGTGCCATCCACCTACAATTCTCATTAAAACCATTTTCCTCAGGTACAGTAATACAACTATTATTATATATATTTTTTAATTTCTTACCTGCTGTATCCTAGTGCACAAACTCTTGACCAATCTGATGTGCTGTAGCTTTAATTAAATCAAAACTTCAGCAAAAGTGGCTGAACCACTCCTGTGCTGTCCATTATATACCTTCTTTAGCCCCTCCTTCCTTTTTCCTGCCTATTTTTCTGCTTTTATTCCTCTCCTTCCTTCTTCCCTCCCCTTCTGAGCACACTGTCTCCAGCTTGAGGGAGGGGTGCACCTGAACAACTTGGTCTGCCCTTAAAGGGTAAACTCCATTTCTGAAAAGTTCATATTTACAGCTTTAAATGGGATTGAATTAAGAGTAGTCAAACTTTCACAAAATGTGAAAATGTAATATTGCAAGAATGTACAGTACAAATTCATAAACCCCTGAAACTTTAAAACTAGAAAATGCAATACCATTAAATCTGGCAGGTTCTTAGACCTTACAAGGGACTGTGTGTGCCAAATTTATTAATTGCTTGCTGTGAGAAATTGCAAAATAACATCTGTACTTAAAGTCAAATCCCATGAGTCTTTATGAAAATTTTAGAATTTTATGAAAATTTCTATAAAACTGTAATTTTCTAATTTCACTCAGCCTTTTCCATCAATTTGAATTAAAGGATAGGGGTATAAGAAGTAGGCACCACAGGGTCACTAGGTTCTGAAGTTAGATGCACAGTTTCACCAAGAAATGGAAAGCTGAGCTGGGTATCACAACAGTGGTAAACCCCAGGTTGGAGCAAAAGCACAGAGTGTCAACAATTCCAACCTGAATGAAGGATATTTAAGGATCACATCCAGTAAATTTATGATCCAGGTAGACTGGTGTACATGAAAGTCTAGGACTCAGAGGTACTCAAAAGATGTAGTGGGGAAGACAATGCCTTGGGAAGCAGGAAGAAAACATTCTTGCTATTCCAACAGGATAGGTCAATAGGAAAATGAGTAGGTGACTTTTGTTTTAAGGGAGTTTGTCACAATAAAGAACTAAGAGGATATCAATGGGATCAGTAGTTCTGCTGAGTCAGTCTGGCTATGCCAAAGAGAAGGGGGTAGTTGCCAGAGAGGAACAGCAGGACTACAAACAACTCAGCCCAGCTAATCAAATGAAGTAGGGATATGTGCACTGTTAATGTTAAATTCCACAGAAATAAATCTGGATACTTCATCTACAGTGTATGCTGTCATAAATATGTGAAAAATATTGTTAATCATTTTATTCTTCTGCAAAATTAAAGTTGCTTAACCAATTTACCCAGTTTTCTTAGATACTAGGATACACTGACTATGAATATGCATGTCAAATGTTAACTCTGTGCATGCAAGAGCAGAGAAGTTACAAACATCCACATTTTGATAGTTTTCACAAAGTTTTGCAAATATTTACATAGTAAAGTTTTGAAGCCCTGTAAATCAAAAATCTCTTATCTAATTATCTCAATATTTAGACCATGCTATAAGCATTATAAAAGGTTATCCATACTAATTTACACATGTCTAGCTCCAAAGGTGCCTGAGTTATATGCAGATGATTTTTTTCATGAAATTTCCTGAAAAATAAATGACCGATTTTGAGCACATATAATTTTGAAAAGATGCATTATGTTGTCATGAAATCTGGCACATTGTTGGAACACCAATCATCAAGAAATCATGCAAAATTTAAGATCCCTGACCCAATAGATTGTTATGGTATATGCAGAAAAAATGCTCATGACATTTCACATAAACAATAAAATGACAATTCAGCGCTATAATTTTGAAACTGAATGTGGCATATCTGAGGCCATCGAACCAAAGAGTATGTATACCAAAATGCAGAGCTCTAGCTTGAATGATGGCTGAGTTATAACCAAATTACAACATTTTAAAAGTTTGTGAAATTTCATTGAATTCTGCAAAATTTCACAACATTTTGTGAAATTTCATTGAATTTGAGGATTCAGAATTTTACTATTCTGCACAGCTCTATATAAGACAAATTGGGAAAGTAATAAGATTGCAGCTCATATTGGCATGTTAAAATTTAAAAGTACTTGACCTACAGTATGAAAGGGTCACCTTGTGGTTGGTGTTTTAGGCGTAATCACACCTCAATTGATTCATGAAACCAATGAACCATGAAAAGAGACTTGCAAGAACAAGGGGACACAATTTAAAGATAGAAGGAGGGCAGTTCAGGGGCAATGTGAGGAAGTATTATTTCAGAGAGGGTAGTGGATGCATGGAACAGCCTTCCTGAGGAAGTTATGGGTCTAAAACTGTGGAGAATTCAAGAATGCATGGGACAGACATAAGGCAATTCTTGTGGGGGCAGGAAGATATAGGCTGTTGGTTAACTAGGATCTGTGGCCTATCCTGTAGGTAGGGAAATAGGCAGACTAGATGGGCCTAGTGGTCCTTATCTGCCATCAAAGTCTATGTTTCTATGTTTAAAATCCTGAAATGAAGAGCAAATGTGAGTCAAAAAAATACAGTAAACACCAAATGATTGTGAAAAGTTTAAGAACTGAAATTGGTATTTTCGACCTATATTTTTTAATTTTGTCATTTTGAGGGTACCTTTTCTTTATTAATATGTAAAGTTGCTCTCAATCTCCTGGATATACTCTATTACATTAACTTCAAAGTAGTAAAGTAGTGCTGTGCTGAATTTTCAAAATTTCAGTGGAATGAAATTTCAGAGAATTTTCAAAATTCCACTAAAATTCTGTTGAAATCCACCAGAAACAGAATGGTGGAATTGAGTGGAAGAACAATGCAGAATTAGTTTTTCACAATATTTCCATGGAATTTTATTCCACAGATCTCAATATTCTCCATGGAAATGTTTGTGAATGATTTTCTGTGGAAAAATGTTGTACTACAGAACATTATTCCATGGATGTCAATATTTTCAGTGGAAATAGTTGTAGAATGGTTTTCCACAGAAACAATGCTTGTTCCATGGAACATTATTCTGTGGATCACAGCAGGATGAATTTCGTAGAAGAACCAGCAACATTCTGGTGGAAATTCTGCCAGCAGAATGGTCATTCCACGCTAATTTCATCAGCGGAATTCTGCATTCTTCACAGCACTAGAGTAAAAGTTTTGTGTAACACAACTTCAGTGATGTGTGTTTCCTAATAAAATAATATAAATGCAGGGACTTTCTTTTGAGCAGTTATTCATTTATAATTATGAATTTGCAAATATTATAGTCTTGTGTTACCCATTCAGCAATGGAACATCATGGGAGCGATATTAATTTTAGATATTAGATTGCAATTTATTTCAGGTGTATGGAGAAATTATTTATGTACTTTTTAAATAGCTGCTATGTTTGCATTTTGTAAGGTGCCAGGATCCTGCTGGATAGGACAGTGGATCATGATTTTATAGCAGGTCCACTGTTAAAATTGAGTTATACCAGGAGAACTTTCAAGTGACTCCATTGGAAACCTACTGTATGTATGATCAATAACAGCTGTCCAAAAATTAGTTTGCTATTATGCATCTAGTGGTGGCCATGTTTTCCACTGTCTGCCATTCCACTAGTCTCATCACACATTACCAATTGGAAACAATGGCCTTCATCAGCGGTGATGTCTGTTACATGAATATGCAAGAAAAGATAGTCCCTAGATTTAGACAAATGGTGGGCCTTGTCAGTCACCCCACAGAAGCATTAGAAGAACAAAGTGCTGCTCATGTCTCCTGAGCTGTAGTTGGGACTCACCGTGGTACAATAATGGCACTTATGTACCTGGGCCTGGTAGGGGATACTGTATATGGTGGTTCTGCACTTGTCCCTTAGGCCTAACAGAGAACTAAATTGCAAAGTTTTACTTCACTGGCAAAGTTCCAGTGAAGCTGCAAAATTCATCTTCATGAATTACTTTACAAAGTTCCACTTCACAACGTTGCCTAACTTCTCATGTAAAGGCAGCAAATTTAGTTGAAGTTAGCAAAGGTAGGCAAATTTAAGTATTTGCCTAGAAAAGGATAAATTTGCTCTTGTAAAACTTTGCAAAGTCAGCACGTCACCAATTTCACCAACTTCATGAATTAATCTGAGGAGTGAATTGTATCCACTTCACCCATCTCTATTGGCAATGCTGCTCACATCAGCTATACCTTTGTGCTACTGTAGGTTGCTGCAGATGCTATTTCTAGTTCTGGCAGAAGGAGAAGGCAGGGTGGTAGGTATGGTGCACCAGTACCAATAGGTGCCTAGGGTTTCTTCCCTAAATTCTAATAGACTGGTGTCCCTTACCAAGTCACATGTTGGTAGTTGTGGTGTACAGTAGATCCCTCCATTTTTCTACTCCTAGTTAATCTTGGTGTGTCTCATTTTCATCACCCATCAAATTTCCACACAAATGAGTTATTTAGCCCTGAGTATGTTGTGGCTGAGGCTGGTGGCTCTTTTAAGGTTTTACAGATGAGAGGTGGCATTCAGAGAATGATAAGAAGTGCAATCCAAAGAGTACTGTAACTGACAGAAAATGAAAACAGACAAACTTCTGTTATTACAATGAGTGATGAAAAAAAGGGAGTCTGTTCAGTCTTATGCTTTGATTAATGTGCAGACAATATTATGACATAAAATTAAATATGCATGCATAATATTTTTCTTTTTGAGGTTTAAAATGATGTAATTTATAGTCTCACTTCCACTACAACTACATTTTGGAGCAGTTATGAGAAGATCAGTTTCTAAAACCATTACAACATTTAAACTGGACAAAGGCCATGTGGTGGCTGTCCTGTATTTGGATTTCAGCAAGGCCTTTGATTCTGTGCCACATTGAGACTGGGGGTAGCTGGAATACATGGGGTGGGAATAAAGATGGTTAACTGGATCACCAGTTGGCTGAAGGAAGGCAGCAAAGGGTGGTGGTGGGTGGTTTACTCTCATCTCTGAGGGATGTGATGAGTGGGGTGCCACATGTATCTGTATTGGACCAGTGTTGTTAGAGATATTCATGGATGATATCTCCTACAGGGTCCAGAGTAAGATCATTCTCTTTGTAAACAACACAAAGAAGGAGTGGTGGTAGATGGCAGTGAAGGGTAGAGGGAGCTGCAGGAGGACCTGACCAAACTACAGGAGTGGTCAGATGCATGGCATTTGGGGTTTAACTCCAAAAAGTGCAAGGTACTGTACTTTGGGGCTAATAACCAGGAGAGGAGCTACCAGCTGGGAAGGGTACAGCTGGAATGCACTGAGGAAGAAAAGGATCTATGGTTGCTGATAATGGGGAGTATGAACAACTCTGCGGAGTGAAGAAAGGTGGCAGCAAAAGCAAACAGGATGCTGGGGTACATAGCAAAGGAATCTCCTCCAGAAACAGGGAGGTGATCCTGCCACTATACAGGTCGCTGGTCAGCCTGCACCTAGAATACTGCATGCAAAACAGGTGCCCGTTCCTGAAGAAGGACATCAAAGTGTTGGAGGGTGCATAACAGAGGGTGACAGAGATGATCCAGGGATTGGAGGATACTCTTATGAGGAAAGACTGTGCAAACTGAACTTGTATTCCCTGGAGGACAGGAGGGATGGGGGACATGATTGAAACTTTTAAATACTTAAAGGGATTAACAAGACTAGGACAGAAGGATTTTCCAGATTTGGGGGGTCATGAGGGGACACCAGCTGAGAAGTGAAGGGGCAGATTCAGGAGGTAATTCGGAAATATTATTTTACAGAGGCATGGTGGATAAGTGGAATGCTCTGCCTGAGAGGTAGTAGCCTGTACCATGGTGAACCCGGATTTTAAGAGGATGGGACAGAGTGATGGGGTAATTATGAATAGGGAGGAGTGGGTGGAGGAGCTGCAAACTGAAGGGCTAGCTGCACAATCAAGCAGACTCAATAGACCATGAGGCCTGTTTCTGCTGGTGTTTTCATATGTCCAGATGTGCATATGTTCACATGTAGGCTATATTACAAACAAAGTACAGTAGTGCACTATTATGTAATGTCTTCAGAAATGATTAGGCTGGCAGGTGATAGGTCAAGGACTGCTTTCAAATAAATTAAAAGGTATTTCTATTGCCATATTTCATATTCTGGGTCAGCCCCTGAAAAAGGGATCTTTGGCACCCAGCGAGCATACCCGTCATCAAAATTCAATAAAAAATTCTCTCCCTCCTTCCACATCAACCATTTCCTGCCCATCAAAATTAGACACCAGTTAGCATTGTCCTGTAAACCATCTCTTATTCTCCTTTTTATATTCTTCCTGTTTACAACTTAGCAATTGCACACAAACGTTCACAAATATTCCACTTTTTAGAACAATTACTCTTTCCTCCTCTCACCTCAGCAGTTTCCTTCCTGACCAATAACATTTACATTTTTCTAGCTTTTAATCCTTCAGTTATGTTTTCCATGTCTAAACATCTACTACCTCAAGGGTCACCATGGGATCCTGGAGCAGCAGCACATAATACTGTAATTTACTTATTTATTTATTTTAAAATACATAACCAGGAAAGGCACACTGAGACAAGGTTAATTTCAGGTGACGTGGAGAAAAGGGAATAGGGGAAATGATAAGCATAGTACACCATATTGTAACAGTACACTGGTATAAAAATCGATACAAAAACTAGGTTCAAAAATAAAGTGTGATCACTGTACAGTATGGAATACTTACTCAAGTGTAGAGTTGTGTGAAACTGCAGAATTTCATTCCACAAAATATTTCAGGAAATTCATGCATTTCACAAAATATTTTGTGGGTTCAAATGCGAAATTCCATTGGCGAAATGCAGAATTTTGCTGGAGAAATGTGAAATGTTGTACTTGAACTGTGGAATTTCACCACTTACAGGTGAAATTCCATTGCTCTTGAGAGTGAAATTCTACATTTCACTGGTGAAATTTAGCATTTTGCACCAGCAAAATGTTTGCAAAATTCACGATCTTACTGGACTTTCACTAGAGAAATAAAATTTCACTGCATCTTTATCCAAATGCAAATAAAAGACTTCAAGGCAAAGAGTGCATAAAGACAATACAGTATTTGATGAGAGGCCTGTTAGGTGGGTGCATGCCTATACCCCATGGGAGAAGGAAGTGCCAAAGTAGTAAGGAAATGAAACCAGTAAGCAGGTATTTGAGATTCAGATGGAGGCCCATAAAATGGTCAGTAGGGGAACCATGTTGGGAGGCACCAAGAGAATGGGTAACAGGAGCAGGTGGGGGGTAATCTTGAAATGTTTTATTTTTCCTTTTATGCACTGTGACGCTCTCTTCTACTCATGGTAGCAGACCTTGCATGTGTATAACCTTGCATGTAAACAGCTTTCCTGATAGAAGAACATGATCCCATGGCCCACAATCAGGGGTTATAAAGTCAGCAGAAAGCACCACTGATTTCTGATGAGATGTGCTGCCATGGGCAGTATTCTTCTCAGCCATTCACCAAAGTGCAAGAATCCTGTGCCTACTCTTAAACAGGGTCATCAGCATGACACCAGCATCTGCTGCCATTGGGCTATTAGGCTACCTCTCCTTTTTTTAATAATAATTATCACCCCTTTTTCCATCTTACCAGTTTCCTCCCAATCCATCACAGACATTCATTTTAATAATTATCACACTTCTTTAAATCTCAACCTTTCCCTTTCACATCACCACAGATTCTCTTTTCATTTAGTGTTTTTTTATTGCATGTGCTTGCTGTTTGTGATTAATATGTTAGCGCACCATTGATGTGTGTAATGGACCTGCACATCAGAGTGAGTGCATATAGTTATGCATCAGTGAGTACATGTAATTACGTATCACTGTATGTCTTTTGCACAAATCAGTGTGTTTATTTCTGTGTCTATTATTGTGTGTGTGTGTGTGTGTGTGTGTGTGTGTGTCTCTCATTGCATTCCTGTATATTGCTGTGTGCACTAGCATTTATTTTTAGTTTATTCAGAGGTGCTTTCTTTACCATATCATTTGAACTGCATGAGAAGTTATTTGTGGAGGTGTCAGCCTTAGCTCTCCCATGGTTTTAAGATATGCAAACAAAATTATAGGATAAAAGGTACTCCAGCTTCTGAAAATAACAATGTTTTAGTGCCAGATAATGCATCGTCTCTGGAAATGATGGGTAGTATTTATTACATCTGTGAGGAATGCAGAATTCCACTTGTGGAAATAAGATAGACTTGCAGTTCTGCTCCGAGTGCTTTCCAGAATTTTTCAATCCCATGGAATTCTGAAAGTCTTTTACTTAAACTGTGGTCTGTTTTCTGTGGTTTATGAAAACCCTGGATTAGTTTATGGCAGTTTGCATAAAATTAACTGGGGTTTGTGTAAACCACAGAACACTAACATGTTTGTTTGTAAAATGTATTCCTTTCAAGTTCTGGAAAAGGATAGCCCTTTGAGTGGTTAGACTCATTTTCAATGGGGTCCAGTACAAGCCATAAAAAATTCAGTTACATAGAACAGACAATTACACACAATACATTAGAAATACATATTACAGAAAATACTTTTGTTGCTCCTATAACTATGTTTATCCTTAAATATCAACGTATATAGTAATTATAAAAGTACAAAGTCTAGGCCTATTCATCCTTCATTTAATAATAACATAGCAATAGCCATGTAGTCAAAATGACTAATCATTAATATTTGATAATGAGTAATGAATAATAAACAGTGAAGGGTAAAAGACAAAAAGTGCTTACTTTTGCTGGGAACACTGTCAGTTAATGACAAGCTTCTGATTTTAACCATTTCTTAATCTTATACCAAGGGACACTTATCTTTGTTTTTAAATAGTCTGGTAATTTGTTCCAGAGTCTGAGCCCACTCACTGTTAGTGCAGAGTTTGCCTTTACCGTTCTAGTTTTCGAATTACTGGTTCCAGATTTTGCGCTGATCTCAAATCTGCTCTAGGTATATATATCTGGAACAAATTATCTAGGTAAGAAGGATTCTTTTGGTTCAGTTGTTGATAATGAACTAGGTGCAGAATGAGACTAGACCAGTTTAAGGCACTATACATAGTGTGCGGTGAGCAAACAGTGCGCTCAGAGCAAACCTTGCAAATCTATTCAGGCTGTATCTAACCTTCCCAGTACAGTTTTTGGATGCACTGGTGTACACCACGCCCCATAATCAAGTAATGGAATTATTGTAGAGTTGATTAAGTGTACCCTAACATTGTTAGGTATTCAACTTTCAATCTATATAGAGCTCCTAATCTACCATGTAATCTTTTAATCAGATTTTCTATATGTATATCCCTTTTAATTTAGTGTCTAACCATTTTCCCAAGCATCGGTACAAATTCACCTGTGTTAATGTGTGTTTAGTCAATGTTTTAATGTGAAGTAAACTTGTTACAGTCACCTGCTTGTTTTCAAAACAGATAACTTGAGATTTTTACTATTTAATATCAAGTTTCATGATTTATAGTACTTTTGTAAAATGTCAAAATCACATTGGAAGCATTTCCTGAATTTCATATGAGGAAGAAACACCTTCAGTATACAAAATTACATCATCTGCATACGAGTGGTGCCACACTCATTTTATTAAGGTACCAGCACCATTCGTATACAGATTAAACAAAAGCAGGCCCAGCACCGATCCCTGAGGGACTCCAGATTTAACAAATGCAGGCTGAAATCATATAGTCCTTAAACCAGTTCAGGGTCTACCTGGTTGAGGTGGTTTAAATAAATTATAAATCACTAGTCTACAATTTGGAAACTTAGGTGAAACCTTAAAAATAGAATATATTGGAAGAAAAAGTCTGCTTGGCACAGCTTGTCTGGACAGACGTTCCCTGCTAAACTGCCTTCATAGACCCTAACTGGTCTCCAGCACCCTCCCTTCTCCATTCCTGTATTCTAATACATCCCTACAGTATGTCAATCCCAGGTGTGCTTGAAGCCTCTACTGTTTTTTCCTCTGCAACTTCTGCTGACAGTGTATTCCAGCTGACTACCACCCTTTCAGTAAATAAATATTTCTCACATCTCTCTTAAACTCCCCAGCTTCATTGCAAACCTTTGATCCTGGTGCTCTTTCTCACATGAATGAGACCCCCTCCTGTCCTATTCATCCCTGTTAGGTAATTGTGGGTCTCCATCATGGCATCCCTCGCTCTTCTTTCTTCAGTGTGTAGTTGTGAGATCTCTCAGTTTCTCCTCATAGGGTTCTCATGCAACCCCTGTACCATTTTAGGATTGACTCCACCCTGAATATGTTCTTTCTGAGGTGCAGTCTCTAAACTGAACACAGCATTCAAGGTGGAGTCGTACCAGCAAGCAGTACAGTGGAAACACCACCTCCCTCCTCCTGCTGATGATACCCTCCCTATGCACCCAAGCATCCTACCAGCCCTACCTACTGCTTAATAATACTGCCTAGCCTAGTTGAGGTAATCAGATATGATAACCCCAATGTCCTTTTCCTGTTTAGTGTCTGTCATTAACTCACACCCAGCTCATACTCAGCAACAGGAATCATATTCCCTAGGAACATAATGTTGCCCCTTTGGCCTTAAAGCACAACTGCCATGCTCCTGACTGCACCTTGAATTTCCTAAGATCCCTGTAAATCCTTTACATCCCTCCTGAGTGTCCAGCCTATTGCAGATTTTGGTATAATCTTGTTATAAGGCATGCATTCCTTTCCATCCTCTGTAGTTCCTCAACAATGTCACTTATGAAGATATTGGCGAGTGACCGCCCAATACTGAGCTCTGTAGTGGCCCCACTGGTCACTCACCTATCATTACAATGAGTGCCATTTATGACCACCTCTGTCTCCTATCTGCCAACCGGTTTCTAACCCAATTCACTACTTTGAATCCTACCATGTTGCCCAGTTCTTTATCAGCCTCCTGTGTAGCACAGTGTTGAAGATCTACTGAATTCAAATAGGCCATGTCCACTGCCCTACCCCTGATCTATATTTCCCAGGTTGCTCAGTCAAAGAAATCTATCAGATTTGTTTAACATGACTACCCTCCCCCAGCATGAAGTGAGTCACTGTCACCTGAGGTCTTGCAGTCCATTGGATGTAGGGTTCTGTACAAGTCTTTCGTTTAGCAGGGTTTCATTAATTTCCCCACCACTGAAGTGAGACTGACTGGCCTATAATTCTAGCCTCCTCTACCCTGCTGCCACTGTTATGTAGAGGGGCCACATTAGCTCATTTCAGTCCTTCACAACCATGCCTGTGTCCAGTGAGCTGTTGAATAAGTCTGTTAGTGGGCAAACACCTCCTGAGTTCTTTAGAACCCTGCAATGTATCCTATCTAATCCCACAGATTTGTCCACCTTCAGAGCTGCAAGTTCCTTCTGTACTCTTTTCCTGTGAAAAGGTTTTAAATAAAAGGCACAATCTGCTTTTGGAATTTTTAAAATTCTTCTTCCAATGGCATTCTTCAGAATTAGTTGGAATGTCCAAAATGTCATGGAATTCCATCAGAGTGGAATTTGAAAATTTAGTACACCTCCAGTATTTATTATACCCAGCACATTTTTTTTACTTAGGACTACAGACAACTGAAGAGATATGCTGAGTTTGAGGAGATATTGATATATTATCTAAAAGTTAAAATAACTTCTAATGGTAAGCATGGAAGAAAACAAAGAGTTAACAAAAAAATGATCTTGTTTTTCCCTAAAATGTGTTTGTAAAGAAATGAAAACCAATTTATTTCACAATGTATAGCATTCAACAGAGCTTTCAAAATAGTTTGCGTAGTACTTGCAGACTTTATTACTTCTGTAAAAGCTACTAATAGTTAATCAAACATCTTCAGAAGTTCTTTCAAAAATGGAATTCACATCATTAAATAATTTCCATTGCTGGAATTTCAAAAGATTTATGACCTTGCATCTAATGACTGCTCATACATTGTGAATCATTATTTATTGAAATAAATGTATTCAGACATTTGACTGATGCATTTGTAAGCAGGGAAGAGGCATTCTGTTTCAAAAGAAAGCATTTACAATTTAGAGGCATTCTTTGAAAGTAGTCCAATGGTTTTGTCCTTTGAAAATCCAACTTTTAATGACATAATTCAAAAGCTTCTGAAGACTCAGTCTTTGGTTGATACTGAAAATATGTGTAGCAAACATTTGGTATACAACCTATAGCAGATTCATGAGTCTAGATATCTGATAAAACATGAATGATGGTATGTATGAAACCAAGGAGAACCATTTTAAAATCATGGAATGTAGCAAAAAGCAAGAAAATAAAAAAGCTTCAATATGATTTGAAAGTTCTTTGAAGCAACATTTTGGGGGTGGGATGCACTGGTATGTAATACTCACCACGCACAACAGCAACCCTACACAGTTAAAACAAGCATTGGTCAATGGCAGTAAAGTTTGATTGCAAGGTTTTATAATGCAGATGTGATGTCCTTTGCCCAGTCCTTTCACAGAAGAAAGGTTCTGCAAGAACTCCTAAAACTGAAGGTAGACAAAGCAATGGGTCTGATGGAATTCACCCAGAATTCAAAAGAATTAAGGAAGGAACTAGTGAAACCACTTGCTACTCTTTTAATAAATCATGGGAGGATGTGTGGTACCTGAGGACTGGAGGAAGGTGGATGTGATTCTTCACAAAGTGGGACCAAGACAGAGCAGGAAACTACAGACCTGTCAGTCTGACCTCTGTGGTAGGGAAAGTGATGGAGTCACTTCTGAAGGAAAGAATAGTTGAATACCTAGAGGTCAGTGGAGCACAGGATCCAAGGCAGCATGGGTTCACAGCAGGAAGGTCATGTCAGATGAATCTAATAGATTTCTTTGACTGGTGACCAAAGTAGTAGACCAGGGAGGGGCTGTGGACATGGCCTACCTAGACTTTAGCAAGGCATTTGACACAGTCCCACACAAAAGATTATTAGTCAAATTAACCAGCCTGGGAGTGGGTCCCAGGGTGGTAGCCTGGGTAAAACATTGGCTGGACAACAGGACACAGAAGGTAATTGTAAATGGAGTCCACTCTGAAGAAAGGGTACTAGTGGGCACCGCAGGGTTCAGTATTGGGTCCAGTCCTTTTAATGTCTTCATCAGAGGCATTGCAGAGAGACTGAAGGAAAAGTATGCCTTTGCAGATGACACAAGATCTGCAACAGGGTTGATACACAAGGAGGCATGGAAAGGATGAAAAGGAACTTGGCAAGGTTGGAGAATGGTCTGATGTATGGCAGCTAGGATTCAATGCAAAAAGTGCAAAATAATGCACCTGGGAAACAAGAACCCAGGGAAGAATACACAATGGGTGGGGAGGTAGTAACAACAACAAAACAGGAAAGGGACCTGGGGGTAATCATATCAGATGACCTTAAGGTTAGCAAGCAATGTGAGAAGGCAGTAGGGAGGGCGGGGGTATACTGGGATGTATAGGAGAGGCATCAGCAGCAGAAAACAGGAAGTTGTTATCCCTCTGTACAGACAGTTGGTGAGACCCCATCTGAATACTGTGTCCAGTCCTGGAGACCCCATCTCCAAGGACATAGACAGGATAGAGGCAGTCCAGAGGAGGGCAACTAAAATGGTGCAGGGTCTGCAAGAGAAGCCGTATGAGGAGAGACTAAGGAGCTTAATATGTATACCCTTGAGGAAGAATGGAGAGGGGGACATGATAGAAACTTTCAAGTACCTCAAGGAATCAACAAAGTCCAAGAGGGTAGCATCTTTCAGAAAAAGAGACTTGCAAGAACAAGGGTACACAATTTAAAAGATAGAAGGAGGGCGGTTCAGGGGCAATGTGAGGAAGTATTATTTCACAGAGGGTAGTGGATGCATGGAACAGCCTTCCTGAGGAGGGTGTGGAGTCTAAAACTGTGGGAGAATTCAAGAATGCATGGGACAGACATAAGGCAATTCTTGTGGGGGCAGAAGATATAGGCTGTTGGTTAACTAGGATCTGCGGCCTATCCTAGGTAGGGAATGGGCAGACTAGATGGGCCTAGCGGTCCTTATCTGCCATCAAAGCCCACGTTTCTATGTTTCTATGTTTCTATGATGTGAATAAAGGTGAGACAGACTTAGTGACAAGTGTTTTGTTGGCATTGAATTTGGAAGCAACTCCCTGTTGCAGATGGGCTCAACAGTAAAGCTCTTCCCAGCGGTAGAGGTTTGGGCTAGTGATTTTGCTCTTCATGAGCCCCAGCTCATCAGGAGCTCCCACAAAGAACCATGCCCAGTGAGCAGATGCTGAGATGGGGTACAGCAGGGCCTGGTGTGGCACAGGTTCAGTCAGAGCTTCTGCTCTTGGGAGCTCACAGACAGCTTTACTAGGTGGAAGCTCTTGGAATGTGATTCCTGATCCTTGATAGCTACCATAGAGCTATGTTTGGTGGTAGTATCTGGATTTGGAGCTCTTATGTCCCAAGAGCCCTCTTGCAGCTATGGCAGGTTGCAGAAGTTGGGGTTGGGGTCCAACTCTGTTGAAGCACCAAATATAGCTGGACCCTATGATGGAAGAACCTGAAGAACTGCTTTTCTCCACTCTTGACCCTCTTCACAATATGCAGCTCTGTGTTTGCCTTTGCCTCCCTAATTGGTCTCTTTGCCTCCATATTTTTCTGCAAATATTTCGATACTTCCTCCCTTGCTTTTCTTTACATTTGTGAACAGTCTTTTTCTTGGCCCATCAACCCCAGATACTAGCAGATTAAGAATGGTGACTAGAAGATGGCACAACTGGAGCCAACCTAAACCTAAATTGCTGGAAATGGACCTTGTCGCCCTTTCAAGTAGATGAGGCATTGAAGCTGTAAAACAATGAGGTGAGGCTGAGGAAGAGTCTGACACTTCCTAGGTAATTTCTTCTCAGCTGGACTACTCCTCAGAGGCAGAGGAAACTACCACTGATGCCTCCTGTAAAAGAAAGAAAAAGTAGACTCAAACAGGGAGGGTCGGGAAGAAACAATACACTGTTATGGAGGGCTACACTGCTTTGATTCTTGTCCTTTGTGCTTTTTTGCTGTTGCAAAATGTTACTGTACATTGGTAACTGACAATCTCAGTAGTATAAAATATACAAAAAGGCTGCATTTCTCTTTATTAGACATCTCATGGCATAGAATTATTTTCCAGCAGGATACCAGGATGCAAACACTTGCTGTGGTCTCTCTTGCAAAGAAAGTTTGGTGCATTGGGCCATCATTCTGATCCATAGGGATTGAATGGTATAGTTGGATAAGTATACTGTTCAATACCCCGGCAGTACAATATTGTAGAAACATAGAAAGACAAAGTTTGACAGCAGATAAGGACCGCTTGAACCACCATGTTAGCCCTTTTTTCCCTACCTCCATTGTTAACACAGACCATACCCAATCTAGCACTCTTCTCTCTCCTTCTTTTCCACTGTGATCCCTTGTGCCTATCCCATGCCTTCTTGAACTTTGCCACTGTCTTTGCTTACCACCTCCACTGAAAGATTGTTCCTGGAATGCACTACTCTTTCTGTGAAGAAGCACTTCCTAACACCTCTCATGAATCAAACAACCTCCAGCTTCATAACATGTCCCTTTTTCTGGAGCACCTTTTGTCTAAAAATACTTCCCTCCTCTACCTTATTTACCCCTGTGTGGTATTTATGGTCTCTATCATATCCCTTCTCCCTCTTCTTGACCAGGGTATATGTACTAAGATCCTTTAGTCTTTTCTGTAGGGCTTTTGATGCAGACCCTACACCATTCTAGTTGCTCTGCTCCAGAGTACCTTGTCACAGTGCATGGCCACCCTTAGGTCATCCAGTAAGATTACCAGAGGTCTCATTCCTGCTTGGTGGTTGTCAATACCACTCCTCCCATTTTGTACTTTGACCCTAGGTTTTTGTGCCCTAAGTGCATTATTTGGCACTTTTTCACATTGAAACCCAGCTGCCATACCCTTGAACATGTCTGTAGTTTTCTCATATCTGCTCATCCTTTCCTTAACCATTAAAAGTCCATCGTACTGCAGATTTTGATGTCATCCGCAACGAGGCAGAACTTCCTTTCTAGCTCCTCTGCAATGTCACTTATAAAGACTTTAAAGAGATTGGTTCCAGCACTGATCCTTGAGGCACCCCATTGGTCACTTTCTCTTTCTTGCAGTGAACTTTATTTACCACCACCACCCTCTTTCTTCTGTCCCCTAACCAATTTGTTGTCCATTTTACCATCTTTGGACACAATCCTAAGCTACCAGCTTGCTTAATAGTTTCCTGTATAGAATGGTGTCAATAGCCTTATTGAAATGTAAGTGATGAGTTACTTAGTTGCTTGCTCTGTCCCAGGCCAAGCCCTACTCCTGGATATCACTTAGAATCACAGTTATAAACTAATTAGTGTGGATAGTCTGCAGTCCAAGACAGCCAGGACTGACCTACTTAAGGTCATACAACCTTATTTATTTTTTCCAAACCAACTATATTAGGAAAGGACTTTAACTGCAGTTTGACTACCATAGATTGTAATGTATCTTTTAAACTGAAAATCTTCTTTGACATGACTTTTGAATACTTTGAATACATGGAATGGATATCAGGTTCCTATTTAAAAGCTAGTGTATGAATGAAAGAGATCCCACATTTATTAACGGTAATGTTGCTATCCAAATTACTTTCTAGTCGCCTCACAGAATATATCCATTCACTCTGCAGCACACAGAACTGCTGGGACCTGATTTTCAAAGGGACAAGAATGCTGCAAGCCTCAGCTGCACCAAAATATGGCACTGAGGGCTTGTGGCATTCTCCTGGCCAGTGATCAGGATTTTCTATCCTGTGCGCTGAATGTCGCAAGTTAGATCAACTTTTTCTGGTCTAACATGTGGCACTCTCGATTACCCTTTTATGGGGCTTATGCCAAATAACTGGCAAGCTGCAGTAAATCAGGTTAAGTTTTGCAACTATGCCCAACGTATTAAAATTGGGTGCGGTTGAGTAAGGAGTTTGGTGCAACTGCACCAAACAAAAAGGGTTTGAGACAGGGTTTGATGAAGCCTTATATTGCCATTTGCAAATGGGGCCCCTGGAGTTCTCAGATCACAGACTAGTCAAAATTACAATTGGTACTGCTCCTAGATGATTGCATAGCCTGGAGTTTGCTAATTGAATACTATTCCACTGATCTCCCTAGACTACAACCCCTGCTGCAGGAATTAGTTGCTGCCCAGAAGTGGGTTTTGTGTTCCAGAATAATTTCATGAATTGGTGGGAAGACAGGCATTGTTTCCATAGGCAAGGTAAGGTACAAGGCAAATCTGAATACTTCAAGTATTTAATTAGCATCAGTTGCAGAAGTTGCTATTCCTGACTTCTGGGATATGGAATGATTATGGTCCACAAATTAACAATATTAAGAACAAGATGTTCCATTTTCATTTGAAAAGAGCACATTCCTTGCAAAGGGAACAGAGATTTGGAACCCAAGGAAGCTCCTAAATTTGTGTCCCTTTGATTAGATTTTTCTTTTGTTTTCTTTTTACATATATTTACATGTAAATAGGTAACCATGCATTTTCATGCCATAATTTGCTGAAACAAAATATTGTGTTACACAATACTCAAAACATCTTATGATAAGAAACAGCATAGTTAAGTCTTGTGAGCTAGAGACCAAATAATCATGTTGGCAACATCCAGTTATTTAAGTTAATATGCTTCTGTAGAGGACACATGTAAAGAATATTCCCTGGCATATACAGTAAAATAAACATTTGTGGGTCAGTCTGATCCCTCCAAGCATTTCCTCTGAAACCAATTACATGATATACTATTTCATTTGTCCTATAATGATGTATGTTATAAATGCTAACACCTACAGAGAATAGTAACCTAAAGTACATTAACAGAGGTGTAGTTAATTTTTTTAGTACACCTAATAAAGAAAATTGAGATTTGGGCTTCTCACACTGAATATATTTTCAAAAATTCATAGTTGCATCTAAGTTACATAACCATGTTATTTCTTTTTCAACAAAATGCTAACTTAGGCAGAAGTCTATAATTAATAGATTTTATTTGAGGGCCCAATAAATTAAAGAAAAAGTATCCATTATACATCATAACTACAGTAATGAGTCCACACCCAGTGCACATCATAGATACTGTATTTAAGACACATTCACAGTTTGTGTAAAATCCCAGTATGCACCCATATTCCCTGCCTTCCTCGTAAGCTGCTATCTTAAAGAACTGCTGACACCTCAAAGAAAACTTTGAAAACATGATATTTAGGTACAATTCAGCTTACATTCCATATATATTCTATAGATTTCTCCTCCCCATTATTTATTGCTGAGAAAATCAGCATGAATACATGATCCTCACGCCTTAGAGTTCATCTGCCTCTTCAGTTTACTCCATACTTGAAGTCATAATCCTGTGTTGTGACATCACAAACTGTAGCCATTGGAGTACTGTAACTGTGATTTCACAGGAGTGCATTATGACCTCAGGTAGGGAGAAACAACAGGAATAGATGAACTCTTCAGGAGCAAAGATCCTGTTTTATATGCAAATTACACCAGTAATAAACAATAGGGAGGAGGAATACAGAGCTAATGTGAAATACAAGCTGAACTGTGTCTAAATATTATGGCGGGATATTCAGACTGCACCAGGTTGTGGTGCAATCCTGGGCACAGGGCAACTGGGATGCATCACAGTGTTGACAGGATGATATTCAATGGTGTTGCGCCATGGCTCAGCACCGTTGAATATGGCATTTGGCCACCCACATTGTGCATGGTGCAGTGGCACTGCACCAGCGCAAGTGGCCAGAGAGGAGCAGGGATGTGCCAGCGCAAGTGCCATTGTGCTAGGTGCAGCAACTGCGATATTCAGCAGTGGATATACAAATGGGGCCATAATGCATGCAAGGTGCCAAATGGTGCCATTTGCATGGAAATATGGCACCATTTGCATGTAGGGCGATGATCCTCAGTGACTTGCGCCTGGCACCCTGACAGGCAGCAGCCGTCAGGACCAGCGCCCCTGCCCCTCAGTGACAATGCACTCCAACACCAGACCGCAGGCTTTCAATAATAATATTAACCCTGGTTGTCCATGTGGAACCTCTCCCAGCCCAATAGCTGGCATTATGACAGAATAACATTCCTGGTGGCCCAGTGGCTGCATCCAGCTCGATTGCGGGCAATCCAATGTAAATGGCACCCTGGTGGTCTAGCAGTACCCCATCCCAACCCACACACTCAGTCCCACCACCCCGCCCCCAGTCAGCATCGGGCAGCAGCACCCGCCCGGAAACCACCTGGCTGCCCCCGACTGACAGCATACAGTATGGCTGTATGCCCATCGTCCACAGCGTGGGCATGGGCATCCAGACCACACTGTACTACACAGTCCTAATATGTAATGAATAGTACATTTTATTTTATCATAATGCCTGTGATCGGGCGGGGAGTGCGTCCACTGGACCGCAAGTGATGTTAAACATGTACAATGCCCATGACTGGGCATGGGGGCTCCAACATTGACAGGTTGTGACACTGGAGTTTCGGGTGGCCAGCTTCTCAGCTGGACTACTCCTCAAGGCAGAGGAGGCTACCACTGGTGCCTCCTGTAAAAAGAAAGAAAAGAAAAGTAGACCCAAACAGGGAGGGTCGGGAAGAAACAATACACTGTTGTAGGGGGTTACACTGCCTTTATTCTTGTCCTTTTGCTTTTTGCTGTTGCAGGATGTTACTGTACATTGGAAAATGCCACTCAGTAGTATAAAATAAACAAAAAGACTACATTCTTCTCTTTATTAGACATCTCATGGCATAGGATTACTTTCCAGCAGGATACCAGGATGCAAACACTTGCTGTGGTCTCTCTGCAAAGAAAGTTTGGTGCATTGGGCCATCATTCTGATCCATAGGAATTGAATGGTATAGTTGGGTAAGTATACTGTTCAATACCCCGGCAGTACAATATTGTAGAAACATAGAAAGACAAAGTTTGACAGCAGATAAGGACCGCTTGGACCACCATGTTAGCCCTTTTTTCCCTACCTCCATTGTTAACACAGACCATTCCCAATCTAGCACTCTTTCTCTCCCCTCTTTTCCACTGTGATCCCTTGTGCCTATCCCATGCCTTCTTGAACTTTGCCACTGTCTTTGCTCTGACCACCTCCACTGAAAGATTGTTCCTGGAATGCACTACTCTTTCTGTGAAGAAGCACTTCCTAACAACTCTCATGAATCAAACAACCTCCAGCTTCATAACATGTCCCTTTGTTCTTGAGCACCTTTATGTCTAAAAATACTTCCCTCCTCTACCTTATTTACCCTGTGTGGTATTTATGGTCTCTGTCATATCCTTCTCCCTCCTCTTGACCAGGGTATATGTACTAAGATCCTTAGTCTTTTCTTGTAGGGCTTTTGATGCAGACCCTACACCATTTTAGTTGCTCTGCTCCAGACTACCTTGTCACACTGCATGGTCACCTTTAGATCATCCAGTATGATTATCCAGAGGTCTCATTCCTGCTTGGTGGTTGTCAATACCACTCCACCCATTTTGTACTCTGACCCTAGGTTTTTGTGCCCTAAGTGCATTATTTGGCACTTTTCTCATTGAAACCCAGCTGTCATACCTTTGAACATGTCTGTAGTTTTCTCATATACCTGCTCATCCTTTCCTTAACCATGGAAAAGTCCATCCTACTGCAGATTTTGATGTCATCCGCAAAGAGGCAGAACTTCCTTTCTAGCTCCTCTGCAATGTCACTTATAAAGACATTAAAGAGAACTGGTTCTAGCACTGATCCTCGAGGCACCCCATTGGTCACTTTCTCTTCCTTGCAGTGAACTATATTTACCACCACCCTCTGTCATCTGTCCCTAACCAATTTGTTGTCCATTTCACCACCTTTGACAGAATCCTAAGCTACCCAGCTTGCTTAATAGTTTCCTGTATAGAATGGTGTCAATAGCCTTACTGAAATGTGGGTGAGTTACTTAGTTGCTTGCTCTGTCCCAGGTCGAGCCCTTCTCCTGGATATCACTTAGAATCACAATTATAAACTAATTAGTGTGGATGATCCACAGTCCAAGACAGCCAGGACTGACCTACTTAAGGTCATACAACCTTATTTATTTTTTCCAAACCAACTATATTAGGAAAGGACTTTAACTGCAGTTTGACTACCATAGATTGTAATGTATCTTTTAAAACTGAAAATCTTCTTTGACATGACTTTTGAATACTTTGAATACATGGAATGGATATCAGGTTCCTATTTAAAAGCTAGTGTATGAATGAAAGAGATCCCACATTCATTAACGGTAATGCTGCTATCCAAGTTACTTTCTAGTCACCTCACAGAATATATCCATTCACTCTGCAGCACATAGAACCGCTGGGACCTGATTATCAAAGGGACAAGAATGCTGCAAGCCTCAGCTGCACCAAAATATGGCACTGAGGGCTTGTGGAATTCTCCTGGCCAGTGATCAGATTTTCTATCCTCTGCGCTGAATGTCGCAAGTTAGATCAACTTTTTCTGGTCTAACATGTGGCACTTTCGAATACCCTTTTATGGGGCTATTGCCAAATAACCGGTGCAAGCTGCTGTAAATCAGGTTGCTTTTGCAACTATGCCCAACGTATTAAATTGGGTGCGGTTGTATAAAGGAGTTTGGTGCAACTGCACCAAACAAAAAGGGTTTGAGACAGGGTGCAAGCCTTACATTACCATTTGCAAATGGGGCCCTGGAGTTGTCAGATCACAGACTAGTCAAAATTACAATTGGTACTGCTCCTAGATGATTGCATAGCCTGGAGTTTGCTAATTGAATACTGTTCCACTGATCTCCTAGAATGCAACCCCTGCTGCAGGAATTAGTTGCTGCCCAGAAGTTGGTTTTGTGTTCCAGAATAATACATGAACTGGTGGAAGACAGGTATTTTTTCCACAGTCAAGGCAAGGTACAAGGCAAATATGAATACTTCAAGTATTTAATTAGCATCAGTTGCAGAAGTTGCTATGCCTGACTTCAGAGATATGGAATGAGTATGGCCCACAAATTATCAATATTAAGAACAAGATATTCCATTTTCATTTGAAAAGAGACATCCCTTGCAAAGGGAACAGAGATTTGGAACCCAAGGAAAGCTCCTACATTTGTGTCCCTTTGATTAGATTTTTTCTTTTTGTTTTCTTTTTACATATATTTACATGTAAATAGGTAACCATGCATTTCATGTCATAATTTGCTGAAACAAAATATTGTGTGTTACACAATACTCAAAACATCTTATGATAAGAAACAGCATAGTTAAGTCTTGTGAGCTAGGAGACCAAATAATCATGTTGGCAATATCCAGTTATTTAAGTTAATATGCTTCTGTAGAGGACACATGAGAAGAATATTCCCTGGCATATACAGTAACTTAAACATTTGTGGGTCAGTCTGATCCTCCAAGCATTTCCTCTGGAACCAATTACATGATATACTATTTCATTTGTCCTATAATGATGTATGTTATAAATGCTAACACCTACAGAGAATAGTAACCTGAAGTACATTAATATAGGTGTAGTTAATTTTTATAGTACACCTAATAAAGTAAAATTGAGATTTGGGTTTCACACTGAATACATTTTCAAAAATTCATAGTTGTATGTAAATTACATAACCATGGTATATTATTTTATTTTTCAACAAAATGCTAACTTAGGCAAAAGTCTATAATTAATACATCTTATTTGAGGGCCCAATAAATTAAAGAAAAAGTATCTATTATACAGCATAACTACAGTACTGAGTCCACACCCAGTGCACATCATATATATTTAAGACACATTCACAGTTTGTGTAAAATCCCAGTATGCACCCATATTCCTGCCTTCTCTCCTAAGCTGGTATCTTAAAGAACTGCTGACACCTCAAAGAAAACTTTGAAAACATGATATTTAGGTACAATTCAGCTTGCATTCCATATATATTCTATAGATTTCTCCTCCCATTATTTATTACTGAGGAAATCGGCATGAATACATGATCCTCACACCTTAGAGTTCATCTGCCTCTTTAGCTTACGCCATACTTGAAGACATAATCCTGTGTTGTGACATCACAATCTGTTGCCATTGAGTACTGTAACTGTGGTTTCACAAGGAGTGCATTATGACCTCAGGAAGGAGAAAACAACAGGAATAGATGAACTCTTCAGAAAGCTAAAGATACATAGATACATAGACAGTGTCGGCAGATGAGGCCTATGGCCCACCCAGTCTGCCCATTTGAGCTTGTAAGTTCAGTTTGTTTTCCTAGAAGTCTGTTGCCCTTACCCTGACCTCCAGAATTCCTTTATGTCTATCCATGCATTCTTAAATCCCGTGATTGTTTCAGCCCCCACCACTTCCTCTGGCAGGGTGTTCCACTTGTCCACCACCCATTCTGTGAAGAAATTCTTTCTCATCTTTCCTCTGAATTGTCCTCCCTCCAACTTCATCCCATGCCCTCTAGTCCTGGAACATCTTTTCGCTTAAAAATAGTGTTTTCCTGCACCCTGTTCCTCCCTGTAAGATACTTGTATGTCTCTATCATATCCCTCTCTCCTCCTCTCCTCCAGGGAGTACATGTTCAGTTCCTTCAACCTAAGTTCCTGTTTTTATGTGCAGATTACACAGTAATAAATAATAGGAGGAGGAATCATCATCATCATCATCATCATCAAATCTTTATTTATTCAGCGAGCATCATTGAGCAAGGCTCATTTACAAGATGGACCTGATAAGGTCAAGGTTCAACAGTTGATACACAACAGATACATCAATACACTTATATAAAACAGTTATACATACGGGAAAAAACATTTATAAACACAGTGATGTACAGTAAAATTCACATTATAAAATGGGTTATAGGAAAGTTAAGCTAATATTTACAGTATATACAGTGTATACATATCCCAGTGGAGGGCCATGGCAAACACACAGCATAATGTAATACTAGGATGGTGGAAGGTATTACTGGGTGCCATAAGATGGGGTGTCTGCCTGGGAGGAGAACTGAAGAACAAAGATTATGCCATATATGGTGAATTTTTGGGAGGGAGATTGTGAAATGACAAAGCTAGCTCTAGTGGTAGCAACTGCATTTCTCTGTGAAGAAAACTGTACAATGCTGTTTAAAGGATGCAATTGGTATAATATTGAACAGTTTTAGGAATTTTTGTAGGGTGTTCCATGCTATAGCTAGAGAATAGCTGATTGCTGCCCTCCTAGCCGGGTGTTGAATTTGGGCAATTTGAACAGGATGATGTTGTTGCTTCTTAGGGCATAGGAGCTAGGAATGGTCTGGGTGAAGCAGTCCAGAATATAGTTTGGAAGTTTTGATAACGCTCTGTAAATCCATAGAGCTGCATTTCAGTTCCTTCTGAGGTGTAGGAAACCCATCCAACTGCAGCATAAAGAGAGCAATGATGGGTATTAGATGGCAGATCTGTTATGAATCTTATTGCTCTATGGTATAAGGTATCCAACTTGTGTAGGTAGGAGATGGGGCAGTGACTATAAAGGAAGTCTGCATAGTCAACAACTGAGAGAAAAATGGCCTGGACTAACCTCATCTTTGAATCTCTGTTTAGGAAGGGTTTTAATCTATAGAAAAGGCCAAGCCTTTGGCGAAGCTTTTTAGCAGTTCTTCTAAATGATGAGTGAAGTCGAGTCTGCTGTCAATCCACATACCTAGGTATTTGAATTTTCTATTTACTCCAGATTTTCTCCAAGTATAGTGCATAGCTGGGGAGAATGATTGAAGAGGAGGTGCTGGTGGAGCTTTGATTTATGAACATCATTGCTTTAGTTTTCTTTGCATTTAACAGAAGCTTTTCTCAAGTAGCTGATATTGTAACAAGGAGAATTCTGTTTATAGGATTTCACGGGCAGCTGCAGAAGAAGGGTTGCTGACATAGAAAACAGTGTCATCAGCAAAGAGGTGTACAGAGGATTTGGTGAGGTTGAATCAATATTATTTATATAGATGGCAAAAGGATAGGACCAGGATAGAACCTTGGGGACTCCTCTTAACAGTGGTTTTAATGGGGATAGGTCACCTTCAGCTTTTACCTGCTGTGACCTACCGGCAAGATAACACCTGAACCACTTAAGGAGGGTGGATTTAGGCCAATGGAGTGCAAGGATGATAGTAGAAGCTCGTGGTCCACAGTGTCGAATGCTTTGCTCAGGTCAAGAAATACTGCATGACATTTATTCTTTTTATCTAATTCGGTTTGCCAGTCATTTGTGACCTTGGCTAGTGCAGATAGTGCTGTGCTTGGCCCTGAATCCAGATTGAGCTGGATTCAGAAGGTTAGCATCGTCAAGATATTCCCTTAACTGAGTACTCACTAATTTCTCCAGCATCTTGATAGCACTGGTAGAATGGAAATGGGCCTGTAATTATTAAGGTCCATAGGGTCCCCTGATTTTAGAAGGGGAACCACTTGGGCTGTCTTCCACAGTGTGGGAATAGAACCAGAGTTTAAAGATAGGTTAAAGAGATGTGTTAGGGGACTGCAAGTACATGGGATGCAATCTTTAGAAAGTAGGGGTCCAGAGAGTCTGCCCTGCGCTTTTTTGATATCCAGCTGCCATAGTAGGTCCTCTACTTGCTTCAACAGTACAGATTTGAAGCTGAAGGAAGAGTCAGCTCTCTGAGCACCAGTGTACTGGGAGCTTAATTGTTCTCGCAGCAGGTTAGCTGGAGAGGTGTCAAAGGCAAGGCCAGCCGTGTGAAGTGGTTATTGAAGGCGCCAGAATTTCCATTTGCCAGAGATAGGGCCATTACTGTGGTGTAACTGAGTTGGTAGGGAGTGCTAGAATCCTGCCCAACCATACCCTTGATGGTACCCCAAAACCTAGCAGGATTATGATAGGAGGAGTCCAGCTCAGCCAAGTAGAAGGCAGCCTTTGCATCCCTAACTTTCTTGGTGCATCTCTTCCTGGCTTTCCTAAAGATCATCCAGTCAATTGCATTCTTGGTTTTTCTTACCATTTTCCAGAGTTTGTCTCTCTCCAGCTGTGCAGCTTTGAGGTCAGCTGAAAACTAATGACAGGATTTGTTATTTATTCGGATACTAGAGATTGGGGCATGGATGTTAAGGGCACTTATTATAATGCTATTTAGCACCTGCTGTGCTTTTTCCACAGAATGAGCAAGATAAAACTCTTGCCAGCTTGGAGAGTGAGCTAGATCATGCAAATATCCTTCAATATTGATGTTTTCTTGGATCTCCTCATTAGGAATTTTGCAGGGTTGTTGTTTTGCTAGAAGATCTTACCCCTGTGATGAGGCAGTGATCACTTATATGGCAGAAAAGCACTCCAGCATGTGTAAATAGATGGGGTTTATTGACTAGCATGATATCAAGTAATGTGCTGTTATTACTATTCTTTGCATTAATTCTTGTTGGCTCATTAATTAGTTGTGTGAACCCATATGTATCACAGAATGATACCAGAGGTGCAGCTGCCTGGGTAAGCCAGTTGAAATTCAGGTCACCTAGAATAATGACTTCTTCAGTGCTGGGCTTGAGCAGATTCCCAGGTGGGCTAAGAGCTTGGAGTCAGCAGAGTGGGGTCTGTAGCATCCAACTAGCTGAAAAGCTGCTGTATTGGGAGAGAGACTTTTAGGGATAGCATTCAAATTCCTTGGGCATAGAGGTTGCAGCAATACAGGATACAGGTAACCGGATTTTCCATATATAGCTACTCCACCGCCTTGTTTGGTGATCTGCTCTGAATTACTGATAGTTGGGTAGGTTAACATCCCTGTCTGCTGTGGTGGGTTTGAGCCATGTCTCAGATACCATGAGAAAGTCTGACAAGGTATGGGCAACCCAGGCTTGTATCAGTGTAAGTTTTTCAACAGACTGCATACATTAATATGCAAAAACTGAGGCCTTTAATTGAGGTTAGGTCTGCTGGAGAGGTAATTCATCCAGGGGTCCAGGGTTGATTTCCACTGTACCAATACAGAGCAATAGAAGGAGCAAGAGTTTCATGAAGGCTGCCAGAGATAGGAGAGGGGCTGTCTTTGGTCCTCCTTCTCTTATTCTGTTGCCACTCTTTTGGGGTGCTCCATGTGGGGTTATAGGATTGTGTCGAGACACCAAGTAGCAGTTTGGTGGTCAGGCGTGGGGGATCTGTATATCCAGTAGTGGAGCCTTGATTGAAATACATGTATGGTGGTTTGCGTCTCTTTTGGGGCCACCCCACTGTAATTGATGCAGCAATGGTAGAGCATATGTGAGGGTTTGAGCATCAAACAATGGGGATGATTCAGAGAGACTGGGTGGATGGATCACCATAGTTTGTGTGGATAGGGACATCTTCTTTGGGGAACCCTATGGCTGACAGTGAAAGAAGTATCAGAAGTAAACTCCCCATTGTGAGAGAGATATTGTTAGTTGGCTACCAGGAGAGTAGGAAGTTGTTGATTAGCTGGATCAGCAAGCCGGTGGAACAGTTTATTGGTTTAGGGTAATGCTGAGGGCGGGAAGAGATTTTGGCAGGAAGATGCCTATAAAAGTAACACACAAGAGGGGGAAGGGCGGTGGGCAAAAATTTGCGGCTTTCCTGAGTCCTCCTCGCTGTCCCTCCCGCCTCGTGGTTCCCTGGGTCAGCTAGGTTTCCGCCGACCACCTGGGCCAGGAGCGAAGCTCAGGTGCTTCAGGCTGGGTGTGTTGTGGGGCAGGGGTGGCAGTCTGAGAGAGACAGAGGAAGGTGCACTAAGTTAAACAGAGGCAGAACAAGTGTTCCTGCTCGTCACAGTGCCTAAATCTGCACAACAAAAGGCTGTGGGAGGGGGCTGTGGCGCCTCAGTGTCTGGCCCACCTTACAAATGCAAAAGGATTTGTAATCACAGCAAAAACAGTAAATCAACAGTTTCCCTTGTAATTACCTTAGCAGAAAACAGCACTTTTAGGTATTTTACACAATTTAAGGAAGGAAAAGTGGCGCCTCAGTGTCTGGCCCACTTCGGTTACCAAGGATTTGGAATTAGTAAAAAATACAACAAATCAACAGATTCCCTTTACAGTTGCAGCAATAAGAAGACAGCTCTTTTGGGAGATTTTACAAGAATACAGGGAAGAAATTCCCAAGTCCCAGACAGATTTCGGTAATGCAGGCTCAGTCAGTATAAGTCAATGGTGCAGGAAAGCCAATCGGCTGCTGTGCCTAGAGGAGCACTCACTTATCGATTGGCTGCAGCTTTTCTGAGTCCTCCTCACTGTCCTCCCAGCCTCATGGTTCCCTGGGTCGGCTAGGTTTCCACCGACCGCCCGCTGGAGGTCGCAAGCCCGGTGCTTCAGGCTGGTGTGTCGGGGCAGGTGGCAGTCGATTACTGCAGCTTTCCCAAGTCCTCCTCACTGGAATACAGAGCTAATGTGAAATACAAGCTGAACTGTGTCTAAATATTATGGCCAGGATATTCAGACTGCACCAGGCTGTGGTGCAATCCTGGGCACAGGGCAACTGGGATGCACCAGGGCATTGACAGGGTGATATTCAATGGTGCTGCACTATGGCTAGCACCGTTGAATATGGCACTGTGGCCACCCACATTGTGCATGGTGCAGTGGCACTGCACCAACATAAGTGGCCAGAGAGGAGCAGGGATATGCCAGTACAAGTGCCATTGCGCTCGTGCAGCAACCCACGATATTCAGTGGTGGGTATACAATGGAGCATAGCTAGTGGTGCAAATGGGGCCATTTGCATGTCATTATGGCCTCATTTGCATGCAGGTGTACCGATCTCCAGCGACTTGTGCCTAGCACCTGCCAGGCAGCAGCTGGCTGGGACCGGCACCCCTGCCCCTTGGTGGAAATGCTCCCCAACACCAGACCGCTGGCTTTCAATAATAATATTAACCCTGGTGGTCCTTGGAACCTCTCCCTAGCCCAATTGCTGGCATTATGATAGAATAACATCCCTGGTGGCCCAGTGGCCACATCCAGCCCAATTGCGGCAATCCAATGTAAATGGTACCCTGGTGGTCTAGTGGTACCCCTTCCCAACCCGCCCACTCAGTCCCACCACCCCGCCCCCAAGTCAGCATCGGGCAGCAGCACCCCACCCCAAACCACCGGCCGCCCGACCGACTGACAGCATACTGTGTGGCTGTACTCCCATTGGTCCACAGCATGGGCCAATGGGCATGCAGACCATAATGTACTATACAGTCCTAATATGTGAATGAATGGATTCATTTTATTTTATCATATTGCCTACGATCGGGCTGGGAAAGGGTCCACTGGACCACCAGGGATCTTAAACATGTACAAAGCCCACGATTGGGCATGGGGGTGCAACATTGATAGGCAGTGGCGCTGGAGCTCGGTGGCCACTCACAGCTGGCAGCTGCGTGTTGTACCATACGGCAGCGCTTACCTGTGGGTGGCCAGCTGTTGCTCCTTTTTTGGTTGGCCTCAACTGTATACTGCACAGTATGGGTTGCACCTCAGATATGCTCTGCACATCCCGGCTGAATATTGGGATGTGCAGAGTATGCATGGTGCCTAATTTACTCTGCAATGCATACATAACTGATGTGCCCCAGCGCATTGGGAATTGTGCAGCACATAATCCTCTTTTGAATATCACACCAGGATGCATCAGTGGGTTGCACATGGTGCAACTCCATTGTGCCATGCACAACCCTTTTGAATATCCCAGCCTATGTGTTCTTAAAGTTCTCCTGAAGGCATCAGCTGCCCTTAATCCACATTGCTATCAGACTCAAAACAGGGTTTAGTAGCTTTCTCCACATTTTGTTCCTCTATAAACTTTTTAGTTTGCTCCTTATCATAAAAGATTTGTGTTTCATTTGGCATTTTGATCCAGGATTGCATGAATGAAGCAATAATAATCAGCCATTCAGTTCTTCAGTTTCATCCCTAAATTTCAAGAATGTGCACCCTCTCTGCTGTGTTTTTGGTGCAACATGTGGTAAATAACTATGAATTGATTTTAAAAAGTATGTTCTGTCTTAATCTGGTTTCACTTTAAGTGCCACTTAACTACACTGTAGTTGCAGTGTAACTACACTGTAACTGCATTACAATTGCAATGTAGCTGTATGCAAAAATAATCCTTGCAGCTATTATTATAGTTTCACAGTAAAAAACAAAGGAAAATGTTACTATAGCTGTCATTGGCTTCAATTTCTCAGTTTTCATTTGTGTTTCAACAAAAGACATTCTTGTTGGTATGCAAACTGCTCTAATAATATGGGGCAGGTAGGATTCAATCTATTTAAATTGGATAATAAAGAAAAGCTTGACAAAATCCTGAGTTGTAAAAGTCTATATTTCCAGTGGAGGCATGCCTATAAAATGCAGATATTGTTTTGTTGGTTAAGAGAAGCAGACAGGGTGGCTGTGGACTCAAGTTTCACTTCAATTTATTTTGTCTATTTCTGGAGATTTTTCACAGCTATATTATTTTCTTTTATCTGGGATTCATTTCTCACCAGAGTGCTCTTAGTTTGGATAAGTTTTGCATCAATTTTTAGATCCAGTTTAGCTAACATATTTGTAAGAGTTGAAACACTTTTATTAACATCCTGAAAATTCTCCTTTTAAAATTTGGAGAGGTTTCAGTTTTGCAGCTTGGGATGTTTCAGACTTTCTTGTTTTAATATTGAACTTGCTGTATTAGTTTGCTCACCTCTTGAAATGGCTGTTGAGGCTACAGTAGTGGTGTCAGGTGTTGGTCGGATCAAAGGAGCTGATGTATCATTGGCTCCAGCCTCATTGGCTATTGCTTGGCAGTTGGTTTCTCCATGTAGGACAATTCAGGCTTCAGAATCTAGGATACTCAGGGGATGGTTTCCACAGCCTTGATCCACTATGGGGCCAAGGCTGGTGTCTGCAGTTAAGAGTCAGAGGAGGACAACTCCTTTCACTTCCTCACCTTGCTCTCTTGCTCCCATAGCCTTTTTTCTTTTTCATTCAGAAATTAGATACAGTAAAGCATTACTTCATTAAACCTATAGTGAGTAAAAGGTAGGCAGACAAGGACTAGTAAAATGTATACTTTTAAAGAATGAGCACTTCACCGAGCAGATGTTCAGCATGTGTCCTGTATGACAGCAATCTTAGATCTCTTTGGATTGAGAAAAAAAGTAATACGGGGCATATAATGATCAGGGGACTTAAGTGACAGTTATGGAGCAGATGCTACCTTTATTTACTAACTTATGGCATAATTATTTGGTTCCAGTGTTACCACTACCTCTAAAAGGGAACTTTTTTATTTCAGCAATCTGTCATTCCAGATTCTGAAAAGCCTTTTCTCACAGCTGACATTTCTCCTGCTTAGAAACTCACAGAAATCTCCTCTATTAAAACTAGCACTGCCCTGGAAATGGATGGTCTCACTGGTGAACTGTATGAAATTATAGGCCACGCTTTGGTGGAAGAACTAGTCAGGTGTTTAATGGTATGTTGAATAATTAATCACTTACTTCCAGTAATGAGGAAGGACTTTGGTCTATTTATACAAGCCTGGTGACAAGATCAATTTGTCAAACTGGAGACCTGTAAGTCTGCTTAATAAGGGTTTGAAAATCCTATCCAGTGTCAAAAGTAATCAGCTTAACCATATCATAGAGTATATGATAACTCTTCACAGGTTTGTGCAGTTTTGGTCATCATAGCCAGGATCATCTTATTTTACTCAAAGAAGTTATTGTGTGGAGTAAATCATGAAATATGAATGGGTTCTTATTGTCACTTGATCAGTGCAAGTCATTCAACTTTGTATCACAGGACTACCATTGGTTTCTTCCCAAACAATATAGAATACCTGATAAATTTAGTTCCTGGTTACAGTGTCTGTACACAGATGTCTATGTGCTGCCTATAGTAAATGGCAAATGTGAGTCAGCTTGCAGAATTTATAAGTGGATTTGGCATGGGTGTCCTTTAAATCCAGTTTTATATGTGTTTTACTTAGACATTGAGAATTATTAAGAATTATCAATCAGGACCAGCTTGTACTTGCATGGCAAAATGCAGAAGATAGTGTACAGTAGATTGCAAGGCAATTGCATATGCAGATGACATGTGTCTACTAGTTCAGCATACTGCCTTAGCTTAGAGGTCCTGACCTGGTGCTGAACCTTTGGACTGTTTTCTGGGGCTAAGATGAACTTAACTAAGAGTGTAGGTAGATATTTAGGCCAAGCTGGCAGGAAACCTCAAATGGTGGCAAGGAGTAGAATTATTAAAGTGCCCTTGAACATTCTGGGAATTACCTTTGGGGATGGAGACTTTGTAAAACTAAATTGGGAAACTAAAAGTGAGTTAGGTAAGAAAAGAGTAGCTAATTGGTCTGATGGAAGATGGGAAAAGGAAACAAATTGATATGATTACTATCTTCTTAATTCCACTCTTTTAATACATTACTAATGTGTCCCTCCCTGGGAGCTCTGGAAGCCTCCTCTTGAGTGTATTCTTTTAGGATCTAAGACAGGACAGATTAAATCCACTAGAAAAATACATCACATGCCCTTCTATCAAAAGATTTGGCAATGATAGACCCCATTGCAGATTTTTTTTTTTTTTGGAGGAGGATGGTTAACAATTACAATATATATCCTTTGGTATTCAACAGTCCTGAAGTATGGACTACATTGACTAGGCTTAATTGTGGTACATGGTTGACAGCTTGGGAAGAGTCACTTTGAAAGTCATAAAACTTCTTCCATGACCCCACTCCCTCTATTTTGAGAAGGTCTTTGAAAACTCATTGCTTGGAAGATACCTATACTGCACATATCTATTATGACTAGAAAAGCCTGGTATCACTGGGTAATGGAATCTCAGTTTCCAGTCAAGACTGTTTTTGAATGATGCTCCCTGTTTATGTACCAGTTATTATGTTCAACTGTCACTAAACTCCTATCCAAAATGCAGGATATACCATGGCTTTTCTGTCATCAAGTTAAATATAATAGTAAACCCAAACTGTAAGAGTATGGCAGAATGGATTGTACTAGGGCTTCCTGCATAGATCAGCTGGAAACCATGAAGCAACTTTTTTCCAGTGTCCATATATTTTGAGATTCTGGGACTTAGTGGCAAAAAATTGGGCAGGAGCCTATATTTGGGTAAGTAAGTTATAAAATACTCATTTGTAGGATTTATGAAGCAAAATGGAAAATGGGATGAGAGCTTGTTGTCAATTAGTGTTGTATGTTTTGAATGCCACATTTGGAAACATATGTTTTTTTTTTTCTTTACAATAAAAGTTTATTTTTTTCTTATTATTTACAAGAACTACCTGCAAAATTAATTATGAGTTATTGGAAATACAGTATATGCTTATGAAACCAAACACTATCCAAAAGTCAAGTCAAATTGTGCTCATTTTGTTGTAGTATATGCCTTGGATAACAGATTCTGACAATCCTGTGTTGTAGCCAGTAGTGTGATACTGACAATTTTGTATATTAGTTTTCTGAATGTATTCTAGTTTTTCCTCCTTTTGTTCATTTTATCTTTTCTTTGCCTTTTTGTTTTAGTTTTTTCATAACCTTATGTAATATGGGTAGTTGGAAACTGGAGTAATACTTTGTTTTCTTCTGTACATATAGTTCCATTGTGTCCCCTTTTTTGGGGTATTATTATTTTATTTTTTATTGTTTTTATAGTTTGGTTTCAATAAAAATTCCCTGCTCTTCCTCGATAATTGCCATGGAAACTTTTACTTCTACCTGGACAATGACTAGAGTAGGATGGAAGGGACCTCAGTTTAACATCTCTTCTGAAGGATGGCACCTCAACAGTGCAGCACCCCTTGCACTGCACTACAATGTCAGCTATACCTAGCTACCTGGTGTGGGGCTAGATCTAGACCTTTCAATATTCAGGCCCCAGAGGCAGGCATCCTAACTACTGAGCCACTGACAGTAGTCTTACAAACAATGTATTTTTCAAACAGTGTGGCAGAGGATGGAACATGTTTAGGTCCCAGATTGGTAGAGATGTCACTGTAGTCTGATTAGACTGAAAGTGTATACCTTTCTGATGGAGAAATGAGAGACTTGCTTGTTTCCTATTTCCTATATGGAATGGACAATCAAGAAATAAAGTCGAAAGTGAAAATATGAACACATTTAAAAGCAAATTAGATGACCATATGGGAACAGCTAAATATTAGTTCCACCAATAACATGAGGTGGTGAGTTCCTAATAGGCTTTGACCTCCTGTACTCAAACAACATTTATGAACCTATGCACCTATGAGAGGAGATCTTCCAAACCATGACAAGAATTGTTGGTTCCCTTTCCAGAGGTGGACAAGAGAACTGCAGAATTTCTGGATCAAATAATTGGCAATGCCAATATTCATGATGGGCAAGTTGGGGGACAAGAAGTGCCAGAGTGGCTAAACTTATGAACCTGAGATGCTGCTATTTGGAGGGGAGAAAACAAATGCCATAAAGTGGCTGCTTCAAAGAATCATTAATGCCAGTGTTCTTGTGCATTGGGACAAATAACTAGCTATCAGCTACATGTCAGTATCACAGTGAGACTGACACCTTAACCAATGAATCACATCCAAGGAACAAAAAATACTCCTTGCATAGCAACTGAAACAACAACCAACAAACTGCATTCAACTAAGATACAAGACACTGGCAGACAGTGCCATGAATAATCTGCCAAGCAATAGTTTACACAGCCCTGCATAAATGGTCACATGGAGTTACTCAAATTAAACCAGAGCCCCACAGCACCATTGGCTCACAAATGGGATCAGTCACTTTTCATTACTTATTAGCTAATAGCCTGAAACACCTACATACACCAAACTCAGATAGCAATATGTTTGCATGCAGCTGGCAAGCAAACAAAATGAAGCTAGAGAGCTGTCTTCATGTAAGACAGAGAAAGCAGCAAGATCACAACTCATACTGGCATGTTAAAATTAAGAGTACCTTGTCAGTGCAGTGCCCAGTAGGCTGAGGCACCAGCACCCCAACTGATGCCACAACTCCAGACCAGGTTCACTGATGGACTCTGGCTGCCAGGGGTTGACAGGGGTGTGAGTGGACCGAACATTTTCAGATTGCTCCCTCTCCTAGGGAGGGGAATCTACTCCGCCACTTAGATTTTGCCACCATGTTGTGGTAGACCAGCAGGAGTGCTGCAGTTTGGTGGAAAGGCTGACAATGTGTGTGTATGGGGGGGTGCCTCACCACATGCACAACTGTGTAATTATGCCATCAACTAAGAAGAGGAAACAGAGGAAAATTGGGTACTGCTGCACCAGGAAGTCCTGCTTCTGTCTCCTGTCCTCACTATCACCACTGCCATAAACCAACTGGATGCAGACTTCAGAAAGGGGTTAAGACAACACTCCTCCTCCTCCATGCTCCACCATGGGGAGGAAGATGTGGGTGAGTTTGAGTGGCAGGTGAGTCCTGAGGAGATTGTAGCTGGTTAGGAGGTAAGCAAAGGCACTATAGTGCAGGGAAATTTCAAAGAGCTGATGAGGGTGCCTGTGACAGGTGGCATACACAGTGGCTTTTGTTGAACTGTTACCTGTATATAGCTGGGGAGAGGATAGGACATTCCACACAAGGGATTTCAACAACTGATTGAAGGCATGGTGCATGGAAGAGGAGTTTAATTACACTGGGGTAAGGGCCAACTTCAGAAGATATTGGTCTCTGAGAATGAGAGAGACAACCTGCATTAATCCAGGAAGGAGACTATAATCCTTAGTCAGAGGCTTAAATGATACATAAATGTGCATTTAAACTATCTGGGGGAGGCTGCAAAACAAAAGGAGTCAACAACTGCCCCCTGATGAAGCAGCAGGGAGAGCAATCCAGAGGGTAAAAGGTTCCCATGGCAAGGGTGTAAGAAGAAAGAGGAAGGGACAAGGTAGAGGGCAATGGGAGAATAAATCTGGAAAGCAACAAGAAAGCAGTAAAGGAGACTAGTAATGGAGAATGCATGGAGGGCCATGTATGCCAATGCAAGGAGTCTGGAAATAAAAGTCTGTACCAAGGTGGGCACCATGATGAAAATTAGGGCTGATTTGGTGGCCATATTGAGCCATGGTGCACTGATGGCAATGACTGGACATGACCATACTAGGCTATATTCTTTTCAGCAGAGACAGAGAAGAGAGGAGGGCTGTACTATATGTAAGAGAGGGAATGAAGGCCATGGAAGTACAATGACACCTTGAGGAAAATAAGGTGCTAGAGGTGCTGTGGGTCATCCTAGAGACAAGTACTGTGGTTGTTGTCCATACAGGGTGGTATACAGACCCTCATGCACAGGGAGTGGAGATGGATAAAGCACTTGGGAAGCCAACATCAAGATGGCAAGCAAGGGGAAGGTGCTGCTAGTTGTGGACTTCAGTCTTCCAGATGTGGACTAGAGCATTGCAACTGCAGCTTTGGCAAGCAGCAGGGCCATTCTTGACTCCCAACAAGGGTCTTTTCTCAGGCAGCTAGTCAAGGAACCCACTAGGCCAATGCAGTGCTGGACCTGGTGATTAAAAACAGGAATGGCAATGCAGACATCACTGCCACAGTCTCCAAGATACCTCTGACCACTGTACAGCGTGGTTTAACATTAAGACAGTTACAGAGGTAAACCAAACAATGATGAGAATCCTGGACTTTAGGTTGGCAGAGTTTTAAGAAATGGGAGACTACCTTAGAAACTGCCTTATAGTAATGATTGCCAGGTGGTGGTAGAGGAACAGTGGGTAAAAATAAGGGAGGTCATAATGAAGGCAACCAACCTCTGCGTGTGAAGTATGTTAGACAATGACGAAGGAAAGAGACCTTTAATGTTCTCTGTGAAAGTGGCCAAGGTAGTGAGGGAAAAGTGTGGCATTAAAGAGGTATTTATCTATTTATGATAAACTATGGAGATTACTTTCGAGCATGAGTGGATTACCTTGAACATTTACAAAGGTCCCACATCAAATACATAGTCACAAAAACATTACAAGTACACTAAGCAGTTCCAGAGGGAATGCAGTCAAGTCAGGCTCAAAGCATTTAAGGCAGAACAATTACATACAGTTTTAAAAAAAAAATACAGATCATTGTACAAAAATTCACGTTATGTACAAAGAGAAACCAAATAAAACTGTTTAATGGTTACAATTGCATTGGAGTGCAAAGTTAGGCTACACAGATCTCTTAAACTGATTAAACATGTGAAGATTCAGCAGTGTATCAGGCAATTCATTTAACCAGTTAGCAATCCTGACAGCAAATGTCCGCTTGCTCAGCTGAGTATGCTGGAAAGGGACTTAGGGCATCCCTGGATATGTTCCTGGTGTTGCATTGGTTGGAGACTGGGCAGAAGCAAGGTGTTAAAGGAGGGGTGTTAGGCCTAATAGTGCCTTTTTGGCTAGCACACAGGTCTGGAGCTTTATTCTGCTGTGTAATGGTAGACAGTGAGTGCATAGGGTACAACTATGATGTTCAGTTATCCGCACTCAACTACAAAGTGGCACACCTTATTACAGATCAATTTTACTCTGTTTAGTACCATGTCATGGTAAGTAGATAGGAGATAGGAGCCCATAATCTATAAGTGACAGAATGGAGCTGGGCCACAATAAGGGATCTAGCATCCACAATGAGATTTTTTCTGATTATAATACCGGCATCCAGTCTTCTGTTGGCACCCTTTGCAGGCTGTACAAGAGGCATTTCAGCACCATACATTTCTGCTTAAAGTTGAACCAGCATAATAGTCTGTGGTGATTTGTATATACAGCCCATGATGCTTTGCATTATGGGGGTATGTGTGATTTTGTATTTCTCTGAAACTTGGCTTCCAAGCTAATGACCTTTGGGGTAACTCAGTGCTTGTGTACTAAGGTTCTTTGTCTTTAGTTTGTTTTTGTTTTTACTGGGCTCACCACAACCCTACCCAGATAGACCAACTTAAGGTAGCTGGTTTATTACACTGGGGTGTCATACAGATGAGGCACACTGATGAGTCCTGGTAGAACAAAACACGTGTCTGTGTCTTCTGTTGACGCCTTGCAGACTGTGTGAGAGGCCTTTGACACCATACATTTTTGCTTAAAGTTGAACCAGCATAATATTTTGTGGTGATTTGCATTATGGGGGTATGTAATTTTGTATTTCTATTTACTATGGCCACCAGATAGTCAACATTGGGTGCAAGATAAGGTGTCATCCAGAGTTACTCCAAGGTATCTGAAGGTCTGCACCAGTTCAAGATTTTGTCCTGTGTAAGGAAACACAGAAGCAGAAGACAGGGAGGTAGTGTTTCCACTGTGTTACTCACTAGTGAGACCCCACACGGAGTATTTTGATCAGTTCTGGAGGCCACACCTCAGAAAGGACATAAACAGCATGGAGGTGGCACAGAGGAGAGCGACTAAAATGATGCAGGGATTTCATCAAAAACTCTAGGAGGAGAGACTGAGGGATATCAACATGTACACTTGAAGAGATAACAAGAGGGACATGGTAAGACTTACGAGTACCTCAGAGGTGAACAGATTGCAGGAAAAGAGTCTCTTTTAAATGAGAAGAGCACCAGGACCAGAGGCAAGTGATGAAGCTGAAGGGATGGAGTTAAGAGATTTCTGGAAGTACTACTTCACTGAAATGGTAGCGGATGTGTGGAACAGACTGCCAACAGAAGTGGTGGAGGAAAAAACAGTAGGGGATTCAAGTATACATAGGATAGACATACAGGAATATTAGTAAGTAAACATGGAGGAAGGAGGTCAGTTAGGTCTGCAGAGAGAGTAGGCAGGAACCATCTAGGCAGACCATGTTGGCCAAGTGGTCCTTTTCGCCAAGAAATTATATGTTTCTATGAAGAGCTCCTGTCAGTGCTGCAGGCAGAACAAGCTCTATAGAAACAACAATTAAGAGTACCTGACCTACTGAATGGTAGAATCACCTTGTGGTTGGTGTTTTGTAGGCTTAATTACAATGAGGCCAATTCATGAAATTAAAGAACCCCTTTTAAAACCTATAATGAAGAACAAAACTGAGTAAGAAAACAGGAAAACTAAAATGATTTCCAGATTCTTTTGAGTAGTATAATATAGCCAATACCATAGATACTGCTTGTTTCTGATAAAAGTTTAGGAATTAATTTGATATGTTCTTCAATATCTGATGAGCTCCACAATCACTGATGTTTAATGTTGTCCAAAGAACTGCATGTATTTCCCTTCCACAGAAAGTCATCATATCATTGAAGGATATTACAATGAAAACATATAAAGTATTTCAGAAATGTATCTCTTTTCCATTTAAACTGTTTTTGTGGGTCATAGTTTCAAGAAAACTTTTAATCAAATCTAATTCATCTCGATTTGCTGGATAAACTGTTGTTACATTTTTATTAAACAAGTAAAGCTTTTGTATAATGTAACTTCAAATATGTCCTTTACTAGAAACATAATGTGATTATGAATACTTCCTTTTCCCACTGATTCATTTATAAATATGACTTTCGGATATGTTATTCTTTTGTTTCCAATTCAAGAGTGTAACAGCATGGTTGATGCTTCAAATAAGAGACCCAGTACTGTGCCCACTGATCACGTCTGCTGTTGTTCAATATGGGTGAGGGACTGAGTGGCTCATAGAGAGGGCCTTGTCCTGAACTCCATCTCAGAAGATGGATGCTTGCTTGCCGTGGACTACACCCACTTCCTAGTTGCCCAGGCAACAGTATTCAAAACTCAAAGATGTAGGGAAGAAAGACAAGCATTTAGTTGGGTTTGTGGATTATGACTATAGGTGCTCCAATAGTGAATCATCTTCCCAATAGCACAATCCACAGCTGGCTTTTGTAATTTGTTATCTGATCAGTTGGCCAGGATAGGGAGCAATTTACCCATATACAGTAATCCCCAATGAAAAGATTAATAGTTATCAAATCAAGTATAACTCTATGATTCCATCCACAGAATCTGATGACAAACATACACTATGGCATTTAAGATCTAGTAGTATTATAATGTTATCAGAATCCCAAGATGGTATCATATGCCTTGTTGCATTTGGATTGATAGCTTTAACCAGTTGATAAAATATCCACTAATTTTCTGCCCTGGATTGTTGTGCTTTAGACATTAATTGCCCAATTCTTGTCTCTCGCCACCTCATGAATCATACTACTGTGCATTTAGTTATACAGGTATTTTAGACAACCACACCCACTCATCTGCTCAATATATAACTGACATATTACCCCAAAAGACTATTGCTTAAAAACTGTTTTTCAGTCCTTTCCTGAATGTATTTAACACTTCCAATATTGAATGAAGAAACTTTAATGCATCCACTTCCCTCCTGATTGGGAGTTGCTGGTTTACTCTGCAGCAACTCTCACCATGTGGCAAGATGGACCATGAGGATTCTTCACTTGGGGTTCATGTGTTAAACTAACTCATAAATGACTTCAAAAATATATTCAAAAAGAAATAGTGTAATTCAGTATGGCAGTAGGGCCATTATAAATGTCCTTATTGCTATCCAGAATTGGAGCATTATAAATTTAGATTGTGTGGGCAAAGTGAGAATGGAGTGGCCACTTCAATTATTTTTTTCCATGAAGTATGGATTTGTGACATGAGAAACTCTGTGATGCGCTGCTTTTCACAGAGAAGCTTGCACAAATGTTAAGATGTGTACATCACCTACCATTAGTAGGTGAAATACTGAGCACCAGGGTTGGATGTTTCACTTCCTGGTGTTGTTGCACCAGCAAGGTGATATCATAACAATGGTACAACATCCTAACATCACAAAAGTTGTACAGCATCTTATAGGTGGCAGACTTTCATTGAGAACACACACATATAGAAACATGGATTATCAGTCATGTTTAGCATGGCTGTATTTCCATCAAGGCATTCTGATGACATCATAGGGACCTCAAAAGAGAAGCTTGAGAGGTTCATGAGGTCAACAGAACCCTTGATAAGTACAGTCAAGTTGTTTATGGTTGGCCATGTGTTATTTTATACAGAGTATTTATTTATTTGTTTAGCTAGCTTTTGTTAACCAGGTATACACTAAGCAGATACTGCTTTTTTTCAGGTACAACCCTGAAGAAATCAATGATGTCAATTTATACAAGGTACAGCTTAAAACATCAAGACACAGTATTAGCAATGCACAGAGTATTGGTAAACAAAACTATGTGTAACTAGGTTGGAAATGATTGATTACATAAAGTTGGCATCAAAATGTAGAACAAGTTGTCATATATGGTAGCATCATAGGGAGCAGGCACATGAGTGGGGACATATAAAATAAATCAAAATAACAAAAGTACTGAAAGGCACCAAACTCAATTTTGCAAAGTGTTTGTTAATAACATGGCTGCAGAGAGGTTCTATATTTTTTTTACAGTCGGGTCAGTCATATACAGTATTACTGCCACCCCCACCCAGCAGTACACTGCTCTCATCCCAGTACTGTCCTTCATCATTCCACAGCTATTCCTCCTACCAGGGCCAGAGAAAGGTCATCCTATTCAAAGGTATATAAACAAATTATGATTACTCTTCACCTGGGTAGAGAATAACAATATACTGTAGTAGCAATAGTTCTTATTTTGATCAGCAGAAAGTCTTTCTAAAAAGCTATTGCAATTTAGATTTACAATACAATAAAGACATGCAGACATTCAGGCTTGTACTAATGCATAAAAATATTTTTAAATTGATTAATTGTACAATTAAAAATTATGCACTTACTGTAGCACTGTCAAGAAAGGATCTACACCAGACAATAAGATGTTTAGCTGCTTAAGCAAGTGATCCATAGAGTTAGCAAAAATGTTCCCAGACATTTTTCTTCATAATATTCTATGAGGACAAAAGTACTGCATGAGCTGCATCTTCTAGTATATGTATTCGCCACCCACATGATGCTGATTCATAATCATTAGATTTACCTTCAGACTGTGACTTTAAAATATTAGAATCAACCCTTGGAATCTAACAGTGTGAAACATCTCAATACTGGATCTTTAAATCAATTCAAGTAAGGTTCATATCTATGCATTTTGTTGATAATTATATCAAGGTCTTAACTTACAACTGGCTCAAATAGTTAAATCCTCTGGCATTCTTTGTTTTCCATTTCCTGTAAGAAGGGTGGATGGTAACTTTCCTATCTAATAATTCAGATAAGAAAGATTTGTGTCATACAAAATAGAAGCCAATTGTTTCGAGATCCAGAATCCAAATCTAAATGTTGGTATTTTTCATTTCTTTATAATCCAGAACAGGTAGTCTGCCAGAATCATTCCTTTAATCCACAAACAATAAGAAAATATTTAAGTTTTACTATCTAGGTTCAATCTAGTAACTCCTAATTTCATCCTAATTGCACAGGCAGGATATATTGTGCCACAGATAAAATCTGTCACCAGGGTAATGTTGTTAAACTTGAAAATCAAAAAGAGTATGACAAAGTTCAAAAATCTGTCACCAAAACATATCCATTTTCTTGTACACAATATCTGGCTCTATAGATCCCTATATTTCTAAAGCATATAGGATTTTTGAAATAAAGTTTTACATTGGCTGATTTTATAATAGCAGGTATGGAATAGCTGCCATATCTACAATAACATTGACCCATTCCCAGAAGTGCAGTGCCAATTTCTTTAATATGGTTTTAAAATGTTCATTCCATCATGTCTGTGTAGTAATTACAGGTCAAACCTAGATAAATACAGGATTTAATCTACACAAGTGGGTTCCATTAAAATTTCATTTTATGATTTTAATGATTTCTGACCAAACTACATTATTTTAGCTTTGAAATGATTGCCCACTAATTTATTTTTACAGACAATGTTAAAGTGTTTCATAAACTTTTCAAGACCACCATTTGTGAGAGACTGTAAAACACCGTCATCTGCACAGGATAATGAAGTAAGAGAGATATTAATAATTTTCAGCAGGTCAGCAGAGAAAAATCCCTTAAAGATATAAAAAGAAAATCATTTATGTAAAGATTAAATAATAGGGAGCCAACAGGCAGCTCTGTTTGACTCCTGTTTTAATTAAATGCCTCTGTGGTATCATCTTCTAAGAAGAAGTCGACCTTTGCCCAGGTGCTAGTAAATAACAAGAATATGATGTACAGCAACCTAGGATTCATGTTCAAATTTCTAAGTGTAGTACACAGAAATCTTCTACACAGCAAATCAAACGCTGAGGCAAAAACAATAAAGACAGCATACTATCTTTGTCCTCAAATATTTTTTTCTAAATTTGTTACATAAAGTGATTTAACATGAAATAATTCTCTGATGGCTAGTGGTCCTTCCCCTACCAAACCACCCACCAGACATGTCCAGTGTAACCCCATCCTGATCCCAGTTTAGTAATTATATAAACATTGTTTCCATTGTGGTCTAGTCAGCGAACCCCACTCCCTATCCCTGATCCCCTAGTATGTGAAGTTATTCCTGGTGGTCTAGTGGACCCCCACCCCTCACCCCAGCAGGTAGTGTCCCACCATATTGCTCCCCTCATTCCAAATCCAAGCCAGTGACTCTCACCACCACGGCCAGCTGCTGAATGAGCTGTTACTGAGTGCATACTGTATGCAGTATGTGCCCAACTAGTTGCCTGCTGACTAAAGTGGTGAGAAGAGGGCTGTGCTGGCCACTGATTTGGGTTCTGGATGGAGGGTAGTGAGGTGGGACACTACCTGCTGTGTGGGGTTCACTACACCACCAGGGAAAAAATGTTTATATAATTACTATACAGGGATCTGGATGAGGGATTACATTGGACATGTCAGTAGTTGATCGGTTGGGGAGGGACCACTAGTCACCAGAGAATTTTATTGCTATTTTGGACAGGACTTTGGGGTGCACTTGTCACCAGGGAATTAGATTTATGTTTGAATTGGGCTGTCTGGCTATCAGCGACCAGAGAGGGTGGGGGACACTAGACATCAGGAAAATATTAATAGTAGGGTACCAGTGCATTTCTGAGACAGTCAGAAATTTGAGTTCTGAACTTTAACAGAAGTGAAATTTGATTTTCATGGACATTCCACTGGAGGAATGTTTTTTTTTGCACACCTTTACTTACTGGTCTATATGAGCTGCGATTTAGCCTGCCAACATTTCTGAAAACAGGAACAATAATATTCATCTTTTCAAGAAAAGAAAACAAGAAAATAACCATTTTTTAAAGATGAGTTGAAGAAAATTAGAAGAATAATGCTGGTGACTGGCATAGCCCTCCTCACCCTGCCATGGCCAGACACTGACTGATGGGTACTGGAGCATGTACAGTAATAGTATGCACTCATTGGTTGACCAATGAGTGTGCTGTTGGTGACTGGCTCTGGCAGGGTGAGGAGGGCTGTACCAGTCACTGGCATGGGTTGGGATGGGGAGAGTATGGTTGTGGGTAAAAGCCTAATGGGATGGGAAGGTGGGGGCCTTTTGACTACTAGGAGTGGACAGATTTCTTGATCTATGGTATGGGGCTTGGGGAGGGAAAATTCATTATTTTAACTCTGATTGGGGCTCAGGAGAGGGGACTTCATTTTGCTAATTGTGATTGGGGTGGGAGGCCACTAGACCACCAGGGACTTGGGATCAGGGACAGGCATTATGTTAACAGTGATTGGGGATCAGGGAGGGGCATTACATTATTATAACAATAATCAGAGCTAAGGAGGTCATTATTATACTAGTGTTTGGGGATAGGGGACACAACACTATTGAAAAGGGCAGGTGTATCGGTTTATTGCACATGATTTGGGGTGGGTGGGAACACTACACTATGGAAAAGGGGAAGCTGTATCTTTTATTGCACATGGATCGGGCTGGGGGACACTACACTATGAAAAAGGGGTAAGGTGTATCTTTCTATTGCACATGGATTGGGGCAGGGGGACTATGTACCCAGTCCTAGACTATGGATGGTGCACCAACCTATCCCATTTATAGTTAAAGTAGGGCTGCAAAGGCATAACTATGCACTGGGGCAGCCAGCCATTGTTATGCTTTGTGGTTTTCAATATAGTGATCTTTGGCATATGCATGAAGGTAATCTCACTTGCAAAGACACATCACATCATTGTGCATGGCAGGGCAGTCTGGTGTACAAGATCCATCAGAGGCTCGAATATGGCTACACCCTCGTGGTCTGCGGTAAGTCGTGAGATGCATCATGCATCCAGGGATGTACTCCACATCTCATCTGAATATGTGAGCCTTAGTCTAAATGCATCCAATTTTCAGCCTAGGTCATTCCAGCAATTGCAAGCCATTTATCTCACATAAATAAAAATACTTGACCCTCCTGAAAGGTTCCCATCCAAAGTTCTATTGACCTCTATTATCCCTTCCTTCCTAAGTGTGTTTTAGGAAAATTCGTAAAATGAAGTTATTTGCCTTTGAATTGTCTATTTTGTACTTTGTCTTTTTATTCCAAAACAGATAGGGTAACAAACTTTACTGGATCATCCATCTCTGGTAGTAAGCTAATCTTCTCAATCGAGTATCGATTGGCTCATTGCTTAAAGAGAAATTATTATGGGAAAATGAGGAGATTTAACAGTAGTTGGGGAATGAATTCTGAAAGTTTTACCCAGGTTGTATAAAATAGATTCCTTCCACTGCAAATCAGTCTCAGAGCTATCAGTGGCTAAATAAAGCAGGAGCAAGCCATTTTCTTCACTATGCCAGACTGTGTAGCTAAATTAAAACCCAGAGTCTAAGAGTGGGATTTCAAGTCTCCTTATAACAGTATATTTAGTGTTTCAAGAAAAATTGCTGAGTTTCATTATCTTTTGTATAATATTTTAAACTTAATTACAAACTTTGATGAATTAGAAATGTTGCTGTTTGCGGTTTGATTTTTCTAAGTTGAAATTCAATGCCATCTGCACCTCTGTTAGCTGTTGGTCACCAAACTCTGCCTCCTGGGAAGTTCTTTTTGCTGTTGCTAACGTGTGAATCCAGTACTATTAGCTCATCTACTAAAGGAGGATTAGTGTATATTGACAATACTTTTACCTGAGGATTGGATCCTGTTCTTGTGCTAAACACATTTTAATTTATTGTTAATAAATTAGCTTGAGCAGCAACATCTACAGCTTGCTTTGGGGTCATTTCTTCTTGTTTTCAGTTTTGAGCATTATTTTATTTTTCTTAGGTCTACAACTAAGTGTCGTTGCTTTGACTTTCAGTTGAGGGATGCATTTATCAGTGATTGTGGCAAATTAGGCCTCTCACTGATCCATTTTGATGATCAGGAGTAGATTCAGAAAATTAACAGTGGTTTGTTCCAAAGGACCAGACATTTCGCAAAATAAAGCCTTTTCATTAAGAAATTCTAAATCTCTTTTTGTAATACCGAAAGTTGCCCCATAAGCCCCAGTGTCCCAGTGAGCCCCAGTATCCCCAGTAATCCCCAGTGTCCCCAATAAAGCTCCTGGTGCCCCTATTAGTTTAGAGGGCAAGGGGTGAATGATGTCAGGAACCCCATAGAGATAAACTGAAACCTGAAGTTTTTTTCCACAGCCAGCCCAGTGAAGTTGGCATGACCCTGTGCCAGCCCTAAAGTCCAGCTCTGCATGGCATCCCTGGTTACCTCCCTGCTTATTAGAGATTCAGAGCCCTGAATGCCAGGAAGAGTTTTAAGCATGGCCAGTAATGGCTGTTGAGCAGAGAGTTCATTTGCCAGTGAGGAGTCTGGTCTAGGAAACACTGTCAGGTGCTCTGAAGAGTGAAGAAAAGAAGTTTTGTGGCCAAAAGAAGAGGGGATGCAGGGAGGTAAAAGTTAAAAGGACTAGTACCTGCAGTCCTCTTCTCATCCCTTCATCAGTGTCAGTGGTTCCTGTAGTGCGGCAGTTCTCCAGTGATCTACAAATCCCCTGAAGATGTCGTGGTCAGCTGGTAGCAGTGTTGGCTCTGTAGAAGTCCTGTTTGTTATTTTTATTTAAAAGAAAACACATTTTGGTCCCACAGCTGCGGTGCCCAAAAGCAGGGCCACATGCAGAGACAGAGAGAGTTGGGCACAGCATAGACCCAGGAATACCACCATCATCTGCCTTCAGCCAGTCTGCTAGCACACTTTCCCCACCTCATCCTGCCTGTTATCTGCCCCAGGGCTGGGGCAGTGAGTCTGCAGCAGCACCACTGGGCAGGTGTTGTCCATCTGAACTGATTTTAAAATTAAAATAAAATATTTCTTTCCACATTGATGGTGCAAGAAAAATGGCTGCAGCTATCAGTGGGGTCTGATAAGGTCCTGGGACTAAGGACCACCTGTTGGTGGTTTTATTTCAATCAATCAATCAATCAATCAAAATCTTTATTTAACAAGGCAAACACCATTGAGCAGAGCTCATTCGCGAGATGGACCTGAACAAAATACACAGTTAATATCCATACAATGTATACATCAAATCAAAAGAGACAAAATGCATTTGTACCAAACAGTATACAAGGAAAATAACTATAATAATAACAAAGCAAATAATTGCACTCCTGTGGGAGCAGTAGCACAAGGGCTGGTATATTTAAATTAAATAATTCCCAGGGCAGAGCTTAGGGCAAGGCAGTTCTTGGATTTAAGGACAGTAAAAGGCTACAGCCATGCGAGCAACGCAATGTAGCCCCAGTTAAAGATATAGTAAGCCAGCTAGGTGGGCTAGTGAACAAAAAATCAGCTTGCCCAAAAGTTGTTCTTTTTATTAATATTTACTCAGTTAATTCAGCACCAGGTGGGTAAGTTATGTGAAGCAAGCTCCAAGTTGTAAATAGAGAGTGCCCCAGAGTGATAAGGGTGACTAGTAGCTGGAAGTGGCAGCCAAGCTAAGACTAATGTGTTAAAATCATAAAGTTCTGCTAAACATAGAAACATAGAAACATAGAAGTTGATGGCAGATAAGGACTGCAAGGAGCATCCAGTCTGCCCATTTCTTTTTCTACCTTATAAATGTGCCATTGGCCTTTGTTCTTTCAATGGCCTATTTATTCATACTCATCTGTATTGCTCCCTTATGCCTAACCCATGCCTGTTTGAAGCACTGCACTGTATTCATATCCACCACTTCCTGAGGTAGGCTGTTCCATGCATCCAGCACCCTTTCTGTGAAAAAGAACTTCCTCACATTGCCTCATACTCAGGTTCCTCTAATCTCATGCTGTGTCCTCTTGTCCTGCTATTTTCTTATATTGAAACAAGTTAGACTCTTTCACCTTGTTAATGACCTTATGTTTGAATGTTTCGATCATATCACCTCTCTCCCTCCTTTGATCTAGGGTATACATATTGAGTTCAGTTAATCTGTCCTCATATGTTTTTGATGCAGTCCCTCCACCATTTGGTTGCCCTTCTCTGGACTGCCTCAATTTGGTTAATGTCCTTGTGAAGGTGTGGCCTCCAGTACTGCAAACAGTACTCCAGATGGGGGCCTAACCAGTGTCTTGTAAAGAGGGATTATTACCTCCTCTTCCAACTTGTGATACCCCTACTAATACACCCTAACATCCCCTAGCCTTACCTACTGCTTTACTTGTCTGCTTGTATGATTTCAGGTCATCGGTGATGATGATGCCCAATTCTCTTTCTTCCCATGAGATTGCCAGCAACTCCCTCCCAGCTTATTGGTGGCTTCAGGGTTTCTCTTCCGTATGTGCATGATCTTGCACTTCTTTGCATTAAACCCCAGTTGCCACTCTTCCAACCATTTTGCTAGTTTATCCAGATCTCTTCTCATTCTGCCTCCCCATCTAGATCATCTACTCTGTTGCAGATCTTGGTGTCATCTGCAAACAGACAAACCTTACCCTCCAGTCCATCTGCAATGTCACTGATGAAGATATTGAAGAGGACTGGCCCCAGGACTGATCCCTGAGGTTCCCCACTTGTGACTTGCACCTCTTCTGACTGTATACCATTTAACACCACTCTCTGTTTTTGCCCGTCAACCAGTTTGCCACCCAGTTGACCAACTTCTGACCCACCCCAAACCTATCCAGCTTATTAATCAATCTTCTTCATGGAACAGCATCGAAAGCTTTGCTGAAGTCAAAGTAGGTGACATCAACTGCTTCCCTTGGTCCACTACTCTGGTTACCCAGTCAAAGAAGTCTATGAGACTAGTTTGACAGGATCTTCCTTTGTAAACCCATACTGTCTTGGATCCTGTGCTCCTATGGATTCCAGGTGTTGCACTATCCTTTCCATAAGGAGTGCCTCCATAATCTTGCCCACTACTGAGGTAAGACTGACTGGTCTGTAGTTCCTCCTCCTCCCTGCTACCACTCTTGTGAAGCGGGATCACATGAGCCCTTCTTCAATCTTCTGGGACCTCTCCTGTGCTCAGAGATTCACTAAACTGTTCTGATAATGGCTCTGCTAGTTCTACCTTAGCTCCTTTGGTACCCTGGGATGTATGCCTTCAGGTCCCAATGCCTTGTCCACCCTGGCTTATTGAGCCCTTGTAGGACCCTTTCTTTTGTGAAAGGATTAGTGCTCACCTCCTCCCCTGTGTCTATGGTGCTGAGCTATGGGTCCTGCCGTACATTCTCTTCAGTAAATACTGAGCAGAAGTATCCATTTAGGATAGATGCTTTTACATGGTCCTCTGCCTCACACGCCACCTTATCTCCTTTGATCTTAGCAATATCCCACTTTATTTTCTTCTTTCACTAATGTATCCATAGAAAGTCTTGATACCTTATTTTACTGTCTGTGCTAGTGTTTCCTCAGTTTGGACCTTTGGCTGCTTACTGCCTTCCCTGCTTCCCTTTGGGAAGTTTGGTATGCCTCCTTTCTTCATCCCGCTGTGTTCCCTTATATTTCCTGAAGGCCAGCCTTTTGGCTCTGACCTTTTCTGCTACTGTTTTGAGAACCAAAGTGGTTTCCTTCTTCTTTTGCACTTCCTTTTCTCTCTAACACAATGGGATGTTGCTTCATGTATTGCATCCTTAATGCTTGCCCACTTTGTCTGTACCCCTCACCTGTATTTCTTTTTGCCAGGGCTAGCTTAACTCTGTTGGCCATCTTATCAAAGTCAGCTCCTCTGAAGTCCCATATTTTTGCCTTGGAATGGGATGATTTAGTTGTAGTGGCCAAATTGAACCATACCATGTGATGGACACTTGCCCCCAGGTGACCTCTTCCTGGAGATCTGTGATCCTTTCCTGTTAGTCAGTACTAGAGCTAGGATAGCCCTGTCCCTTGTGAGTTGTTTTACCAGTTGTTTGAGGCCTTCCCCTGTAGGGAATCCACCACGTGTCAAGTTCTGGCAGATGTTCTTGCTGGCATTGACCAATCTGCATCTGGCATGTTGAAGTCTTCCATTATCAGAACCTCCCCATTAGCTGTTATGTTTTGTATATCTTCTAACAGTAATGTGTCTATGTCCTCCCCTTTTCTGGGGGCCTGTAGACAACCCCAGTTCTTATGGCTGTCCCATTTCCTGTTTCCATGGTGACCCACAGTTCTTCTGGCTCCTTATTTGTATTCTGAATTTCCATAGCTTTGATATTTTCATTGACATACAGGGCCACTCCACCCCACTTTTTGCACCTCGGTCTCTTCTGAACCGTACATAGCCAGGTACTGAAGTATCCCAAGTGTGGCTACTGGTAAAACATCCCAGTAATTGCTACTATGTCCAATTTAGCATTTGTCATTATTGCCTGCAGGCTGGGGATCTTTGTTTCCAGACTGCAAGCATTTGTAGTACATGATTTTCCATTGGGCAGATTTTGGTGAGTTAGTTGTTGGGTGAGGTCTGGTATTTACCCTGTGCATCGTATGGGAAGCTGGACCTTTTTCCTTACCTGGTGATGCAAATGAACTGCAAACATGCTGAACTCCTATTTGACCACTAGCTGGGAGGGGTGTTCTTCCCATTCGACGATGGGGTGATGCACCTCTCTCCCATTTGCTAGTTTAAATATTCTGCAAAGACGCAAACTTCTGCCCCAATGCGCTGACTCCTCCTTAGTCAGATGCAGTCCATCAAATTTAAAGAACTTTCACTCCCAAAACTGTTGCCTGTTACCTACAAATTTGTGTCCTTTTTCCTGGTACCAGCCCTTGAGCCACATGTTTACCTCCCTATCTCCCTTCCTGACCTTCCATCCATCTGCCCTCCTCTCCCAGACTGGCAGGATCTCAGAGAAGGAGATGCCAGATGAAATAGATGATAGTTTGTCATCCAGCCTGGCCAGGTGTTTCTTGGTCTCCACAACTGACCAGCTGGTGAGATCATTAGTCCCTATGTGTACCAGGAAGTCAATGTTTTCTTCTGCTTCCTGAAAAATTTTAGCAATGCGGTAAGTGTCTTCCATGCTGATGTACCTGGGAGACATCTGACCATTACCCTGGCTGGAGATAGTAGATCAGAAGTTTTCTGGATTTCCTTTTGCTTTTTTTATTTGGTTCCTGTTTTGGGCGAGTTTTGTTGTGCAAGCTCCTGTGCTGCAGTGTCCTGCTCTGCATTGTCCTCTGCCCTTTGATTTTGGAGACAGAGGCAGGTACCTGTTTGTAGTTTTTATATGGTTTGTGGAGGTAATATGTTAGAGAGCACTGAGTGATGGGGCACCCAATTTGCCTCTCCTAACCACCTGCCAACCTCCCAGACCAACTACCTTCTGCGGTCGAGGTGCTTCTGTTGGATGTGGGAAATGGCAGGTGGTTCTTATAATATATTTCCTCTTGAATATGAAATTTGAGGCACACAATCCCTGCCCATGCTGCCTGGAGCAGAGCCCTTAGATCTTCAGTGGCCCAGCATGTAGGACAGTGTCCCAAATCCTGTAAAACCGCCCTTCTGAAAAGTGTTCCACAGTACCTGCAGTTGATGATATCCATTCCAGATAAGTTGCTGGGTTTATATCCTGGTCAGAGTAATTAGAAGGAAGAAAAGAAAGCAAAAGTTTGATTTTGTGTTTTGTTTGTTTTGTTTTGTATAACTTGTTGTAACAAGTTAAATTAATAGTGCCCCTGTAAATGAGGTCACCATGTGGATACCCCACTGAACTGCCCTTCCTGCTTTCCACAGGAAATGTCACAACTATGCTACCTTATTAAAGGAGTGTGGTGTGGGGTGGTTGGGTATGGGGGTGGTGGCGGGCCCTTCCCCTGCCAAAAAGAAGAACCATGGATGAAAGAAAAAGAAGGTAAAGCAGAAACAATCAGTCCACAACAAATGCAATAACCCTGAAAGCTTATCTAATGATAGATAAAACTGTAAAACATGTAAAGCACCACCAGTAATAATTTCACAGAAGATGGACCCTGTAATAAACACTTTGCTACAGAGAAAATAAGGCAGCAAAGAAGATATACCTTGTAAAGACAATTTGAGTCAGATTACAGAAGTAATCTGTCAGCACACACCTGTAGGAAGCAGAAGTATGCTCAGCAACAACTATTTGAATCAGAGAAAAATAAAGCAATAAAATGTTAGCAACAAACAGTAATAATCCATGTAGTACAAAATAAAATAACAACACACAGCAAATCTGCCTAGTCAAAAAGTCTTAATCCTTTCCCTTGCTCTGGTAGGTTCTTTGCTCTGTCCATTCAAGCAACATTGAAGGAAAGAGCTCGGGTGAAGCTAGGTGCCTTGGCCAGCAAACTTAGTGAACTACAACATCAGCTTCATCCAGGAGTAATGGAAGGAATGGACCAGCCAGTTAGTCACCCCAGCAGTGTAGTAGCCACAGTGCTAGCCAAGGTCTAGTAACTAAGTAACTGACCCATAGCCCTCTAAACTAGACAGGGACAGTTAGTGTGGAATCCCTAGCATGTAGGCTAGCCAAATTACCATCAGCCAATAGGGTAATCCTCCTGTTAAGCTCTTTTACCCAAGTAAATACCTGTGGGAAGGAGGATGTTCCTCAGTGTCCCCTTGTACCTATGTATATCCAGTATTTGTCAGGTTATCCACTTGTTTTCACCTTTTCTACTGTACCTTCTATAGGAAATGATTCTGGTGAACATTTTGGAAGTAAAATGCTGAACTAAAGTGAATTATGAAAAGAGGCAAAACTTTTATTGACTTGAGACTGAATTTATAGGGACAATGCCTGAATTGTAAATGTGTAATTGACTTGCATGCAACAAATTGCCCTTGGTTGAATTTGCCTGATTTATTCCAAAAACTATGGACAAACCTGGAACTTGTCCTGCATGCACCAAATTGCCCTTCTTGTTTGAATTTGCCTTGTTTATTCCAAAGTCTATTGGAGTAACACAGAATTTGCCCTGCATTTGATAAACAGCCCTACTTGCCATCAAACTGCCTGTATATTTATGAACTTTTCTGCATAATGCCTTTCATTCCATTCAATAGTGATGCTTGGCAAGACTGTCACTAACAGTGACCACCTAGAGACTGTGCTAACCTTCTGCTTATGGACAATTTATTGTCATTGTCAGAGTAGGAGTAGTGTAGACAGCTAAGGAACTCCTGTCACTTGCTTCATTCATCAGATCTTCAGTCCAACCTGTCTCTAACAGTAAGCTAGGTAGTAGGGAACCACGCCAATTCACAAATTGAGAACCATCATTCAGTGTGTTGGGGTTTTGTTTCAGGTCTACAGCATTTTAGAGGTTCTTCAGCAGAAAGACTCATGTTCCTCAGTTTATTAAATCTTCAGTCTTCATTCTTCTAGTCTTTCCCAGGTCATTGGTGACAGGTTGGAGGTACTACAGGTCTTCAATTCATTGAATTTTCATTTTCCAGTTTTCCAAGTCAGTGGTGATAGCCTGGAGGCACTACAGTTCTTCAGTTTGTCAAGTCTTCAGCTTCACTTCTGCAAGTTTTTCTGTGTCAGTGGTGATAGCCCAGAGGTGTTCTTGTGTTCGGTTCTTAAATATTCAGCCTTTGAGCCTGTCCTTGAGTTAGTGTTGAGAGCCTGAAAGCTTTCAGTTTGCATCAGTCCTTTGGAATACAAGTGTTGTTTGCTCATATCGCTGGGTCTGATCGACACCCAGTGGCCAAAGTCTTTAGCTCACCTGCTCTACAATCTTGCCAACAGAAGCACGTCTGCATAAATTTTCTTGTTGTACATTCCTCTGCTTTTATGGCACCCAATGAACTCAAATGTTCTCTGGGTGGAAATTTGTAGAGGCAATGTATTAGAGTCTTAGGGCCAGATATTAAAAACTTAGCATGGTGCACTAACCATTTGTGCAGGATTACTGCAGGGTTAGAGTAGGACTGCCAAATTCAAAGAGGAGATAGTGCACTCGAAGCAAATAATGCTGGGCTAAAACATAATGCATGCAAGGGCAAAAGTTGAGGGGTGGAACCTGCATATGGGTGCAATGGGATATTCAGAGACATAGCGCTGTGCAATGCACCATTGTCCGACACATAGCACAGCGCTACTTACCGCCTATAAAATGGAGGCCTAATCCCAGGGCAATCCACAGAGGAGGGAGGGCCATACCAGAAAGTGAAACAAAATGGCAGTTTTCAGTAATGCTGTAGTGCTTCACCTTATGGAGCAGGTTGTGGAGGAGGAAGAAAGGAAGCAGGCTCAATAAGGCCCATTATGCAGACAAAGGAGGAGATATGCTGCACACAGATGGTACCGCCCAGAGCCTCCTTGAGAGACCCTGCCTGATGACTACATCATTGGCTTGTACAGGATGGACAGGGTAATGTTGAGGCAGTTATGCAAACTCCTGCATGAGGAGCTGCAGCCGAACACCAGGTGCAGCCATGCCATGTCAGTTGAGGAAAAGGTGACAGCAGCGTGTGCATCCTAGCCACTGGAACATTTCAGCGCCCAACGTGGGACACCATTGGGGTATTGCAGTCTGCCACATTGTGACACCTGACCCTGTTCCTTGATGCTCTCCTGCCACTTGCTGATAAGTTTACAGTATTCCCCAAGCACAGCAGTAGCACGACATGCAATCATGCAGCAATTCCATTGAGTTGCACACCTACCCACTGTACTTGGTGCTATTGACTCCACCCATGTCCCCATCCATGCACCACCTGGTGATGCCAGTGACCTGTATGTCAATAGGAAGGATACCACTCAATTAGTTGCCAGTGGTGTGCAATGTGACTGGGTGTATAACCAATGTCTTTGCACAGTACCCTGGCAGTACCCACAATGCCTTCATCTGGCACCAGTCCCAGCTGTGCCAGGCATTTGAGGAGGCAGGATTCCAAGTGGGCATCTAGTCGGTGAGTATGGGCAGCCACAACAGGGTGACAGCACAGGGGAGGGTTATAGGTAAGGGTAGCTGTGGAAGGGGCAGGGAGAAATGGTACAGAGCAGCAGTGGGCACTGCGCAGGACAGCAACACTAACACCTGATTTATCTCCACAGGAGACAGTGCCTATCCCCTACGACCCTGGCTGCTGACACTGGTACCTTGGCCAGCAACAGTGGCTGAGGAACAGTACAATGAGGCTCATGCTGCTACAAGGAACATGATAGAGAGGGTCTTTGGGATGCTCAAGATGCGGTACCATTGCATAGACCAGTCAGGTGGTGCCTTACAGTATAGCCCTCAGAAGGTATGCAGTATCATCCTGGCCTGTTGTATGCTACACAACATGGCACTGAACCGTGGGATATGTGCACCTGAACCTGAGGTACATTTTGACAGTGAGCCAGAGCCAGGGTAAGGGAGATAGCAGAGCAACTCGGAGAGGCGGATCCATGCATGGCCAGCCGGGCCATTGAACACAGGAGCAGCATCATCAAGACACTAAACCAGGGTGGACGGTGAGTAAACATAACACAGACAAATAATAGGTCAACAGTACATTTAATGGTAGTGCAGATACAGTACAGTGTAAACAGTGTAATATATAGGTGCTGTACAAGTTGCCAGTGTGGTGACATGATGTGGTGGGTGTGTGTGATGTGTATGCCACCACCATACCCCTCAACTGTAACACAGTATGAGAAACAGTCCTCCAGTTACGTCACTGCAACTCCCTGTTCCAGAGTGTGAGGACCTGTCCCACACTCAGTGGTAACATTGTAAAGTAAATCCCTATTGTAGATGATGCCAGCAAAACAATAGGCAGTAATAACAGATGGTCTGAACAGACATGCAAACATTGTAATCAGTCCAGTGAGCTTCTGAAGGAATGCATTGAGAAAGTGTTCACATTCTGCTCAGTTGTACCACATCCTGAGAGGCACTGTTATATGGTCGGGGGACAAAAGTTTGGAAGATGCTGGCCACCACCAAGATGCGCTCCAGGAAACAGCAATGTAGATATGTGTTGGCAGGGGCTATGGGGTACTCATACATTATAATACTGTTCTGGTTGGATGATAGGCTGACCCAGAGAACCAACCACCACGTGTGACTCAGAAGTCCTGGCCACACACAGGATGCTCCAGGATTGTCTGTATGTGTCAGGCTATGTTATCTGTGGTCCGACCAACAGTGGAGTACTGGTAATGGACTTGAGACTGCAACTGATTACTAACTGGCGCAGTCTGGCTGGGCATGTACATGGTGATGCTGGGGCTGGGTGGCCCTTGCCCCTCTTGGCTGCCCCTGTGTGGGTAGTGGTGCCCCACCAGTGTTATGCACTGTCCAATGCCCATTGTGGAGACCATGCTTGACTGCACACTGTGGTGTTGCAGATGGCAGTGGGATGTCATCAGCAGAGTGGAGGCTGCACTCTGGAGTAGTCCACTGTGACTGTAGGGTACATGTCATCCAGTGTGATGACTGCCACAGGTACCCATGCTGTCACCCATGTCACCGACTGACATCTGCATCACATACAGCCCACCCCCACCCCTGTATTTTGTTGAGTGATGTGTGCGTGGGTCACAGACAGGACTCATGCTGTTATTAGAGTCACTACACTGCGGTCCTGGCTGGTGTCTGTCTGTGCACAGTGCTGTGCAGCCAGGGGCAGGTGTAGTACCAATGTTGTTGCAGTCCAGGGTGTCTACCATGACAGCTCAGTGCATCTACACTGTGCACATCCAGGCATTGCATGACATGCATTGACACACATGCTGGGGTGCAGTACCCCAGTGTCATATTGCTGAACAGTACCCACTACTGCTCCACATGGTGGATCACACACAGACCTTGTGCACAGCTGTGCTAGGATCACCTATACACACACCACACCTGTGTGTGTGCACTGTGGCTGCACTGATACATGCTCTGGCACATGTAACAGTGCCTAGGTAGCACCCCTAGTGGAACGTGTGTCATAGTCAGCCATCTAGCCCTTTTGTGGGGTGCAACCCATGGTTCCACTGCATGTGTTCCACGGTGCTGGTGTGCACAGGCCCAGCATGGCACTGGTTGTCCCGGGGGACATCATGGGTCAAGCATTTACAGCCATGGCTGCACAGTCCCACACATATGCACATTAAACACCATCTGTGGCTGTAGGCATTGTGATTATCTTGCTGTGCACCAATGTCCATGCCATCATGTGCAGTCAGGCCACCTGTCACATCACAGGCAGCAGCATGGGCAGCACAACTGTGTGCTGCACACACACAGCTGGCTTCCACTTGTGCTGGCCTGCAGGAGTTCTCAACATTAAGATACATTGTACATGTTCTGTTGGCGTTCCTCGGGGTGGGGGCATGCATAGCAGCTCTGTGTTGCCCCATGGCCGTATGATACTGTTATAGCTGTGAATGTTTTTCACAATTCTGTATAACCTTTCCTGCCTTCTGTCCCACGAGGTGAGGATGCAGGGCAGGAGCAGCTCAAGTTCCACAAGTTTCAGATGGTGAGGTGTGCCCTGGTACATGCTGTGAAGGAGCGGGAGATGGTCCTATGGTGTAACAAGTCAACAGATGCCATTGTTCAGTTGATGTGGGGAGAATGCCACAGCAGTAAACACCGTAGGTGGTAATGGCCATAGCATCGATGCCACCCAGAAGTGGTGGAATGATCTGCCATGCAGGGCAAAGAAGGAGGAGGAGGAGGCACAACAGATCAGGGTCAGGCTGCAGACCAGGAGGGACCACAACCAATGGAGCACGGGACTGGGACCCATTGATGGCCTTAGTAGCCTCTACCCTGTGCCAGTGGAAGTTGGTGGGGTTGAAGGTGGTGGTATGAGACACCACCACACCACCCAGGGCAGGTAAGTTTGTGGCATGTATCCACCACTCAGTGGACAGCAACATTATGGGGACAGAGGCACACATCACTACTGTCATGGTGCATGCATAGGGTTCATGGGTATGCTCCATTGTAAGAGTGGTGTTGGGGCTGCACAGTAGAGGCATCTGCTGGCAGGCACATTTCATGAGTGCATGTATGACATGGTGCAGGGGCTCCTAGGGCACAGGCTGCAATTGCATGGAATGCACACTGGGCTCTGCATGGAATGCTCTGGGGCACACATTGCTGGGGGTGCATGGCATTTTGGGAGTAGGAGGGGTTGGGTGGTCTGGTCACTGTAGTGGCAACTCACATCTGTTTGTTCTATTACAGCATTACATGCCCAGCAGGCCATGTCCCAGGTGGGGCCAGGCACAGTGGTACAGTAGGAGGATGGCAATACAGCAGAGGTGTGCCCTTCAACATCAGGCATGGCTGCCACAGGTAGACCCACAGTGGCCATGACGGTCAGCACAATGTCTGCTCACAGAAATCATGAGGCAATGGCATATGCAGGAACCTCAGAAGAAGAGGATGCAGCATTCCTGGAGTCTCTGAATCCACTGGAGAATGCCCAGGTGGATGATCTGAGTGGAGAGCAGGTGGTGATCCTGACTGTGATGAGTACCATGGCTCAGGAGATGCAGGGAGGAACCTGATCTGCTGGTTATGGGTGCAGCTAGTGGCCCCAGAGGTTTTGAAACAGTGGAGGATAGCACCATGCCTGACTTGGGGGCAAGGGATTCTCAGACACATGCCACCTTTGTGCCCAAAGCTGCTATTCCCCTGCCTGCACAGTGTTGCCCACTGGATATGGCATGGGAGTGAATTAGGGCCATGGAGGACATTGTGTGTGGCAGAGGACATGGATGTAGCTGTGTGCATGGGCATGCAAGGCAGGGAGACAGGGCCACAGCACACATGTGGTAGAGCACATCAGCTGTGCCTGCCTCTGTGCACATGTTGCACACCCTGTGTTTGTAGCAAACTGCTGGGCATGCTATGTGCTGAGAACATAGCTGGGGTGGACTGAGGTGAGGCTGGAGGGAAGGCCATCCGTGGCCATGCCATGAGGCCTGCACAGGAGTGGAGGAGGGTGGCCATGATGCCATGCATGTCCTATGGACAAATGCGAGGTAGAGGTGGTGGAGGTGGTACCCACCCTGTGCACACCTCTGCCACCCTGCTGCCCATGTGAGGCATGGCTGCACTGGCATCTGCATGCACCCTGCTGTGCTGTAGTAATAGTGTTCCACAGCACCACAGGATGGGCCTGCACAGCAGCAATAAGGCCACCAAAGCCATGCTCAATGGTGGTGAGAACATAGGTCATTATCTCCTCAACCACTGCTCAGCACAGGCAACGCCAGTGCCCAATCTATCCCACAACTGTGACAGCTCATGCCACAGCTCCTTACAGATATCAAGCAAGTCCTGCTGGGCTGCATGCTGTGAGGCCAAGGCCTCCTGAGCATGGGCCACACACCTGGCCATCCTGTGCAGGTGCAGCTTCAGCATCCTGCACCTGTGGCACGGGTTGTGGCTGGCGTTGGGCAGTATGTTGCGGATGTGAAGGGACCTGTGGGGCTGCTGGCGGTGCATTGGCCACTGCAACTGTGGTCTCACAGGTGATGAAGCATGCTGTTGGACAGACCCTGTGGTCAGTGCCCTGTGGGACATATCCAGTGGGCAACACTGTGCAGGCAGGGAATAGCAGCTTTGGGCACAAAGGTGGCATGTGTCTGAGAACCTTGCCCCAAGTCAGGCATGGTGCTATCCTCCACTGTTTCAAAACCTCTGGGGCCACTAGCCGCACCCATAACCAGCAGATCAGGTTCCTCCCTGCATCTCCTGGAGCCATGGTACTCATCACAGTCAGGATCACCACCTGCTCTCCACTCAGATCATCCACCTGGGCATTCTCCAGTGGATTCAGAGACTCCAGGAATGCTGCATCCTCTTCTTCTGAGGTTCCTGCATATGCCATTGCCTCATGATTTCTGTGAGCAGACATTGTGCTGACCGTCATGGCCACTGTGGGTCTACCTGTGGCAGCCATGCCCTGATGTTGAAGGGCACACCTCTGCTGTATTGCCATCCTCCTACTGTACCACTGTGCCTGGCCCCACCTGGGACATGGCCTGCTGGGCATGTAATGCTGTAATAGAACAAACAGATGTGAGTTGCCACTACAGTGACCAGACCACCCACCCCACTCCTACTCCCAAAATGCCACATGCACCCCAGCAATGTGTGCCCCACAGCATTCCCATGCAGACCCCAGTGTGCATTCCATGCAATTGCAGCCTGTGCCCTAGGAGCCCCTGCACCATGTCATCACATGCACTCATGACATGTGCCTGCCAGCAGATGCCTCCACTGTGCAGCCCCAACACCACTCTTACAATGGAGCATACCCATGTGAACCCTATGCATGCACCATGACAGTAGTGATGTGTGCCTCTGTTCCCATAATGTTGCTGTCCACTGAGTGGTGGATACATGCCAAACTTACTCTGCCCTGGTGGTGTGGAGTGGTGTCTCATACCCACCACCTTCAACCCCATCAACTTCCACTGGCCGCAGGGTAGAGGCTACTAAGGCCATCAATGGGTCCCAGTCCCATGCTCCATTGGTTGTGGTCCTCACTGGTCTGCAGCCTGACCCTGATCTGTTGTGCCTCCTCCTCCTTCTTTGCCCTGCATGGCAGATCATTCCATCACTTCTGGGTGGCATCGATGCTATAGCCATTACGCCCTCGGTGTTTACTGCTGTGGCATTCTCCTCCCACATCAACTGAACAATGGCATCTGTTGACTTGTTACACCATAGGACCATCTCCGCTCCTTCACAGCATGTACCAGGGCACACAACTCACCATCTGAAAACTTGTGGAACTTGAGCTGCTCCTGCCCTGCATCCTCACCTGCGTGGGACAGAAGGCAGGAAAGGGTTATACAGAATTGTGAACAAGCATTGCACAGCTATAACAGTATCATACGGCCATGGGGCAACACAGAGCTGCTATGCATGCCCCCACCCCGAGGAACGCCAACAGAACATGTACAATGTATCTTAATGTTGAGAACTCCTGCAGGCCAGCACAAGTGGAAGCCTAGCTGTGTGTGTGCAGCACACAGTTGTGCTGCCCATGCTGCTGCCTGTGGCATGTGACAGGTGGCCTGACTGCACATGATGGCATGGACATTGGTGCACAGCAAGACAATCACAATGTCTACAGCCACAGATGGTGTTTAATGTGCATATGTGTGGGACTGTGCAGCCATGGCTGTAAATGCTTGACCCATGATGTCCCCCAGCACATCCAGTGCCATGCTGGGCCTGTGCACACCCAGCACCGTGGAACACATGCAGTGGAACCATGGGTTGCACCCCACAAAGGGCTAGATGGCTGACCACTTACACACGCTCCACTAGGGTGCTACCTAGGCACTGTTACATGTGCCAGAGCATGTATCAGTGCAGCCACAGTGACACACATACAGGTGTGGTGTGTGTATAGGTGATCCTAGCACAGCTGTGCACAAGGTCTGTGTGTGATCCACCATGTGGAGCAGTAGTGGGTACTGTACAGCAATATGACACTGGGGTACTGCACCCCAGCATGTGTGTCAATGCATGTCATGCAATGGCCTGATGTGCACAGTGTAGATGCACTGGGCTGTCATGGTAGACACCCTGGACTGCAACAACATTGGTACTACCCTGCCCCTGGCTGCACAGCACTGTGCACAGACAGACACCAGCCGGCAGCAGTGTAGTGACTCTAATAACAGCATGAGTCCTGTCTGCTGTGACCCATGCGCACACATCACTCAACAAATACAGGGGTGGGGTGGGCTGTATGTGATGCAGATGTCAGTCGGTGACATGGGTGACAGCATGGGTACCTGTGGCAGTCATCACACTGGATGACATGTACCCTACAGTCACAGTGGACTACTCCAGAGTGCAGCCTTCACTCTGCTGATGACATCCCACTGCCATCTGCAACACCACAGTGTACAGTCAACATGGTCTCCACAATGGCATTGTCGAGTGCATAACACTGGTGGGGCACCACTACCCACACAGGGCAGCCAAGAGGGCAAGGCCACCCAGCCCCCAGCATCACCTTGTACAAGCCTAGCCAGACTGCACCAGTTAGTAATCAGCTGCAGTCTCAAGTCCATTACCAGTACTCCACTGTTGGTCGGACCACAGATAACATAGCCTGACACATACAGGCAATCCTGAGCATCCTGTGTGTGCCAGGACTTTACAGTCAGACGTGGTGGTTGCATCTCTGGGTCAGCCTATCATCCATCCAGAACAGTATTATAATGTATGGGTAGCCTCATCACCCACTGACATCCAGAAGATTACAACCCTGATATCCCAGTTTTGTGATGTCAGAACTATATGATCTCATCTCAGCTATGTCTTAGCAGTGGGTTAACAAAACAGAATGCCATTGTTAGTCAGTATTCTACACACCGAATGTGCTTGGAAGCCTCAGTACAGTAGTCATATAATATAACTTAGAGGATTTTGTATGATCATCATACACAACAAGGATATTTTTCACTTGAAAGGTTTACATGGCAACTGGAGATCTTGAGAGCGCAGCTCGAGAGGCCTCTGCTACTAAGAAACCTCAAGAGTTGAAATATTCATGTAAAGGATCACACAGTCTTTATAGTGTATGGTCGCCTCATAAAAGATTGCCTTACTTTGTTTTGGATTTAGGTGTGGTTCTCATTTCTTTGCATGTTTCACCACCACGGCCATTCTTATCGCATCGCGATCGCCCAATCACGCATGCGCGCAGCTTCAAGCATGGGCACATCTTCTGGGTGTTGATGCTGCACTAGCCCGCGTGCTAGTGCAGCAACAGCTATGATGACGAGCTAGTGCAGCATAACAATGCTGCTGTTGGGAGTATGGATTTCCATGCTCAATAGCATTTTACCATACACTATATACGTGTTGTCATAGTGTATTGTCACTGAGTCTAGCAACTCTATGTCTGATAGGGTTTAACACTGGTACCATGTTGGCCCACCGTCATTCACTCCATGTATCCTAAAATGTGTGTACAGTACCTACACATACTTGTGGCTGTACTGCAGAGTCATTACTAGGGTAAGGCTCACTTACATGTGTTGAGGGGGGGACTTCCATGATGAGTCCCATCCACTATAACTAATAATGCCTGATGTAGGTAGATAACCATGGTGTAATCATCTCTCATGGTTGCTAGAGCAATTGTACGCCTCTCAGCTGCAATTCTCAAGGTTTACTGATGCTCTAGCAACCACCGGAGGTGAGTACACCATGGTTATCACCTGCACGCCAGGCATCATCCACTGTGCAGTGTATAGTGGAATGCTGTCATGCATGGTATTCCATGCCTGTAATATGCTGATAGCATATAGTGGAGTGTTGGTCTGTAGAGACTTCCACCCCTTTCACAATGCTGTTCTGCCACAGTTCCAGGTCATGGAATGCTGTCCTACCCTATGGTGGGAAAACAGCATCCTAAAACCTCTGGGACTGCATGTGGTATCAATTTGACAGCAACAGATATAAAATAATGCAGAGTGCACACAGTACTATACACTAATAATATCAGTGACTCAGCAGGTAGCACACATGCCTCTGAGGCCAGGAGGATCAGAAGACTGTGGGTTCTAGCCCCACACAGGCACTTGGTTAATATCCTAATACTGAGACTTCAGTGTAGCATGAGAGGGTGCTGCCTCCTGAGGTGCCGTCTTTCAGATGAGTTGTTAAACTGAGGTCCCATCAGCCTGTTCTGGTGGTAGTCCAGGTGGATGTTAAAGGTCCCATGGCACTTCTTGAAAGAGTGGGAAATATCCCGGTGCCATGGCCAATTTCCTATTCACTAGAATACCACCAGCAGATTAATCTGGTTCAAAGTCAGTTGGCATTCATCTGTATCCACTTCCTCTCAGGCTGTGGCTGTAACAGGCATAATTTGTCTAGTGCACTTACCCAGTCCACAAAACTAAATTAATAAATAAATATGACAGGCAGAGCAGCACTATACACAACCAGTGTGTCCTGCCTGGTCTGGATTCCGAGTCCCATGGACCTCTCGAGCTGTTCTCTCGGGGTCATGGGACATCAGAATCCCTCTGTGGCAGAACACACTGGTGCTGCAGAGTTGCCCATCCAGTATCTCCTATGTGCTGCTGCAGTAATGCTGTCATTATGATGTTCTGCTGTAGTAGTGATGTCACCAATGCTGCAGGAGCACATGGCATGCTGGCACACTGTTACAGTCTTCACAGTACCTCTGTGGTGTCAGTAGTCTAGAACTGCTTGAGACATCACAAGTCGGTGTCAGCATGGAACAGAGTGCAGAGTAACACACTGCACACATGTGACATACTACATCCATACAGTATATCACATACACAATGCCATTGTTATGCACAACCTATGTTCTATCACCTTGAGCATCTGTGCTTTCAAGGTCACAGGGACTGAGAACCCTCTGTGGAGTACATAGTGGTTGTGCAGACTGGCCCATACAACAGGCAGAGTAGACATTGTTACAGCCCTTACCTGGGTGTCTGCCATCATCCAGTGCTATCAAGCCACACACACATGACATGGGGATGCCCAACAGTTGTCAGCATGGTGCTCACAAATAACATTTATGAACAGCAACCTCATCCAGGGCACAGTCAGTTAGCAGTCATCTGTATCCCCACCCCCAGGTCATTCCAGGCACTAGGCACTCCCCAATCAACTTGAACTACATCACAAACTTACTGATATGTCCTGAAATCTACCTCTGTGTCAGCCCACATGCAGTACATACCTGGCTGGCCTTGTTATTGTTCCAGTGACATCCTGTGTGCTGCAGCAGTAATCCCACATCAACATGTATTACCTATCAGCAACACAGGTGTAGCACTGTTAGCCCTTATATAGCACAACTGGGAAAACTAGCCTGTTAAGCATGCTAATGGGCCAATAATGATATGCTAATCACCATGTAGCACCAGCCATACACAATGACCATCATTTGCATATGTCATTTGAAAATGGCAAATGACAGCATCGGGCAAAGCTTTTAGCTCCGGCAAAGCGTTTAGCGCTGGGCAAACCATATAGCACCAGGCTATCTCGGCTGTGCTTAGTGCAGAGCTGTTACCATAGCTCCGCACTAGGGCTGATAGCGCAGCTGCAGCGCATGCATGGGTTGGGGCAGTCTGCACAAGAATGGCCGTGCTATTGTGCTTTTAGCTGCGCTAACCCTGTTAGTCTGATGGCGCTGCACATGCCTGGTATGTCTGCACGGGGTCATGGCAGGGTCACACATGTGCATTAGCACACTTCTGAGTAGCGGCACTATTGCATAGTTGTGCGCGAGTGGTAGGCTGAACTGTTTGGGAGTGCCAGGTGTGTGGGCCATCTGTTGCCAGTACAGCAATACCTTTTCCTCCCGTTGTGTCAGCCATGTCTGGGAGACATGCAGGCAGAGGGCAGTGGTGGGCGTGACAGGCGCTGGGAAGTTGTGGAGATGGCCAACCTGGAGCAGCTCACAGAACAGTGGCATAGGTCCTTTTGGAGAAGTCTGGGAGGGTGACCTCCCCATAGCCAGGTCTGGGCTTCAGTGCCAGTCACCTCACAGCACTCACAGGAATGCCATGTGATGGCGAAGTGCCGCCACCAATATGTGGACCTCAGGTGCAGGCGGTGCCCACTGCTGGAACAATGCCCGGGTGATGGTTCGGGGAGGATTGTGCCTGTGCCAGGTAAGTGATGCCTCTCACCACAGTGTTGTCATGTTGGGGAGGGATGCATGTTGGGTGGTGTGCTTGTGTGTCTGTGTGTGTGTGACATGACCCATTCACATACCATCTTTGGGGGCTGTGTTGCTGTGCTGGTAAAGTTGGTAGATATGCTGGTCCTCCTGCCATGTGGTCCTCTGTTCAGGGAGTGTGGACTGTGTGGGTCAGGGGATGTAGCATTTGGGAATGTTGTCTGCAATGTTCTGCACTATGGTGGCACACTGCCCCATACCACCTACTTTGGCTGCATGGACCCATGACACCTGGCCTCTGCCACATCCACTGTATTCTGCAATGCTGCCAGGGGCTGCATGCAGCTGTACCTACTTTGTACATCAGCAGTGTGTGGTTGGGTGTGTTGTCTGGCCTGACATCCCAAACATTTCTCACCCAAATGTGGTACATTGCCTCTTACAATGTGGCACAAATGAACCAACTGTAGAACACTTAAACATATCTTCACTTATGATGCTCAGCACACTGTCACAATGTTTGCATTTATGTTCCAGAGGTCTGTTATTCATTGTATGGTATATGGTTTGCATCATTTACTATGGTTCTTTGCTTTTGTATGTTAACACTGCATGTGGGACAGATCATCACAATCGGTACAGGGAGTTTTTGTGTAGTACACTGAGGAACATTCCTTGTAGTGTGGTACTGTTGTGAGGTATGTGTCTGGTGTGGTGCACACCACTACCACTGCTGTGTCTGTGCCATGACACTGGCCACCGGCTCATGCGACAGATCCATGGCATTGGATGTCCTGCTGTGCTGCACTCTGTCACGGGTGTAGGCTGCATATGCACTGTGCCTGGTAGTGTACAGTCATGCTGTGTGCATGTCACATCCCGTATGCCTTTCTGTCATCAATGTCATTCTAATCTGTAGTCTTTGGGTTGTTGTATGCCACTGGGTGTGTCTGTGTTTCCACATCTGTTGTTGAGGAGTTAGATACTTGTGTACCCTCATTATGGGTTAGGGACTCCTCTGACTACATTCTGCCTTGTTTGTGAGGGGTAACATCCAGAGAGGCTGTGTACATATCATGTTTGTGGGGGTCTGTTGCAGCTCATGTGTACAGGATGACAATGTCAGGCTCTTACCCTGCACACATTGGCCATGCACTGTGCGTTCTGCAGTGTCCCGTGTCATACTTGGCATGGCTTGTGTGGTGCACTGTGCCTGGGTGCCAGTTATGAGTGTGTTGTGTCACGCCACCAGGGTAAGGGTGGTCTTTAGCATACCATGGTGGCTGACATTGTAGTAATGCTGCTGTACCATGTTACCACTGCAGAGCACAGAGACCATGCCAGAGATGGGAGGGTGACAGTAGGCCGACCAGAGGCCCACATGGATAGGCGGAGGGCCCATCAATGTCATAGCGCATGGAGAAGTGACAGGGACAGGAGTGTGTTGCCTGAGTACTGTTTGCATTGTGCATTTCTACTATGTGTCTGTGTCACCACTGCAGGCATTGGAGTGCTGTGTCTGGTGTTGTGGCACAGTTGACTGGGTCATCCAGGTCTGATGTGATTTAGCTATGTTGCATTTGGATTCCAGGCTGCTCACTTAGAGGGACCCTTAACCATTGTTGCTACAATACATACAGCCACATGGGCTACAGTGTTCACACATGACTATGTGCTGGATGTGGGGGCACCAGATGCTTGACACCAGTGGCACCATTCAGCACACCCATGACCATTACATCTGTGGGGTCTGATATGTTGTCTGCATGCATTTGTGTTGTCTTCCATGCCTCCAGTGTCTTGTCTTCTGCTGTGTGGTCTGTAACATGGCTGGTTCTATGTATGGTCTACTGTTGCTGTTACTGTCATGTGCACTATCTGCCTTGTACTGTCATGTGCAACATATTGCTGTTATGTCCACTTGTGGCAGGATGCAGCAGGTCTGTGCATGGCCAGCGACCATTCACTATGCCTGCAGCTAGGGGATTACTGAGGTCAACCTGCTGTGCTGGCTGTTTCTGCTGTTGTTGCCCTGTCTGCCATGGCATCACTGTTCTGCACTTCACATGGGATATCATTCACAGTACCATGTATAGTGTGTCACTGTGTGCACGACATGTAGATGCCTGCCAGGGCTGTTCATACTATGACAACAGGGGGCACAGTGTCATGTAGTGCCCGTATCTCCTACCAGTGTGTTGCCATTGCAGTGTGGACACTGGTATGTTATTGTGTGCCATTGTCTGACCTCCATGGCATACATGCACAGGGGCCTCTGGGGATATGGTGCCACATGGGCCTGTGGCTGTGCATGTCATGTGTGCCTGTTGACTCCAGCTGTGTTGCTGGGACAATTTTCCCCTAACAGGGTGCTGTCCCTCAGTCCCTGCAGTGCATAGCATTCATGCATGGGATATGCAAGGGTGCTGCAGGAGTTTTTCAGTGGTAGCATGGTGTGCTAGGTTTCAGACCCTGTGGCAGGTGCTGCTCCCACAAGTGGGGGTGTGCCTCACCGTGCCTTGGCCACAGGATGGCACTGTCCTGTGCATGTCATTGGCCTACTACTGCCCTGTCACTGGTGAACCATGGCCTGTGTCCCTGTTTCACATGTGTGCCTTCAAGGTGCTGCCACTGTGGGTGGTGGCACCACTTCATCTCATGCTCTCCACGGTGTGGGCTCCTCATTCTTCTGTTTTGGCAATGGGTGTGGGTGGGCATTGGCTCTTTCCTGGTTGTGTACTGCTTGGGTACCTGTCTCACAGACCCTACTGTTCTGTTGCCACTGTCGCTGTCTTCTGTAGTCATTGGGTCTCTGTAGTCCACGCTCGAGCCTCTATCTGTGTCACCTGCCACTGTTCCGCACTTATGTCAGTCACCCACCTGTTCGGAGATTACTGACATCATTTATACTGCTGCTATGTTATGGCATTGTGGGTAGCAGTTTGGTTGAGTCTGTACATTTCGTGGGGGAGCAGCAGTGAGGTGGGGCCACAGTTGGGGCGGGAAGTGTACAGAACAGGCATATCTAGTTACACACCTGATTGTGGCTATGGCACCTTCTCCAGTGGGTGTCATCTGTGTTATGTATCACAACTGTGTGACTGTGGGCAGCATGTCCCAACATGTGTCATCCCATGTGCGTGTCATTCAGTGTCCACTTGTCGTTTGCATCTCTGGGGTGGCTGTCTATTTGCACTGTTGCAGTGTGCACTCCACTGTGCTCTGTGGGTTCCACTGTGTTAGGTTTCTCAGCATATATCTATGCATGTCCATGTACATTGGGGTGGTTCATGCTGCCTGTTACATACTGCCTTATCCTGCAGGCACATGTCAGTGTGCATTGTGGTTTGTTCTGTACTGGCATATGGGCATGATTGTTGGGGCATGCTGTCTGCAATGTGGTGGTACATGGTGCCTTTGTGTCATTGTCATGTCCTGATATGAGATTGACAGCAGATAAGGACCGCAAGGACCATACAGTCTGCCCATTTATTTTTCTACCTTATAAATGTGCCATCGGCCTTTGATCTGTCAGTGGCCTATCTATTCATATTCATCTGTATTGCTCCCTTATGCCTATCCACGCCTGTTTGAAGCCCTGCACCATATTCATAGCCACCACTTCCTGAGTGAGGTAGTTCATGCATCCACCACTCTTTCTGTGAAAAAGAATTCCTCACATTCCCGTCAATTGGCCTCCTCTAATCTCATGCTGTGTCCTCTTGTCCTGCTATTTTTCTTATATTTAAACATGTTAGATTCTTTCACCTTGTTAATGCCCTTAAGGTGTTTGAATGTTTGATCATATCACCTCTCTCCTCCTTTGCTCAAGGGTATACATATTGAGCTCCTTTAATCTGTCCTCATATGTCTTCTGATGCAGTCCTTGCCATTTTGGTTGCCCTTCTCTGGACTGCCTCAGTTTGGATTAATGTCCTTGTGAGTGTGGCCTCCAGTACTGCAAGCAGTACTCCAGATGAGAATAACAGTGTCTTGTAAAAGAGAGATTATTACCCCCCTCTTACGACTTGTGATACCCCTACTAATACACCCTAGCATCCCCTATCATCCCCCATGGTCCCCCTTTCTCCTGTAGGTCCATGTCAGTTGTCACTGTGGGCCACCGTCCAGAGGAGGCTGAAGGCAGGGATGAGGTGTTATGGAGGTGGTGCGGCAACAGCGTACCGATAGAACAACAGGCTGTCCTCATTGCAGAAACAAGACTGGTTGCAGCCATTCTGGTGGAATGGCTGCCAGCTACCCTCACCTAAGTACTACCTCCCATTCTGTTGTCCAGCTTCATGACCCGCCCATTGTCCCTAGCCCCATTTCTGCAATCCTGTTTCCTCCATTGCTCCTGTGTCCACATCCCTCTCCCTTCCACATTCTTTCCCATTCCACTGTAAATAACATACACAGTTGCCATTTTGCACTGTTACTGCTGTTTTCTCCATTGTATTCAGTCCCTTTATTATGCCTGCCTTTTACCTTTCATTATGTTTGTGTTGTATCCCATTTTGCATATTGTGTTCTGCTGTATATTGCTTTTTATGTACATCTGTTCCTGTTGCCTTTGTGCCATCCCTGTTCCCTTTTGAATTATACTTTGTTATACTTGACATTCCTGTGTCCTGTGTCTTTTTGGGGAATCGAGTTTGACAGTGTTTCTTGGTATTCTGTTATCACGTGTGGTTCCAGGTTATTCCATGCCATTCACTAGTACTGCAGTTGTGTCTGTCAGGGCTATTTTGCTTTCTGAATGCTATATTCATTTCTGTCTTATCTGCTATATTCAGTGCTGTCTTATTTTATGTGGTAGTGGGAGCGGGCCCGCTCTCCCACCATATGATTTTTGTCACTTCACTGCACAAAACTGTATGACTGACTGAAATGAAAATTGGTAAATGAGACATGTACCATAGCACATTGTGTGTCAGAATTGTGTGTACATCCTTTCAATGGTTGCACAGCAACACAAGCAAAAAGCATAACATGAACAATTCAGCAACCGTAAGTGCCAGTGATCTAGAAATTGTCACAGTCAAAGATGTATTACAAGTCTTTACATTTCAATTCCCAGGTAAATCAGACAGATGGTTCAGAAGTTATTGAAGCATAATGAACCAAATTTTCATATATTGGAGTGGCATAATTCTGCTCATGTTAATATTTACACCAAACCATGACAAAGGTACCTCCATACCACTAGGGCTACCTATGCTATAAATGTCAAGCCAGTAGCACCATGCAAAACACTATGGGCAAAACATTAATTGTGTCATGCAGTATTTCCACAGGGAAGAATTTTTCCAACATGTAAACAGCATTATTCACATCCCTAGAATCCACTCAACACCTCCAAATTTCATGCGAATAGACCAAACCATTCCAGAGATATTACATTTTTACTTTTATGATACTTTAAAAGTCTTCCATCGCGAAAATGGCAGAAATCGTGGCCAAAATGCACTAAAATGGTGGACCTGGCAGCCAAAAAATCTGCAACCATGAGTGGGACCAACTTCAAATGGCAATTACTCTGGAACAGAACAGCATGTTTTCACCAAACAAAAACTGGCATGTTCCTTCAATAAAGGTCTTACTATGGCAAGTTTCAAATCAATCAGCCACACACTGGCTGCATTATGCATCATGGAAGACAGTGCAGAAAAATAGGAAAATTATAATGTTTTGCAGTGCACTGCACAAACAAAAACACAAATGGTAATGTTAACACAAACAGTGATGGCAACAGTGAGGTAAAAGAAAATAATAATGCTAATGGTAACACAAATGCAAGTGCAAACATTAGCACACATGGTGACACAAATAGAAATGATAATGCAAATGGTAAGAAAAATGCAAGCATAAATGTAAATGAAAACAGAAATGGTAATAAAATGGTAATGAAAATGCAAACAGTAACAGAAACATAAACAGAAATGCAAATGGTAATGGCAGCAGCACGTAGAAGGAAACAGTAATGCAGTTGACAACAGAAAAGCTACAGAAATGCAAATGCTGAGGTCAACATATACGCAAATGCAAATGGTAATGAACATGCAAATGGTAACGGTAATGCAACTGAAATGTAAATGCTTATGGTAACACCAACAATGATGCCAAAGTAAACAGTAATGCAAATGGAAACACAAATGCAAAAGCGCTTACAATGGCAAAATAGTAATGTACACGGTGATGCAAAAGTAAAAGCGCAAACAAAAACAGTAACAGAAATGCAAACCCAACAGTAACGTATACAAATGCAAATGCAAAGGTACACACACACGGTGATTTAAACGGAAACACTAACGCTAATCAATGAAATGCAAGCAGAAATGCGAACAGTAACAGTAATGCAAACACACACCCTTTACCCCAAAAGGTGAATTCAAAAGCACAGTGAATACAAAGAACGTGGTGCATAATAATGGCCCTCGGACAGGAAATGAGCACTTGGAATACTAAATTCTTATATCTCAGGAACCGTATTTACATAGAAAAAATTTAACATCTCAAATTATTTATGACTTTCCAGGTTGTTTTGCACTTAGCCCCTAGTGGGGGACTAAGCATTCTTCTGATGAAAAGTCCGTATCTCGAATCGTTTTTTAGATACGGGCCCGAAAGGCACAGAGGATGCCATAATGTTACCCTATGGGAAAACTCATCAACATTGGAGTGCCATAACTTTGCAGCCCTCTACTATTTTGTCACCAAACCACCACAAGGCACATCTGTGGGATCTTGGCTTTCTTGTTTGTTTGTTTGTTTAAAATTTATTTTATACAGGTTAATCTGTTGGGGAGTAAATCCCATTTACAACAAATACCTGTGGTGATTACAATAAAAACAATGAGACATAACAAAATATGAACAATACAAAATCACAATTACCTAAAACAACTACAACAAACATTTAAATAATTATACAATTCTAATTTAAAAATATGTGGATCAGAAATTTCAATCATTTGAGGTAATATTCCATATTCTTGCTAAACTATTTTGTAACACCATATCCCCATACGATTTATTATTTGAGTCATAGGCAATTTTCTAGTTGTCCTCCTAAATATGTCTAAATATTTAGAGTCTGAGTTCAAACATATCAAATGTCTTAAAGAATGCGTTTTAAATGTATCAGACCATGACATGTCATAAGCCATAAGTATTCTCTTGGGCTGTCGGATGTAACCAACCAAGTTCCTGATAAACTAAACAGTGATGAACTCAAGATTTATTATCAAAATATACTTCCCAATCTATAATAAGTCTGGTCCAATTTGTGTAAAATTTTTATAAGAATGCATATATAATGAAAAACCATAATCTAAAACAGGTAACAACAATTGTTTTACCAATTTAGTCTTTATATCCCTAGTTAAACATCCTGACACTCTTCTTAATGCTCCCAGTCTTTGATTCACTTTTTTGTTTGTAACAAAATATGTTCTGAAAAAGAAAATGATAATCAACCAATACTCCCAAATATTTATAAGTGCTAACCTTTGTCCCATCAAAAACTAATCTTCAAATCAGTTATATCTTTTTTATATAAGGTCCTACAGAAAAGATCATACTCTGAGTCTTCCAGTACTTATTAAAAGTCCAGAATCTCTTATCCAAGTTTCAATATTAGAAAATCTGTCTGGAGTCCTGCCTCAGCTCTCCTGGACTATTAGCAGATGCAACCAATACTATGTCATCTGCATGAAAGTCTGACATCAGTATTGGTTACATATTCAGGAAGACCGTTAATATAGATGTTAAATAACATAGGGCCCAAAACTGATCCCTGAGGGTACACCTCGATGTAAGTCCAGGAGACCGAGACAGCGGCACCACAGACCACCCTTTGTCTTCGATTTGTTAAATAAGATCTAAACCACTGTAAAGAATTATAATGTATCCCTATATTCTGTAATCTAAACAAAAGTGTTTCGTGATTAACTAAATCAAAAGCTTTACTAATGTCTACAAACACTGTCCCAGTTTGGTTTCCTTGGTTCAATGATGTTGCCACAAGGTTACCAAAATCAAGTAGGGCATATTTTCCCCTCAGATTTCAGTCCAAAGACCAAACCATTCTTATGTAGCAGGTTCACAAAGATTCCCTATTTCTTTGTCTATAGTGTTGCAAAGTACTTTCAGAATTCATCATAACAGTTTCGCAAATAAAATCACTTAAAACTGTTGCATATGCAATAGTACTTTGCAACACTGCTTTTTCAAAATTTAAAACATATTTCTGGGGTATTTTACCCCAAAAATACATGGCTAGTATCCTCAGGGCTCGACTAGGTGAACACAAGAAGAATTGTGTCCCTAGAGGATCCCAAATTTAAATGGAGCTATTCTGTGACCAGCAACTGAAAACTAGATGGCCAATTTGGACACTACAAGGGTCATTTGTGAAAGTAAAAAGTGCATTTGCGACACAAGATATTTTTACTTTTCCCATTGACTATAATGAAACCTGTTTTTGAATAACTTTTGAACTATTTAATATTTTTCATGAAATCTTCAAAAGACACATTGTGGGCCCTGGCTGCATGTTTCATGAACGTTTTGGACTGGTTGCTCAAATTGTGCAGGTTGTAGGCATGAGCAAAGAATGCACAAAATGCATAATTTGTGGGTTTTCCAGTGCTCTGTAGCTCCATAATCATACCTCCGACCTTAATGAAACTTGGCAAGTTCAGAGATCTATGGTACCAGACTGCACATTCCAAATTTCAGGCTAATCTGTTATACAGTAGCAAAGTTATTAAGCTGCCAAATTTCAGATTTAACCTTAAATGGGGTACTCAACCTAACTATATTGGCACTACTGTGCCACTATAATATATATATATATATATATATATATATATATATATATATACTAACACATTTCTTTTTATTTCAGACTCTTCAAGATGTCTCTAAACTTTTCTGTCAAGTGGAGACGTGGAGAGGAAAATCCTAGGATCCTGCATTGTATAGTGCATTACTCTGCCCTGACAACAATAGACTCTGAAGTAACTCCTCTGAGTGACAAAAGTTACTGCAGACTTGTAGTGAACAGAGATAGTTGAATACAGTTAGGTGGTGAAAATCCTCATGATGAGCAATGTGCATCAGTTCCAGTGCCTAACTATGACCCGTGAACATGGCTACCATAGACAATGCTGTCAAAAGTTCATAAAAGCCAAAAGTATCAGAATATCTGAGAACACGCAGATGCTGGTGAACGTAGCTCACATCATCATCTCAGAGGTAGTGTTCCTTGTGCCTCATTATCTAGAGAGTTATTTCCTGATACATGTGGAATCTGTAACAAATATGTAATCAAAGTGGAGGGAAGAAGCAATATCCAGCTTCTATTCTTATAAAAACAAGCTGAAGCCACAATGAAGAGGGTGGCAGAGTTATGTCACGACCAATATATACTCACAAAAATTAAGACGGAAGACCTCATTGCAAGGGAGTTTTGTAAACATGCCAAGTGCAGCCTAAATTATACAGTATTCATGAGGGACTGGACCTAAGATAATCAGAATAGAAGTGATGATGAGGATGACAATGAGCAGTCAGATGGAACTGGGTTTGAGGCTGTTTGTTGTGTAGTAGAAGACAGTGTGCTTCAGAGATACCAAGTCATTTCAATTAAGGCATTGAATTAAATCTTGGGCATTGGAGTATGAAACAACGATACCGTTATAAACTTAGAAACCAGCTGAAAAAAATATGGGATTCACTTTTATTTTTAATAGTTGCTCCTCAAAATCACTAGTTGTAATCAGTGCTGAATCATTAACTGGCGGTGCATTATTCACAAAGCTATTGAGAATGGATGACAATCAAGTCATCAACCATGCTGCTTTATTTATTTTATTTATTTATTTTTGGAATTTCAGAAACAACCTTTGAGTAAGAACTCTTTTACAAAGGGTTCATGTCTGTTAAACAGTACAAATACAGACATAATTGAATTCACAGTACAAATACAGACATAGCTGAATTATCGGTAAGGGAAGTATTAAAACATAGAAAACAGCGAAGAGTTTCTTATGATTTTCATTAAGGGTTTAATACTAAGTGCTGTATGACATAAGGAAGTACAGTATATGACAGAGAGGAAAATGAAGGATAGAGAGTGGTTAGTGAATGGAGCATAGGGATAGAGCAGCCCAGGAGGAGCATTGTCACATTGCATTATAGCTTTGGAGCTGAGGAGCTGGAGGCGGTGCATATGAGGTGTATAGTAAAGGTGGGAGAAGGTGATTAGAGAGAGAGAGAGAGAGAGAGAGGAGGGAGAGAGGGGGGGAGAGAGGGAAGGAGGAAATACCAAGTAGGGAGGTTATCATGGGAGTGGAGATTGATATAGAAAAGGGTGGGAGGGAGGTGAGGAGGGGAAAGAGTGAGAGAGGTGATGAAGCATGAGATAAATAAAAGAGTGCAACTAGTAGTGGAATAAGAGCTATGGGGCATGAGGTGCCAGAGTCTGGGGAGTAGAGGTAGGAGTGGGGAGTGGTGGCCCGTGTGAGTCCATGAGTAGTTGTTGTAGGCAGGGTTGGTGCAGGCTCTGGGAACCCACTCTGAACTGTTTAGCACTCACAGACATTCTTTTGCAGTAGAAACTGCTAAAGTTTGACTTTGAAGGTTCTAGAGTTAGCAACATTTAGAGTGTAAGCTGGATCTCATTAAGCCACGGTGGGGCACTGTAGGAGAATGATCTTTGTCCAAGAGCTGTCCTTTGGAATGGGACACAGAATGGGTAGAGTTCTTCATTCCTGGTCCTGTACATGGAGTTGATTATGGTTATCAGGTCAGTTATATATTGAGGAGTTAGCCTAGCATGGCTTTTCTACCTAGGAGGCATGTCTGGTATGAGATTCTGTTCTTGAAGCTTAATATGTTTGTTTTCTCATAGAGTACAGAGGTGTGCATGAGCCAGTCAGCGCTAGTAACAGTCTGCAGGCCTTGTTTAGAGCCATGCCCACCCTCTTGAGGGTGGTATCAGTTGCTGCTCTGTAGGCCACCGGCCATAGTCAACCACAGACAGAATGGAGCTGTTTATGGAAAGCCTGAGAGCATTGATAGTGAGGCTTTTCCTCTACTGATAAAGTACCCGAGTTTAGAATTTACTGCCTTCACAACCTGGTCAATATGCTGGCCATATGAGAGTATCACCTATTAGTACTTCTAGGTATTTAAAGGAATGAACCTGTTCTTATAGGGGCTGACCTTTGTCGGAAACTGTTAGTATGGGGTACCTTCTCTTTAACTGAGGGCTAGAGAGGAGCATGGATTTGTTTTGTTTTTTTTGTAATTGAGTAACAGCCTATGAGAGCTGAACCAGATCTCCAGTTGTTGGTAGGACTGCTGCTCAGCTTGTGTGGTCTCAATGTGGGTACTGCTGCTGAGTACTACTGCATCACCTGCGTAAAGGATAATTTTGCTGGTGCATGCCTCCAGGAGGTGTTCAAAAGAGGCTGAACTACCATGGACCCAGAATGGACCTTGTGGAACTCCCAGCACTATGTCCTGAGAGGTAGAAACTGTTAGTCCAATTCTGACCCTTTAGACCTTACGGATAGGTAATCTTGAAACCACTGGATGGCATTAGTGCCTTAAGAAGGAGGGGTGACAGACTGAGTTGAAGGCCTCGTCAGGTCAATAAGGATAGATCCAACCAGGTTACTCTCATCCACAGCCTTGTGAGTGTAATCCATGAAATCAACCAGGGCTGTGGCGTGCTGCTGTTTTTTCTGAAACTATGCTGCTGGGGACACTGCAACTGATATTTCTGGATATAAACCATGATTTGGTCTGGTACAAGCCTCTCTAGTGCTTTCGAAATGGGAGAGGATTGAGATGGGCATATAATAGCTGTCATGTCCTGTCCTCTTGTGAACTGGGGTGACCAGTGCTTGTTTCCAGAGGGAAGGGAACTTAGACAGGATTAGGGACTCATTAAAGATTTTAGTGATGGGGACAATAAGCACATCCACTGTCTGAGCTACGGTTTCATGTCGATACTGTCACTGCTGATCCTAGTCTTTCCTAAGACCTTTTGAAGTAGCCCATGGCTTCCTTGACTGTAACCAGCCTGAAATAGAATTATTGGTGCTGTGCCTCGTGGGTATGTTTTCAAGATCCACATCCACAGACTTCAAGTATTCATCAGGAGGATGGAGCTTAGGTCCATGAATGCAGAGTTAAACTCTTCTGCTGTGGTGAGTGGGGTCCATAGAATTGGAACCATTAATATTGAGTAGTAAAGGTTGTTCCTTGACTTGCTTTCCCAGGAGATCCTAAGGTTGTCCCAGAAATGTCTCCCGTCCCCCAGCTGCATTCAAGCTGATTTTTAATAGTCTGCCTTGGCACTCCATATTAGGTGGGTGCATCTGTTCCTAGTGGCCCTGTAGTTCTGGATGTCATTGATCCCCATAACCTTAGCCCCACCCACAGGCTATCCCATTCTCTCATTTGTTCCAATAGCTCACTGGTAATCCACCCATTGTTATAACCTCAGACCTTCCTTTTTTGAGTGGGCATACCTGTTGCACACCTGATTGAACTTGTCATTGTGGTATTGTAATGCTTGCATCAGGTCTTGATGAAGTTTAAGGGTGACCAGTCTCTCTGGGATAAGAATTCTTTCAAAGAGGCAAGTTGCCTTTATGCAGTACTCTGCTTTCCACAAGCTTAGCTGGGATTTTTGTATTTATTGGTCCATCTACAGATAATTGGGGAGTAACACTCAGAGCGTCTGAGAGTACCGAGATGTCTGAGCCTATCCAGTGAGCTTGTGAGGAGCCAGTCAAGTAGCATGTGTTTTCTGGATTTGTAATTTAACCTTGTGGGTTGGCTATTAATTATGAGAGGTAGGAGCACCCACTATGTCTCTCAGTTTTGCTGAGCTGGGAATAAACCTATTTATATTGAAGTCCCTGTAAGAATGAGTTCACAGCTCTTTGAGATGCCATCTGTGGCTCCCAGGACTTTCTGGAGTCCCTCAGCAGGCTTTTGGGTGGGAGATAAACACGTGCAATGACTAGAAATTTGTTCTAGGGACCAAATAGGAGCTTTACCATTAGTAGCTCATTTGCCTCATTCATGGCAGTAAACAAGAGTACCATCCCTTACAAGGTATCCCTGATATTCACTAAAATACCACCAACAGCTTAATCTGGTTCAAGATCAGTTGGCATTCATCTATATCCCCTTCCCCGAGTCGTGCCTGAAAGTAAGTAGGATTTGTCTAGTGCACTTACCTGGTCAACAAAAGTAAACAAATAAAAAATATATATAAGGCAACCCCCGTTGCTATTTCTATCAATTCTGAAGGATTTATAGCCCAGCAGAACAATTACACTATCCTTTTCCTGGGGGTTAGCCAGGTCTCAGTGAGGCAAACTATGTCAGGGGTAAGCAGCAGCCACCAGGCCTGAACCTGTGCCATCTCAGGAAGCAGGCTACAAATATTCATATCTGCAATTTTAAGACCACTTGCCTTTGACACTTTATTACTGGTGTCATCCCTAGGCCAAATTTAGGGTGCACATTCCTGGACAAAAGTAACAGTAAAAGTATTACTTTTCTTGACACGAATCCGAAGGTGACTTGGAGCTTACTTTGCATTTCTTTGGTCTACTGAAGTTAGACAATAGCTAACTAAAAGCTACTGTCAACAGTAGGTAGGACACCAGAGAATCCTGAGTGTGGCTTGTTCTTAGGTATTGATAATGAAACAAGGAACACAATTTGAGTCATGACTGTAGTTAGAGGGAAGTTATAGTTAGTGGCTTCAGCTGTCTGCACTCGATCCCAAGTTTAGCAGTGGAATCAAGTGGATATTAGTCTATAAGGTGTCCTACTATGCTTACACATGTGCAAACTCTGACTATCAGTCGAGCGATGGAGGACATGTCCACTATTTAAGGCTCAGGTGGAATGGAACAAGAGATAGAGCACCAAGCCTCATGTGTAGAGTTGTTTAGAAAGAACTAAGGTTCCATCTAGTGGCAAAACTTTGCAATCTGCTAGTGGAAACTGGACAAACAAAAATACTTAAAAAACTTAAATAACTTAAGGAAGAAAATGGTTGTAGTTCCTACACAAACAATTCAATTTCAGCAGTGGGTACATTAGGCTCATTACAAGTTCAGTTGCAGAGGTTAGGAAAGAAAACAAATTTAGGCAGCAGAGATGAGCTCAGGAGAAGATGCCAGGCAGTTCATATTTCCAGGAGCGGAAGCCAATCTGGGAGAAACGGAGTGCTGAATCAGCCTATAGTAGACCCAAATTCAGCCACCATCCACCAACTGAGTTCATGACTAGCAAGCCAGGCTGGAGCTGCTTTCCTGCACTGTACCTGGATCTTTGCTCTTGAGCACAGGCTGGGATTGCCCTTCAGCCAGCTGTGTTCAGCGCCAGAACAAAAGTGCAGAAGATGGAACCTGCTCAGGGCTATCCTGGATCCTTGCTCTTGAGGGTGGGCTGGGAGCACCCTGTGGCTGGCTGTGTTCAGCACCAGACCACTAGGCAGAATATGGAGCCTGCTTTGGGCAATCCTGTATCCTTTCTCTTGAGGGCTAGCTGGGGAGCACCCTGTGGCTGGCTGCGTTCCACGCCAGACTGCTAGGCAGAAGATGGAGCCCACCAGGAAGATCCTGGATCCTTTCTCTTGAGGGCTAGCTGGGGAGCACCCTGTGGCTGGCTACGTTCCATGCCAGACTGCTAGGCAGAAGATGGAGCCCACTCAGGAAGATCCTGGATCCTTGCTCTTGAGGGCAGGCTTGGGAGCGCCTTGTAACTGCGTTCAGCTTCCTTGTTGGGTGAACATATCTTAAGATTTGTAGGGACTGCACCTTCAGTACCATGGCCACCAACAGTGGATCCTCCTGAATGAAGAATGACAGCCCACAGAGACAGTTCAATTATTTTCTCACACATACTAAAATCCTTCAAATGTACAGAGAGTGAACAAGTTTAACTCAGAAAATTTAATTCATGGTTTCACATGTGCAGGTTTCTCACTACAAAACATGCACTTGTTGTAGTTGTGTTACTCACTATGACTGGACATACAATGCCCATGAATATTCTGTTTTATTTTGGAAATAGTTGCAGTTATGACCATGTGTGAAACTGAAACTGCTTTAGCGGAACATTCTCAGCATTTTCAAGAGCAAGGTCTGCTACTGCCACTTTAGCCAAAGTCAGAGTTTTCAGTTATATTTCATGGAACAATACACAATACTCATGGTGTTGCATTCCAAGAAGAATCTGAAGGCTCGATTCTCTGAGAAGATTCTGTTGAAATTCCTCACTCAAAAGAAGGACAATTGTATCTAACAAAGGAATTAGAACATCAACAGGTGAATTCAAAGAAGGTGCCAACCACATTTGGCAATATGTCCAAGTCTACTGTGCCAACATCAGTGGAAAATGTTGGCAAGGCAAAACTAATGCTGTTGAAACTCAGTTGGAAAATGCACAAGAAGGATCAGCTTGTCCCTAGGTTTACTGACTGGCTGAAGCTAGTTTGTAACAATCATTCACATTCACCAATGAAGATGGTTATCACATATCTTCCACCCATATACAAACCCATCACTGATTATGCCACTGTAGTTGAATACTTCACACAAACAAAATAAATTGCTCAGCAAGTAAATATGCCCTATGTTCACCTGCCACTTGATGTTGAAGCAGCAGCAAAAGCATATCATGTTGCATGGATATTCCTGATCAGTTCCACAATATCATAATTCATTTGGGAGATTTCTACCTATTCCCAGAAAATTTTGGCATCGTAGGGCAGTTAATTGATGGCAGTGGCTTTGAGAACATAGTATTTCAGGCTGGTCTTTGTGCCACTGGCAGTATAAGGGAGTTTGTGTGGGAAGCATTACAATCAGGCATGGACTGTACATAAGCATTTACAGATGCCTTAGAGCATTTGCTTCATGTCAGATTTCTAGAGTATTCAACAGAATTGATTAACACTCTGGCAGTATTGCTTGACCCGATCAGTTCATCAACTCAACACATAGCCTTCCATTAACTGCCTCAGAAAGATGTGATTGTCACTTTCCAGACTATGTATGAGGCATTCAGGCAGCTGATTTATTGTGGTGAGCTGGATAAACCACACAGCTCTGGACAACATATCTGATATTGTATATTGTCAAGGCTTATTGTGTATGGAAAAGAAAGGTTTTCCAAATCTTGTTGTAGGACAGTTCAAAGGTAAAAAATTGTACTATCATTCTGATGTCATATCGATAGTACACAAACTTTTAACCTTCATCTGCCACTTGATTGGTGGGAACAGCTCATTTTAAAAAATGGCGGTGCGGTTATAGCGGATGGCCAAGCGGTCACATTAGATAGTTTGTACATGGACTGAGTAAGCTCCATGTCCGAACTGCCACTTTGCCTTTATTTTAAATCACTGGCATCTGTAAATAATAGTGGGAAGGAGCACAGCAGTACAGCAGTGAGGACTGGATTTGGGAGTAGGCAGGACTGCACTGAGGGCAGTAGCATGAATACAAGTTATGAAGGAACAGCTACAATTAAACCTTGTGAAACTATAAATTTGGTATATTTTGGGACCATATACAATATAAAACAGTGTATGGTTGTTCATACACAACACGGTTGTTACCATCCTTGGGGATATGATGCAGTCATATCCTCGATGGCAATATAGACTTGTTGTATGGACAACCATACACTATTTTATATATATTAGATCAGCAGGATTTGCCCACACAGCAACAAAAGAAAAGCAACTTTGATATTAGACTACTGTGTTGGAAATATTCTCTGCCCCTGCTCTTCACCTTCAACAAGCAAAATTATGCTCGATATGGGGCTTACTTTATGTACACACTTGAAAATCTTGAAGTTTCTCATCCGGGGTCCAGGACATTAAATGAAATCAAGGGCTTTCAGTTCAAAAGAGCCATCACAAAGCTTCTAGGGAATCAGTTGACCAAGCTAGTGAGCAGGTATACAACTGAAGTGCTAAAATTCCAGTGGAATCAAACACTTGCTGCAAATTAAACAGCCTATGATACATGGGTATTAAATCAGCCACATCTAGCAAAATTCAGAGAGGCACTTTTGGAGATGACTGGCCTTCACAGTTCAGCCAGTAATCAGCAAAAAGCATGCAGGCCATCTGAAATCATCAATTCAGAACAATACATCAAAGCCATATTGACTCTTCTCAATCAGAAGTTTATCAACCCATTCTGTGCTACTTTAGATGTTGAAAGATTGAACGATTTGTCCTTGGAAGAACCTATCTATCCACGAAAGAGATCTGGGTATTTCTGTTTCAAATTATTTTGGCCATTCTAAGCAGATTAATGAGTCTATCCTTAAACAAATGGGGTAATCTGGTCCATTAAAAGAAATATAAAATTAAAACCACATCTGGAGTATGCATCACAACTATGGTGCCCCTTTAAAAAAACTGAGATCACATTATTAGAAAGAGTCCAAAGAAGGTTCACAAAACACTTAGCCTGCATGTATAACGAGTCATATGAAAGCAGACTTGCTGCCTTATACCTCATGCCTTTACCCATTGTCTAAGGAGAGATCTTATGTTCAGGTATGACATTATGCAGAACCCTGCCTCATTGTGTGAATTGGCTTTTCCTTTAAAAAGTGATGCATATAACACCTGAGGACATCCACTTCAACTTTCTGGTAGAAAATTCAAACATGTGAGTCACAAATGTTTCTTCTCTGTCAGGATTATTAATCCTTGGAATCATCTGCCATTGGATGTCATTACTAGCAAAACCAAAAAGAATTCAAACAATGATTTGACAAATTAATTCTATCTGGATATCATTTGACTTATTATTAACATAGGAGCAATCATGGGCCTCTTAGCCCCCTAGTTCTTCACAGCTTTTAGAAAGATCCTTAAGAACCTGTTGTGCCTGATATTGAAGAGAACCTCACTAGTATCATTGAACGAGGTACAGAAATGTATGAGCAGTTTGTTAAAGAATGACTGGAAAGTGGTAAAAATAAATATTTTGATCCAATTTAAAAAGCCCCACTGAAAACCTTCAATGATGCAAACAAAAAGCAAAAGTAACTACCAAAGGAAAAGTTACAGAACTTAAATTTGAAAGATATATGTATTGGGAACATTTCTGGCCCTTCCAAACAAGCACAACTTCCTGTAGATGTAAACAAGTTATTGTATTGCCTGGGCCCAGTCCCACTGAGTATAGGCAATGCAGAAGGAACTAGATGGACAACACCAAAAAGCAAGTTACTTGAGGTGCTAGCAGAACATAGTCCAGTGTTAGACACTTTGGAGCTTCCCCAGGAAAAGTGTCTCAGCATACATAGTTGATCTAATGGAAACAGTGCTGGTTATGACAGATTCCCTGAAACCTTCAGTGATCTATCAATGAAACTCCTGAATAGTATTCCAAAGGAATTTGCAAGAGTGGATGTTGTTGTAGATATATACAGAGAGCAGTCAATCAAAGAGGCTGAGATAATTCAATGAGTGTTTAGTGAAAAGCATATTATGAAAAGTCTCAACACCAAAGTGCCAAAGAATTTCAGTTACTTCTTTTCTAATGGATCTAACAAGGAACACGATCGATTTGATGATGCAGTCTGTGGAGAAAGTTGCACCAGTTTGCCAGAGGGCCAAGTGATCTATTTTTCAAAGAGAGACAAATGGTACATGATCACAAAAGAAGGGACTGTAGTTGTGGATGATCTCTGTTCTGACCAGAAAGAAGCAAACACAAAATTGCCCTCGTGTGCAACATATCCATTATAATACGCCAGACCATGTCATCATCCATTCATCATCTGGGGATACTGTTATACCTGTAATTTTCCTGTCACTATTTTCAGAATAAGAGCAAAGTACATACATGGACAATGGTTACTGGAACAGTAGGAAGATCTTCTACATTAGCAAGTGTGAAATGACCACTGCAACAAAGAAAGACTTAAAAGGTTTCCATGCATTCTCAGGCAATGACTATGTTTCTGTGTTCTTCAAAAGGGTAAGAAGATTTTCTGGAACATCCTTCAAAAGTACCCCAAATTCCTGGATGCCTTTCAGAAACTTTTTTTAAACTTTATTTAAAAGTTTTCAACAGATACACAGGAATTAACAGTCTAGTTTTCACAATTGATTGTACTCTTCTGGTTCCATATACATACATCTACTAGCGAGATTAAGTGAGATGTCTGTGTGCTCAACAGGTTATTTATCACTTTAAATGTTTGCTGTAATATACAGTACATTGTCAGCTTCTCAAGACATTACAACCTTGTGGCAGTATTGCCCAGATTTGGACTTAGAAATCCTCAAGACAGACTTCTAATCTTTGCCCTCTTGTTTCTGTCTCCCCCTCATCTGCCTCTCCTTCTATCAAATTCTGCTGCAGCAGTATCCTCTACTTTTCACACTATAATGGGTGGCCGCCCATTATAGTGTATTATCTAACTTCCCTTTATCATTCGCTCTGTCTAGAAATTCCCAACTTCAAATAAAGAAAAATGCACAAAATGCCCAAGTTCATTATTGCATTTGTTATGCTTAGTTTCACAGAATGAATAATAAAAATATGAGCCTTTTCCCCTGTTGAGGTTATTGAATTAAGTCCCTCCTTAAGAAAGCTAGTGCTAGCGCCATTACAGGTACAGCTTTAGGAGAGAAGCCGTAGTTTTAGGAGAGAAGCTGTGGGGCTTTGAGAAGGCTGGTCAGAAGTTTTTAAAATACAAGGGGTCTTCCTTGTCAGATGTGAGTTGTGCAAGCCAGTTCAGCTGCAAAGGAAAGCAGTGACAAAAATAAACTCAGCTTGTCCTGCCGCCTCTAGCACTATATCTGTACCACTGGGTGCGGTCACTTGCTGCAGCGAGAGCAGGTAGTAATGTGAGTACAGACTTGTAACTGCCCTCCTGTACTTGCAGTAACAAATTGAACCTGTAAATAAAAGGGTTTAGTATGTTTGTTTATCAGACTTGTGGGTTATGCTTTTGTTTGAGCTTTTGTCCTCATGCACCAGAAAACATAAGGACACATTAAACTAATGTACTAGGCAATAATTAAAGGGAAGCCCTTACAGGTTACCTAGTTGTCGTCTTGATTAAAGCCAGCTCAGAATGAAGCACATTTGTAGAGGCTAGAACTGAGTGACATCACAATGTGGGTGGTGTTATTAGCTAATTTAGGTAATTAAGGTTTCAAACTATTGAATATGTGTTTTAACCTGCTTTGAAGACTGTAGTAATTAAGATATCAAAATTGTAAAATAGAAAATTGACTTGTTATAACTGTAGTCCCCATTTTTGTGTATTAGTGTAGAATAAAGTGTAATTATTTAATTGGGGGTGGACTACAGTGACCACATGATTAATTATGCCCTGTGAATTCCTATAAAAGAGAAAGGTAGACACAGATTTTAGATAGCAGTGGAAGGAGTAGGTGAAGCTCTGTTCCAGAACCATAGAAGATAGTGGAAAGTTAGACTAAAACTACTTCCACTGTAAGTTACACATTGAAAAGTAACTGTAAGCTCTTAGTGAGCTAGGATTTGATTTGTATCCAGTTTTCAGTGTTTATTGTATTTCCTCCTTGGTTATATTATTTGAGCTTTTATTTGGATCATTATAATAAAAGGCACTCAAGGCATTCATGTGTGTCACAACCTACCTTTGGTCTCTACCTGTGTTAAGTTGTCTACACCCACCCTACGACAAACCTAATACCAAATAAGATTACTACAGTAGTTTTCTGGATGATGATGATGATGATGGAATCTCTCTGGGGATAGCAGTTGATTAGATTTGGTTAAGATGTGACTTATGGCAATTTCATAGGAGGGGCACCAAGGTTCTGTATTGCTTTTTCCAAGGTACCCCAAAGCCGTTGAAAGTTTCCCTCTGTCCAGAGCTGTATATTGGTATGCTTTATTTTCATGCAGTGCTGCAGCCTGCTCGCCCATTCCCCACAGAAGGGAGTGTCTCAGCTCTCCAATGACTGGTTAGAGTCTGCTTCCTCATTGTCATGGCCAGGCACCACAGGAGGTGGTCCATCTCCTCTCCCTCTTAGAAAAACAGGAAGACCCAGTAAACTTCACCCATGCCCATACCCTGAGACACCCCAGGATTCTACCTGTTATTTCAGTGATCTCTTTCCAGAAGGCCTGTTTTTGGATATGACTAAAGCATGTGGATGAAGGTCCATGAGTGGGATTTACATTTGGGACATGTGTCAGGGTGCGAGGGATCTATCTTTTGGCAAATACCAGAGTGAAGTAAGTCCTGTGAAGGATATTAAAGTGTATGGCACTTATGTGATTATTAACTGAGCATAACAAGCCCTTTTGTAATATTTCACCCCAATCTCCCTCCATAAGGGTTTCCTCTCCCAGGTCGATTCTCACCTGGCCTTCAGGTTATCCAGGTTCAAGGCGATGGTCCCCAACAAGACCCTGTAGCACCCAGTCAGTGGTCTTGCGCCCTACCTTCAAAGAGGCCCAAAGAGCCTCCTCCTCTGGGGACCTGCAAATATTTAGAATTTGGCAAACAAACTCTGATTATCTAATAATCTATTCCTTATTTGTAGATAGACAAAAAGTGGGATGGACTAAGGTTATATCTCCTGGATAGTGTCTGGTATGAGATAAACTCTCCCTGCTCAATTAGCTGTGCGACACCCCTAAGTCCTGCATCATACCAACACTTTAGAACTTGCACTGCCTTAGGTGGTTCTCTGCCTTCTTCCCAAGCCAAGTGCAAGATGGAAGCTTCAGGAGATATTCGTCACCTATACCCTCCAATGCATGGGCAATCAGCCATGCTCTCATAGTTACTCTTGTGAAAGGGTTCTTAAGATACTTAATACACTTCTTACTGGGAGCCACTGCAAAGAAAGAGTATGCTTTGGGGTATTCTTCATTATATAATTTCAACTCCAAATAAGTTTTCCTATCTTGGACATCCAGGAGGAGGTCTACCAGGTGTGATATTTGGGATAATAAATAATAAAAGTAAAGACTGGGTAAATCTAAGCCTCCCTCTCACACTGGTGGCCATAGAGTCTCCTGCTTAATTCTTGGTCTACCCCCTTTCCAGAGTAGTGTCGATATGACCCCCTTAGTGTTTTGAAGCAACATTTAGGGACCCAGACTGGGATGGTCTGGAACTTATAAAGGCACTGTGGGAGAATGCACATTTTACCAGGTTAACTCGACCAATCAAGGTCAGGGAAGATTCTTCCACCTTTCACAGCTCTCTTGAATTGTTTTTACCAGAGGTAAATAGTTAGTTTTCTATAAGTGTTAGAGATTTCTGGGCACAAGAACTCCTAAATATTTCAGGTATGTCTTAGGATGAATCAAGGAGCCCTGGATCTCCAGAGGGGCAGCCCTACCCAAAGAAAGCCATTCACATTTAGATGAATTTATTTGTGTCCTGAGATAGGCCCATAAATGTTAAATAGGATTGTTTTAGCTGGAATTGAAGCTTTTGGGTCTCTTGAAAACAACAGGATGTCGCCAGGATGTCACCAGCGAATAGAGATCACTTGATCCCAGCTGCCCCCTTGTGTGCCTTGATTGAAGGATGATTACTTATTGCAGTAGCCAGTACCACAATTGTCAGGACATAAAATAGACAGAACAAAGGACAACACTGTCTGGTACCTCTGGTGAGTTTAAAGGGGAGGAGATGTTGTTGTTGGTGAGGACTTGTGCCAAGGGGAGAATGGCGCTCAGATCCCAGAGCATATCCCGGCCCAAATCAAAATGTGTCAGGGTGGAGAACATAAATGCCATTTGACCCTATCGAATGACTTCTCAGTGTCTGGTGCATGAGGCCCTCTCCCTTGTATCCCCTCTCTGACCATATATGCATTATGTTCAGTGTTCTGCGGATGTTTTGCTTGTCTACCCTTAATGAATCAAAACTGATCTTGATGTATTAGATCAGTGAGAATATCCTCTATTCAGAGGCTACTATTTTGGCTATTATTGTATAGTCTGTGCTTAGCAGGAGATCAGTCTATAGGAGCCACATTTGATGGGGTCCTTATTGGGTTTGGGGAGAACTGTAATGGCTGCCATTTGCAAGGAAGGGGAAGGATCCTTGTCCAGTGACTCCTGAATCATAAGTAGGAAACACCTGGCCAACCTCCTCCCAAAAGGTTTTGTTACATTCTACTGGGATCCCATCTGGTCCTGGGAACGTCCACGTTAGAGGCCCAGATAGCTTGCTTTAATTCTGATAAAGTCATCTGGGCATCTAACCACTGTCATTTGGCTTGTTCCAGGATGGGAGCTGGATGGTATCAGGAAGTCCCTTGGATTTACATTTGCTGGGGCCTCTGAAGTATATAAATGTTCATAGAAGATCAACATTTTCATTTATTGCTAGGGGTCAGCAGTAGTTCTCCCCTCACTTTCCTCTATAAAATTACATTCTCAGCAGATTTTGTTTAATTTTCCAGGCCAATCATTTCCTGGCCTTTTTCCCTTCAAAATAATTTACAGCCCTGATCTCATAAGGTTTCTAGCTATTTGTCTATTGGCCAGCTGGTGGAGTCTCCCTTTTTGCTATTTAATTCTCTTTCTTTATTTTCTACCTTGCCCTCCATTATTTGTTTTTCTAGGAATTTTATTTTCCTTTCCAATGTGGATGGCTCTTTTTTTTTCTGATCGGGTTAGATGGGAGGCAAGCTATAACTAAACCCCAAATAAAGGCCATCAATGCTTCCCATGTTGTTCCTGCAGATGTAATGGAGACCTTTAGGGACAGAAATTCCTGGATATTTTCTGAAATACATGCCTTAAACTCCTGGGAGGACAAGACTGAGGGGTCCAATCTCCATAGTTTTGTGGGGGTTCCAGGCCATCTACCTGATGGTCATTTCTAGTATGGCATGGTCGGAGGCGTAAATAGGGTCATATTCCACTGATTCTACTTTTCTAATTATATTTGGGGAAGTTAAAAGAGGTTGATCCTCATATGCACCTTATGAACTGAGGAGTAATAGGCATATTCCCTCTTTCCTGGATTATAGTATCTCTACATCTCCTCCAGGGCCCTTTCCTAGCCAATGATTTTAAAGCCATGGCACTCCTTGGAGGGATCTGGTTGAATCTCCTTGATGATCCAGCGCCTTATCCCAGTATGTATTCAAGTCCCATCCAATCACCATATTTTCAGGGAAGGGGGCCAAGGTCAGGGTCACATGGTAAAAAAAAACTTGGGTCATCTGTGTTAGGGCCATAGAGGAAACAGGGTAAATCTCTGTTCCTCTATGGTTGCATCATATAACATATCTCCCAATGGGATCTGAGATGTATTGGTGTTTCTCAGCCCAGAGCTTGGGCCTAATCCAAATTGCCACCATCTAGCACTCAAAGTAAAGGAGCTGATAGAATTGCCCCCAGAGCCTGTAATCTATCCAATTTCGGCTCATGTTAACGTATCTCTTGTAAAACATACATCCCCGTGCTTTGTCAAATAATTCCACACTTTCTTTTAAGAGCAGACCTTGAGTCCCCCATTCCATGTTATAAAGTGCAGTGCACTCATCCTTGTCCTGAGCATGAGATGGTTTGACCCAGAACAGCTTTACATTAACACCTGTTGAGGTTAAGTTTTGACCCCCAAACAAGTTCTGAAACATCCCCAAACTGTGAGAACAAACATCCCCCTCAGAAAATTCCCTCCTTCACCCCAAAATGCAAACCACCCAAAACATGCTATTCTCCGTGGATGAGCCAAGATTTCCATCCTTTTATTTTATTGTTAAGGATTCACTCACACTGAAACCTGACGGGGAACAGACTGAAAAAATCATCTCATGGAGGGCAGGAACTAGGCCCCACAATCCTTGTAGTTTAACTAGGACTCCTGGTGCAAAGACTATTTGGTTCTCCGGTTGGAGCTGAGAAACCCTCCTCCCAGAATGGGAGGTGTGCCTGGACCCCGAATGAGGCCGAACATCCCACTACCCTCCTGGCTATATCGTTCACAGACAGACTTTTTCAGTGCTCAGCCATCCCGTATAAACCAACCAAGGAATCTCTCCAACCACACCAAACTCACAAATAAGAAAAAAGGAGACCAGTAGTTACAGCTGAATATTCAGCGAAGACCCTTGCAGAGCTCACCATCCCTCCTTCCCCAAATCCCTGGCCTGTGAAAAACCCTTATTTTATGTTTTGCACTATTCTGTTTGATGATTCAAATATTATATAAACCAATAAAAAAAATAAGAAGACTATGAGAGATCAATAGCATATTAAGATCCTGCAATTGCAGTTCTTGTCACTTCTCGGGGCCTGTCCAATAGTGAAATCAACAGTACAAGTGAGCAAATCTTTGGTTATCCACCCAAGAAGCGCGAGAGTTTAATTGTTTTTAAATAGCCTGGAAAACCTTGGTCCTGTATTTTAATGAATTTTGCACCTCTGTTCTTTCCAGTGAGTGGAGCCATGCTAGTATCTTGGCTCATGATCGAGTCCATTGCAGTGAAACTAATTGCACTAGAGGAGGTGGGGGTGAGATGGCGAACCCAGCCACTGTGGGTTCGAAACTCCATTATGACCTAAGCCCATGAAGTGAAGTACCCCCAGCCCCAAACCTCACGGTTGCCAACTGTTTGGATACAGTCGTTAATTATTTACTTTAATTTCTTAACACAGGGGCCTCTTGCTGTTCTTCATGGACTGGACACATCTGTGCTTTCAGTCGTTCTATGTATGCCTTGGTTGCATCTGGATAGGAGAAGGATCTGGTGTCCTGCTTGTTTGGGCAGATGATCAGCCTAGCCAGGTACACCATTACAAATTGGCACTGCATAGCATGAAAGATTTCTTCACCTCCATAAGGCTTGTCTCATAATCTGTAGCTGGCAGGAAAATTCTGGGAAAATGCTCACTTTCTTTCTCTGTACATGAATGTTGCCCACCTTCCATGTCCCTTTCAGAACCAGTTGATGGTCCTGAAATCTTAAAATTTTAAGATTATATGGCGGGGCAATCTTTGGGTCTTATTTTTTTTCCCTGTAGAGCTGATGGGCCCTTTGAATCTCCAGATCAGTAGACTCCTCCAGTTTCAGAGTTGACTTCAGCCATTTATTCATATATTTAAAGCAGTCCATCCCTCTAGATTTTCTGGGAGACCCACTACCCTTTCATTCCTCCTCTCCGGTTCTCATGGTCATCCAGGATTTCCTTCAACTTTCTATTTCTCTATGGAGGAGGCTTCCATTCTGCTCCTGCAATCATCCGGGGCAAGCAGGCGGTTCTCTGCTTCCTTTAAGTAGCCCTCATGGGACTCTACCATGTCGCATAGGAGTTAATAGTTTGCTGGAGATGTATAGCTGTGCTCCTATATTTTGAAATCGGACCTCATTTGGTGGGTAAGCTCAAACTTTAAAGGTGTGCATAAGGGTTTCAATTGATGTCTGGCCCATGGATTGTATCTCTGGTTGAGTTCATGTTTGCTGTGCTGCCGTGCTGGTGCCCCTGCCTGCTGTCATCTAGTCTGAATGCCTTTGCTTAGCTGCCATTGGATTTGGCTGGAAGTTGAGTTGAGCTGGCTTTTTTGGCTGAGCCATAAACCTTGATCTAGTATTGTCTCTCTCAAGCTGATTTAGTAGCTTTTAGTGTGGGATGGTAGAGATATAATTAGGATGGGAGTCAAAGCTCTCTGTCTAAGCAACCATCTTCTTCCTAGGCAGACCAAGCCCCACAGCCTTTCAGAAACTTGAGAGTGATTGGCAGAGTGGATAAGGGTGTTGTAGATCTGTTGGAAGAGTATGTCTGTAAACTGTATGGAAGGAATCAAGTCATTAGTTTAAATGTAGCAAGGTAGCAGATCTTCTGGAATACATATTACAAAGATAACAGAATAACTGATCTGTCTCTGCTACCACCCTGTACACAGAAATGGAGGTCTTTGAAATAACACCAAAAGACTTCTAGTTAGTTCCAATATCTTATTTATTCTTTTCCTCTACATTTCACCCCATATCAGGGGCTTGTTCATGGGGTATATATTCTTAATTCTCTTCAATATTCTTGTTTATATCTGTTAATATACAACATAAATTTTAGTTGTCATTTTATTGCTTTAAAAGCTAAACATACAAAACATTTTTGGTACTAGTTGTCCTACCTCACTAAGCATTACAACACTTATAATGGCTCATAAGAGTTCTTTCAACTATTGTGCCAACATTTATTATATAAATTTCATTTCTCTCTGTCTAGCGCACCTCTCCCATCCCCTGCTCACTACCTCTCTCCTCTCTTCTTCTTAATTGTGCCTTCTACCCCATTGTCTTTCCACCCCTTGCCTCGTCATTCTTTTGTTAGTTAAGTTTTTCTAGCACCCCTGCCCCCACTGATGGCCTGCCGCCAGCCCCGCCCATCATTCTTCTACAATTTACTTAACCTGCCTCTTCTTCAGTCCCCATTAGGATCCCTAGAAAAACTCAGCACCACCGACGATAGCGGTGCTCAACAGCAGCCATGCCGACTCCTCCAAGGGATTCTGCCCACCTCCCTGGAACTCCACCTCGGATCCCACTTGCAGGTACTGCCCAAACTCTGTGAGCTTCGCCACACTATAGCTGCCACGCAATTGGTGCGGTGTTGCTGCCTGTGGACCCTGATTGGTCAGATAGCGCTTGCTCCTCTGCCATTAGTGCGACCTTGAACCTCTGCTTATTTCTGCTACTCGGCTGTTCCTCTGTCCTGATTTTTCTCCCACCCCAACCACCCCCTACAGGCCTCCTTTAAATACACTGACATCCCTCCCACCCATGCTGCTTCACCTAATCAGAACCAGCACTCACTAACTCACTCAACCTACTGGTCTTTGCTGATTTCCCTAGTGTCCTGCAACTCCCTATTTCATTCCCATTTGGTAACCTCTCTCAAACAGTGTCTCCTCATCTCCTCACCATGGCTGCTTTAAAGCTGCATCCCACCCTGTTATTTTTAGTTATCACTGTGCTATACTGCCACCCCTCATGTGATTACCACCCCTATCCCCAAGGCCAACTAATACCAACACCTGCCCTGCACTACACACTGGGAATGACCACAGGGGTCTTGTATAAAAACTCTGTGCCTCTCTGCTCCCCAAGTATGGCACAACTGCCTCATTTGAAGTACTGAGGTATAGCCCTCTAGGTTATATATATATGCAGCTCTTTGTAAAAACCAGGCTCACACCATTGTCCAAACACCCATGTGCGCAGATGGATTACTAACAAGCAAGCCCTCAAGATGCTTCAAACCTCCCTCCTGAGATTTCTACTACTGCTACTGCTTCTCTCTGGAAACATTCACTCAACCCAGGTCCAACTGGACCATCTGCCTATGGTCAGAACAGGAAGTCGGGGTCTCTTACCTAGGGTCCATCAAAATCTGTAGCCTCCTCAGTAAACTTGATATCCTCCAAACCTGGATTCAACAATACAACCCTGACATCCTCTAGGTCATTGAAACATGGCTAAATCCAAAGATCCCAGACAGTGCAGTTGCAATTCCTGGATACACGATTTTTAGACAGGATAGGATCTCCAAGCAGGGAGGTGGCTGTGCCATCTACCTGAGGGATGATCTCAAGGGACATGCTCTCCTCTTCCTCCTAGCCTGTTATCAACATCACAGGTCCTTACTATCAAAGTCCTACTTGGGACCCATAACAGAAACCTTACTATAGTCTCTGTTTACATCCCCACAAAGGACCTGGCTAGTGGCTTCAATAATGTCATGGACTGTCTCAATGGTCTATGCCATAACTCAGAGTCCATTATCCTGGGAGATTTTAACATCCATTGGCTCACTCCAGAGGCCTGCACCTACAAGGATGCAGTTCCGGCACAATACCTCACAAAGCTAGTCCCACTCCTAACAGGTGTAACTACAGAATTGAGACCTACACCTTATTGACTGGATACTGTCCAACCACCCTGAAAGAATCTCTGTGGTGTCTGTTCTCCTGACTCCTTAAGTGATCACTCATCCGTCATCTGCTCTTGGGCTAATAACTTCACCATGCCCTTCCTAGAATAATATACACCAGGGTGCTCAAGAAGGCACTTACAGCTATTAAAATCCCATTTAAACAGTCTAAAATGGTCAAAATAGACTCACTCAAGGACATAAACAAAGCACTTGATCTGTTCATCAGCAGATTCACTAAGGCCTGTGATATCCGTGCACCGCTAAAAAATGAAAGTAAAAGGTAGACCTGACCTTTGGATAAACACTGAGCTTATTATGCAGCTCAAACAAAGGGACATCTTTGGCACTGTGCTCATGCCACAGCTGTGCAAGCAGACTTTCAGAAATACAAACAAGCAAGAAACAGCTGCACCCGTGCTATACTGCTGGCAAAAGGCAAATACTTTAGAAGTGCTCTCCAACTCTTGGGGATGGGAAAAATTCTGGAAAACCTAAAGGACCTATCTGGCAAAGATGTGAAGTCCCATCCACCCTGCTTAACATAGGTGGTACTCCAGCGTTGGACCTAGATATCATCTCAACACGTTCAACAATGCATTCTCTGACCTGAGCAGTGTCCTCCCACTGATTGTTTCTGATGCCCCACCACCAACACCACCCCTGCCACAGCATCCCAAGCACACTCTGCTCCACAGTTCTTCTTCAAAAGGATCCCAAATGCACTTATCCAGAACCTATATTTGTAAGGCTCTCAGCAAAACTGGCTACAGTGGTGACTCACTTGATGTTAAACTCCTTGCACTAGTTCTTGATGAGATCCTTAAACCACTATCAATGATCTTCAACCTCTCCCTAAGGCACTGCTAATTCCCATCACTTTGGAAAAAGGCTACCGTCACTCTTGTGCACAAATGTGGAGACAAGTCGATGCATACCAATTACAGGCCCATCTCTATCCTCCCCATTATCCAAAGCACTGGAGCAAATTTTCTCCGACCAACTTGTAGAGTTCCTGGACAAACATAATATTCAGTGCCCTGAACAGCATGGCTTCCACAAAGGGCATAGTACCACCACAGCATTGTTGAAATTCACCAGTTGTATCCATGACACCCTGGACAAAGGACTTTGTGGTGGGGCCATATTCATTGACCTAACAAAGGCCTTTGATACAGTAAATCACCCACTCCTACTGAGGCAACTGTCTGCTCTTGGGCTCTCCAATGATGCACTGCCTGGTTTGCTAGCTACCTTGGTGAAAGGGTCCAAAGTGTTAAAACTGCTTGAGTCTCTTCAATTGAAAAGCCAGTACTCTCAGGTGTCCTCAGGGGTCTCTACTGGGTCCATTACTTTTTCTCTTGTCCTTAACAATCTCCTGTCATCTGCCAACAGAGGATACTACTCGCAGATGATGCAGTCCCTCTTCTTGCAATCGGCACTTTAATCTGCTTGAGAGTCAACTGCAACGTGATTTCAGACTTGTGGAAAAATGGTTTGGCTCTCAGAAACTTGTCATGAACTATGACAAAACTAAGGTCATGTCTTTCTGCAATGCATAGCTAAGTATAAACTCTACCTCACCATCAAGAATCAAGAGGACCTCACTTGATCAGGTTCAAGAGTTCAAATACCTTGACATCACCCTGGACTGCTCACTCTCTTACTCCCAGCACATTGGGCAAGCTGCTAAGTCTGCCAACATATGCCTCAGCCTGCTCACAAGTAAAAACACTGTATGACCTCTGATGCCCTTAGACTGGCCATCCACAGCTCTGTTACCTCCATAGTCACTACGGTCTAGTCATCTATGGCTCTGCCTCTCCTACTACCCTTAGGAGGATATATGTGATGCTTAATAAGGCCTGTAGGCTTCTCACGGGGCTGACCACCTAACAGACACCTGTGACCTGTATGCCCAGGCTGGATGGCTACCACTCATTAGTAGAATACAATACCAGACCTGTCTGATAGCCAAAAGTTCTCCTCAGACTCATGCCGCCAGGTGGGCTAGGCTCCTTACTACCAACAGCAGCATCTAGCTGACATGTAGTTCTCAATACCAGACTTTCCAGATCCCCAGGTGCCGGACCTTATTGGGTCAGAGATCCTTCTTGCACAGGGCTCCTCAGTGGTTCAACACCCTTAACAAAGAAACTCTTGCAGCTGTAATACTAAGCCCTTTAAAGGCAACTACATCTATTCCTCCCTCTACCACACAGTGTGACTACCTCCCTAAGCATTGCTCTACACCCCAACCCTAACAGTAGCTGTAACCTGCTTTTCTGGCCTTGCTTTCATGGCACCAGCCTCCCCTCTCTCCCTTTCCCCACTCACCACCCATCCCATCCCTAAGGACGCCTCTTATCTGTGGCCACTTGCCCCATCCCTTCGCTCTTTCCATCCTTGTCTGACAATGGCACCTGCCTGTTGGCTTCTTCCTGACTTCCTCCTACAAAGATACTGTTCGACCATGAATTCTGTTACAAGCTAACTTATGTTGCTCTACTTCAACATATTGACCTTTATACGAGGGCTTTAAGATTTATCTTAAATCTACCCCGTAGTACACATCACTGTCGTCTCTGTACGAGTTTCGGGATGGACCTCACTCTCAACTAGAAGAAAAAGGAATGCTCTCCTCTGTTTTTACAGCATTATCTGATAACCTCCCTGCATACATCTCGAACATCTTCAAACAGGCTTAAGGTTCCTATGGCCTGAGACCTTCCTCCTTAATCTGCTTCCAGATTCCTAGAGTGAAAACACCCTTGACTCAGCAGCAATCAACTTCTCACTTCCATCACTTTGGAACACTATGCAAGACTCATTAAAATTATCCTCACTTCCAAGCATTTTCACATTCAAAGCTCTATTAACGGATTATCTGAAGGAATCATGCAACTGTTTCAGATGCCGATGACCCCAAGCCTTGGGTGCCACTCTCAAATCCTCGCCTAAGTATCTCATCCACCCACATTCCTAACAACAGAAACCTAGGGCCTAAGCCTAGTTCCCTTAATCCAAGATGCGCTGCCTATTCTCTACCTTTTACCTATTCTAACCTCCTTTTGGCTGCCTACTCTTTCACCCCAATGTCTACCCTATTCCTTAATACCTCCTTATTTTTATCATTTAGGTATGAGCTCTTACTCAGCGGAGACTATATAGGATTATTGTCTCTTCTCATTTCAGTAAAGCTTGTCATTATCACCTTTGCATGTTAATTATGTTGACGGTATGTATAGGCCCATATTGACCGGCACCTTCACAATGTTTTTCTTTTTTTTGCACCATTGTCCACCATAATTGTAATCTTATGAAGTGTACTGTATTGTATTTATGCACAGGACCACCTTGAAAATGAGCTTGCTCAATGGTGTTTATGCCTGGTTAAATAAAGTGATTGATTGATTGATTGATTGACTATTTAGGCCTTAGTAATCAACATGTAAGTTTGTAATCATTGTTCATCTTTGTGTTATGTCTCCCCGCATCCTTTGACATGGAACCTTTGTAAATGAGCATTCCCTGCTCAAAGGTACTTGTAATCCTAGAGTTTAATAAATAAAAAATGAAAATATCTCTGAGATACACCTGCAACAACATGAAGATATGCACCATAGAGCAAGCACTGCTATAATCCATCATTTTCCATAGTATATAATACTTGTGCCACTGTTCAGCTGAAGCAATGTCCTACCTGGTATGTCTCACAAACTGTCTCACATATCTTAGATTCTGAAAATATAAAACAATGGAGTTATGTTTCAGGGTTGGTTTTCAAAATTCCATGCAATGTTTCAAAAGGTTTCAAATTTCTATATAAAGAAGTACTTACAAGGTCCAAATTCATTGAAATCCTGAAAGGAGATCAGTACAAACATCACACAAAATGGCTGAATGGTTCTGTTACTAGGTATGAGGTGCTTCCATAACCTCTTGTGCCTGTTCTTGCTGATCGGCGATAGGACATTGAGGATTGATGACATCACAGTCACTCTATTGAGCATGTTTGGGCAGACTGCCTGAGGTAGGAAACTAGCTTTGTAAGACAGGCACATGTTGGATTAGAGCAGTTTGTTCCTAGCATTCTAACTATTCCAAATTTTCTGTTTATAATGACTGATAATGCTAGTGATAATCTATATACACATAGGGAGAAAACTATGTTTACAATAAAGAAAACTAATCACCACTCAAAACTAAATCTATAATGGGAAAAGAAGAAACAAAGTAGTGGTGCTTAAATAAGCCCTTAACAAGTCACAAACCATTAAAAATAATCTATAGACTACATACAGAATACAAGACCATTACAATTTATTTTATCTTAAAGAAAGGCAAAACATTTCAAAGGTATTGGGTATTATGGGAGGGGAGTGTGAACTTGGCTGGCTGTGACTACTAATCTGTAGCAAACTATTCTATAGGGCTTTAAATCTGATAGAGCATGGGATACCAACATGGCAAATAACATGACAATGCTTACTTGGAATGTTAGGGAGCCAGAAAAAGTTAAAAGATATCAAATTTTGAAACATATACAACAGTTTAAAGGAGCAGTTATCTTCTTGCAAGAAACCCAATTGTTGGAATCAGAAGGTTCCCTGTTTAGAAGGCAATTTGTGGGCCAAATATTTAATACTGGGGATAGTATTCAAAGCAGGGAGTGGCTACCTTATTTTCAAGAAATGTACAGTTTATCTGTGAACACTGCATCAGAGATTCCAATGGTAGATATTTAATTTTGAAGGGCTGTTGGATCGCACAGAGATGGTACTATGCTGTACCTCTGGCCCTAACTCTGATTCTCCAGCTTTTTTCCAACCTGTTAACAACCTTGCTCCCCTATGCTTCCATCCTCTGATTTTGGGGAGAGTGGAACCTATCTTTTACTCCTGATCTTGATAGATGGGGGTGGGCAGACCTGGCCTCTCGTCTGCACAAAGAGGCCTTAGGGATCTGGCTGATCAACTCAGTTTGGTGGATCCTGGAGGTCCTATTTCCTTTATTGAGAGAATACACATTCCACTCAAATGTCCATGAGACATCTACAAGAATTGATTACTTTTTAATCAGCCACACCTTTTGTCTGAGTCTTAGATAGTGCTGTAGTTCCAGGTAACCTTTCTGACCATGTAGTAGTATGCTGCTCACTAAACCTTTCCTCAAATGTGCCATGGGAGTCCAACTGGAAATTAAACAACCAGTTATTAAAAGAAGAGGTAGTGATAAGGGACATATCAGAGGCTATAGATCAATATATGGTTACTTACCTCAATTCTACTGGCAGAATAGACCTGGAATGGTGTGTTTTGAAATGTGTTCTGAGGGGGCCATGATTAGAATAGCTTCTTATAAAAAGAAAATCAGAGAACAAAGAGCCCTCACTTTACTCAGTGATATATGCCTGATAGAAAATAATTTGTCGCCTGCTACACAGGCGTGATAGAATTAAGTTGTTAGGTTTAGGGACCAATACAATTCCCTCTTACATGAAAGGGCTGAGTATGCTATAATGAGAACCAAAGTCACATATCTGGAACATGGTGAAAGACAGGCAGACTGCTGGATCTCCGACTAATGTCGCTTGAAACTTCCAGAAGAGTTAAAGGCATTAGATCCAGACAAGATGATTCCATCCAGGAGAACCCTAAAGATAGTTCAAGAGTTTGCCAGCTACTATCAAAATTTGTATAGTCCAGTGCCCAATCCTCCTGGCAGCCAAAAGACAGAGAAATATCTGGAACCCCTCTCTGCCAACACTGTCGGAGGCTCATCAGTTAGAATTGCTTGCACCTGTCACAGAATCAGAAATAGCTGACATAATTAAATCTCTTCCCTTGGATAAGGCTCCCAGACCTGATGGGTTCACCCCAAATTTTATAAAATATTTCAGAAACAGAAAATGCTGTGGCTAGGTAGGCTTTATAACTGGTTCTTGGAGGTGGGACGAGATGGATTCCAGTTTGCTGGAGGCCTTAATCATTGTCTTGCATAAACCTGGGAGGAATCCGGAAGAAGACAGCAGTTATAGACCCATTTCATTATTGAACTATGACATAAAAATCATAGCTAAATTATTAGCAAATAGAATGGCTGGGGTCTTGCCCTACATAATTCACCCAGATTAAGTTGGGTTTATGAGGGAGAGCCTCTTCAGATCATCTGTGTAAACTGTCTCATATTTTCTCTGCATCCAGGGGCACTGATATACTGGCTGGTCTACTGTTCCTGGATGCAGAGAAAGCCTTGACAGAGTGGATTGGGATTTTTATTTGGCACAATGGGACAGTTTGGGTTCCCCAAAAATTTATTGGATGGGTCTTTCACTTCTATAAGAACCAATGGCCCATATGTATTGTAATGGGGTCTTCTCTAAAGATTTCCTCTTCATTCGAGGACCCACCATGGTTGTCCACTATCTCCACTTCGTTTCAACATCTATTTGGAACCTCTGCTTTCTAATCTCTGAGGTACTCCCTCATTAACGGCATATCCATCCAAGGTTTAAATTTTAAACTCTTGGCATATGCAGATGATGTTCTGCTCCACTCTTTTAACTTGACAGAGGCCTTTGGGGAGCCTTGCAAGTCATTTCATAATTTTGCTCATATTCTAATACAAAATTAACATGGACAAGAGCTTAGTTTTTCCCCTTAATTATAGAGTGTTAAAAGCTGACATGACCCAATTGGAGCTTAAATGGTCTCTTAAATGTCTAAATATCTGGGCATTTTCCTTGCCAAATTGGACTCTCTGATACGGAAGTTAAATTTTGAGGATACTCTCCAAAATATTCAACAAGATCTAACCAGATGGTTAGCCCTCCTTATTTCACCTGGGGATGCAGTAATGTTGTGAAAATGATACTCTACCTAGGATCTTTTATCCTTTGCATATGCTTAACTTATAATTACCCATTAAATGGGTTAGGAAACCACACTCTATAATTTCCTCCTTTTCTATGGGAGGACAAGCCACCTAGAAGGGCCTACCAGAAGTTAACAGCTCCCAGGAATGAGGGGATTGAGACTTCCACATATTGGTGGCTAACTGTGGGCAAGTCAGATTAGTAAATATATGAAATGGCTGACAAGAGAAGAAACAATGTCCCTAATGCCATATGTTCCATCGTGGTTAACCTTAGAGAGAAAGATGATAGAAGCAGTAAAGATGCCTATATCTACGTTACTCTTTTGTAAATTGAAAAATCTCCCATCCAGTCTTATTCATTCTCCCATAGGGTTTCTGTAGATGTCACACACAATTGTGTGCCTTTCTCAAATAAGATTACACAGAGACTGGAATCAACAGTTGGTAGAAAATCATAACTTTAGGATAGGTGACAAACGAATACACAAGTTCTGGATTCCCCAGTGTCAGGCTGTTAAAGGGAGTTTTAATAATGAAGCAGAATGTCTTTCCATCACTGCTCTGGCTAACAAGTTTTCCCTAAAGCAAGGGCAGATATTCCAGCTTTATCTGGTAACTCATCTTCTAAGTGGTTTCAAAAATCAGGTGGTAAAGAGGACAAGTTCTCTGATTTTTTAGTTCAGTGGAAGAATTGTTCACCTTCCACATGCCGTATCTCAGATATACAGCTCTTCTGTGGAATTAATATTCCCTATGCATGATGGAAGCCTAAGTACTGGGCTACACAATTCCAGGACCCAAACACTAATTGGAACAAAATTTGGGATGACACTTATATGTATATTTCACAAGATAGGCTCCGACTCACCAACTTCCAGATTTTCCATGACATGTACTGGACCCTATTAAACTTTTTAAAGTTGGTAAAGCCCTGCCCCATCATGTAATAGATGTAAGATGGAAGTAGGCTCCCTCAAACATATTTTCTGGGATTGTCCTTCCATACAAAAATCTCTGGATGGAGATCAGAGATAAGGCTGAACCGGTCTTAGGTCTTGCGAAGTTGTTTACCGGAGGTTTGCCTTATTGGGGACTATTCCAAGATAAGTGTTGGTGTATGCAGGTTCCACATGGCATTGATAGCACTATCACTTAGAAACTAATCTTAAGGCACTGGATTGATGATCAAAGATATATTACAGTAAATGGCTTCAGGAACTGTTGAGTAACTTGAGGTGGAGCAATAAGCCAGGCAGGGATGCCCCTCACCTAAATATAGGAAGATTTGGGTAGGTATGCACACTATTTACATGCTTCAGACTGGAATTAGGGATGGGCATTAACCAGTCAGACTACGGTGTTTTTATGTTGCACAATGGACTTCTCCTTCCTTTGCTTCAATCCAATGCCTTGTTATGCATGGTATTTTGCCTCTAAGGAGTTTGGAGTTATAAGTTGCATCTCAGCCATAGTTTGGGAGTAGGTGGGGATTAATTTAATAGTAATAGGGATAGACGGGGAGATGTGATAGGGAGAGGGTGGGGCTATTAAAGAGGGGAGGGACATGTTACTGTTATAATTGTTTCAGTTCTTTCTGTATGACACTGTAGTTTCATGCTACCCTGTAACAGTGTCATGTCATTTATGGTTGTAACTGTGAAAATTAATAAAATAATACATTTCCAAAAAGAAAGGCAAAAATAAAAGTTTTAATGTATCCCAATGTTGACAGTTAGTGCTATTTCTATTTTATATGGCAGGAGGTCAAGAGGCCAAAGTGTGGACACAAAAGAAGACCAATACATCTTATTTACTACTCTTCAAAATATAATAGTTCTTAGGTCCTGAAAAAGAGCCAAGTGTCTGTAGGTTCAAGGATTTTAAAAACGATGTAGCTAAATGTTTAATGATGCTGATAAGTGTGTTGATGGTCCCTCAAAGGGAGGTCATAAGCTCACTAAAGACGATAAGTGCTTGCCATTTCTAACAGATGGTAAATAGTGTTTGACATGTTTAAACATTATATGTATAAAGGAAGAAGTACATATGAACTACTCCCCATACATTCAATAGTGTGCATGAATATATTTTCGATTGCTGAAAGGGAGGTCAAAAGCTCACCCATAACAAAATATGTATTGGATTATAATTTGCTTGTCTTCTAAAAGCACATTTCTGTGATGTGATGTGATGAAGAAAATATATAAACTTATTATCCTCCTTGTTCCTCAGTGGGAGGTCAAACGTTCACCCAAGTGACTGTATGTCTTTTATAGTTATTAACTTGTTTCGTTAACACGCGTAAGAACATTTGGAGAAGTAGCACACTTGGGTGTGCCTCTCCCATCAATGCACTGCTCCCTTGAGCAGGTGTAGCGATCCCTGCACCAATGAGTGCAGGAGCTCTATGTAACCAGCGGTGTTCCTCTGCTTCCAAAGGAAGCACCGCTGCCATACTGACGCCGCTGTCATGCCATCCCCTGTCGTGTCACGCGGTCCCCGCACCACGTCATGCCGTCCCCAAAGCTTTGGTGCCGGCTGGGGAGCCAGCCGCGTGGCAAGCGTGTTTGCCGATGGGGGTGCCAAATCCATCAGCTCCATGGCCCCCCAAGCCATCCTTCTGCCACACTGGGGCCCACCCCAGTGTGGTGAGCGTTCCCTTTCTTTTGCCGGCGGTGCCCAATCCCGGTAGCTCCTCTCTTCCCAACGTGCTTTGCGATGGGGTGCCCAATCCCTGTCGGCTCCTATCCCCCAGCCATCTTCTGCCATGCTGAGAGCCCACCCAGCATGGCAAATGTCCCACGTAGTCCATTTTTTTGTTAAAACCTGTAAAAAAAAATGGTCCCCGGGCGCATCTCCCAACCCCCTCCACAACCCCGCACCCACCCACCTGCACCCAGCCTCCCCACCCCCACCCCATAAGTACCTCCAGACTCCGGTGCGCGATCTTTGGTGGACCGGAACATGTCTGCACTCTTCAAAGCGACCAGCGAACTGAGAAATGCGGTAAGCTGTATAATGGGCTAGATAGGGAGTTTCAACTTTGTGCATATCTCAGTCATTTTTGAAATTTTTGCACCAAATTTTCAACATGGGGTTTTGGGACCCCTTCTCATGAATGATGTCACTGTCATGGCGTTATTCAGGCCGAAGGGTGATTCATGAGCACTGCGTCACTACATGAAATCACCCTTTGGGCTCAAATAACACCATCATAGTGACATCATTCATGAGAAGAGGTCCTAAACCCATGTTGAAATTTGAAAAATTCCAAATGACTGTTTTACGCATGCGTTGTGCAATTCCTATGCAGGCTCGTAAGTTTGCGAATTTTCAATATTTTCACTCCAGATTTTCAACATTGCCATTTTATCACACCTTCTTATGAGTTGTACAGCTGTCATTTTCATCTCACCCAAAATGTGTTTCCTCCCATGTAGCACAATGGCGCGGTCGGTGTGTGAACTCAATGTATGGGACACATTAAGAAAATCACCTTGACACTGATCATGAGCAGAGGTCTTAAAATGGCTGTTCTGAAAATTTGGTGAAAAAATTCCTAAAATGACTGTTTCTGAGTCTGCATTGTGCAGTTCCTCATGCAGCTCATAAGTTTCCAAATTTCAATATTTTCCTCCAGATTTTCAACATTGCCATTTTACCACACCTCCTTATGAGCAGTGCAGCTGTCATTTTTCACATCTTGCCCAAAATGTGTTTCCACTCATGTAGTGCACAATGGCACAGTCGGTGTGCTGAACTCAGTGTATGGGACACATTAAGAAAATCACAGTGTCACTGTTCATGAGCAGAGATCTTAAAATGGCTATGTTGAAAATTTGGTGAAAAATTCCTACAAATAACTGTTTTATGGCGTGCATTGTGTAGTTCCTATGCACGCTCATAAGTTTCGAATTTCAATATTTTCACTCCAGATTTTCAACATTGCCATTTTACCACACCTCCTTATAAGCAGTATAGCTGTCATTTTCACATCCTGCCCAAAGCGTCTTTCCGCATGTAGTGCACAGTGGGCGCAGTCGATTGTCTTGAAAATCAATCTATGGGACACAGTAAGAAAATCACATGACACTGTTCATTAGCAGAGGTTTAAAATGGCAATATTAAAATTTGGTGAAAAAATGCCTAAAATGACTGTTTTATAAGCGTGTGTTGCACAGTTCCCACATGCGCTCGTAGGTTTGCGAATTTTCAATATTTTCACTCCAGATTTTCAACATTGGCATTTTACCACCTCCTCATGAGCAGTACAGCTGTCATTTTCACATCCTGCCCAAAACATGTTTCCATCCATGTAGCGCACAATGGCGCGGTTGGTGTGAAATCAATGTATGGGACACATTAAGAAAATCACAGTGACACTGATCATGAGCAGAGGTCTTAAAATGGCTGTGTTGAAAATTTGAGTGAAAAAATTCCTAAAAATGACTGTTTCACGAGTGTCGTTAGCAGTTCCTATGCTGCCTTTCATAGGTTTGCGAATTTTCAATATTTTCACTCCAGATTTTAACATTGCCATTTTACCCACCTCCTTATGAGCACTGCAGCTGTCTTTTTTCACATCTTGCCCAAAGCGTGTTTCCGCCCATGTAGCGCACAATGGCACAGTCGCTGTGTGAACTCAGTGTATGGGACACATTAAGAAAATCACAGTGTCACTGTTCATGAGCAGAGATCTTAAAATAGCTATGTTGAAAATTTGGTGAACAAATTCCTAAAAATAACTGTTTCTGACGTGTGCATTGTGCAGTTCCTCACGTTCATAAGTTCTGAATTTTCAATATTTTCACTCCAGATTTTCAACATTGCCATTTACCACACCTCCTTATGAGCAGTACAGCTGTTATTTTTTCACATCTGCCCAAAACGTGTTTCCACCTATGTAGCGCACAATGGGGTAACAAAAGGTCAGGCTGAAAATTTATTGTGCAAATACCAGCAATCGACAGGGCATTAGGGTAAAGCACCATACATGCCAAACACCACTGCAAATTCCTGCAAGCGAAAGTTCGGCATTGACAAATGCTTGTTTAGAATGAAACAAATAATTCCTAATACTCGTGTATATATTTTACTGATAGGTTTATTTAGCACTGGCTCATATTCTCTAATTACAGTGGGAGGTCAAGGTCACATACAAGGTGACCAGTGTTCTTACTAAAAATTGCTTATTTTCACTATAGACTAAGCAATTCTTGATATTTGTGTACATGTTAACACCACTGAGTTTGTTAGGGATGACTTATGGGAGGTCACAGGTCACAAAAGCGACCAAAGAAATAAATGTATAGATATATTCATACATGAAAGGTCAAAAGATCTATATCTATAAATGATATGATGAGGTCTCATTTGGTGCCACTCCGTCCCACCAGATTCTGCCACCTGAAGTTCTGAACTGTTGGGAATAGTTTTTAGAATGGTCTCTGAATCTAATAACCATGTTTTAGATCAATTCTGTCATAATGGGCACATCATACAGACATGGACACTTCCTAAGGGATGCAAAATGAAGTGCTTTGAAAACTGTTAAACCAGGTCATTTCAACATAAAATCAAGACTAAAAGTCTTCATGTTTACTTCTGACTTCATATGGAAAATAAATAGTCTAAATGTCCATATGTTCATTGAGTAGTTTTAACTACATATATGCCAATTGGTTTTCAATGTTCATACCGATATTGCTATCTAAGTGTATGCATATGAAAAATCCATCTCATCTCAGCAGCTAACAATGCATCTCTCAGACACCCACCTCTGGGTGAAACGTAATTTTTCCAATCCCCAAAATCTAAGTGAGGCACCATTGTGGGATGCGTCATTTGAAGTGTTTGGCTACTGGAGAGTTTTCGTCATGATTTCTAATATCTCTCATGTGTTCTTGAATCCTGCTGCATAATCCCTAATAGTTTTGGCCAATATATAACATGTCACAAGGACACCAAATAAGATAAACCACTGCCTCAGTATTGCATGAGATATGCTGTCTTATATCACATTTCTGTTGTGTGTGTGTGGGGTGAACATACGTTTGCTCTTTAGAAGTGTGGTTACATACACTGCTTTTCACACATGGAACCATGCCTGGAGCTAGGAGACCCAACAGTAATTGAGCTCCTGCTATTTCCAGTTGCTTAAACTGAAAATGCATAATTTCTTTTTACTTGTGTTAGCTGTGCATATGGGATACTGCCCTTAAGTTTTGTTCATGAAAGCTTTTGTTATGTAATAAAGTGTTACGATCAGTAGGTTTCTTGAATAATCACCTCTCGATTGTATTATTGCGATGCATAATCAGTAAATCTAAATATGCTTTATGATAATTCATTACAAATTTCAAGTTTCTATCTTTTAGATTCAATTCTTCATGGAATACTAGTAGTTCCAGGTTGTTCCTGACCATATCATAAATATGTCATCAATAAATATGACCCAAGTAAATATTTTATCCAGATACTGTGTATTGTGTGCATCATAAATAAATTTCTGTTCAAATATGCTCATATCAGCATTAGCATAGGCTGGGGCCATAGTAGACCCCATTGCAGTGCCTTTGGTTTGTTGATAAAGTGAACCTCAAACTCAAAATAGTTTTCCTTAGAATAATGTCTGCCATTTCTTGTAAAATGACTGTTTTAGGTTTGCTATAGTTTTCTCTGTTGTCAAGAATAGTCCCAAAAACTTAAGGACAGTATGCATATGCATAGCTAACACGAGTAAAAATAAATTGTAGCCAGGAGGAAAGCATGAAACAAGAGACACAGAACATGCTGCAGAAATTTAAAGATAGGGGTTATAAACAAAGTGTTTTGCATCAAGCTGAAACCAGAATTAGTACCAAAAGAAGGGAATAATTAATAGCACCAAAAACTAATAAAACAGAGGCACAGCATATTGTATTTTCAACTAAGTTTAATCACAAAATGTCAGACATCAGGAGAATTGTCAATAAACACTGGTATCTGATCCAAACAGATAACCAACACATAGAGTCACTCAGAACAGGTCAATAATTGTGGACAAAAGGTCAAGAACTTACAAAACACATTAGTGCACTCTCAGTTTAAGCATCGGAAATAGCAGGAGCTCAATTACTATTGGGTCCTCTAGTTCCTGGCATGAGTTCTGTGTGGGAAATGCAGTGTATGTAACCACACTTCTAAAAAGCAAACGTATGTTCACACAAAACAGAAATTTGATATAAGACAGCATATCTCATGCAATACTGAGGTGGTGGTTTATCTTATTCAGTGTCCTTGTGACATGTTATATATAGGCCAAACCAGTAGAATTATACCGCAGGATTCAATAACACAAGGGAGATATTAGGAATTATGACGAAAAACTCTCCAGTAGCAAACACTTCAATGACACATCCCACAATGGTGCCTCACTTAGATTTTGGGGATTGGAAAAATTACAGTTTCACCCAGAGGTGGGTGTCTGAGAGATGCATTGTTAGCTGCTGAGATGAGATGGATTTTTCATATGCATACACTAGATAGCAATATTGGTATGAACACAGAAACCAATTGGCATATATGCTGTTAAAATTACTCAATGAAGATATGGACATTTTAGACTATTTATTTTCCATATGAAGTCAGAAGTACACATGAAGACTTCTTTAGCCTTGTTTTAACAGTTTTCATAGCACTTCATGTTGCATCCTTAGGACGTGTCCATGTCTGTATGATGTGCTCCATTGTGACGGAGTTGATCAAAACATGCTGGTGAGATTCAGAGACCATTCTAAAACTATTCCCAACAGTTCAGAACTTTAGGTGGCAGAATCTGGTGGGACGGAGTGGCACCAAATGAGACCTCACATATCATTTATAGATATAGATCTTTCTGACCTTTCATGTATGAATATATCTATTAATATTTTTTTGGTCTCATTTTGTGACCTTGTGACCTCAATTAAGGCATCCCAAACAAACTCAGTGGTGTTAACATGTACTCAAATATCAAGAATTGCTTAGTTCATAGTTAAAATAGGCAATTTTTCATAAGTACTCGGGTCACATTGTAGTATGTGACCTTGACCTCCCACTGTAATTACAGAATATGAGGCAGTGCTAAATAGACTCATCGGTAGGACTATATACATGAGTATTAGGAATTACTTGGTTCATTCTAAAAACAAGCTAGTAACTATAAAGACATAAGGTCACTTTCGTGTGACCTTTTGACCTCCACTGAGGAACAAGGAGGATAATAAGTTTATATATTTTCATACATCACATCACAGAAATGTGTTTTAGAAGACATAAGCAAATTATAATCCAGTACATATTTCGTTATCGGTGACCTTTTACCTCCCCTTTCAGCAATCGAAAATATATTCATGCACACTACTAAATGTATGGGAGTAGTTCATATGTACTGCCTCCTTTATACATATAGGCCCAGATATTCAAACTACCTAAAAGTGCGCAACAGCAGAACAGCATGAAGTCCACTGCACCAAAGCGCAGAAGCGCGATATTCAAAAACTGCACAGGTCAAGATGTGCCTGCGGAGCGCGATGACTGAATATCATGCCACCTGCACCAAGCGCAACCATTGATGTGCAGTTGAGCAGCCCAGATGCACCATAGCGCAACCAGGGATGCTCAGTGGAGCAGTTCAGGTGTGCGCCCATAGCGCTAACCAGGGATGCTCAGTGGAGCAGGGCAGCAGTGCAACAGCACAACCAGGGATGCGCAAGGACAGGATGCAGGGGTCCACCACCCATGCCATAGATGGGCAGAGGAGCACACAGCAGAACAGACATCCCCCAACACCCATGCACTGCATAACCGGTGGATAGCTGGAATAACCACTGGCCCATGGATACCAGCAACAAACCCACAGCCGGGGAATGATGCCCCAGCACCCCCTGGCAAGCTGTGACCGACACACAAGGAGGGCCGACCACCCGTGCCACACCATCCCACCAATGCAGAGAACACCATGCACCCATGATCCCCAGACACCATGCCATGGAGCAGTGTCCACCAGTGCAGGACACCCCATGCATGCCACCACCCCACTGTGACAATGCAACCCTGTGCACCACAGAACCATGCAAAGGCAGCCCACCACGAGCACCCATCAGTGGTGGCAGCACTGGCGATCCAATGACTGCATACACAGTGCCACCACGCCCACGTCCCCCAAGAGTACAGCTGAGAGACCTACCATGCGTGGCACCTGAGGTACCCCACATGTGACAGGGCATGCCCTGGACCCCACCACCAGTGGTACAGCACCCTGCTCACCCTCCCAAGGACACATTCTCTGACCCAGCACTCACACAACAGCCAGTGCAGACACCCACAGTGATGCATGGAAGCATGCACCACACAGGATGCAACACAGTGCATGGACAAACACCTACTCATACCCAAGAGCACACCAACACAGGGTCACAGTGGCCGGGCAACAAGCCCCAGCATGTGGCCATGGATACTATGTACACATGGCCAGCACCCTCCATACCACAGGAGTGCCAGCCACCCCTGTGCAGGCACCGTGAGCTGTACGCCACCAGCATGCACCCAGAGCACAAGCGACAGACAGTGGTGCACATCCCTGTGACACACACAAGTGACAGCAAGGAGATGGGACAACAACAGCGGAGGCCACAGTGTCACCCGAGGCAGACATGCACCACACCAGTGACAGGAGGCTACCCAGCATTGTGCCAGGTACAATGGCTGTCCAACATGGACAGCCACCACTGACATGCCAGCGGACCATGCAGGTCATATGCATGCAAGGGTGTCAGCTACACAGGCCATGGACGGTCTGACAGGTGCACCATGGACACAGGCATGCACTGTGGACTACTGCACACAGTCATCCAGTGCACAGGGAACAACACACACACCATAGACAGTGACTGATAGCCACTCCCACACCACACTCACTTCCCCACGGACACACCAACACGCACATGACTGCATCACCCCTGACGCCATGCAACACCAATGCAGCTGAGCACCTATAGCCCGCTGCAAATCAGAAACCACCACAGTAGGCATATCAAAGGAAATGTGTTTAAAAACAGCAAACAAAACTGTATACAACTATTTACAAAGGTTTGGGGGAGGGCCACAAACAAGGTGGGGGTGGGTAAGGGCAGGTGAACAAACGGTAGAGGGAAGGAGGGGTGTGAGGGTGTGTCCAAGGGAGGTAGGAGAAATCAGGGGCATTGGTAAGCTCAGCAGGAGCCCTGCTACCCGCTCTGGCTGCTCCTCCTGCCATGACACCATCTGACACCCAGCCTGTCAATTTATTCTAGTATTTCCAGTGATGCCCTGGCAACCTGAAGGATCTCCCAGCACCACTCTGATATCGTGCAGCTGCCAGTCCACCTAGGACAAGGGCAGAGTCAATAGGTGTGAATGCACAGCCCCATGCAGCCCACCCACTGTGCATGGCATAGGCGTGGGACATGCCTCTGTGATAGTTTGTGACCACCCACAGTGATCGCGTCCATAAGACCTGCCCACCCAGGTGCACACAGCCATGCGGACTGCTGCAAACACCCACCAGCCAAGTCCTGCACAGCACCACCATGGCTGTTCAGTGACATGGCTATGCGGTCGCGAAGGCAGTGGCACAGCCATGTACCTAGTGCACTCATGGACCACCATTGATGCACTCCCAGACATGCAGTGCCACTGGACAGTGCTGACTGTAACTAGTTGCGTGCATGGCAATGGTGTCAATGGATGGTGGCCATGCCTGCTGCCCGCCCTGTTACACAGCATGCAATAGTAATAATGAATGTAAGGCACTCACCATCATGAGGCTGGTCCCTGCACTGTCTTGTCCGGCCGCCCTCTCAGCCTGTTGTTCATCATGGTGCAGCCTCCCTCCCTTGCCCGCTGGTGCTCCTCTGGGCTAGGGTGTAAACATGGAGAGAGAACATCAGTACAATCCAGTAGCAAACTCCCCCTGCCCCTGTGTGTGTGTAATCCCGCACAGCCATATCCATCCTCCCCCCCGATACCACCACCACGGCCAACACTGGATGACCCACAATGTGCTGGACACATGCCACCGTGATACCCATATGGATGTTAACAGTGTATGGATGGTCACCACCTGGCATGGCACCGTGCCCTCCTGCGCATGCCCACAGGCAGGCAAGCCTTTGGTCCCAGGCTGCAGGTCACCATGCGTGCCTGCACTGCTACGCTCTCCCATGCCTGTGGCCTCCTCCAGGGCCACTGCCACCTCCTCCCACACTGCACTCCTGGCCCTGTCCAGGTGCCCTCCCAAATAGGGCAGTGACATGGGGCTCCACTAACTGGACCAGATTGGCCAGTTCCAGTTGGCTCCAGATGGCGCCCATCTCCGTGCCATCCTGTACTGTTTTGGTGTCAAAATGGGCGCTCTGTGGCGCATGTTCCCTCGCAGGCGGATATAGCGCAGTAGCTGTCATTCCCATCGTTGCTGTCACCGAACAGCACATAGAGGTGCACCCATGCAGACGCATGGTGCCTAGGGGCAAAGGTCAGCACAGGGTCAGGGTTTCTTGTGCACGGACCAACCACAGCCTGATTGGTACTCACCATGTGGCTTGGTAGGGTGCCTGTGTGCCACTTCCTGTAGTGGCCTACCCGCTGTGGCCCCAGTGCACACTCTACGGCACCCCAGTGCCAGAGCACCATACATGTGAACAGTGCAGTAGCACCACTGGCACTATGGTGGCCATGTCCTGCATTGCATCCCGTGCACAGCACATCAGCAGTGTGGCAGGCATCGGCGCCAGCATCCCAGGCAGCGCTGCTCGGTGTTCACTGTGCATGTCACAGAAATAGCCTTCCTGAGCAAGTTCAACACAATTGCACAAAGCACAACAGCGGCGATATTCATCTGGCATATGCAAATCAGCTAATCAGCCATTCAATGGTATAGATACCTGATAGCATCCACTTAAAGTGTACCTCTCCTCATTTGCATGCGTTGTGCTATAAAAATCGACATTGGGCTGCAGTGGCCATAGTCTGTTATTGCATTCTATTGTGGTGAGTTGCTTGCTGTTTGGGAGTGTGGACTGTGGTGTGCAGGACATGCATGGGACTGCACAGTCACAGGTAACACCTGTCATTCCACAGTTTAATACAATGATCTGCAATTCATACATTTATTCCAGCATTCTATTGTTGATATTGCCATAAAACTTTTCAAAGTGCATTCCAAAATTTCATGAATGAGAAATTATGATGTTCGCCAAAATTCGTGATAAAAGTTTCATTTCACAAAGCCCGACTTTTTGCACCCAGGTTTTGAGTGATCTCTTTTTATTCCTATCTGCCTTGATTATCTCAATTCTCTCAGTTTCCATTAAGAAATGCTTATCATAATATGTCTTTTTCAATCATTAGTTCATAACTGGTAACTTTGTCTTCTTTAGCACTTCACATTACTGTTTCTCCTTTATGTCTAGTTACACTATTTAGCTTATAGTAATTACTTTTATCCTTTTGTCTCCTCTGAAAATTTTAAATAGTCCCTTCATTTTCATTCTTTATTTTACATTATATTTTTCTTTTAGGATTTTAACATGTGTATCACAGTGTGTTTTACTTTATTAATATGGCACTGTTCTAACGTGTCACAGTGTTTCTGGATGTGAGTACTAGTAGTACTGGCAACTTTTAATATTTCTTTCAATGTCCTCTATGTAATTAAATGTACGGAGGACTGGGACCACCCAAAAAGCATTATGTTTCTGAGGTGAAGTGCTATGGTCTTATATATTACTCTTAAGTTGTTTTTCAGCACATTACCTGTCGATTGCTGTGGTACTTTTCCTCAAGGAGTGAGATATTTTGTGTTCCTTTGTCTGCTGTTGATTTGGCTCACTGACACACACCCACATCCATGAGTGCATGTTTTCTTTTCTTTTTGTGCCTGTCACTGCTTTCTGCTGATTGCTTTACTGTCTGGCCACTGCAGTTTCAAGGCAGAACCTTCAGAAAACTTTCTTTGTGCTGCAGTCTTTGACTATTACTTCTCAGCAGCTTACGTTATTACCCTGCAAGTTTGTTCATTGTTTGTTTCACAAATAGGTATACCTATAATTTGCAAATAATTGAACTAAACCTCTAATGCTCTGCTACGAACAAAGACAAAGTCATTGCATCTACATCAGTACAAAATAAAAAAGAGCTTATCTTGTTTCTAAGCACAGCCACATCACACAGGTGTCAACTGGGTAAAGAATACTTTTTTCATTTAAATTAGGAACTAGCAACATTTTAATACAAATTTGAGGACCTCTTTCCAGCAATATGAAAACTAGTTTAGAGAAATATATGTTTTCTGTAACAAAGCCTCATTAAAGCACAACTATGACAGTGGCTGGGCCGAAGTGGTTTATGTTTTGAAAAGCCTCCTAGCTATGTTTTGTCAGGATGTCTACTGTACAAAAGCTGCTAGAAGAAAAGCCTCTGGTTTGCTCATCTAAATAGGTTGCTACCTCACTGGACCAAGAAGAAGTACTATATTTTATCATCTCACAGGAAAGTGAAGGCCTGAAAGAAAATTAATAGCGTTAAATGATCATCCTATTTTGTGAGTTTTGAATTAAAATACAAATGCAGCTCATGGCATATGAACACAAGGGCCCAGTTAGAATGATGCAAAGGACTTGCATCAAAGATTGTGATGCAAGGGCAACTTGCATCATAACTTATAATGTCATGATTTTCTAACACAGCCTGCAGCAAACTTGACATAGCTGTGCCAAAAGCCCCCTGCATTTAGGTTGTGGCAAACAATCCAGTGCACCTCAATGCAAGGGAGGCTTGCACCATGGTGGGCAGCAATATCCCTTTTTGTGAGTTTGCAAGCCTCATTGTGGACACAGCAAGGGGCACCACTTAGATCAGTCAGGAGGTGGTCTAATTAGGTGTGGATCAGTGAAGGGGTCTGACACTGGGCTGTGGGGGCAAAGGGGCATGGGAGGTGACCTAGGTGGGTTTGGGGTACAAGTATGAATGAAAAGGAGTGATGAGGCACCAGTGGGGTGTGTTTGCCTTTGTATTTATTTTCTATAGTCAATCAAGTTCTATGACATTACCACACAGTACTGTACCTATCAATTACACTGTACCAGGAGGGGTCCAAGAACAGAAGGTGCAGCCACTAGGCTGTGCCCACCTGGTGTCAAGTCACGGTCTGTCCTGGACCCCCTTACAGATTAATTAATAGGCACAGTACTGAGTGGTAATGTAATAGGAATTGATAGACATTAGACATATAAATACAATGGCAAACACTTCTGGCGATGCCACATCATACCCTTTTCATTCACAACTGTCCCCTAACTCCCCCATGTCACCTTCTTTTGCCCTTCTGTTCCTGGACCCATCCTGTCCAGCTAACTCACCACCCCTCAACTATCCACACCATCTTCAGTTGCACGGGAAGGAGGCCATATCCCTGCAGCAATTTCTGCCTGTGTGCCAACTGTTTGGCAAAGCTGTCAGCTTGTAGCCAAACCAGGGAGCTTCATGTTGGGACCCTGACTTTTTAAAAATCAGGTGCAGGGTCCTTCCGCACCTGGAGTTTGCTGCTGTCCTGGAGTGATGCAACTTATGTCACTCTAAGGGCTCTTTGAAACTCAAGCCCAAAGTGTCTGAAAGAAAAAGAATCACAGTTCTCTGGATAATGATTCTAACCAACTATTTGCATAGAATGTCCACCACAATAATAAAACTATGGCAGAAATAGAAACAGATTGTTATCCAATAACTGTTTGCAACATGGCACCATCAATCTTCCTCAATGGATATATGTTCCACAGAGAGCCCATCATCCTTGAGATCAGTCTCTTTCCTAGCTATAGATATTTTTATTCTTCTGTTCAATGAATGACATCTTTCAGTCATGGCCCACCTGCCTCCATGGCCTGCCATCACTAGGAAATATCTTTTCTTCTGGTTATATCCATGAATTACACCTTATGGTGGGGCAATCATGGCTGACCAGGCCCCTCCTGGGCACAGTCCAGATCACTCCAGAGAAGGTACTTAGTTGGTGGAGTGAAGCCTATGATGGAGGCACGCACTTGTGTAAGTATCTGACAATGGGCCTTCCCCATGTTGATACAACCCCAGTGCTGCCACTAGGCCTCCATTCATGGCAGGAAAGAGTGGTGTGAGCAGTCCTCCTTCCACAAAAGAAGAAAACATTCTGTGGGAGTTTCAATCCTCACTTACCTGCTGACTCTCATATGAAAAGTCCACTCCTGAATCAGGTCAATGGTGTTGCAGGCAGAAACTCTACTGCAAAGCCACCTGGTCATCCTAAATCAATCTTTTTTTAGAACACAGTAGGAAAGATATGCACAAAAAGGAATACAAAGACTCAAAAGAAAAGAAAAATATAAGACCATACACTATATGTGAGAAGAGGCAGAAGGGATGATTATCAAGGGCAACAATGAACACTGAGCAACTATAAATAAATCCTTTCTAAATCTCTCAAGTGTTACCCTTAAAGAACAACATGTTAACATCCTGAGCAAAGGATATACTTTGATCCCAGATCCAAAAATAAATGCCTTTTAATTCTCTACTGACATGATAAAGTTTTTGAAAACTCAGGTTAATAGATTTTTTTCAAATGAGACAAAAATGAACTTCTTTTTATTGATTGATTGATTGATCGATTTAAGTCTTTGTTTACCTGATAAGTGCAATGATCAAAGGACCCTTTTGGGGCATGACCTGGGCCACAAACAATGGCACAGAACAAATGATTTGAGATATTATCCAAACCAAATGGAAGTAGCAGGTTACTGGCAATACAGATAAATCCCAAGGGAATGCCTTCTCAGTAGCAGACACCAATGATTTAAGCCTTCCTGTTTTAATCAATGTACCTGCCAAAGATGATACAGATACTGTGAAGATGCAGAGCACAGTGGTCTTATGAGGAACACACAAATATTATATTTGATAATAACTTCACAGTCAATTAATTGAATAAACAATATCAATTACTATAAGATGCAAAAAACATGATCTAGATTTTGTTATTGGCAGCCTCATCACTGATTGTGCAGACCTATCAAAATCTGTTGTTGCAAGAAGTTAACTAACTTTTTCACTGCACAAAGTGACATCAGCAAATGAAGTTGACACCAGAGGAAGATAAAACTTTAAAGGAACTGATGAACATGACTTGTTTAGGAATTAAATGATCAAATAAAGGCAGCAAAATAATTGTTTTGGACAAAGTAAAATATGGGGAAAGAATTCAATGTCAGTTGAATGATCAAACATTCTACAAACTGTTACCTTGTGATCCTACCAAATCACTTAAAGCAAAACGTGTCTCTTTTCTGGAATAAGCATATTCTGATGGGTGGATCACAAGAAATGAATTGGGCTTCATTATCCCAACTATTTATGTTCTTCCTAAAGTCCACAAGAACAAGGTTTACACCCATTGACACCCTATTTCTGGAAAGAAATATATTACTGAAAAATGTCCATCTCTGTAGATTACTTTCTCCAACTAACTTTTGTCCCTTCAATTCCACATTTTGGGCACTATGGACATTCTGTCAAAACTAGAGGAGCTGACCTGGTCCTCTGAATTTGTATAATTATCTACTGACGTTTTTCAATTCATACAGGTACCTCTGTGCAGCAGCATTAAGGCATATATGCATTACAGCATAACATAACCAGTACTCCAGTTTAATTCATGGTAGAAGTCACCAATTTCATTTTGATATTGAATTACTTTTGTGTTTGATGGCAAATATTATTTACAAACATGTGATACTGCCATGAGGACCACTATGGTCCCCTCATATGCAAACCTATTTTTAGTTACAGGTAGCTGGGAAGATGTTGTAGTATTCAGCCATGACAAGAACTTTTATCTGCCACAGATCCATTTCTGGGGCAGTTGTAATGAAGTTTCTGGTTATCTGGCATGGCGATACTGAATAGTACATTTCTTTCACTTTTATAATAACAGTAGTATCAATTTGAAATTCACACATAGTTGTGGCCCCAAAACAATCATTCTTGACCTCAAATTGACATCCCTGGAGGTCAACTGATTCACTCTTAAACCTATGGAAAACCAGTATTAGATAGCACTATATTGACAGAAAAATGTGCCTACCCTGCCCACCTAAAACAGACTATATAATATGGACAATTCATCCACCTCAAGTGAAATTCCTCCTCATATCTGCAATTGACAATCATAACATTTCCACCCCCATCAAAGGTTTTGGAATGATACTCTTCAGCAGTTACAGTAAATAATGGCTACTTCTGTAATAAATGCTACTACAACTGTGTGAACAACTGATGGACAAGACATAAAGGGCCACATTCATCATGGAATAAACTCAGTTGCTCCTCAAAGTGGCATGGTCAACTCTTTTTGCATAATATTATTTCTAGTTAAACCATCAATTTAAGATTTCTTACCTTCTCTAAAATTCATTAATGTTGCTACTTGTTTTCTTTGTTCTTCCTTAGTAGAAGAGAAATGCATGCCAAAGGTGTAGTTATATTAAACCTTGTTTTGTTTCAAATCCATGATCTACTCATATTGCATACTTCCTGAACATTAGGAACACTCCCAAACTGTGCAGCCACTCATGATGCAATAGTCTACTACCCTCCTACTGCATCACACGAGTGGGCCGACTGTCCTGGGGTGTTCCATGTCCAGGATAGATGCAGTACGAGTTAATCAAGGAACAGGTTTTTGTGTTGTAACACAAGTATGAGGTGCAGTTTGTTTTCACTTCTAAAAGAAAAAAATTGAATCAAACTACCAGCTACATCAACAATCTTTACAGAATGAAACAAATCAGAAAATGCATTTTAAACTAGAGACACTTTGAGGCCTAAGGGGTTGACAGTGTCACTTCAAATAGAGGCTATAGTTTCAAAATGTTGACATGTACTCCAAGATAACCAAGCTCTCTCTGATGTTGTTGGTACACAATCCCTTGTTACATACCAGTGGGCCAGAATCCAGAGATGTGATTACCCACAGTATGTACAGAAAACAAATTCCACTCAATATTTACATGGGTTGTCCCCAATACTTAGAGAACATTTGTATTGTGGAAAGGGCAGTGTTTGTGAACATTGCAGACAGGAACCTGAATTTAGACATCCGGCCAGTTACACTTTGGTTGAGATCAAAATTCATTAATTGTAATGCTTACTGTAAATCATGTAGATAGTTCTTCACTGATGTAGAAACTTAGATATTGACAGCAGATAAGGACTGCTTGGAACACCTAGTCTGCCCATTTCCCTACCTGCTATAACTCTGTAGACCCTACTGGATCTCTAGCTTTACCCCCACCACCACCTCTGTCTTTCCCTAGTGCCTGTCGGTGCATTCTTGAGGCCCATTACTGTTTTTGCTCCACAACCTCCACTGGCAGGCTGTTCCAGGCATCAATCACTCTTTTTGTCTTTTGTGATGAAGTAGTTCCTCACATCTCCCTGTTTCCACCCCTTCCAGCTTCACAGCATGTCCCCTTGTTCTTGAGCATCATTTTTTTCTGAAAAATGCTTCCTCCTGAACTTTATTTATACCCCCTGAAGTATTTGAATATTTCTTGAATGTTTCTTTTATATCCCATCTCCTCCTTTTCTCTAGGGTCCTTCAGTGTCTTCTCATGGGGCGTGTGATGCAGACCCTGCACCATTTTGTTGCCCTCCTCTGGACAGACTGTACCCTGTCTATGTCCATCTGGAGATGTGGTCTCCAACACTTGACACAGTACTCTTGGTCAGGTCTCACCAATGATCTATACAGTGGTAACACCACCTTTCTCTTTCTGCAGGTGATACCCTACGATGCACCCTAGCTCCCACTATCTGTTTCCACTCCCTTGTCACACTGTCTGGCCACTTTTAGATCATCAGATATGATTAACAAAATAGATATGACCATACTGCATTTTGTATGGGTGTACATATGGCTGACAATCCTGCATATTATTTAGACTTGGGGCCTTATTGGTACTGAAGGAGAGAACCAAAATGTCCTCAATCCACAGTGATCTAAAACCAGAATGTAACTTCCCATCATTGTGGAAGATTGGGTAAATTTTGACATATACTTTGATTAAAGTTATGATAGATATGGGCCTGCAAGGCAACTTCCAAGACTGTGATCTGTTCAGGTTCTTGCACTGAGTGTTCCTCAACTGTACAGGAATGGCTATTCCATGTGCCACATCATTCTTCTTGTTCCAGGCATATCTTATTTCTAAAGCTAGGCCTTGGGTGCCAGAGTCCATGCCACAAGTCTGCTCGTGACACATTACCAGTGCTGAGTTTCTGGCTCCCCATAGAAACATAGAATTGGTAATCAGAAAATGACAACTTGGCCCACCCAGTCTGCCAAGATAGTCCCTGCCTAGTCTGTCTCCACAGACCCTAACTTGTCTTTGGTGACCCTCCTTCCTCCCTGCCCATTTCCTAACATACCCCTATGTTTCTCTCACACATACTTGAAGCCCACTACTTTTTCCCCTTCACCACCTCTGCTGGCAGTCTATTCCAGGCATCCACCACTCTTTCAGTGAAGCAATACTTGTTACATCCCTCCTAAACTTTCCACATCCAGCTTTGTTGCATGCTGTCTTGTTCTGGTGCTCTTCATTATTTGAAAGCTACAACCTTCTGCATGCTGTTCACCCTCAAGAGGTACTTTTAGGTCTCTATTATCCTACCTTACTCTTCTGTCTTTCATGTTGAGATCCCTCAGTCTCTCTCCTCATAGCACTTTTGGTGCAGCCCTTGTACCTTTTTAGTTTCCCTCCTCTAGAGTACCTCCATCCTGTCTAAGTCCTTTCTGAAGTACGGCCTCTAGAACTGGATACAATACTCCAAATGGGGTCTCACCAGTGAGTGAAATAGTGGCAAAATCACCTCCTTATTTTGTTAAACTTTGATTTAGATATGTCATGAGCCAACAAGATAATGGTTCTTTTATGGCTACAGGGGCAGCGCCCTGGAGACATCTTGTTTCACTTGGGAAAAAGGGCACTTCAGACTCCAACCAAAGATGAATTCTGGAGCAGGAATAGATCCTCGCTATCTGAAATCACTATGCTGGTGGGAGGAAGAAGTTCCTTTCCTACAAGCAGCATACTCATGCCAGTTCAACTTACCATCAGTGGATACACTCAGTATAACCAACACAAGCAGCTTGTTAAACTAAGCATTCCTCTCTGCTATCTTTTGTCTTAAAGGACACTTAAACCTCCTTTTTAAACATTTTATCTAAATAATGATGTGTTGGTCAAAACTGAGTTTGTAATGAGACTGCAACACTCCAGCAAAGATTCAAATAACTTTTCTTTCCCAGTTATGTGTGCGCGTGCGTGCGTGTGTGTGTGTGTGTGTCTAGCTGCTGTCTTTGCTGTCTTTAGGGTTTGTTAACCCTTTCAGGACTGCTCTATTCCCAGCCTTTTACAAGAAAAGATTACTATGTGCACTGAATGGAGGCTGATGCATGGATAAAAAAATATGTATTTCTGAAATCACTGACTGTAGTCTACAGAATATGCATGTAATGGTAATCACCTCTGGGCTTGATGGAGTGCATAGTACTATATGGCACAGATACTGATTTTTTAAATTGCTCCCTGGTTTCCAGCACTCAAGCACTTCCTAACGTAGTGTAAGGCTGTGGAGGATTTCTGTCATTGTGATTAGTATGTGCGTGTGTGTTCTCCATGAGGGAGGAGATTCCAAGTAAAGGTCTATCCTCACAGAGGAATACCCAGTGAACAGTAACTTAGTATGCCTATGTCAAAATAAAAGCTGTGGCAAAATAAAACCTTACTAACATGTTCTGGCTGAAAGAATCCACTCTCCTGATTTCCTAATGTGTCGTCATGATTTCTATGAAGTCTTAAAATGTGTCAAGCTGGCCTTGCATCTGCAACACATTCTTGTGGATAAATCAGAATTGGAACTACTGTTGTGGCTAGAGTTGAACTTTAGAAAGAATGTGTAACTTTTGCTACATTGCAGTAAGTGTTTTTTTTTTTGTCTTTCTATAAAAAAAGTGTGTAATCCAAGACTAGCATAGTGTGGAGGTGAAGAGATATGCACATACTCTGGTAAATACTGTTGCACATGGAATGAGCCATTTCATGCACTTACCAGGGTATGCAGGGAGGCATGAGGCAGAGACAAGTGTGCTAACGTAACAAAGGTGATCATCTATCAGGTCAATCACACAAAATGACACAAGGTTTGCAGAATAACTGCACTCCAGAACTGTACATAGTGATTGAGCAAAGGTGTACAGTAACCTGGGTAGATACTGAGGCACAGCGTACTTAGGCAGTGTGCATGTAACCAAGGTGAGAGTGCATATCAGAGGCCAATCACACCAAGTGAATAGGTTTGCAGAATAACTCCACTCACAAATGTAGTGTGATGGAGCCATGGTACTGTATGTGCTTATAAGGATATGCAGCGGGACACAAGGTAGGGCAAAGTGTGTTCACACAACTCAGTTGAGCTTATATCAGAGGCAGATCACACAAAGTGACAGAATGTTTTCAGAATAAGTGCACTCAGAATTGTATATAGTGATCAAGCAATGATATGCAGTTACCCTGTAGACACTGAGGCACAAGGCAGAGCTGAGTGTGTTCATTAACACAAGGTAGTATATATCAGAGGCCGATTACACAAAGTGAGGCAAGGTTTGCAGAATAAGTGCAGTCACATTTGTACATATTGATGGAGCCATGGTATGCACTTTCCTGGTATGAACTGAGGCAAGGCAGAGCCAAATGTGTTCATTCCACCTTGTGAGTATATCTGAGGCCATTCACAGAAAGGAGACAATAATTGCAAAATAAGTGCAGTCACATTTATACATAGTGATGGAATCATGGTATGCTCTTTCCCAGGTATGGACTGAGGCATGATGGCAGAGTCAAGTGTCTTCATGTAACTGAGATGAGCATATAGCAAAGGCCAATCACCCAAAAGTGACACATGATTTGGAAGAATAACTGTACTCACAATTGTACACTGTGATGGAGCCTGGCATGCACTTACCAGTGTATACAGTTAGGCACAATGCACAGCCAAGTGAATTCATGTAACCCAGGTGGACATCTATCAGAAGCCGATCACAGAAAAGAGAGAAGGTTTTCAGAAGAAATACAAACAATTGTACACTGTGATGGAGAAAAGGTACATTGGTAGACATTGAGGCACAAGGTAGAGCCAAGGGTATTCAATGAACACAGGATAGCATATGTCAGAGTCCGAGCACACAAAGAGAGACAAGGTTTGCAAAATTAGTGCAGTCACATCTGTACAGAGGATAGAGCCATGATATGCACTTTCCTGGGTATGCACTGAGGCATGAGGAAGAGCCATGTGTGCTCATGTAACCTGGGTTGTAATATATCAGCGGCCAATCACACAAAGTGAGACAAGGTTTGCAAAATTATTGCAGCCACATTTGTACATAGTGATGGAACCATGGTATGCACTTTCCTGCATGTACACTGAGGCATGAGGCAAAGCCAAGTGTGTTCAAGTAACCCTGGTGAGCATATACAGGAGGCCAATCACAGAAAAGTTACACAAGGTTTGGGGCAACTGCAGAACCAATTTTACCTTTGTGATGCACCCATGGTATGCACTTACTAGGGTATGCAGTAAGCACAAGGCAGAGCTAAGTGTCTTTATGTAACCCAAGTGGGCATACATCAGAGGCTGATCACATAAAATGTCAAGACGATTTTTCTGAATGACTACACTCACAATTGTACATAATGATTAAGCAAAGGTATGTAGCTATCTAGGTAGACACTGAGGCACAAGGCAGAGGCAAGTGTTCATTAACACAGGTTAGTGTACATCAGAGGCTGATCACACAAAGTGAGATTTAAGTTTGTAAAATAGGTGCAGTCTCATTTGCACATACTGAACAAGCCATAGTGTGCATTTTCATGTGTATGTGCTTGGGTATGAAGCAGAGCCAAGTGTATTTATATAACCAAGGTGGGCATATACCAGAGGCCTGTCACACAAATGTGACACAAGATTTGCAGAATAACTGCACTTACAATTGTACATTGTGAAACAGCCATGATATGCTCTTTACAGGGTATGCAGTGGTGCTCAAGCAGCTCATTTCCAGATGTGTCCTGGGGAGGGTATGGAATATAGTACAATAGAAAAAAAATAAATAGTAATTAACAGCATTACACAAATAACTGCAGAATTACACGAAATCAAAGGAACATAATGATAACTGTTACAAATATACACATTTACAGAAATGATGTCTGTGAGATCCTTATTTTATTTATTTATTTAGTTTTGTTTACTGAGTAGGTGCGCTAGCCATGAAATGACTATTTTCAGGCATGACCCAGGAGAGTACAAACAATCATAGACAAAGTACATGTCATGGGAACAGGAATATTACATATAGCATAGGTCAGAGTCAGTTAAAAGGATACATACAGCCAATGAAGCATGACATGATATCCACAATAACATATGCAGTCAAATAACATACCATAACATGACATACTAGAAATTACATAGGATCAGAGAAGGTAACTAACACTGCAAATGGAAAACAAATGGGCATCAGTTTACTGGTGGAACTGCATTGTGTAACACCACTATCTTGGCTGCTCTGATGACATCATTCTCCAGCAACTTTGATGGTAAAATGGAGGAGAAACATAATGGCAACTTCTGGGGATGTAATTTTTTATTTATAAACCAGATTTGGACTGAAATAGGACTGCTGGCAACCGCAGGAGGCACTTAACACTTACACATATGGAGTTAAGAAATTATCTGTGAAAAATGTGAGACTTCCCTCAACTTGTTTCTGGTTACTGAATTTTTAGTAAGGCAGGGGGATCAGTCTCTGACTTTTCAGTACCTGCAGGACAACATGTAATATTTAATTACATACCAGATCCACAGCAAATGAAAATAAAGTTGTGAAACATATCAACCATAATGAGAGATGTTATTGGCAGCCTTATAATGTGATGGCTCACTCTTGAGTGTTCGAATGCAGGAACCAGTCAACATCATTGGAGTAGGAGTGATTGCTTACAACATAAATCATGAAGTGCCATTACTGATGTTGTCCACCAAATGATAACATTACTTCTTACGTGCTTTAGCTACAGTGACCTCTCAGTCATTGATACCACGCAATGCATTATTATGAACATTTGCATGATTTTATTATCCTGCTTTGAAATCTGGACATTTATAATTGCAGGACATTTCCACGTGTAAAGGAACCTATTTTAAGGATCTCCACAAGATGCAGGATAAGCAGATACATATCGGGGCAGGTTAATGAGCAGCATAATAAAATGACATAAATAGCAGCAAGGAGTAAACAAGTCTACCAGGTCAGTTTGCCATCTAGAGAATGGCGCATGCTGAAACCATGCATCAGAGACAGCACAGGTTTGAATAGCAACAGGGTGCAAAAGCACTAAAGGATCTATGTGTGGTTGTGCACCCTGAATCTTTTCCCTTTGCAGAGGATAAGTCCTCTGGTTGGAGGAGGTTCTGCCGAACAGCTGTCATGGCTCACTGTGATGAGCCAAGGGCAGTAATGGAGCTGTGCATCTGCAGACCGGTATCAAATCCGGTCCCAGACTCACATAGATACATAGATACATAGACAGTGTCGGCAGATAAGGGCCTATGGCCCACCTAGTCTGCCCATTTGAGCTTGTAAGTTCAGTTTGTTTTCCTAGAAGTCTATTTCCCTTACCCTGACCTCTAGAATTCCTTTATGTCTATCCCATGCATTCTTAAATCCGTGATTGTTTCAGCCCCACCACTTCCTCTGGCAGGGTGTTCCACTTGTCCACCACCCGTTCTGTGAAGAAATTCTTTCTCATGTTTCCTCTGAATCGTCCTCCCTCCGACTTCATCCCATGCCCTCTAGTCCTGAAACATCTTTTTCGCTTAAAATAGTGTTTTCCTGCACCCTGTTCCTCCCTCACATAATTTTTCTTTTATTCACACTTTATGCAAAGTAAGTGTCCACCCCCGAGTTGATCATTTTATTTGGGGACTTCAGGAGCAAAGACTTATGCCACTGGCAATATAACATGCAGTACTAGCAGTGTGGTGTATTGCTTCAGCATAATGTCTTAGGTACATTATGACCCAATGCCTACAAAAAGAACCCATGGTGAAATGTTGATAAATTAGTATCCCAAACAGTCATATTCAATCAGAAAGCCAATAAATATCCCCATGATCAAAATAGAATAGTAAAGATATGCAACTGTATTACAATTATAAATGTCCAGATTTCAAAGCAGGATCCGAATTCATGGAAATGGCCATAATAATAGCTATATATCCCAAATGCATGCAAATGTCCAGCAGCCGATAATGAATGACCGTATTGTACAGCAGGATGGAAAATATGTGCAAATGTTCATGATAACACGTTAATAATGTCAATTTGCATTACTCTCAGTATGATTATATTCCTCTGCCCTCCACTACACCCACTGTCTTTGTTCCTCCCCATCACTGCACTGTATTTAATTGAAATTTCAGTTTAAAATAGTTATGTATTAATAATGGTAGAGATTTTGATGTTAACCATGGGGTGCCATTACTGATGTTGTCCACCAAATAAAAGCATTACTTCTCATGCTTTAGCTACAGTAATCTCTCAGTCACTGCTTCTGTGCAGTGCATTGCTATGGACATTTGCATGAATTTATGATCCAGGTTTGAAATCTGTACATTTATAATTGCAGGACATTTCCATGTACTTAGAATCCTCTTTAAGGATCTCCATAAGATGCAATATAATTTCAATGAACCACAACAACTTTTAACTGATTCATCCATCATTCATCTACTGTATCTTCTCTACACATTTCTCACCACCATCACTATATTCATTTTGCAGCCATATTGGCTCTAACTCCAACTTGTTTATTCAGTTTTCAATAGTCAGTTGTAGAGCCTCCATTTTGCTATTGGGTTTAATACAGGCCAAATGGGTTAACAATAAATATAATTAATTTCCCTGTTACTCCATACAAATTTAAAGTATAATGTCTTGTATGGATTCATTAAATGTCAGTCATATTCTGTACTGATGTACATACACTAGTTCTTTTGTTGGATCAGTTGGTATCTTAGTAACATAGAGGTCCATTACCCCACAGTCCTAGACATCATTTGAGAACAATTACTGGGCAACATAGAACATTTCAGATGGATTTTCCTTCTCTATTTCAGTTCAGCTTTGTAATTCTGAACAGCTTGTTTAATTTAAGAACAAAAACAAGGTGCTGCCTCAGTGTGAGGGCTGACAACAAAACAAAAGGTAATATTAATGCATGCTGAATAGAACTAGAGTTAGAATTGATGTTTCGAGCACAGGTTTTTCTTCAGGAATTATCAAAAGAGAAGAACGCAAAGTTACTTTGACTAAGTTTGTTTTGTTTTCCTTTAGATAATTATTGAAGAAGGTGTATGGTTAAAACATCAATTCTAACTCTAGTTTCTATTTTCAGTGTGCTTTAAAAATACCAGCTTATTTAATTTTGTTTTCCTAAGCTCAGTGTATGGTACATATTCTACTGTTCCACCAGCTGTTCATTTGTATCAGAACATTTTCAATGTCATTCATTATCTAACTGCATTTTCCTTTGCTTCAAAAGTTGTAGATAGTACATGATCATTATTTTTGATATTGCAAGCACACAGTTATTTTCTATCAAATGGCCAGATTACATGGAGGGTAATTAATCCACCAGGTGAGGACATAACCTTTTCTTATTCTGCCCACCCTCCACTTTCCATGATGTCTAGTAGTTTCCCAACAACTGGAATTGCAAGTTCTACATCATAGAATGAGTGAGGAATCATGCTCCTAACTTCTGTTGGCTCCTATAATAAAGGTTTTTGGTGTGGAACCGAGCACCAAAAGATATGCATTTCTGCTGCCATATCCAAGCAGGGTATGGAACAGACCCTAAACCAATTTCATTAAACTGCTGAGTTGGCTGAAATAGTGCACAGTTCTCAGGCATTGTTTTGACCTTTCTCAATATTTATCCTATTTATCCTATGGAAAATCATTCACTGTCAGGAAGTGAACCTATGAGCTCCAGACTGAGTAGATTTGGAGGAGTGGTGTTGAAACATCAAATCATGTCTGACAGGGCAAATCTTAAACAGAGGTGTAGGCAATGAAAGGAAACACCTAATCTGTTTCCAAGTGGGGATTTTTAAATTTTGGTGCGCAAACTTGAATTTGTACAAGACATGACCCTCAGCCAGTTCCAGGTCATGTGCTGCTATAAAATCAATCAGCTCAATTGAGCGGCACCACGGTGTAGACAGGACAAGACATGTGCATCTTTGTGCATGTTAGCATGTTCATGTGTGCAATGGTTCCAGTGAAAATGTGAGGAGGGACTTTGGGAAGCAAAGACAAGTAGTAATTAGATGTTTTACAAAGGCAACATCAATTTTAACCCAGAATGGGGATTTGTGTGTACAGTGCTCAACCTCCAATATGTTTAAAACAGTGGATGAAGGAACGAACTATGATGACTTCACATGTGAGAAATATATTCAGAATAAAGATTTATTATGTATGGTATAGGACTTCACTAAGAGAGTAGAGAAGTTAGAAAATAATCATGCAGGGATGACTGAGAAACTAAGAGTTTTAACCAGCTTGAACAAGGAACCATCAAGTAGTGAACTGATTATGGCAGGGAGGGAAATTCCAAGAGGAAACTGGAAGAGTTAAATATGGAAGTAGATAGTCAAGAGGGTGGTACATGGTCATGTCAGTGAAAAGGAAGAAAAGGGGCAGGAGCCCTTTGATAATAAGGGCGAAAAGAGAAGGCAATAAGCAGGGATAAAGGTGGAGTCCGGTTAGAAGAAAAGGAGAGTAATACTACTAATGTACTTCAAAATCAGTTTAGTGAATTAACACAACAAGAGGTGCCCCAAGATGAAATGTCTGAGAGTGTTCCAGATGTAAACCCAGATTCTGAAATGGGAGAGAATGATAAGGGAAAAGGCAAGTAACAGTTATGGGGAACACTATGATAAAATATACAGATCAATATATCTGTAAGAAGGATAAAGAACATAGAATGGTCAGTAGTTTTTCAGGAGCAAGGGTGCAGGATTTAACCTATATGGCAGATAATATTTTCATGGATGCTGGGCATAACCCACTAGTGGTGGTCCACATTGGAATAAATTATCTGAATACAAAGACATTACCATATATATTCTACATATACATTATTTTTAATAAACTGCCCCTTTCTGACAGTCCTTCTTATGCCATTTCCTGAAAGTTATGTCATTCATTGAGGGTGGAAAAATAGATGATATAATACAGGCATATGAATTGAGCTCTTGGGAATAATGTTCTTAAATTTACATGCTAAATATCATATGAAAATAGTTGTATATGTAGTGCTTAATAATGTTTTATGTGCAGCATTATTTTGCCCATTGAATAAATGAAGTCTCATATCATAATATATTGAATGTCTATATTCAGCTGAATTTGCACTATCTGAACTATCTCATTTAAACCAACTGTATAACATAGCCATATTAGCTGCCTAATAATAACTTTTAAAATTAGAGAGGGATAACCCATCTCCTGCTTTATTAAAGTAGAATTTTGTAATGTTTAACCATGGTTTCTTACCTTTCCAACAAAATTTCTTTAACCTATTCTTCTAGATGTTTAAAAAGGAATCTGGCACCAAAATAGGATATTCTGGAACACGAACATCAATTTTGGTAAGATTGACATTTTTATTGTGTTAACCCTTCCTATTAATGTGAACAGTAGTGATTGCCAGTGCTTCAAATCCCTATCAATTTTATCTTTCAATGGCTAAGCATTTAACGGAAAAATATTTTTGCCCTGGTGGTCAATTTGAATTCCCAAATAATTGATCACCTCGACTCTTCTAATATTATACCCTGGGGTATAACAAAAGGGTTACGATGCTGGGGAATTTCCATTATTTCTTATTTAGCCCAGTTTATACTAAACCCTGAGATCTTACCGAAATCCTCCAGTAACTGAGTCAAATTGGAAATGACTGATTCAAATTTGGTGTAAACAAAATTGCTTCATCAGCATACAGTCCTACCGTGTCCAATCCTCGCTATTCTAATACCTTTATATTTATTGTGCTGTTGTATATCCAAAACCAGAGGTTCAACTCAGAGTGCAAAGGTTAAGGTGATAAAGGGCACCTTGCCTTGTTCCCTGCTGAAGACAAAAACTTAAAGAGATGTTATTGTTAGTTTTAATTCTTGCCATCAGGTCTGAGAACAGCACCAATATCCACTTCCTAAATCCAGGACCAAAACCTAATCTGCCCAGGGCTTCCATAATATATGGCCAATCAATCTGGTCGAAAGCTTTTTCAGCATCCAACATTAATAATGATGGATCTTCCTTTTACAATGATTAATAATGTTTAGTGTATGTTTTATGTTTGTCTTCCTTATTAATCTTCCTTTAATAAACCCATTTTGGTCTGGGTGAATAATAGTGGGAGACACTCCCTCTAGCCTTGTGGTGAGAACTTTAGCCAATATCTTTGCATCTGTATTGATAAGTGATGTAGGTCGGTAGGAGGTTGTTAACAAAGGGTCCTTATCATTTTTGGGAATACCAAAATAAGTGCTTCCCTAAATGATGCCGGCATTTGTTCTTTTATATATATATATATATATATATATATATATATATATATATATATATATATATATATATATATGATTAAACAGTATATATAAATGAGGCACCATATTCTGTGCTAGAATTGTATAGAAATTGAAGGAAGCCTCATCCAGTCCTGGAGATTTCACTGTTGACAACTTATCTAAGGCCTGTTTGATTTCTTCTATTGACAATGGTTGCTGTAAGTTATTTTTTATATCCAATGATAGCACAGGAATCTTAATATCAGAGAAGAAATGTTCAAAATCTGATTCTCCACCTTTAATTTGGAGTTGTATAATCTCTGATAATAATTCTTAGAGGTCATATTAATTTCTACAGGTAACTCCACCACTTCTCCATTATTATTTCTAATACTATTATATTTGATTTTAGTTTTTGTGATCGCAGCTGCCACACCATACTTTTTCCTGTTTTTCACTCATTACATAGTATCTGGATCTACTATGTAGCATTTGGCTCTCTATATTTTCTGAGGTGATGTTATTATATTGTTCTCATAGAACAACCAAATCTTGCAGTATACTTGGATCATTTGTGCTTATATGCAAATTTTCTTTTATTTTAATGTGATATTCCAGGTCCATTGAAACCTGTTTTTTTTCTTCTTTCGATTTATGGTAAGACGTAGTACTCCCTCAGATCATTGCTTTAAAGGCATCCCACCATGCAGATATCAATGTCATATCAGGGTCATTAAAGTTAAAGTATGTTTCAATTTTCTTCTTAGTATATGCTAAATATTGCTTATCTTTCAGTAGTATAGGATCCAACTTGAAACTTGAATTACTACTGATCTGTGTTATAGTCAAGTTTAAACTAATCAGCACGTAGTCCGATATATGCATGCTATGATATTCTATATCATCTACCTTAGACATTAAAGAGCTAGACAGTAGAAACCAGTCTAATCTAGAATAGTTTTGATAAACAGGTGAAAAAAAGGAAAATGTTTTTCTTCTGAATGTCGATGTCTCCACATATCCACCAGATTATAGTCTTCCATGTACTGTAGTACTTTTTGGATGCAGTTGAGAGAGATTCCGAGTTACTGAAGATTTGTCTAACAAAGGATTTAATATAATATTCCAGTCACCTGCCATAATGTAAGGTGGTGAAAACCAATATTTAAAAATAAATCATCAAGGAAGGATAGGAATTTATATTCGGTCCATATACATTAATTACTGTTAATATTTGGTTCAAAACTTGCACCTCTGCAATAATAAAGCTCCCTTCTTATCTATGACTGATTTTTTTAACTTTACATCCAGACTTTTATGGAAAAATCGAGAACCTCTGGCTTTCTTGATATATGGTCATTCAAGACTGGGCCCACATCTTAGAATAATATGCAAAGTCTTGTGATAGTAAATGGGTCTCCTTTAATAAAATACAGTTGGCCCTATGTTTATCTGCATCACTTTTTTTCCTTTACTCGATCTCTACTGCCATTAACATTCCATGTTAGACATTTATCATTCTAGTATCTAACATATTTGTCTTTAGTTAACTGATTCAAAAGAACCTACTCTGTGTTCCTAACAATATCCACCAATATTCTTGAGGACCACCAAACCATCTGTGCACCATGTATTCTCTATAGTTTGCAAAAATGTTTCACATTTTGAATAATCCCCTCCCCACCTCTAACTGTCCATTCATTATACACGTATCGAACCCTTTGTGGCCAGAAGAAAAAAAGAAATAACTAATAAACATACTTATATCTTGGTACATAATAGTGCCTTTAGTACCCCTCCCATTTTCTTCAACATCGACTGTATGCCTTGCAGCCATGGAAATCCACACCCTTCATATTTAATTCCATTATACCAACTTTAAACAAAGAATCTTGCCACCATACCTTGTAGAACAGATGGGGTAAAGAAATGAGTAAAACAGAGGAAGAGAAGGAAAAAAGCTCATTTCACCTAAGCTGACGCCACTCTATTTCCATCCTACTGAATACAAGTAGATATATTATAACTTTCCCATTCCTCCCCCACTGAATCTCCAAACATAGTGCATAAGGGATGATGAATAATGGGTGGAGCTATTATAGTCCACTGCCCCTCACCTCTCCAGTGCAATATTAAGAATTTCCATCCCCATTCTTAGGTTTTAAGTCCAATTAGTTTAGTTATCTGAGTTCTTAATCACTTTCTCTACTTCAACTGGATTACTGTGAATGTGCCATCTACCATGCAAAAAATTTAAAACGGGCTTGATGCAGAAAAAATATTTGGCCCTTTGTCTTGAAGCAACTATTTCACTTTGTCAAAGGATTTTCAATGCTGGATTGTGTCCAAAGATAAGTCAGGAACAGCAGAGAATTTCACTTATCCCCTACTAGCCCTTTATTTATTCTTGCATGCTTCAAAATCAGCTCTCTGTCTCTATAGTAGTGTGGTTTAATGAACACCGGTCACGGATGCTTCAGGGAGCCTCCTGTTGAGCCTACAGCTGAAATTTCTGCTCCAGCTCGAAGCGCCAAGTCCTAGATAATTTTTTGATCTGGGTATTGCAGGTTTAATGCTTTGAGACTATTTATTCAAAAAAGGCAATAGATCACCTGTTTCTAACCCTCTGGGATCCCAACCAGTTTAAAATTATTTCTGCATGAACGATCCTCCAAGATGTTCACTTTATCTTTCAGCTCTTTGAACTGATTCTGACAAGAGCTTAAATCTATTTTTATGGACCCAATTTGATCTTATAACAAGCTCATCATGTGCTCTGCATCAGTCGTTCAGAAAGTACTATCTGACATTTTTTATCCAGCATCGAGATAGCTTCCTTACATTCTGATAAAGCATTAGAAAATGAGCCAACCCCAGTTTAATTCCATTATGTATTTCTGCTTTTATCATATTGGCCAAAGTTAAATAATCAAACCTTCATGTCCCCTCTTCTCCATGCCCGAGCGTTCCCACACTCACCAGGGCTGTCAGTCGTTTGACTATTGTATAGCTAACTTATCTCAACTACCCTGACAGGTATTTCCATCTATTTACTGCCATTACTTGATTGATTTAGTGACATATAGCACATAGTGCCATAGGTGGTACACCAAAGGCCTGAATTGGTCACAGCCCTTGTAGTGAGGTATGGTACCCTATTTGTGATAAACTGGGGTACAGTATAATATTCCAGATCAGAAATTATATCCAGGCACCTGTATCTATAATACACAGGTAAACATAACACCTATTCAAAATTTCACATGTATTTATCTATGTAAATAAACAAAAGGCCTGTTTTGTTGCTGTAAATGACTATAAAGTGGCTGCCATCTTGTGCTGGGTCATATGACCCAAGGCATCAAGTCATTTGCACATTTCTATGGCTTACATTACTCCTCAACTACCCTGACAAGTATTTCTGCCTATTTACTGCCATTTTTTTTTGATTTAGTGACATATAGCACATAGTGCCACAGATGGTACACCAAAGGCCTGGATAGGTCACAGCCCCTGGTAGTGAGGTATGGTACACTATTTAAGATAAAGTGGGTGTAGTGTAATATTCCAGATCAGAAATTATATCCAAGCACCTGTATCTATAATAAACAGGTAAACATCATACCTATTCAGCATTTCACATGTATTTATCCATGTAAGTAAACAAAATGCGTGTTTTGTTACTGTAAATGACAAGAAAATGGCCATAATCTTGCTTTGGGTCATGTGACCCAAGGCATCACGTCATTGGCCCACTCTTATGTCTTGTTCTGCTCCTCAGCTAACTTGACAAGTATCTCTGCCTATTTTATGCCATTATTTCATTGATTTAGTGACATATAGCACATAGTGTCATAGGTGGTAAATAAAAGGTATGATTTGGTCACAGCCCTGGTAGTGAGGTATGGTGCCCTATTTGAAATAAAATGGGTGCAGTGTAATATTTCGGATCAGACATTCCATCCAGGCACCTGTATCCATAACAAACAGCTAAACACCACACCTATTCTACATTTCACATGTATTTATCCATGTAAATAAACAAAACATGTGTTTTGTTACCGTAAATGACTATAAAGTTTTCCCCATCTTATTGTGGGCAATATGACCAAAGCATAAAGTCATTTGCACATTTTATGGCTTATTTACTCCTCAACTACCCTGACGAGTAATTCTGCATATTTACTGCCATTACTTCATTGATTTAGTGATATATAGCACATAGTTCCATAGGAGTACACCAAAGGCCTGAATTGGTCACAGTCTTGGTAGTGAAGTATGGTCCCGTATTTGAGATAAACTGGGGTGCCATGTAATGTTCCAGATCAGAAATCACATCCAGACACATATATCTATAATAAATAGCTAAACAACACACCTATTCAACATTTCACATGTATTTATCTATGTAAATAGGCAAAAGGTGTGTTTTGTTATGGTAAATGACTAAAACATAGATGCTACATTGCTTTGGGTCATGTGACCCAGCCATAAAGTCATTTGCCCATTCTATGACTTACTTTACTCTTCAACTACACTGACAGGTATTTCTGCCTATTTACTGCCATTACGTGATTGATTTAGTGACATGTAGCACATAGTGCCATAGGTGGTACACTCTTGGCCTGAATTGGTAACAGTCCTTTTAGTGTAGTCTGGTACCCTATTTGAGATAAAATGGGGGTTGCAGTGTAATATTCCAGATAAGAAATTAAATCCAGGCACATGTAACTACAAAAACAGCTAAACATCTCACCTATTCAACATTTTAAATTTATGTATTCATGTAAATAAGCAAAACGTGAGTTTTAGTACTATAGATGACTATAACGTGGCTGTTATCTTTTGTTGGGTCATGTGGACCCACGGCATCCAGTCATTTGGGGCTTATTTTACTCCTCAACTACCCTGATAAGTATTTCTGTCTATTTACTGCCATTACTTTATTTATTTACTGACATATAGCACTTAGTGCAATAGCTGGTACACCAAAGGCCTGAATTGGTCAAAGCCCTGGTAGTGAGGTATGGCACACTATTTAAGATAAACTGCAGGTGCAGTGTAATATTCCAGATCAGAAATGATATCCAGGCACATCTATTTATAACAAATAGCTAAACATCACACCTATTCAATATTTTACGTGTATTTATCCATGTAAATAACCAAAAGGTGTGTTTTTACTGAAAATGACAAGAAAGTGGCTGCCATCTTGTGGTGGGTCATGTGACCGAGGCATTAATTCATTTGCATATTCTATGGCTTATTTACTCCTCTACTACACTGACAATTATTTCTGCTATTTCCTGCTAATACTTAATTAATTAAGTGACATATAGCACATAGTGTAGTAGGTCTTACACCAAAGGCCTGAATTGGTCAAATTCCTGGTAGTGAGGTATGGTACTCTGTTATAAAATGGGACAGCAGTGCAATATTCCAGATAAGAAATGATATCCAGGCACCTGTATCTGTAACAAACAGCTAAACATCACACCTATTCAACATTCCACATGTATTTATCCATGTAAATCAGCAACAAGTGTGTTTTGTTACTGTAAATGACTATAAAGTGGAAGCTATCTTGTTGTGGGTCATGTGACCAAGTCATTAAGTCATTTGCACATTCTATGGCTTATTTACTCCTCAAATACCCTGACAAGTTTTTCTCACTATTTACTGCCATTACTTCACTGATTTAGTGACATATAGCACATAGTGCCATAGGTTGTATACCAAAGGCCTGAATTGGTCACAGCCCAGGTAGTGAGGTATGGTACCCTATTTGAGATAAAATGGTGGTGCAGTGTAATATTCAGATCAGAAATTATATCCAGGCACCTGTATCTATAACAAACAGCTAAACATCATACCTATTCAACATTTCATATGTATTTATCTGTGTAAATTTGCAAACAGTGTGTTTTGTTACTGTAAATGAGTATTATGTGGCTGCCATCTTGTGTTGGGCTTGTGACCCAAGGCATCAAGTCATGTTCACATTCTATTGCTTATTTTACTCCTCAACTACCCTGACAAGTATTTCTGCCTATTTCATGCCATTACTTCATTGATTTAGTGACATATAACACATAGTGCTGTCGGTGGTAGATAAAAGACTTGACTTGGTCACAGCCCTGGTAGTGAGGTATGGTACCCTATTTGCGATAAAATGGGGTGCAGTGTAATATTTCAGATGAGAAATTATATCCAGGCATCTGTATTTATAACAAACAGCTAAACATCACACCTATTCAACATTTCACATGTATTTATTTATGCAAATAAGCAAAATGTGTGTTTTGTTACTGTAAATGACTATAAAGTGTCCGCCATTTTGTTGTTGGGTCATATGACCAAAGGCATAACATCATTTTCACATTCTAATGCTTGTTTAAACCTCAACTACTCTGACAAGTAATTCTGCCTATTTACTGCCATTACATCATTGATTTAGTGATATATTGCACATAGTGCTATAGGTGGTACACCAAGGGCCTGAATAGGTCACAGCCTTGGTAGTGAGGTATGGTCCGTATTTGAGATAAACTGGGGTGCCATGTAATGTCCCAAATCAGAAATCACATCCAGTCACCTATATCTATAACAAATAGCTAAACAATACACCTATTCAACATGTCACAGGGATATATCCATGTAAATAAGCAAAAGGTGTGTTTATGTACTGTAAATGACTAAAATTGGATGAATGTTGTTTTGGGTCATGTGACCAAAGCCATCAAGTCATTTGCCCATTCTATGGCTTACTTTACTGTTCTACTACCCTGACAGGTATTTCTGCCTATTTCCTGCCATTACTTCATTGATTTAGTGAGATATAGCACATAGTGCCATAGGTGGTACACTCTTGGCCTGAATTAGTAACAGGCTTTTTAGTGAAGTCTGGAACCCTATTTGAGAAAAATGGGACAGCAGTGTAATATTCCAGATAAGAAATTATATCCTGGCTCCTGTATATGTAGCAAACAGCTAAACATCACACCTATTCAACATTTCACATGTGTTTATCAAGGTAAATAATCAAAATGTGTGTTTTGTTACTGTAAATGACAATAAAGTGGCCACCATCTTGTTGTGGGTCATGTGACCCAAGGCATTAAGTCATTTGCACATTCTATGGCTTATTTTCCCTCTACTTTTTCACTATTTATTGCCATTAATTCATTGATTTAGTGATGTATACATATAGTGCCATAGGTGGTATACCAAAGGCCTGAATTTGTCACAGTCCAGGTAGTGAGGTATGGTACCCTATTTGAGATAAAATGGACAGCATTGTAATATTCCAGATCAGAAATTATATCCAGGCACCTGTATCTATAACAAACATCTAAACATCACACATATTCAACATTTCACATGTATTTATCTATGCAAATAAGCAAAGGTGTGTTTTGTTACTATAAATGACTATAATGTGGCTGCCATCTTGTGTTATGTCATATGACACAAGGCATCAAGTCAGTTGCAAATTCTATGGCTTATTGTACTCTCAACTACCCTGACAAGTATTTCTGCCTATTTACTGCCATTACTTTATAGATTTAATGACATATAGCTGATAATGCCACATATCATGCACCAAAGGCCTGAATTGGTCACAGTACTGTTATTGAGGTATGGTAGCCAATTTAAGATAAACTGGGGTGCAGTGTAATATTCCAGATCAGAAATTATTTCCAGGCACCTGTATGTATAGCAAATAGCTATACATCACAAAAATTTAATATTTAATGTGTATTTATCCATATTAATAAGCAAAAGATGTGTTTTGTTACTGTAAATGACAAGAAAGTGGCTGCCACCTAGTTTTGGGTCATGTGACTGAAGGCATTGAGTAATTGGCTCATTCTGTGTCTTGTTCTACTCTTAACTGTTTTGACAAGTATTTCGCCTATTTCCTGCCATTACTTCATTGATTTAGTGACATATAGCAAATAGTGCCATATGCGGTACACTAAAGGCCTGAATTGGTCACAGCCCTGGTAATGAAGTATGGTTTTGTAATTGTGATAAAATGGGACAGCAGTGTAATATTCCAAACCAGAAATAATATCCTGTCACCTGTCTCTGAAGGAAACAGCTATACATCACACCTATACAAAATTTCACATGTATTTATCCATGTAAATAAACAAAATGTGTGTTTTGTTACTGTAAATAACTATAAAGTGGCTGCCATTTTGTTGTGGGTCATGTGAGCCAAGGCATTAAGCCATTTGGACATTCTATGGCATATTTACTCCTCAACTACCCTGACAAGTACTTCTGTCGATGCCATTACTTCATTGATTTAGTGACATATAGCACATAGTGCCATAAATGGTACAACAAAGGCATGAATTGGTCACAGCCATGGTATTGAGGTATGGTACCCTATTTGAGATAAAATGGGGTTGCAGTGTAATTTTCAGATCAAAAATTATATCTTGCCATCTGTATCTATAAGAAACATCTAAACATCACACCTAGTCAACATTTTCCATGTATTTATCTATGTAAATAAGCAAAAGTTGTGTTTTGCTACTGCAAGTGACTATAATGTGGTTGCTGTCTTGTGCTGGGTCATGTGACTCAAGACATCATGTCATTTGGACATTCCATGGCTTATTTTACTCCTCAACTACCCTGATAAGTATTTCTGTCTATTAACTGCCATTACTTTATTGATTTAGTGACATAGAGCTGATAGTGCCACAGATGGTACACCAAAGGCTGGAATTTGTCACAGCACTGGTGGTGAGGTGTCACCCTATTTAAAATAAACAGGGTGCAGTGTAATATGCCAGATGAGAAATTATATCCAGGCACAAGTATCTATAACAAATATTTAAACGTCACACCGATTGTTATTTCACATGTATTTATCCATGTGAATAAGCAAAAGGTGTGTGTTTTTACTGTTAATGACTAAAAGCGTGGCTGCCAACTTGTTTTGGGTGATGTGACCTAAGGCATCAAGTCGCTTATCCATTCGATAGCTTACTTTTACCCTGGCAGGTATTTCTGCCTATTTACTTCCATTACCTGATTGATTTAGTGACACAGAGCACATAGTGCCATTGGTGGTAAACCCGGGCCTCAACTGGTCACTGCCAGGGTAGTGAGGTATGGTATCCTATTTGAGATAAAAAGGGGATACTGTGTAATATTTCAGATGAGGAATTATGTCCGCACATGTATCTATAACAAACAGTTAAACATCACACCTATTCAACATTTCACATGTATTTATCCATGTAAATAAGCAAAGATGTGTTTTACTTCTGTAAATGACTATAAAGCTTCCAACTATCTCGCTTTTGGGTCATGTGACCCACGGCATCAAGTCATTTGCACATTATATGTCTTATTTTACTACTCAACTAAAATAACATGTATATCGGCCTGTTTATTGGCATTACTTCATTGATGTAGAGACATATAGTACATAGTGTCATAAGTGGTACACCAAAGGCCTGAATTGGTTAGAGCACTGGTAGTGAAGTATGGTACTATATTTAAGATAAACTGTGGTGCAGTGTAATATTCCAGATCAGAAATTATTTCCTGGCACCGGTATCTATAACAAATACCTAAACATCACACCTATTTATTATTTCATGTGTATTTATCCATGTAAATAAGCAAAATGTGTGTTTTGTTACTGTTAACGACAATAAAAGTGGCCACCAACTTGTTGGGGTCATGTGACCAAGGCATTACATCATTTGCACATTCTATGGCTTTATTTACTCCTCACCTACCCTGACAAGTATCTCTACAATTTACTGCCATTACGTAATTGATTTAGTGACATATAGCACATAATGCCATAGGTGGTACTCCAAAGGCCTGAATTGGTCACAGTCCTGGTATTGAGGTATGATACCCAATTAGAGATAAACTGAGTGTGCAGTGTAAAGTTCCAGATCAGAAATCACATCCAGGCACCTGTATCTATAAAAACAGCTAAACATCACACTCTATTCATCATTTCACATGTATTTATCCATGTAAAATGTATTTTGTTACTGTAACTGACTATAAAGTGGCTGCCATCTTGTGTTGGGTCATGCAACCCAAGGCATCAAGTCATTTTCACATTCTATGGCTTATTTTACTCCTCAACTACCCTGACAAGTATTTCTGCCTATTTACTGTCATTACTTTATTAATTTGGTGACAATGTACATAGTGCCACAGATGGTACACCAAAACCCTGAATTGGTCACAGCACTGGCAGTGAGTAATGGTACCATATTTAAGATAAACAGGAAGTGCAGTGTAATATTCCAGATCAGACATTATACAGGCACCGGTATCTATAACAAAGAGCTAAACATCTCACCTATTTAGTATTTCACGGTATTTATCCATGTATATAAGCAAACAATGTGTTTTGTTACAGTAAATGACAAGAAAGTGGCTGCCACCTAGTTTTGGGTCATCTGACCAAAGACATCAAGACATTGGAACATTCTATGTCGTGTTCTTTCTCCTCAACTACCTGACAAGTATTTCTGCTTATTTCCTGCCATTACTTCATTGATTTAGTGACATATAGCACATAGTATCATTGGTGGAACAGCAAAGGCCTGAATTGGTCACAGTCCTGTTAGTGAGGAATGGTACCCTATTTGAGATAGATTGGGACAGAAGTGTAATATTCAGATGAGAAATTATTTCCGGCACATGCATCTGTATCAAACAGTTAAACATCATACCTATTAAACATTTCACATATATTTATCCATGTAAATAAACAAAATGTGTGTTTGTTAATGTAAATGACTATAAAGAGGCTATAATGTTGTTGTGGGTCTTGTGACCCAGGGCATGAATCATTTGCACATTCTATGGCTTATTTACTCCTCAACTACTCTGACAAGTATTTCTATCAATTTACTGTCATTACTTCATTGCTTTAGTGACATATAGCACATAGTGCCATAGGTGTTACATCAAAGGCCTGAATTGGTCACAGCCTGGTAGTGAGGTATGGTACCCTATTTGAGATAAAAGGAGGCTGCAGTGTAATTTTCAAGATCAAAAAATTATATCCATGCATCTGTATCTATAAGAAACATCTAAACATCACGCCTATTCAACATTTCACATGTATGTAAATAAGCAAAGGTGTGTTTTGTTACTGCAAGTGACTGTAATGTGGTTGCCACCTTGTGTTGGGTCATTTGACCCAAGGCATCATGTCATTTGGACATTCCATGGCTTATTTTACCCCTCAACTACCCTGATAATCATTTCTGCCCATTTACTGCCATTACTTTGTTGATTTTGTGACATATAGCCGATAGTGCCACAGATGGTACACCAAAGTCCTGAATTTGTCACAGCACTGGTAGTGAGGTATGGTACCCTATTTAAGATAAACAAGAGTACAGTGTAATATGCCAGATGAGAAATTATATCCAGTCACCAGTCTTATAACAAATATTTAAACGTTACAATCGATTCTATATTTCACGTGTATTTATCCATGTGAATAAGCAAAAGGTGAGTGTTTTTACTGTTAATGACTAAAAAGTTGCTGCCTTCTTGTTTTGGGTCATGTGACCCAAGGCATCAAGTCGCTTATCTATTCGATAGCTACTTTACTCATCAACTACCCTGGCAGGTATTTCTGCCCATTTTCTTCCATTACTTGATTGATTTAGTGACATAGCCTCCATAGTGCCATTAGTGGTAAACTACAGGCCTGAACTTTTCACAGCCATGGTAGTGAGGTATGTATCCTATCTGAGAAAGAAAGGGCTGTGTAATATTTCAGATCAGAAATCATATCCAGGCACATATATCTATAACAAACAGTTAAAAATCACACCTATTCAACATTTCACATGTATTTATCCATGTAAATAAGCAAAGGTGTATGTTGATTCTGTAAATGATTATAAAGCGGCCACCATCTTGTTTTGGGTCCTGTGACCCATGACATAAAGTTGTTTGCACATTTTATGGCTTATTTTGCTACTCAACTATAATGACATGTATTTCTGCCTATTTACTGCCATTACTTCATTGATGGAGTGACATATAGTACATAGTGCCATAGGTGGTACACCAAAGTCCTGAATTTGTTACAGCACTGGTAGGAAGTATGGTACCATATTTAAAATAAACTGGGGGTGCAGTGTAATATTCCAGATCAGAAATTATTTCCAGTCACCGGTATCTATAATAAATAGCTAAATATCACACCTATTTATTATTTCATTGTATTTATCCATGTAAATGGGCAAAGATGTGATTTGTTAATGTAAATGACAAGAAAGTGGCTGCCACCTAGTTTTGGGTCATGAGACCGAAGGCATCAAGTATATGGCCCATTCTCTGTCTTGTTCTATTCTCAACTACCCACACAGGTATGTCTGCCTATTTCTGTCCTTACTTCTTTGATTTAGTGACATATAGCACATAGTGCAATAGGTAGTACACCAAATGCCTGAACTGGTCACAGCCCTGGAAGTGAGGTATGGCACCTTATTTGCATAAAATGGGACTGCAGTGTAATATTCCAGATCAGAAATGGTATACAGTCACCTGTATCTGTAACAAACAGCTAAACATCATACTATTCAACATTTCACATGTATTTATCAATGTAAATAAGCAAAATGTGTGTTTTGTTACTGTTAACTATTATAAAGTGGCCACCATCTTGTTGGGGTCATGTGACCCAAGACATTACATCATTTGCGCATTCTATGGCTTTATTTACTTCTCACCTACCCTGACAAGTATATCCCACAATTTACTGCCATTATGTAATTGATTTAGTGACATATAGCACATAATGCCATAGGTGGTATGCCAAAGGCCTGAATTGGTCACAGTCCTGTTATTGAGGTATGATACCCAATTAGAGATAAACTGAGTGTGCAGTGTAATGTTCCAGATCATAAACATCATCCAGGCACCTGTATCTATAAAAAGCAGCTAAACATCACACCTATTCATCATTTCACATGTATTTATCCATGTAAAAACAAAATGTGCATTTTGTTACTGTAAATGATTATAAAGTGGCTGCCATCTTGTGTTTGGTCATGCGACCCAAGTCATCAAGTCATTTTCACATTCTATGGCTTAATTTACTCCTCAACTACCATGACAAGTATTTCTGCCTATTTACTGTCATTACTTTATTAATTTGGTGACATATAGCACATAGTGCCACAGATGGTACACCAAAACCCTGAATTGGTCACAGCACTGGTAGGTGTTATGGTACCATATTTAAGATAAACAGGAGGTGCAGTGTAATATTCCAGATCAGACATTATATACAGGTACCGTATCTGTAACAAAGAGCTAAACATCTCACCTATTTAATATTTCACGGTATTTATCCATGTAAATAAGCAAACAACGTGTTTTGTTACTGAAAATGACAAGAAAGTGGCTGCCACCTAGTTTTGGGTCATCTGACCAAAGGCATCAAGACATTGGCCCATTCTATGTCTTGTTCTACCTCAACTACCCTGACAAGTATTTCTGCCTATTTCCTGCCATTACTTCATTGATTTAATGACATATATCACATAGTGTCATTGGTGGTACACCAAAGCCTCTGAATTGGTCACAGCCCTGTTAGTGAGGAATGGTACCCTATTTGAGATAGATTGGGACAACAGTGTAATATTCCAGATGAGAAATTATATCCAGGCACATGCATCTGTATCAAACAGCTGAACATCATACCTATTCAGCGTTTCACATATATTTATGCATGTAAATAAACACAATGTGTGTTTTGTTACTGTAAATGACTATAAGTGGCCACATGCTGTTGTGGGTCTTTGACCCAGGGCATGAATCATTTGCACATTCTATGGCTTATTTGCTCTCTCAACTACTCTGACAAGTATTTCTATTAATTTACTGCCATTACTTCATTGATTTAGTGACATACAGCACATAGTGCCATAGGTGGTACATCAAAGGCCTGACTGGTCACAGCTCTGGTAGTGAGGTATGGTACACTATTTGAGATAAAATGAGGCTGCAGTGTAATTTTCAAGATCAAAAATTATATCCAGGTATCAGTATCTATAAGAAACATCTAAACATCATACCTATTAAACATTTCACATGTATGTATCTTTGTAAATAAGCAAAGGTGTATTTTGTTACTGCAAGTGACTGTAATGTGGCTGCCACCTTGTGTTTGGTCATTTGACTCAAGGCATCATGTCATTTGACATTCCATGGCTTATTTTACTCCTCAACTACCCTGATGATCATTTCTCCCATATACTCGCTATTACTTTTATTGATTTTGTGACATATAGCCGATAGTGCCACAGATGGTACACCAAAGTCCTGAATTTGTCACAGCACTGGTTGTGAGGTATGGACCCTTATTTAAGATAAACAGGAGTACAGTGTAATATGCCAAATGAAAAATTATATCCAGTCACCAGTATTATAACAAATATTTAAAAGTCCATAGATTCTATATTTTGCATGTATTTATCCATTTAAATAAGCAAAGGTGTATGTTGTTTCTGTAAATAACTATCAAGCGCCCACAAACTCGTTTTGGGTCATGTGACCCATGATATCAAGTCATTTGCACATTTTTGGCTTATTTTGCCCTCAACTACAGTGACATGCATTTATGCCTATTTACTGCCATTACTTTGAAGAAGTGACATATAGTACATAGTGCCAGAGGTGGTACACCAAAGGCCTGAATTTATTACAGCACTGGTTGTTGAAGTATGGTACCATATTTAAGATAAACTGGGGTGCAGTGTAATATTCCAGATCAGAAATTATTTCCAGGCACCTGTATCTATAAAAAATATCTAAATATCACAGCTATTTATTATTTCATGTGTATTTATCCATGTAAATAAGCAAAAGATGAGTTTTGCTACTGTAAATGACATGAAAGTGGCTGCCACCTAGTTTTAGGTCATGAGACCGAAGGCATCGAGTATATGGTCCATTCTCTGTCTTGTTCTATTCCTCAACTACCCAGACAGGTATGTCTGCATATTTCGTGCCCTTACTTCTTAGATTTAGTGACATATAGCACATAGTGCAAATAGGTGGTACACCAAAGGCCTGAATTGGTCACAGCCCTGGTAGTGAGGTATGGTACCCTATTTGGATAAAATGGGACTGCAGTGTAATATTCCAGATCAGAAATGTTATACAGGCAGCTGTATCTGTAACAAACAGCTAAACATCATACCTATTCAACATTTCACATGTATTTATCCATGTAAATAAGCAAAATGTGTTTTGTTACTGTTAGTGACAATAAAGTGGCCACCATCATGTTGTGGGTCATTTGACCCAAGGCATTACATCATTTGCACATTCTATGGCTTTATTTACTCCTCACCTACCCTGACAAGTATCTCCCACAATTTTCTGCCATTACGTAATTGATTTAGTGACATATAGCACATAATGCCATAGGTGGTATGCGAAAGGCCTGAATTGGTCACAGTCCAGTTATTGAGGTATGATACCCAATTAGAGATAAACTGAGTGTGCAGTGTAATGTTCCAGATCAGAAATCACATCCAGGCACCTGTATCTATAAAAATCCTAAACATCACACTCTATTCATCGTTTCACATGTATTTATCCATGTAAAACAAGATGTGTATTTTGTTACTGTAAATGAGTATAAAGAGGTTTATCTTGTGTTGGGTCATGCACCCAAGACATCAAGTCATTTTCACTTTCTATGGCTTATTTTACCCTCAACTACCCTGACAAGTATTTCTGCCTATTTACTGTCATTACTTTATTAATTTGTGACATATAGCACATAGTGCCACAGGTGGTACACCAAAACCTTGAATTGGTCACAGCACTGGTAGTGAGTTCTGGTACCATATTTAAGACAAACTGAGGGCAGTGTAATATTCCAGATCAGACATCATATCCAGGCACTGGAATTTATAACAGTTAGCTAAACATATCACCTATTTAATATTTTATGTGTATTTATCCATGTAAATAAGCAAACAATGTGTTTTGTTACTGTAAAGGACAAGAAAGTGGCTGCCACCAAGTTTTGGGACATGTGACGAAAGGTATCAAGTCATTGGCCCATTCTTTGTCTTGTTCTTCTCCTCAACTACTCCTGACAAGTATTTCTGCTTATTTCCTGCCATTACTTCATTGATTTAGTATATATAGCACATAGTGTCATTGGTGGTACACTGAGGCCTCATTTGGTCACAGCCCTGTTAGTGAGGTATGGTACCTTATCTGAGATAAATTGGGAAAGCAGTGTAATTTTCCAGATGAGAAATTATATCCAGGCGCATGCATCTGTATCAAACAGCTAAACATCATACCTATTCAGCATTTCACATATATTTATCCATGTAACAAACAAATGTGTGTTTTGTTACTGTAAATGACTATAAAGAGGCCACTAATGTTGTTGTTGGTCTTGTGACCCAGGGCATGAATCATTTGCACATTCTATGGCTTATCTGCTCCTCAACCACTCTGACAAGTATTTCTATTAATTTACTGCCATTACTTCATTGATTTAGTGACATACAGCACATAGTGCCAATGGTGGTACACCAAAGGCCTGAATTGGTCACAGCCCTGGTAGTGAGGAATGGTACCCTATTTGCGATAAAATGGGACTGCAGTGAAAATTCCAGATCAGAAATGATATACAGGCACCTGTATCTGTAACAAACAGCTAAACATCATACCTATTCAACATTTCACATGTATTTATCCATGTAAATAAGCAAAATGTGTGTTTTGTTACTGTTGACTATAAAGTGGCCACCATCCTGTTGTGGGTCAGTGTGATCCAAGGCATTACATCATTTGCACATTATATGGCTTTATTTACCCCTCACCTGCCCTGACAAGTATCTCCCACATTTAGCTGCCATTACATAATTGATTTAGTGACATATAGCACATAATGCCGTGGTGGTACGCCAAAGGCCTGAATTGGTCACAGTCCTGTTATTGAGGTATGATACCCAATTAGAGATAAACTGAGTGTGCAGTGTAAAGATCCAGATCAGAAATCACATCCAGGCACTTGTATCTGTAAAACAGCTAAACATCACACCTATTCATCATTTCCCATGTATTTATCCATGTAAAAACAAATTGTGTATTTTGTTACTGTAATGACTATATAGTGGTCTGCTATCTTTGTGTTGGGTCATGCGACCCAAGTCATCGAGTTATTTTCACATTCTATGGCTTATTTTACTCATCAACTACCCTGACAAATATTTCCTGCCTATTTAATGTCATTACTTTATTAATTTGTGACATACAGAACATAGTGCCACAGGTGGTACACAAAACCCTGAATTGGTCACAGCACTGGTAGTGAGTTCTGGTACCATATTTAAGATAAACTGGAGTGGCAGTGTAATATTCCAGATCAGACATCATATCCAGGCACCAGAATCTATAACAATTAGCTAAACATATCACCTATTTAATATTTTATGTGTATTTATCCATGTAAATAAGCAAACAATGTGTTTTGTTACTGTAAGGACAAGAAAGTGGCTGCCACTAAGTTTTGGCATCATGTGACCAAAGGAATCAAGTCATTGGCTCCATTCTATGTCTTGTTGTTCTCCTCAACTACCCTGACAAGTATTTCTGCCTATTTCCTGCCATTACTTCATTGATTTAGTGATATATAGCACATAGTGTCATTGGTGGTACACAAGGCCTGAATTTGTCACAGCCCTTTTAGTGTGGTATGGTACCCTATCTGAGATAAATTGGAACAGCAGTGTAATATTCCAGATGAGAAATTATATCCAGGCACATGCATCTGTATTAAAAAGCTAAACATCATACCTATTCAGCATTTCACATATATTTATCCATGTAAATAAACAAAATGTGTGTTTTGTTACTGTAAATGACTACAAAGAGGCCAATAATGTTGTTGTGGGTCTTGTGACCCAGGGCATGAATCATTTGCACATTCTATGGTTATTTGCTCCTCAACTACTCTGACAAGTATTTCTATTAATTTACTGCCATTACGTCATTGATTTAGTGAACACAGCACATAGTGCCATAGGTGGTACATCAAAGCCCGAATTGGTCACAGTCCTGATAGTGAGGTATGGTACCCAATTTGGGATAAAATGAGGCTACAGTGTAATTTTCAAGATCAAAAATTATATCCAGGTATCTGAATCTATATGAAACATCTAAACATCACGCCTATTCAACATTTCACATGTATGTATCTATGTAAATAAGCAAAAGGTGTGTTTTGTTACTGCAAGTGACTGAAATGTGGCTGCCACCTTGTGTTTGGTCATATGACCAAGGCATCATGTCATTTGGACATTCCATGGCTTATTTTACTCCTCAACTACCCTGATGATCATTTCTGCCCATTTACTGCCATTACTTTATTGGTTTTTGACATATAGCCGATAGTGCCACAGATGGTTCACCAAGTACTGAATTTGTCACAGCACTGGTAGTGAGGTATGGTACCTATTTAAGATAAACAGGAGTTCAGTGTAATATGCCAGATGAGAAATTACTGTATATCCAGTCACCAGTATTATAACAAATATTTAAATGTCTCATAGATTCTATATTTCACATGTATTTATCCATGTGAATAAGCAAAAGGTGTGTGTTTTACTGTTAATGGTTAAAAGTTGTCTGCCTTCTTGTTTTGGGTCATGTGGCCCAAGGCATCAAGTCATTTATCTATTCGATAGCTTACCTTACTCACCAACTACCCTGGCAGGTATTTCTGCCTATTTTCTCCCATTACTTGATTGATTTAGTGATATAGTGCACATAGTGCCATTGGTGGTAAACTACAGGCCTGAACTGGTCACAGCCAGGGCAGTGAGGTATGGTATCCTATTTGAAATAAAAGTGGTGCTGTGTAATATTTAAGATCAGTAATTATATCCAGGCACATATATCTATAACAAACAGTTAAACACCACACCTATTCAACATTTCACATGTATATATCCATGTAAATAAGCAAAAGCTGTATGTTGTTACTGTAAATAACTATAAAGCGCCATAATCCGTTTTTGGTCATGTGACCCATGACATCAAGTCATTTGCACATTTTATGGCTAATTTTGCTCCTCAACTACAATGACATATATTTTCTTCCTATTTACTGCCATTACTTCATTGATGGAGTGACATATAGTACATAGTGCCATAGGTGGTACACCAAAGGCCTGAATTTGTTACAGCACTGGTAGTGAAGTATGGTACCATATTTAAGATAAACTGGGGGTGCAGTGTAATATTCTAGATCAGAAATTATTTCCAGGCACCTGTATCTATAATAAATAGCTAAATATCACACCTATTTATTATTTCATGTATATTTATCCATGTAAATAAGCAAAAGATGAGTTTTGCTACTGTAAATGACATGAAAGTGGCTGCCACCTGTTTTGGGTAATGAGACCGAAGGCATCAAGTATATGGCCCATTCTCTGTCTTGTTCTATTACTCAACTACCTAGACAGGTATGTCTGCTTATTTCGTGTCCTTACTTTAGATTTAGTGACATATAGCACATAGTGCAATAGGTGGTACACCAAAGGCCTGAATTGGTCAAAGCCCTGGTAGTGAGGTATGGTACCCTATTTGCGATAAAATGGGACCGCAGTGTAATATTCCAGATCAGAAATTATATACAGGCACCTGTATCTGTAACAAACAGCTAAACATCATACCTATTCAACATTTCACATGTATTTATCCATGTAAAAACAAATTGTTTATTTTGTTACTGTAAATGACTATAAAGTGGCTGCTATCTTGTGTTGGGTCTTAGACCCAAGTCATCAAGTCATTTTCACATTCTATGGCTTAATTTACTCTGAACTACCCTGACAAGTATTTCTGCCTATTTACTGTCATAACTTTATTAATTTGGTGACATAGCACATAGTGCCACAGGTGGTACACCAAAACCTGAATTGGTCACAGCACTGGTAGTGAGTTCTGGTACCATATTTAAGATAAACTGAGGCACAGTGTAATATTCCAGATCAGACATCTTATCCAGGCACCAGAATCAATAACAATTAGCTAAACATATCACCTGTTTAATATTTTATGTATTTATCCATGTAAATAAGCAAACAATGTGTTTTGTTACTGTAAATGACAAGAAAGTGGCTGCCACCAAGTTTTGGGTCATGTGACCAAAGGCATTAAGTCATTGGGCCATTCTATGTCTTGTTCTTCTCCTCATTTACCCTGACAATTATATTTCTGCCTATTTTCTGCCATTACTTCATTGATTTAGTGACATGTAGCACATAGTGTCATTGGTGGTATACTGAAGGCCTCAATTGGTCATAGCTCCTGGTAGTGAGGTATGATACTCTATCTGAGATAAATTGGGACAGCAGTGTAATATTCCAGATGAGAAATTATATGCAGGCACATGCATCTGTATCAAACAGCTAAACATCATACATATTAAACATTTCACATATATTTATCCATGTAACTAAACAAAATGTGTGTTTTGTTACTGTAAATGACTATAAAGTGGCCACCATCTTGTTGTGGGTGTTGTGACCCAGGCATTAATCATTTGCACATTCTATGGCTTATTTACTCCTCAACTACTCTGGCAAGTATTTTTGTCTATTTACTGCCATTACCTTCATTGATTTAGTGAAACATAGCACATAGTGCCATAGGCTGTAACATCAACGGCCTGAATTGGTCACAGCCCTGGTAGTGAGGTATGGTACCTTATTTGAGATAAACTGAGGTTGCAGTGTAATTTTAAAGATCAAAAAATTATATCCAGTTATCTGTATCTATAAGAAACATCTAAACATCACGCCTATTCAACATTTCACATCTATGTACAGTATCTATGTAAATAAGCAAAGGTGTGTCTAGTTACTACAAGTGACTGTAATGTGGTGCCACCTTGTGTTTGGTCATTTGACCCAAGGCATCATGTCATTTGACATTCCATGGCTTATTTTACTCCTCAACTACCCTGATAATCATTTCTGCCCATTTACTGCCATTACTTTATTGATTTTGTGACATATAGCCGATAATAAGCACAGATGGTACAATCAAAGGCCTGAATTTGTCACAGCACTGGTAGTGAGGTATGTTACCCTATTTAAGATAAACAGGGGAACAGTGTATATGCCAGATGAGAAATTATATCCAGTCACCAGTATTATAACAAATATTAAACGTCACACCGATTCTATATTTCACGTGTATTTATCCATGTGAATAAAAAAGGTGGTTTTTACTGTTAATGATTAAAAATTTGTTGCTTTTCTTGTAATGGGTCATGTGACCCAAGGCATCAAGTCGCTTATCTATTCGATAGCTTACTTTACTCATCAACCACCTCTGCAAGTATTTTCTGCCTATTTACTTCCATTACTTGATTGATTTAATGACATAGCTATATAGTGCCATTGGTGGTAAAGTACATTCCGAACTGGTCACAACCAGGGTAGTGTGGTATGGTATTCTATTTGAGATAAATGGGGGTGCTGAGTAATATTTCAGAACAGGAATTATATCCAGGCACATATATCTATAACAAACAGTTAAACATCACAACTGTTCATCATTTCACATGTATTTATCCATGTAAATAAGCAAAAGGTGTATGTTGTTTCTGTAAATGACTATGAAGCAGCCATCATCTCGTTTTTGGTCGTGTGACCCATGACTTCAAGTCATTTTGCACATTTTATGGTTTATTTTGGTCTCAACTTCAATGACATGTGTATTTCGCCTATTTACGCCATTACTCCATTGATGGAGTGACATATACATAGTGCCATAGGTGGTACCACCAAAGGCCTGAATTTGTAACAGCTCTGGTAGTGAAGTATGGTACCTTCTATTTAAGATAAACTGGTGGCAGTGTAATATTCCATATCAGAAATTATTTTCAGGCACCTGTGTCAATAATAAAAGCTAAATATCACACCTATTTATTATATCATTTGTATTTATCCATGTAAATAAGCAAAGATGAGTTTTGCTACAGTAAATGACATGAAAGTGGTTGCCACTCTAGTTTTCGGTCATGAGACCAAGACATCGAGTGTATGGTCCATTCTCTGTCTTGTTCTATTCCTCAACTACCCCGACAGGTATGTCTGCTTATTTCGTGTCTTACTTTAGATTTAGTGACATATATACATAGTGCAATAGGTATACCAAAGGCCTGAATTGGTCACAGCCCCTGGTAGTGAGCTATAGTACCTAGTCGGCGATAAAATTGACTACAGTGTAATATTCCAGATCAGAAATGATATACAGGCACCTGTATCTGTAACAAACAGCTAAACATCATACCTATTCAACATTCTTACATGTATTTACCCATCTAAATAAGCAAATGTGTGTTTTGTTACTGTTAATCGACTATAAAGTGGCCATTATTCTGTTGTGGGTCATGTGACCCAAGGCATTACATCATTTGCACATTATATGGCTTTATTGGACTCTCACCTACCCTGACAAGTATCTCCCACAATTTGCTGCCATTATAAAATTGATTTAGTGACATATAGCACATAATGCCATAGGTGGTATGCCTAAAGGCCTGAATAGGTCACAGTCCTGTTATTGAGGTATGATACCCAATTAGAGATAAACTGAGTGTGCAGTGTAAAGTTCCAGGTCAGAAATCACATCCCGCACCGGTATCTATAAAAACAGCTAAACATCACACCTATTCATCATTTCACATGTATTTATCCATGTAAAAACAAAATGTGTATTTTGTTACTGTAAATGACTATAAAGTGGTTGTTATCTTGTGTTGGGTCATGCCACCCAAGGCATCAAGTCATTTTCACATTCTATGGCTTATTTTATCCTCAACTACCCTGACAAGTATATTCGCCTATTTACTGTCATTATCTTTATTAATTTGGTGACATATAGCACATAGTGCCACAGGTGGTACACCAAAACCCTGAATAGGTCAGGAGCACTGGTTGTGAGTTCTGGTACCATATTTATGATAAACTGAGGGGCACTTGTAATATCTCCAGTTCAGACATCATATCCAGGCACCGGAATCTATAACAATTATATAAACATATCACCTATTTAATATTTTATGTGTATTTATCCATGTAAATAAGCAAACAATGTGTTTTAGTTACTGTAAAGGACAAGAAAGTGGCATGCACTAAGTTTTGGGTCATGTGACCAAAGGCATCAAGTCATTGGCCCATTCTATGTCTTGTTCTTTTCCTCAACTACCCTGACAAGTATTTCTGCCTATTTCCTGCCATTACTTCATTGATTTAGGACATATAGCACATAGTGTCATTGGTGGTACAATCAAGGCCCCAATTGGTCACAGCCCTGGTAGTGAGGTATGGTACCCTATCTGAGATAAATTGGGACAGCAGTGTAATTTTTCCATATGAGAAATTATATCCAAGCACAAGCATCTGTATCAAACAGCTAAACATCATACCTATTCAGCATTTCACATATTTATCCATGTAAATAAACAAAATGTGTTTTGTTACTGTAAAATAACTACAAAGAGGCTATTAGTTGTCATGGGTCTTGTGACCCAGGGCATGAATCATTTGTCATTCTATGGCTTATTTGCCCTCAACTACTCTGACAAGTATTTCTATTAATTTACTGCCATTACGACATTGATTTAGTGATTATGTTACATAGTGCCATTAGGTGGTACATCGGGGCCTGAATTGGTCAAGGCCCCGATAGTGAGGTATGGCACTCTATTTGAGATCAAATGAGGCTGCAGTGTAATTCTCCAAGATCAAAAAATTATATCCAGGTATCTGAATCTATAAGAAGTATCTAAACATCATGCCTATTCAACATTTCACATGTATGTATCTATGTAACAAGCAAAAGGTGTGTTTTGTTACTGCAAGTGACTGTAATGTATGCCACCTTGTGTTTGGTCATTTGACCCAAGGCATCATGCCATTTGGATATTCCATGCTTATTTTACTCTCAGCTACCCTGATGATCATTTCTGCTCATTTACTGCCATTACTTTATTGATTTTGTGACATATAGCTGATAGTGCCACAGATGGTACACCAAAGTAATGAATTTGTCACAGCACTGGTAGTGAGGTATGGTACCTTATTTAAGATAAACAGGAGTACAGTGTAATATGCCAGATGAGAAATTACTGTATATCCAGTCACCAGTATTATAACAACTATTTAAACGTCACATAGATTCTATATTTCACATGTATTTATCCATGTGAATAAGCAAAAGGTGTGTGTTTTAGTGTTAATGAGATTAAAACGTTGTTGCCTTCTTGTTTTGGGTCATGTGTCCCAAGGCATCAAGTCATTTATCTATTCGATAGCTTACTTTACTCATCAACTACCCTGGCAGGTATTTCTGCCTATTTTCTTCCATTACTTGATTGATTTAGTGACATAGTGCACATAGTGCCATTGGTGGTAAACTACAGGCCTGGAACTGGTCACAGCAAGGGTAGTGAGGTATGGTATCCTATTTGAGTTAAAAGGGGGTGCTGTGTTATATTTCATATCAGGAATTATATCCAGGCACATATAACTATAAACAAATGGTTAAAAATCACACCTATTCAACATTTCACATGTAATTATACATGTAAATAAGCAAAGGTGTATGTTGTGTCTGTAAATAATCTATAAAGCGCCTCAACTGTTTTGGGTCATGTGTCCCATGACTTCAAGTCATTTTGCACATTTTATGGCTTATTTTGCCCTCAACTATAATGACATGTATTTTCTGCCTATTTACTGCCACTACTTCATTGATGGAGTGACATATAGTACATAGTGCCATAGGTGGTACACCCAAAGGCCTGAATTGGTTACAGCTCTGGTAGTGAAGTATGGTACCATATTTAAGATAAACTGGGGTGCAGTGTAATATTCCAGATCAGAAATTATTGTCAGGCACTCTGTATCTATAATAAATAGCTAAATATCACAGCTATTTATTATTTCTGTATTTATCCATGTAAATAAGCAAAAGATGAGTTTTGCTACTGTAAATGACATGAAAGTGGCTGCCACCTAATTTAGGGTCTTGAGACCGAAGGCATCGAGTATATGGCCCATTCTTCTGTCTTGTTCTATTCCTCAACTATCCAGACAGGTATGTCTGCTTTATTTCATGCCCTTACTTAGATTTAGTGATATAGCACATAGTGCAATAGGTGGTGCACACCAAAGTCCTGAATTGGTCAAAGCCCTGGTAGTGATGAATGGCACTTTAATTTGTGATAAAATGGGACTGCAGTGTAATTTTCCAGATCAGAAATGATATACAGGCACCTGTATCTGTAACAACAAACAGCTAAACATCATACCTATTCAACATTTCACATGTATTTATCCATGTAAATAAGCAAATGTGTTTTGTTACTGTTAACTACTATAATATGGGCCACCATCTGTTGCAGGTGGGTCATGTGATCCAAGGCATTACATCATTTGGACATAATATATGGCTTTATTTACTCCACACCTACCTCTGTCAAGTATCTCCCACAATTTGCTGCCATTACTTAATTGATTTAGTGGACATATAGCACATAATGCTATAGGTGGTATGCCAAAGGCATGAATTGGCACAGTCCTGTTATTGAGGTATGATACCCAATTAGAGATAAAATGAGTGCAGTGTTTGGTTGTATTGTTCATATAGTGCCATTGGTGGTAAATATAGGCCTGAACTGTCACAGCCAGGGTAGTGAGGTATATCCATTTGAGTAAGGTGCTGTGTGTATTTCGATCAGGAATTATATCCAGCACATATATTTATAACAAATATTAAACATCGTAATCTATTCAATATTCACATGTATAACCATGTAATAAGCAAAGTGTATGTTGTTTCTGTAACAACTATGCTGCCATAACTCGTTTTGGTCCTGTTACCCATGACATCAAGTCATTTGTACATTTTATGGCTTATTTTGCCCTCAACCAATGACATGTTTTTCTGCCTATTTATCCATTACTCATTGATAGAGTGACATGCCAGAACTAGACTCATAGTGGATTCCTGCAGGGGAGGGCCTCAAACAACTGGTACAGCAACCCACAAGAGACAGGGCTATCCTAGATCTAGTACTGACTAACAAAGAAGGGATCACAGATCTCCAGGTAGAAGGTCACCTGGGGCCAGTGACCATCACATGGTATGGTTCAATTTGGCTACTACATCTAAATCATCCCATTCCAAGGCAAAATATGGGACTTCAGAGGAGCTGACTTTGATAAGATGCCAACAGAGTTAAGCTAGCCCTGGCAAAAAGAAACACAGGTGAGGAGGTACAGGCAAAGTGGGCAAGCATTAGGATACAATACTTGAAGCAACATCCCATTGTGTTAGACAGAAAAGGAAGTGCAAAGAAGAAGGAAACCACTTTGGTTCTCAAATACAGTAGCAGAAAAGGTCAGAGCCAAAAGGCTGGCCTTCAGAAAATATAAGGGAACACAGCGGATGAAGATAGGGAGGCATACCAAACTGCCCTAAGGGAAGCAGGTAAGGCAGTAAGGCAGGCAAAGTCCCAAACTGAGGAAACACTAGCACGAACAGTAAAAGAAGGTGACAAGACTTTCTATAGATACATTAGTGAAAGGAGAAAGTCCAGAGGGGTATTGCTAAGCTTAATGGAGAAAAGGAGCATGGAGGAGGAGGACCCTGTAAAGGCATCTATCCTAAATAGATACTTTGCTCAGTATTTACTGAAGAGAAGGTAGGGCAGGGCCCACAGCTCAGCATCATGGACACAGGGGAGGGAGGTGAGCACTACCCCTTCACAAAAGAAAGGGTCCTACAAGAGCTAAGCTCAGGGTGGATAAGGCAATGGGACCTGATGGCATACATCCCAGGGTACTTAAGGAGCTAAAGGAGGAACTAGCAGAGCCATTAGCAGAATTGTTTAGTGAGTCTCTGAGCACAGGAGAGGTCCCAGAAGACTGGAGAAGGGCTCATGTGATCCCACTCCACAAGAGTGGTAGCAGGGAGGAGGCGGGGAACTACAGACCGGTCAGTCTTACCTCAGTAGTGGGCAAGATTATGGAGGCACTCTTAAGGAAAGGATAGTGCAACACCTGGAATCCATAGGGCACAGGATCCAAGACAGCATGGGTTTACTAAAGGAAGGTCCTGTCAAACTAATCTCATAGATTTCTTTGACTGGGTAACCAGAGTGGTGGACCAAGGGGAGCAGTTGATGTCGCCTACCTTGACTTCAGCAAAGCTTTTGACACTGTTCCACATAGAAGATTGATAAATAAGCTAGGTAGGCTCGGGTGGTCAGAAGTTGGTCAACTGGGTGGCAAACTGGTTGACTGGCAGAAAACAGAGAGTGGTGGTAAATGGTATACAGTCAGAAGAGATGCAAGTCACAAGTGGGTACTCAGGGATCAGTCCTGGGGCCAGTCCTATTCAACATCTTCATTAGTGACCTCGCAGATGGACTAGAGGGTAAGGCTTGTCTGTTTGCAGATGACACCAAGATCTGCAACAGAGTAGATGATCCAGATGGGGTGGGCAGAATGAGAAGAGATCTGGATAAACTAGCAGAATGGTCAGAAGAGTGGCAACTGGGATTTAATGCAAAGAAGTGCAAAATCATGCACATAGGGAAGAGAAACCCTGAAGCCACTTATAGGCTGGGGGAGTTGCTAGCAGTCACAAAGGAAGAAAGAGACTTGGGCATCATCATCACTGATGACCTAAAATCATCCAAGCAGACCCTAAAGCAGTAGGTAAGGCTAGGGGGTGTTAGGGTGTATTAGTAGGGTATCACAAGTCGAAGAGGGAGGTAATAATCCTCTGTACAAGACATTGGTTAGGCCCCATCTGGAGTACTGCGGCAGTATTGGAGGCCACACCTTCACAAGGACATTAACCAAATTGAGGCAGTCCAGAGAAGGGCAACCAAAATGGTGCAGGGACTGCATCAGAAGACATATGAGGACAGATTAACGGAGCTCAATATGTATACCCTTGAGCAAAGGAGGAGAGAGGTGATATGATCGAGACATTTAAACACCTTAAGGGCATAAACAAGGTGAAAGAGTCTAACATGTTTAAATATAAGAAAATAGCAGGACAAGAGGACACAGCATGAGATTAGAGGAGGCCGATTAAGGGGAATGTGAGGAAATTCTTTTCACAGAAAGGGTGGTAGATGCATGGAATGGCTTACCACAAGAAGTGGTGGCTATGAATACAGTGCAGGGCTTCAAACAGGCATGGGATAGGCATAAGGGAGCAATACAAATGAATATGAATAGATAGGTCACTGACAGAGCAAAGGCCGATGGCACATTTATAAGGTAGAAAAAGAAATGGGCAGACTGGATGGGCCTTGAGGTCCTTATCTGCCGTCAACTTCTATGTTTCTATGTTTCTATGTTTCATATAGTACATAGTGCCATAGGTGGTACACCAAAGGCCTGAATTGGTTACAGCTCTGGTAGTGAAGTATGGTACGTATATTTATGATAAGTCAGGGGTGCAGTGTGTTATCTCCAGATCAGAAATTATTTCCAGGCACCTGTATCTATAATAAATAGCTAAATATCACACCTATTTATTATTATTTGTGTATTTAGCCATGTAAATAAGCAAAGATGAGCTTGCTGCTGTAAAAGACATGAAAGTGGATACACCTAGTTTTGGGTCATGAGACCAAGGCATCGAGTATATGGCCCATTCTGTCTTGTTCTATTCTCAACCACCCAGACAGGTATGTCTGCTTATTTCGTGCCCTTACTTTAGATTTAGTGTTATATAGCACATAGTGCAACAGGTGGTACAACAAAGTCCTGAATTGGTCAAAGCCCCGTAGTGAGGATGGTATCTGTATTTTATGATAAATGTGGGACTGCAGTAATATTCCAGATCAGAAATGGTATACAGGCACCTGTATCTGTAACAAACAGCTAAACATCATACCTATTCAACATTTCACATGTATTTATCCATGTAAATAAGCAAAATGTGTGTTTTGTTACTGTTAACGACTATAACATGGCCACCATCTTGTTGCGGGTCATGTGATCCAAGACATTACATCATTTGCACATTATATGGCTTTATTTACTCCCCACCTACCCTGTCAAGTATCTCCCACAATTTGATGCCATTACGTAATTGATTTAGTGACATATAGCACATAATGCCATAGGTGGTATGCCAAAGGCCTGAATTGGTCACAGTCCTGTTATTGAGGTATGATACCCAATTAGAGATAAACTGAGTGTGCAGTGTAATGTTCCAGATCAGAAATCACATCCAGGCACCTGTATCTATAATAACAGCTAAACATCACCCCTATTCATCATTTCTACATGTATTTATCCATGTAAAAACAAATTGTTTATTTTGTTACTGTAAATGACTATAAGTGGCTGCCATCTTGTGTTGGGTCATGCGACCCAATTCATCAAGTCATTTTCACATTCTATGGCTTAATTTACTCCTGAACTACCCTGACAAGTATTTCTGCCTATTTACTGTCATTACTTTATTAATTTGGTGACATATAGCACATAGTGCCACAGGTGGTACACCAAAACCCTGAATTGGTCACAGCACTGGTAGTGAGTTCTGGTACCATAGTTAAGATAAACTGGAGTGGCACTGAAATATTCCAGATCAGACATCATATCCAGGCACCAGAATGTATAACAATTAGCTAAACATATCACCTGTTTAATATTTTATGTGTATTTATCCATGTAAATAAGCAAACAAAGTGTTTGTTACTGTAAAGGACAAGAAAGTTGTTGCTATTAAAGTTTTGGGTCATGTGACCAAAGGCATCAAGTCATTGGCCCATTCTATGTCTTGTTCTTCTCTCAACTACCCTGATAAGTATTTCTGCCTATTTTCTGCCATTACTTCATTGATTTAGTGACATATATAATATAGTGTCATTGGTGGTACACCAAAGGCCTCATTGGTCACAGCCCTGGTAGTGAGGTATGGTACCCTATCTCTGATAATTGGGACAGCAGTGTAATATTCCGATGAGAAATTATATCCAGGCACATGCATCTGTATCAAACATCTAAATATCATACATATTAAACATTTCACATATTTATCCATGTAAATAAACAAATGTGTGTTTTGTTACTGTAAATGACTATAAGTAGCCATTAATCTTGTTATGGGTCTGTGACCCAGGGCATTAATCAATTGCACATTGTATGGCTTATTTACTCCTCAACTACCCTGGTAAGTATTTCTGTCAATTGCACGCTATTACTCATTGATTTAGTGAAACATAGCACATAGTGCCAAGTGGTACATCAAAGGCCTGAATTGGTCACAGCCCTGGTAGTGAGGTATGGCACCCTATTTGAGATAAACTGAGGTTGCAGGGTAATTGTCAAGATCAAAAATTATAACCAGGTATCTGTATCTATAAGAAATATCTAAACATCACGCCTATATCAACATTTCATATCTATGTACAGTATCTATGTAAATAAGCAAAGGTGTGTCTTGTTACTGCATGTGACTGTAATGTGGCTGCCACCTTTGTTTAGTCATTTTACCTAAGGCATCATGTCATTTGGACATTCCATGGCTTATTTTACTCCTCAACTACTCCGGATAATAATTTCTGCCCATTTACTGCCATTACTTTATTGATTTTGTGCATATATAGCCGATAGTGCCACAGATGGTACATCAAAGGCCTGAATTTGTCACAGCACTGGTAATGAGGTATGTTACCCTATTTAAGATAAACAGGGGTACAGTGTAATATGCCAGATGAGAAATTATATCCAGTCACCAGTATTATAACAAATATTTAAACGTCACACCGATTCAATATTTCACGTGTATTTATCCATGTGAGTAAGCAAAAGGTGCGTGTTTTTACTGTTAATGATTAAAAATTTGCTGCCTTCTTGTAATGGGTCATGTGACCCAAGGCATCAAGTCGTTTATCTATTCGATAGCTTACTTTACTCATCAACTACCCTCTGCAGGTATTTCTGCCTATTTACTTCCATTACTTGATTGATTTAGTGACATAGCTCACATAGTGCCATTGGTAGTAAGTATTCCTGAACTGGTCACAGCCAGGGTAGTGAGGTATGGTATTCTATTTGAGATAAAAAGGGGGTGCTGTGTAATATTTCAGATCAGGAATTATATCCAGGCACATATATCTAAAACAAACAGTTAAACATCACACCTATTCATCATTTCACAGGTATTTATCCATGTAAATAAGAAAAAGGTGTATGTTATTTCTGTAAATGACTATGAAGTGGCCATCATCTCGTTTTGGGTCATGTGACCCATGACTTCAAGTCATTTGCACATTTTATGTCTTATTTTGCTCCTCAACAACAATGACATGTATTTCTGCCTATTTACTGATATTACTCCATTGATGGAGTGACATATAGTACATAGTGCCATAGGTGGTACACCAAAGGCCTGAATTTGTTACAGCAGTAGTAGTGAAGTATGGTACCATATTTAAGATAAACTGTTGTTAGTGTAATATTCCATATCAGAAATTTTTTCCAGGCACCTGTGTGTTCATACTAAATAGCTCAAACATCACACCTATTTTTATTATATCATGTGTATTTATCATGTAAATAAGCAAAAGATGAGTTTTGATACTGTAAATGACATGAAAGTGGCTGCCACCTAGTTTTTGTCATGAGACCAAGGCATCGAGTATATGGCCCATTCTTCGTCTTGTTCTATTCCTCAACTGCCCATACAGGTATGTCTGCTTATTTCGTGGCCTTACTTTAGATTTAGTGACATATAGCACATGTACATGGTGGTACACTAAATGCATGAATTGGTCACAGCCCGGTGGTGAGGTATGGTACCCTATTTGTGATAAAATGGGACTGCAGTGTAATATTCCAGATCAGAAATGATATACAGGCACCTGTATCTGTAACAAAAAGCTAAACATCATACCTATTCAACATTTCACATGTATTTATCCATGTAAATAAGCAAAATGTGTGTTTTGTTAGTGTTATCGACTATAAAGTGGCCACCATCCTGTTGTGGGTGAAGCGACCCAAGGCATTACATCATTTGCACATTATATGTCTTTATTTACTCCTCACCTACCCTGACAAGTATCTCCCACAATTTGGTGCCATTACATAATTGATTTAGTGACATATAGTATTATAATGCCTAGGTGGTATGCCAAAGTCTGAATTGGTCACAGTCCTGTTATTGTGGTATGATACCCAATTAGAGATAAACTGAGTGCAGTGTAAAGTTCCAGGTCAGAAATCATATCCAGGCAACTGTATTTGATCCAAACAGCTAAACATCACACCTATTCATCATTTCACATGTATTTATCCATGTAAAATACAAATGTGTATTGTTACTGTAAAATTATAAAGTGCTGCTGCCATCTTGTTTGGTTTATGATATTCAAGGCATCAAGTCATTTTTCTCATTCTATGGCTTATTTACTCCTCAACTACCCTTGGCAAGTATTTCTGCCTATTTACTGTCATTACTTTATTAATTTAGTGACATATAGCACATAGTGCCACAGGTGGTACACCAAAACCCTGAATTGGTCTCAGCCCTGATAGTGAGGTATGGTACCCTATTTGAGATAAAATGAGGATGCAGTGTAATTTTCAAGATCAAAAAATTATATCCAGGTATCTGAATCTATAAGAAACATCTAAACATCAAACCTTTTCAACATTTCACATGTATGTATCTATGTAAATAAGCAAAAGGTGTGTTTTGTTACTGCAAGTGACTGTAATGTGTCTGCAACCTTGTGTTTGGTCATTTGACCCAAGGCATCATGTCATTTGGACATTCCATGGCTCATTTTACTCCTCAACTACCCTGATGATAATTTCTGCCCATTTACTGTCATTACTTTATTGATTTTGTGACATATAGCCGATAGTGCCACAGATGGTACACCAAAGAACTTGAATTTGTCACAGCACTGGTAGTGATGTATGGTACCCTATTTAAGATAAACAGGAGTACAGTGTAATATGCCAGATGAGAAATTACTGTATATCCAGTCACCAGTATTATAACAAATATTTAAACGTCACATAGATTCTATATTTCACATGTATTTATCCATGTGAATAAGCAAAAGGTGTGTGTTTTTACTGTTAATGATTAAAATGTTGCTGCCTTCTTGTTTTGGGTCATGTGGCCCAAGGCATCAAGTCATTTATCTATTCGATAGCTTACTTTACTCATCAACTACCCTGGCAGGTATTTCTGCCTATTTTCTTCCATTACTTGATTGATTTAGTGATATAGTGCACATAGTGCCATTGGTGGTAAACTACAGGCCTGAACTGGTCACAGCCAGGTAGTGAGGTATGGTATCCTATTTGAGTTAAAAGGTGCTGTGTAGTATTTCAGATCAGGAATTATATCCAGGCACATATATCTATAATAAATAGTTAAACATCACACCTATTCAACATTTCACATGTATAAATCCATGTAAATAAGCAAAGGTGTATGTTGTTTCTGTAATAACTATAAAGCTGCCACAATCTTCGTTTTTGGGTCCTGTGACCTATGACATCAAGTCATTTTGCACATTTTATGCTGTTTGCCTCAACCACAATGACATGGTATTTCGCCATCGCCATTACTCATTGATAGAGTGACATATGCCAGAACTAGACTCATAGTGGATTCCCTGCAGGGGGAGGGCCTCAAACAACTGGTACAGCAACCCACAAGAGACAGGGCTATCCTAGATCTAGTACTGACTAACAAAGAAGGGATCACAGATCTCCAGGTAGAAGGTCACCTGGGGGCCAGTGACCATCACATGGTATGGTTCAATTTGCTACTACATCTAAATCATCCCATTCCAAAGCAAAAATATGGGACTTCAGAGGAGCTGACTTTGATAAGATGGCCAACAGAGTTAAGCTAGCCCTGGCAAAAGAAACACAGGTGAGGAGGTACAGGCAAAGTGGGCAAGCATTATGATACAATACTTGAAGCAACATCCCATTGTGTTAGACAGAAAGGAAGTGCAAAAGAAGAAGGAAACCACTTTGGTTCTCAAATACAGTAGCAGAAAAGGTCAGAGCCAAAAGGCTGGCCTTCAGAAAAATATAAGGGAACACAGCGGATGAAGATAGGAGTATACCAAACTGCCCTAAGGGAAGCAGGTAAGGCAGTAAGGCAGGCAAAGTCCCAAACTGAGGAAACACTAGCACGAACAGTAAAAGAAGGTGACAAGACTTTCTATAGATACATTAGTGAAAGGAGAAAGTCCAGAGGGGGTATTGCTAAGCTTAATGGAGAAAAGGGAGCATGTGAGGAGGAGGACCCCAAAGGCATCTATCCTAAATAGATACTTTTGCTCAGTATTTACTGAAGAGAAGGTAGGCAGGGCCCACAGCTCAGCATCATGGACACAGGGGAGGAGGTGAGCACTACTCCCTTCACAAAAGAAAGGGTCCTACAAGAGCTTGCTAAGCTCAGGGTGGATAAGGCAATGGGACCTGATGGCATACATCCCAGGGTACTTAAGGAGCTAAAGGAGGAACTAGCAGAGCCATTAGCAGAATTGTTTAGTGAGTCTCTGAGCACAGGAGAGGTCCCAGAAGACTGGAGAAGGGCTCATGTGATCCCACTCCACAAGAGTGGTAGCAGGGAGGAGGCGGGAACTACAGACCGGTCAGTCTTACTCAGTAGTGGGCAAGATTATGGAGGCACTCCTTAAGGAAAGGATAGTGCAACACCTGGAATCCATAGGGGCACAGGATCCAAGACAGCATGGGTTTACAAAGGAAGGTCCTGTCAAACTAATCTCATAGATTTCTTTGACTGGGTAACCAGAGTGGTGGACCAAGGGGAGCAGTTGAGTGCCTACCTTGACTTCAGCAAAGCTTTTGACACTGTTCCACATAGAAGATTGATAAATAAGCTAGGTAGGCTCGGGTGGTCAGAAGTTGGTCAACTGGGTGGCAAACTGGTTGACTGGCAGAAAACAGAGAGTGGTGGTAAATGGTATACAGTCAGAAGAGATGCAAGTCACAAGTGGGGTACTCAGGGATCAGTCCTGGGCCAGTCCTATTCAACATCTTCATTAGTGACCTGCAGATGGACTAGAGGGTAAGGCTTGTCTGTTTGCAGATGACACCAAGATCTGCAACAGAGTAGATGATCCAGATGGGTGGGCAGAATGAGAAGAGATCTGATAAACTAGCAGAATGGTCAGAAGAGTGGCAACTGGGATTTAATGCAAAGAAGTGCAAAATCATGCACATAGGGAAGAGAAACCCTGAAGCCACTTATAGGCTGGGAGGAGTTGCTAGCAGTCACAAAGGAAGAAAGAGACTTGGGCATCATCATCACTGATGACCTAAAATCATCCAAGCAGACCTCTAAAGCAGTAGGTAAGGCTAGGGGGTGTTAGGGTGTATTAGTAGGGGTATCACAAGTCGTAAGAGGGAGGTAATAATCCTCTGTACAAGACATTGGTTAGGCCCCATCTGGAGTACTGCGGCAGTATTGGAGGCCACACCTTCACAAGGACATTAACCAAATTGAGGCAGTCCAGAGAAGGGCAACCAAAATGGTGCAGGGACTGCATCAGAAGACATATGAGGACAGATTAACGGAGCTCAATATGTATACCCTTGAGCAAAGGAGGGAGAGAGGTGATATGATCGAGACATTTAAACACCTTAAGGGCATAAACAAGGTGAAAGAGTCTAACATGTTTAAATATAAGAAAAATAGCAGGACAAGAGGACACAGCATGAGATTAGAGGGAGGCCGATTAAGGGGGAATGTGAGGAAATTTTTTCACAGAAAGGGTGGTAGATGCATGGAATGGCTTACCACAAGAAGTGGTGGCTATGAATACAGTGCAGGGCTTCAAACAGGCATGGGATAGGCATAAGGGAGCAATACAAATGACTATGAATAGATAGGTCACTGACAGAGCAAAGGCCGATGGCACATTTATAAGGTAGAAAAAGAAATGGGCAGACTGGATGGGCCTTGCGGTCCTTATCTGCCGTCAACTTCTATGTTTCTATGTTTCTATGTTTCATATAGTACATAGTGCCATAGGTGGTACACCAAAGGCCTGAATTGGTTACAGCTCTGGTAGTGAAGTATGGTAATATTATTTATGATAAGCTGGGGGTGCAGTAATATTCCAGATCAGAAATTATTTCCAGGCACCTATATCTATAATAAATAGCTAAATATCACACCCTATTTATTATTTCATGTGTATTTAGCCATGTAAATAAGCAAAAGATGAAGCTTTGCTGCTGTAAAAGACATGAAAGTCGCTGCCACTCAGTTTTGGGTCATGAGACCAAGGCACTCGAGTATATATGGCCCATTCTCTGTCTTGTTCTATTCCTCAACTACCCAGACAGGTATGTCTGCTTATTTCGCCCTTACTTCTTAGATTTAAGCATATAGTACATAGTGCAATAGGTGGCAGTACAACAAAGTCCTGAATTGGTCAAAGCCCCGTAGTGAGGTATGGCAAATTATTTATGTATAAAATGGGACTGCAGTTTAATATTCAGATCAGAAATGGTATACAGGCACCTGTATCTGTAACAAACAGCTAAACATCATACATATTCAACATTTCATGTATTTATCCATGTAAATAAGCAAAATGTGTGTTTTGTTACTGTTAATCCACTATAATATGGCCACCATCTTGTTAGTGGGTCATGTGATCCAAGACATTACATCATTTGCACTATTATATGGCTTTATTTACCCCCACCTACCCTGTCAAGTATCTCCCACAATTTGATGCCATTACGTAATTGATTTAGTGACATATAGCACATAATGCCATAGGTGGTATGCCAAAGGCCTGAATTGGTCACAGTCCTGTTATTGAGGTATGATACCCAATTAGAGATAAACTGAGTGTGCAGTGTAATGTTCCAGATCAGAAATCACATCCAGGCACCTGTATCTATAATAACAGCTAAACATCACCCCTATTCATCATTTCACATGTATTTATCCATGTAAAAAACAAATTGTTTATTTTGTTACTGTAAATGACTATAAGTGGCTGCCATCTTGTGTTGGGTCATGCGACCCAATTCATCAAGTCATTTTCACATTCTATGGCTTAATTTACTCCTGAACTACCCTGACAAGTATTTCTGCCTATTTACTGTCATTACTTTATTAATTTGGTGACATATAGCACATAGTGCCACAGGTTGTACACCAAAACCCTGAATTGGTCACAGCACTGGTAGTGAGTTCTGGTACCATAGTTAAGATAAACTGGAGTGGCACTGAAATATTCCAGATCAGACATCATATCCAGGCACCAGAATGTATAACAATTAGCTAAACATATCACCTGTTTAATATTTTATGTGTATTTATCCATGTAAATAAGCAAACAAAGTGTTTTGTTACTGTAAAGGACAAGAAAGTTGCTGCCACAAAGTTTTGGGTCATGTGACGAAAGGCATCAAGTCATTGGCCCATTCTATGTCTTGGTCTTCTCCTCAACTACCCTGACAAGTATTTCTGCCTATTTTCTGCCATTACTTCATTGATTTAGTGACATATAGCACATAGTGTCATTGGTGGTACACCAAAGGCCTCAATTGGTCACAGCCCTGGTAGTGAGGTATGGTACCCTATCTCTGATAAATTGGGACAGCAGTGTAATATTCCAGATGAGAAATTATATCCAGGCACATGCATCTGTATCAAACATCTAAACATCATACATATTAAACATTTCACATATATTTATCCATGTAAATAAACAAAATGTGTGTTTTGTTACTGTAAATGACTATAAAGTAGCCACCATCTTGTTGTGGGTCTTGTGACCCAGGGCATTAATCAATTGCACATTGTATGGCTTATTTACTCCTCAACTACCCTGGCAAGTATTTCTGTCAATTTACTGCCATTACTTCATTGATTTAGTGAAACATAGCACATAGTGCCATAGGTGGTACATCAAAGGCCTGAATTGGTCACAGCCCTGGTAGTGAGGTATGGTACCCTATTTGAGATAAACTGAGGTTGCAGGGTAATTGTCAAGATCAAAAAATTATAACCAGGTATCTGTATCTATAAGAAACATCTAAACATCACGCCTATTCAACATTTCACATCTATGTACAGTATCTATGTAAATAAGCAAAAGGTGTGTCTTGTTACTGCATGTGACTGTAATGTGGCTGCCACCTTGTGTTTAGTCATTTTACCCAAGGCATCATGTCATTTGGACATTCCATGGCTTATTTTACTCCTCAACTACCCTGATAATAATTTCTGCCCATTTACTGCCATTACTTTATTGATTTTGTGACATATAGCCGATAGTGCCACAGATGGTACATCAAAGGCCTGAATTTGTCACAGCACTGGTAGTGAGATATGTTACCCTATTTAAGATAAACAGGGGTACAGTGTAATATGCCAGATGAGAAATTATATCCAGTCACCAGTATTATAACAAATATTTAAACGTCACACCGATTCAATATTTCACGTGTATTTATCCATGTGAGTAAGCAAAAGGTGCGTGTTTTTACTGTTAATGATTAAAAATTTGCTGCCTTCTTGTAATGGGTCATGTGACCCAAGGCATCAAGTCGTTTATCTATTCGATAGCTTACTTTACTCATCAACTACCCTCTGCAGGTATTTCTGCCTATTTACTTCCATTACTTGATTGATTTAGTGACATAGCTCACATAGTGCCATTGGTGGTAAAGTACATTCCTGAACTGGTCACAGCCAGGGTAGTGAGGTATGGTATTCTATTTGAGATAAAAAGGGGGGGTGCTGTGTAATATTTCAGATCAGGAATTATATCCAGGCACATATATCTATAACAAACAGTTAAACATCACACCTATTCATCATTTCACAGGTATTTATCCATGTAAATAAGAAAAAGGTGTATGTTGTTTCTGTAAATGACTATGAAGTGGCCATCATCTCGTTTTGGGTCATGTGACCCATGACTTCAAGTCATTTGCACATTTTATGTCTTATTTTGCTCCTCAACAACAATGACATGTATTTCTGCCTATTTACTGATATTACTCCATTGATGGAGTGACATATAGTACATAGTGCCATAGGTGGTACACCAAAGGCCTGAATTTGTTACAGCAGTAGTAGTGAAGTATGGTACCATATTTAAGATAAACTGTTGGTGCAGTGTAATATTCCATATCAGAAATTTTTTCCAGGCACCTGTGTCTATACTAAATAGCTAAACATCACACCTATTTATTATATCATGTGTATTTATCCATGTAAATAAGCAAAAGATGAGTTTTGCTACTGTAAATGACATGAAAGTGGCTGCCACCTAGTTTTTTGTCATGAGACCGAAGGCATCGAGTATATGGCCCATTCTCTGTCTTGTTCTATTCCTCAACTGCCCATACAGGTATGTCTGCTTATTTCGTGCCCTTACTTCTTAGATTTAGTGACATATAGCACATAGTGCAATAGGTGGTACACCAAAGGCATGAATTGGTCACAGCCCCGGTAGTGAGGTATGGTACCCTATTTGTGATAAAATGGGACTGCAGTGTAATATTCCAGATCAGAAATGATATACAGGCACCTGTATCTGTAACAAACAGCTAAACATCATACCTATTCAACATTTCACATGTATTTATTCATGTAAATAAGCAAAATGTGTGTTTTGTTAGTGTTATCGAGTATAAAGTGGACACCATCCTGTTGTGGGTGAAGCGACCCAAGGCATTACATCATTTGCACATTATATGTCTTTATTTACTCCTCACCTACCCTGACAAGTATCTCCCACCATTTGGTGCCATTACATAATTGATTTAGTGACATATAGCACATAATGCCATAGGTGGTATGCCAAAGGTCTGAATTGGTCACAGTCCTGTTATTGTGGTATGATACCCAATTAGAGATAAACTGAGTGTGCAGTGTAAAGTTCCAGGTCAGAAATCACATCCAGGCAACTGTATCTATACAAACAGCTAAACATCACACCTATTCATCATTTCACATGTATTTATCCATGTAAAATACAAAATGTGTATTTTGTTACTGTAAATGACTATAAAGTGGCTGCCATCTTGTGTTGGGTTATGCGACCCAAGGCATCAAGTCATTTTCTCATTCTATGGCTTATTTACTCCTCAACTACCCTTACAAGTATTTCTGCCTATTTACTGTCATTACTTTATTAATTTAGTGACATATAGCACATAGTGCCACAGGTGGTACACCAAAACCTTGAATTGGTCACAGCACTGGTAGTGAGATCTGGTACCATATTTAAGATAAACTGGAGGGGCAGTATAATATTCCAGATCAGACATCATATCCAGGCACCGGAATCTATAACAATTAGCTAAACATATCACCTATTTAATATTTTATGTGTATTTATCCATGTAAATAAGCAAACAATGTGTTTTTGTTACTGTAAAGGACAAGAAAGTGGCTGCCACCAAATTTTGGGTCATGTGACCGAAGGCATCAAGTCATTTTCCCATTCTACGTCTTATTCTTCTCCTCAACTACCCTGACAAGTATTTCTGCCTATTTACTGCCATTACTTCATTGATTTAGTGACATATAGCACATAGTGTCATTGGTGGTACACCGAAGGCCTCAATTGGTCACAGCCTTGGTAGCGAAGTATGGTACCCTATCTGAGATAAATTGGGACAGCAGTGTAATTTTCCTGATGAGAAATTATATCCAAGCACATGCATCTGTATCAAACAGCTAAACATCATACCTATTCAGCACTTCACATATATTTATCCATGTAAATAAACAAAATGTGTGTTTTGTTACTGTAAATGACTACAAAGAGGCCACAATGTTGTTGTGGGTCTTGTGACCCAGGGCATGATTCATTTGCACATTCTATGGCTTATTTGATCCTCAACTACCCTTACAAGTATTTCTATTAATTTACTGCCATTACGTCTTTGATTTAGTGACATACAGCACATAGTGCCAAAGGTGGTACATCAAAGGCCTGAATTGGTCACAACCCTGATAGTGAGGTATGATACCCTATTTGAGATAAAATGAGGATGCAGTATAATTTTCGAGATCAAAAAATTATATCCAGGTATCTGAATCTATAAGAAACAACTAAATACCACACCGATTCAACATTTCACATGTATGTATCTATGTAAATAAGCAAAAGTTGTGTTTTGTTACTGCAAGTGACTGTAATGTGTCTGCAACCTTGTGTTTGGTCATTTGACCCAAGGCATCATGTCATTTGGACATTCCATGGCTCATTTTACTCCTCAACTACCCTGATGATCATTTCTGCCCATTTACTGCCATTACTTTATTGATTTTGTGACATATAGCCGATAGTGCCACAGATGGTACACCAAAGTACTGAATTTGTCACAGCACTGGTAGTGAGGTATGGTACCCTATTTAAGATAAACAGGAGTACAGTGTAATATGCCAGATGAGAAATTACTGTATATCCAGTCACCAGTATTATAACAAATATTTAAACGTCACATAGATTCTATATTTCACATGTATTTATCCATGAGAATAAGCAAAAGGTATGTGTTTTTACTGTTAATGATTAAATAGTTGCTGCCTTCTTGTATTGGGACATGTGGCCCAAGGCATCAAGTCATTTTTCTATTCGATAACTTACTTTACTCATCAACTACCCTGGCAGGTATTTCTGCCTATTTTCTTCCATTACTTGATTGATTTAGTGATATAGTGCACATAGTGCCATTGTTTGTAAACTACAGGCCTGAACTGGTCACAGCAAGGGTAGTGAGGTATGGTATCCTATTTGAGATAAAAGGGGGTGCTGTGTAATATTTCAGATCAGGAATTATATCCAGGCACATATATCTATAACAAACAGTTAAACATCACACCTATTCAACATTTCACATGTATATATCCATGTAAATAAGCAAAAGGTGTATGTTGTTTCTGTAAATAACTATAAAGCGGCCACAATCTCGTTTTGGGTCATGTGACCCATGACATCAAGTCATTTGCACATTTTATGGCTTATTTTGCTCCTCAACTACAATGACATGTATTTCTGCCTATTTACTGCCATTACTTAAATGATAGAGTGACATATAGTACATAGTGCCATAGGTGGTACACCAAAGGCCTGAATTTGTTACAGCTCTGGTAGTGAAGTATGGTTCCATATTTATGATAAACTGGGGGGTGCAGTGTAATATTCCAGATCAGAAATTATTTCCAGGCACCTGTATCTATAATAAATAGCTAAATATCACACCTATTTAATATTTCATGTGTATTTATCCATGTAAATAAGCAAAAGATGAGTTTTGCTACTGTAAATGACATGAAAGTGGCTGCCACCTAGTTTTGGGTCATGAGAACAAAGACATCGAGTATATGGCCCATTCTCTGTCTTGTTCTATTCCTCAACTACCCAGACAGGTATGTCTGCTTATTTCGTGCCCTTACTTCATGATTTAGTGACATATAGCACATAGTGCAATAGGTGGTACACCAAAGGCCTGAATTGGTCAAAGCCCTGGTAGTGAGGTATGGTACCCCTATTTGCGATAAAATGGGACCGCAGTGTAATATTCCAGATCAGAAATTATATACAGGCACCTGTATCTGTAACAAACAGCTAAACATCATACCTATTCAACATTTCACATGTATTTATCCATGTAAATAAGCAAAATGTGTGTTTTGTTACTGTTAACGACTATAACATGGCCACCATCTTGTTGTGGGTCATGTGATCCAAGGCATTACATAATTTGCACATTATATAGCTTTACTTACTTCACACCTACCCTGACAAGTATCTCCCACAATTTGCTGCCATTACGTAATTGATTTAGTGACATATAGCACATTATGCCATAGGTGGTATGCCAAAGGCCTGAATTGGTCACAGTCCTGTTATTGAGGTATGATACCCAATTAGAGATAAACTGAGTGTGCAGTGTAATGTTCCAGATCAGAAATCACATCCAAGCACCTGTATCTATAATAATAGCTAAACATCACATCTATTCATCATTTCACATGTATTTATCCATGTAAAAAAAACAAATTGTGTATTTTGTTACTGTAAATGACTATAAAGTGGCTGCCATCTTGTGTTTGGTCATGCGACCCAAGTCATCAAGTCATTTTCACATTCTATTGCTTAATTTACTCCTCAACTACCCTGACAAGTATTTCTGCTTATTTACTGTCATTACTTTATTAATTTGGTGACATATAGCACATAGTGCCACAGCTGGTACACCAAAACCCTGAATTGGTCACTGCACAGGTAGTGAGTTGTGGTACCATATTTAAGATAAACTGGAGGGGCAGTGTAATATTCCAGATCAGACATCATATCCAGGCACCAGAATGTATAACAATTAGCTAAACATATCACCTGTTTAATATTTTATGTGTATTTATCCATGTAAATAAGCAAACAATGTGTTTTGTTACTGTAAAGGACAAGAAAGTGGCTGCCACCAAGTTTTTTGGGTCATGTGACCAAAGGCATCAAGTCATTGGCCCATTCTATGTCTTGTTCTTCTCCTCAACTACCCTGACAAGTATTTCTGCCTATTTTCTGCCATTACTTCTTTGATTTAGTGACATATAGCACATAGTGTCATTGGTGGTACACTGAAGGCCTCAATTGGTCACAGCCCTGGTAGTGAGGTATGGTACCCTATCTGAGATAAATTGGGACAGCAGTGTAATATTCCAGATGAGAAATTATATCCAGGCACATGCAGCTGTATCAAACAGCTAAACATCATACATATTAAACATTTCACATATATTTATCCATGTAAATAAACAAAATGTGTGTTTTGTTACTGTAAATGACTATAAAGTGGCCACCATCTTGTTGTGGGTCTTGTGACCCAGGGCATTAATCATTTGCACATTCTATGGCTTATTTACTCCTCAACTACCCTGGCAAGTATTTCTGTCAATTTACTGCCATTACTTCATTGATTTAGTGAAACATAGCACATAGTGCCATAGGTGGTACATCAAAGGCATGAATTGGTCACAATCCTGGTAGTGTGGTATGGTATCCTATTTGAGATAAACTGAGGTTGCAGTGTAATTTTCAAGATCAAAAAATTATATCCAGGTATCTGTATCTTTAAATAACATCTAAACATCACGCCTATTCAACATTTCACATCTATGTACAGTATCTATGTAAATAAGCAAAAGGTGTGTCTTGTTACTGCAAGTGACTGTAATGTGGCTGCCACCTTGTGTTTGGTCATTTGACCCAAGACATCATGTCATTTAGACATTCCATGGCTTATTTTACTCCTCAACTACCCTGATAATCATTTCTGCCCATTTACTGCCATTACTTTATTGATTTTGTGACATATAGCCGATAGTGCCACAGATGGTACACCAAAGGCCTGAATTTGTTACAGCACTGGTAGTGAGGTATGTTACCCTATTTAACATAAACAGGATAACAGTGTAATATGCCAGATGAGAAATTATATCCAGTCACCAGTATTATAACAAATATTTAAAGGTCACACCGATTCTATATTTCACGTGTATTTATCCATGTGAATAAGCAAAAGGTGCATGTTTTTACTGTTAATGATTAAAAAGTAGCTGCCTTCTTGTATTCGGTCATGTGACCCAAGGCATCAAGTCGTTTATCTATTCGATAGCTTACTTTACTCATCATCTACCCTCTGCAGGTATTTCTGCCTATTTACTTCCATTACTTGATTGATTTAGTGACATAGCGCAGATAGTGCCACTGGTGGTAAAGTACATTCCTGAACTGGTCACAGCCAGGGTAGTGAGGTATGGTATTCTATTTGAGATAAAAAGGGGGGGTGCTGTGTAATATTTCTGATCAGGAATTATATCCAGGCACATATATCTATAACAAACAGTTAAACATCACACCTATTCATCATTTCACATGTATTTATCCATGTAAATATGCAAAAGCTGTATGTTGTTTCTGTAAATGACTATGAAGCGGCCATCATCTAGTTTTAGGTCATGTGACCCATGACTTCAAGTCATTAGCACATTTTATGGCTTATTTTGCTCCTCAACTACAATGACATGTATTTCTGCCTATTTACTGCCATTACTCCATTGATGGAGTGACATATAGTACATAGTGCCATAGGTGGTACACCAAAGGCCTGAATTTGTTACAGCACTGGTAGTGAAGTATGGTACCATATTTAAGATAAACTGGGGGTGCAGTGTAATATTCCATATCAGAAATTATTCCCAGGCACCTGTGTCTATAATAAATAGCTAAATATCACACCTATTTATTATTTCATGTGTATTTATCCATGTAAATAAGCAAAAGATGTGTTTTGCTACTGTAAATGACAAGAAAGTGGCTGCCACCTAGTTTTGCGTCATGAGACCGAAGGCTTTGAGTATATGGCCCATTCTCTGTCTTGTTCTATTCCTCATCTACCCAGACAGGTATGTTTGCCTATTTCCTGTCCTTACTTCTTTGATTTAGTGACATATAGCACATAGTGCAATAGGTGGTACACCAAAGGCCTGAATTGGTCACGGCCCTGGTAGTGAGGTATGGTACCCTATTTGTGATAAAATGGGTCAGCAGTGTAATATTCCAGATCAGAAATGATATACAGGCACCTGTATCTGTAACAAACAGCTAAACATCATACCTATTCAACATTTCACATGTATTTATCCCTGTAAATAAGCAAAATGTGTGTTCTGTTACTGTTAATGACTATAAAGTGGCCACCATCTTGTTGTGGGTCATGTGACCTAAGGCATTACATCATTTGCACATTCTATGACTTATTTAATCCTCACCTACCCTAACAAGTATCTCCCACAATTTACTGCCATTACTTAATTGATTTAGTGACATATAGCACATAATGCCATAGGTGGTACGCCAAAGGCCTGAATTGGTCACAGTCCTGGTATTGAGTTATGATAACCTATTTGAGATAAACTGAGTGTGCAGTGTAATGTTCCAGATCAGAAATCACATCAAGGCACCTGAATCTATAAAAACAGCTAAACATCACACCTATTCATCATTTCACATGTATTTATCCATGTAAAAAACCAAAGGTGTGTTTTGTTACTGTAAATGACTATAAAGTGGCTGCCATCTTGAGTTGGGTCATGTGACCCAAGGCATCAAGTCATTTTCACATTCTATACCTTATTTTCCTCCTCAACTACACTGACAAGTATTTCTGCCTATTTATTCCCATTACTTTATTAATTTAGTGACATAGACCACATAGTGCCACAGATGGTACACCAATAGCCTGAATGTGTCACAGCACTGGTAGTGAGGTATGGTACCCTATTTAAGATAAACAGGGGTGTCGTGTAATATGTCAGATGAGAAATTATATCCAGGCACCAGTATCTATAAAAAATATTTAAATGTCACACCGATTCTATATTTCACGTGTATTTATCCATGTGAATAAGAAAAAGGTGTGTTTTTTACTGTTAATGACTAAAAAGTGGCTGCCATCTTGTTTTGAGTGATGTGACCCAGGGCATCAGGTCGTTTATCCATTCGATAGCTTGCTTTACTCATCAACTACCCTGGCAAGTGTTTCTGCCTATTTACTTCCATTACTTGATTGATTTAGTGACATAGAGCACATAGTGCCATTGGTGGTAAACCACAGGCCTGAACTGGTCACAGCCAGGGCAGTGAGGTATGGTATCCTATTTGAGATAAAAAGGGGGGGTGCTATGTAATATTTCACATCAGGAATTATATCCAGTCACATGTATCTAAAACTAACAGTTAAACATCACACCTATTCAACATTTCACATGTATTTATCCAAGTAAATAAGCAAAAGGTGTATGTTGTTTCAGTAAATTACTATAAAGTGGCCACCATTTGGTTTTCTGGTCATGTGACCCATGGCATCAAGTCATTTGCACATTCTATGGCTTATTTTACTCCTCAACTACAATGACATGTATTTCTGCCTATTTACTGCCATTACTTCATTGATGTAGTGACATTTAGCACATAGTGCCATAGGTGGTACACCAAAAGCCTGAATTGGTTACAGCACTGGTAGTGAAGTATGGTACCATATTTAAAATAAATTGGGGGGTGCAGTGTAATATTCCAGATCAGTAATTATTTCTAGGCACCTGTATCTATAGCAAATAGCTATACATCATAAATATTTAATATTTCATGTTTATTTATCCATATAAATAAGCAAAAGATGTGTTTTGTTACTGTAAATGACAAGAAAGTGGCTGCCACATAGTTTTGGGTCATGAGACCGAAGGCATCAAGTAATTGGCCCACTCTATGTCTTGTTCTATTCCTCAACTACCCTGACAATTATTTCTGCCTATTTCCTGCCATTACTTCTTTGATTTAGTGACATATAGCACATAGTGCCATAGGTGGCACACCAAAGGCCTGAATTCTTCACAGCCCTGGTAGTGAGGTATGGTACCCTATTTGTGATAAAATGGGACTGCAGTGTAATATTCCAGATCAGAAATTATATACAGGCACCTGTATCTGTAACAAACAGCTAAACATCATACATATTCAACATTTCATATGTATTTATCCATGTAAATAAGCAAAATGTTTGTTTTGTTACTATTAATGACTATAAAGTGGCCACCATCTTGTTGTGGGTCATGTGACCCAAGGCATTACATCATTTGCACATTCTATGGCTTATTTACTTCTCACTTTCCCTGACAAGTATTTCCCACAGTTTACTGCCATTACTTAATTGATTTAGTGGCATATAGCTCATAGTGCCATAGGTGGTACTCCAAAGGCCTGAATTGGTCACAGACCTGGTAGTGAGGTATGGTACCCTATTTGAGATAAAATGAGGGTGCAGTGTAATTTTCCAGATCATGCAATTATATTCAGGTACCGGTATCTATAACAAAGAGCTAAACATCACACATATTCACCATCTCAGATGTATTTATCCATGTAAATGAGCAAAAGGTATGCTTTGTCACTATAAATGACTATAAAGTGGCAGCCATCTCGTTTTCGGCCATTTGACACAAAGCATCATGTCATTTGCACATTCTATGGCTTATTTTACTCCTCAGCTACCATGACACGTATTTCTGCCTATTTACAGACATTACTTCATTGATGTAGTGACATATAACACATAGTGCCATAGGTGGTACACCAAAGGCCTGAATTGGTTACAGACTTGGTAGTGAGGTATGGCACCCTATTTGAGAAAAACTGGGATGCAGTGTAATATTGCAGCTCAGAAATTAAATCCAGGCACCTGTATCTATAGCAAATATTTAAACATCACACTGATTCTATATTTCATGTGTATTTATCCATGTAAATAAGCAAAAGGTGTGTGTTTTTTCTGTAAATGACTAAAAAGTGGCCGCCATCTTGTTTTTGATCATGTGACCCAAGGCATCAAGTTGTTTACCCATTCTATGGCTTACTTTACTCCTCAACTACTCTGGCAGGTATTTCTGCCTATTTACTGCCATTACTTGATTGATTTTGTGACTTATAGCACATAGAGCCATTGGTGGTACACCCCAAGACTGCATTGGTCACAACCCTGTTAGTGAGAAATGATACCCTACTTGAGATAAAATGGGGGTGCAGTATAATATTCCAACTCAGTAATTATATTGAGGCACAAGTATCCATAACAAACAGCTAAACATCACAACTATTCAACATTTCTCATGTATTTATCCATGTAAATATGGAAAGGGTGTGTTTTGTTACTGTAAAATGATTAAAAAGTGGCCACCATCTTGTTATGGGTTCATGTGAAGAAAGGCATAAAGTCTTTTGCACATTCTATGGCTTATTTTACTCCTCAACTACACTGACAGGTATTTCTGCCTATTTACTGCCACTACTTCATTAATGTAGTGACATATAGCACATAGTCCCATAGGTGGAATTGGTTACAGCCCTGGTAGTGAGGTATGGTACCCTATTTGAGGTAAATTGGGGGTGCATTGTAATATTTCAGATCAGAAATTATATCCAGGCATCTGTATCTATAACAAATAGCTGAACATCACACCTGTTCAATATTTCACATGTATTTATCCATGTAAATATGCAAAAGGTGTGTTTTGTTACTGTAAATGACTAAAAAGTGGGTCTCATCTTGTTTTGGGTCATGTAACCCACTGCATCAAGTCATTGACCCATTCCATGTCTTGTGCTACTCCTCACCTACCCTGACAAGTATTTCTGCCTATTTTCTGCTATTACTTCATTGATTTAGTGACATACAGCGTGTAGTGCCATATGTGGTACACCAAAGGCCTGAATTGGTCACAGCCCTGGGAGTGTGGTATGGTACCCTATTTGAAATAAAACAGGGATGCAGCGTAATATTCCAGATTAGTAATTATATCCAGGCTCCTGTATCTATAACAAACAGCTAAACTTCACACCTATTCTACATTTCACATGTATTTATCCATGTAACTATGGAAAGGGTATGTTTTGTTACTGTAAATCACTACAAAGTGGCCACCATCTTGTTTTGGGTCATGTGACCCAAGGCATCAAGTCATTTGTCCATTCTATGCCTTGTTTTACTCCTCAAGCACCCTGAAAAGTATTTCTGTCTATTTCTTACCATTACTTCATGGACTTAGTGACATATAGAACACAGTGATATAGGTAGTTCTCCACATGCTTGAATTGGGCCCAACACACATATTTGAATAAAAAAGCTACAATCCATAAAAAGGCATACTTTATTGTCATACTTGCATATTTTTTTTATAAAACACATATTTTGCCACTAAAGCTGTATTTTGAAATTTAGATGTTACACCCAAGTCTTCACTCGGGGTCATGGTCAGTGAGCTAGTAGTATTAGAGGGTATCATGTTGGCCATCTTAGATTTGATCATGTGACAATTACATTGTTTCCATACTATCAATGTAAGGTTAAATTCAAAGAATAATAAGATAAGAATTCAAAAATATATCGTTTGTTGAGGTTTTGACTCAAAAAAGACATGGAATACTTGCTCAAATCTTAATAGATCCAATTACAGGAAAATGCCTGACATCTATCATTATTCCATTGCCATTAATATGGTTAAACAGGAACTAGCAACAATGGATTGGAATAAGTTGACAATGGGGTTATCAACTGAGGAATACTGGAACACCTTTGTAAATATCTTAGAGGGGGTAAGCCAGAAACACATACAAAAGGAAATGTATAATAGTAAGGGTAAATAACCAATATGGCTAAGCAAGACAATTATAAAGGTAAGTAAAAGAAAAAGTAAGCATTATAGTAAATTTAAAAAAGTTCATCTGAAGAGAATAAGGTGCATTATAAAAAATCACTACATAAATTAAAAAAGTGATATAAAACAAGCAAAGAAAAACACAGAGTTTAGGCTTGCAAATGTAAAAGGTGACAAAAAAGGGTTCTTTTCATATATAAATGATAAGAAAAGTCAGATAAGAGACATTTGGGCCCCTTAAATATTAATGGTATAATATGCATTAAACCTATGGAGATGGCAAGAGAGTTTAATGTGTACATCATTTCGATTTTCAGTAAGGCAGATGGTAGGAAGGTAGAGGGTATACTGGAGAACGTAAAACCTGACTCAATAGAATGTATCACTAGTATCAAAGTCCTTGAGAAAACTGAATAACTAAAATGTAATAAATCTCATGGGCTAGACAACCTGCACCCAATGTTCCTAAAGGAATTAAGGAAGGAACTGGCACCAATAATAGCAGGTATAGATATAAGATCATTAAAAGAGGGATATGTTTGTAGGGATTGGAGCAGTGCAGTTGTTATTCCAATTTTCAAGAAAGGAAGTAGGGCTGATTCTGCAAATTATAGACCCATCAGTTTGACTTTGACGGTGGGAAAGATTATTGAACAACTGATAGTGGAAGGATTTAAAGGATAGATGAAGGATAACAATATGATTGACGAGTTGCAACATGATTTTGTAGAAATTAGATCTTGCAATACCAATTTAACAAGTTTTTAAAACTATATAGGGGACAATATGGATCAGGGAAGGGCAATGGATGTGGTATTGCTGGGTTTTAGTAGAGCTTTTGATTCTGTACCCTATAGAATCTTAATTCTGAAGATGGTTAAGTTAGGTCTCAACATCACCATTATCAGACAGATTGCACACTAGTTAATGTACAGAAATCAGTCAATACAAGTTCATGGGCATATTTCACATGAAGTTTAGGTGGAAAGTGGGGTGCCACAGGGGTTGGTGTTGGGCCCTTTACTTTTTTGTATATATAAGTGACCTAAAAATCAGTAGTGGAAATAAATTAGTTAAATTTGCAGATGATGTTAAGATTGGAGATGTTATTGATACATTTGAGGACAGGTTAATGTTTGGTGAAGACATTCTGACTGTGGTAGATTGGATGAAAAATAATGGGGTGAAGCTGAACCTGCAGAAGTGTAGTATATTGCACATGGGAAAGAAAAATATAGGTCAGGATTATAACATCGAAGGGACGAACTTAATAAAATCAGAGTGAGAAAAGGATTTGGGAATATATGTTAGGAATAGTTTGGAAAGTGAATCCCATTTGTAAATATGTAGCAAATAAAGCTATGTATGTAATGAATAGTGTAAGGAGAAACTTTTTTTTCAAGAAATGAGACAGTGTTGCTGCCTGTATACAATAGCTATATAAGACCAATTTTGGACTATGGAACACCGAGTTGGAGTCCATATTTAGAGAAAGATAAAAGGTTAATTGAAAGATCCCAAAGGTCATTTACAAAGCTAATAGCAGGCCGCAAAGGAAAATCATATGGGGAAAGACTAAAATACCTGAATCTATGGCCATTGGATCTACGGCAAAAAAGAGGGGATCTACTTTTGTTATATAGAATTCTTAAAGACAATATGTTGAGGGGAGATTTGGGTTTAGTATTGAAGGACCACAAATATGATATGAGAGAACATAAATATCAAATTAAGGGAAAAAAGTGATGAACAGAGGCATGGAAACACAGCTTCTTGTCTAGATCTGTCAAATTGTGGAATGAATTACCAGAGGAAGTAATCAATGCACCCAGTTTTCATGTCTTTAAAATTAGACTGGATAGGTACTTACAGGTTAGTAATTCTGTTACTTCCACTGTGTAGTGGGGACTGCTGATAAGGGCAAGAGCCTTCTGTTGTCTTATGCACCCAAGTATGATACCCAGATATGATCCAGTGCAGTGTCTAATGGGAAATTTAGGCCTTGTATAGCATATTTGTGCTGCCATATAGCCTTTTTCTCTAGCTAGAGGTTTAACTCATAGACTTCCATTTTTTATGGCTACCTTTATCATTTAGAACATCCTTCATCCACTCAATCTGAGCCACAAAAGTCAAGTCTGGATTCTACCTTTTTTTAACATCTTATAGAGCTGTTTATTGATTAGATAATCTTCATAACCTAGGCATAGTACAAAACTAACAGAAAGCAAATTCTCTACTTTGAAGGGTGTTCTATAATAACTCTCTTTCTCTGTATAGAGGAAGGATGGGTGATCTGTTGGCATCTCAAGTTCTACAGTCCCTTATATGGACTATATATCCAGCAGGCAAGGCCTCTACCTCAGGGACAGAGTTTAACTCTGAGAGAGAGTGTAGGAATGACATCTTTGTTTGAGAAGAATGTCAAACCTCTGGTGCCAGTTTAGGATTTAGCCATATCCCGTTGTGATATGTAAGCCATGCGGGCCTTTTCATTCCACCTGGCCATTTTTTTTATTACACCATACAGACAGGTCAGGTACACATGATCATACAAAATTCAGTTTGAACATTGAATAATCTTTCTTAGTTTAGTGGGACTCTGTTTGTTTTTCATCTGTACAGCTTTTCCCAAATATAATTAGTGATTTTACATGTGACCACAGAACTCTATGAAGGTAAGCAATTATTGAAGTGAATCTCTTCAGAAGATCATTTCAAATTAGGAAGTCATCGTATGTCTTACTGGTAAGGTACACTGGGTGTTTGACATTCATTTTACCAAACTATAGCCTGATCCCACATTATCTACAAGTTTTTAGTTCTGTTTTCTGTAACCTACAAATTATAAGTCATCTGGGAGGATCTGTAGAAGCTTTGGGTTACCTAAGGCATTGGTAAGAAAGTCAAGCAAGGTTTTAAGTATCAGGGCTACTTTTTCCCCAGAGTTTAGTAAAGCTTCATACCTCAACTTTTCGTCCAGCTTTACCTCAAAGTAAAATCTGATGGCTCCTCCTTTTGGAGTCAAAGTGCCTAGGTGGAACTTGGGTTTCTTTAAACTTGGCAGCTAAGAGGTTAGACACTGTGAATGTGGACCTTCCTCCCTTGTAGGAAACATTACACAAAAACAGTATTTTTATTGGCCACTATTTCAATTGTATTTACTAAGTCAGATTCTCTGGGATTGTCAAGAAAAAAAATTGTTAACCTGGAGAGCATCAGAGAGATAAGCTATTAGTCAGTTACCTGAAGTAGTGGTGTAATTTGAAGCATATGGTATTGGGCCCTGCCCAGAAACAGGAACAGGTAGGGAGAATGAGTAAGGGAAATGTTCATGCAAAGGAGCCCTTCTTGCTTCTCCATTTCACATTTTACTTTAACACTTGGGGAATTAGGTTGCTGGCTACCCCCTTGTTCCTTATGGAAGCTTTGATGGCTATAGTTTCAGTACATCACCAGTTGCTATTCGTATATCATCTACTATTACTTTGCCTATTGAATCCTTTACTAGCATGAAACCCTCTGGAATAAAAATCCTGATCCTAGTGGTTCTGCTGGAACATCTCAGAATCTGTCAAGGATCTGGATTGATCCACAATCTGATGCTGGGGATGATTATTGTTTTGTTTCTTTCCTTGGCTTTTTTTTGTTACACTTGGGGATTGTGAGTTTGCTACCTTCCATGATCAAAGCACACAAATTAGTGACTTTTGACAATTCAACTTGGATGAGTTTCCTTTTTTTATGGGGTTGTCTATACAGGTTGGGCATTTTCCCACAATACCTCTGTTTGGCATGCTACCCCCTCACTTCCATTAGTTTCCTTTCTACTGGCTTGAAGTAATATGAACACACAACAATGCCAACAGAATTAGGCCTCAAGGTCTATCTCATCTGCTTGAAAAATGCAGATTACAGTTCAGACATTTGCCTCTGTCTCCCCTTCCCTTTCTATCTCTCCCACCAAATTTTCCCTCCATAAGTTTCACCACCCTGGTCGGTTCTCTCCCTAATTGTACCTTGCCCATGATCCTATCCCATTCCTTCTTAAAGCTCCCCACTGAATCCAGCGAGATCACCTCCTCAGGCAGTGCATTCCAAGCTGCCACCACAGTTTCCAAGAAGTAATGCTTCCTCAGCTCCCTCCAGAATCTTCCTCTCAGCAGTTTCAGTCTATGTCCCCTCATGGTCCCTTCCCCCTTCAATATTAACATACCCTCAGTATGAACTTTTTGTATGCCATTCACGTACTTAAAGGTCTCGATCATATCTCCTCTGTTCCTGCTATCTTCCAGGTAGTACATGTTAAGCTCTCTTAGTCTTTCCCCATAGGATTTCTCCCCCATTCCTTGGATCATCTTGGATGCCCTCCTCTGGACTCCCTCCAGGAGCCTGACATCCCTCTTTAAGTATAAGCACCAGAACTACACACAGTACTCCAAGTGCTGCCTCACCAATGATCTGTACAGTGGCAGAGTAACCTCCTACCTCCTTGAAGTGATCCCCCTAGCAATGCACCCCAGCATTCTGTGTGCCTTTGTCTGTTTTGCTACACTGTATTGAGTGATTCATGTTCCCTGTGATCACCACACCCAGATCCTTTTCCTACTCAGATACAGAAATCTGTACACACACACCCCAAGTGGTAACTATAACCTGGGTTCCTGGTCCAAAATGCAGTACACTGCAATTCACAGTATTGAACCCCAGCTGCCATGTGTTTGACCACAGTCCAAGTCTTTTCAGATCCTCCTGGAGTACCCTTCTCCCTTCCTTACTGTCCACTACCACACCTAATCTGGAATTGTTGGTGAACAGACACATCTTGCTCTTAACTCTGTCCACTATGTCCACTATGAAAGCATTAATTAGCAGTGGACCCAAAACCACTAGCGACCTTCCTGGGTGATGAGAATTCCCCACCATCACCCTCTGCAGTCTGTTGCTCAGTTAGTTCCCTATCCACTATACCAGCTTCACCCCTACCCCCAGGTTCCTCAGGTTGCCCATCAGTCTCCCATGCAGCACAGAGTCAAATTCCTTGCTAAAGTTCAGATACAGGACATCAACCTGGAGCCAACTTCCATCTAGAGCTTTTGTCACCCAGTCAAAACATTCGACCAGGTTAGTTAGACAAGATCTCCCCTGGATGGAACCATGCTCCCAGATCCAACACTATGTACTAGAGCACCATAATATAATTCTTTAAAGTCCTTCATTTCAGTGTTTGGGTTCTCATCTTCCCCAAAATAGATGTTCTTTACTTCACAGAAGAAATCCCTTGGGTTTTGATCTGGCCTGCACCTCATTTGTGACTGCCTCCCTGGCCTCCTGCATATTGCAATATTTGCAAAACATTTTCTTTACGTGCATATATGCCTTGTTTATTGAGTATGTCACTTACCTAGGCAGATTGGGGAACCAGGTTACATATTTGGGGCCAAGTGCACACCCAATCAGATCTGCTTGATCCTCCTCACTTGTAGACTTCAGGGTCTGGAATCTGTTTTGTAAAACCCATATATACTGGTCAGTGGTGCAGCTTGATTTCTCAGCATCATATTTTCTTAAACCACATTTAAGGTATGCATCATGTTAGGGCACTTCTTCATTGGTACCTTCTTCTTACTTTCTTAGTCTAATAGAGCATTCCTCCTTGGATCTACAGCAGATGATTCGCCATCTGAGGATGAATAACTAGAGGATTTACATTTTTTTCATAGGTTTCATAGGTAAAACTGAGCTTTACAAAGACCATAAGTCCATTTGCTCACCACGACTCTTACTAATACCCAGCTATATTTTTACTCCATAGATGAAGATCTAGGTAATGTTTAAATGCTGACATTGTTTGAGGACTGACGACTTCTATAGGCAACTCATTCCATATTTTAATAACTCTTACTGAAAACCGATGCTTTCTTGCCTAATTATTGAATCTATCACACTTTAGCTGGAGGGGATGGGCTGGTATATTATAATTCTGTTCCCACAGTTTAAAGCCCAATAACTCCCTCAGTTGATGGTCCGACATAGCCCAATAAACCATACACATGTCTCCACATAACCTACAATATTCCGATGAGAACAGATCACATTTTTTTAACCTTACTTCATAATCAAGGCCCTGAACTTCCTTAATTTTTCTTGTTGCCATTCTCTGAATCCTCTCAATCATATTTATAGCTCCCCTTTGTCCTGGTGCCCAGCACTGTGTGCAAAACTCTGTATGTGGCCTCACCAGGGAGGTATACAGTGGAAGCAAGACTTCCTTGTCCCTGCACTTAACGCGTCTATGTATACAACTAAGTATACTGCCTGCTTTTCTAACCATGTGGTTACACTGTAAATTGAATTTAAGGTTATTTACCCTAATTCCTAGATCTTGCTCTTCCTAAAGTACTCTTAATTCTTGCCTGCCAGTTTATACACCACCCCCAGATTGTTCCTACCCATGTGCATCACTGCACACTTGACTACATTATATGTAGCCCCATTGTCCTGGGCCCAAACCTCTAATTCATTTAGGGCTTCCTGGATTTTTGTACCCCCAGCTTGGCTGTTTACTGGAAAACCTATGCGTGTATCGTCTGCAAACTTTGACAGCAAAATATTTGTATTAGGCTTCATTAGTGAAATATAAAAATTATATAGACATGGTCCCAATACAGATCCCTGAGGGACCCCACTAGTAACCCCTGTCCAATCTGACAGTTTCCCCAGCACACTCACTCTCTGCCTCCTGCCAGAAAACCATGCCTTGATCCAGTACACTAGATGTGCCTGTATGCCTATTTTACTAAGGGTTAAAATCATCTGGTCATGAGGGACCTTATTAAAGGCCCTGGCAAAGTCCAAAAAGATGACGTCCACCAATTTTCCATCATCCAAAGTTTTACTGACCTTCCCATAGAACTCCAATAAATTTGTCTGTCATGAACGCCCCCTTGTAAAACCATGTTGTGTAGCATCCAGAACCCCTTTTTCCTCAACACTAATCGTAATCTGATCTTTAATTATGCCTTCAAATATCTTCCCAAGAACTGATGTCAGGCTAATTGGTCTGTAGTTTGTCTCCTCCTAACTAAATCCTTTCATATAGATGGGGATCACTACAGATTGTTTCCAGGCCTCAATGACCTGACCCATCTCTAAGGATTGCTGAAATAATAAAGTAACCAGCCCCACCAAACAGTCCGCCAATTCCTTAAGCATTTTGGGATGCATACCGTCTGGACCTTGTGCCTTGTATGGGTTCAGATTACTTAGCCTCTTCCGAACATCCTCTTCCTCAATTTTAGTGCAGATTGTGTCATGTAACCCAATATCGGGAACCCTAATTTTTTGGCCAACATTAAAGACTGAGGAAAAATAAGTATTTAGCCTATCAGCCATAGCCTTAGTTTCCATTATAAGGCTATCACTAATATCCTTCAGTGGTCCTACTGTTCTACACTTGCCCCTTTTTTTGTTTATATAGGCGTAGAAGGATTTATAATTATCCTGTACTTTTGTGGCAAGTTTATATTCAAATGCCTTTTTTGCCTTGGAGATGGTTAACTTGGTCTTTTTCAAACATGCTTTATATAAAGCCCAGGACCTGGCCTCACCACTTTGTTTTACCTTGATGAGCGCACTATTCTTTTTCTTAATAGCTCTCTTGACTGAAGGTGATAGCCATGGTGGCATAGCCTTTTTGGGATTCGGATATTTTGTACCCACAGGCACATATTTCTGAATTAACTCATTCAATTTGTTACTAAGTCTGTCCCATATTTCATGTACTGTGATATTCTGAAGTTCATGAACCCAATTCCATATACACAGCTCTTCTCTAAAAGCTAGGAAGTCAGTTTTATTATAATCATGCACAATTGTACAACCAGCCTCTATTTCTACAGCTTCACTGTGCATAAATCCAACCATAGAGTGATCGCTGGTACTCAGGGGAACTTCAACTGTACACTTTTGAATATTATCTGCTACATTGCTCAAAACCAGATCCAAAATATGATTTCTGCTTGTATTGTCCATGACCAGTTGTTCCAATCCTGCCACTAGGAAGGTTTCTAAAAAACTAGCCTCCATCTTGGAGCCAGTCTGACACGTTTCCCAGTTAATTCAAGGTAAATTAAAGTCCCCCATAATAATGGCCCTATCCTTCTGTGTAATACTTTTAATAAACTTCAGAATAAGGTCATCATTCTGCACTAGGCTAGCTTGTGGTCTATATACAACACCAATACTTAACCTGGCTGTATTCGGGGCAGTAATTTTAACCCATAATACTTTGGACTCACCCCAGGCTGAACAATCAATATTTTCAGATGTTATTTCATTTAAGACATACAGTGCCAGTCCTCCTCCTCTAGGAAACTGCCTATCCTTATTATAAAGTGAGTACCCAGCGATCTGTTTGTCCCATGTGTCCTCCACACTCCACCAGGTTTCTGTAATAGCACATATATGAATATCTGAATTATGAAGTTTAAACATTAATTCATCCATTTTATTAATAAGGCTTCTAGCATTTACTATGAGAAAATTCCAGTTGAACATGGGTTTACACACCATCTCCTTTATTGTTTGTTCCCCCAGTTTCTAGTTTAAATATTCATTCAAACACTGCCTTAGCCTATTTGAAAACACCCTTTTTCCCTGCCTGTTAAGGTGTAGCCCATCCAAAGTAAAACTATGAGATGCCTGGAATTCCTCTCAATGATCTACAAACATAAAACCTTCCCTAAAGCACCACCTCTTAAGCCACCCATTTAATCTTCTGATGCTCTCATCAAGCAGCCTGCCAGCTCTTGGAACTGGTAAAATGCCAGATACAATTAAATCACAACCCTTATTATTCAGTTCTTTACCTACTGACTCAAAATCACGTTGAATTTCTGTGATGTTTCTCCTTCCCACATCGTTTACACCTACATGAAGAACTGTCACTGAAGTCTGTGTATTTTCTAATAAACCAGGGAGTAGTTGTTTAATATCTCCAATGTCAGCCCCCGGTAATGCTGAAACAGTGGTAAATTCCTTCCTATTTTTACATAATACTTGGTCTGTGTACCTAAGCATAGAGTCACCTATCACAATTATATCCCTGGGAAGCATTGTTTTATTTGTGGGTAAATCAGACTTTACTGAAGTAGTGGGATTTAGTAAGCTCCTGTTAGAACTGTGATTATGTGTTAATAAAGGTTCCTCAGATTCATGATCATTTACTAAAGCACTATACCTATTTGGGGTTAGCATGTTTGAGGAACCCCTTATGTTCCTTCTTCCCTTTTTTCTCTTTTGTGATTTGTGCACTGTACACCAGTCATTTGTATTAACAGTATCATCAGTTTCACTTGATTTAGATAAGGAGTTCTCAAGTTGGGGTGGGAGCTGTGATGTAGAGAGGTCATTTACTGCATCATCTATATAATGTTCCAAAACTGATATCTCTTTCTGAAGCCTCACCTGCAGCTTCTCAATTAACAGGCATTTTTCACAGGTGAGCCCCTTGGCCACCTCCCCCTCCATAAACATACAACATTTACCACACTTACTCAATAAAGGCATTATTACCTGGACATGTTTGTTCTTAATTTTATGGTATTATGGTCCCTGCGTCCCAGTGCCCCAGCTGACACCAGCCGACACGCGCCGATGTACGTGTATCTGCGTGTGTCTCAGCGCGCTGCGACGAATGCCCTGCTCACAGCAGGGCCAATTTATATAGCTGTGTGAGACGCAGAAGTCAAAATGGGGTCGTGGGATCACTTGCAACAAGTTGCGAATTAAAATATTTCTGTTGCTGGACCCTTTTGCCCTGTGTATTTAAGGGCTACAAGGAGTATAATCCAGGACAGATGTAATAAAAAGGCACTAATATCACTCTTGTAGTCTTTTTATCTTGGGAGGACTACAACTCCCCTCTTCCTCCTTCCTATGCTAGAAGCAGGGCTCCAATTAAACATAAGCAATGCAAGCTATATTTTAAAAGTCAACTAGTGAATTCCCACACACAGTCCTACACCACTGCTGCTATGCACAAGAGGGCTATTTCAGATTTAAAAATGTCTTTGTCTTTACTAGTTTGGGGACCATCTTCTTTTCTTCTAAGTTGTTCTCAGAACTTCTTTTCTTATTTTTAGATGATGACATGTGATCTGTTATCCTTGTACTTTTTTATCAAGTTTCTTTCCCTGTTCCTGTATCTTTTTATCATATTTCCTAGTGTGTCCAGTAAACTGTCCTGTGATGCACAGCCTCTAATTATTGGTTTCTCTTTTCCGTATTGGTCTCTCTCTGGTTCATGGGGGACAGGATCAGCAAGTGCAGTTATTGGGTTCATTTGAGGGGTTTGTGAAGCTGTTTGTTTAGGGATGGTAAACTAATGGACCGCCAAATGTGTATCATCTGATTCTTCCATAGCCCACACATTTGCTGTGCATGTATTACTCTTCGAGGTTACTGTACTTCCCCACAGGTTGTGTCAGTTATCTCAGCCAGTTGTAGTGCACTTTTTTCCTTTTTTCCTCACCATAGTTGTCATTTAGCATTTTTACAGGGTTTTTGGGACTCCTACAAATTTCTCCAGTTTCCTGAAGAGTGTATTTAATGTGAGAACAGGTTCTTGTTAGCTATTCCTTCTGTCTTTTCTTGAAGTGCTTGATATCTATGTTTTAGGTGGTCAATCTGTTGTCTTCTAGTTGCTAGCTCTGATCTCTTTTGGATATTGTTTAATTGGACAGAAATGTTGGGTCTTTTACCTGTTTTTGGACTCAGCTTAATTGGCCTGCCATTGTGTTTTTTTTGTTTGTTTCAGTAACAACATTTTTCATCTGTCCCTTCATCTTACCCAGTTGGTCCACCACACACATTTCCCCAATGAGGATATTCTTTACCCATAACAACAATTTATACATCTGGGTTGAGTTGATGAATGACATGAAGGTGCTATTTTTCATGTTTTGTGACTTTAATCAATTTTTTTTTCATTTAGAACTTAGAAACATTTTCAAATTTGTTTTTACATTTCTCATAGAATACCTCCCTCCAAAACACTATGCATTTCTTTGTATTCAGTCATGCTTGTAACTGTTTATATCTCTGTAGGTATTTTTTGTCATGTGTTTGGAAAGGCATGCATTGGGCTCTATATTCAGAGCCAGCCAGAAAGGCAGCACAGCATGTTGCACTGCACTTGTGATAATGCACCAGTTCAGTGTATAAACCTGCAAAGATACAATGCAATTCATTACCTCCTTTGCCCAAGGTATTTTAGAGATGCAGCATATACTGCATCTGTAAATATGGTATTACAGGGAACTTGTTTAATCACCCTGCCACCTGAAGGGTGAATAAACAGATTCCCTTGAACACCATATTTACAGATGCAGCATCTACTGCATCTGTAAAATACCTTGGACAAAGAAGGTAACAAATTGCATTGTTGGGGTACAGCAGTTTATCAATTGTGACTCTGATTTTGTCTTATAAGCTTTAACTTGTTCTTGTAATAATTTGTATGTAGGATTAGCAATCAGGAATTCCAAAATATGAATACAGGAACATGTCTGATTGATTGTATCAGGTACTCATGTGACTCCAGTTGGACTGCACTTCACACAGTTTCACATCAATGATATAACCAGTTTTCACTTCATGGGTATTGAAAGACAGTCGGCTAATCTTCATGGTGGTGACTGCAAACAAATGCTGTTACAGAAAGAGATATGATGGATCCATACTTTGAGATCCTTAATATCTCATGGACTCAGTAAAACCAGAGATATTTTTCCATACTTGCACAAATGACATGCATTATTCTAATGTTTCTGCTAGCCATATATTAGATTAAAATATGTAACGCTACCAGTGCTCCTTCCCTTCCCTTCCCTTCCCTTCCCTTCCCTTCCCTTCCTTCCCTTCTGCCCCTTCCCCTTTCTTATAGATTGCTGTTAGTCTCTTTCTATTTCAAACCGATGATTGTTTTGTAATGGCCTATTAAGGCAACTTGTGCCTCATGATTTCTGGGTGCACTCTTTCGAAAACAACAGATGTATGTTTAAAATCTAACAGTAATCTTTTTATAATGTATGGTAGAAATCTATCTTTTCATAACAACGTTTTTACCATCGATGCAGCGTCATGATATTGTTAACCCATCGATGGTACGTCACATCGATGGGTAAACAACTGGGAACAGTCTGGGCATGCACGGAACTAGATCAGATGGCTTTGAAAAGGCCACAGTGGTGAGAGCAGAGTGGCAGTGACATTAAAAAAACTGCAGTAAAGAACTTTTTTTTTTTTTTAAACATAAATGGTACCATACACTATAAAATATAATGTATGGTACATCAGTGGTTAATCATTTTTTAAACCCATCTCGAGGTTGCCATAGTGATGTAAACCTCTTGAGCTTCACTCTTGAGGTTTACATGATCGCCCTGGCAACCTCTCGATGGTTAACAAACGGATTAACCATCGATGACCATACATTATCATCTATGTAATTTAAAAATTCATGTTTTTTTCCACTTATAGTTTTATTTAGCATTTTCTATTTTCTATATCAAATCTTGTTTACAAATATTATAACTGTCAGCTGTTTCTTTTCATTTTTTCCTGTGTTTGCCTGTTTGGCCTTCCCCCCTCCCCACACCTCTGTGTTACCTGTGTCCTTTTTTCTTGGTATTGTCATCAGACATTTTTGTTGTAGACATTTTTGAAATTGGATTTATGTCAACATTAATTGCTATTTTAATTTGAGATTTAATATGACAATGTATTGTGGTATATACTGTATTTTTCATTTTTTGGCACTTTTAGTATGACAGCATTTTTCTATTGTATATATTGCATTGAATAGTGCTGATGAGTGTTGATTGATTGTGGTTAAAATCAGTTGCTGTGATAATTTACTCAGTGCTTTATAAGACTAGACCACACATAGAGACACACTCCCTGATGAAGGGTCACGTGAAGACCTGAATCACTCGGGAATAGTGCTACTATAGCATGGAGCTCTGGAGAAATAAAATTACTTGCTTGATTGCAGTTAATTTCTGTGTTCTTGGACATCTTTTCTTCCTGAATAAGCTGCTTATTTTGTGAGTTGTTTTGCAAAGAAATGCTGATTCTGAATTGAGCTAGCAGCCACATATATTGACTTGAGTGCATGGTTTTTGTGTTCATCTACTTGTGATAACGCACAGCCAGCTATGAGCAATATTCAGCCAGTTAGCATGTGACCATGGACAGCACAAACTATTGGGCCATTTCGGCACAGCACTAAGTGATGCTGCACTGACTTATGCTACATATGACCCCCAGGAGAAAGTGCTGCCAAAATCAGGATAGTGCAAGGTCTCCTGTGGGCCATGTTCAGCTTGATCATGCAAAAGAAGTCATTATGCATGCAAGGTTCTAAGGGCCCGTCTGTATGCCAATTATGGGTTCATTTACATACATACATACATGGTTGCCAGCAGATTAGGCCTAATGGTCCATCTCATCTGCCTGACTCAGCTCACTGGGAGTGTACAGTAGCTGCTCTACCTCCTCCCATTATTTCCCCCATCCCACCCACTTCCTCTCCCTGTACACCTCTGGGGATCACCATGCTCTCTGCCTGTACTGTACCCCTGTGCCTGTTCCAACTGTTCTTGAAACTTCCCCCAGTTTCCAGTTTCACTAAGTCATCCAGTAGTGCATTCGTGGGCACTACCACCCTCTCTGTGAAATAATGCCCCCTCACCTCCCCTCTGTACCACACCCCTGCTAACTGTAGACTATATCCCCTCATAGTCCCCTCCTTTCTCAACTTGAGTAGACCTTCCTTGTTCCCTCTGTTGAACCCCTTCAGGTATTTAAAGGTTTCTATAATATCCCCTCCATCCCATCTGTCCTCCAGAGAGTATGTGTTCAGCTCTCTAAGTCTATCCTCATATGACAACCCCTCCAAGCCACTCATCATCCTAGTCACCCTTCACTGGACGCTCTCCAGCAGTGTGATGTCCTTTTTTAGGCAGGGGCACCAGAACTGCCCACAGTACTCCAGTTGTGGCCTCATCAGTGAGGTGTACAGGGGAAGTATAACCTCCTTTCTCCTGGACATTATCCCCTTGGCTATACACCCAAGCATTTTGTTTGCCTTTGCTGATGCTCAACTGCACTACTCCAAGTGGTTCCCTCTAGCATCAGTCATCACCCACAGATCCTTCGCCATTGTCACTACAGTCAGCTGTACTCCCCACAAGTGGTAGGTATATCCAGGGTTCCTAACACCTAGGTGCTGAATGCTACATTTGTGTGCATTAAACCCAAACTGTCACGTCTGGGCCAGTTTTCCAACCTCTCCAGGTAATCCTGTAGTGCCCTCTATTACTCCTTGCTATCTACCACCACTCCAATTTAGTATCATCAGTAAACAAACTCATTTTACTACCAACCCCTCTCTATGTCCACAATGAACACATTAAAAAGGATAGGGCCCAAAACTGAACCTTGTGGAACCCTACTGATGACCCCTCTGGGTGATGAGACTTCACCCCCTACCACCACCCTCTGCTATCTGTTCCTAAGCCAATTTCCTACCCACCCCACCAACTTATTTCCAACCCCCAGTTCCCTCAGTTTCCAAATTAACCTTCCACGTGGGACTGAATCAAAAGGCAGGGCTTACCAAAGTCGAAGTACAGGACATCAACCAGTTTTCCTCCATCCATGAACCTTGTCACCTAGTTGAAATATTCGACCAGGTTAGTTTGACCCTATTTCCCTGGACAAACCCGTATTGGTTTTCATTCTTAAAACCATTTACCTCCAGGAACTCCACCATCCGTTCTTTCAAGATGACCTCTAACAATTTCCCTATTATGAATGTCAGGCTGACTGGTCTGTAGTTCCCCAGATCATCCCAAGGTCCACTCTTGTGGAGGGACTCGACATGGGCCAACTTCCAGTCTAGAGGGACCCATTCTGATTGGAGGGAGGAATTGAATAGTTCCATCATTGGAGCAGCAGGACATCCACCAGTTCCTTCAGAACCCTTGGGTGGATACCGTCTCTCCCAGGAGCTTTATCCGTCCTCACGGACTTGAGCATCTCCCTCACCCTCTCTACCTGGATCCCCCCATCTGTGAGACCCCCCCAGTGCCCCCCTTTCTGCCCACCGGCAATGGCCTTTCCTTTTCCCTAGTGAAAGCTGAGCTAAAATAATCAATTAACACTTCTGCCTGCTCCATCCCCTCCTCTACCCATCCAACCCCGTCCTCAACTTTCTTATCTGCCCCTCACCCTTCCTCCACTCCCTAACATATCTAAAGAATTCCTTCTCTCCTTTTCTGATCCCTCCTGCTAATCTAAACTTGTTGTCAGCCATGGCCTTTCTAACCTTCCTACTGACCTCCCTGGATATCCTATGATACTGCTCAAGGTCTGCCTCACTGTAGGAGCATTTGTACCTTCTAAAGACCAATTTCTGTTTCCTCACTTTCTCCTGTACTTCCCATGTCCACCAGCAAGGTTTCCTGGCTCTGGCCATCTTATTTTATGACCTGGCACAGCTTTCCGTAACCTCCAGCATGCCCCACTTCAGGATTTTCCACTGCCTCTCAGTGTCCATCCCAGTTCTGATTTTACCTATATGCTGTCTGAGAATATCAGCCATCTCCCCGAAGTTTGTCCTCCTGAATTCCACTGCCGTGGTCTTCATTTGGTTCCTCTCCTTCTCTAAGTCCAGTATAAAATGCACCATGGAGTGGTCACTGCCAGCCAATGGGGCTTCCAATGTCAGATCTCTGACCTGCTCCCCATCAGCCAGGGCCAGGTCCAGGATGTCTCCCTTCCTAGTCGACTCTTCAATGAGCTGAGTCAGGTATTCATCCTGGAGCCTGACAAGCACTCTTTGCTCCTTTGCTGATGAAGATGCCCGGAGCTCCAGTCTGTCCCGGAAATGTTAAAGTCTCCTAGTATCACATTCCCACCCCTCCTCCTCCTGCGATTCTTCCTCAAGTTGTCGATTAGTTCCCCATTCATGTGCTGTGACTGCATGGGTGACCTGTAGTCCACACCTAGATTATCCTGTAACAAGACCCATACTGCCTCCATGTTATCCTCCCCCACCCTGCTGCACACTAATCCTTCCCTAACAAATGGTGCAACCCCTCCCCCCTTACCCACTGACCTATCCTATCTAAGTAAGGTATACCCAGGAATTTTCATGTCCCAGTCATGGTACTGGGTGGCCTGAGTCTCTGTGATTGCAACCACATCCATCCTCCATGGGTGCAGAAGACCCCTAGTGCCACCTTACGGCAGCAGTGGTAACACTGTGATAGTGAAGGATATCACTAGTGTTCTAGTGGTCCCCCAACCCCCATTCACCCATCCTGTTGTGTATCAGCATATCCCTGGTAGTCTAGTGGTCATCCCACCCTGGTCACCAATCCTGCTCTATATGAGCATGTCCCTGGTAGGGTAGTGGTCCCCCCCAGTCACTCATCCTGTTGCATATCAGCATACCCCTGGTAGTCTAGTGTTCCCCACCCATTGCTCAGCCATCTTGCTGTATATCAGCCTATCGCTGGAAGTCTAGTGGTCCCCCACCCCATGATCACTCATCCTGCTGTGTATCATCCTATCACTGGTATTCAAGTGGTCCCCAAACCCCTGATCTCCCATCCTACTGTATATCAGCATATCCATGCTAGTCTAGTGGTCCCTTCAGCCCCCTAGCAGCCATCTTTCTGTACATCAGCACATACTTGGTAGTCTAGTGGTCCCCGAACCCCCCAAACACCCATCCTACTGTATATCAGCATATCCCTGGTAGTCGACTATTACACCCTCCCCACGATCACGCATCCTGCTGTATATAGAAACGTGGAATTTGATGGCAGATAAGGGCCACTGGGCCCACATAGTCTGCAACAATACAGGGCTCAGCACTCAGTGCACTTGAAGAAATGTTCTAGAAACACTGTAGCTCAGTGCTCACAGGGTTGGTCCTGTGAGTAGCCTCCCTGGGCTACACTGGCTAGCTGTATGACTCCTATCTAAGATTATTTGAAACTACAATAAAAGAGTTGTGAGCACCGAGCTAAAGTGTTTTAAGAGCTTTTCTTCAAGTGCAGTGAGTACTGTGTCCTGTATAGTTGCCAATTATTTTAATGAACCTGCAAGCACTGTTACCAAGGCTAGTGAACCTAAAAGGTGCTTGGCCCACTAAGTCTACCCATTTTTTTTAGTGCTTTGTTTATTGCTGCAGGCCCAACTTGATCCATGGCACCATCTCTTTGTCTCCCTTCCTTACCCCTAAGATTCCCTTGTGCCTGTCCCAGGCATTTTTGAACCCCACCACTGTTTTTGCTTGAACTACCCCTGCTGGAAGGCTTTCCCTTTCTGTGAAGAAGTACTTCCTCACATACATCCTGAATTTACCCCTATAATTTCATAGAATGCCCCGTTGTTCTGGAGCACTTTTTTCTCTGAAAAATATCCCTTCCTGTACCTTATTTACCCCATGAGTTATTTAAAGGTCTCTATCATATCTCCCTGCTCCCTGCATTCTTCCAGTGTGTACACATTTATTTCCTTAAGTCTTTCCTCGTAACTTCTTAATCCTTTTCCTACAGTTCCTTAAGCCTCTCCTCGTAGAGCCCTGATAGTCTAGTGGTATCACCATCTCTGAGTACCCATCCTTCTGTATATCATCATATTCCTGGTAGTCTAGTGACCCCTTCCCCCAACCAGTTGTCAACCCCCTACCTGCCCATATGCAGATGTCCCCCCATCCCTCTTAACCCAATTGGCACTTGCCAAGAAAATGGGAAAAGAGTAGAGGCCTGTGCTGCCCTCTGATCACCTCCTCAGGTGGCCACTGTCTGACAGTCATGTATTGCAATAACATAACAAAGGTTAAGCCTGCCATGATAAAAGTTGTCAAATCCACCATTTTGGACACAGACAATAACTTGGTCCCAACATGCAGGCTCTACCATGACTGCATAATAAGTAAGGAATAATCCATGGTTGGCAGTGCAATAACCAAACAACTTGGGTGGAGTGTGAGGGCCAAAGGTGAAGCTGAGGGCTTTAAAACACACAGGAAGTGAGGATATTACAGCATTGTTGCACACCCGGTGTGGATTATTATACTTACAACATTCGTAAAATGGTCAAAAGTGTTATAAATAGATTATAATATATGCATAAACCAAATATTACTATCAAAAATGATGTTAAAAGAAAACATAATACCATAGTTGAAATCTTGTAGTGCTGTCATTCTGAGCTCATAATACCATCATTCCAAGCTGTCAATGATAGTATTACGAGACAGATCCAGGACTACATGCTGATTAATTCCTCATGCTCAGCATGAGGAATTACCACTGCCTCAATACCTTTAAAATGGAAGCACGCCACAGTTATCCCCCTCCTGAAAAGTGGTGACCCATCCTCCCCAAGTAACTACCGCCCAATCTCCCTTCTACCCACCCTAGCCAAAATCCAGGAACACCTCGTCCTCTCGCAACTCTCTACCTTCCTTGACTCCTCCTCCTTCTTCACCCCTTACCAGTCTGGTTTAGAAAATCCCACTCCACTGTCACGTCCTCCTCAGACTCCAAGATTCCATCCTCACAGGCATGGATAAAGGCACATCACATCTGCCATTTTCATCGACCTAGCCAGGTACGTTTGGCACAGTCTCGCATACCCTCCTTCGTCTAAACTCTCCAAGGCAGGCCTTTCCAGCGTGACCATGCGTGGTTCAACTCATACCTGAGTGGCCGGACCCAATCGGTAAAAATTGGTGCCTCCACCTCAAACCCCCTCCCTGTCTCCATCGGTGTCCCCGAAGACTCTGTCCTCAGTCCTATCTTATTCTCCATTTTTCTCAACGACCTCCCTTCAATCTGCCGGCATGCTGACATTCATATGTACGCAGACGACACAGTCCTGTACACATCAGGTCTCTCCCCTCAGGATGTTGCTTCTAAGATCCAGCAAGACTTCACTGAAGTACAGCACTGGTTTCGTCGAAACCAACTTATCCTAAATGCCAAAAAAACGATCGCCGTGATTTTTGGCACACGACAAAGAATCTCCCGCCTCCCCGCTTTCCCCATTCTTAAAACACTCAATGGAACCCCTCTAGCAGTCTGTACCTCTTTCAGATACCTAGGAGTCTGGCTGGACCAACACTTTGACTTTTCCACGCACGTCGATACTACACACAAAAAACTTCTCCCTAGGCTGGGGGCACTATACCGGAACCGCAGCTGCATCCCTCTGCCTGCCCGAAAAGCGATTCTACAGAAAATGATCCTCCCTATTTTTGACTACGGGGACGTAGTCTATTGTTCTGCCCCTAAATCCACTCTGGCTAGACTGGACCCTCTCTTCAATTCCTTCTGCCACTTTGCACTGGATTGTCCCCCCCTCCACTCACCACTGCGACCTATACAGTCACCTAACCCTACCCTCCCTCGCAAATAGACATACGTTACCACTGCAATAGACTCACAGCCAAATTCTGGACCCAGCTACTGCCCTCCTACTTAGCCTCTACACTAACAGCCCAAAATCCAACAGCCTACTCACTCAGAAATTTCGACTCCCGCTTACTGAAAATCCCACACATGGCCACCTCTGCTGGACAGTCGGCTTTTAGTGTCCGTCTACCAAAACTATGGAACTCCCTGCCAGCTGACATCTGGATCTCCCCCTTCCCTTGGATACAAATCTCCCTTCTAAAAGGTCTAGTCCCCACAGGCTGCATATGTCAACTTGACGTACACTAGCATGGGCCTTGTCAAGCTGGTGTGCACAATGTAAGGACCAACCACCCAATATAATCTATGTTACCCACCCAAATGCTTAACTACCAAATTTTTTGATGATCTCCTATTCTTATTTCTGCCTACTATTATGCTGTTCACTCTGTTTCTTGCCTCCTGTACATACAATTTCTTAGATTATTGTATTTCACTGTAATAATGAAACCTTGTACATATTGTATGTTACCTATGAAATTTTTGCTGTTTCTACAATTTACTGTTACTAGTATGTTATATCCCATTTCCCTCCTCCCCCAGAACACATTTGGAATTGAGCAGTAGTCAGCTCAGTATGTCTTTCCTAGTAAAACTTTTAAATAAGTAAATAAATAAGATGGAATCTACTATAACTGCTGCATAGAGCAAAAGCCAACTCACCGCTGACCACAATCACTGAAAACGAATAAGAGTGGTGCTGGGGAGGTGCAGGGGGAAAAATGGTCATACTATGTGGAGTCCCTCTCAACCATTCTGGAGCACTGGTGGTGGCACTCAATGAATGACATTTTTTTTGTATTCATTCGTAACTGGGTAAGGCCCTCTAGGCACAGGTGCCTGTTTTCAGGGGTAACCTGGGAGAACTGGGTGGTTAAGTGACTTGCTCAGAGTCACACAGTATGCAAGTGGAGGTTGTGGGATTCAAACCCAGGTCTGTTGGATGTAGCAAGCTCATTCACAGCTTGTTACTCTAACCTCTAGGCTATACTACCAGCCCTATTAATGAAAGCAGCCCATAAAGCCAGGGGAGACCAGCATCATTACATCTCTCTGTGCCTATCATTTCAGTTCCTGAAACAGTGCAGATGGCTACTGATAGGTGGCTCTGTGGCACAGGAGGTGCCACTTCAATCACACTGGTGTAATGGGAGGAGACTTGTAGATGGGAAAGTGGCAAGCTGAGCTGGAACTAACCCCAAGTGAAGAAGCTCTCATTATCTTGTGGTGTGGTGAAGGTGCAAGGGAAGGATTGTCCTGCCCTGTGTAATAGCTTTATACTCTTCTGATGCAACAATGGTGGCAATAAATGAATTACAGCCGCTTACAGAGCCAGGGTGAGACTGGCTTTTTTTAAAGTCTCTCTTTTTGCTTTTCATCTCATTAGTGCAACACCCTCCATGGTGCTTAGTACTTGAAACTCTTTCATCCATATATTACAAAAAATAAATAAAAAAGAGGATCCTGTGTATCACTCCATTATACTACAATCTCAAGATTCATAGAAACATAGAAACATAGAAGTTGACGGCAGATAAGGACCTCAAGGCCCATCCAGTCTGCCCATTTCTTTTTCTACCTTATAAATGTGCCATCGGCCTTTGCTCTGTCAGTGACCTATCTATTCATAGTCATTTGTATTGCTCCCTTATGCCTATCCCATGCCTGTTTGAAGCCCTGCACTGTATTCATAGCCACCACTTCTTGTGGTAAGTTATTCCATGCATTTACCACCCTTTCTGTGAAAAAGAATTTCCTCACATTCCCCCTTAATCGGCCTCCCTCTAATCTCATGCTGTGTCCTCTTGTCCTGCTATTTTTCTTATATTTAAACATGTTAGACTCTTTCACCTTGTTTATGCCCTTAAGGTGTTTAAATGTCTCGATCATATCACCTCTCTCTCCCTCCTTTTCTCAAGGGTATACATATTGAGCTCCGTTAATCTGTCCTCATATGTCTTTTGATGCAGTCCCTGCACCATTTTGGTTGCCCTTCTCTGGACTGCCTCAATTTGGTTAATGTCCGTGTAAAGGTGTGGCCTCCAATACTGCACGCAGTACTCCAGATGGGGCCTAACCAGTGTCTTGTACAGAGGGATTATTACCTCCCTCTTACGACTTGTGATTCCCCTACTAATACACCCTAAAACCCCCCTAGCCTTACCTACTGCTTTAGAGGTCTGCTTGGATGATTTTAGATCATCAGTGATGATGATCCCAAGTCTCTTTCTTCCTTTGTGACTGCTAGCAACTCCTCCCAGCCTATAAGTGGCTTCAGGGTTCTCTTCCCTATGTGCATGATTTTGCACTTCTTTGCCATTAAATCCTGGTTGCCACTCTTCTGACCATTTTGCTAGTTTATCCAGATCTCTTCTCATTCTGCCCACCCCATCTGGATCATCTACTCTGTTGCAGATCTTGGTGTCATCTGCAAACAGACAAGCCTTACCTCTAGTCCATCTGCGAGGTCACTAATGAAGATGTTGAATAGGACTAGCCCCAGGACTGATCCCTGAGGTACCCCACTTGTGACTTGCATCTCTTCTGACTGTATACCATTTACCACCACTCTCTGTTTTCTGCCAGTCAACCAGTTTGCCACCAGTTGACCAACTTCTGACCCACCCGAGCCTACCTAGCTTATTTATCAATCTTCTATGTGGAACAGTGTCAAAAGCTTTGCTGAAGTCAAGGTAGGCGACATCAACTGCCCCCTTGGTCCACCACTCTGGTTACCCAGTCAAAGAATCTATGAGTTTAGTTTGACAGGACCTTCCTTTGTAAACCCATGCTGTCTTGGATCCTGTGCCCCATGGATTCCAGGTATTGCACTATCCTTTCCTTAAGGAGTGCCTCATAATCTTGCCACTACTGAGGTAAGACTGACTGGTCTGTTGATTCCGCCTCCTCCTGCTACCACTCTTGTGGAGGCGGGATCACATAAACCTTCTCCAGTCTTCTGGGACTCTCCTGTGCTCAGAGACTCACTAAAAAAATTCTGCTAATGGCTCTGCTAGTTCCTCCTTTAGCTCCTTAAGTACCCTGGGATGTATGCCATCAGGTCCCATTGCCTTATCCACCCTGAGCTTAGCAAGCTCTTGTAGGACCCTTTCTTTGTGAAGGGAGTAGTGCTCACCTCCTCCCCACTGTGTCCATGATGCTGAGCTGTGGGCCTGCCCTATCTTCTCTTCAGTAAATACTGAGCAAAAGTATCTATTTAGGATAGATGGCTTTACAGGGTCCTCCTCCTCACATGCTCCCTTTCTCCATTAGTTAGCAACCCCTCTGGACTTTCTCCTTTCACTAATGTATCTATAGAAAGTCTTGTCACCTTCTTTTACTGTTCGTGCTAGTGTTTCCTCAGTTTGGGACTTTGCCTGCCTTACTGCCTTACCTGCTTCCCTTAGGGCAGTTTGGTATGCCTCCCTATCTTCATCCCGCTGTGTTCCCTTATATTTCCTGAAGGCCAGCCTTTTGGCTCTGACCTTTTCTGCTACTATATTTGAGAACCAAAGTGGTTTCCTTCTTCTTTGCACTTCCTTTTCTGTCTAACACACTGGATGTTGCTTCAAGTATTGTATCCTTAATGCCTGCCCATTTGCCTGTACCTCCTTACCTGTGTTTCTTTTTGCCAGGGCTAGCTTAACTCTGTTGGCCATCTTATCAAAGTCAGCTCCTCTGAAGTCCCATATTTTGCCTTGGAATGGGATGATTTAGATGTAGTAGCCAAATTGAACCATACCATGTGATGGTCACTGGCCCCAGGTGACCTTCTACCTGGAGATCTGTGATCCCTTCTTTGTTAGTCAGTACTAGATCTAGGATAGCCCTGTCTCTTGTGGGTTGCTGTACCAGTTGTTTGAGGTCCTCCCCTGCAGGGAATCCACTATGAGTCTAGTTCTGGCAGATGTTCCTGCTGGTATTGACCAATCTATATCTGGCATGTTGAAGTCTCCCATTATCAGAACCTCCCTTTAGCTGTCATGTTTTGTATATCTTCTAACAGTAATGTGTCTATGTCCTCCTCTGGTCTGGGGCCTGTAGACAACCCCAGTTCTTATGGCTGTCCCATTTCCTGTTTCAGGGTGACCCACAGTTCTTCTGGCTCCTTATGTGTATTCTGAATTTCTGTAGCTTTGATATTTTCATTAACATACAGGGCCCTCCTCCCCCTTTTGCACCTCGGTCTCTTCTGAACAATACATAGCCAGGTACTGAAGTCTCCCAAGTGTGGTTACTGGTAAACCACGTCTCACTAATTGCTACTATGTCCAGTTTAGCCTCTGACATTATTGCCTGCAGGTCTGGGATCTTATTTCCCAGGCTGTGAGCATTGTGTACATGATTTTCCATTGGCCAGATTTTGGTGTGTTAGTTGTTGGGTGAAGTTTGGCATTACCCTGTGCATTGTATGGGGAGACAAACCTTTTTCTTTACCTGGTGATGCAAATGAACGGCAAACACGCTGAATTCCTGTTTGACCACTAGCTGAGGGGAGGGTGTTCTTCCCATTCGACGTATGGGGTGCAGCACCCTCTCCCATTTGCTAGTTTAAATATTCTGCAAAGACGTCAAACTTCTGCCCCAATGCACTGACTCCTCTTTAGTCAGATGCAGTCCATCAAATTTAAAGAACTTTCGCTCCCAGAACTGTTGCCAGTTCCTACAAATCTGTGTCCTTTTCCTGGCACCAGTCCTTGAGCCACGTGTTTAGCTCCCTATCTCCCTTCTCTGACCTTCCGTCCATCTGCTCCCTTCTCCCAGACTGGCAGGATCTCAGAGAAGGAGATGCTGGACGAAATAGATGATAGTTTGTCACCCAGCTTAGTCAGGTGTTCCTTGGTCTCCACAACTGACCGGTTGGCGAGATCATTAGTCCCTATGTGTACTAGGACATCAATGTTTTCTCCTGCTTTGTGAACAATTTTAGAATGCGGTCAGTGTCTCTCCATGCTGATGTACCTGGGAGACATCTGACCATCACCCTGGCTGGAGATGGGTATCAACTCCCGAATCATGGAGTCTCCTATGATCAGAAGTTTTTGGATTTCCTTTGTGCTTGTTTAGTTTTGGTTCCTGATTTGGGTGAGTATTGTTGTGCTAGCTCCTGTGCTGCAGTGTCCTGCTCTGCAGTGTCTTCTGCCTCTTTATTTGATTTCAGAGATAGAGGCAGATACCTGTTTGTAGTGTTTATATGGTTTTGGAGGTAATGTGTTGGAGAGCAGAGAGTGATGGGGCACCTGATTTGCTCCTCCTAACCACCTGCCAAACTCCTGGACCAACTACCCTCTGCGGTCGAGGTTTTTCTGTTGGATGCTGGGGAAATGGCGGGTGGTTCTTATAATGTATTTCCTCTTCAGTATGAAATTTGAGGCGTGCAATCTCTGCCCATGCTGCCCGGAGCTGAGACCTAAGATCTCCAAAGGCCCAGCATGTAGGACAGTGTCCTAAATCCTGTAAGACTGTCCTTCTGAAAATTGTTCCACAGTACCTCCAGTTAATGAAATCCATTCCAAATAAGTTGCTGGGTTTGTAACCTAGTCAGAGTAATTAGAAGGAAAAAAGGAAAAAATGCAAGTAATGGTTTAATTGTGCTTTGTTTAACTTGTTATAACAAGTTAAATTACTAGTGCCCTGTAAATGAGATCACCTTGTGGAGGCCCCACTGATCCGCCCTTCCTGCTCTGCCACAGGAAATGTCACAACTGTGGTACCCTATAAAAGGAGTGTAGCGTGGGGTGGTTGGGCCCTTCCCGCCTAAAAGAAGAACCACGACGAAAGAACAAGGAGGTAAGAGCAGAAACAATCAGTCAACAACAAATGCAGTAACCCTGAAAGCTTATCCTAATGTTAGATAAAACTGTAAAACCTGTAAAGCACCACCTGTAATAATTTCAGAGAAGATATACCCTGTAAGAAACACTTTGCTCCAGAGAAAAATAAAGCAGTAACAGAAGATATACCTTGCAAAAGACAATTTGAAGCAAATGATTCAGGTGATATGTCAATGCTCACATGTCACCAGAAGCTCTCAGTGGTATTATAGCCTTATGATACACAGTCCTCTATATATTGTTCTATTTATAAGGCATGGGCAATTATGCACAGCAAAGCTATGCTAAAACCAAGGGTTTCTGATGGCTTCATAGAGACCTTAAACGTGAAACTGGAGAGGTCCCTGATGTCTTCTGAACTCTGAGATGGAACCACAACTGACCTGTGCATGGTTCTCTATGCCTTATTTTGTTTAGTATATGGATTTAAACAAAAATAAAGCAAATGCTGTGTTTCTTCTTCAGAAAACTTTAGTTTAATTTGTTATTTAAAAAAACAGAAACCCGCCCACATACAGCTGCTAAAAACCCACCTGGGTGGGGGGGTAGGTTTCTATTTTTTTAAATAATGAAGGTGCGGTATTAGGTGAAGGTCTGGGTTCCATATGTGTGTTAATTATATGTTATTCCTTTTGTAAAAGGGTTTTAATGATAAACAAATTTTTGCTTAATAGTGCCCCTCCCTGATGATTCCAGACCACTCACTTTTTCGACAAGTCTGAGGCAAGCAGGGCAGAGAGGTTGCAGTTTATGTAAAGCAAATGATATCTTGTTCTGTCACCAAGCTGGAAACCTACCCTGGCTCTTCCATGAACTGATCCTCACCCACATCACCCTCCCCTCTATTCTTCCAATCTTCATAGGGGTAATTAATGCCTCCCCTCTACTAGCCCAAGACTCACTTATTTCATGCCTATCCACCTTAACTCCCCTTGGAGCAAAAGGTGAGTTAATGCTATTTGGTGACTACAGTGTGGACTGGATCTCCCCCTCCTATAATGCCTCCACCTCCAAAATCGAGTCTCTCAGCCTCGCCTAGCTAATCACAGAGCTACAATCCCCATTCCATAAGTCACTCTGTAATTGACTGGATCTTCTTCTTTCATCCACACAGAATATTCACAGCCAGTGTACTGGCAGTCTCCCTAAGTGACCACTGCATCGCTTACTGTACCAGAAAAACCCAACTACACAAATCAGCCCCTAGATACAGAAAAATTCACCCTTTATACTCACTAAATACCAGCACCCTCCTGTATGACCTAAGGCATGCAAAATGGTACCCAGTCGACATAGCACCGAATATTGATACAGCGCCTAGCCTGGTTCCTGCACATATTCACCAGAATTTGGGACTGTCATGCCCCTCTGGTCAAAACTAGACTCAAAAAACACCATCACCCCCTTGAATCTCTGCTCACTAGGTGCCCAGTGCAAAGCTCGAGACAAAGCCTGTTCTCAATTCAAATCTTTACAGATCCCCCCCCCATGCCAGACAAGTTTGAAACACCCTCAGAAATGCTTGCACCAAGGCCATAAGGTGAGCTAAAGCAGATTACTTTAGATAACACCTTCAAAACACACAGCCTTCCTCCTTCTGGAGGGTGGTGCACTCCCTAATTTAGCCTCCTACTCAAACCAACCGACCTGCCCTAAAGCAAAATGGCCCGCCAATCGCAGACCCTGTCAGTATAGCTGACACCCTAAATAAATTCTTTACCACCTGTGCCCTTCCTGATCATCCTTCACCCCTTCCAAGGACCCCCCCAAAACTCACATTACAACACCTTCCTGTTTGCTTGCATCTCCACACAGGAAGTCCTGGACACTCTCCTGGCTCCCTAAATGTCACTAAATGTACTCCCAATGGGATTCACCCTAAACTACTATGCATATCAGCCCCTGAAATTGCTTCACCGCTAGAATACCTGCTAAACCTGTCCTTTTCCTTGGGAACTTCCCCTCAAGCCTGGAAATTGGCTTGTGTAATCCCCCTACATAAGGTTGGTGATCCCCTCAGTGCCAGGTAATTACCATCCAATCTCATTCCTCCTAGCCCTTGCCAAAGTATAAGAAGCTCTAGTCCAATCCAGGCTGACTGAATGCCTCACAGCTTCTGAGTTCCTTTCTCCTTACCAGTCAGGCTTCAGAAAGCACCATTCCACAATCTCTTCTCTGCTATGAGTCACCAGACACATCCACTCTGCCTCTGACCAAAGCCACCTAACTGCAGCACTTTTTGTAGACCTGTCCAAGGCATTTGATTCAGTCTCCCACCCCTTGCTTCTTACAAAACTTGAGGCAGATGGCTTGCCCCCCCCCCAAATTCAGTGGTTCAAATCACACCTCAGCAACATGCTAAAATCTGTTAAGGTGGCAAACCCCTCCTCCCCCCTCTTCCCATACTCACAGGTGAACCCCAAGGATCAATCCTCGGCCCCATTCTAGTCTCATTATTTATCAATGACCTCCCTGCTGTTTGTTGAAGGTCCTACATACACATGTATGTGGATGACACCATCATCTTTGCCTATGGGCCAGTTTTAGATGATTTCCAATCCCAACAACAACAGGACTTCGATAATATGCAGTCCTGGTTTGAGGCAAATCAGCTCAAAATCAGCACTTTCAAAACTGTATCCATGATTTTCAGGACTGTGCAAAAACTAGCCAGAGTTTCTCTTCCTCCCGCCATCACCTCCCTGAATGGGACCCCACTAGACTCTGTCACATCTTACAAATATCTTGCATATGGCTGGACCTCCACTTTAACTTCCTGAACCACATAGAAGCCATCACTTTGAAACTCCGCCCCAAGCTTGATATGCTTTATCGCAACAGAGTCTCCCTCCCACTGCCAATGAGGCATGAAATACTTCCAAAAATGATCATATCTTTTTATGGTTACACTGATGTAGTATACAGCACAGCCCCTACCTTATTTTTATACAGGTTAGACTCATTTCTAAATGCCTTCTGCTGATTCACCAAAAACTCCCCCATCAGAACCCACTACTGCTCTCTTTATTCCACTATCTGTATTGCACCCCTGTCCCACCGCCGCTACATCCACTCAGTCTCCCTAATATCCAAATTATGTTTCAACTTGCTACCTCCCTACCTCTCAGAGAGGTTATCCACAGTGAACCCATCCCCTTACATCCTACGATCAAGGGACAACCATTATTTCTCACTGCCCAACCCATCCTCATCTGCTGGCAAATTCTCCTTCTCCCACAGGCTCCCCTTCTTATGGAACCAAGTATCTCCTCTCCTAAGAAACTCTCCATTGCATAACTCTATCAGACAACAACTTCTCTTACTACCACCACCCCCCACCTGCTTCTGTTTCTCATCTCCCCTGGCCTCGCCTGCAGGTCATCCAAAGCTCCCCACAAAATGTTAAACCATGCAGAATTTCTGGCTAGTTCTTCTCAGAAGCAGCTACTCTATTACTTATCTATGTAAGTCCTATCAGTATACACTATGTAAAATGTTGCCACTGTATACACCATGTAAAATTTTGCCTCTGTATGAATATATTATCAAATGAATTGCCAAACAAATTATGGCTTTTATGCATATCCATATGAATATATTTATCTATCTCATGTGTACAAAATGTGTTACCCCTGCCCCAAGGAAGCACCCAAAAATTAGCATTGGCTCAGTGTACCTTTCCCAGTTACCAAATGTTTAAATAAATAAAAAAAATAAAAATTAAAAGCCCTCTGCCTGCTGTGTTGGTAGTGGCGGTGTGGGTGAATTATATTTACATTTACATAGTGACCTTTCTGACCAGGAATGGTTATACTGTGACCTACAATGTTGGTTCCACGGCCCGGAATGGCTTTACTGTGACCTTTATTGACTTAAATTGCTAAATTGTCTCTAGCAGGGAGTTTTCCACAAGATATATACATTAAATGATTAACTCTCAATCAGTGTGGAGTCATAATAAGTCAGACCCAATTTTCTAAATAAAAAATAATGCCATAGTCAGGTGAAGATGCCAAAAAAATACAAAATAGGAGAATATATCCACTCTACTAAGGGATTGTACTAATCTTTATTAACTAATAGAACCGCAATATTATATAAAAGTAAAATACTATATGTGTCACTCTGTAATGAATGTAATTTAAATTATGGCAAGTTAAGTAATGAGTAAATGTCAAATATAGTTTTTAAATTAACTTAATTAACAATAGAGGAATGTAAGAAATATGTTTAGAATTTTAGAGAATATGATGGTAGGCATACGGTCTGGAGTGGGGCTGCATAATAGATTAGAGACTTATGGGGCAAGAGCTTGATAGGAGAACTGGATTACTTAAATTATTTAGTTTACAGAAGAGAAGGCTGGGTGTAGATATTATTAGAGTTTTCCAAATACTGTAATGAAAAAGGATGGACAGGTTAGACACATGCATACAGTAGCTGTTTGAGATAGTGAGCAGAATTAGAAGGAATGGTCTAAAACTGAGGAAGATCAATATAAGGGGAACCATCATGAATCATTGCTTCATACAGTGGGAACAATGCATGCAGAATAATTTACCCAGTGAGATAGTGTAAGTTAGCACTGTCCAGGCTCTCAAAGCTAGTTAGGACAGGCTGGAGAATAGAATTGAGTATTACAAAACATGAATAGGGTAGTATTAGGACTTGGACGTGAATGAGCATTCCCACTGGGCTGCAATTCCCACCATGTGGCAGAAGGAGCAGATAGGATGGACCCACAGACTCTTCTCCACCACAATATTTTGATACTGTGTAATGTCAAGTGATTTTTTTTAACATAAGTAAGGATATTTTTTGAGTGGTTCTGAAGAAAACTTTTTTGTTTAATTCTTTTTAAAACACCATTTTCTTGTTCAGTGGTAATCTGCAGAATTATGTGAAATGTATGAAGGGCAGATAAGCAGCACACTGGAATGGAACAAGTACCATACATGAAACTTTCTTCTGAAAGCCTGCTGCATGAATTCAGAACCTATCCTAATGAATGTTTATCAGGTGTGTATTACTTGACTTTGCACAGAGGACATCCTTTAGCTACAGTAAGCATGCAAAGTGAGTTCTTGCTTTCCCAAACTCACTTCAGTGAGCGATTTCAGCCTATCTATTGGCAGCTTATGGGACTATAGAAAGTAAAATATTTATTTTGAATGCATAAGTGAGGACATAAGCCTGTGCAAATGGTCTAACTTCACATGGCACATAATAGATGAGCTCTGTTAGCCAAGAAAGTCGGACAGTTTGACAGCAACAAGAAGAATATGCTGGTAAACAAATGCATTAATCCTCCTGAATTACTGAAGGCATGTAATGTACTCTAACCTTACAACATGTAGGGTTACATCAAGTAAAACAGAAATAATGAATCAGCAGTATCCAATATTGTTTTTCTCTTTTTATAAACACATTTTATTGGATACTGACCAAAATTACAAACAAAAACAGAAAAGTATCCGGATTTGTCACAGGATGACATCCTACTAAATGTACAAAGATAGGTCCATACAACAACATATAGTAAATAAAGAATAATGGATAGGCAAGTGTGTATTATGGATTTTTTTACACAGCCAAGGTGTGTGATGACCCATAAACCTCAAGAGTGATGCTCAAGAGGTTTATATGGTTATCACACACCAAGGATTTGTAAAATAAAAAAAAAAATCCAGCAAAGCACACTTGCCTATTCTTTATTTTTTATAATTGCTGGTAGCATGGACTTACTATATAGAACTACTTGGAGCTGAGGGTGAGTGACTTGGAGGGTCCGTACTGTAGCAAGGCTGAGCGGCATTTGGACTTGTAAAGAATATGGTTCAAAATATACAGTAAGAAGAATGTTTAGTGTAAAAAGCATTCTGCTTGTATTGTTAAAGGGTACTTTTCTTCCTTTTCATCCTTTTCTGTAACAGAAGCCACTGAGTGTAAAGTGAGGAGAGCAAGTGACTAGGCAGCTTCAGAAGACTTGATGCAAGCCTTAGTGAGTGTTGCTCACTCGCTAAGGCTTGCATTAAGTCTTATGAAGCCATCAAGTCACTCGCTCTCCTCACCTTACATTCTGCGGCTTCTTTTACAGAAAAGGAAGAAAAATACCCTTTACCAATACAAGCAGCATGCTTTTTATACTAAACCTTCATCTTCCTATATATTTCATAGAATATTCTTTACAAGAGCAAACTGTGCTCTGTCACGCTACAGTGGGCGGGAAAAGTGATTGTAACCATTGAGGAAAGTGATAGTGAAAATTGCTTAGAGAGTGCTGTAATAAACCAGATTTCAGGTTATTACAGCATTTGAGCCATAATAACCTAAAATCCAGTTATAATAACATTTGACAGTAATCATAATCTGGTTGATAAATAGGGTTACAGTAATTATACTGAAGATAAAGGCTTGCTCCACACACCTCATTCTTGCAACATCATACCATTAGTTTCTGATCTACCAGGGATGTTGTGGCAAGAAAATAACCTTAGTGACAGACAATCTCAGTATAACATATGCCCCAACATCAAGACCATAGAGGGAACCCAGTGGTACTACGCCCAACTACATTGCAGTTTAATTACTGCTAATAGCACAAAACATGGGATACCAATTTTGATGGAATACTGCATGCTGTCAACTGGTTTTAAGGAGATAACTTTCGAGGTCATACATAGAAGAAAATTGTTAAACCGATGGGCTATAGTGGGAATGTGGTGCTTAGCCAATGTCAGGCTATAGTTTTATGGGCATTAACCAGAGCTGTATCCCATAACCAGTGTCGGGGCCCTACCCCTTGCCCTGGATGCAGGTAGAGCCCCATCCCCAACATTAACTCTGAGGGTACACAAAGAAGATTTCATTGTAAAACTTTCTTCATGTACTGATGGACCTGACTCCAAAAAAGGGGCAACTTTATTACACATCAGTGCCATATGTATGAAATCACCTTCAGTGCAGCATTTAGAACATACTGGCCCATATGTGAGTTTGAACTGGTGAAGTTTCTATGGTGTATAATAGGTTCTATATAAGAAATTTAATTGTATTTTTCTTACCTTATTAGAAAAATAGCTGTTGTGAACTTGTTTTATAGCAGACATCTATTATTTTTCCCCTAAATCCATGTTCAAATCTTCACTTCAGTGCTCTTATGCCCTTACTCCGGGGGTCAGAATGGTACCTATTAGAAGTTTATAAATGGAAGCTGAATGTTTGGTCCTTGACTGCAGGCAAAATAAGATTTCTTCAATGGGTGAAGCTGTAAGTGTAGTGTTGGAAATGTACTGCCAAATTCTTAAACAGCTAGTATACCAGGTTGTTTTAGCCACAATATGCTTACTGGAGCACACATCTTATCATTATTATGTTGTCATATAATTTGTGTATGACACCTATCCATAGTTGTAAGACATTTGAAATTGTGACACCGTATGATTTCTGGCATGACTCCAGTACAGACTGTAGTCATGTGCAGTGGACAGCTGAAATTGCAGTGATGCTGTGGGAGGAACAGCAGCTTTGTACTTCTTGTAGACTATATAGGACCTCTGAACAAACAGACCAACTACTATATTCTCTTATTGTCATTCCTAATGTTTGGTAATCTTTTCATACTGTGTTGATAGTGATATTTTCCCTATTTATGTTGTAGAGATGACTTTTTTTTAATTTTTACAGTGAATCATGAGAGTGACAACCCGAGGAGAAAGACTTCACAAATGTAATGAGTAGTGCAGACTTTGCAGCTGACATTTAAATTAAAAGTGCTGAAATACTTTACTTTTAAAATTCAGCAACTATCCTTTTATTGCATTGTTTCTGATAACAATGGCTTTTTTTACTGTCACAGATCAATGTTGAAAGTTTAAGAAACAGTTCAGTGGGAATGGCAGACTTTGCTGCAGATAAGAAATCCAGTGTGTGAACCAAAGTAATATATATATATAAGGAATATGCAAAGGGACTACTGAAAATATCCCTGATATTCCCCCCACCCGAGTGCAGTTTGACCTTATGACCTCACAAGAGGCATAGCCACAAGTGAGGTCACAAGGTCAAACTGCACGAGGGGGGAAATATCAGGGATATTTCCAGTAGCTCCATTGTGTATGCCATTTACGCAATTTTGTTGCTTTGGTTTTAATTTTAATGATTTTTTAAATATGCATATTTAGATTTTTTTTCTGCTTCACTGTTTTATTGCTGTTTTCTTGTAGGTAGGGATGCTAACATGGTAGTTAGGCTCTGTACATACTTGTGTTGCCAAACATGGCATTTTTCTGGTTGTTTGTATTGTGTGGGAGGGCTAAATAAGTTTTTCAACATGGAAGAGTTCCTCCCACTTAGTGAAGGAGCGAGGTTTCTGGACAGCAGTTTATTTATTTTAAATATACATTATTTTGTTTTTCTCTGGGTATGTTTTTATTGATCATTTATCTGGCTGATCCTGCTGTTTGTATCTTATGGCAGTACTGAGGCACAAACGATTCAACTCTCGAGGAGCAGTTGGTTGTGGCGCCTTCTGCCTGGTAGAGAAGCTGGTTGTCGGCTAGCGGAGATAGTATGACTCAGTTGTAGGTGGCCTGGACATGGAAGTAAGATGGTCAGTATCATTGTGCTGTATAAAATGATGTGAGGAGTTTTACAAATAGCAGGGGTTATAGTATTGTGGAGGAGTTTGTTGTGCTTCATTTAGCTGAGTAGAACAGTGCAGTGCTAACCAGGGGGAGGTTGGAGAAATATTCAGAGGAGAGCATTTGTTGTTGGGGACTGGCAAGTGTATCGGGTGAGGAGCAGAAGGGAAGTGGTGGTGAAGGGACAGTGTTGATGCCGGTAAGCAGGAGGGTGCGAATTAGTAATTGTGGTGTGTGCAGGGATTTAAGAAGAGAAAAAAAAAATACTTTTTGTAAATCTGTGATGTGGGGAGAGGTTGGACAAATGTCCAGAGAATGTATGTTTTTGGAGATTGTGGAGTTGTTGGTATGGTGTTTAAAATGTGTTGATGGGATTTAAAACAAAATTGTGAATGTGCAATGTGGCATGGTGGGGGTGGCGGGGGGGTTTGTAGAAGTTTTCTATTTATATTTTTTTTAATGACTTCACTGAGAGTTGCATTTTCTGCTGAAAAGGATTTGAGGAGAAAATGAAAGTGTTCTGTGTGATGCTGGAGAGAAATGAAACTGACAGTGGGAGCTGGTATAGAAGAGAGCAGGTGAAGTTTGATTATACTGCTCATGCTGCCAGCTCCCACCAATCAAAACATTTCTGAGCAGTTGTGGTGAAGTGCAGATAGTGTCTGGTTATTACCTACAGTGAGGATAAATGACCTACAGTGAGAATAAATGCAATATTTTCACTGTATGTCTGACCAGACAAAACTACTGCTGTTATTTGCCACTTTTTATCCTCACCTCCATTGCAAATATAAGGGATATGCGGGGGGTGCCTGTTGGATACCGAAGTTATTTTTACAGTAGCCTGTGACCTCGAGAAACCTCACGAGTGGTGACAGGCTACTGTACACATAACTTTGGTATCCAGCAGGCGCCCCCCACATATTAAACTTACGCAACAGGCATTTTTAATGTTGTTTGTGTGTGTGAGGATTTTTTTGCATTAGTTTTATGTGGCACTCTTTAATTTTCTGGTAATTTTCTTCTGCATTGCTTTAGTTTCTGAAAAGAATGGTGAACTGATGTTTCAGTTGGTTGGCTCGGTTTGTGTATTTGTAATGGTTACTACCGTGTGGTAGTAGCAGCTGATTGGTGTAGTGTTTCAGTTCAGTATTCCATTGGCTGCGAATTTGTGTGGGGGAGGGTTGAACAGCTTCTAAAACATGGCAGTGAATGTGTTTGGTTGGTGGTGAATTGCGGGTCCATGATTTTATTTTTTATTTTGGTCCATCATTGCTAAAAGTGTGAGGAGGATGCAATGTGCAGGCGTATTAGTAGCTGTGGACGGGGGAGAAGAGTAATCGTCTCTCTTGGTGGTTTGCGCCTAGTAACAATGGGTCTGAAGAAATTATGAAGACAGGAGGAAGACTGTAGAGCAAGCAAGTTCTGCTGCAGCATGACGTTTAGCGAAGAAGTGAGAGAGGTACTCAAAAATATAACAAGGATGGTAAAATTTAATTATAATAAGTGCTATGTAGTGAGGAGGTAGGGTTATGAAAGACAGGTGGGAGGGGAGAAGGTGGAACTAAAGTAAGGACCAGCATGTACTGCTTGTAGGAATGTAGTGCCATCAGGTGGAGGAAGGAGGGTGATCTATGACATAGTCACTGTACAGATAAATGGGCTGTGACGTAATCACTATGGGAATAACTTCAAGTTATTCTCATAGTGATTACATCATGGTCATTTATCTGTACAGTGTGTTAAATAAATACCTTTATGCAGCAGAATTTATCCTGATGCCTGTTGCATAAATATATATACAGTATATATATGTTGCATAATTTCTGTTTGGTTTATCAAATGTGTTATTTTCACTCTAGATAGGAATGGTATCCCTCCTACACATACACACACACCTCAGCATCACAATGGGATGAATGGGCAGCTGTATGCTTGTGCAGTCTGGGGGGATTTCACCCTCGAGTTTGGAGCTGCAGTGCTCCAAGAAGATTAAAGGGGGTCAGAAGACACTTGCAATTCCTTACATGCTATAAAATAAAAATGTTAATATTTTCTGGGCGCCCTTAGAGAATGAAAAGAAGTGGAAGACATGAAGGCAAGAGTTTACACTGACAAGAGTAGTTCAGCAATAAACAAAGATGTCACAGTGAGCCTGACGGTTAAGGCTATCAGTTAGGGCTATATGTTTATTTCAGATTTCAGACCACTGATGTGGAGCTTTTTAAACAGGGAATAATGGCCTGGGGAATGAGGATAAGAGTCTAGGGAAGGGAATATGGATCAGGATAGCAAACTGATTCAAATCCAATTCCATTCCATTACAGTGTAATGTAAGGTTCTATGTGATAATGGCAAAACAACAGTCACAACTCCAAGAAAAGTGAGCACAAACCAGCAAGGCCACTGACAATGACTGGCACAGTACAGCAATTGCCAAAATGATGACAAAGTGCACAGTGGCTTTTTTTCTTGGTGCTATGCCCCTCACACATCCCTTACTGAAATAACTGACTCCAGGGGGATGCAACTCAGGAAGGAGGAAAAGCCATAGGTCGCCATTTTGGTAATCACCGTAATGTGCCAGTCACCGTAAGTGGCCTCGCTGTTTTGCATTTGCCTTTTTTGGTCTCATGATTACTTTTTCTCCATTGCCACATGACACCATAACATAACTGTTACAGAGTTGTGTGGTGTGGCTATCTTAACTGGTTAAAATAACTATCACTGACATTATGTCATACCCCTTTGGCTTTGTCAAGGGAACGACATATAATCTGATCAAAAGGAAGATACATGCTGAGTGTTATCAGAGCCTGTGAAACAGCATGACCTTTCAAAAGGGTTTGGGGGGTGCTAGGATCCACTAGAAAAAAAGGAACACACACACACACACACACACACACACACACACACACACACACACACACACACTACAAACAAAGATCAGACAGCAGCTGCAACTCTCAAACCAAACAACAGCTCCTGCTTTTCTATTTCTCAGTATGATTTTGATGTGACACTAATATTCTACTATATGTATCTATTGTAACACTTGTTTCATACATGCCATATTGCTCCTTGACACCATATACAGATAAATAACCTGTGATGTAGATAAAGACACACACCTTGCAAACACTTGTAGCTTTTCAATATTAAAACTTGATTATAAAATGGGGTCTCTAATTCCGGTAATCTGATTGGTCAGCATAACCCACGGGTAAAGTTCCAGCTGTTCCAGCTGACCGCTGCGTAACACAAAAAATTCTCTACCTCACTTCAATGTCAGCTCAGTCCCCACAATCTCCACAGCTCTTAACAAGCAACTCCACAGGTCAGCTCCATCTTCACGATTTCTACAGTTCACTGACTCCCCACTAAGCAGCTGGTTCCCCCAACACTAAATCACAACTTTGAAAATGGACTGCAGTTATTTTCATGAATGAAAAACATTTTTTACCTGTCTGTCTTCCATGACTGCTTACACCCAGTCTGTCCCGCGTTGTTGATGAGATTGCTAGCTGCCATCTGGAGTACATAAATTCTCCCTTTATTAATCTCAGAACTGCACTTTTTAAGTAACAGACCCCAACAGTCCTCAAACCCACTAACCATACCAAAAGAACAGTTTTCTAATCTATCGTCCCTGACAATTCTCGTGGAACACCCAGATCCCTCTCCATGTGATTCTCACTATCATGGCCCTTTCCCACTGCCCACCACATGCATTCTCACTGAGCCCCAACACTGCCATGCCTCAAAGTAACTGGCAAAGCATGTTTTTTTTTCCCCAAGTGATGACAAGCTAAGTTTAAAATAATGTTAACTGGTGTTACTTAGCTGAAGCTGAAAGTGGTGGTGATACTGCTCCATAATCTGTCACACACTGCTAAAAATGTTTCTCCCTTATTGTTGGTAACCACTCGCCTGCTTTCCTTATTCAGGAGCCATGTTGTACCAAATTGAATTTCACCTAGTTTGGAGAAGATCTACTGTGTTAAAGAATGTAAAGATTTTTTTTATGTGGAAAAGTGTATCATATCTTTAATTAGGCACAGCTGGGGATGGAGCCACAACAGAGGAGTTCAAGAGAAAGAGAAAGGCAGAGAGAGGTGCACTCCCTGCAATTAAAGAGTTGCTGCTGTTGAGATACAGTGGTTGGAAGCAAGGGAGGGGTCTGCCAAGGATAGAGGTTGGGAGGGCACCTACTGCTCACATCTTCCTCCTCCTATTTTGTAAATATTGACAGGGTGAACCATATGGTCCCTAGGAGAATAATTAATATACAGACCTTGGACAGTAGTGCAGCTTGGGACTTAAAGTACTGTAGGCTGCTAGTAGGACCACTGTCAGAAAGCTGAGATCCTGGTCTACCAGCTCCTTGAGGATTAAAGGATGTTTTTTGGTAATGTAGTGTTGCTTTATTGGATAGTGTCTGTTGTTTATTGTGTCATTTATTTATTTGTGGTGCTAAACAGCTATAAATGCAAGTCTTAACTGCTATGTGGGAGCATAACTCTACCTTCCAACAGGGAACTATTTTTTTGGGGGCGCAACAATATATTTAATAAAAATTGTTTAAAGTGGCCAAAAAATTTATTTTTCTGTAACTGTTTGTTACAAAAGGTGAAGAAGTACATTGTATAATTGCAATAAACCACTTCAGGGTTTGGGTTATGCTGGGATTTACCCACTTCTTTTGTGGCTTACTCACTGGGCCTGTGGCCTTGTGACAAGACCACACCAGGCATGGGTAAATCTCAGCATAATCCACACTGTCTCGTGGTTTATTGCTTAAGTCTACAGTACACAACATGTCATGTGAAGTTTAGAGCAAAATCTGAGGGTAGCACATCTTGGAACTAAAATTTCTCTGTCCATGTCCTACTAATAATATGCATCCTCCCAGTCCTCATGCATCTGTCTTCTAAACTCACAGAGAAAGCAGACTGGTTTTCAGTAGTTGCAACTAAAAACAAAATCAGACAGTTTCATGACACTACCTCAGTACTTCTCTGCTTAATAAGTATGCATATAAATATTGCACCTTAGAATCATATTCTCTCTTGTCATAATTTTATGATGGAAGTCTTTACAGCATGAAAAACTAAAAAACTGTGGAGTTGCTAATGGTACTGGTAATCTGACACATACCGAAATCACAATGCATTCACTATTCACTGTTCATTTACCACTTTATTTTAAATCATTTTTAAGTTCACACATGAGCGGTGAACTTCAGCTATGAGTGACTTTTGAGGGGTGTGACACTGCCTATCCAACGCAGAGTGCTCTGCAAGGGGCTTGACAATATCACACCAGTCATCAGCCAGGTTGATCATGATGCTGTTTTGCCTGAAGTGGTCTGCACTTGAAAAGAAAAAGCTGTACCAATCATACTGTGGCTTTTCCTTTTCATCTGCAGAACACCACCCAGCAAACAGCTGTTCGTGTCCAGAACAGCCTGGCTGATGCCCCCCCTACTACCCCATAGGTCCCTTCCCTCACTGGCTGCCGCTTTTCCTTCTGTCTCCTTGCTACGCTTCTTTTCACAGCTGCCTCCTTACTCCAACCTCTTCTCTCTCTAACCTGCCCCCTCCAGCTTTTCTTCAAAGCACAGACAGGTACCCTCATAGCCTGAGGAGAGAGACAGCTGGAGATCCAGGGGGAGTGGGGCATAGATGACTCCCGGCTTGCTGCTACCACTGTTCATATTTTATGTTGCTCTGCTTCTACCTGGTCAGTGAGTTTCAACATGGCCATTTGTTAGTGGTGGTGTTACACCTGGGCACGTGTCCCCATGAAAAAATGCTGTGCCCCAGTGTTCTTGCCTCTAGTCTGTAGTGCTGTGGTAGTCAGTCAGAACGGTGGCTAAACTTTGCTTTTCTCCTCCTGGCCTGTTGTTCTTCACTCCCCCACCCCGCTGCAGATTCAGTCCACTCTCACGAGTCAGTCAAGTCAGCTCACCCAAACAGCCCTGTCCTGTTACTCCCTCCCAGTGGCTCCTCTGTGCAGCGCTGCAGAAGTCAGTCCTCATCCTGGCCTTGTTTTCTGTGAGTTTTGGTGTTGGCTTGGACTTCTGCAACTGTGCATACTAATTCACGGTGCTGATTGGCTGTGCTGCTGGTGCTCAAGGGAACGCTTAGTCTTGTCACTTCTGCCACCCACCCGAGCCCAAAACTGTCCACTGCTAGCCGACATTGAGTATTCTTCTTTCTCAACCGGTGAACAACACAGATTCTTACCTCCACCGGAGGGCACTTCTGGTTATGGACTGTTCTGTGCTGCTACCGCTTCCAGAGCCAATAGCATCACTGATGAAGTGACAAGGGAGCAACTTATACTTAAAAAAAAAAAGCAAGAAGCAGTGTCCATGGTCTGACTCTGAGCTGAGCAGCAGAGAAAGAGCATTAGCAGCGACAGGCTAGTGTGGTTACTTGGTCTGTGCCAGTACAGACACTTAACTTGAGTAATAACAGCCAAGCCAACTGAGCTCCAGATTGGGAGAAGAAGCTGGCTTCAAGTCTGTACTAGTAGGTAGTAGCCTACCACTACTAGGTAAGACACTGCACTACTCCTAGTAGCCACCCTTACCACTGCACTTGTCTTCATCTGCACAATCCCTGCCTGGATTCCAGCAAGCTAACAGCAAGCAATAAGCAACACAAGAGCCAAGATGAGAGAAGCTGCCTGTTTGCCTGCAGAAGCTGAACCAGAGAAACAGGGTCCTGTGTCTACTTCTTGTGCGTTGAGCTAAGTGGCTCACTGGGTTTATTGTCTCAGTATACTGTTGGGAGGGGAGTTGAAGAACAGAACACACAGCATCCTGTCCCTACCACTGTGGATGAACAATGCATGGGGGACTAGTTTGGGAGGTGGTGGTGGGCAACATCTGCAGGAAAGGGTGGGAAAAATTACCCTGTTTCTTCTGTTGTGAGGGGATGTCCCTGCTTTGCCTGGCTTGGGGGTGGGGTATGGCACTTCTTCTCCTGCTTAGGGGGGGATGGCCCTGCTTTCTCTGGCTCAATAGTAGGGGTATGGGTCTGCTTCTTCTTGCTTGGGGGTATGGCAATGACCCTGCTTTTTCTGGCCTGGGGGGGTACTGATTCTCCTGACTTGGGTGGGGGGGACCTGCTTCTCCTGGCTTAAACCTACATCCCCTGGCTTGGGGGAAGGTGGCTGAGTCGAAAGAACCAGGCACATACCCCCCCAAGTCAGGAGAAGCAGGGCCTCCCCCCTATTCCCCTGAGCCAGGAGAAGCATGGTCATCCTTCCCTGACCAGGAAAAGCAGTGCCATCCACCCACTGAGGAAGAGGTGTTTAATGCCTTGAAGTGCTGCTGGGACTTGCTAGGCTGGAGGTCTGGTCCGTTTGCAATGTATCACAAAGACTGTATGGAACTGTTCTGCACTAATTGCTTCATGCACTTCTTCTGTAAGTAAAGGTTTTGTGACTGATATTCTGGAGTGGTTGTTGAAGTTGTTGTCTGTTTCTCTATCCTCCCCCAATGCAGGAGAAGCAGGGTCCTTCCCTCCCTGAGCCTGGAGAAGCAGGGTCATCCTTCCTTGAGCTGCTTCTTCAGGCTTGGGGAGGGCCCTGTTTCTCCTGGCTAATTGGCTTTGAGGGGGGATGGTTCTGATTCTTCTGGCTGGGGGGGGTGGCCCTGCTTCTTCTGGCACAGGGCAGGGTGGGATGACCCTGCTTCTCCTCCTGGCTCTGCCACTGGGGAAGTCTATTATATTCTGAGAACTGTACTGTCAAATAGGAGTCCCCAGCGGCTGAGCCCATCAGTCACATCGTCAAAGGGCCTGCCACGAGGGACTCTGTACTATTAATTCCAGGATGAGAGTTGTGTGATCAACCACCAGATAAATTATAAATAAAAACTATAAATGTTATTTAAAAAACAATCATTGAACATGAGATGTACCTAATTGGGACCTATAGGTCCTGTAGATTTGAACGGGAAATGCTGACAGTTCCCCTTTAATTTACACACATACCTGCCCTAAAATTTATTTGTATTTTTTTTTCTATCCACATTCTACTCCTCCGGGTCCATCTGCCTCCTTCCACCAGTCCCCCCAGCCCTGTCACCCCAGAGTCCACCGGGACTTACCTGGATGGTACTAAGGTGCCCAGCTGGCCTGGTGTGGAGCCTGCAGAGGACTAGTGTCATCCTGCAGGTTGACCACTTTTTGGTTTCCCCCTTAACCCTCACTGTGGCATGACATGTCAATTCGCATGCGTGGAGGTGCACGCATGCTGCAGAGTCTTTCATCACCCTCCCTTCCATTGGTGTCTCTGACCCATTCAGCCCTCAGGCCTCCACCTGTGTCCAGACATTCGGTGGGACTGCCAACCCACCCTCCCCAAGAGAGGAGAGGAGAGGAGAGCTGTCCTGTGAATGCATGATCCTCCCCTTCCCCCAATGACACGCCGCAACTCGCTCACACTACGAACATGGGTCTCCGGCATGGCAGGAAGTATGGCAATGATGCCTTAGCCCTCCATGCCACTGGGCCAGCTTTGATCTGTATTTTTAAAGTTCATTTTTAAATTTGTTTTTGTTGCCTGTATTTAGGAAGGGAAGAGATTGTGTTTTGCCTCCTTGGAGTTGAGCCCAGGATCCCTTCCACTTCCTTGTCGTGAGTGCCAAACCCGTACTAGCATGTTTTGTGATGTAATTATATGGACAGCGTGAGTGCATGCTCCATAGACAGTAGTAGGGTTGTTTTTTATATATTATAGATGCATATTCTGAACAAATCAAAGTCCCTCTGCCCCTGGACCCCTCAACTAACAAGACCCTTGTTAGTTGGGTGGGGGGCTTTGATTTTTTCAGAACAGGCATCTGAAATATAAAAAAAATATATTGAAAGAACAGACCCATTAGTGTCTGTGGAGCATGACCACAAGCTGTACAGATACATTACATCACAAAATGTGCTAATGTGGGGCCAGCTTTCAGGACAGGGATGTAGAATAGGGATCGGTAACTCAGATCTCTTGTATTTCTAAATACAGGCAACACATAAAAAAATCTGCTTTATACACAGATTGATTTTGAGGCAGGTGTATGTCCTTTATGGTTTCTGAAGTGAGCACTAGAAAAGTGGCTCTTTGAAAAATGCAATGCACAAAACAAACCCATGAACCAGTTACTTTCAACATGTGGCAGACAGTAACATGCAGTGGGAAATATGACGCATCTCATGCATAGCAAAAAACATAATGGAGCAAACAAAAGCAACTTTAACTACAAAGTTAGTGTATGTTGCATACTCAAATGTTTTACAAAATAATAAAAGCTCTACATTTGTTTGTTTTTTTACTTATTTTTTTGTTCTACACACACTACTCCTGTTACTCTACCACCCATAATAACCTCTTAGCTCTTGCTGCCCACCTCATCCCAGTCTGCTCAGCTTGCCTGTCCCAATCCCGGGCCCCCAACTATTGACATTAGACAGAAAGAGTGCTGTAATGATGACTGAGACACACAGGTTGCACACCTCTCCCCCTGCCCGACCACCAGTACATGAGTGCAATGAGAGACAGTCAGAGACACAAAACAGTGGCAGCATTTGACTGGTAGTGTCAGTCATGCACGAAGAGACTGGTAGTTGAGTGTATAGTCCCTAGAGCAGACTGGGTTGTGACACTTTTTGTTTGGCTGGGGTTACATTGGGCAGGAACTCTTAGGAACTCAGATCCACCTCCTTGGACAACTTTTCCCATTGAGTACTGTTGGAGAGTTCCATCTCCTAGGGTTGACAGTTTCACCTCCAACAAATGCAGGGATTAGAGTTCCATTTACCAAGCATTTCAAATTTATCCACTGCTTTTTGGGATACACCTCCTGAGTAGCCCCATCCCAATGGAGCTAGCCCACTAGACCACCACTGCATAATTTTACACAGTGCCCCCCGGTAATTCCTAGCCCACACAACCAAAAATACCACTCCTTATTTACACAAAAATGGCCACTAGCCCCCCACTAGCCATTATTAGCCACCTGGGCTACTAAATAAATTCCTGATCACTCAGCCACCATTATGGTCAAAGGGGTATTTAGCTGAGCCCACTTTCCCCAAACCATACTCCCTTTACTCTGCTTTTGCTTAACTTGCATCTTTTTCCTTCTGAACTAACCTATTTTTTTCTTCTATATCCACAGGTCTGACATGACATGGATTCTGATCCCATCAGATAAGTATAATCTTATTTCTCTCCTGTCCTTTCCAACCTATTTAACACCCCTAAGAACTGCAGATCCTTTGTGACACCCGTGTCTCTTCTTTCACAGGTGCGGTGGACGACATCTCCCCAGGAAAACTCATGGAACCCTGTACTCAGGTAAGTACCTCTCTTTTTCCTATATTTTGCTGGGTTTACTGTAATGGTCCGGCAGTGCCCATTACAGAATTTCCTTTTATAAACTTACCTGCTCTTTTAAGTTGTACGTGGTCAGGTGATGTTCCTTTTAAAAGGCAAATGCATTGTACTATTTAATTCTATGTCTCTTGTGTGCTCCTTAACATCACCTTTTTCTCATGATGTGGTTGCAGTGGCAGAACATTTTTACTTAAATAAACTATGTGCCCAGGATAGTGAAATGTCTAATTTTACTGTAATAAGGCTATTCTTTCCTCTTAACAATAGTTAGCATTGGTCAGTTAAATGACTTCTTTAGGGCCACATAGAAAGTGGCACATAGGATTTCAACTTTGGCCTCTTGCTTAACTGCCTGCCCATCTACTGTATACAGTATATTGCTCCCATAAATTCTGAATAAATAAGAACCTTGTATTGTTGGTGAGAAATGATGCTGCTTAACTGCATGTAAATAAACCTGTACTGGGACCTGTAGTCCTGTCCCACCCAGTACAATACCAATACATGTACCAATGGGAACTTCAGCATTGTCCAATGCTTGTTTCTATATGCACTATAGGTTCCTTTTTTTAAAATTTTATAGTTGCATCTATTTGGTGAGATTTTGATAGCAGAGGGGCTAAGCACAGCACAGGAAAGTCAAGTTCCTGGCTTAGGTTTGCACAGCAATGGCATGGAAGGATTAGAACCTGGGATCTCTTTGGTTTGGGGCTTGTGTTTAAACCAGTGGATTACATCACTGCCTTCTGCATTTTCTGGCGCATTTGCTATTTATGCGATTTTATTATTTAAAAATGACTCTTGATGCAGATAGGTAAAAGGGATGTACACCATGCAACATAGACACAGCAGTGTGAGCAGCAAATCCCAAACTTTGCATTCACCTCATGAGAAATACCAAAGTGTTACTTACTTTCTTAACACAGTCACTGACTTTACTGGTAGTCTTTCTACCTATCCACCCCGCTCATGATGTTATGGTCATCAAGCAGAATTGTCTGCAGGTGGAGCTCAGTGACACTATGGGATACAACATCCATCAGTGCTGCTCATGACCACAAAAGTGCTGTGCTCCCTTCCTTTGCTAGGTACTGGCATGCCCATCAGGGCTCCTCTTATGCTCAGTTACCACATGCAAATTGCATGAATTAAAAACATTTGTCACAGTTATTTAGAAGTGAACATTTTATTTATTTAGCTTTTGTTAACCGGGTAAGTGCACTAGCCATAAAACGACTATTTTCAGGCACGACCCGGGAGAGCACAGACATGCAGAAACTTAACAGGATAACAAATTATAAGTGTTTTACATACAATGAGTTAAAGAGAATACAATATATCAGAACAAACAACGTAAAACACTTTACATACAATGAGTTAAAATGGATACAATGTATCAGAGACATACACAGTAGACCATTCATAAGTTCCTAGTTGTCTATCTATGCAATGAATAGAGAGGACCTTGGACAATAAATTATCAGGTGTCATATCATATGAACAGAACAAGGTACACAAAAACAAAAACTGGTCATACAAAATGAAGAAATAACCATTGAGAGCAGGGGGTGTCATTAAGGAAAAGGTCGGTAAGTGAGGAAGAGGGGAGCAAGCCATGAAATTAGATTATATGAGTGTATGTAAGTGTAAGGGAGATGCTTGCAGTGCAAGATTGTATATGGGCAGGGAAAGGGAGCCGGGACAGGCTGAGGCAGTAAGAGGGTTATATAAAGATGATGAAATACTATTGTATGGCAAGAGACAACAGTCATTAGGTAGAGTGAAAACAGGAACAGTTATCAGCAATCAGCAGATTCGAGCGCAGTTTTCTCTTAAAGCATGTGTGGGAGCTAGAAAGTCTAATGTCGAGGGGAAGGGAATTTCACAGCTGTGGAGCCGCATGCTCAAATGCAACAGTTCCTTTCCTAGTGTGGCACCTCGGCAAATTCAGAAAGGATTTATTAGCTGATCGTAGACCATGGAGTGCGTCCTGAGGAACAAACATAGCTGCAAGACGCCTAGGGGTCTGATTTTGAATTATCGAATCAATAAGAGAGCCAAGGTAGTATTTCCTATTAGCTAATGGAGAGAGACAACCAAGATCATTATAAAGTTGCCAGTGGTGTTTAAGCCGAGGAGCAGAAGAGACATAGCGACATATGCTGTTATACGTAATATCCCATCTGAGTAGGTCAGTTTTATGAGCAGCCCCAAATAAGGGAGCCCCATAGGTTAGGGTTGGGAGCAGAATTCCCCTCGTAATGGCCATTTTTGCCGATGGCATGAGCAAACAACTAGTCTTATATGCAACACCCAGTTTGGAGTTGATAGCTCTGCAAACAGACTGTACATAAAGATTAAGATTAATAGATTGATCTAGCAGGATGCCCAGGTACTTGAAAGAGGCCACACATTCCAGTAATTGACCTTCTATGTCCTGCACCATCAGTGCTGTTGTGCAAGCCCGGAGCTTTGGGGCCGATCCAAGCAGCATGGCTTTAGTTTTGCTAGTGATGACAGCCAGTTTGTGGTCATATAGCCAGTTTTGGATATTGTTAAAGTCATGTTACAAACTTACTAATTTTGTGCTACTAGTGTACTCAAAGTATTCAAGGGCAAAATTATTGATGCAGATAAAGGAGTGAAATGGCACAAAATCATTGAACCAGCTTTGAGTAGAAGATCACTATCCAGTTTTAAAAGTATTATTTTTGGAAAATAAATAAAAGGAACTGAGGGTGAAGTGCAAATTAACAATAACAGAGACTACAGTAACTAGGCTTTCTGCAACAAAAATAAAACAATTATACTCAACAGGAAACAAAAAAAAAGCGAGTGAGAGTGAGAGCAGTGAATGTTTGATCCTGTAATTACAAAAATCAAGCCATGCACTTCTTCAACCAACAGCAATTCTTTTATTAATATCTGGATTTAGGATTAACTTGTTAACAGCACACTGAATGAGAAAAGGTAGAGGAGCACAGATAAAGTCTCACAGCAGTTCATAAGTGAAACGAGCTGCTTCAGAATAGTCAGACTATACCACTGTAGTGGTAGCCACGAGGAGGAGTCTTTCCCCCCGCAATGTCTTTTCCTGTTCATTCAATATCTGATGGCACCCAACATAGCATACAGCATGAGTGACTGCTAATCTGAAAGCAGTAGAATAACTCAAAATTAGTGCTGCTTCTTCAAAATGGGACTTCAAAAAATGTGTTCGCTGGTTGGTGCTTATCTGAGAAAAGCTACCTCACAGTTTCACGTGCTCATCTGATTGAATAAGTCTTTAAGTAGGCAAAAAACCAAAATCACCGGCCATTAGTAAAAATTCCTGACTGGCACAGCTAAAAAATTTCAGTATGTCACCGTCATAAAGATTTGACACTCTATCAATTCCCTTCTTTCTCCATCTGAGCAGAGTCTGGTGGAGTGACACATTTTAGCCCTTCATTCTTCTTATCATTGCCACCAGTCCCACCCTTAGTGACACACCTGAGGGTTCCTGAATTAATCTGTGGGCATTGATCCAAATTCGGAGTAGTTGGGGAGTGTAAGGGTTTCCTCTACTAGGAAAGGAAAGGAAAGTTCATTTATTGCTGACAACAAAAGGCCACAGAGCAAGCCACCATCATGTGTTTCACCCTCCAGGTTCATCCAGTCAGAAGGGCTGTCCATAGAACCATCTCACATGAGGGCCTACCAATAATATTACTTCAAATTTGGTAGAGCTTGGCCACTTTTATTTAGCAGAATTTGAAGGACAGACCTAGTGATTCATGTCACCTTCCCACCCCACATAAACCTGTGCAAAATGATATCAACAGAATGAAAGAATTTTCCAGTACTCTAACGGCCAGGTTTTGAAATAGATACATGCATCTGGATACCATTTGGGGATGTTTTGGTTGGCCTCTCATCCCATTAGATTGATTAGTGCCTTTCCTCTTACCACTTTCTGATTGTATTCCTGAGCGGTTGGCTCTGTTGTATCCCTGTTTTGCTTACATGTTGTTGTTGCACTGACTTAGATGTGTTACTACCTGATTTTACTGCCACCGTACACTACTTAAACTTTTCTTACCTATGTATTGTATTGCTGAACCTTGTATATCTACTTTTAAGCACCTGTGTGTTGTATTGCTGAACCTTGCTCTCAAGCACTGTATGTTTTATTGTTCAAGTAATTTGCTCTTTCCTTCTACTGTATGTCCCATCTTTATGTCCCTGATCATAATTGAAAATGGTGCCTTGGAGCAGTGTACCTACCCGGTTACCAAATAAATAAAATAGAATATTCATTTTGATAGAATTGATCCATCCTATTAAGTAAAGGGGTAAGCCCTCCCATCTCTCACAGTCCTGTTTTAGAGACATCAATAACCTGGTATAATTATCATCAAGCTGCCTTGGCCTATTATTAGTGATGTGGACAGCTAGATACTTTAGGGAGCTGACCACCCTTATATTCAGGGGATTGCTGATCAGTGTCTTTTCATATAGTGATGTCACAAAACATTGTAGTGACTGGGGCAGATCACACTCGGCAGAGGTACAAGGAAGTCTAAGGGATTGGTGTGGCTGAGCTTCATGGAGCAAAAATACAATCCCTTCCCTTTCTAAATTGGGGCAATCACTAAAGAAACCATTAGAGGGATTTGATTTTGGGGCAGGTAAGGGTTATATTTGCTTCTTGGGAGAGGACCAGGTCAAAAGTTGCTCTGTAAGAGCCTCCCATCTGGTGGATGCAGAGGTGTCCCCCTTGTGGTTACTGTGAAGAAACTGCACAATCTGCTCTCAAATAAATGTTATAAATTCAGGTTCCTGCAATAATACAGGGTCTAGTTTCCAAACCCTACTGGTGACAAGTATTCCCTGTTTACTTAAATTGAGCAAGACCTGTGCATGATCAGTTATGGCTATGGGGCCATGTTGAGGTGATTGTATGATGGGTGCTAGGCACTGGGAGATTCAGATAGTGTCTAGTCTGGCATATTAACCCACAGAGTGTGAATAATATGTGTATTCATTACCTGTTGGAAATGCAAACTGCCATGAATCAACCAGTCTGTAACCTCTTATAATATCTGTAAGCGCTTTGGCATTTCTGGACACCAGTAACATCACCCAGGGAGATTTATCTAATACAGTGTCCTGCATGCAGTTACAGTCCTCACATTAGAACCAGTGTCCTTCTGAATCTGCCATTTACACCTTTAGTGTCTGGAAGAACTTTGGGCATTCCGTATTGGAACCATACACAGAACCAATGGACATTTTCTGGCCCGAGTTTAGTAAAACCTGTACCAGAATGTATTTCCCATCTGGAACTGGATCTGAGAAGACCTTAGTGACCATCCTGGGAAATCTTGGGCATAAACAAATAGCTTCACCATGAACCTTCAAGGAAAGGTTAGACCTATACCTCTCACCCCACCACATGTTCTTGCGCACATATGCACCCTCCTTTTCAGTCATATGAGTTTCTTGCAAGCATATAATATCAGACTTCATATATTTAATTTTAGTTAATACCCTGTTATGCTTGATGTGAGATTTTAATCCATTTATATTCCAGGACCTTATTTTAAAAGTGATATCAATCATTGTTGAATGAGTGCAGATCAGAGCCCAGCATTACTGTTGGAATATAACATGCATCCTGTAGGGTAACTTCCAGCAGCATTTTCAAAAAAACATAACAATACATACAATAAAACATTTGAACAGATAAGGTATCAAAACACTCACTCCATCCCCCTTGAACCCCCAAGTCTTACTGAAGAGCCAAATGAGATCAATGTTAACCACAATGAAAAAAGTGAGATCCCTTATGGTGTTCAGAGCACCGGCATTATGGCGCCGGGCAGTCAGGAGTCCAAATGAGGATTCTCCACTCCCTCTCCAAGGTCCACCCCCCCAGAGTAGAAATCCTTTAGTGAGAGGCTGGCAACCGCCCCTAGGGAGTAGCGCGGTGCAGACTCTCACAACAAAAGCGATCGGCGACATTGCTGATTGGAGCTCTAATTTCTCAGTGCCGGAATGCTGGTGTGTTCCGATGGTGTAACCAACTGAAATGATCCATAATCATATTTAGAAACAGCCCTCCCCCTCCCTCAAAACAGAATACCCTAAGCCCCCAAAAATGACAAGTTCGAACAATAATCGACCAAAAGAATCAACCTACCCCCCCCTTAAAGAATTTGTTCCACACTTAAAGAATTCAGCTTCCCACTAGTACCTTAGAAGTCAAGATGGTTTTAGGATTCCACTAGCACCTTTATGCAGTATGAACAGAAAAAAAAAATGAAAGTAAACTTTTAACCAATTTCTGTACATCCTGCAGTGATATTCATCCCTTCCCCCAACACACACACAGACTGGTGTTGTAGGAAGTCCATCAGCCCCTGTCTACTTGTAAAAGAAAAAAACATCTGCACACAAGAGTATTAGAGATATTGCAGGGACAGCTGCAGCCTGGATTACCACCCCATGGCTCAGCTGGCTACCAGACCACATACCGTGGCTGAAGTCCAAAAGAGTGAGGCAATAGCTCCAGGATGCCAACCCCACATTCCACCACAGAGGGGAAAAACATTGACCAAAAGGGAAGGCAAGGACTGCGGTAGATCTGGAAGCAAAGCTCCTGAGCATATCAGTGTAGCCACTTGATTGGTCAGATTCCTGGACCAATCCAGGATGTTGGTGGGAGCTCCTCAAGTAGAGTACAAAGGTCAGCAGGACTGATAATAATGAAGTGGGTAAAATGGGCCATCATCAGATCACCTCTCCACCCCTTAATACCCCTGACATAACCCACATATCTGATATAGTACCCCAGCAGGCAGCATGTCAGTTTAATAAAAGTTAAAATAGAGAGGGAGATCCATGACATGCAGGCTGTAAGATCCAAAATCTCTTGGATGACTTGTAGAATGAATGATGCTGATACAGCTTTCCACCTCCATCGATACCTGTAACCCAAACCACAGCTGAAGTGGAAATAATGAGACCCAAACCTGCCCATCCAGTCATTGGTTCGATTTGCAGATCCAACCAACTCCAAACAGAATTAGCTTACCCTCAGCATGATTTAGGAGCACAGTATCTCCACAGCAAAGAGTACCTGCTTAAATGCCCCAACAGTCACCTTGATAATATAATAAGAGGAAAAGTAACAAAAGGAAAAAAAAGAGGGTCAGCAATATGCAAGCTATGATATTCCAAATCACCTGACAGGTTGAAATGATCAATGGTGCTCATACAGTCTCCCCCCTCCATCGGTACCTGTAGCCACAGCCACAGCCAGAGGTGCAATAGCAGGAGTCAAACCTGCACAACCAGTCCTTGTCCCTGCTCACGGACCCAGTCACCTTTGAGAAAGAAGGATGAATTGCTCTCACCATGATTAAATAACATGGTAACTAAAGAATATAGGATACTATAGTTTGAGGATGGTTAAGTCCTGCATTTACCTGCACTGAAGCACTTGTGTTGTAACAGAACATGTTAGGCTGCAAAGGACAGACTGTCAAACCTTCACAATGACACAAACATGAGTTTGGTTGCCATGCAATGTAGATCACACCATCGAGGGGGAGATTGCATGTCAGATGGCATGGGGCTCTCAAACTCACCTGGAGGGACAGCCAAGATCAGCAGTAGTTTGACAGGGTGGGAAAGAAACAAGTAAATGACAACTGCCTCAACCCAATAATTAAGTCACAGTTCATGGGAGAAACAACGATACCTGTACATCTGAAATGGTTACAACTGGGTTATAGTTAAGGAAAATCAACAGATGCCCAAGCATGCTCGATTCACTGACACCCTTCCCCCAAGAGTCTACAAAGTGATCTAAAGATGTCCATTGGTATGTACTGCTGTCACTGACAGGTACAGAGCTCAGTGCAGTTGCCACTTGATTGGCCCGATTCTTGGACCATTCCAGGATGGTGGGGGGTGCTCCGCAAGGAGAATACATAGGCCAGCATGACTGATAATAATGAAGTGGGTACATCGGGCCATCACCAGATCACTCCTCCACTTCATAATAACTCTGACATAACCCTCATATCTGATGTAGTACCCCAGCAAGCAGCATGCCATATTAATAAAAATTAAAATAAAGAGGAAGATCCATGATATGCAGGCTGTAAGATCCAAAATCTCTTGGCTGTCTTTCAGAATGAACAATGCTTATACAGCTTCTCACCTCCACCAATATCTGTAACCCCAGCCTCGGACAGAGGGGGATGAGCAGGAGTCAAACCTGCATATCTAATAATTGGTTTGATTCACAGACATAGCCACCTCCAAATAAAATTAGCTTGAACTCATTGTGATTTAGGAGCATAATACCTCCACAGTATAGGGTAGCTGCTTTTATGCCCCAACCATCAAGTTGATAATATAATGAGAGGAAAAGTAAAAAAAAAACAAGGGTCCATAATATGCAAGCTATGATATCCCAAATCACCTGGCTGGTTGAAAGGATGAACAGTGTTCATACAGTCTCCCCCCTCTATTGCTACCAGTAGCCCCAGCCACAGTTTGATGTACAATAGCAGGAGTAAACCTGCATGACCAATCCTTGTCCCTGCTCACAGACCCAGCCACCATCTGGAACAAAGGATGAATTGTTCTTGCCATGACTGAATCACAGGGTAACTCCAGAATATAGGATCCTGTGGTTTAAAGATAGCTAAGTCCTTCAAGTACCTGCACTAAAGAACTTGCATCATACCCGAATATGTTAGGCTGCAAAGGATGTACTAATAACAAAGTCAATGACTGCACTTGGGCCAATGAAATAAATAATGCACACCAGGAAAATCTGTTTCGTAGGTATTTGTTCCACAACCTGGCTAAATGGCCACAGTAAAAGTAAATACATCCCAGCTCCCCAACTCCTCAATTCCAAATGAATCTTCCTTGGGATATACTATCAAACCCCCACACTGGCACAAATATGAGTTCAATTACCATGCAAAGTAGATTGTACAATTTGAGAGGGAGACTGCATGGCAGCTGGCATGTAGCTCTCCAACTCAGCTTGCAGGGACGTCCAAGGTTGGCCGTAGTGTGACAGGGCAGGAAAGAAACAAGCAAATGACAATTGTCCCAACCCAACAATTAAGTCACAGATCATGGGTGAAATGATCATATATCTGAAGCAGTTGCAACAGGGTAACAATTAAGGAAAATTAACAGATGTCCAAGCATGCTTGATCGAGTGACACCCCTTCCCCCAAGGATCTGCAAAGCGATATAAAAATGACCCAAAATATATACTGCTGTCACGGACTACTAGGGAGCTCATTGTGGTAATGAACAAAGAGAATCATTTAAATCCACTGTAGGTGATATTCAGACTGTTAAAGCCTCAATTCATGGTACAACACACTAGTAAATATCAAGCTAGTTGATACTTTTGGTCTGCCTTCACAGGCTTCCTCCACTGTCCTTACAAAATCCTTGGCTTCTTGGGGTTAGACATGCAGCAAATTTAAATTCTGCTGGTGAAGTGAACACGAAGTGGGCACTTTGTGATAGTGGAGTGGGCAATGCAAAGTGCTCACTCCGCCTTGTCATTACCACTTTGCGTTAAGGTGGAATGGCAATGTGAAGTAAGGTGAAGTCATTGTTTTTAATGGACTTCACGTTCCTCATTATGATTCTAAGTGATCCACTTGGTGTTTCAGATTTGGCAGCCCCCCCACACATCACATGGCTTACAGTGCTGTAAGTCACATGCTCTTTAGCTAGGCAGGAAGAAAGTGAATCATACATGCAGACACTTTTACTTTCTCCTGTGCAGATGGAGAGAGAGAGGAGTGTGTTTTGTGACAGCTCATACTTGGAGATCAGAATGAGGAGGAGGAGATTTCAACTTGGATTTAGACCCAACAGCTTTTTTAAAAGCTACATTTTTCTGTCTTTTCTATCTATACTCTTTTTTTACTTAATTTGTTCTTTCTGTCAATTTTATTTTTTTTACATAGAGGGACGTCAATTGCAAATTATGTCCATGCTGGAACTGCTGCTGGATCACCAAGGGATCCCACATTAGTTTTTTTTGTTCCTCACACCATGTGCCCCCCCACACCTTCCTTGCTGTGTTACAAAATGTATTCCTCCACCATCTCCTACTCTTGTATGTAATTATGCCCTTTTTTTGTTGTCTTCTGTATGTATTCTGAGCAGTGGAAGTATACTGTGCTAAACTGCATGGGTGCAGTTTTCTTTCCAGTCTTTGTACGTACTGCAGACACTGTCCAACTCCCTGACTTAAAAACACTTATTAATGAGTACAATGGTGGGGTGGTGAAGCCTGGCAAGATACTACAAAACAGGCTTACAATACATCCAAATAACTAGTAAAAATATTAATGTTGTGATTCGTGACATAATCGTAAATCGTGATTTGTGACTGCATTTGTGACCGTGATGATAATGAAATGCAAATGCCTATGGCTGTACTTCCCAGGGCCCGATGAGGTGTGGCACAAAACTCCCCGACTTAAAAACACTGATTAATGAGTACAATGGTGAGGTTTTGAAGCATGGAGAGATACTACAAAACAGGCATACAATACATACAAGTAACTAGTAAAAGAAATTACTGTTGTGATTCGTGACATGATCGTAAATCATAATTTGTGACTGTATTTGTGACCGTGATGATGAAGAACGTGATTTGTATCACGAGTGACTTCTGATGATGGTCCTGACTTAAAAACACATATTAATGAGTACAGTGTTAATGCTGAATTATGCACCACACCTGTCCAGTACTCTGAAGGGAATAATAATATAATAATAATAATCATTTTTATTTATAAGGCGCCTTTCAGATGTCAAGGCGCCGTACATTATAACAATTAAAACAAGCATAATAAAAATACAGACAGACAGATTAAAACATTCAATTTGTCATAGCAAACCAAACAAAACATTCAGTATTCAGGGAATGCTGATTCCCATAGAAAGGTCTTTAAACCCCTCTTAAAACCCTCCACAGAAGTGCACTCACGCATCCGACAGGGTAGAGAGTTCCAAAGGGTGGGAGCAACATAAGAAAATGCCTGAGCACCAGAAGATTTCAAATTCACCCTTGGAACTTCTAGCAAACCCTCGTCGGCTGAGCGGAGAGATCGATCAGGGCAATAGGGAACCAGAAGTTCTTTCAGATAGGCTGGGCCAGATCATGTAGGGCTATAAAAGTCAGCAAGCCAAATTTAAAGGTGATCCACCACTGAATCAGTAGCCAGTGCAGTTCACGCAGCACCAGCGTGATATGACAGGATCTTCTAGAACCCGTCAAAAGCCAGGCTGCAGTGTTCTGCACTAGCTGCAAGTGACAGATTTCAACCCCTGAAAGCCCTAGATAAAGGGAGTTGCAATAGTCGAGGAGCAAGGACACGAGGCATGAACTAAGGTAGGCAGGTCGGCAGACGGAACAAGATGCCGAATCCTGGTGATATTCCTCAGATGATAAAAGGAAGTCTTGATGACTGCCAACACCTGTGAATGTAGTGTCAACCTATCATCAAGAACAACCCCCAGGTTCCTCACCCGTTTGGAGGTCGGGAACGAAACATCACCCAGAGAAATTCCCGATGATGCAACACTACCCGACCCCCCTATCTGTTGGTCCAAGTCCACAACCAGTACCTCAGTCTTATCCGAGTTCAACCTCAGCCAACTGGAAGTCATCCACTCCTGGATTTCTTTTAGGCAGCTGTTAAAGACTGAGAGAGCTCTCTCCTGGTCTGGAGCAAAAGAAAGAGCTGGGTATCATCTGCATAACAGTGAAACCTCAGCCCATACTTCCTTACAATGTCTCTGATGGGTAGCATGGACACCACAAATAACATGGGTGACAGTACTGAACCCTGAGGCACCCACACAAAGACCCCGGACACAACCCTTTATGATTTCCCAGTGAGGAATGATGTGAACCATCTCAAGACGGTTCCAGATATTCTACAAAGCAGCCTCAGGTGATCTATCAACACCATGTGATCTATGGTGTCAAACACTGAAGAAAGGTCAAGGAGGACCAAGATGGAATGGCTCTTCCAATCTCTAGACATAAAGAGATCATTGAGCACCCGAACCAGTGCTGTCTCGGTACTATGTCTTTTACGAAAACCGGACTGGAGGAGTTCATAGATGTCATGGATGGTCAAATGGTCCTCCAATTGAGCAGCCACTACTTTCTCAATCACCTTCCCAATAATGGGGAGGTTAGAGATAGATCTGCAGTTTTCCAGACAGTCAGGTTCCAAGGTAGCTTTTTTCAAGAGAGGTATCACCACCACCTCTTTCATGGAGCTAGGAATCTCACCAGATTCCAAGGAGCACCTGACAATCTGTACAAGGACAGGACCAATGATATCAATACAACCCAAAATTAGGGAAGTCAGTCCAGGATCCAAATTACAGCACATAGGGTGCACAGATTGGACAATCCTCATGACATCCATGAACTCCAGCTGGCCGAAGGAACTCCAGGAAAACTGAGGTACCGTGATCTCACACTGGTCCACAGCTGCTCCCTTACAGAGTGATGGTGACAGTTCTGCCCTAATGCCAGCCACCTTATTTGCAAAGAACCAAGCACACTCATCGCACTCCAATTGCGGAAAAGCTTTCCGAACTTGCAGACAGACTGGGTTGCACAGTCTGTTCACAGTTTGGAACAGCTGAGCTAGTCGATTCTGCACAACCGTGATCTCCCATGACAGGAATTCTGCCTTCTTACCCGTGATAGCAGATTGATAGACAGAATAATGATCCATCAATCTAAGGTGGTCGGTATCAAGGGCAGACCTTCACCAGAAATGCTCTAATCTTCACCCTGTCTCCGCATCTCCCTCAACGTCCCATCAAACCAAGGGGACTTGAGGCAAAGTGAGAGGGGGCAAACATGAAATGGAGCAATAGAATCCAGAGCCCCCATCACGGCAGTATTATAAACTGACATGAGGGTCTCTGGATCACTGCTTACCAACATGGGGGACAAGAGGTCAAGCACCACCTCTAGGCCTTGGGAATCAATATCCAGCAAAGGGTGGTACCTGACTAACTCCGCAGGGGCAGGCCTTCTAGAGGCAGTGCAAAAACTAAGCCCCACAATGTGATGGTCTGACCACCTGATGAGTTCCACCCCACATCGGATGCCTCAACCCCCAGGAGGAAAATCAGGTCCAAAGAGTGTCCAAATGTATGTGTAGCAGAAGAAACCACCTGTGTAAGGCCCAGCATTGTCATACGCTAGAGGAAGTGTTGACCAAATTGCAAGAGTTCATCATTGACCCAGGTGTTAAAGTCACCTAGAACCATCAATCTGGGTGAACTCAAATGCCATATCGATGACAAGTCTGCCACTTCCTGAAGGAATAGCTTCCCATCACCTGGTAGACGGTAAATGAGAGCACTTTGAAAGCCTACACCTGCTACTACTATACACTCAAAGGACTCAACCCCTCCACTGGGAACTCCGTGAGGCTGAGTTTGGTCTTGAAACAGACCACAACCCCCCGTGATCCAATCATGGACGGTGTAACGCTGAGTACAGGAAGCCAAATAAACAACTGTGACTTAAGTTAGAGATGGAAATTGGGCCCTAAAGAGATGCAAATGTACAGACAGATTAAGATCGTGCTGCACACTGAAGAGATGCAGATGCAAAGGCATAACACCTAACCAGTGCTTACCATCAGAAATTCAAATCTGGAAAAGAATATCTTTGCAGGTTGGGGCGGGCCGTGGTGGGGCAGTGTACTGCACTGCTGCAGTAATAGTCACTAGTACGAGTACCAGTAAAGATATCACAAAGAGGTACAAAAAATTACACAGCTGCAGTGGATAGCAGGTTCACATTTCTGAAATTATATGGCATAATAAATGGTGTCTGATTTGATGACATGTGTCACACACATACTCACACACACACTAAGTAATGCACAGCAAATTGAAAACTTCAGTAATATAACCACATATTTTAAACAAACTAAAATTATGCACTGCTGCACCACAACAATCAGCAAAAAATGGCAAGAATTATTGAAAATATTACTGTGTGTACATTAACACAGTTATACAAGAAAAATATCACCAAAACAGAAAGCACTTTTTCTCCAAGTTAATCTACCTACACAACATATACACCCCTCTCCCAAAGCACACTTCCACTGTCTCTCAGTACACAGACTGAATGTTGTACAATAACATTCAAAATACACACACAATTAAGCAATCCATCAATCAAATCTTTATTTAACCAGGCGTTCATCATTGAGCAGAAGCTCATTTGCAAGATGGACCTGGGTGGAGCATGAACAATTGTATATACAGGTCAATACAAGTATTTACAAGGCAATAAAGATAATACTGTTTACAGAGAGGAAGAAAAAGAAGTTCATATGTACATAGAATTATACAGATATTGTACAGATTACAAGGTATTTACATACATAGAAGTGTCTATAGGAAGATAAAGCAGGTTACGGAAGAAAAAAAATAAAATAAAAATATACACCAGGTAGAAGCGACGGTGGGGGGAAGGGAAGGAGGTAGGGGGAGAAAGGCTAGGAGGGCATGGTGCACAGAGAGGAGTTGGTAAAATGGGATGTAGAGAAGGTAGATGGAGAAAAGGAGTATGTGTGAGCCCTGGTATTGAATGCTATAAAGTACGGGGCATGGTAGGATGTCACAACCCAGGGGTAGTGAGCTTCTATCCGAGGTTGGGAAAGGAAGGATAAGGGGATGGACAGGCCTAGTGTTGATAAGACAGGGGAATAAGAGAGAGAACAATTAGGCTGGTGAGGAGCAAGCTGGGGGGGCAGTACAAACAATAAACGCTCAATGATATGAGCACAGGAGGGTTTACTATAATTGATGAACTAAAGTTTCAACAAACAATGACTCAAAAAGGCTTTTATAACAGCTTTTAGAAGGTTTGAATCACAGAGAGCCCTCATAGCAGATTGCCTCCTACAGTTTCCTACACACACTACCCCAAACTGAGGCTGTGCAGAACAATCTAGAGCCCATGTGACCTGAAATCCCATGAATCACTGCAAAATTCATCTTTGGAGGTTAAAAACAAGGCAAAGTACATTGTTTTCAATGTACTTTGCCTTAAGAATTAGTGGAGTAGTCGTTTGGGACGGTGGAGTAACACGAAGTCATTGTTTTCAATGGACTTCGGGTTATCCATTAATTATGCGAAGTACTTTGTTTGCATTGTGGAGCACTCCACAAATTAGCTTTCACTCCACGTTCCATTTCGCAGAGCGAATTGGGGCCACTTCATCCATCTCTACTTTTGCTGAAAATTTTTTGGGGGTCGACATGGACAGGTAATACGCAATTTTGCTGGGTACAGGAGAGTGAATGCCCATCTCAGCCCATGAAGCTTTATTTTTATCCCAGTAAACTTTTGTCACTGCAGCTGGAGCTCCTGGATAAAATCTTAAAAAAATTAAGCCTTTTGCCCAGTTAATATCCAGGGGTCCCTGTCTTCAGGCAGCGTGCAGCATGCGCTACTTCTGTGGGCACCACAGGCATTTTATTAAATAATGTCGGTGTCTGTCACATTTTTTGTATTTGGTGCCTATCCGATGGGCCCTCTGGATCTCAAAATCACCATCTTCTGACTGCATACCCAGCTTCTCGGCTAGCAATTTCTGGATTGCTCTGCCGCCTTACTCGACTCCGATATTTTAGGGAGATCAATCAGCCTAATGTTGGAGTACTGCCCTCTGTCATCTTGATCATTGTCTGTCTCAGATAAGTGCTGGACTTTCTCCACAAGTATCTTTTTGTCCCTGGAGAGATCAACTATAATATCCTAGAGTTCCTCAATCATTTTTTCCACATTATCAAGTCTCCGAGTGTGGTTTGCAGATGTCTCTGCCTAGCCTGTCACCCCAGTCTGCATATGGCTTATTTGGGCAGATGCATTTATAAATCCTGCTTGGATCTCTTGTAAGTTAAGGAACAGGACCACCAGTCAGGAATATTGTACATTTTTCTCCTTGCCTTTTCTTTTCCTGCTTCTGATGGCAGCACTGCTATGCTTTGAGCTCTGGTGTGCATATCACTGGAAGGATTAGTGGCTTTGCTTGTAGGTTCAAATGGGATAGTAGTCTCCCTCTTGCCACTTCAACCCATTGCCACTGGTATACTCTGCAATCTGCATTGAATAAATTTAGCTCCCGGTGCAAATAAATCACTTTTACTACCAGAAATGATTGGTGTCGTTCAGTCCTCCACTAAAGTGCGACTTCCATGCTTTGGTGCCAAGCCAGGCCCCTCAGCAGTATCCAATATTGCTGAAAATAACACAAGCTAATGCTTTAGTATTTAAAATAATGTGCACTTAGAAAATATGTACAGTATCTATATCTGCATACAGTACTATACAGATGTGTTAGTGCCAGTATAGTTAGGATTCAGTAAGGTGTTTAATGTTAAACTCCAATTTTTGCACCTTAATAACTTTGGTGGTAATTGACAAAATAGCCCACAATTTGGCATGAGTGGTCTCTGGCAGGGTCTCAAGATGTAGAACATTTTTATGACGGCATCTTGTGTAGTTTCCATGATACAGAAAGTCGATTTTTAATGAAGTACATTTTTTCCTCTACTTAATACACTTATTTTTTGCTCTCACATACAGACCAGATGGTAAGGAATTGTTTTTGAAATGTTTAGGGTAGAAGTGGCCTATAGCAAGGTAGTGCCTTTCAATTGTTTCATGAAAAAATATTAATTGGTTCCAGAGTTATAAGGATTTAAAGTTGTTTTTTTTTTCTATGTATGCTCAGCAGTTTTTGGATAAGCCTCTGATATTAACTGCAAATTTTCATTCCGTGAGAGTATTTTTGGTTTGCATCACTAAGCTGTCAAGAACCAAAAAATAGTTTGTTAATCCCCAGTATCTGCACCTTAATAACTTTGGAGGTGTTTGAAAAATTTGCCCAAAATTGAGCCAGCATTTTTTTTCTTAACTCGTGTATATTTTTATTTGTTCACCAGGATGACATAACCATTGAAATATGCTGTAATAGTACATAGCTTAAACAAATATATATTAAGTCCTAATGTAATTATATCTTTGAAATCATGGGTTCAGATACGAGGAAACTGGCAAATCCAAGTAAGGGGACTAAATAGCAAAACAAGACAAGTGAAACAACAGTAGTGATAAAGTTCTGTTTAGAAGGGATAATAACTGTCTCAAGGGAGCTAAATGAAAGTGACTGTTTAAAAATATATTTGCCTTGTATAAAGTCCTCTTACAGCCTTCTAAGGAATCTTGATCATGGAGTTGTAGAAAGAGTGCCATCCAGGAAATGAACCTGAAAAGGAATACCTAATTTCTTCTGTAACCCTGAAGCAACAGTCAAATAACAAATGGCAAATTAAACAGGTAGCCTGGTGGTACATTGCTTCCCCTCCCCCTGGCAAGCATTGTTTTGCTGACAAGTTCTCAAGACAGGAGAAGTTTTGTGATGCCAGCTTTTGTGGTTTTCAAGATAGAGAATGCCCATTTTTTAATGACGTGCAGTGTTTTTTCAAATACTTATTATACTTTTTTTTTTTTTGCTCTCTCCTATGCCCTAGATGGTACAGATTTATTTTCTGAAACATTCAGGGTAGAAGCAGACTGTAGAAAAGTTGTACCTATCAAATTTTTTATGTGCACCGAAAATTTAATTTTGAAGTCAGACACATTTGGAGAAACCCAAGTTTTCCAAGTGCATGGAAAATTGAGTTTTTGGGTCACACCCAAATGTTCCATGCACATGGGAAATTGAGTTCTAGTCACAATTTCCTATGCACAAATGAAAAGGATTTTTGGAATCAGGCACATTCTGAGACACCCAAATGTTCCATGCACAGGGGGAACTGAGTTTTTAGGTGGCACCCACATTTTCTGTGCATGTGGATTATTGAGTTTTCACATCACACCACATTTTCATTGTACATGGTAAACACAGTTTTAGGGTCCCAATTTCCTGTGTGCACACTGGAAATGGAGTTTTGGAGTCAGACACACTCTGTGACACCCAAAGTTTCGGTGCACACTGGAAATGGAGTTTTGGGTTGGACACATTCTGAGAAACCAACATTTTCCATGCACATGAAAAACTGATTTTTCAAGTGACAATGTCCCTTGCAAATGGGAAATTGAGTTTTGTTGTTGGATGCATTCTGAGACACCTGCGTGTTCAGTACACATGAGATATTGAGTTTTCAGTTGGCAATTTCTCATGCACATAAGAAAAGGAGTCTTCTGAGATGCTGAAATTTCCCATTCACATATGAAATTGAGTTTTTGTATCACATCCAAAATTTCCATGTGCATGAGAAATTGAGTTTTCAGGTCACACTCAAATTTTCTGTACACACAATAAACTGAGTTTTTTTGGTCACTATTTCTTGTGCACACTGGAAAAGGAGTTTTGGCAATGGGGTCAATCTGTGAGACAACTTTTTTTGTGTGCACTGGAAATGGAGCTATAGGTTTGTACACATCCTGAGACACAGAAATTTTCTGTGAACAAGGGAAATTGAGTTTTTGGGTCACAATTTCCTATGCACATGGGAAATGGAGTTTTGACATTGGACACATTCGTAGACAACTAAAAATGTGTGCTTACGTGAAACTGACCTTTTAAGTAACAATGTCCTATACAAATTGAGTTTTGAGGTCACAATCTCCCATGTAAATAGGAAATGGCATTTTGATGTCAGAAAATCTTGAGATACCCAAATGTATCATGTACACTGGAAAGTGAGTTTTCCAGTTACAACCAAATTTTTCATAGCCATGGGAAATTGAGTTTGAGGTTGCACCTACATTTTATAAGATCATTGAGTCATTCAGAACATGGCTCATTATATTTCTAATTCATTATGTTTCTAATGACTAGGATTTGTCTGTTATCCATGACATCCTCTTTATCCAGGTGCCTCAGTCTCAGCTCTACTGAATGCCTCTGATTGTGCTCTAATAGTACTTGTACAAGACAGGCAATGTACTATTTAGTATTTACAGAAAATAGCCTGTTTCCCAAAGCCCACACTCATGCAAAACATGCATCCCTTCTGTTCCTAAGCTGTTTGTGATGGATCAGCATCCAGTTCCAGCCCAGCAATGTCTTGAAAATTTTAAACTCTAGTCTCAACAAAAATTTATCCAGTTCAATAAGTGTAATGTGTTTTTAGCCTGCTGAAAGAGTACCTTATGTGGCCTCACCTGTGTATATGCTGTACTGAATGCATGAGTATGTGTGGCTGCAGAAGCGATGGTCCCATGGGGGCCTGTCTTTCTGTAGCCAGTGATTCTGTGGCATGAGCCAGGATGCAATGTAGTAATGCTGCAATATATAACAAAAATGCTGCAATATGCTCAGAGAACAGTGTAATTCAATTACAATTAAGCCTTTTACTGCAATTTACTGTAATGCATCATGGCTAGTTCCACTGTATTCATGAACACCGTACAATGTACCTCACTAGATGTCATGATCCATTAGTGCATGCTTTTCTACATGCATCTGCATAACTGCAAAAGTACTACCTCTTGAACAATTTCTAGTTGTGCTGCTGAAACCATTATACCTAGAGATGTGTCTAATTTGGAAAACTGAAGTCTGTAAAAACTTGGTGAATCCCACGACTTCACAAAGTTATTCACACTTCACAAAGTCAACATGGAGGTACTGGCAACTTTGCAAAGTTGCGAATTTGTAACTTCATGTGTGAAGATCGTTGGGACTTCACCAAATGGCTGAGTCATTCTGTGATGTTGCTGCACCATGTAACTTGCAGATCACATGGTTATATTGCAGCAGGAAACAGACCAGAAGAGCTGTACTGTGTGCGGTTCTAGGAAATGTATTCAGGAGACAGGAACTGCACTGTACATGGAGCTCAGTTTTGATTCAATTTGTACTGCTGTCCATTGCATAAAACTTTTTTTTATGTATCCATATTCTACTTTGAGTTCTGCATTGACATACTTAATTCCAGACTTTTTTTGTCTACAGTTTAGCTAAATTTTCTTATTTGTTATGGCTGTGGGTGGAGCCTACAGCCATCTTGCTATCTGTAACTGGAAAAATGGAGTACCATGGAACACATTTTTGGAGATTTTACTGTATCCTTCCACAACTATAAACCACTAAGCCAGTTTCTTTTCATTTTCATTTTCATTTTGTTAATCGGATACTGGCACTGGAACAAGATTATTTTCAGGCTCCACCCGAACAAATAACAGAGATACATAGAAAACAGACAATACAGTGCAGTAAAATACATTACATACAATTACAAACATCACAATCCAACAGAAAATTCTTTAAATTAAACTTAAAACTAGACAATGATGAAGCAAATCTGACATTTTCAGACAATGAATTCCAAAGAGAAGGGGCAGCATGTGAGAAATAAGATACTCCATTCTTTTTGTTTAGAATGTTGGAGGCGGCACTCCAAGCTGCTTATCAGATAGTCATTAGGAAAATGAAACAGCTTGTTAAATATTGATTGCCTATTATCTGGAGATTTGTTTACCCTCTTCGAAATGCAACAACTTGCACATTTAAATACTTAGCATTTAAACATTTTCTTGCTACTAGCTTCACTCAGGCAGGTATTGTCTTTCAAGAATGATTCATACTTCATAAATGACACCCTTTCCTGGTAATGAATCTAAAAAGATTTACACTGTCTTTTTTAACCTCTTAAGACACTATCTGGTAAACATTGTCTCGGACATAAACCAGGTCATCTGTGAACTACACAGGCTAAATATATAGCAATTAGCAGGCATTTTTTAGAATGCGTTTCATGAAAAAAAAATATATTGAGCTACAGCAAACACACACACACTGTACACACCATCCTCATGGCCACAATATTCAAAATATATATTGCAATCTAATATGTTATAATTCAATAAAGAAACTGTTTATGTCAGTGAACACAATGAAGTTCAGTTTACAGTAGATTTCATTTAAATATTTCTTTTCCTATATTTTGTATCCTGGATTGCCATGGGAAGATTCTACTTCTCATTGTCATAGGGATCTTCATTTTACACATTTTTGCACTGTATTTACTCATGATGTCCCAAATTGAGGCAATATCTTGTTTTCAGTGGGGTCATGATTTTACCATTTTTATAATGTATTTATTCAGGGTAGCCTAGTCCAGATGTAAAATATTATTTTCACTGTGTTCTGATTTTACGCAATGCAGTGTAATATTGTGTAGATGTAAAGTTCCATTAAAAATAAGATGCTGTTTTCTTCTGTGAACTATCCAGGCTAAACATATAGCAATCAGTAGGCATATTCTAGGAATACACATTGTAAAAATGTATAAAAGGAAGACCACATTGAAACTGCCTCTCAGCAGATCTGCATTGAACAAATTCATTAGAAATAATGGGTAAAAGCATCCCAAATGCTCTCTACAGCCACATCAGCTCTGACCAGAATTTGATCTATGTGGTGCTACTGTACTTGACTAGTTCTGTGTGTGAAAGGAAAGCAAGGAGGTAGCTGAGCAATGAGACAACTGACTAAAGCAGCTAAAAAATTGTCTGCTACAGCATTTCTGACTGGGAGTAAGTAGACAGATACTTTATTAGAAATGTATGGTATGCAAGGTAAACTGGGACCTCTAGTTGAGGTAAAAACAAAAACACAAGTGTTAGTGTGCTTGTCTGAATTGGGGGAAGGGAACTGATAATCATCTTTGCAGTAAGCTGGGTCAGGAGGAGAGCTATACACTGAGTGGTGTGGCTTAGGCAGAAGTGAAACAGGTGTCTGCATTTAGTTTTCCCTATCGTTAGCTTTTGGTCTGAGAGCAATCTTGCTATTCCTGATCGGCAGCCAATCTGGAGCACTGCCTGGGAACCAGGAAGAGGGCAAGGGCTTTCTTAAGGATTAGGCCATGAAGCTGCCCCCCCATGCTGTGGTCCTCTGCATGTAGGACCAATATGTAAATGCATTCAGAGTCTGACCACCAGTGTCAGCTCAACAAGGCAGCCATCAGGCAGCCACTCTACTCCCCTGACAATCCAAGGGGACCACTGGCAAAATTTGACACTGTGGACCATTGTGTGTTGCATGACCACCTCAGGGAACTCTGTGGACTCACTGGCACTGTCACCTGCTGGTTTGAGTCCCTTTTAACCAACAGGAGGCAATGGATTGTGATGGGGAATTTCTCCTCCACCTCTAGCCCCCTATCTTGCAGAGTACCTCGGGGTCGGTATTAGCCCCAATGTTGTTCGCAGTGTACATGCTATCCCTGGGAGGGATCATTAGGCAGTATGGCTTGGGTTTTCATTGCTATGCCAGTGATACTCAGCTATGCCTATCCTTTGCCCCAGAAGCATTCAATGTGGTAGATTTTGCTAAACAGCTGCCTTGCTGAGATCAATGACTGGATGGCCTCTAGCTGGTTAGGACTGAACCCCGATAAGACAGAGGTATTGGTGGTGGAGTCAAACAGAGTGCATGATAGGATGGCCTCTGGATCAGAGAATGGACTTGTTCTGGGATCTGTTCCATTGAAGGCCTCCTCTAGGGTGTGAAATCTTGGTGTCATTCTGGATAGGAGTTTGAAGATGGAGGCCAGATATCTTCCAAAGTCCACTCCTGCTTTTTCCATCTCAGAAATGTCACCAGGATAAAGCCCCTTGTTCTGCCTCTGGATCTCCCCACTTTGATGCATGCCTTAATTACATCAAAGCTTGACTACTGTAATGCTCTTTACCTCAGGGTCACTGGAGGATCTCTCTGTAGACTGCAGCTAGTGCAGAATGCAGCTGCCTGGTTACTTACTGGGCAGCCAAAATTTTGCCACATTACACTGGTGTTGTGTGAGGTACACTGGCTGCCAGTCAGGTGGAGGATCCTCTTTAAGGTGGGTCTTCTTGCCTATAATGCCCTACACAGTCAGTGGCCTGATTATCTGTTAGACCTTCTTGCACCTGCTCTATTGGTTCACTCCCTCTGTTCCTCCTGTGGAGGACCCCTGGTGGTTTCCAGGATGAGATTGAAATTGGTTGTTGACAGGGCCTTCAGTGTCACCGTCCCTGTCCTGTGGAATTTGCTGCCCCTTGGGGTTAAGGGGGCCCCTGCTTTGGAGTTATTCAAGGCACCTTAAGGCCCTCCTATTCACCCAGGCCTTTTTGGATTAAGCTACAATTTACAGATTTGATTATAGTAGTTGGTAATTTGATGTTTAGTTTATTATTTATGGGAACTGTTTTTTATGAGGAGTTAATTATTTATTTGCTTAGAGTTATCTTTTTGCCTTTTATTGATTTGTTTTTGAAATATGTGTTTACTTATTTGTATGGCACCCAGAGACTCCAGGATTGGGCATCTTTTAAATAAATTTTGCCTTGCCTTGCCTTTTCAGGGCTGCATTATAGGGTGGCTGTACTTACAAGATCAGCTAAGCGTGTTGGTGGGCTTAGGTGCTTGCTTTTGTTTTTCACAGAATCATAGAAATGTGTCAACAGAAAAGGACCCCATTGGCCCATCTAATCTGCCCTTGTGCCCTTCTTGATTCTACCACCCAACACCCCACTTCCATGCCAAACCCTAAAGATTCCTGACCCCTCTTTCCCACCAGGGTATCTATCTCATCCAATCTTGTTTAAACCCACATAGTTATTCCATTCACTCCTGAACACCTCCCTCACTTTTGATGCCTTAATCACACCCTCCCGTAGCCTATTCTAGGGGTCCACCACATTCTTAATGAGGTATTGGCCTCTCTTTTTATCTCTGAATTGACTGACCTCCAAGTTTAAGCTGTGTCTCTAGTTCTTGGGTTGTCTTTTATCTTGAATGTACTCCCTTCCCTCACCTTGTTAATTCCCTTCAGGTATTTAAAAGTTTCAACCATGTTACCACCCCTCCTGGTTTCCAGTGGATATATGTTGAGCTCCTCTATCCTCTCCTCATATGTCCTATGATGCATACCATGCACCATTTTTGTCACTCTCCTCTGGACTCTCTCCACCCTATCAATATCACTTTGTAGGTGCAGTCTCCAGAACTTTACCCCATACTCTAGGTGGGGTAAGACCATTGACCTGTTTAGGGGCATTATCACCTTCCTTTTCCTGCTTGTGATACCCCTCCCTATTGAAGCCAGCATACTACTTGTCTTCCCAACTGCTTTATTGCAGTGGTTTGTCACCTTAAGGTTGTCCAAAATAATAATTCCCAGATCCCTATCCAGTTCCGTTATAGCATCTTCACCTCCTAGTGTGTATGCGGCCCTTGGAATTTTGTGGCCCATGTGCATTATTCTACATTTTACTGGATTTACTGGATAAAGTAGGACAAAAGAAGGCTCAAGGCCCATCTAAATTGTCCTCCCTCAATAGTGGGACATTTGGTTAAATATTATTATTATATTATTAGGCCAATAACCAGAGATCAAGCCTAGTTTTGAAAATCTCAAAATTAGCTGAATCTACAACTGTGGGTGGTAAAGAATTCCAAGATTTTGATGGCCTTATATTAAAAAAGTTATCATATTTTTTGTTGTTGGCCCATTCTACTTTTAGTTGATTAGAGTGTAATCTTCCTACAATTCTTTTTTCTGAAAATGCCAATCCACATATATTAAGTAACTTAGGATTGTGAACCAATTTATACATTAGAAGTAAGTCTCCCCTTTCGCTTCTTAATGTTAAGGGGTAGAGACCAGTTTGTTGTAACCTGGACTCATAACACTTATTTTTTAATCTTGGAATGGATTTAGTCAATCTTCTTTTTATCTGTTCCAAGTGATTTATGCCATTTTTTGTATAAGGACTCCATAATGGAGAACCATAATCCAGGTGTGGTCTGACATATGCTCTATATAGTGGGATCAAATTATGTTCTGATTTGCTAATGAAAGTTTTTTTAATTTGTCTCATTACAATATTAGCAGATCTAACTGCTTTACTACAATGGTCATCTGATGTCAGTTTATTATTTATTAATATACCCAAGTCTCTTTCACAACTGGATGATTCCAACAACTGGTTATTTAAATAGTAGTTGTGTAATGTATTATTTTTTAACAAAATGCAAGATCTTGCATTTATTGATGTTAAATAACATTAAGTTTTTTTTTTAGCCCATTGTTCAATTGTATACAAGTCTTGTTCTAGAATGTTAAATTTTTCTATGGTATCAACTCTTCCACCCAGTTTAGTATCATCAGCACACTTGGATAAGTAATTTTTAGATTCTATTACCATATCATGAATGAAAAAGTTAAACAAAATTGCCCCAAAATGGAACCCTGTGGAACCCCACTTGTAACAGCTTCAGATGTTAAAAGAGCTCCATTTATTCTAACTGATTGAGTATGATTATACAGCCATTCAGATATCCAGTTTACTAAACAAAGTGGAATTTTAAAGTTATGTAATTTATTTATTAGTAAGGAATGTGATATATGATTGAATGCTTTACTAAAATCTAATAGCACTACATCAGTAGCTACATTGCTATCCAATAATTTAACAATATGTTGGTACAATGATATGAGATTTGTTGTACATGAGAAACCAGCTTTGAATCCATGCTGAGATAAATCCTGAATGTCAATTTTTCCAATTCATTTTCCAACCTATCTTTAATTAATCATTCCATCATTTTATTCAAAATAGAGGTTAAACTAATTGGACGATAGTTTTGAACATCAGATTTTGGACCTTTTTTATAAATTGGTGTAACCAAAGCAGTACGCCATACTTCAGGTATCTTACAATCCAATAAAGATTTATTAAATAATATTTGTAAAGGAATAATGATTGTATCCAGTGTTTCCAAAAGAAATATAGCATTAATATTGTCTGGTCCAGAACTAGTTGATCTTTTAAATTTGGATAGTGATTTTTTTATTTCTTTTAGTTCAAATAACGGAATACAGGAATTATTACTATTGGTATTGATTACAGAATTTCCTGATTGATTAAAGACTGAACAAAAGTACTTATTGAAGTGATCTGCTATATCTTTGTTTGTATTTATAATGATTCCATCATTACAGAGTGGTCCTATATTTCTATGATTGACTCTATTTCCATTCATATAAGAAAAAAGGGATTTCAGGTTGTTTTTTGGGTGTGCTAATTTAAATTCAAATTTTAATTTTGCAGCTTTGATTGATTTTTTTAGTGTTGCCAGAGCAGTTTTGTATTTGTCTCTAAGTAATGAGCTAGAATCTGTCTTTAATTTTTTAAATAAATATTCTTTAGTTTTAATTTGTTTTTTTAATAGTATTGTTGAACCAGACAGGTATTTTACCTTTTGTATTACAATTAGACAGTAGGGGAATATATTTATCCTCTAATTCATGAATAATATTTATAAAGACATGTATATATTTCATTTACTCCTTTGTTTTTAAATAATTTGGACCAATCAATATGTGATAATTTCTGGTTTATCCTAGTAAAGTTAGCTTTATTGTAATTCCTACGTTGAAAGTTGTTTTTAATTTTAAGTGTTTGTAATTGTAAACTAGCAATTATAGAATTATGATCGCTATTGCCAATTGGTGACATAATGTGAGTCTCAGAAATATTAAAACCTTTGTTAACAATTACTAGATCCAGTATATTATTACCTTGTGTAGGCTTATTTACCAATTGGTCCAAACCTAGGTCAGTGATTGTATTTATAAATAACCTTTCATGGTTACTGTTACTTATATTTAATTTCCAATTTATACTGGGCATGTTGAAGTCCCCAAAAATTAAAGTATTGTTTTTTTGAGAGAATTCTAATATTAAGTTCAATAATTCAGTTGTATATTGAATATCTGCTGATGGTGGTCTATAACACACTCCTATATTAATTTTGGGAAGGTCAATAGGTTGGATAGAAATCCATACTGATTCTGTCATAGTATTTGTAGTGATTTCACATGCAGAAATATCATCTTTAACAAAAAGACAAACTCCACCACCTTTACTATATACTCTATCTTTATGAAAAAGATTATAACCTGGAATATCTTGCATACATAGAGAAGATAGATCCCACCAGGTTTCGGTAACAGCAATGATACTTAAATCTAGTTGGATGCATTTTATTGAAAGTTCAGCCATTTTTAGGGAATTTAAAGATCTTGAGTTAAACAACAGAAAATTAAACACTTTGCCAGTTCCAATATTCTTTCCTCCATCAAGAGAATTTGGAATAGTCCAATTCTCCCCCATGTTATTTAGTTGAAATGTTTGTTAATGATAGTACTCAATGTTTTACCCAGTAGGACACGTCCCTTCCTGCTGAGGTGCAATCCATCCCAACTAAAGAGGGATTCCCTACCATCAAAGTTTTCCCAATGTGGAATACAATGTATTCCCTGCCCATAACACCACTTCCTCAGTCATTCATTGATTTCTTTAATTTTGCAAATGTTATTATCTGTTGCCCTTGGTACTGGTAAAATTTCTGAAAAGCTTGTGGTGCATCCCCGCTCTACAAGTAAACTGTTTAAAGCCACAAAATCTTTTTTAATCCGTAGGGTATTATTTTGATTTATATCATTTGTGCCTACATGGATAATAACCAGTGGATTATTCCCTGCATCCATTAGTATATCTTTGACCATATTTGTAATGTAGGCAATCTTTGTTCCTCTAAAACTGGAGCATGTTCTTGTGGTCTTATCTGGATTGCAGATTGCCCTATCTAAATGTTTAATAATAGAGTCTCCTAATACATAAACTTGACGTGGCAAGTCCCGAAAATTTGATTCAGTGGTATCCATAGATGTAACTAAGTTCCTAGTTAAAGTGGAAGCAGGGTCAGGTACATGATGATAAGTAATTGGGGATCCTGAGCACTCATTTACTGATAAAATACAGTTACTTTTTGATTCATATAAAGATTTTTTATTTACTACTGTTGGGGTATCAGTGTTTGTTTTCCCCAGCTTAGGGCCATATTTAGAGTTGAAAGAATTACATGTTGTTTTACTAATAGGTGGTTGTAAATCAGTGAGGGTATTATTAAAGCTGTCACTGTCCCTTGTTTGTATTTGATTTTCTAAGCAATCTAGGTTGTTTGCAATTAGGCAGTTTTTTTCTGATAAATTAGAGAGTGTTGAAAAAAATTTTTGAATTGGTAAACAAAATTGATCAGCTTTTCACCCTTTTTTACATGCCCTTGTGCTGGATATCAATGTCCTTTCAGAGTCATCTTCTCTAATTCATTCTTTATTTTGCAAATTTGCATTCATAGTTTCGTTATTCATTGTTAATGAATCATTTTCTGTATCATTATTACTACATACATCTTTATTTAGGATTGTATTCATCACTGGACATATCGATGAATTAAAGGATATCATATTGCCCGTAGTATCTGGGGAGGGGATGTGTAGTGCTTTAAAATGTTCACACATGGTCAATTGGCTCTCCTCAAGCTGTTTTAATATATCTGAAAAATTTCGATATCCTCTATTAGTCATTTATTGTCAATACATTTTCCACATATATAATCATTTGTTGGTGTAGTTTTTGTTTTCAACAAGAGATACATATTACATGTTTTACATATTATCTCAAGTTCTCCATCCAAGGTCATAACAGTGGGATAGTCACTCCTTAATTGTGAGCTGTTATTCATTGCTATTAAAGCATCCATAGTACTTTAATCTCTAAATTAAAAAAAATTGTATATATAAACAAGTTGTTTCTCACCCTTATAACACCACCAACACCGCTAAACACACGTCGACGCACGTGTCTTTGTGCACGTCTTCGAACGCGTCACCACACACACTCACCCTGCTTGTGCTCTCCCTGCTCACAGCAGAGTGCTAGTTATAGCTCTGAGTCCCAGAGTCATTAACAGCTGATCGCTGTTTAGAAAGAGCTTGAAGCGCATAGCGCTACAAACAAAAAGTATACAGTGCCAAAATTAGTTTAAAAACAAAGGTCTCACCCGAGGTTTGTGCTTCTTAGCTTTAGCTAACATGCACCACAAAGCTCCTCTGCCTGCTATCTATCAACTGCAGGGCTCCAGATATGTAAAAGTTTTAAGCAGCAATGCACAGTTTCACAAGGTGGTAGAGGTTCACATTTATGCAGTGTTTAAGCTCTAAAGGAGCTGGTTTCAGAAGCAGAGCACTATTTATAGCTCTGAGTCCCCGGAAGTCCCTTAACAGCTGATCACTGTTTAGAAAGAGCGAAGCACGTAGCACTACAAACAAAAAGTATACAGTGCCAAAATTAGTTTAAAAACAAAGGTCTCCCCCGAGGTTTGTGGTTCTTAGCTTTAGCTAACATGCACCACAAAGCTCCTCTGCCTGCTACCTATTAACTGCAAGGCTCCAGATATGTAGAAGTTTTAAGCAGCAATACACAGTTTCACAAGGTGGTAGAGGTTTACACTTATGCAGCGTTTAAGCTCATGGCATTAAATATCAGTTGACAAATCTCTGACCATTCCTCCAGCATTATCAGGTCCTCTCTCATACTCTTCACTTCATGATATATCTACCCTATTGCAGATCTTTGTATTGTCTGCAGACACACCTTCCTAGTTAGCCCCTTTGCAATATCCCCAATGTAAATGTTAAAGAGTACCGGCCCCAGCACTAACCCCTCAGGTACCCCACTTGCAACTTTTTCCTCCCTGGAATGTACCCCATTTACAATCACTCTCTGACCCCTGTCACCAAGCCAGTTTTCCACCAAATTTGTTATTTTCTCTCCTACCCTAGACTGCCCATCTTGCTCTCTAGACTCCTGTGATGGACAGTATCAAAGGCCTTACTTGAAGTCCAGATAGGTCACATCCATTGCCTCTCCCTGACTGCAATCCCTTGTCACCCAGTCAAAGAATTTGATGAAGTTCATCTGGCATGACCTTCCCTCCATGAACCTGTGCTGCCTATCATCCTGTAGCCAATTTTCTACAAGGTATTTCACTATCATTTCCTTTAGGAGTGCATCCATAATGTTTCCTACCACAGATGTAATACTGACTGGGTGATAGTTACTCGGCTCCTCCTTTCTTCCACTCTTGTGTAATGCCATGACATCTGCTATTCTTCAGTTCCCTGGTATCTACCTGTGTCCAATAATAGGTTGAATGGCCTCATTAGAGGTTCTGCCAGCTCCTCCCTAAGCTGTTGGAGCACTCTGTGATGCAGGTCATCCAGTCCCATTGCCTTGTCCACCCATAACTTCTCCTATACCTCCAGTACCCTGCTCTCCTTGAACAGGCTATTGTCCAATTCCCTACTCTCATTGCCACTCTCCTTCAGTACTGGTCCATGTCCCTTCCTTTCAACCATAAACACTGAGCAGAAATATCTGTTTAGCAAGTTTGGTTTTTCTAAGTCCCTTTCTACGAGATCACCCCAACCCCGTTAAGTCTCATTATAACCTGTTTGCTTTTCTTCTCTCACTGATGTATCTGAAAGAGCTTTTTGTCTCCCCTTCTGGCCTCTTTTGCTATCTTCTCCTCCATATCTGCTTCACCATCCTGATTATCTGCCCTGTCATTCTTAGCTTTTCTCTACGTACCTCCTTTTCGTCTTTTCCTTGTGTTCTTTAATATGTCTTGAAATCCCTTTTTTTCTCCTCTGTTGCACTAGTCACCTCTCTAGAATACCAAAGTGGCCTACTTCCTGTTTTCTCTTTCCTATCTTCTGAATGCACTGTTCAGTGGCCTTCATAAGTCCTCCCTTAATTGACCCCCACAGTTCTTCCACATCCCCCAGCTGTTTCCTTTCTTCCATAATGACCATAAAAATCTCTGTCATTCTCTTGAAATTCACCCTCCAGAAGTCCATAACCTTCTTGGTGATTTGACTCACTTCCTTTCCCATCTTGATACTAAATCTAATGGCTCTGTGGTCACGTTCCCCAGATTGCCCCCAAATGATACCTCGGCACACTGTCCCCATTTGTCAGTGTGAAGTGTAGTGTTGCATTGCCCCTAGTGGGTTCCCTTACCAGTTGATGTAGGAGTGCTTCTTACAATGATTACAGTATCTCCCTATTCCTTGATGATGTAGCTGCTGGAATCTCCCAACTCACATCAGGGAGATTAAAATACCCTACCAGCAGGAGTTCCCCATTACTTACCATCCTTTGTACATCCTGTAATAACTCATTGTCCACTTCCTCCCCTCAATTTGGTGTCCTGCACACCACACCCAGGTGCATTGCCTCTCCAGTCTTCTTTAGCAGTGTCACCGAGAGGACCTCAACAACACCTAGACTTACCTGCCCTGCTACCGCCTTTATCCCATCCCTAATGTATAATGCCACCCCTCCCCCCTTTTCCCCACCCTGTCTTTTCTAAAAAGGTTACACCCTGGGACACCCACTTCCCATTTACGGTTTTCCATGAGCCACATCTCCATTATGGCTACAAGGTCTCATCCTTCATCTGCTAAGAGAGAAACAGAGAGAGAGAGAGAGAGAGAGAGAGAAAGCAGCCAAAACTTCCTTAAATCAAGGAGGTTATTTAATAGACTATACTGAAGTGAATTATTACTTTTTGGACCTGTGTAAGTAACTAGTATTGTTTCTCTGTTTTTGGGGTTGACTTTCCTTAGTTTAACTTTTATTTGCCAGGGAGGAACTGTAGCTGGGAGATATTTACAGTCATTTGTGACTAGACCTGTTACTTAACCTCAGTGAAATAGACGTCTGAAAGGAAGGAAGACACTCCCTGGGGTGGAGGGTTAGAGTTGTAGTTGATTGTTTCTGAAGGGCACAGATTTACTCCCACCTGCCCTACACCTCACCCCACCCACCCCAAGTGCATAACTTCCTTTATAGCAGGGATTCTTACATCACTTCCCCAAGACTGCTAACAACATACACATATCCTTAAAGACACAGCACACTGAATAGGTAGTAGAGACACTCACAAGCTTGCACATATTAAAACAAGAACAAAAAAATGTATCTGTGACAGGAAGGGACACAGACATATGGGGAGTGGTAAAATGCACTGGCTGTGGAGCAGCAGTCTTCTGGGAGACATTCTGGAGACTGTGTTGCTTCCCTATTTGCAGGCACCTCTCTGGTCTGAAGGAAGAGGTTGTCCATGCTAACCTGGCAAGGATTTGAGAAACCTGCTCCCCCACCGAGGGACCATCCAGGCCACCACCACTACCTCAGAGGTTTCTAAGAAAGATGAGTGGTTGGACCTTGGTGGGTTCAGGGAGGATGAGGGTGGTGGAACAGAGGTGCATTCCTCCAGTTGTGCCTCTCCACAATTCATTCACCACTCTGGTGGAGCATGGTTCCTCCATGGAGGCACCCACAGTGGAGACTAAGGAGGATGCTGGGAACCTACACAATGGAGACCCACAGGAGGGTGGTATAGGACCCTACAGGGGAAGGAAATAACTCCTGGTGGGGGACTCAGTTGTTAGGGGTAGAACTGGGGGAGGGAGGGGAAAGGGAGCTAAGGTGCCTGCATGGTGCCATGGCTTGGAAGGACAGAAAACAAATCCTCAGGATCGTGGGAGCAGCTGCAAGGGGGAGTGAGCTGGATGTCATTATCCACCTAGGGGAAAATGATCTGGCTGAGGATGGTATCAGAGCAGTGCAACAGGAGTTTGTGGAGTTTGGGAGGGGCCTTAGATAAGTAGCACACATGGTATCTTTCTTGGAAGTGCTACCTGTCTATGATATGGATGAGGCTAGGTTACTACACACCATGGGATTCAATGACTGGTAGAAATACTGGTGCAGAGCTCAGGGATTTGGCTTCACTGGGGACTGGGACTCCACCTGGAGGGATGCAGGCATATACTGGTGAGATGGTCTGCATCTATCTAGGAGGGGAACCAGGATGCTAGGTGATAGGTTTAAATGCTTCATTGGCAAGCATTTAAACTAGCCAAGGGGGGGAGACACTGAAAAGGAGAAGGGAAATCCTAGCCCCTTCCCCAAAAAATCAGTGTAGTTAGTGAGGAAAACAACAAGATAGAGCAGTCGATAAGGAGAAGGATGGGGTAAATGGACAAAAAGACAAAGGCAGTAAGGACAGGGATGGTACAAGAAGAAATAAAGCCATATAAAAATGGAGGGTAATGAATTCCAATGCCCTTAGTCTAGGTAAAAAATCCCTGGAATGGTGGCCTTGATGGAAGATGGATGCCTGGATATCATGGCAGTCAGAGAAACAAGGTACACAGAGAACCATGACTGGGATGTCAATATACCAGTGTACACAATCTACAGGAGGCACAAGGAAGGATGAAGAGGAGGAGGAGGAGGAGTAGCTCTCTATGTGAGGGAAGAGATCAAAGCAACAGCACTAAAGGGTAAACAGGGAGGAGAGGAGGCACTGTGAGTCACCCTGGAGACTGGAAATGGCACCACGATATGCACAGGGGTTGTATACAGACCCCCATCTCAGGGGGAGGAGATGGAGAAGGAAATGATAGTAAACATCCTTAGGATGGCAGAAAAAGGGGAGATATTGCTGGTGGGGGACCTGAATATGCCAGATGTTAATTGGAGCACCTTTGCTGCAGCCACATCCAAGAGCAGGGCCATTCTCTATGCCCTACAGGGGGCATGCCTTAGACAGCTAGTTTTGGAACCCACTCAGGAGAGAGCAATCTTAGACCTGGTACTCTCAAATGGGGATGGATAGAGGATCTCTGATCTTGAAGTGGTAGCCATCTGGGAACAAGCGACTACCAAACATTGTGGTTCATGATAAACTTAGCTGAAGAGCCAAGCTGATTTTGTCAAAATGGGAGCGTGCCTCATGAAAGCACTAGATAACAGGCAAGAAGGTTGGGTGGAGCAACAATGAGGAAACATCAAAACCGCCATCACAGAGACAACAAGCCTTTGTGTGAAGCAAATAAACAAATCAAAATGAAAGAAAAACAACACTATGGTTCTCAAAAGAAGTTGTGGGGAAGGTTAGGGAGAAAAAGATAGCATTCAGGAAGTATGAAGAAACCCAGAAGGAACAGGACAGAGAACTGTACCAGGTAAAGCAGAAGGAAGCGGGGAAGGCAGTCAGAATATCAAAGGCCAAAACTGAGGAAAAGATAGCCAACTCAGTTAAAAAGGGGGATAAAACCTCTTATAGGTTCATTAGAGAGCAAAGAAAGACTAAGGCAGGGATACTGAGGCTGAATAAAGAGGAAGGTGGTTGGGCAGAGGGTGACAGTGAAAAAGCAGGGATACTGAATGAATACTTCTGCTCAGTAATCACAGTTGAAGAGCAGGGGGAGATACCTAATCCAGTCAATAGAAGCACTCTGGATAGGGGAGTTGATATTAGTCCTTTCACAGAAGAAAGGTTTCTGAAAAAACTCTTATAACTGAAGGTGGATAAAGCAATGGGGCCTGATGGGATTTGCCTGAGAATTCTAAAGAACTAATGGAAGAACTAGTAACACCACTGACTACCCTTTTTAATAAATTATGGGAGGATGGTGTGGTACCTGAGGACTGGAGGAGGGCAGATGTGATTCCCCTTCATAAAAGTGGGAGCAAGACAGAGGCAGGAAACTACAGACCTGTCATTTTGACCTCTGTGGTAGGGAAAATGATCAAATCACTTTTGAAGGAAAGAATTGTTGATTACCTAGAGGCAGTGGGGCATAGGTCCCAAGGCAGCATGGATTCACAGCAAGAAGGTCATGTCAGACAAATCTAATTGATTTGTTTGACTGGGTGACCAAAGTAGTATACCAGGGAGGGGTTGTGGATATGGTATACTTAGACTTTAGCAAGGCATTTGACACAGTCCCACACAAAAGATTAAAAAACAAATTAGCCAGCCTGGGAGTAGGTCCCAGGGTGGTAGCCTGGGTAAAACACTGGCTGGACAACAGGACACAGTAAGTAATAGTAAATGGAGTCCACAGTGATGAAATGGGGGTTACTAGTGGGGTACCGCAGAGTTCAGTACTGGGGCCAGTCCTTTTTTTTTTGCATTATGTTATTTCTGCCTCCTGACTGGCCCCTGGCCTGCCACTCCTTCCTGCTGCACATGACCCCCCCTGACCTCCTCGCCCCGACCCCCTTCCTACTCACCTCAGATCACAGCCATCCCAGGGGTGGCCCGGTGTAACCCTTCTCCGGATGTGTTCCTCTCTTCCAAGGGGGAAGGCACCAGTAGGGGGGTACCAGCATGCTTTCTGATCAGTCCCTGGGTGCTGCTGAGGTGGATTCCGGGGTGTCAGGGCATCTGAGGTGGCGGGGAGTTGCCAGCCATCATCTGGCAGACCAGGCAGCCTTTTTTCCACTTTTTCCTGTGGGGAGTGACGTCTGACGTTAAGGCATACGCCAACATCTGTCACCATCCCCTTGGACACCAAGCCCCGGCTGTATTGCTGCACTCCCAGCCTCCACCAGGAGTCAGCCTACACGGGTGTGCATCCCCTGCCCTCCCCCGGAGAAGGAGAGCTGTCCCCGGACACTCCATCCTTCTCCCCCCGGCCGGCCTTCCAGCAACCCGAGTCCGTTCCTGAACCTGGGTCACCGGCATCGCAGATGGAAATCCAACCGCTGCACCGACAGGCTGGCTGGGCCTGTCCTTTTCAATGTCTTTATAAGTGACATTGCAGGGGGACTGAAAGGAAAAGTATGTCTCTTTGCAGATGACACAAATATCTGCAACAGGGTTGAAATGCAAGGTGGGGTGGAAAGGATGAAAAGGACTTGGCAAGATTGGAGGAATGGTCAAATGTATGGCAGCTTAGATTCAAAGCAAAGAAGTGCAAAGTAATGCACCTTGGAAACAATAACCCAGGGGAAGGTTACACAATGGGGGGTGTGATACCGACAACAATAAAAATGGAAAGCGACTTGGGGGTACTCATATCAGATGACCTAAAGGTGGGCCAGCAATGTGAGAAGGCAGTAAGGAGGGCTGGGGGGAAACTGGGATGAATAGAGAGAGGCATCACCAGTAGAAAACAGGAAGTTGTTGGCCCTCTGTACAGACAGTTGGTAAGACCAAATCTGGAGTACTGTGTACAGTTCTGGAGACCCCATCTCTGCAAAGACATATACAAGGTGGAGGCTGTCCAGAGGAAGGCAACCAAAATGGTGCAGGTCTGCACCAGAAGACATATGAAGAAAGACTAAAGGAGCTTAAGAAGTATAGCCTCGAGGAATGGAGGGAGATGGGGGCATGATAGAAAAGTTCAAATACCTCAAGGGAATCAACAAAGTCCAAGAGGGTAGCATCATTCAAAAAAAGAGATGTGCAAGAACAAGGGGGCACAATTTGAAGATAGAGGGGGGATGGCTTAGAGGTAATGTGAGGAAGTATTTCTTCCCAGAGAGGGTTGTAGATGCATGGAACAGCCTTCCTGAGGAGGTCGTAGAGTCAAAAACAGTGGGGGAATTCAAGAATGCATGGGACAGACATAAGGCAATTCTAGTGGGGGGTAGGAGGAAGTAGGCTGTTGGTTACCTAGGATCTGCAGCTTATCCATTAGGTAGAGAAATGGGCAGACTTGGTGGGACAAGCGGTCCTTCTCTGCCATCAGATTCTATGTTACCATTGTGGCCTCTAGCTCTGACATTTTTTTCCCATACTCCTGGCATTTACTAGTATACTACTCCACCAATTTCCCCCATACTCTAACTTTTTCCTCCTTGTATCCCCTGCCCCTACCTGTAGGGAGGGCTTAATTGGGAAGAACCTCCATCTACTACCTCCATCCCTTCCATATTCTCGAACTCCCCCTTCTCTAGTTCAAATCCTTACCCAGGAACCCATCTATATAACTTTGCAACTTCCTCTCAATACCCATTTTCCTTGTTTTTAATATGGTGTTGTTTGTTCTTAACTGATACAAGGTTTTATTGTGTTTCTGGGTAGTAGAGATTCTACTGTAGGTAAACTGTTGCTAGGTGTTAGGGTGATTCGGAGATCAGGGCCCCACTGTTAAATAGTTGACAGATATAGTAGAGTGTAGGAACTTGCCATAAAAAGTCTGCTAGGTATTAGAAAACATCATGGTTTAATGATGTATGGTTACTGGGTGGTAGTAGGACAGCCCAGCAGGGTCTTAGCCAAAAAAAAAATCAGGACAGACTAGAACAACAGGAAAAAGGAAACATTGGAATGGTGCAATGCAGTTGTTGTGGGGTGAGTGCCTACATAGAGATCTTGTAAAGACAGTGGTGCTATCCCATCTGTGTGCACCTCTCTGGGTGGAAGGAACAAGTCTCAAGGCTCCAAGCAGCACTGGTAGAGAGTCAAAATAATGTCAAGAGAGTCAAAATCTCTTTGGCAAGGAGTCTGTGGACCATCTTTTATGCCAGGAGACCACCTAGCCAGACACCACTACATCAAAGGTTTGCAGAAGGAAGGAGTGGTTGGACTAAGGTGGGCTCAAATAGTGCAGGGGTGGTAGGATCAGGAAGGTTGGGAAAGTGGGTAACAGGCACACTCCTCATCTAATGCCACTAAGAAACTTCTACATCATTCTGGTGTAGTGGGACTGCCATGAAGGGGCACCTGAAGTGGTGGACAGAGAGAATGTGCTGGAATGCCCAAACGGAGTCCCAAGGAGAGGGGAAGGAGACCCCCAGAGAAGGAGGAAGCAACTTCTAGTGGGGGCTCTATAGTCAGGGGGACAGATTTGGGGAAAGGAAAGGGGATAAAGAGGGAGGTTAAGTGCCTACCTGGCACATCGGCTCGGACGGATGGAAAGTGTTTCCAGTGGATCACGAGGGCCATTGGAAGGAACGGGGAGCTGTATTTCATTGTCCACCTGGGCATGAATGACCTAGCACTGGAAGGGACAGGGGAAGTGCAGGAGAAGTTTAGGGAGCTGGGGAAGGGTCTTAAGTAGGTAGCATGCACTGTAGCCTTTATGGAAGTACTGCCTGTCTACAACAGGGAGAAGTAGAGGGATCTCTACACTAAGACCTTCAATTCATGGTTGAAGGAATGGTGCAGAGATGAGGGGTATGGCTGCATTGGGGACTGGGGCTCTACCTGGAGGGATCAGAGCTTGTACTGGGGGGGGACAGCCTGCATCCATCCAGGAATGGAGAGGCAGTCCTCAGTAGACAATTTTAGTGTTACTTCGATAGGCATTTAAAATAGCCAAGGAGGGGGGTGGCAAAAGGCAAAGGGGGTGGCAGAAACTGGCTTCCAGGGTTGTCATGGAGGGTATAGAATTTCTGGGGGGAAAAGGATTCCAACCAAAATGAAGGACAACCAATGGTGCAAAGGATCAACATGGCAGTAGGGGGGGGGAAAGAAGCATTCAGTAGGCAAAGGAGAAGGGTTCGCCCCATTGATGAGACAATCATTTTGTCGACACCAATATTGGTGCAGGCAATATGCCACTTGGCTCTGCAGCACCAGGCACTGAGGTTCCCTGGATCCAGAGCACCAAAGCACTGTCCAGGAAACCATTTCTGTTTTGTGGGAGGCTGCACCACCCACACTCTCCACAACTAAATATAACAAACTCTGAGGTGGCACACCCTGATAGGGAAGAACATTGTTAGGGTGCCAGAGACAATGTGAGTGTGGGTTTATCAAAAATCAAGATTCTTCCTATCAATCTTGCCCTTGTCCCTGTGTCTTAATTGTGGCACCACAATTCAGTTGGTATGTTGATGGGATACGAGGAGGAGAAGGGGAAACAACTTAACAACATGAGAAGTGAAACAGAAGGACTACCAAAATCTGGACATCTATGTGTGCCATTGCTAGAAGTCTTGGATATAAGATATCAGACCTGGAGGCCACCATTGCTGAGGCAGGCCTGTATATTGTGTCCATCACCAAAACATTGTGCAGAAACTACCATGACTGGGAAATTGTCATGCCTGGATTCACAATGCTTACAAGGGACAGGGTAGGAAGGAAAGGTGGGAGAGTGGTGCTTTATGTTAAGAAAAACATCAAAACAATGGAGGTGCTGGGAGGACTGAGATGGTCAAGGTGTTGTGAGTCATCTTTGAGTCTGTAAATGGAGCCATCATTTGCATGGGAGTGGTATACAGGCCTCTGACACATGGATAGGAGATAGACAATGAGATGTTGGAAGACATAGGCAAAATGGCTAGAAAGGGGGAGGTGATGCTGGTGGAGGACTCTATTCTGCCAGATGTAGAGTGGAGCCTACCTGCTGCAGTATCATCTAGGAGCAGAGACATCTTGGACACTCTGCAGGGGGCATTCTTCAGGCAGTTGTCATTGAACACACTCAGGGTGGAGCAATACTGGATCTAGTACTTATGAACAGGGACAGTGTGGCAGACATCAGAGTGGAGAGTCATCTGGGGACCTATGACCATCACACAGTATGGTCCAATATAAGAAGAACAATGAAATGCAGCTGCACAGGGCAAGGGTCCTGGATTTCAGAAGCGCTGACTTTAAAAAGATGGGAGAATGCATCCAAAAAGACCTGGTGGGAGGAGATGTTGAGTGGGGGTGGAGGTAAAATGGGCCAGAGTAAAAGAGAGCATAGTAAATGCTATAAACTTGTACATCAGGCAAATAAGCAAAAGCAGAAGGAGGAGAGAGACCATTATGGTTCATCAGGGAACTGGAAGAAAACTTAAGGGCAAAAACAGTGGCATTCTCAAAGTACTGTATATGGAGACCCAGAAAGAGGGGGACAGAGAAGTGTATATGGGGAAATGAAGTGAGTGAGGCAGGTAAGACAGCGAGGAGTGCAAATGCACAAGCTAAGGAAAGAAAAGCCTGGACAGTATCAGAGGAATACAAAACATTTTTCAGGTATATCAGTGAGAAAAGGAAGAATGAGGGAGGGATTGCAGCATTAATAAAGGAGGCAGGGGGATATACTGAGGAGGACCAAGAAAAGTCAAGTATCTAAAACAAATATTTCTGCTCAGTATTCTCAGTTGAGGGGGAAGAGGAGGGACCACAGATAAGCACCAAGATATTAGGGAGGAGGGAAATGGACACCAGTCCATTTTCTGTGAAGAAGATCAGAAAAGCACTCAGTAATCTGAGGGTGGACAAAGTCATAGGGCCAGACGGAGTGCATCCAAGAGTGCTGACCTACTGAAAATCTGCAATAAAGTTTCAACAATAATGTGTGCAGATGACACAGTGATTTACTGCACTGGAAAGATGGGAGCGGACCTGGAAACTAAAATGTAACCAACATATTGAGCCCTACAAAATTGGTTAATGGAAAATAAGATTTTGTTAAGTGTAAAAACATAAAAAAAAAAAAAAAAGCTATAGGCTTCAGAACTAAAAACACTTAAAGGGAACAACATGGGCATACTAGGAAAAATTGGCCTAGGCCTGGAGGGTGTCCTTACCTTTTTCTACCTAGGAGTAATGTTAGATAACACATTGTCTTTTTATGAGCATATTACAAAAGTGACTAAAAAAATTAACAATACGTTGGAGGTCACGTGATGCTAGCTTTCTGATCGGCTGCACTGTCTCGGAGCTCCCACCACCCATCAGCCTTATCTTATATATACAGCGATCCTAGACGACCAATTTTAATAATTTCTACTTCAGACAACTCAGTATTCTCTGCCTATTGGCCCCAGGGCGTTTTCTCATTACATCCTAATATCGTAAGGAAGGATGGAGGCAGAGAAGAAACAGGCCGCGATGCGACGCCACCTCTACCACACCAGAACTACCAAAAAAGCTGGAATCAGCTCGGCAACAATCCGGATAAAACGGGCGGTGCTGCTTCCTCAGCAAACCCTCTCACAGAAGAGAAATTTTTACAAGAAATCACACCACTGAGAGAGGTATTGCAAGATATCACCAGCGAGCTAAAATCGATCCGGGGAGATCTCTCTTCTCTCACAACAAGGGTAACTGACTCTGAAGCCAGAATCCATTCTCAGAAGCAATGAAGAAGCACAACCGAACCTGAAATCACTACCTTAAAGCAGCAATTGAAGAAACTGCAACTTAAAACTGAAGACCTAGAGGGTCGCAGTAGGTGCAACAACCTTTTAATCCTGGGCCTACCTGAGCTCGAAGAAGGCGCCGACTCTATTGCCTTCCTCCAGAAATTCTTGGTAAAGATCGTGGGCCCATCGCCTCTAAATCCTCAGTATCATCTAGAAAGAGCCCACAGATCTCTGAGGCCAAGGCCCCCACCGGACTCCCCCCCCCCAGCCAATGATTATCAAATTCCTCAGCTATGTGGAAAAACAACATGTCCTTAAGAAAGCTCGTGAACTTCAAGCGATTATGTGGGGTCCTGCAAAACCCCGTACTGCCCAAGACCTTCCTGTGGAGACCAGACAGAAGAGGACAGCGTTTCATCCCATAGTGCAGAAGCTTATCGCGGCTGGTATTCTGTTCAGGATGCTGTACCCTGCCACCCTTAAGGTTACAATTGATGGTACCTCTGCGACCTACGACTTGCCTGATCCTGCCATCAAGAACTTGAGTTCTAAATTGCCTAACCTATTTAAACCAAATTGACTGACTTATCACACACCTAGTTTTGTTTTTTGTTTTGTTTTAATCATTTTTATTCTGTATAACCAGTGAGCAACAATCTGCCCATTTTCACTGGCGCCCAGTCACAACAACAAACATACAACAATTACATTTACAAACATACAATAATACAATATCATTTAACAACAACACTTTGATTCATCTAACAAAACTTTTTTTTAAAACCCTCTTAAATACTGGAATTGTAATACATTGTACAATATGACTAGGTAAATCATTATATAGTTTTACTGCATAATATGTTAAAGAATTCTGAGCAAATGTACTTTTACATAAAGGAATCCTATACTTAAAATTATCCTGTGACCTTGTCCTAATTTCATTTACCATCTTTGGAAACATTTCACAAATAATACTCGGCAAAATTCTTAAATTAATTTTTTGTAAAAAAACTAATATACGTAATCTGAATCTATCAATTAATGAATGACACCCTAGAGAACTATAAAGTAAACAATGATGAGTTCTCCTATTCTGACCTGTTACAAACCGAATAATATTATGATAAGTTATTGTAAGCTTATAACGCATTCTTTCTGATGTAAAAAAACATATTACTAAACCATAATCAATAACTGAAAACAGCAAACTATTAACCAAAATTACCCTAACTTCATATGTTAAATACTTTTTTAACCGGTATAACATTCCTAATCTTTGATGCAATTTCCTAATCAATTTCTGAATGTGTGTATCAAATGATAAATTACAATCAATGACCAAGCCCAGGTAATTAATTTCAGAAACCATTTCAATACTATTTCCATAATTATCTTTTAAAATCAAATCAAAATTCGCATTAGATCTAACATTACTAAAAACCATGCATTTAGTTTTAACATGATTTAAGACCAAATTATGCCTAATAAACCAGCTATGCAATGAACTAAATTCCATCTGTAACTGTTGTTGCACAGTTTCTTCCGTATCACCAATGCACAATAAAACTGCATCATCTGCAAATAAAATAAGTTCTGTAGCCCTACATATTTTAGATAAAGAATTTAAAAATAAAGAAAAAAGCAACGGACCTAAAACTGACCCCTGTGGAACACCACAAATCAATTTTCCCTTATCTGAGGTTACACCATTCAAAGTAGTATTCTGCACCCTACCAGTTAAATAATCATTAATCCATAGTATAACTTCATTAGAAAAGTTTACCTCTAATAAACTCAATAACAACTTTCTATGATCTACCAAACCTAGTGTTCAGTCTTGTTGCCTATGCCTTACTTTCACCTGGATTCTTGGCTTGTAAGCCTCAGTTACCTGTAATTTGGCGTCTATCCAGCACTCCGGGAGGTGGGGGTACCCGGCGACTTTGGCGTTGGTCAGGGTAGGCTGTGGTATCTCTGGTCCTTGTAACTGTCCCGGAACCACAGGAAGGTGGCTCCAGTGTTTTATCTGTCTCATTTGGCGGCGGACTGTTCTGGTCCTACCACATAATCAGCCCCTAGGGAAACAATTCCAAAATCGGCCTCGCAAATCTGCTCTTCCACTCTCTCTCTGCGTGCTGTTACCCTCCCGTAGCCTGTGGCCACCGTCACAATGGGGTAAGTCCACCTTTTGTTTTTCCCTCCGCAACGGATTTGACGCCACTCCCTACAGAGATCTCCCCTATAGAAGTATTTCCCCTGCCACTCCGGTGGCACCCATTGGTTCCTAGCTCTGCTGACTGTTTGGGCCCTTTTGAATGGGGCTGATGGGGGGGAGGGTTCCTGGAGACACCTGGGGCTGCAGAAGGTTGCCTCACGAGCTAATAGAGGGGGGATATGGAAACCCTGATTCCTCTGTTGGGGGTTCTTTGCTCAATTCTAGTTGGCAGGTGTCTGCCTTCAGTTTGTACCCATGTCCCCTGAGAACTCTTATCAAGACTGGTCATCGGGATAGGATAGCCATGGGGTTTTCCATTGGGTCCTGGGCTTCAGGCTCTTATTACGATTTCTCCCACTTCCTCTCTGACTACGCCTGGCACCAGGGTGTATATAGTTTGTTAGGTTTATTTGGGGGACATGGGGGGGGTTCGGGGTGGCTGGACTGCCTGCTACTTTTGTGGCTTTATCCTAACTTCGATTTGTACTGTTGGTTCACTATGCACCAGTATTGTATATCAGGTACCTGGCAGTTCACAGCCGGTTTGGGTTTGGGGATAACAGTGTGCGATTTTTCTCAAGTTATTGTCAGGAGTTATACTGTCCGTCTGTTTATATTACTGTTTTTGAAATGGCTATGAACTCAGTTAAACTAGCCACGTGGAATGTACGTGGGCTCAGGGAAAGAACCAAGAGGACTCAGGTGTTTAGCCACTGTGAATTAGTCAAGGTCGATATACTTATGCTACAGGAAACCCACTTACTCAAAAATGAGGAAAAATGGCTGATCAGATACGGTTTCTCCCAAGTTTTCACGGCAAGTGGATCAGGGTCCAGTAGGAGCGTGGCCATCCTTATTAAAAATTACGTTACGTTCCTGGCAGAAGAGACTGTGACTGATCCAGTCGGTAGATACATTCTAGTCAAAGGCTCCCTCAACAACTGTAAGGTAGTCCTTGGTTCAGTTTATGGTCCAGTAGGTGGGAGCTCTGAAATTTTTATGGCTCTGGTGGACAAGGTAAGTGCCCTCCTTCCCTCACAACTTATCCTAGGAGGGGACTGGAATGTCCTGCCTTCCCATATTCTAGGAAGATCTCCAGATTCTCGCCACTCAATCATACCGGTTCAAAGATCTTTAGCAGACTTTATGCAGTTACTAGGGTTATGTGACCCTTGGCGTCTCACTAATCCTTCCTTGCGGTCTTTCTCCTTCTTTTCCCAAGTTCATCACTCCTGGTCCAGAATAGACTACATCCTGGTTAGTAAAGCCCTTCTTCCTGGCCTTCTCCAGACTGGCATTGAACCAATCGTGCTCTCTGATCATGCCATAGTTTGGGCGAGGATCTCCCCAGATTCCAATTTTCAATGGGACACGGTCTGGAAACTCAACACTCAGCTACTTAAAGAGCCCCAGACCGTTGCTCACATAAAAACCCTTATCTCTAATCTTCTTGAGATCAATAGTAACTCCACCCCAAGATTTGATATCATCTGGTGCTCCTTGAAGTGCTATCTCAGAGGCGAATTAATCAAGCTGGCCTGTGCAAGAAAAAAAAATAGGCAGGCTCGTGCCTTCCTATTATTGACCAAGATCAAGGAAATGGAAAGCTCTTACTCCCCCTCCTCTCCCCTGACATCTCTTGAAGCCCTCCTAACAGCAAAAAATGAGTATGCTGACTTACTTAAGGAGAAAGCTGAATATAGCATAGTAAAAACTCAATCTAAGTATATTGAGCAAGGGGAAAAGGCCGGCAGGCTTTTGGCCTTAAGATTTTGTACGATAGAGAGCTCTAGACTAATTCCGGTGTTGCAGTCTCCCGAGGGCCTAATTAAAACATCCCCTATAGAAATCACACAGATTTTTAGAGACTTTTATAGCAATCTTTACAGAAATCCCTCTCCCCCTGTGTCTCTCCTAGACATAGATTCTTATCCTGCAGATCTCAACCTTCCCCAACTTCCAACACTCCACCAAAACACCCTGACTTCTCCCATCACCCTCTCTGAAATAGAAGATGCTATCTCTTCTATCGCTCCGGACAAAGCACCGGGCCCGGATGGTTACCCCTCAAACTTTTACAAAACTTTTTCTAAAGCACTCGCCCCGCTACTCCTTAAGTTATATAGTTACATGCTTAATGCCAAGACTATGGACCCCACTCTACTGGAGGCTATTATTGTTTTAATCCTTAAGCCCGATAAGTCACCAAAAGACCCAGCGAACTACCGCCCCGTCTCTCTCCTGAATTGCGACATGAAGATCCTTTCTAAGATTTTGGCCGAGAGGATCAAAAAGATCTGGATCCATCTCCTTGGCCCAGAACAAGTTGGGTTTGTTCAATCCTGTTCCCCAGCAGACCACCTCAGGACCCTCTCTCATATCTCTCATGCTGCCCAACTATCCCACACCCCTATGGCCCTGATCTCCTTGGACGCAGAGAAGGCATTTGACAGAGTCAACTGGACTTTTCTCTGGGCAACTCTGGCCAAAATGGGCTTTTCACCCCTCTTCCTCAAGTGGATCCAGGTCTTATACAGGTCCCCTTTGGCCAGGATCTATTGTAATGGCGTTTTTTCCACAGTCTTCCACCTCCACACTGGTACCAGACAAGGTTGTCCACTTTCACCTTTTCTGTTTAATCTATATCTAGAGCCTCTACTTCTCAAGCTCAAGGGCTCCCCATCCATCCAAGGCTGTTTGATACAACAGCAGGAGTTGGTTCTATCCGTTTATGCAGACAATATCTTGCTCCATGTTGCCCATCCTGCCATATCACGAGATCATGCACTTCAAATCATAACCCAATACGGCCGCCTCTCTCACTATAAATTGAATGTTCCAAAGTCGGAAATCTTCCCACTGAACCCCTTCATGCATAAACACGATCTCATGAAGTTCAGTATGAGATGGTCCCCTAAATCAATCAAATACCTGGGTATTCACTTCACCTCAAATTCTTCTCTGCTTAAGAAGCTCAACTTAGACGACCTCAAGGCCAACATCAAGGTTGACTTGCAAAGATGGTCTAATCTCCTCATCTCTCTCTGGGGCAGGATCAACATCATCAAAATGAACGTCTTTCCCCATATTTTTTACTCTCTCAACTTACTAGGTCTCTGGCTACCGCTTTCTTACCTACGCCAATTTCACACAATCTTCTCACAATTTATCTGGCGGGACAAAGCGGTCAGATGCTCCTTCCTTAAATTATCCCTCCCTAAAGACAAAGGTGGCCTTCGCCTCCCCAATCTAATATTTTACCATTGGGCTGCCCACCTTTCCAAGTTAGGTAGGTGGTACTCAGCTTTAAATGAGGTTTCTCCCCCGCTCTGGCTTCAGATCGAGAGGCAAATTCTCTCAGAAGCCAAAATAGGTCCCCAATCAATATTTTTCACTCCTATTTCGGTGCTCACACGTTGGATTTCTAACCCAACTATTATTACATCTCTTAAAACCCTCTCTCAATGTCTCTACTTCCTCAAAATCTCACTCAAAAAAGACCTAGCAAAACCCCTTATTCTCAACCCCAATATTAAACTGAGTAGCTCTTTGATTGCCCCCGACTGGCTCCCACAAGTCAATGAAACTACATTAGAGAACTTTTATGTTCATGGTTCCCTCCTCTTGTCTCCGGGCATATTAGCTAAATTTGATATTCCTAATAATAAGATTTTCAAGATATACCAACTGAGACATCTCATTAATGTTGAATTTGGACCAAGTTCTCATGAATCAAAGATCAAACCCTTCCTTTCTCAAATTGATACTCTCGCTCCCAGACCCCACGCCATTTCATTAATATACTCCTACCTGCTGGACCATAAATTCCCGAACCCGCTCGAGGGATCTAGCATTTGGCTCTCTCTGCTGCCGGACTCCACACCCAATTGGACCCATCTATGGAAGGACTTGCACAAATACCATACCCAAGACAGATTCAAACTTACCCAATACTACATACTAAACAATATGTATTACACTCCAGTCAAATTGTTCCGCCTTAATAAACTTTCCCTTCCCACTTGCTCTAGATGTTCATTAGCTGAGGGTAACTTGCTCCATATTTTTTTGGCAATGTAGCAAGGTAGCCCTTTTGTGGCGCTCTATCCAAGATAATTTAGACCCGCTTTTAGGCCTCACTAACCTTTTCACGGCCGATACTTGCATTCTAGGCAACTATGCCACCATAGACTGCCAGGAACGTAGATATCATATTGCCTTAATCTCGATAGTAGTCAAAAGGCTAGTCCTCAAACATTGGACTGATCAATTAACCTTAACCTACGCTGAATGGTTAAAAGATCTATCAATCTGCTTTAACATGAAGAGACTTGCTGCTAGCTCTCGTAACCGTATGGATCTATTTCACAAAAAATGGGATAAGTTATATGCGCTCTATCTGCACCACTGACCTCTTGGTTCGAGCCCTGATACCCAATATTGCTCCCATTTCTCTCTTTACTCCGTTTGTCTTCAATTTTCAAGTCTAATCTATGATTTCAATACTGTCCTGACAATACGTCCTAGCCTACAGTTGTAACGCACACCCGGAGGGGGTAGGGTGAGTAACAACATAGATAGTTTTGCTATTATAATGTTATAGACTCCTTAATGTTGTAAAGGGTTGTATCATGGAAGGGGTTGGTGGGTGGGGGCTGGGGTGGGAGGTGGGTTGAAGTTATTTAAGAGGCTGTATGGGTTTCTTTTTCTTTTATTTATCCTAGAAGTTGTTACTTGGTCTGTTTCCCTTTTGCCTTTTCATACACAACTCTGATTGTACTCACTGTTTCATGATTTTTGTTAAAATAAATAAACTTGAATTTCAAAAAACAATACGTTAGTTTATTTATATAGAAATAAAAATAGCTTAATATAGCAGGCTAAAAGAACAATAACAAATAAAGTACTAGCTTTGGATTATAATTCCATTCTGTTGTTTAACTTGCCAAATTCACTGTTTCAGAAGTTTGTGGTTACATTCAAAAACATTATTTGGTTTACTATTAAAGGACACCTAAACACTACTTTTGCGGGGGGGGGCTGTTCCGAAAATACTCCCATGGAAGTACAGCAGACTAGTACCATAAAATCTGGATTTTAAACTGTTTTTGCCAAATTTTTTTAGCTCGCTGAAATCAAAAAGCATTTTAAGATAACCACGCCGATTGGAGACTAAGGCTGCTGGGAATGTGCAGTGCAATGATGTAATCTTAGTGAGGCATCTCATCCCCAGTACTCAGTCCCTAAGGAGCCTTATATAGTGTGTGACATTAGTGCTATATATGTTCCTTGTCATGTTTATCATTATTTAACATGTGCAGTAGAGTGTATGTTAAATAACGACAAAGATAACAAGTTACACATAGAGAGCTAGTGTTACACACAATATATAAGGCTCCATAAGGATTGAATACTGGGGATGAGATGCCTCACTAAGATTACATCATTGCACTGCATGTTCCCAGCATCCTTAGTCTCAGATTGGCGAGGTGATCTTAAAATGCTTTCTGATTTTGGCAAACTGAAAAAACTTGCCAAAAACATGTCAAAGTACAGATTTTAAGGTACTTACTTATATTATTCAGCACCTCTTCCTGTCTGCTTTACTTCCACAGGGGCATTTCAGGAACAGTGCACCCCGTAAAAATAGTGCTTAGGTGTCCTTTAACCTCAATAAACAAGAATATCACTGCAATTTATATAAAAAATGTGAATTCATGCCACCAGAACAGAGAATTAATTATACAGTATTAATGTTCCTACATTCAGTTTTGAACTCAGAAATTCTGAGAGCATTATACAATAGGTTAATACGTATAAAAGCAATTAAAATGCTGCGTACATCCTCAACAAATCAGTGTCAAGAAAGTTGGACTAAGATCAAGGTTGCTGAATGTTCATTAACTTTCTATGGTCCCAAACTACTGAATGACTGAACAAAAATGGGTATAGATATTCATTCAGAGAAATATGTATTTAAAAATAGTGTGAAATGTTACTTGAATGCACTGTCAATGTGTGCCTGTTATAACAATATTTGATCAACTTTTAATGCATGCACATTTGTTCATATACTTACTGCTGTACTTATGATATATTTTACCTTGTGCTGTACTCTTGTACATAGTCTACATTTTACTTTGTTTTAATTTGATTAAATTTTATTATGTTTGCTTGCATGCATGTGCAAGAAACATAGTGCCACCATATGAGAATTTGTAGGTGTGCCTCCCCCATTTCCAATGCCCTGGTCCCTTTTGCAGGTGTGGCTGCACTGCACCAATGAATGTCCGTGCTGTCTATGACAGCGTTCAGATGCAGTGGCATACAGTTCTGAGGAAAAAAACACTACAATCAGCGGTGGTAACATGTAGGCAATTTGCATACTTTGCACTTCTTTGCATTTAATCTAAGCTGCCATACATTTGACCATTCCTCCAACCTTGCCAAGTCCCTTTTCATCCTTTCCACCCAACCTTGCATATCAACCCTGTTGCAGATCTTTGTGTCATCTGCAAAGAGACATACTTTCCCTTCCAGTCCCTCTGCTATGTCACTAGTAACCCTCCTTTCTTCACTGTGGACTCCATTTACTATTACCCACTGTGTCCTGTTGTCCACCCAGTGTTTTACCCAGGCTACCACCCTGGGGACCCACTTCCAGGCTGGCTAATTTGTTTATTAATCTTTTGTGCAGGACTGTGTCAAATGCCTTGCTAATGTCTAGGTAGGCCATTTCCACAGCCCTTCTCTGGTCTACTACTTTGGTCACCCAGTAAAAGAAATCAATTAGATTTGTCCGACATGACCTTCCTGCTGTGAATCCATGCTGCCTTGGGTCCTGTGCCCCACTGGCCTCTATGTACTTAACAGTTCTTTCCTTCAGAAGGGATTCCATCATTTTCCCTACCACTGAGGTCAAACTGACAGGTCTGTAGTTTCCTGTCTCTGTCTTGCTCCCCCTTTTGTGAAGGGGAATCACATTCACCCTCCTTCAGTCCTCAGATGCGACACCATCATCCCATGATTTATTAAAAAGGGTAGTCAGTGGTGTTACTAGTTCTTCCCTTAGTTCTTTTAGAATTCTCAGGTGAATCCCATCAGGCCCCATTGCTTTATCCACCTTCAGTTTTCGGAATCCTTTCTTCTGTGAAAGAACTAATATCAACTCCCCTATACAGATTGCTTCTATTGACTGGATTAGGTATCTCCCCCTGCTTTTCCATTGTGAATACTGAACAGAAGTATTCATTCAGTATCTCTGCTTTTTCACTGTCGCTCTCTGCCCAACCACCTTCTTCTTTCTTCAGCCTCAGTATCCCTGCCTTAGTCTTTCTTTGCTCCCTTATCTACCTTCTTAACTGAGTTGGCTATCTTTTCCTCAGTTTGGGCCTTTGCTATTCTGACTGCCTTCCCCACTTACTTTTGCTTTAACTGGTACAGTTCTCTGTCCTGCTCCTTCTGTTTCCTTATACTTCCTGAATGCTGTCTTCTCCCTCACCTTCCCCGCCAGTTATTTTGAGAACCATAGTGTTTTTTTTTTGTTTCATTTTGATTTGTTTATTTGCTTCACACAAAGGCTTGTTGCCTCTGTGATGGTGGTTTTGATGTTTCCCCATTGTTGCTCCACCCCACCTTCTTGCCTGCTTGCTAGTGCTTTTCTGAGGCACTCTTCCATTTTAACAAAATCAGCCCTCCTGAAGTCCAGCACCTTCACTTTTGTGTGGCTTGACTCTACAGCTAAGTTTATCATGAACCACACTGTTTGCTTGTGGTTGCTTGTTCCCAGATGGCTACCCACTTCAAGATCAGAGATCCTCTCTCCATTCCCATTTGAGAGTACCAGGTCTAAGATTGCTCCCTGCTGAGTGTGTTCCAAAAACTAGCTGTCTGAGGCCTGAGGGCATCGAGAATGGCCCTGCTCTTGGATGTGGCTGCAGCAAAGGTGCTCCAGTTAGCATCTGGCATATTCAGGTCCCCCATCAGCAATATCTCCCCTTTCTCTGCCATCCCAAGGATGCCTTCTATCATTTCCTTGTCTATTTCCTCGCCCTGAGATGGGGGTCTGTATACAACCCCTGTGCATATTGTGGAGCCATTTCCAGTCTCCAGGGTGACTCACAGTGCCTCCTCTCCTCCGTGTTTACCCTTTAGTTCTGTTGTTTGATCCCTTCCCTTACATAGAGAGCTACTCCTCCTCCTCCTCTTCTTCCCTCCCAGTCCCTTCTGTAGATTGTGTACCCTGGTATGTTGACATCACAGTCATAGAAACACAGAAACATAGACTTTGATGGCAGATAAGGACCACTTGGTCCATCTAGTCTGCCCATTTCCCTACCAACAGGATAGGCCGCAGATCCTAGTTAACCAACAGCCTATTTCTTCCTACCCACCGCAAGAATTGCCTTATGTCTGTCCCATGCATTCTTGAATTCTCCCACAGTTTTAGACCCAGAACCTCCTCAGGAAGGCTGTTCCATGCATCCACTACCCTCTCTGTGAAATAATACTTCCTCACATTGCCCCCGAACTGCCCCCCCTCTATCTTTAAATTGTGCCCCCTTGTTCTTGCACATCTCTTTTTCTGAAAGATGCTACCTTCTTGGACATTGTTGATTCCACTGAGGTACTTAAAAGTTTATATCATGTCCCTCCTCTCCCTTCTTTCCTCAAGGGTATACATATTAAGCTCCTTTAATCTCTCCTTGTATGGCTTCTCTTGCAGACCCTGCACCATTTTAGTTGCCCTCCTCTGGACTGCCTCTATTCTGTCTATGTCCTTGCGGAGATGGGATCTCCAGAACTGGACATAATACTCCAGATGGGGTCTCACCAGCTGTGTCTGTACAGAGGGATAACAATTTCCTGTTTTCTGCTGATGATGCCTCTCCCTTTGCATCCCAGTATCCCTCCAGCCCTTCCTACTGCCTTCTCACATTGCTTGCTAACCTTAAGGTCATCTGATATGATTACTCCCAGGTCCCTTTCCTTTTTTGTTGTTGTTACTACCCCCCCATTGTGTATTCTTCCCCATGGTTCTTGTTTCCCAGGTGCATTATTTTGCACTTCTTTGCATTGAATCCTAGCTGCCATACTTCTGACCATTCCTCCAACCTTGCCAAGTCCCTTCTCATCCTTTCCACGCCTCCTTGTGTATCAACCCTGTTGCAGATCTTTGTGTCATCTGCAAAGAGGCATACTTTTCCTTCCAGTCCCTCTGCAATGTCACTTATAAAGACATTAAAAAGGACTGGACCCAATACTGAACCCTGCGGTACCCCACTAGTAACCCTCTTTCTTCAGAGTGGACTCCATTTACAATTACCTTCTGTGTCCTGTTGTCCAGCCAATGTTTTACCAAGGCTACCACCCTGGGACCCACTCCCAGGCTGGTTAATTTGACTATTAATCTTTTGTGTGGGACTGTGTCAAATGCCTTGCTAAAGTCTAGGTAGGCCATGTCCACAGCCCCTCCCTGGTCTACTACTTTGGTCACCCAGTCAAAGAAATCTATTAGATTCATCTGGCATGACCTTCCCACTGTGAACCCATGCTGCCTTGGGTCCTGTGCCCCACTGGCCTCTAGGTACTCAACTATTCATTCCTTCACAAGTGACTCAATCACTTTCCCTACCACAGAGGTCAGACTGACAGGTCTATAGTTTCCTGCCTCTGTCTTGGTCCCACTTTTGTGAAGGGGAATCACATCCGCCTTCCTCCAGTCCCCGGGTACCACACCATCCTCCCATGATTTATTAAAAAGAGTAGCTAGTGGTTTCGCTAGGTCCCCCTTAATTCTTTTAGAATTCTGGGGTGAATTCCATCAGGCCCCATTGCTTTGTCCACATTCAGTTTTAGGAGTTCTTGTAGAACCCTTCTGTGAAAGGACGGAGATCGACCCCTCTATCAAAAGTGCTTCTGTTAATTGGATTAGGCACTTCCCCTCCTCTTTTGTGAATACTAAGCAGAAATATTCGTTCAGTATCCCTGTTTTTTCACTGTCCCCCCATCCACCCACCGTTCATTCTATTCAGCCTCACTATCTCTCCCTTTGTCTTTCTACGCTCACTGATGTACCTATAAAAGGTTTTATCCCCATTCTTAACTGAGTTGGCTATCTTTTCCTCAGTTTGGGCCTTTGCTATTCTGACTTCCCTCCCGCTTCCTTCTGCCTTAATTGGTACAGCTGTCTGTCCTGCTCCTTCTGTGTTTCCTTATACTTCCGGAATGCTATCTTTTTCTTCCTGACTTTCGCAGCCACCTCTTTTGAAAACCATAGTGGCTTTTTCTTTCATTTTGATTTGTTTATTTGCTTCACACAAAGGCTTGTTGCCTCTGTGATGGCAGTTATGATGATTCCTCATTGTTGCTCCACACCTCCTTCTAGCCTGTTTGCTAGTGCTTTTCTGAGGCACTCTCCCATCTTGCCAAAGTCAGCCCTCCTAAAGTCCAGTACCCTCACTTTTGTTGGCTTGACTCTGTAGCTGAGTTTAACATGAACCACACTGTTTGATGGTCACTTGTTCCCAGATGTCAATCCACTTCTAGATCTGAGATCCTCTCACTGCCCCCGTTTGAGAGTATGAGGTCTAAGATTGTTCCCTCAGTAGTGGGTTCTGAAACTAGCTGTCTGAGGCCTGCCACCTGTGGGGCATCAAGAATGGCCCTGCTCTTGGATGTGGCTGCAGCAAATGTGCTCCAGTTAACATCTGGTATATTCAGGTCTTCCATCAACAGTATCTCCCCTTTCTCTGCCATTCTAAGAATGCCTTCTATCATATCCTTGTCCATTCCCTCCCCCTGACATGGGAGTCTGTACACAAACCCTGTGCAGATTGTGGTGCCCTTTCCAGTCTCCAAGGTGACCCACAGTGCCTCCTCTCCTCCCTGTTTTCTCTTTTGTTCAGTTGCTTTTATCCCTTCCTTTGCATAGAGAGCTACTCCTCCCCCTCTTCTCCCCTGCCTGTCTCTCCTGTAGGTTATGTACCCTGGTATGTTAACATCCCAGTCATGGTTCTCTGTGTACCATGTTTCTGTGACTGCTACAATATCCAGGCATCCCTCTTCCATCAAGGCCACCAGCTCAGGGAGCTTGTTGCCCAGACTACGGGCATTGGTACTCATTACCCCTCCATTTCCTGATGGCCTTACTCCTTTTTGCCGCATCCCTGTCCTTCTTGCCTTTGTCACTTTCTCCATTTACCCCGTCCTTCTCCCTATCGACAACTCTATGTTGGTGTTTACTGCACTTACTACAGAGATTTTTTTGGGGGGGCTAGGATTTTCCTGCTCCTTTCCAGAGCCCCCCCCCCTTGGCTAGTTTAAATTCTTGCCAATGAAGCATTTAAACCTGTCACCTAGGATCCTGGTTCCCCTCCTGGACAGATGCAGCCCATCATGCCAGTATAGGCTTGCATCACTCCAGGTGGACCCCCAGTCCCCAATGAAGCCAAATCCCCTGAGCTCCACACCAGTTGTTCAACCACTGATTGAATCTCATGGTGCAGAGCATTCTAGCCTCTCCTACACCATAGATGGGCAGCACCTCCGAGAAGGTTACCGTGCGTGCTACTTGTCTAAGGCCCCTCCCCAATTCCACAAACTCTTTCTGCACTTCTCTAATCCTTTTCTTAGCCAGGTCATTTGTCCCTAGGTGGACAATGACATCCAGCCCCCTTCCCTGTGCAGCTGCTCTGGCAATCCTGAGGATTCGCTCCCTGTCCCTCCAAGCCATGGAGCCAGGCAGGCACCTTACCTCCCTCTCTCCTTCCTCCCCAGTTCTACCTTCCTTACAATGGAGTCCCCCACCAGGAGTTGTTTCCTTCCCCTGTGGGGTCCCATGCCACCCTCCTGTGGGTCTCCTTTGTGGAGGTTCCCAGCATCCTCCTTGGTCTCCACTGCAGATGATCCATAGAGTAATCACACTTTACCAGAATGGCATAGGAATTGTGGAGAGGTACAACTGGAGGCATGCACCTCTGTTCCACCACCCTCACCCTCCCTGAGCCCACTGTTGTTCAACCACTCCTCTTTCTTGGCAACCTCTGAGGCTATGGCAGTGGCACAGGTGGTCCCTGGATGGAAGAAGAGGTCCCACAAATCCTGGCCAACTCAGCCTGGAGATGAGCAACCTCCTCCCTCAGCCCAGAGAGGTGCCTGCAGATGGGACAACACTGCATCCTCCAGAACATCTCCCGGAAGAATGCTGCTCCACAGACACTGCACTGCACCACTCCCATCATGTCTTATTTCTGGCCTCTTAACTGTTTGAAATCCTTACTCTTTCCACTGTTTTTTTTTCTCTCTCTCCTTACTTTCTGCCTGTGTGCCCTTTAAGCTCCTGATTGTCCTGTTCTGAGAAAATAATATCCTATATTTCTCAGTAGACCCCTTACTTGCTCAGAGGCAGACCTCCAGAACCTAGAGGGGGCCGGAGAGCTACTCTTGCCCTTTTAGGATGGTGGGTCTTTGGTGGCTCTGTGATCACTCACTTCCTGCTCCCAAACAGGAAGTTCCTGTTGTCAGTCAAATCCTGTGCCTATGAAAGTAGAGCTAGCTTTGGGTGGGACAGTGGAGGTGAGGGAAGGAGGGCAATATAGTCCCAGTAGAGAAGTCCAGTCACACAGCAGTCTTTTGTCTTCTGCCAAGCTACATAGTTCTCTGTGTACCATGTTTCTGTGATTGCCACGATATCCAGACATCCCTCTTCCATCAAGGCCACCATTTCTTGGAGCTTTTTACCTAGACTTCGGGCATTGGTACTCATTACCCTCAATTTTTTTATGTCTTTATTTCTTTTTGCCCCTTCCCTGTCCTTACTGCTTTTGTCTTTTTTTTAATTTATCACTGCCCTTCTCCCTATCAACTCCTCTATCTTGGTGTTTATCTCACTAGCTACCCTGATTTTGGGAGGGGGGGCTAGGATTTCCCTTCTCCTTTTCAGTGCCTCCCCCCATGGCTAGTTTTAATGCTTGTCAATGAAATATTTAAACCTATCACATAGGTTCCTGGTTCCCCTCCTGGATAGATGCAGATCATCACACCTGTATAGGCTTGCATCCCTCCAGGTGGAGCCCCAGTCCCCAGTGAAGCCAAATCCCTAAGCTCTGCACCAGTTTTTCAACCAGCCATTGAATCCCATGATGTGGAGTACCTTATCCTCATCTATGCCATAGACAGATAGCACTCCCAAGAAAGATACCATGTGTGCTATTTGTCTAAGGCCCCTCCCCAACTCCCCAAACTCCTGTTGCACTACTGTGATCCCATTCTCAGCCAGGTCATTCATCCCTAGGTAGACAATGACACCCAGCTCCCTCTCTCTTGCAGCTGCTCCCACAATCCTGAGGATTTGTGTCCTGTCCCTCCAAGCCATGGCACCAGGCAGGCACGTTACCTCCCTTCCCCTCCCTCCCCAGTTCTACCACCTAACAGTTGAGTCCCCCACCAGCAGTTGTTTCCTTACCCTGTGGGGTCCTGTGCCACCCTCCTGTGGGTCTTCATTTGTGGAGGTTCCCAGCATCCTCCCTGGTCTCCACTGTGAGTGCATCCCTAGAGGAACCATGCTCTGCCAGAGTTGTGAATGAATTGTGGAGAGGCACAACTGGAGGAATGTGCCTCTGTTCCACCACCCTCACCCTCCCTGTGCCCACCATGGTCCAACCACTCCTCTTTCTTGGCAACCTCTGAGGTAGTGGTGGTGGCCTGGGTGGTCCCTGAGTGGGGGTTCAGGTTTCCTGAATCTTTTCCAGGTCATCATGGAGATGAACAACCTCCTCCCTCAGATCAGAGAGGTGCCTGCAAATAGGGCAGCAATGCAGTCTCTAGAATGTCTCCTGGAAGTCTGCTGCTCCACAGCCAGTGCATTGCACCCCTTCCCACATGTCTATGTCCCTTCCTATTATAGATGCTTTTCTTTTGTTGTTTCTTTTTCTTGTTTTAGTTTGTGCAAGCTTGTGAGTGTCTCTACACCCTATTCAGTGTGCTTTGCCTTTAAGGATATGAACAGGTGTATGTTGTTAGCAGTTTTGGGGAAGTGATGACAGAACCCCTGCTAAAAAGTTATGCACTTGGGGTGGGTGGTGTGAGGGGCAGGGTGGGTGGGAGTAAACCTATGCCGTTCAGAAACAATCAACTACAACTCTGAACCTCCACCCCAGGGAGTGCCTTCCTTCCTTTCAGACACCTATTTCACAGAGGTTAAGTAACAGGTCTAGTCACACATGACTACAAATATCTCCCAGCTACAGTTCCTCCTTGGCAAATTAAAGTTAAAACTTAGAAAAGTCAACCCCAAAAACAGAATCAAAACTAGTTACTTACACCAGTCCAAAAAGTAATAATTCAGTTCAGTGTAGCCTACAAAATAACCTCCTTGTTTCAAGGAAGCTGTGGCTGCTTTCTTACTCTCTCTGTCTCAGCAGACAGAGATCACAAACAACTTCTGTTATAAATCCACAGTTCAACTAGGCTCCTTTCAGCTCCTCCCCTTAACAGACACCTATTTCACAGAGGTTAAGTGACAGGTCGAGTCACTAACGACTGCAAATATCTCCCAACTACATTTCCTCCCTGGCAAATTAAAGTTAAAACTAAGAAAAGTCAACCCCAAAAACAGATTCAATACTAGTTACTTACACAGGTCCAAAAAGTAATAATTCAGTTGAGTGTAGTCTAGAAAATAACCTCCTTGTTTCAAGGAAGCTGTGGCTGCTTTCTTGTTATCTCTGTCTCAGCAGTCTGTACTCTTCAAAGCCGACCATGAACTGAAGAAATGCCTTTAAGCTGTATAATGGCATAAATGTTTTTTTTCTCAACTTTGGTGCATATCTCTGCCATTTTGAGGAATTTGTTCATCAAATTTTCAACATGGGGTTCTTGAGGCCTCACCTCATGAACTCAGTCACTGTCGTTTAGTTATTCGGTCCCGAAAGGTGATTTGGTGGAACCACCTTTTGGGACTGAGTAATGAAACAACAGTGGCATAGTTCATGAGGCAGGCCCCCCAAAACCCTAAGTTGAAAATTTGGTGAACAACTTCCCAAAAATGAATGTGTTACAAGCGTGTGTTGCGCAGTTCCTACGCACGAACGTAAGTTGGTGAATTTTTAATATTTTCACTCCAGATTTTCAACATTGCCATTTTGCCACACCTCCTTATGAGCAGTACAGCTGTCATTTTTCACATCTCACTCAGAATGTGTTTTCACTCATGTAGCACACAATGGTGCAGTCAGTGTTCAAAATCAATGTTTGGGACAGATTAAGAAAATCAAAGTGACACTGTTCATGAGCAAAGGTCTTAAAATGGCTATGTTAACAATTTGGTGACAAAAGTCCATAAAATGACTGTGTTACAAGCGAGCATTGCACAGTTGCCATGCACCCTCATAAATTCATGAATTTGTAATATTTTCAGTCCAGATTTTCAACACTAGCATTTTTCAACACCTCCTTATGAACAGTGCAGCTGTCATTTTTCACACCCTGGCCGAAATGTGTTTTCACACTTCTGGTGCAGAAATGCCTGGTCGCTGTGGGAAATCTCTGTTCAGGACAGATTAAGAAAATCACATTGATACTGTTCATGAGCGGAGATCCCAAAATGCCTGTGTTGACAATCTGCTGTAAAAAGTCCTCAAACTAATTACATTACGGGTGTGCATTGCGCAGTTTCTATGCACGCTTGTCACTTCACCAGTTTTTTTATATTTTCACTGCAGATTTGCAACATTTCCATTTTTTACACCTCCCCATGAACAGTACAGCTGTCATTTTTCACATCCTGTTTAAAATGTGTTTTCATGACTGTGGTGCCAAATGGCGTAGTCTCTGTGCAAAATCAGCTTTCAGCTAACAAACTGATATTGCTACTGTTCATAAGGTGGAGGTCACAAAAAACCCACATTGAAAATTTGGAGTGAAAATACCAATGAACGCCTGAGGCATTAGAGTTTCCAACCATAACACCCCACCCTGTAGAAACTGACAGGCATCGGGGTGTGACTTGGGATTGTTGCCTGTAATGCTCATACCATTCCACCCCCACCCACACCCTGCATCCAGTGAGAGGCATAGAGGTGTGCATTGGACTCTTTGGCCCCAAAGTTCACCCCATTCTCTTATACTGCACCCACCTCACCATATTTCCTGATGGAATGGGGTGAGCATAAGGCCCAAATACCCCAAGGCACACCGTGACACTTGTTGGTGTCAGCAGGGTAGGGTGTGGTGAAATGGCATGGCCTTTATGCCTGACAACCCAAAAGCACACCCCAATGCCTGTCAGTTTCTACATGGTGCTGGTGGGGTTGGCTTCAGTTAAATACTTCACTGCCATTCCTATTATGCATCTTTCTCACTCCTACACTACCAATGCCAATTTCAGCAAACAAACATTCGGCATTGACAAATGCTTGTGTAACTTGTACTTGTTTTGTGTACCTACTGTTATCCCCTTATTACCAGACATGGCTGAAAATGGATCTTTGATCTAATCCATCTTCCTGGTAAATCAAATAAATGAAATGAAAATGAAATGCTAAGGGAACTCTGTAAGGTGCTCGCTGCACCCCTGAATGACTTGTTTAACAGTTTGCTAGAGACCAGTGTGGTCCTGGAGAACTGGAGAAGGGCAGCCATAGTCCTACTTTACAAAAGTGGTAGCATGAAGGATGTGGGAAATTACAGGCCTGTCAGCTTGACATCTGTAGTAGGGCAATTATAGAAAAACTATTAAGGTTTGTGGAGGGGAGGTATGACAAACAAATCTGATAGACTTTTTTGACTGGGTAACTAGCGTGTTGGATCAGGGGGCTGCTATGGATATGGCCTAATTGGACTTTTGCAAGGCTTTTGACATAGTTCCACTAGGAGGCTGGAAAACAAGTTGGGGATCATGGGGTGGGCAATAAGGTGGTAACCTGGGTAAGAAACTGGTTAGGGGCTAGAAGGCAGAGGGTGTTGGTAAATGGCATTTGCTCTGAGAGGAGAGAGTGACCATTGGGGTACCACAGTGGTCAATTCTGGGGCCAGTCCTCTTTAACGTCTTCCTTAGTGACATAGCAGAGGAACTGGAAGGGAAGGACTACCTCTTTGCAGATGACACCAAGATCTGCAACAGGGCAGCCACTTTGGAAGAGGAGCAAAGGATGGAAAGAGATATGAAATGACTGGAAGAGTGGTCAAAGGTTTGGCAGCTAAGGTTTAATGCAAAAAAGTGCAAAATATTGAACTTGGGTGACACAGACTCGAGGTGCAGTATAAAATGGGGGAGAGATACTAGTGGTGACCAAGCAGGAAAGAGACTGCGGGACTGGTGTAACCACAGCAGGAGCAGACATGGATGCTGGATGCACAGAAATATTGTAAGAAAATGCAGTTTTGGTTCCATTTAAACACTGACATGTCTGTTGAGGTGACATCAGCTATAAAAAGTTAGACACTATGGTTATTGTAGAGCTTTTCTGTACTGCTTAAAATCATGATGTTATCCCAGACACTTGGAAATAATGGCGGCATTCAAAACCTAAACATTCTAATAGCAAACTAGTATTCATTTTTTGTACTGTGATCCACCTTTTCAGTACTTGTTATTACCTGTGCATCAAACATATTTAATGCACAGGTGACAACCAATCAAAATGCAGGATTTTCTCTGCAAATTTTATAAGTCTCCATAGTATATTACAAGATGCTGTGTGGTTGACAATTAATGAAAATGAAACAGCATTATGATTTAAGAATGACTTTGGTTCAATATTAGTACTTTAATATCCACTGTTAACAATTAAAGGTTTGGAAATAAAGATGTAGCCAATTCTTTAAACACTATTACTGTATGTCTATAGGAGAAGTAAGTATATTCTTTCATCTTATAATGTAATTCCCTCCACATGTCTACTAAATAATTTTGTCTGCAAAAAGTTATTAAGGATCCTGGATTCATATTTGTCCCATCCTCTGGCCATTACTGACTTGTTTAGTTCTACATCAGCCAAACAATTCATAGCTCCTCCCATAATGACATACAGTATACTGGCTTCCATTTACATAACATGCTGTTTATTTCTGATAGAAAATGTTGAAATCCTTAGGATGGTGCATAAACAGATCCAATGGTTATTGCTAGTTCTTCACATAACATTTTAATTAGCCACAATGTTCCAAATTAAATCTGAGTGAGCCTCCACGACTTCACTTCAGATGTTCTTGCTAATTAAAATTGCTACCCCTTTAGTTCTTTTAGCCATACTCTCAGAAAAATGTTCTCGTTCTATCCATTTTTAATATGTTTTGAGTTGCTTTAGTTTTTATATATGTTTTTCAAAGAAGACTAAAATCTACCTTTACTCTACCGAGTTTGTTTAATAATTTATATCTTCTGATGTGAGAATTGATGCCATTAACATCCCAAGTGATCCCTTTCACACATTTTACCATTTGACATGAGTTAGTAATCTTATGCCACCCCTTATTCTTAATGTGTTAATGAACTGTTTACCTTCAAGAACCCTTTGTCTTCTCTTATCATAAAACTTACTGTAATATCACCTCTGCTGATGTTGTTGAATTCTACCCATACACCCTCCTCCCTTTTTAACATATGATCATGCTTGGCACATCACACAGATCTTGACACAGCCACAATAGCTTCTGCCATCCCTTCCCTCCACTCATCTTAGTGACCATGTATTACTCCAATATTACATGTACAGTAGTTTCCCTTTTATGTTTTATATTTTAATAATGCACATGCACATCTCCAGACTACAATATAAAAATCTTACTTTATAAATCGAAGTTGATTGCTTACTTCTTGCTGTATTTGAACACCCCCTCCCCACTAACATAATGTGCATTAGAGCTCAGCATGCATTACACAATATGGTACAGTATGGTACTTCATTTAGATCTGAAATTAATCAAAAAGTGTCCCAAACAATGGCTGGTAGTTTGATTTTTAGATCAGAAATTGTTTCTTTTTAAGTTATTGCATATTAGTATTTGCTTGTTTAAAACACTTTCAGTTTAGCTGGAAAAGCCACAAAAGCTTTAAATCCTTTTTTCCATACTAACCATTGCACATTTAAATATTGTTTTCTTAATATCCATAGATCCCACAAAAAAATCTTATCTTTCAGTGATGTTTTTGTTCTCTGTGAACATTTTTTAACACTCAAGATGGCCGTGATAATTCTCATTTCGTTATCCAACATCAGTGACTTGGCTGTTACTGGATGTGCTATCTCAGAATTCTGTTCACCGTGCTCTTTACCTAGCCAATGGGCTCTATCAATAATAATAGGATTCTTATTTGTTTTAAGAAGCTATGTGAAAAGTTTTTCTAATATAAATAGTAATATATTGTTTTCTCCAAGTTATAAACAAATACAGAATATTCTTATATTGTTCCTTCTCAATCTGTTTTCTTCATCATCTATTGTTGTTTTGTAAAAACATTTATTTCTGCTAGCAGCAGGATCAAGGTATCATCTAAAATTGATTGTCTTTTTCCCAGTTTGTCTGTTCTTTTTGTTTCAATCTCCATCTTATTTTCTAGTTTTTTCATAGTTTCACTTAATTTATGCAGATCTTCTGTTAAGTACTTTATTTATATTTTCTTCTGTCTTGTTCATATTTGCTATAAGTTGGAGTGCCCAAGTCAGTGGAGTATCATATTATGCAACTGTATTTTGGGCATGTGTTTTACTAAGTGTGTTTGGTTGCTGTTCATTCTCTTTAGAAGTTGATGGTCAACCTTTGTCTACTTCTGCTCTTGACTCATCTGAAATATTGCTTCTGAATGAGGTTTTCAGTTTTTCTCCTCAGCCTTTTCTGAGTCTGTACTTGTATGTTTTAAGTGTTATTTCTTTAGTAGTTTTCTGCTGTTGCTGTTGTTGTTGTGGTTGTTGCTTTTCTCCTCATTGTTCTTTTTCAGTTCATTCTGAACATTTGGTGCTCTCTGTCCACATAATTTGAAAATGAATTTTTGTTTGGACTAATGTAGCCTGAGATTTGGTGATATGCTGTTTGCATTTAAAAACTGCAATGCTAACATATTTTTCTTTTCTGAGGATTTTATTAATTTTCTCAGTCTTCTGTTTGCCTTACCAATTGAAATTTAGAGCTGTTTGGATCATTGATGGAACTTTCTTCCAAAGCATTTAAATGTTTTGTTTTTTCTTTGGCTTTGGAAACTTTTTTTTTATTCCTTGCATGTACCAGTTTTAACATACTAACATACTAAAATGCCAGCAGAATATGCCTAATGGTCTTTCGTGCCTGCTAGTTTGGTTAGCCCCCACGATGGGAGCTGACCTTGCGGCCCCCTTGCCCTCTCTGTCTTCAACCTTCCCAGTCTAGGATATTCTCACTGCACAGGACTTTGGTTCCAGAATCCTTCCCCTGTACCTGTCCCACCCCCTTTTGAACCCCTCTACCATCTCTGCTTCCTCCAGCCTCCTTGACAGTGTATTCCATGACTCCACCACCCTCTCAGTGAAGTAACACCTCCTCCTTTCTCCCCTGACTCTCCTTCCCTCCTGCTTCCACCCATGGCCTTTAGATGCCTCCCCCATCCTTTAGAGCACCCTGACTGGTCCTCCCCTATTTACTCCCTTCATGTACCTGAAGACCTCTATCATGTCCCTCTGGTCCCATTTCTCTTCCAATGTGTACATATTTAGCTCTTTGAGCCTCTCCCCATAGGTTCTGTCCCCCAAGCCCCAGATCATTTTGGATGCCCTCCTCTGGACCCTTTCCAGGAGTTTGATGTCCTGCTTTAAGTGTGGCCTCCAAAACTGCACACAGTACTCGAGGTGTGGACTCACCAAGCAGTTATACAGAGGGAGTATCATTTCCCTCCTTTTGGAGGTGATCCCCCTAGTGATGCATTCTGTTGGCCTTGGCCGCTGCCATCCTACACGTCTCAGAGTTTTTTATCTTGACATCCACCAACATTTTCTGTATTCATTATCTAGTTTATATGTTTTAATTGTTAGACTTGTTGTGCTCACATATAGTCTTGTATCTTTATCTTCCACTATCGTATTTACCAAAGTGCGAGAAGTCAAATGCCAGAAATATATATGGTTAAAAAATCATCTCTTTTGTTCAACAACTGTTGTTCTGTGGAAGGGGGATTCTGGTTAATTGTACCTTGGAACTTCACTGCTCCCTTGCTATAGTGAACACCTGTATAATGAATTTCTTTTATAGTGAACACCTTTAATGGTTCATATCATTACCTCATTAGGCATATTAACACCTCACTATAGTGAACAATAGCTATAGTGAGCAAATTTGCTGGCTCCAGAAGTTTTCTTTATAAAGAGGGATTACTTGTACATCTTCAAACTCTGAACTTCTTTGTAGCAGTGATATTATACCATTGTTTTCTTCTCTCCTTTTCTTTCATTTTTTTTTCTTCTTTTTTTTGGTATGGTTCAGCAAATATATGACAACACAGTCTTATAACATAGTATTTCAATTATAAGGGAAATTAAGCTATTCAGTTTACATCATATACCATACTGACATACCTATCTAAGGGTCCAAGGAGTCCTACATTTTATCTTAAACCTAAATCATTCATCCTAGATTTATCCATAGCTTACTTTATGCTAGTTTATAAAGCACTATAATATTAACTACACCTATTAAATGTATGAATTATTTTCATTATTCCTTCTTCAATGCATCCTGGAATGTGGCCCATATTTTATTGTATGCTTCTTTCTGGTCACTTCTTATATAATGCAATTTTTCCAGTTGCATTGTATCTTTCATATAGTTAAGCCATATTTCAAATTTTGGGTACGATATCCTTCCACTGTAGTAAGATACATTTGCATGCTGTGATGGTTGCAACAGTGTATCAAATTCTTAAGTATTTATTTCTGATTCCCACATTTGAAAAATTTTGCCAACAATGTTATAGAAGGTGTGTAGTTAAAGTGTATTTTGGTTGCACAATTTAAAAAATTAAATATTCTGGGCCAAAATTTGGAAAGGTTGGGACATGCATGAATTAAATGTATAAGTGTCTCAGAAGTATTACTACATCTGGGGTATTTGGAATCAGTAGATGAGTTCATCTTATTAAGTCTTGGAGGTGTAAAATATACTCTATGGCCCAGATATTCAAACTGCGCCCAAAAAGTGCGCAACAGCAGGATCAAGTGCAAGTCCATTGTGCCCATGTGCAAGAGGCATGATATTCAAAAACTGAGCCAGCCAAGATGCGCCTACAGCCGATGACTTAATATCGCACCACCTGTGCCTTAGCGCAGCTAGGGAGGGGAAGCTGAGCTTATCTGATGCGCCATAGTGAACAAGGGATGTTCAGCTGAGCAGTCCAGAGGCACCATAGTGCAACCAGGGATGCCCCCAGCAGCAGGGCAGCAATGCAACAGCACAGCCAGGGATGCAGGGGCCCACCACCCATGCCACAGATGGGCAGAGGAACACACAGCAGAACAGACATCGTCCTCCCACACCCCATGCACTGCACAACTGGGGGAGGGCTGGAATAACCACTGGCCCATGGAGACAAGCAACCAACCCAAAGCTTGGCCATGGTGCCCCATCACACCCTCTGGCAAGCTGTGACTGGCACACAAGGAGGACTGGCCACCCTGTGCCACACCATCCCCCCAATGCAGAGCACACCCTACACCATGACTCCCAGACACCCTGCTCAGGAGCAGCATCCACCAGTGCAGGATACCCCATGTATGCCACCACCCCCACAGTGACAATGCAACCCTGTGCACCACAGAACCATGCAAGGCAGCCCCACCATGAGCACTCATCAGTGGGTGGCAGCACACAGCAATGCAATGATGGCATACACAGTGCCACCTCACAGAGCCCCCCGAGGTACAGCTGAGAGACTAACCATGCGTCTGCACACGAGGTACCCCACAGATGACAGGGCATGCCCCGGACCCCACCACCAGTGGTACAGCACCTTGAACACCCTCCCAAGGACACACTCTGACCCAGCACTGGCCACAATAGCCAGTGCAGACACCCACAGTGGCACGTGGAAGCATGAACCACACCAGATGCAACACAGTGCATGGACAAACACCCACCCATACCCAAGGGCACACCAACACAAGGATGCAGTAGCGGGGCAACCAAGTACCCCACTCCCCACCAGCCCACTGAGCCCCACCACCCAGCTCCCCCCCAGTCAGCCGGTGGGCAACAGCACCCCACCCGCCTGCCACCCTGCCGCCCACCGACTGACACCTCGGTAGGGCTGCACGCCCAGTGGTTCACAGCATGAGCCAATGGGTGCAACCACGCCTACACATTCAGACATGGAATGATTCATTAACATATCTGGAATGTGTAGTATAGAGCTGCACGCCCATTGGCTCATGCAGGAACCAATGGGCATGCAGCTCCATCCGAGTTGTCAGTTGGCGGGCAGCAGGGCAGCAGGCGGGTGGGGAGCCGCCCACTGGCCAACTGGGGGAGCGGTGGTGGGGTTCAGTGGGTGGGTGGGGAGGGGGTACCCTAGACCACTGGGGTAATAGGACATTTTCTGTTAAACAGATGCCCGCGATCGGGCAGCATTCAGTCCACTGGACCACCAGGGATATTGGACAAGGATGTATATTGTGGAAGATGCCCGTGATTGGGCAGAGAGCTGTCCACTGGACCACCAGGGATATAGGATGGGGAATTTATTTTTAAACATATGCCCACGATCGGGCAGAGAGCGGTCCACTGAACCATCAGGGATATAGGATGGGGAATTTATTTTTAAATATATGCACGTGATCGGGCATGGGGGAGTGCCACCAGGTGCAGCCGGAACTCGGGGGGCCACCCACAGGTGGCAGCTGATGTGTTGCACCCTGCAATGTGGCAGCTCACCTGTGGTTGGCCATCAGTTGTTCCTTTTTTTTTTTGGCTTAACTTTGTGCTGGCGCTGGTAGGGGTTGCACATGCATGGCTCTGCACATATCGGGCTGAATATCGGGCTGTGCAGGTTATGCATGGGCACATCCCCCCACCTGTGCCTGCATACATTACTGATGCGTTCTGGTGCATAGGGATTTGTGCCACCCATTTTTCCCTTTTGAATATCGTGCCGGGGCGCATCAGTGGGTTGCACATGGTGTAACACTGTTGCGCCATGTGCAACCCTTTTGAATATCTGGGCCAACATTTAATAATGATGTAGGGCAATATGATTCACAATTTAATGCATTTTAGCCTTTTTTTAAATAAATGAATAATTGCTTCATTAAATGAAATACTCTGTTCAGAAATACATGAACTGAATAGCTTTATTAAAAAAGGTGTCAAATAATCTTTAAATTTTTAAATAAAATTCTATAGTTAGTCCATCAGGGCCCCCGAGGCTTTACCTTGTGGAAGTTGTAATACCGCTTGATCTACTTCATATCCATGAATATGTTCATTCAAGATGTATTGTATATGTTCTGGGAGGGAGTTTAATTGTACTGTGACCAGAAAATCTGTCATTCCCACATCACCTAGTACTTGTTGAGCCTGTTATGATGCTTTATAATATTAAAGACTAGGTTAATTTCCATTGGATAAATAGTAATGGTACCATCATTCTTTTTTTTTAAATTTATTAATTGAATTCTACTCCTTTTCTTTATTTAACTGCCATGCTAGAAATGATAATGGTGTATCTGAGAGTGTGTAATATTTACTGAGGGTTTGCATTAAGATGTTTTCTGCTTTTTCTGTAATTAAATTATTATATTCTGTTTTTGTAGAATTTCTTTATATACCAGGGGCTCCAAATTAGAAATATGTATTTGTTGCAAAATGTGTAACTGCTGATCCAGGTATATTTGCTTCTGATTCCATATGCTTTTCTGATTTTTCTTTAGTTTACTTAAACTTCCACAATTTCAAAGCTTGAATGCTTCCCATCTACTACTAACCTTAACATCGTCCTTATCATTATTGATAAAGAATTCCTGAATATTAGCTTGTAATAGTTTAACCATTTCAGATTTCTTCAATATTGTGGAGTCTAATCTCCAGCTATGTGGTGATATTGCTCTATTATATGCCAACTGCATTATACAGGGAAAGTGAGCTGAATTTATTATTCCAGGATATTCTATTTTTTGAGTTTGCTGTATTAAGGCTTCAGAGTATGAAGAAAAGTCTATACGAGAGTATGTTTTGTGTATATTAGAGTGGAAAATATTTGTTTTCATCTTTATTAAAATAAACCCATGGATCAACTAAATGGAGTTCAGATTTAAACTGTTTAATAGCCTTTATTGCTATTTTATGTCTGTTATAAACATTTGAGGTATGATCTGATTTGGTTAATGTTAGGTTACAATCTCCTGTGTTAATATATGGAGGAGTATGTGTTGTTATTGGAAGAAAAAAATCAGTAAAAAAAGTAGTTACATTTTCATTTGGAGCATATGAGGTTGCAACCACCATTATCTGATTTATTAATTGGATTTCAGCTATTATAGATATACCAGATTCATCTTTAGATGTCTTTAAGATTATTCATTTTAAAGCATAATTTTTAAAAAATATACGTACCCCTCTCGAAATGTTGTGATAGTGAAAATGAACACCTTGACCCCATTTTTTTAGCAAACCAATCAAAATACTGCTGGTTGAAATGTGTTTCTTGTAAACATCAACAATTAATAGCATGTAATTCAGTATACTTAATTACTTTTTGCTGTTTAATTTTCTTTTTGAGACCTTTTACATTCCAAAATGCAATTTGCAATATTTAATTCATATTGGCTTACTGTCTTTTTATATAAGCTGTGCATAATATTTTTCACATACTTTTTTACGTCATCGCTTGGACCCTTGACATCTATAGCTAGCATTTCATATATATTTGCTTGCACAATTTTGTCAATATTTAACAATAGCAAACAATCTACAACTAAATACCCACCCCTTACATCTGTTAAGAGATCCAAGAACTCTACCCTCCCCTTTATTTGAGTGTAGATGGCTATAAATGCAACCTATTGCACTTTTGCACCAACAGTAGGACTTATATCTCTACTCTGCAGATATATTTGATATTGGCAGTCATTACACTTTTTAATAGCTTTGTACTAATTAGCACCCAGAAAAAATAAAATGCTTAAAAAAATGTTTTTTCCCCTTCTCTCCTTTCTTTTTTATTTTTTAATTTCCTTTTGCCCCCTTTCCTCCTTTTGCCTTATCTCACTGTTCTACAGTAATTCCACTTCACTAAGATTTTACTTTTATTAGCTTCAGATGCCCCCCTCCATACAATGGTAATAAACAATCTTAACCTAGAAAAATAAACTATATAATGTATAGTATAGTAGAGAATAATAAATATGCCCATTTAATCATATTTTATAACATCAGGGTAATTTGTCCATATTCTTCTGTTTTCCGGTTTTTTCCCATTTTTCTTTTACTTTCCTTATCTTGTCCCCCTTGCAAGTGAAGATTAAGGGGTTGGGGTTCACACAGAATCAATCATTTTCTTATTTTGTTATTTTGTTATCCATTTTTATCCTTCAATTTCTCACCCTCCTGTATCATTTTCTGATGGTGTTTTAGATTTTTTAGTAGTGGTGGAATAAGGTGCAGTTCTAGAAGGCCGTGAGGTATAACTGCTGGTAGGTGCATCTGCATACCATTTATCAATGGCCTTGTGTGCTTCATTAGGGTCATCGAATGTTTACAATTTATTGTTGACCACAAATCTAATTTCAGCATGATATTGCATCGAAAATCTAATACCCTTTGAGTATAATAAAGCGTTTAGGAGATTAATAATTTTCTTTTGACCGCAGCCTCATTTGAAATATTCGGGTAAACATGAACGTGCACATTATCCACCTTTAAACCCTTTTCAGTTCTTCCTTTTTTCAAAATTTCTTCTTTGCGCTGATAGCACTGGGGTTTAATAAAAAAACTTTCTGGGCAAAGATTGATTTATTATAGTAAATCCAGTTCCGATTCTGTGCACCTGATCTAGTGCAACTTCTTCTGTCTGATATTTTTTGCCAAGCACTTGAGTGATACATTTATCAAAAAATGTTACCGGTTCTTGTGCTCCCTCCCAACCCTCAGAAATTTTACACAAGCAAAGATTTCCCCATCTGGAGCAATCCTCTTGTTCTGCAATTTTATCTGTCAGCAACTGTAATTGTTTTTCATGTAGTATAAGGGTTTTTCCCATTAGGGGAACAGTATCCTCAATTTTAGATATGCGATCTTGCACCTCAGTTTTTTTACGTGAAAGACCATCCATACAAGTGGTTAATTCAGAAATAGAGTTGCTTATTATCTGAACTGAAGTTTTCATTTCCCCCAGGACTTCTAACATTTTCTGTTTTTTTTTTATCATAGAAGATTTTATTGTGGTTTTATTATTTTCTTGGGAAAAATACATCTCAGACAGCAATTACATAATACACCACAAAAATCCATAAGGCTGTGTAAGCAGGTAGTACACAGGCTTCAAATAACAAGGTTTTACAAAGCATATTCCTAAAGAAGTAGCATATCAGTGCACATAGTAACCTCCCACACTGCAGCAAGCAGAAAAGAAACAGGTCTTATCCTATAGCCACACTAACTAGGAGGGTTTCTTGGTGGGGTTGCATAGAGGTGAATGGAGGTAAGCTCCCCATTTCTTGTGGAAGTACTCACAATGGCCACGGTGGGAGTAAGACAATCTCTCTAAAAGAGCCAGTCAGGCCAAAGCAGCATGCCACTGACTTATGTTTGGGTTGTTACTCTGCCGCCAGCACATTAACAGGAGCCTTTTGGTTTCAAGTAGTGCTAACATGGTCCAGTCTCTATGCACCCTGGGCAGAGGTGTTAAGCTGGTTAGGTCACAGGGGTGCAGTTTTGTGATCTAAGGGGGGATAGTGTAGTGCCCAGGATCATTGAGCTCTCAAGAACTATAGCCATCCAAAAGGCTTATATCAGAAGGCAGGCACATAGTATGTGGAGCAGATGTGCATCAGGCTGTTGACATCTCCAGCATTTGGAGTGGCAGAGAAGTCCCACTGAATGAAGGAAGGCTGTGTTTCTCTACCAGTGCAGGAATATTTTGAGTTGTAAAAATCTGCTCCTGGAATCCTTTTATACCATATGGGCATCCCTAAGACAACTGGATTACACTGCTGGGGAAATAGTCATACCCAATTCAGTATCCCATTTGATCCTACAAGATTCAGTGGGGTCATTTTGGGCATCTCAGAGAGTGGCATAAAACATACTGACACAGTCCTTAGAGGAAGGGGCTTTGTGCAGGGAAGCCAGCCATTGCCATTTCTTATCAGGCCTTGTCTGGGAGAGGAGAGAGGTGATGGTACTGTGCTTTTGAAGGAACTTCCAAAAATCAGTGGTAGGGAGATGGAATTTTTGCTGGATCTGCTTAAAGGATAACATGGTGTCCAAGTCAGGAAGCAAAAGATCCTGCACATAGCGGATTCCTTTGGCTTCCCATGTAAGCCACTTAATGGGTTCCCCTCCAATAGTCGTAAAGTTATTTTGCCATAGGGCAGCATACCATAATGGGGGACTCCAGGCTACTTTGGGGGGTGAGATGATCATAAATGACACCATGCATAGCGAGATTCACAGATAATGGGAGAAAGTTTGGTATCGGAGGGGGGCCCGGTCCTAGCAGGGACTGGAGTTGGGTAGGCAACACCATACTGGACTCCAGACTGACCCATAATGGAAAGGAAGACTCCAGAGGGATAAATCATTTCATGACTTGTGCAGCTACACTCACCAGGTGGTAACCCTGAAACCAGGGGACCCCTAAGCCACCCTTGGACCAATGTGCTCATAACTTGTGTTTTCCCCATCTATGCATTTTGCCTTCCCATAAGAAGGAAGCAACTAACTTCTCAAGTGAGGAAAAATGTTTGGGGGAGAGATGGATTGGGAGATTATTAAACAAATACATGACTCTAGGAAGGAGGAGCATCCGTATAGCTGCCACCTTGCCTGGCAGTGATAGGTGCAGCCTATGCCAGCAGTCCACTTCTGTATTCAGCTGTTTTAAGAAAGGGGCAAAGTTGGAGGATTCAAGATCCATCCACCTATTGGAAATACAAATCCCAAGGTAGGTAAACCACTGGGCAGCCCAACTCAGTTCTGTGCATTGAAGACATTTCTGTGTGCAGAGTTTATTAAGGGGAGCCAGAATGTTTTTTCTCTGATTAACCTGTAGACCAGAAAGTGAGGCAAACTCCTTGAGAACTGAGAGCGCTATCGGGAGTTACAGGTGCAGGTGGGATAAAGTAAGCAAGAGGTTGTCAGTGTACGTGGTCACTCTATATGAGGTGCCATGGACTGGGATACCAGTGAGGCCTTCAGCACTGTCCAGAGCCTTAATTATGGGGTCTATGGCAATCAAGAAGTGGAGACAATGGGCAACCTTGTTGTGTACCTCTGTGGAATGTTAAAGGCTGGGAAATATCTGAGTTCATTAAACTTCTGGCTCTGGGAGAGTTATAGAGGGTCACCACCCAAAGACAGAATTGGGGTCCAAAGCCATAGTGGAGAAGGACTTTTTGTAAGTAGTTCCATTCAATAGAATCAAATGCTTTAGCAAAGTCAATGGCTAGAGCAGCCATAGGGATCTTAGACCTAGCTGCTACCCACTTCAGATTCAATAATAACCTGTTATTGTTGGAACCAACCTTCCCTGGCATGAGCCCCACCAGGGAAGGATGTATTATGGATGCAAGGATAGTATACATTCTAGTAGCTAGTATCTTGGCCGATATCTTAGTGTAAATGGGTAATAAAGAAATGGGGTAGAAGTTAGCACAGTTGAGGGGGTTATTGGATTTCTTCAGTAAGAGGGTAATCAGGGTTTCATTCATTGAGGTGGGAAGAGAGCCCAAGGACTGAGCATCTTGCAATACATACAAAAAGGGCTGGGTAATTTCCTGTTCCAAGGCTTGATACAGTTCAACAGTCATTCTGTCTGGACCTGAAGCCTTTCCCTTGGCCAGCTGAGACAATGCCTGGTGAAGTTCAGGGGCTGTGATTGGGGCATCCAATAGAGTAGCTGGTCAGTGGATAATGTAGGGGTGTTGAAGTTCTGACAAAACTGCAAAAGGACTTGATGGAAGAGGGATGCCTGGATATTGTGGCAGTCACAGAAACATGGTACACAGAGAACCATGACTGGGATGTCAACATACCAGGGTACACAATCTACAGGAGGGACAGGGAGGGAAGAAGAGCAGGAGGAGTAGCTCTCTATTTAAGGGAAGGGATAAAAGCAATAGAACTAAAGGGTAGACAGGTAGGAGAGGAGGCACTGTGGGTCACCATGGAGACTGGAAATGGATCCACAATCCACACAGGGGTTGTATACAGACCCCTATCTCAGGGGAAGGAAATGGATAAGGAAAAGATAGAAGGCATGCTTGGGATGGCAGAGAAAGGGGAGCTATTGCTGATGGGGGACCTGAATATGCCAGATGTTGACCGGAGCACCTTTGCTGCAGCCCTATCCAAGAGCAGGGCCATTCTCGATGCCCTACAGGGGGCATGCCTCAGACAGCTAGTTTTGGAACCCACTCGGGAGAGAGCAATCTTAGACCTGGTACTCTCAAATGGGGATGGAGAGAGGATCTCTGATCTTGAATGGGTAGACATCAGCGATTCCAGCGGTCCCAGTGGACACAGCTGACACGCGCCAACGTGCGTGTCGGTGCGCACATCTCTGTGTGTGACTGAGTGCTCCCTGTCCGGCTCGCTCTGCTCTCCACAGGGCTAATATTTATGCTGCAAGTAACCCAGAAGCACACCTGGGGTCACGGAGTCCCTCACAACACAAGTTGCAAATACTAGGACTCCAAATATAGAAATTAAATTGTACGTCACCCACTCATTCATGGGTAAGGCACTATATGTGTCTGCAATACTGAATAAAATATAATAAAATTCTCCCAGTGTTTTTTGTAGTTCTCTTTCACCCCCGAGGACTACACCGTTCTCTTTCTGAAACCTGCTGGTCAGGTGACAGGGCTCCACATAAAAGCCAGTAAAACACTATTAAATATATGCAGCTTTATTTGGTACGTAGTAACTAGCTCCCTAAGCACAATCCTTCACACTGACTGCTCCTCAGTATGTTTTACAATATGTGCTCGCCCGCTCGCCACAGGGCTGATATTTATGCTGCCAAGTAACCCGGAAGCACACCTGGGGTCACGGAGTCTCTCGCAACACAAGTTGCAAATTCTAGGAGTCCAAATATAGAAATTAAATCATGCTTCTTTAGGTAGATTCTTGTATTCGTTTTTTGAAAATATACCTGGAAATGTTGTTTCTGGGCACCCCAGTTCAGACAGAGGAGCTGTCCACCCACATTCTCTATATGACAACAGCAGAACGTTTTTGAATTGTGAAGCTGCAGTTTGAGTCATACTACTGGCTTCAGCTGGAGCAGTGTGCCAGTGATTCCCTGATAAATTGATCTCTCTCCCTCCCTACTCATATATATATATTTATTTATTTAAGAGATTTATCAGGAAGGCATACTGAGTGGAGTACCACTCGATTCCAGATGCGCCCTGGGGGTATGGGGTTACATGGGTGAGGTAGTATGACAAGAACAGTTCATTACATATGCAACAAGATTTTGACAGACAGTGGTACAGTAGTACATAGAATACAACAATATAATGAGACAGATTGTATATACAAAATGGGTACAGAGTATGCACAGCTTACAGCAGTAAATAGGTTCAGTAATATGCAATTAATAGCACTATGAGACAGATATTGAAAAAATGGGCTCAGACTGGAGCATAAGTAGGTTGAAAGGGTAGGAGTTGTGCAGGTACCTGAGTAGGTTGACTAGGCATTGTCCAAGGAGATTCAGAGAGGGAAAGCAAGAGCATAAGGTCGCGAAATGTGATTTGAGAAGGCATTTCATTGGGGAGTGCTGGTAGAATGTCTAATGTCTGCTGCCAGTGAGTTCCATATCTTGGGCAGTCTGAAACTGAAAGCTCCCTGACCTGATCAGGTGAATCTACGTGGAACATGCAGGAGCCTGGAGTCGATGTTCCTGAGGTCGTATGTAGGTGGAGAGAAGGCGGATAGGGAAACAGATAGGTAGGAAGGGAGCGTGTGCGACCAGAATTTGGCAGCAATTCTAGCCCCATGCAGCAGTCGCCGGTTTTGGAGTGATGGGAGGCCGAGGGACTGGTATAGCACACAGTGGTGGGTATTGGGAGGAAGGTCCAAGGCAAACCCGGCAGAAGGAGTTGTATAGAAATTGAGCCTGACTAACGATGTGAGGGCGGCACCGTAGAAGACATCCGTAGTCAATAATTGGGAGGATCATTTTTGGACTATTGCTAGTCTGGTTGGTAACGGATGCAGCACTTGTTACGATAGAGAGCGTAAGCCTGGGATGCAGTTTTTTATGAAGAGCGCCTATGTGCACTGAAAAATCAAGGTGCTGATCTAGCCAGATGCCGAGATAGCGATAAGAGGTGCAGGTCGTAAGAGGTGTTCTGTCCAGGGTATAGAATGTAAGTGGTTCAGTAAGCGGGTTAGTTTGGCCGGGGCGAGGTGAGGGAGACCGTTTTTGAGTTTAAGAATAGTTGGTTCCGAGGAACCAGCGTTGGATAGATCGATATCCTTTTGTAGAACAGCTGTCACGGGCTGCGCAGTTGGGCCAGAAGGCGAATAGTACCGTATCATCTGCATACATATGAATGGCAGTTTGTGTACAGACAGAGGGCAGATCGTTGAGGAATATTGTGAATAGCAGCGGTCGAGCACAGACCCTGGGGTAGCACCCACTGGACAGGGAGAGGGGAGGATTGTGCCGTCCAATGCGTACAGCTTGTGTCCTCCCTGAAAGGTATGAGTGGAACATATATATATACATATATATATATATATATATATATATATATATATATATATATATATATATATATATCTGTATCTGTATCTGTATATGATTTGCTCCTCAAAGCATCCCTATCACCAAATGATCTCTCAGCCTATCAAGCCCTTAGGAACACTTGAACTAAAGCCATTAGGACAGCTAAATTGCACTATTTCAAGGACACTCTACATGAAAATCTCAACTCCCCCAATAAGTTTTGACACACACTCTCCTCACTTCTCAATCCCCCACCTAGGTCCTCCTCCTCCCCATTCATCCTCATTAACAAAACTCTAGTCTCTGATCCTCTCTCTGTTGCCACCACACTAAACAATTTCTTTATAACCTGCACCCTACCCTCCACCCTTCCCCAACCCCTCCCCATCCTCCCTCCCATAACTCGATCCCCCCTTGCACCCATCCACGGCACTTCCCTCTCCCCCTACCTCAAGGATTTTCATGATTTCCCTGTCCCTGTCACACCTCTGGAGGCATTGTGCACCCTCAAATCCCTAAACCCATGCAAATTTAGTCCTGATGGGCTCGACCCTCTCCTCCTTCTTCAGATCTCTGCCCCAGCCATTGCCCACCCACTGTCACATCTTCTTAACATCTCCTTCAACCATGGTTCCATCCCCCAGGCCTGGAAATCTGCAAAAGTAATCCCCCTTCATAAAGGTGGTGACCAGGATCAACCAGGAAACTACCGCCCCATCTCCCTCCCCCTTGTCTTGGCCAAGCTTCAAGAATCCCTTGTCCTAACCAGACTCACCAATTTCCTCACCTCCTCAAATTTCCTGCCCCCTTATCTGTCAGGTTTCCAGAAAATCATTCCACTGTCTCCTCTTTACTCTACATGACAGATGCTATCATCACTGGCATCGACCAAGGATACCTTACTTCTGACTTATTTATTGACCTAGCCAAAGCCTTTGACTCTGTCTCCCATTCTTTCCTTCTCACTAAACTAAAACTAGCTGGTCTCTCAGCCCAATGGTTCTGCTTCTACCTTTCAGGCTGATCCCAATGCATCCAGACTGGCGATACTCTCCCCCCTCCATCCTAGCAGGTATACCCCAAGGCTCTATCTTGGGTCCCATCCTCTTTTCCATTTTTCTAAACAATCTCCCCCTAGTGTGCTCTCAATCAGATATTCACCCTTATACAGACAATACCATCCTCTTCACTTTCGGCCCTTCAGCCTCCAAGGTATCTTCCTTACTACAAGCTGATTTCAATTACATCCTGAACTGGTTTCATAACAACCAGCTAAAATTAAATACAACTAAAACAGTCTCAATGAACTTTGGTACTCCCCAAAAAACTAGCCAAACTCCACCCCCCCTTTTTCCACTCTTGATGGCACTACTTTAGACATAGTCCCCATATGTATGTATATGGCTAGGAGTCTGTCTCGTCAGTCGCCTTGATTTCTCCAATCAGATAAATCACATTCATTCCAAGCTCCACCAAAAACTGGGTGCACTGTACAGAAATAAATATGCCCTCTCCCTCCCAGTTCGACATATCCTCCTCACCAGGAGAATCAATCCTCTTTTTGACTATGTAGATGTTGTATTTAGGTTTGCTTTTGCATCCACCCTTTTCAGACTGGATGTTTTTTTTAATGCCTTCTGTGACTTCGCCTTAAATGCCACTCCAAGAACTCATCACCCCTCTCTCTACTCTTCCCTTTCACTCTCCTCTCTATCCACTCGTTTGAGACCATCACACCTCCATTATCACTGCAAAGTACTGGTTCAGCACGTTCACTCTCTACCTAGCCTCCCTACTATCCCACACACCCCCACACACTTTCTGTTGCCTCTGTACAAGGGACCCTCACTCCTTCGCCCTTCCTTGACCACACTCCAACTCAGGCAAATCAGCTTTCTCCTTCCACTTCCTTAATTTGTGGAACTCCCTACACTCCTCACTCTGAATGCTTTCATCACTAAACATTTTCAAAAGGATCCTATTGCACTCACCATTTCCACCCTGCTCATGCCCTCAGTCTGCCTCACTGCCTGAATTCTATAAACCATAGCTAGCACTCTGCTCCCTATGTGAGCCTTTATAGTCTGTAGCAATGGCTCATCCTACACTGCACTTTTGAGCCTCCCACTGCTGTAGGTGGTAACCTGCTTTTTAAAAATGCTGCTTGTTTTACGTGTAAACCTGTACATTGCACTTGCCTCCACCAGGGTTATACTTGTAACTTGATCCTTGGCACTGTCAATTCGCTGTATGTCTGCCTGCACTCTGTTACTAATATTGACCTTGTATACAGGCTTGTCTTGTTGACTATTTTTCTGTCATGTAATTTCTCATGTATGGTATTTTTGCCTATATCATTGTATACTGCTTATCTCCATTGTATTTTGATTTAACTGTACCTTGTATTTCCCCCCTCCCTTATGTCACACCTGGAAATGAGACTCGGCTCTGTCTGCCTCTCCTGGAAATCATCGTTTAAAATAAATGAATTAAAAAAAAATCTGTACCTGTCTCTCTCTCTGTCTCTATCTCTATCACTAATCTCTAGCTGTCTGTCTGTCTGTCTGTCTATCTATCTATCTACTGTATCTATCTATCTATTATCCATCTCTCTATCCATGGGGTACTTCTCGAGCACCTGAGATTCATCTGTGGCCTGTCTGGTACAGTTCTCAGATGGTTTAATTCCTACATCTCTAGCAGAACTCAGAGGGTGGTTTCAGAGATTTTTTCCTCTGAGCCATTCTTTCTGCCATGTGGGGTTCCTCAGGGCTCGGTGTTGTCCCCCATGTTGTTCGTGGAGTACGTGCTGCCCCTCCGAGACATTGTAAGATGGTATGGGCTAAGGTTTCACTGTTATGCTGATGATACCCAGCTCTACCTGTCTTTTGCACCTGACCAGGACAGTGCATGTTTGGTATGTAACAATTGCCTCACTGAAATCCAAATTTGGATGAGCCCCAGCTGGTTGAAGTTGAATTCTGGAAAGACTGAGGTGATGGTTGTGGATCCTGGTTGCCAGACAGAGGGGTTGGGGGCTGGCCAACCTACCAGACTTTCTCTGGGGGAATATCCAGCTCCTTTCCTCTGAATGGATGCAAAGCCTTTGGGGTGATTCTTGATGATGTGATAACACTGCACTTGCAGGTGTCATCAGTCATCAAATCCTCTTTTTACCATCTGAGGAACATCGCCAAGGTCAAGCACCTTGTTCCATCTGATGACCTTCCAACGTTGAGCCACACCTTTGTGACCTTGCGCCTATACTACTGCAACTCCCTTTATCTAGGGCTTCTGGGGTTTGATATCTGCTGCTTGAAGCTAGTGCAGAACACTGTGGCCCGGTTGTTGATGGGGACCCCACATGAAAGTCACATCACACCAGTGCTGCGCAAACTGCACTGACTGCCTATTCAGGGGCAGATCACCTTAAAGGTCGGGCTTCTGACCTAAAAGGCCCTACAGGGACTGGGCCCAGACTATCTGAAAGGGCTCCTGGTTCCTTACTGCCCTGGATGACTGCTCTGCTCAGCTGACGAGGGGTTGCTATAGATTCCCAGGGTGAGTTTTAAGTCATCTGGGGCTCGTGCATTTATGTATGTGGCCCCAGCCCTGTGGAACTCTCTACCCCATCAGATACATGAGTGCACAATCATGGAGGAATTTAAGAAGGCATTGAAGATGCACATCTGGCATAAAGCATGTTTAGATTAGCCATCTTATTTTATTAACGCTGTTATTCTGATTATTGTGTATTTTATTGTTTTATCTGCTTATTTATTGTTCAGCGCCTTGACATTTGAAAGGCACTTTATAAATAAAGCTTTATTAGTATTATTATCATTATTATTATTATTATTATCTATCTATCTGTCTGTCTGTCTGTCTATCTATCTCATTTTTATTCCCTCTCCCTCCCACCTCAACCTGGCCTCCCTAATGTTTCCTCCAATATGCAATGAAAAGTGGACCAGGGTGCCCACCCAGTACCAATCTATTCCTTGCAGGTCACCCACTTGCCTGGCAATCAGTAGGTGGCAAACCTCTGGTGCCCACACCCATTACCACCATAGAGAAAAGGCTGACACTTGGGGTGATGAATCTCAAGTGTCTGATTCAGTAGTAAAGCTGGAAAAAATAAAACAGCTCCTATTAGTCTTTTCTTATCACCTGTGAATAATAAAATGGTCAGTCACTGATCTGATCCTAGTGACCTCACCCTGACCCCCTAGTCAGCACCCATTAGCCCCCACACACCCTAATTCACATTGCAGATCCACTTTCTAATTAAAAAGGTGTCTTGTGAGAAGGCAGTAAGGAGGGCTGGGTGGATACTGGGATGCATAGGGAGAGGTATCAACAGTAGAAAACAGGAAGTTGTTATCCCTCTCTACAGACAGTTAGTGAGACCACATCTGGAGTACTGCATGCAATTCTGGAGACCCCATCTCCACAAAGAAATAGACAGAGTGGAGGCTGTTCAGATGAGGGCAACCAAAATGGTGCAAGGTCTGCACCAGAAGGCATACGAGGAGAGACTAAAGCAACTTAATATGTATACCCTTGAGGAAAGGAGGGAGACAGGGGACATGATAGAAACTTTCAAGTATCTCAAGGGAATTAACAAGGTACATGAGGGCAGTCTCTTTCAGAAGAAGAGATGTGCAAGAACAAGGGGGCACAATTTGAAGATAGAGGGGGGATGGCTCAGAGGTAATGTTAGAAAGTATTTTTTTACAGAGAGAGTTGTGGATGCATGGAACAGCCTTCCTGAGGAGGTTGTAGAGTCAGGAACAGTGGGATTATTCAAGAATAAATGGAACAGGCATAAGACAATTCTAGTGCGGGGCAGGAGGAAGTAAGCTGTTGATTAACTAGAATCTGCAGCTTATCCGTCAGGAAAGGAAATGAGCAGACTGGGTGGGCCAAGCGGTCCTTATCTGCCGTCAAATTCTATGTTTCTATGTTGTGTCTGGAAATGGAGACTGCAATATGAGGAAATAAAGTAAGTTAATTTTGCTGACCAAGGCACCTAGCTTCACCTGAGCTCTTTTCTTCTAGGTTGCTTGAAAAGACAGAGCAAATAATCTTACCAGAGCAAGGAAAAGGATTTAGGCTTCTTTTGGCTAAGCAGATTTACTGTGTGTTGTTATTTTTATGTTGTACTCACAGGGATTGTTACCATTTGTTGCTAACTTGTTATTGCTTTATTTTTCTCCGATTCAAACTGTTGTTGCCTGGTATACCTTCTGCTGCATTATTACAGGGTGTGCCTACAGGTGTGTACTTACAGATTACTTCTGTAATCTTCTGATTCAAATTGTCTTTTGCAAGGTATATCTTCTTTTACTACTTTATTTTTCTCTGTAGCAGTGTTTCTTACATGGGTATGTCTTCTGTGAAATTATTACAGGTGGTGCTTTACAGGTTTTACAGTTTTATCTATCATCAAGATAAGCTTTCAGGGCTACTGCATTTGATGCTGGCTGATTGTTTCTGCTCTTTCCTCCTTGCATTTTTTGTCTGTGGTTCTTCTTTTTCGGCAGGGGAAGGGCCCAGCCACCCATCCCATCCCCATCCACCCCAGACTACACTCCTTTTATAGAGTAACACAGTCATGACATTTCCTGTAGCAAAGCAGGAAGGGGTGGAACAGAGGGCTATGCACACAGTGACCTTATTTACAGGGGCACTAGTAATTTAACATGTTATAACAAGTTATACAAAACAAACAAAACACAAAATCAAACTTTTGCTTTCATTTTCTTCATTCTAATTACTTTACGAACATACAAACATACGAAATTTGCCAGCAGATAAAGGCCTAGAGGTCTACCAACTCTGCTCGAATATGCAGCTAGCACCCCTTATTCTGCAGCTGCCCCTTCCTTCCACCCTTCCCCTTCATTGATCCTCCCCCTTGTCCTGTCTTATCCCCTTTTGAAGCAGTCCACTGTTCTACTAGATACCACTTCTGCAGGTAATTCATTCCACCCAGCCTCCACCCTCTCTGTAAAGAAGTGTCTCCTCATCTCCCTCCTGAACCTTCCTCCCTCCAGTCTCATATCATGGCCCCTGGTGTCCCTCCCCTTCCTTACTTTGAACAGCCCCTCTGTACCTGTCTTGTTTATTCCTTTCATGTAGTTAAAGGTTTCAATCATGTCCTCCCATCCCTCCTCTCCTCCAGTGAGTACATGTTCAACTCCCTCAGTCTCCTCTCATATGATAAGTCCCCCAGCCCCTTGATCATCTTTGTCACCATGTGCTGCATCCTCTCCAGTAACATAATGTCCCTCTTCAGATACGGGTACCAGTACTGCACGCAGTATTCCAGGTGTGGTCTAACTAATGACCTGTATAGTGGCAAAATCACCTCCTTCCTCCCCGAGGATATACCCCTTGCAATACAACCCAGCATTTTGTTGGCCTTTGCAGCTGCCTTCCTACATTGTGCTGAGTTGTTCATTGACCCTGTAATGAGCACCACAAGATCCTTCCTCCTCCTCCTCCTCCTCTGTCTGGGCTAGCTGCACTCCCCCCAGCTGGTAACTCCTCCTTGGGTTCTTCATCCCAAAATGCTGCACCTTGCACTTTTTGGCATTAAACCCCATTTGCCAGGTGTCTGACCAGGTTTCAAGCTTTGCCAGATCATCCTGCAACCCCTGCCATCCCCATAGGTCATCCACCACCACTCCTACCTTGGTATCATCAGCAAACAGACTGATCTTGCTCTTGATGTCCAATGATATGTCTGCAATGAATATCCCAAACAACACTGACCCCAACACTGAGCCCTGTGGAACACCGCTCATCACTACCCTTGGGTGTGAGTGCTCCCCTCACCACCACCCTCTGTTGCCTTTCCTGCAGCCAGTTCTGTACCCATCTCACCAGCTTTGCACTGCCCCTGTGCCTATTAACTTACTTCCCAGCCTTCCATGCAGCACTGAGTTGAATGCCTTACTGAAGTCCAGATACAGGACATCCACTGCATGGCCCCTGTCCAGTTGCCTAGTTACCCAGTCATAGAACTCCACCAAGTTGGTTTGGCAGGATCTACCCCATATGAAGCCATGCTGTCTGCTGTCCTGTAGTCCTTTGGCCTCTAGGAGGGCCACCAGCCTCTCCTTCAGGATAGTCTCCATTAACTTACCCGTGATAGATGCGAGGCTCACTGGTCTATAGTTTTCTGGTTCATCCTTGGGGTCACTCTTGTGGAGGGGCACCACATGAGCCATCCTCCAGTCCTGAGGCACACACCCCTAATGTAGTGAGGCATTAAATAGGTCTGCCAAAGGTCTTGCAAGGACCTCTGCCAGCTCCTTCAGTATCCTGGGGTGGATGCCATCTGGGCCTGGTACATTATCCACCCTCAGCACCTTCAAACCCTCCAGAACTCTGCCCTCCATGATTTCCCCATCTGTCACCCCCCCGTTTCTGCCATTTCTCCCTCCTTAGGTGTCACCCCCTCTTCTCTTTAGTAAATACTGAGCAGAAGCACTCATTTAGTGCTTCTGCCTTATCGCAACCTGCTTCCACCCAACCCCCCTCCTTCCTAATCCTTACTATGTGGTCCTTACAGCTCCTTTTCCCCCTTCTTAATGCCTTGTGCCAGCTTGAGTTCCAGATGCCTTGACTCCCCTTACTGCCCTTGTCACCTCCTTTGATTCCATCAAGTACTCGTCCCTGTTCTCCCCTCTCCCTGTTTTCTTGTACTTTCTAAAGGCAGCTCTTTTCCTCCTTACCTTTTCCATGACCTCCTTGCTCAACCAGCTCAGTTTCTTAGCCCAAGCCTTCTTGCTCTGGGCCTTGCAGCAGATTTTGGTTGCATCCACTATCACCAGCTTTATGAGCTCCTACCTCTGGTTAGTGTCCATACTAGACTGAATTCTAGCCAGGTACCCTTTTACCACTTCCCCCATCCTCCCAAAGTTGGCCCTACTGAAGCCCAGCACTCTTGTGCCAGACTTTGACCAGGTTATAAACCCAGCAACTTATCTGGAATGGATATCATTAACAGCAGGTACTGCTGAACACTTTTCAGAATGACAGTTTTACAGGATTTGGGACACTGTCCTTCATGCTGGGCCATTGGACATCTAATGGCTCAGCTCCAGGCAGCATGGGCAGAGACTGTGTACCTCAAATTGCATATTCAAGAGGAAATATATTATAAGAACCACCCACCATTTCCCTAACATCCAACAGAAGCACCTCGACTGCAGAGGGTAGTTGGTCTGGGAGGTTGGCCAGTGGTTAGGAGGGTCAAATCAAGTGCCCCATCACTTGGTGCTCTCCAACATATCACCTCCACAAACCATATAAAAACTGCAAACAGGTATCTGCCTCTGTCTCCAAAATTAAACAAAGGGGCAGAGGAAACTGCAGAGCAGGACACTGCAGCATAGGATCTAGCACAACAAAACTCACCCAAAACAGGAACAAAAATAAAAAGAACAAAAAGGAAATCCAAAAAACTTCTGATCATAGAAGACTCCATGATTCGAGGAGTTGATGCGTATCTCCAGCCAGGAGTAATGGTCAGATGTCTCCCAGGTACATCAGCATAGAGAGACACTGACTGCATTGCTAAAATTGTTCAGGAAGCAGGAGAAAACATTGATGTCCTGGTAAACATAGGGACTAATGATCTCACCAGCTGGTCAGTTGTGGAAACCAAGGAACACCTGACCAGACTGGGTGACAAGCTATCATCCATTTTGTCCAGCATCTCCTTTTCTGAGATACTGCCATTCTGAGACAGGGGCAGATGGATGGAAAGGTCAAAGAAGGGGAGATAGGGGAGATAAACATGTGGCTCAAGGGCTGGTGCCAGTAAAAAGGACACAAATTTGTAGAGAATGGACAACAGTCTTGGGAGTGACAATTCTTTAAATTTGATGGACTGCATCTGACTAAGGAGGAAGTCAGTGCATTGGGGCAGACATTTGATGTCTTTGCAGAATATTTAAACTAGCAAATGGGGAGGGGGTGCAGCACCCCATATGTCGAATGGGAAGAACACCCCTCCCCCCTCAGCTACTGGTCAAACAGGGATTCAGCATGTTTGCAGTTCATTTGCATCACCAGGTAAGAAAAAAGGTTTGTCTCCCCATACGACACACAAGGGTAATGCCAAACCTCACCCAACAACTAACACACCAAAATCTGGCCAAAGGAAAATCAAGTACACAAATGCTCGTAGTCTGGGAAACAAGATCCCAGACCTGCAAGCAATAATGAGAGAGAGAGAGAGGCTAAACTGGACATAGTAGCCATTAGCGAGTCATAGTTTACCAGTAACCACACTTGGGAGACTTCAGTACCGCGCTATGTACTGTTCAGAAAAGACAGAGGTGCAAAAGGGGGGGGTGGAGTGGCCCTTTATGTCAATGAAAATATCAAAGCTACAGAAATTCAGAATACACTTAAGGATCCAGGAGAACTGTGGTTCACGTGGAAACAGGAAATGGGACAGCCATATGAACTGGGGTTGTGTACAGGCCTCCAGACCAGGGGGAGGACATAGAAACATCACGTTTAGAAGATATACAAAACATGACAGCTAAAGGGGTGGTTCTGATAATGGGAGACTTCAACATTCCAGATACAGATTGGTCAATACCAGTAGGAACATCTGCCAGAACAAGGCACATGGTGGATTCCCTGCTGGGGAGGGACTCAAACAACTGGTACAACAACTCACAAGAGACAGGGGTATCTTAGATCTAGTACTGACTAACAGGAAAAGGATCACAGATCTCCAGGTGGAAGGTCACCTGAGGGCCAGTGACCATCACATGGTATGGTTCAATTTGGCCACTAGAACTAAATCATCCCATTCCAAGGCAAAAATATGAGACTTCAGAGGAGCTGACTTTGATAAGATGGCCAACAAAGTTAAGCTAGCCCTGACAAAAAGAAATACAGGTGAGGGGGTACAGGCAAAGTGTGCAAGCATTAAACATGCAATACTTGAAGCAACATCCCATTGTGTTAGAGAGAAAAGGAAGTGCAAAAGAAGAAGGAAACCACTTTGGTTCTCAAAAACAGTAGCAGAAAAGGTCAGAGCCAAAAGGCTGGCCTTCAAGAAATATAAGGGAATACTGCAGGATGAAGATAGGGAGGCATACCAAACTTCCTTAAGGTAAGCAGGGAAGGCAGTAAGGCTCCAAGGGCCCAAACTGAGGAAACACTAGCACAAACAGTAAAAGAAGGTGACAAGACATTCTATAGATACATTAGAGAAAGGAGAAAGTGCAGAGGGGGTATTGCTAAGAACGAAGGGAATAAGGGCCATTTGAGGAGGAGGACCATGTAAAAGCATATATCCTAAATAAATACTTCTGCTTAGTATTTACTGAACAGAAGGAAGAGCAGGGCACACAGCTCAGCACCATGGACACAGGGGGGAGGGATGTGTACACTAGTCCCTTCACAAAAGAAAAGATCTTACAAGAGCTCAATAAGCTCAAGGTGGACTAGGCAAAGGAACCTGATGGCATAACTCCCAGTGTACTAAAAGAACTAAGGGTGGAACTAGCAGAGCCATTATCAGAACTGTCTAGTGAGTCTCTGAGCACAGAAGAGGTCCCAGAAGACTGGAGAAGGGCTCATGTGATCCCGCTCCACAAGAGTGGTGGCAGGGAGAAGGCAGGGAACTACAAACCAGTCAATCTTACCTCAGTGGTGGGCAAGATTGTGGAGGAACTCCTTAAGGAAAGGATAGTGCAACACCTGGAATCCATAGGAGCACAAAATCCAAGACAGCATGGGTTTACAAAAGGAAAGTCCTGTCAAATTAATCTCGTAGATTTCCGTTACTGGGTAACCAGAGTGGTGGACCAAGGGGGAACAGTTGATCTCACCTACCTTGACTTCAGCAAAGCTTTTGATACTGTTCCATATAAAAGATTGATTAATAAGCTGGGTAGGTTTGGGTGGGTCAGAAGTTGGTCAACTGGGTGGCAAACTGGTTGACAGGCAGAAACAGAGAGTGCTGGTAAATGGTATAGAGTCAGAAGAGATGCAAGTCACAAGTGAGGTACCTCATCAGTCCTGGGGCCAGTTCTCTTCAATATCTTCATCAGTGACATTGCAGATGGACTAGAGGGTAAGGTCTGTCTGTTTGCAGATGACACCAAGATCTGCAACAGAGTAGATGATCCAGATGGGGTGGGCAGATTGAGAAGAGATCTGGATAAACTCGCAAAATGGTCGGAAGAGTGACAACTGGAGTTTTACACAAAGAAGTGCAAGATCATACACATAGAGAACAAAAACCCAGAAGGCACCAATAGGCTGGGAGGGGAGTTGCTGGCAGTCACAAGGGAAGAAAGTAAGTTGAAGTTTTTTGATTATCCATCCATAGGTGTTCAACCTTAATTTTTTTCATATAATCCTTTAGTGCGGTTAGCCATTTGAAATTAATACCATTAGACTCCCATGTCATTTTTTCTTTAAGACATAGTTTTCAACCATTGATGAAGAAGTAGAAAGTGTAACTTTAAGTAAAAATGTGTAGAAAAATGTGAGTGACACTTCAAGATGGTCAGAAGCATCACAACCCAAGATTTCACAGGGTTGATTTTGGCCCTACCTATGATAAGAGCAGGCTCAATAGTACTGCCTCCATATTTATAGTTAAACCTTAGAAGGGCCTTATCTATGGGTTTTGCCTTTCCACTCTGTTCTTTATGATGCTTATTCCATCTAGTATTTGAAAACATCAGGAGGCCAAGGTAATGGTATTCCCTAACTATTTCTACAAACTCTTCATTGATTCTAATTTGTATGGTGTGGGAATGGTGTTTAAGTCTTAATATCATTGCCATATTTTTTTGTAAGATTTATTTTAAGTCCAGTTCTGTACATTTTCTTACAAAATAATCCACATTTATTTGGAGACCAGATTTAGATAGACAGAACAGCATGATGTCATCTGCATAAGCCAATGAAAAATGTTTGAGGTGATCAATTAAAGGTGAAACAAATTATTCGACATCTGTGTGCTTCAATAGTGAGTTAATGTATATGATAAATAACATGGGTGCCAGGAGCCATCCCTGTTTTACCCCTCTGTCAGTAGAGAAATAGTCAATAATACAGCCACTATTACTGTATCTGACTGAAGTGGATGTATTAACAAGTAGTAAGTATACAGGAATTAATAGAGAATTTGGGAGGTTCTTTTCCTTCAGGATCTCTCAGAATAAGTTTCTATTTATTGAATTGAAAGCTGCTGAAAAATCAACATATAGTATATAAAGTTTCATTTTTCTTATGTGAATATATTTTTCAATCAACTGATAAAAGATATACATGTTTTCAGATGTCGAATGGTTTTCATCAGAGCCAGACTGTGTTAGTGCCATTTTATTGTTTTTATATGTCCATTGGGTCATTCTTTTGAGCAACAGTCAAGTGAATATTTTAGAAGAAATGCCCAGAAGGCTAATTGGATGCAAGTTAGCGGGATTATAAATGGAATCCTTTTTATGTATGTGGACCAGAATGTTTGTGGTCAATGCATCTGGGATAAATTTATGCTTTAAGCATAAATTTAAAAAGTAGTCAAAAGGGGAACACAAAAATGGCTATATTCTTTATATATTTCTGGAGGAATCAGGTATGGTTCCAATGCTTTATTATTTTTGAGATTCTTAAAAGTTAATTTAACTTCCCATTCAATAATTTCCAAGGGTAAGTATTCTTCATCTATGTCTAGAGATTAAATGAATAGATCATTCTGTAAAAATGTGTCTGATGAAAAAATAGACTTAAAATATTTGACCCAAATTTCCTTTGGGACACAAATGGAGATAGATGGTTTATAAACACTAGTCCCTTGGCCGACAAAGATCAGAATTGTCTAGGGTCATTAGAATCAATGACTGCAGACATATCTGACAAGCATTTTTTTGTGCACCTTGTTTTTTTAAGTTTTAAAAATCTATTATAGTCCTGCCTTGCTTTATTTAGAAGCATGAAATTTGATCTGGAAGGATGATTTTTAGTCCACCTAATAAGCTTATTTAATTCCTGTTTTGCAATCCTACATTGTTCATCAAATCACAAATCAGAGCTACATGATTTATTCATATTAGGTTTTCCAAATATTATTTATTAGATTTTGGTTTAACTGTTCAATTTTCTGTACTGCACTAAGCGGAGATTGTGTTTCTAATAAATCACCAAGTAAATTATATGACAAAACCTCAGCTACTATAGCAGTGTTTATTTTATTTCTAATTAACTTGTTATTTGCCAAACTCCCCAAGTCCTCCATGTATCTGTCTTCTGGGGGATCCAGTTGGTCATCATTAATCAAATTAACTGTAAGTTGAAGTGATGCATGGTCACTTTCAGTTCTCGTATCAATCAAGAGATGAGAAAAAGAAGAAATATCATTCAGGTCACATAAAACATAATGACACTTTGGACAGAATGAGTATAAAAAAGTAGTGTTACCCTCCAGATCACCAGGGGTCCTTCCATTTAGGACCATTTATGAATTAACCTTCAGTAGGGAACACAAGAAGTTCCCATTTGTGTTGGTTTTTTTGTCTCTGTTATTTCTTATGTGACATTCATTACTATTTACCAATGAGCTCATATTGGGGTTAAAGTACTCTGCAATTCTTGCATTAAAATCTCCAGCAATTGGAGGTATACAAAGGGGATATTTAGATGTAGTCCTTTCTATTATAGAGGAGATTTCATTCCAAGACTTTTGTTGGCTCTCCCCATAAGTGTTCAGGGGAATATAAATATTAAGCAGCATAAACAAAGCTTTCTTCCAAACTATCATTAACAAAATATAATTTATGTTTATAATAACCTCTATTGGTTCAGTAAAATCTCTATAGATTTTAACATAAGTGGCTAGGCCTCATTTGGCTCTAGCAATTTTTTTTTAATAGCTGCTGAAGTAAAAGCCTGGTATCCATTTAGGTTGATATGACTATTAGCCCATGTTTCCTGAAAAAAAATAGTATTGAATTTAGATATGAAATCCAGTCATTCTATATCTGCAAGTTTCCCCACTAGCCCAGCTATGTTCCAACTTATCATATTATGATATATGTTCCCTAAATCCACTGTATCATGACTGTGGGCAACTACTACCATACTCATTTGCTGTGGAGTTAGTCAGTCAATATTCCACATTATCTCATCTTTCCATCCTTTTGGGCATCCGGTGTCAGTCAGATAAACTTCAAAAGGATCCAGCTTTTTTTACCTCCCCAGTATTTCTTTGAAGAGGGTAGCAGATGTACAATATAAATTTATCTGACTATTTTTGCTTCCTGGAAATGCTCTCTCTATCCCTGTGATTAATTTTTTTTTTATTTTAACATCACCCACTAGAGAAATCAGGAGCATTACAACATCGGTGAGAGAACAGGAGTCTTCATTTTCCATAGTTGGCAGCCTAAAAGTGGAAATAATCCCTTTCTCTGTATTTTTTTTTGTTTATATAGTAAATTCATGTTAAAGTCCCATTTAAGCCTGTTAAGAATCAGAACACAGATGTCAAAATCAAGATCACCCTTTGGATTTTGTTCATTTTTCATCATGAGAGAGATAGGTATCCATGAGACTGGTGGTATTACCATCAGTCCTAGATATTGGAGTCTTTTCTGACTTGCCCATACCTTTTTGTGGATATCCTTATCTGGGAAAAGAATACAAAGTGTGAATTTGGGGTCCTTTAAACTGATGAATCCAAATAAGATCCTCACTCTTGACTGGCATTTAGAGCTCTGCTTTAAAAAGATTTACAATAAACTCTTTTAAAGTTACTTTGGTCTTATTATCCTTATGGAATAGGCCATCAGTTTTAAGGCAGACCTCATTCCCTATGCATATAATATTTTCTTTTGTTTGCTGAAACTAGCGGGGATTTGATTAAAACTCTAAGAGTTCTTTAGGTTCCTTTGTTTCAAGGTCTTTTAATAAAGCCGTGGGAGAACTTGTTGTTCTGAGCTCCTTATGTTTCCTAGTTTGTTAATCAGAATTTTTGGACTAAGAGGGGTAGGCTTGGAATAGTTTGGGAGAGAGTCTTTGCTGTAATGTCTTCCAATGGCTCTACTTTATTTTTCCTTTTCTTCTTTTTTTTTTGGGGGGGGCACAGTCCTTTGAGAAAATTTACTTGTTTTTTTTTTCTTGAAACATACAGCTGTAGGAGAGTCTGGAATATGTACTGAAGAAAAAGGAAGCCTGTGAGGAACAGTTGTTTTTTTCAAAATCAAACAGCTTTTTTTCTAAGGATTCTAGTCGATCTTGAACTAACGTGAAAGTTATATAAACTCCACTCCTGATTTTATTTATTGCTTTCAGTAAAACTATGTTAGCCAATATTGGGTGTGAGAGGGCCTTTAGTGTATATATACTATAGATAAGGCCACCGGACACTGTGAGCAAAAATCTTGATCAAACTTGATATTTTCAACCTCACTGTCCAAATTTTGAAAAAATGTTTTAGGGGAGCCAGCTACAGTAGGTACAAATAGCTCTCCCATTTTTAGAGTGGAGAAATAATAATACATGAAGTCTCCAATGAATATAAGGGGCTAAATAATTCTAAATTAGTTTCATCCTCTTTTGTGAAACTATGACCCTGATTTAGATCCTGATTAAATGAGGGTTTTGATTTTTTGGCTATTTCCTCATCTAGTGGCACTGGCATAGCTACTTTTATATCAAGTTGACTTGAGGGAATTTCCTTCCCATGGAGTTTCTTTTTTTCTAAAAGAGTCTATTATATTTTTTTGTTGCTTCTTTTTAGCATGTTGTAGGATTAAGGAATCTTGTAAATCTTTTCCCTATTTATCTTTAGGGAGATTTGGGTCACATCTTACATCAGTTTGTTTTCCTTCAGTTACAGCCTTGTGCAAGTGTAGCACACAATTATTAACAGGAAATTTTATCAGCATTTTAGCTGAACGCTCCAGTACATTGCTTTCTAAGACTACAGTTCCTACAATGTCATTAGAGCTCTGAACTTCTTTTTCATTTTGTCATGTAGATTCCAATTTACTGGGGGGTTTCTTTAAAATGTTAACTACCATTAAGGGAAAGGAGTTCTGATGGTTAGTCAACTTCGAATTCTCCCTTTCCCTCATAGTCTGTTTAATCTTATCCACATTTACCCATAAAAATAATCAAATCTCTTATAAAATTCAACAGGTGTTTAAGAGGTTACCCCAGGTGGTTGTTGTGAGAGATAATTAGGTGAAATATCTAGTTTTCCTTTAGAGACACATCCCTTCAGGAGTTTAGTTTTTTTTCCCCTATGTGGTCAGGTTGAGGGGTCCAGTAAGACATTTTGTCTTAGGGTCCACAACCTTACCACTCTAGTATACATAATGAGAAGTTGATACTTTGCTACAGAATGACACAGACCCAGCAATTATTAAATGCTTAGCTATGGAAAATATAGTGTTCTTGTTTTATCCTTTTTTAATCCTCAAAAATGAAAGTGTCAGGAGAAAATTCTTTAGAAGACAGTTATATAAAATATGGGGAGAGGGGGGATAAATATTCCCTATAACTAGCTGTGGACCAGCATAAAATGCACTTTTTAAATAAACCCACTAGCAAACTGGCTGCATAAATGTCACTTATTTCTAATTAATTATATACTGCACTATAGATTTGAATAGTTAAAATAGATATGGGACTTATACTATGCAGATTTAATATAGACATTTCAAATAGAGTGCCTAAACTAGCACTGGGAATCTTTTAAGTACTTAAAAACCTACAGTAGTACACCAGCTAGCCTAAGACAGTTAACATAAAAAACTTAAAACGAGTAATAAACATGTGAGCTCTTGTTTACAGTAAAATACATACTATATTATGCATTAAAATATGTTTCTTTTGATACACCTTCATACTGCATGTTCCTAGAAATAGCTAGACAGGTGTTCACTAGAAGCAAATGCTAGAATGAGCTAGCATTAACTATGTTACAATTATACTACAGTTGATTTGGAAAACAACTATTGTATACAACTATAAATTATTAAGATCCGTCTATATCCCTCTAAATTAAAGAAGGTGTTCAACACTGGTCAACACTGTAGTTTGAGCAGTGTTGCACACCTAAACATAAATGTGAGGTTTGATTGAAAAAAAAAATACTTCAGCATTAAAGGGTAAAAGAAAAATAAGATAACATAAATAAATCACAAACACATTAAATGGCATTTGGTGAACTCTGTGAACTCAATAAATTCCATTAAAACAAACAGCAACAGCTCAATGAGAGTAGCAGTAGCAGTTCGATAACAGAAACTGGCCTGGAATAATTCTTAGAATAGTCTGCTGCTTTCTGAGAACAATTTTAATTCATTCAGTGAGTAGAATGTGAAATATGCAGCTTGCCAGAACTGCTGAAGTTTGATTCAAGTTACTTTGACTCAATATTTAGAACAGTACTTAGAACAGTACTTCGGCTCATCTACTGCTACTGGAATTACCTAAAGTTACCCAAAACATTTGCAGTAATCAAAAATATATTTTGAGCAAGTGGCGCCAATGTTGGAAAGAGCAGCAGAAAATTACAATTACAAAATTGCATAAGTCATGAAGAAAAACATAGGTTATGGTGCCACCTACTGCATGTGTACTCATGACCAGCAATGGTGTTCTGGGATTCTGACATTCTAACAGTCAAGTTGAGACTCAAAGTCAGCTTCCTATTCAAATACCGTTGCTGTAGTTTGCTTCCTTTTGCTTAGGTTTTCTGCTTTTAACATTAGGTTAGTCAGGTCCCTGACTCTGTTGTTCCTTCTAGAAAGCAATTCTTTCAATTCGTACTTTCCTACCCATCACCACTCTGGCTATAGCTCTTCACTTCTCAAGGTCACCAGTAAAGGAACCAGCTTTTCCAAAGGGCTCACCAATGTCCACTCATCTAGTATCCACCAACGGCTCTCCTCCTAAGGGGACACAGAAAAAAGAAAACCTATATCAGCTTGCTACCAGACACGCTACACAAGATAGACTGGGAAGGGCTGCTAAATTAATGCAATTGTGTTACACCTTTTTTGAAGGCAAAAATATCCTTAACCAGCTCCTGCTGCTTGATCTCAAAGCTCAGTAGCATGCAGCTTTGTGTCTGGTCTGATCGAAGCTCCGGCTTCGGTCTGTCAAAGTTGCAGTTTTTCTCTCTGTCAGAGCTGCAGTACAGAAAATCTAACTTAGGATGCTAATTCACTCTCCAAAAATTGTTAAATAAATTAAATTATAAAAACCTGAACTGGTTCAGTCTTCTTCAAATTAACAGTGCCACAATTTTGTATGTCTTGAGTGTAGAAAGGAGAGTAGGCTTATCAACTTTGCATTGTATCTGTGTGCATTCACTGAGGTGAGGTTGGTGATGAGATCAGAAGATCAACAGACAGCAGTGTTATATCAGTCCCTGCAATACTATCGGGGTCTATTATCATTTCATAGCTGATCTGGGATCTGTCATAGCATTTGCACATGATCTCTCCTGCTTCTAAGTAAAACCTGTCTCGATCTGATTCACCCACTGGAATACACAGTGGTGATGAAAGGTAGTACTCCTCTGCCTATGAAGGAGTTGAGATTGAGGGTGAGCTCAGTGAGCCAGCTGGATGGGGTGAGGCTATGAGACAGTGTTGTTATGCAACACCACCCCACAGTGAGGGTAGAAAAGGGGCAGTGTAGCCCGTACAGGCTCAGGTATCATAGAGTAAAGAGAACTTGTCTATTGGCATAATGTCCTGCACCTCTGGGTGGCAGAGGGCCCTGTACATTGACTGAGAGATGGACACTGCCATTAGCATTTGTATCTGTGGCTGCAGGGAGGCCCAGGGCCCAGGTGACCTCTGCTTATGCAGTCCACAAGAAAGCACCATGAATTCTTGACACCCGTTGCTGCACTTCCATAGGTGGAAGGAATCTTTCCTTTTTGTATGGCCAAGAGGGTCATGAACATCTGCATCTGTTCATGCAGGTCCTAAATGGACCTGCATGAATGGGGATATGATTCCATTATCTTAGAGAACGGAATTTTTTTGCAAATACTGCATGCTTTAATGTTCAACTGAATGCCACATAAGTAGAAAAATGTAGTGTTATGATTTCCAAGCCAAGCTACCCATTGCCACCCCACCAAGCAGCAAAATTAAAGAACATTAGGGTTCTGGGTCTCCAGAGTATTGGTGAATCTATGGTGGGATCTTCATTAGGCTTGTCAAACCTAATGCTCCCTCCTCCCCCCCCATCCTGTTTCCTCCAGTCCAAAGCACAAGGTACAGCTATAAGCCTGTACCTCATAGTGATACACTTTTCAAAGTAGGGTTGGATGGATCAGTCTGCCCAGAATCAGATCCCCCTCTGGATCCAACATAGCTAGGTGGGCCAGGATCAAATACATCTAAAAATCTGGCACTCACCACCTCATTAGAAGGACACCATAATGCTCTGTAGATTGCTTAAAAAACTTTATTACAGCCAGAGACAAATGTCTGCCTGATGCTTTTCATACTGAATTGTCCTTTATTAAATGCAAGGGTTTAATATACATTGTAATGAATATATACCCTAAAGCACTGTGATATCACAGTGACACATAAAGATAGATACATTTTATTGGACAAAAATTTCAGGTACTCTCTTTTTAAATCACTGCAAATAACATCAATTGCACTTGTGAATAAATAGGCTTAAAGGTACTTAAATATACATAAAACATTTTCCCCAACATCAACACTAATCTCCATTATTTTTTTTTAATAAGAAGGAAAGTAGAATGGGGAAGGAAAAGGGAAAAGATAAAATATCAAATACAGTTACGGACTATTGCACATGTGATTTAGATGATTTTAATATGAAGTACTCATTAAGTTGATCTTTGAGAAATAAGAAAGGTGGGTGAAGAAAGGGGACATACAGTAGACATAAGTAGAATACAAATAATCTATTGCACAAATGATCTTGATTGCTGACTATTACAATTGCAGTCTAACTAATTTTAGCATACAATGCAAATAATTCAAATCTGTTGCACAAATGCTGAAAAAGGACCATGATTAACACTATCCAAATTTATCAGAGTAAAAGTACAGGACTAACGTTATTATCTTTCCTCCAAAGAATGTTTCATGTCAAAACGTATGTTAAGTCCTGTACTTTGTTAGCCCCCAAATTTATGATCCAGAAAGCTTCTATTTTTTAACTGCATTATCAAAATCCCCCCTCCTCTTACATTGTAATTTATTTTATCAATTGCCATTAAAGTGAACCAGTGTTCTGGATGGTTGCCAGTGTTACCTATATGCTGCGCTGTTGCATGCTTTTCATCTTCTCTTTGAATATCCCTAATGTGTTCTCCCATGTGTATTTTGAAACTTCTCACTGTTTGTCCTCATAAAATGTAACATAGGAACATTTTGCCAGATATATGATTCCTGTTGTGTCACATGTTAAACGCTGCCAAATTTCATAATCTTGTCTTGCATTTACAGTGGAAAAAATCTTTACCTGACTGCAAGGAGATAAAATAAGTGCATATGTTGCACTGGAAACACCATGTAGGACTTTTGAGCCAAGAATGGTATTTTTTATCTATGAAATGGCTGTGGACCAGCCTGTCTCCCAGTGTTTTGGCATTTCTTTAACACATTCTTGAAGGCACTGAAGCATTAGACCTTAATCTAGTGTCTGTGAACAGGGTGTGCCAATGTTTTTGTATGATCCCTTCCAGATATCTAGACTGAGTTGAAAAAGTAGTGACCAGTTAAACCTGTCTACTGGGTGTGAAGTATTCATGATACTTTTAGTTTTAAGAAGCTCTGTGCAATTCTGTTAGGAGACATAATATCTTGCTTCTATGATGCTTCTATTACTGTACCCTCTCTCTAGTGTCTGTCTTATAGTTTATTTGCTCCTTGTTCAAAATTAATATTGGAGCTCCAGTGTCTTCTGACTCTGAGAAACTGACCTATTGGAAGTTTTTTTTGTAACACTGTGGGTTCACAGCTAGAGACTAGCAATAATGTATTAACATCTGTTGTTTTGCGATAAATATCTGTGTTGACATTGCTCTCAGAGTTTCTTTCTAAAACTAAGTCAAGATAAGGGATGGCATCTCTCTTGCAGGTATAAGTAAAATTCAAGTGTGGGTTTGTACTATGTAAATAATGTACAAATTCAGACAACAGTTTCATTCCCTTTCCATACCAGCAACACATCGTCAATATATAGTTTCCACCAGGATCCATAAGGATTACCAGTGGATATACTGAATCCATGTCCACTGGGTTCAATATGTCAGTTTCACCCACAGAAGCTTGATTTCTACATTATGGGAATGGGCAGGTGGGATGGATCATGTTGCAGGCTTGAACTCACCCTGTTTCCATTTATGGGGAGGGGACATAGTTTAGAGAAGACTGTCAGTGACACTGGTGATGGGCAGGGGTTAGAAAAAGGCAGCTGAGAGCTGAACAGAATGAATACAGAGCACCTGACCTCTGCAAATGAAGTGAGCAATGTGTGAGGAAAGGACACATTAGACTGGAGTTTTATTAAGTGTCACCTGGTGAGCAAGCAAGCAAAACAGTAAAAAATAATATTAGAAATCATAATTGGGAGGGGGACTGAAAAATAAAGTGAAAAAAGGCATGCTTCCTGGCAATGTAATGAGGGAAAAACTTTGTTTCACCTTGCACTTTTACTGAACTTGTCTAAAACTGAAACACTGTTTGTGGAGGGAGGGAAGACACCAATTAGCAAACAAGACAGTGCTTCCATCTTCAATGGCCTGTTGGTGTGGTACTCAATGATTGTAACAATGTGGATTAACTCATCTGGCTCACCGGGACTTACAGAGTTGCAAAAGAATAAAAAAAGTAATTAAAGGTACTTGAGTGGGACCATCTTAGCCCTGCATTCAGTGAGCGCACAGCACATGCTTGTGAAGGAAAATGTAATTGTCTGTGCAGCACAAGGATATGCATTACAGAAGGAGTGGCACAGCTGGTAGAACAGTCCAAATGGAATTCCAGGTGACCTGGATTCAAAACCCAGCTAAAGGACTTATTTCTTTCTCCATTCTGTTTGTTTGGGTTCCATAAATATGCACACCGCACCCTTGTGAATGAAAACACATTCAGTGAATTCAGTTAATTCTCCCTTGTGTAACTAAAAAGAAAGTAAGAAAAAAACACACACAAAAAGATTCACCTTGAGACAAGTAAAGTGTTGCTTGCTGAAGGACAGGAATCAATGAGCTGTGCCTGTCTGATCCCTGAGAAATAAGCAAACTATTTTATGTATTTTATTTTATTTTTTTAACCAGGAGAGACACACTAAGCTGAAAGCTTGTCTACAGGTGCGACCTGGCAGGCCAGATATGGTTAGTACTGGTGGTCTCTCTCTCTCTGTCATCATCAACATCACCATCTTTATTGATAGATCATTAATATGAAATGCATTGTGAACATTACAATATACAAAAAGAGAAATAGAAAAGAGAGAGAAAAAAATTAAAAACTCTAACATTCATTTCTAAAGTGTGTTAAATACAGCAGTAAGTAATAAATTATTTATCCCAAAAGTGCAAATATAACTAAAAATAATATAGTTTCTTAGGGCTAAACATTTTTAGCAGAGAAAAAAAATGGTGTCTATATGTCCCCCCTTCCCCTACAGGTGACCCAGAGATCATTTAAACACTGTCTTAAATCCAGATGTTTTTTGTTTGAGTTTTATAACTGTGACTAGAAAGTTTGTGATCAATTGGGCTTCTTCAAGGACCCTCAAACTTAGGAAAATGAAGACTGGATCAAAAAAAGCATTTAAGTATTTAGTTAATGTTTGTAGCAAGAATTTAGCTCTAGGTTTAAAGCAAAAGGGGCAATTCATGATAATGTGAGCAATAGAATCTTCATGTCCCTTATGGCATGGGCAGTATAAGGGAAGATTTATATTGCTATCTATTTCAAGTTGATTATTAATGAGAATGTACAGCGAAGATATTAATTCAAATCTGACCCATGTGAGGCGTTTTCTTTGTTCAGGAGAAATTGGAAGTATGAGGTATTCCTCAAGGGAATGTCCCATTTTCTTCTTCTTAAGCCAAGATGCCCATGTTTGTTGTTGAATTTTAGCTAGATCTTCTACTGTGGCTATTTTTATTATTTTGTCCTTAAGAAGCACCCTATATTGGGGAGTAAGTGCAGAGCTTCAAACAGGCATGGGATAGGCATAAGGGAGCAATACAGATGAGTATGAATAGATAGGCCATTGACAGAGCAGAGGCTGATGGCATATTTACAAGGTAGAAAAAGAAAAGTGCAGACTGGATCGGCCTTGTGGTCCTTATCTGCCATCAGCTTCTATATTTCTATGAAAGAGGGTTTCCAACCATAACTCCCCTTCCATCAGGCAGTAAGGGACAAGAGCACACTAACAACCACAGCCAATCATCAGGTAAGACAAAGAACATACAACCATCTCTAGATGAAAACAAATGCAGTAGCACTCATGTGCTACCTTTGTGGATTTTTTTTATAATTGCAGTTTATTCAATTTTCAGTGCAACATGCAAAGACAAACAACAGTCAACAACACACACTAGTTCACCTGTTTGTACATATAGTATTCTGACTTTATAATCTGCTTCAATTTTCAAATAAAATTGTAGTGGCTCCGATGCCTACCGCCATCTCAGGGTTAGCAGCTAGTTAGTGATTGATACCTTGGAAAAGAAATGGCACTGACAAGGTTAGGAAATGCACATCTCTCTCAACTGACTGCCCAGTGTACCATGATTGTTGTGGATTTGTAACTGCCGAGGTATGAGGGGTCTGTGCTTATGCAGCTGCAGCAGTATGTGCACGTTGTACAGCATGCATGAGTATGTGTGGCTGCAGAAGTTCCTCTGCAACCAGAGGTGCTCTCGCACGCTGTACCTCTCGAGATAGCATGATCCACTAGAGAATATTTTTTTTTATATGCAGCTGTGATGTTACACACCCATAACTGTATTAATCTCTGGCCACAAATGGGACCATTCCAAAAAGAAATACAGTAGCTGATGCCAAGAATTCTTTGTTCCTTCTCCTACGACAACTCTTTCCCAGTTGGGTACTATCTGTGTACAGTACCTTCTCTCCCCAACTGAAGTAGCTAAGAGTTGCCAAGAGTAGGGAATGCTGCATCAGACTGACCTGGAGACCTGCAGGAATGTGAGACACTGGCATGTAAGCAAGGATACTGAGACTTGAATTGTTGAGAAAAAGGTAAACTTTTACTGAAATTGTGAAAGAAAAGTCTGCAATAACAGCCACAAATGGCACAGTTCAGTTTTGAAAAACTGGCTGGTCAAAACACATCCAATATCTATTCATTCTATTCACTTATTAATCTGTCCCAGTAGGGCAACACCACTTCATTAACCTCCTTGTATTTCATCCTTGGAGGCTGCAGACATTACCACCCACCAGCTCTCCAGATATCACACTTTCTCAGGATAAGCACCCTCCTTGGCTTTGATCCCTGAGCTTATTCACTTTAGATACTAAGGGATGCAGTGACTACTGGGCCATACTTCTGAGCAATCAGTTTACTGACCCTTTCTGCCAGATACCCTCCCAGGTATCCAATTACTATTACCCAGCACTAGGCCTTACCTCAGACCCCAGTGCCATACACTTCACTTGCCTTAAGGGTGTACAGTGACTACCAGGCCTTATGTAGCTCAGTCTGCCCACTGACTCCAGATACCCACCCAGGTATCCAGTTTCCAGTTACACAGTTACTGTATTGTATTACTGTACTCTAAATTATCAGGAAATCAGTTGACATTTTGATACATTCATTACTGTAAAATATTTAAAATTGGTAGTGGCATCAAACATATTGAATACTGGTACATTAAAAGCTGAGACAGAATTATCCTCTCAGTCACTTCAGGTTCAGTCCTTCACTTGACAAAAGTAACTTTAAATCAGAAGTACTGAGGTAAACATTATGTAAAACAGTGTCACTGTGGCTTTTAAACTAGTCCTCAAAATGAATCAATAAGGTTTGTACTATACCACACTCCTTTGAATTTACTGAAGAAATTTGGGTGCTAATGTTGTTCTAGCTTGATGTTGTTGGAGGGGCCTCTTTCAGTCAGCAGGTTGAGGATGTTGTGAGGAGAAGCAATGATTTCTTCTGGTGGCAGCTTTTTTCTTCTATAAGGGAAACTAGTCATACATGAGCATCAGGCACTTGAAGCAACAGGCTTTCTATTTTCACCCTGTTCTCACTTACTAGTCTACAGTATCTGCCCTACACTGGGATTCAGATGATCCCCTAATCCTACACTTGTAATTAAATTAAACTGTCTCTGTCAGGCTCTTTCACTACATCAAACCCCTTCAGACAGGACATCCATTGCCTTGGGCACCTCCTCCTTGGTCACTCTCCCTGCTCAGACAAACTACACACTGGCTGTGCAACTTCTTTTATAGGCAAAACCCATTAGAATATTTAAATATGTAGTCACTGAGTGGACACTGACCTGTCCAGTGGTCAGCACCAATAAAAATCCTCTCTGCAGCAGCATAAGCCACAACAGAATTCTCAGATTTGATACTCAGCTGCCCCTCTCAACCTTCTACGGCTCCCCCTTTTTTATAAGTTGCACCCATTTTAAAATACATTTCCTTTGCAACACAAAATAAACACTTTCCCAAGGTTTAAGAAGATTTTCATGATACTAACTGGACAGCTGTTTTCCTAAGCTCTCTGCTGATTTTGTTCTATACAAAATAGCCCCTTGGAAAGCATAGTTACTAAAATTGACATTTTTCTATCATTAAAATTCAAAAATAATCACTGTTAAGAACTTTTCTGTTCATTTTCCAGTCAAAATAGTTGTTTCCCCTTTAATTGTGCTGACTACAACAGTTTATTTCCTCAGGGATGAAATGTTCATTTTCCCATGCTAAGCCCCACCTCTAGAGTAACTGCCTGCATGGATTTGCTTTACCAAGGACCCACTCTCCCTTTAACAGCTAGTAACTCCTATATTTATTTCTTTAACCACCCAAAAACAAATTTTCTGGGGTTTCATTCCAAGAATCATGGTGCAACTCATGGGTGTGTGCAAGCTGCACCATGTGGCACTCCGCTGGGGACCCTGCACCATATTCCAAGATAGGCAGGGTCTCCGGCACATATGTCCTGCAACTTTTGACAGATGCAGGCTAGTGCCATGGCATGGCACAATGGACCTGGATGCCACAAGTCGCAGTCCGCTGAGCACTACTCCCCGAAGTCCCCCACTCTGGAACACCACTGCATTCACCAGAGAGCATGGGGGGGGGGACAGCAGGTGGCACTGGCAATCAGGGGCACTTCAGAAAATGGACTCAGTGGGTCCTCAACATTCAGGGGTGGGGGGTTGGGGGCATATCTGTGTTGGGGAGCATGGGGAGTATAGCTGTGTACTTTCTGCAGCACTGTGGAGGGGGCATCCATTGATTGGCATGGATGGATGCCCCTTAGACCATCTCCTCAATGGTCTAACTCCATTCTGCCATTGTGGCTTCTGGAATAGCATATGTGAGTTATTGCAGCCACTCTTTTGGAATAGGTCATATTTGCTGCTGTAACCCACCCTTGCACTATGCTGTTGCAGGTTGTGGGCAAGTGGGTGGTGTAATCCACCTTTGGCGCAACGTGCATTTGACATGGCGCAGGTCATGACTTGGAATTGCAACTTGCTTATCTCATGGTGCAGGTTGTGATTTATGCCATGGGGTTCAGTGTAAATCACCTTGCACCATGCGTAAGTCATCTTGGAATCAATACACAACATACTGACTAACACAGCAGAGATCCTTTCTATTGCAGTGCTGCCATAGCAGCATTACTATGGTATACACTGACAATCTTCTCTTTTGCAAGCTAACTCTGGCATTGTACTTGGCACATAAACAAAATAAATGTCAATAAATGATCATGAACATTTACACATCTTTTTCAAAGATACCCACTAAATGATGGAAAAACAATAATACAGTTATGACGAATACCATTTGAATGAACAAAACAATTTAAATGCTACACACATAGGCAAGAGGAGAAAAGGGGGGGGGCGGAGGAGGAAAATATGTATAGACAACAAATGAGTCCTCAAATTAAAAAGGAAATGGGGAAGGGGGAGGGATGGACATTATATATTTCCATTACTGAGCTTCTAATGGAAGCAAGTGGGCTCCCTTCTGGCCATCAAGCATTCACTAACAAAAAAATAGTAATTAACATGCATTATACAATGGCAATAAAAAATCCTGAAGTCTGATTGGTCAGTCTTGAGCTGGACCCGTGATGTTAACCCAGCACAGCATCACAGGTCTAGTCTCATCCTCACTGTGATCCTGTAGATGAGCTTGAGCATCTTGAGCATCTAGAGCTTGATTGTTTCATCTGCTCTTAAAAAACAAAAATATTTTCCACACAAAATCATCTCTAAAATGATTTTTTTTTTTATTCTGTATAACAACAAGCCATTGTATAATAGCAATAATGCCCTCCAGGGTGTGTGTCATTTGGGATAACGTCATAAAGGCCTGCGGCCTCGTGTCCAACCACCTGAGGCGTGACGTTATCCCAGCACGGCACACACCCTGGGGTATTATTGTTTAATCATATTTGAAAAAGTACTACAAATAGCAACTGAAATCTACATATTCATTTAACCCAGATGGGGATACTGTTTTAAGTGTGACATTCCACTTCATTTCTTTCTGTAAAAAATCTTAGTATGGTCACTCATCCCCAAGTAGGTTTGGTACATATTACAACTAGGGCACCACCTCATAAGCGAAGGTGGTGGAATTCCAGAAATCAAGCCTGAAAGACAATTTTGTGGTCACTTGGCAAAATCACCTTTTTAGCAGGATTTGAAAATGTTCACTTTCCTTTTTCATGAGGTGGGATTAAAAACAGCATATATTGAAAATCTGGGGTCATAATATGTAAAAAGAAGTTATGCACATACAGTATGTTGAACTTTTACTATGCTTGCTTCTAACTTTGTTCATTTTAAATATTTTAACCCCACATGTTTAACATAGCCATTTCTTTACACCTCCTCAGGAAAATGGGACCTGTCATTTTTCATATGTTGGCCAAAATGTCTTTTTGCAGCTGTGGCACAGCATGACATTGTGGTGGCATGGAATCATGTTCTGATGGGGATTTGAAAATTTTCAGTACCAGGTACATGATGAGGAGTAATAAGAAGGCTATGTTGACAATTTAGTTGCTATTGCCCTACAAATAAAAATGCAGGCCCCAGACAGCCTTGCACTTCAATAGCAACATGTGTATATGTTTTTTACAGCAACAAAAGTGAGGAAATTCAACATTAGAGTTTCCAACCCTAGCTCCGACTCCCCTCCCCTGCTGCCACACATACACACACACACACAGACACACACATAGACACACACACACACAAAACATACAACTATGGGGCAGTTCAAGGTAAGACAACCAATCACAGACAGACACCATAACACAACAGAAATAACATACAACTTCTTAAACATACCACAACAGGCATCCATCATCATATTTCACCAACGGTATCACTTCTGCTGCCATCCCAGTCTGTTGGGTGGGTACACCAACATCCAGTAGAAGTATCTGAGATGGAGCCACCAATATGTCTGTTTCATCACTCATATGATGATGTTATACAGAAATGGAACATTTGCTGGGAATACAGGGCTATGTTGTTATGGACAAATACGAAGTTGGTAGGAATACATGTTTTTGCTAATTATATTATGATGCTACACAGAAATGGGCAAGTTGGTAGGAACATGGGGCTATGCTGTTATGCAGAAATGGGTAAGTTGGTGGAGCACAGCAACCAAAAGGGCCCCATACTGTCACCAAGACATGAGATGTACTTCTTGTATTGTGCTCTTATGCAGAAATGGGTAATTTTGGGAAAGTTGGTGCAAGTGCAGTGTCCCGAAAGCTCCTGGGGTCTCACCTACACATGTGTTTTCTACTTATATTATGGTGCTAAGCAGAATTGGAAGAATTTGGGGAGATTGGGCTATGCTATGCAGAAATGGTCAAGTTGCTGGGGGGGGGTTCACTCCCACCAATACATGTGTCTTAGTAGTTATGTTAAACTATTATACAGAAACAGGCAAGTTGGTGGGAGCATGGGCTATGCTGTTATGCAGAAATGGGCAAGTTCATGGTAGCATGGGGCTATGATGTTATACAGAAATTGATAAGTTACTGGGGGCTCGGTCCCGTGTTCTTACCAATCCATGTATTTTACTATTTATATTATGGTGTTATGCAGAAATGGGCAAGTTGATGGGGACATGATGCTGTGCTGGAATGCAGAAATGGCCAGCTTGGTGATACCATGGGGCTATAGCCTTATGCTCAAGCAACTTATTGGAAGCATGAGGTATGATCTCATGCAGAAATGCCCAAATTGGTAGTAGCATAGTGCTATGCTTTTATGCAGAAATGGACAAATTGGTGAGACTGTGTGGGTGGGGCAAAGGGCTCTGCACTCCCACCAATACATGTGCTTTACTATCTACAGTATGCTGTTATGTACAGTAGAAGGGTGTATGCATCGAAGAGACTGGAATGGCAGCAGAAGTGATACATTTGGTGAAACATGATGTTGGATGCCTGTTGTGGTATGTGAAAGAAGTTGTACATTATTTCTGTTGCATTATGGTGTCTGTCTGCCTGTGATTGGTTGTCTTGCCTTGTACTACCCCCCATAGTTGTGTGTGTGTGTGTGTGTGTGTATGTGTCTGGGTCTGTGCGTGTCTGTGTGTGTGTGTATATGTGTGGCAGTGGGGGGGTTGGAGTTAGGGTTGAAAACCCTATCATCGAATTTCCTCACTTTTGTCACTGTAAAAAAACCCTAACTGTTGCATTAACACAGAATTTCCCAACTTTTTAAGAAAGAAATAACAATGAGAGGTTCTCTTACCACAGTACATCTAAACACATTTATAAAACCTTTATAAAAGAGACATTAGCAACAATGCCTCACCCAAGTTATCACCCCACCCCCACATAACAGGTACTGCATCCTGAATGCAGAGCCATATCCCAACTAAGGCCATGAACATCAACAGTATACCTCTCTGATACCAACTGCACAGTAGGTATGACACTCATGAGTTGCATGTCCTCAGAAAGGCAATGCTGCCACCCCCTCAGACCAGTAATTGCATGCTGAGAGTAGACTCACAGCCAAACTAAGGCCATACACATCAACAGTATACCTATATCATGACAGCTGCACACAAGTCAGAACAGTGAGGAATTGCACTACCTCAGCCAGGCAATGTCCCCCACCACCAAACAGGTACTACATCCTGAGTACAAAGCCACAGCTGAACTAAAGCCATGTACATCAACATCACATCTGTGATACCAACTGTGGAGTAGTTATGACTCTCATGAGTTGCATGATCTCAGCGAGGCAATGCCCCCAACCCCCCAGACCAGTAATTGGATGGTGAGTACAGACCCACAGGCAAACTAAAGCCATGTACCTGAATGGTATACCTCCCTCATACCATCTGCAGCAAAGTTAGAACACTGAGGACTTGTGTGGTCTCAGCCAGGCAATGCCCCCACAACAGGTACTGGATCTTGAGTGCAGAGCCACAGCCCAACTAAGGGCATGCACATCAATGGTATACCTCTGTGATACCAACTGTACACTAGTTATGACAATCACTAGCAGCACAGCCTTAGCCAGGCAATCCCCCCTCCCAGACCAGCAATTGTATTCTGAGTAGCAATCCACAAGCCAACTAAAGCCATGGACATAAACAGTATGCCTCCCTCACACAAGCTGCACACAAGTTAGAACACTGAGTTAGAACACTCAACCAGGCAATGGCCCACCCCCTCCAATCAGGTACTTGATCCTGAGTGCAGAGCCACAGGGCAACTAATGACATGAACTTCAATAGTATACCTCTGTGATATCAACTGCAGACTAGTTATGACACTCGTGAGTTGCATAGCCTCCACCAAGCAATGCCCCTTCACCCCCCCAAACATGTTCTGGATCCTGAATACAGAGCCACAGCCAAACTAAGGCCATGACTGTCAACAGAATACCTCTGTGATACCAACTGCAGACTAGTTATGACACTCAAGAATTGCACAGCCACAGCCAGGCAATGCCCCCCTCCAAACAGGTACTGCATCCTGAGTGGAGAGCTACACCCAACTAAAGCCATGGACATGAATGGCATAACTCTCTGAAAGCAACTACAGACTAGTAACAACAGTCATGAGTTGCATGGCCTCAGCCAGGCAATGTCCCCACCAGCCCCAAGACCATGTACTGGATGTTGAGTCCACAGACGTAGCCCAACTAAACCCATTACATGTACTGTATACCTCTTTGATATGAACTGCAGAGTAGTTGTAACACTCATGAGGTGGATTGCATGAGCCAGACAATGCCCACCCGAACAGTTACTGTATCGTGAGTGCAGAGCCACAGATCAACTATGGTCATGAACATCAATGGTATAGCAGTGTGATGGTAACTGTACACCTGTTAGAACAAAAAGGAGTTAGATGGCCTGAGCCATGCAATGCCCTGCCCCTCCCAAAACCAGGTACTTAACGTTCACTACAGTGCCACAAGTAAAGTGAGGCTGTGAACATTAATTGTATATATCATCAATACCAGCTGCACACATGGTTGGACACTGAGTAGTTGCATGGCAATAATCAGTCAATGCCCCCATACATGTCCACATCACTTAGCGTATCTTGAGTGCAGAGCTAAAGTCAACGAAAATATGCTGACATACAGTATACAGGATACATTACTGATACCAGTTGCACTCATTAGGACAGTGGTGAGTTGCATAGGCTGAGCCAAGCAATGTCCTCAAGCCCCATAAATCAGGCACAGGATCATAGGTATAGAGAGATACACCAATTAAAGTGATAGACATCAATGGAATTCTTTCTTATAGCAGTAGCACACATATTTTTATAAGAAGGAGCCAAATACATCATTGTAAAAGAATAATATTTAATTATGAAATTCTTGATTGATGTATAAAAATAAATGTTTTCTCAATTTTCATGTAAAAACACTAAAATAAATAAATGTGTTTCTTCACACGGGGAGGGGGAAGGAATAATAAATAAAACATTTATAAAATAAAAGCAGTTGAATAAATAAAAGTGTTGCTTCACACTAGGACTGGGGGGGAGATATAAGTAAAAAAAAAAGGAAAAAAAAATTATTTACTGAAAATATTTAAAATAATGACCAGGAGTGATAGGGAGGTGCTAGCCAATCAGGCTGTTGTGCCTTGGGGGGAGGAGGAGGAGGATGAAGAGGAAGACTGCACAGCAGCAGGTGGGTCTTGGTGCCACTCACCTGCAGGTGGTGGTGGTGTTGTGGGATGGGTACCTTCAAGGGGCTATTCTTGCTGAGGAGCTGTGGAAGGTTGGTCATCCTGGACATGCTGCAGGTCCTGTTGGAGCAGATGGTGTATAGCTTCTGTGGCATCCAGCTGGTTCTCAGCCATCCACACCATGAGACTGTGGGTGGTCTTGAGTGAAGCAACAGAGGCCTCATCCATCTCCCTTAGCAAACGAATAGCTTGGGTGAGGCCCCTGTTGATCTGCTCCAGACCCAGGGTGGCTACTAAGGTTGCATGTCTTACAAGCTCATGATGCTGCAGCTATTCAATCATCTCACCATTTTGATTAATAATATAATCAAGTTTTGCTGCAGTGTCATGGGCAAGCTGGGCTGCAGCCCTGTTACCACCCTGCACAGCCTCGAGCATCTGGCTGAGAGTACTGCTTATGATGTTAATAACAGCAAGCTGCCCTGTGGAGAGAAAAATGACAAGAAGAGACATGTCAGTAAACTAAGATGTTCTGTACTCTTCTGGTAATATACTGTAGTGAACAATGTTTTTTTTTTATTACTGAGAGAGGAGTTCTATTAACATCTATAGTAGATCAGTATAGCTGTGTTCATTTTATTATACTGTCATTAAAGTCTGTTGCTGACACATTCTGCCACCCCTTCAGTTCCTGTAACCTGCCACTTCTTTCGGCACAATGTGCCAGTATGAACCCCAACACTAGCTTCAGATAAATGCTGCTCCTTGCAAAGACCTGAAGACCCTGTGTATGCCAGCCTGTGCAGCACTTGGACAATGATAAAAGATGATGAGAGCCCCACCCAGCTACCCTCACAGCCCACCCTCTCCCTGCACCTCATCACATTCCCACAAGCTGAAGAGCTCAATAATATATAACAGAAGTCAAGTGTAAAAGTGCAGTCACAAAAAAAAAATATGCATGCTACAGTACTGTGATAATTAAGTTATTTGTACAGTACTATGTGATTTCTTTGCTACTCATGAGGTTTCTCAAGGTGAGAGGCTATTGTTCCAATAAGTTTATTGTCACATAAGTGCAGCACCCATATTCCTGATCTATATGCACAAAGATTGCTTCAACAGTGAATTTGATATTGAACAACATCAACAGCAGAATTACTATCTGGCATACCTGTGAACAAAACTACAGCAAAATAAAGCAAATAAAGTAGCTGTTGTTAGATTTTTTTTCATACACTGCCACATGGAAATATTGTTGATTCATTGGTAAAAACATGTGACAGGACCTTGATTAATCCTGCAGTATATCCACTAAATATGAATATTTAAACAAACAAAAGACTTGAAAATTGTACAACACCAAGATGTGCATATCCCCCTTTCCAACCAGATACCAATATACTATGAATGAAACTGAGTCTTTGCTTGGATTCACCACTTCTGGTGTGGTTAAGACACTCCAATTTAACTTGAATACAAAACACACCAGGTGTAGTAAATCCACTAATATACATTCACTATATCATATCTGCCTGGATTGGTGGTAGTTCAGGTGGATGTTAAAGATCCCATGGCACTTATTGAAAAGAGTAGGGGAATTTCCCTGGTGTCCTGGCCAAATTTCCCTCGTTCACTAAAAATACCACCAACAGCTTAATCAGGTTCAAGGTCAGTTGGCATTCATCTGTATCCCCCTCCCCCAGGTCGTGCCTGAAAATAGGCATGATTTGTCTAGTGCACTTACCCGGTCAACAAAAACTAAATAAATAAATAAATAAAATATTATGTTGCTTAAACCAACCACACTCAAGCACTATTTGTTGCTAAGAAATGTATCATGATGTACAGTATAAAGATTAGCAATATACACCAGTGTGTTCTGTTTAATCAAATATGCTGTGATTTTCCATGCCCACAGAGGTTTTTAGACACAGTACAGTTCAGTGGGTAAATCTTTGGGTGCCATATTAATCTTTCTCAGAATCAATATTCAGCATGGGATGTGTGTTGGATATGGTGGCGCAACCCTGCATGTCTCTGAATATGAGGACTCAACACTTAGACCTTGCAGAGTAGCATCAACACCTGACCACAGAAAGGTAGGCTGCAGTATTGCAGGATGTAACACAGTACTCCAGCTGTGAGTGGCCACCTGCCCACTGTGAACGTCGTCCACAACCATACAGTGAACCTGGATCCCCACCCACCAGTAGTCAAGATTATACAGCATATGTTGATGCATATCAAAAAGGAGCAGACATAACATTTAGCTTTCACATTTTTTCACAGACATATGCACAAAACAAAGAATGAACAGCAAATGTCCCAGCACTGTCGGAAAGCATCCCTGTTGCATAAACAAGATATACCATGGTGATGTGTGAGATCTATAATTTATCTACTCTCGTCTTGATAAACCTCGGACATCTCAGTTGTGTCTTGCACCACTTGTCCAGCTATCTAACGTCAAACAGCACTTGTGTAGGTAAATCATATCTGTGACACATGACCATTGTATACATGTTATTTATTGCATTACTTTCTATTCTGCTCATGCAATAGTTGCCATTTTCATAGATAGTGATTGGTTTTATTTTATTTTATTTTGTTTTTGTTGACTGAGTAAGTGCACTAGACAAATCCTGCTTATTTTCAGGCATGACCCGGGGGGGGGGATACAGATAAATGCCAACTGACCTTGAATCAGGTTAAGCTGTTAGTGGTATTTTTAGTGAATGAGGGAAATTTGACCAGGACACCAGGGAAATTCCCCTACTCTGCTTCCTGTGAGCAGGGGGGGCCCATTTTCCGTGGGACCAAGATGGCTGCCTCTGGACTTGCTGTGGAGGACATGGAGGTGTTGGAGGCAGGGGAGTTGGCCTCCTCCCCTGTCTCTGGATTGCCAGAGGCCTCATTGATTCTTCCTCAAGCTTCTTCTAATGGATCTAAGTTGCATGCATCTCCCAGTTCATTTCCTTCCTCAGAAACCTCGATGGATCAAAGTAAGCAAACTATTGTTTCTTCCCAGTCTGTTCCTATACTGCAACAGCTAGCATCTGCTAAAGAGTCTCTACATAATACTGAATGTTTACAACCTACTGATGTGGAGGCTTTGCTATTACTTGAGGAAACACGCTATCTTACAAAGAAACAGGAGCTTTTAGCACTTAAGAACTCAGCTTTGCAGCTGCCTACTGATTCTGACTCACTGTTTCAGACTGCTGCGTCAGACGCCCAAAAGACAGCCATGACATTTCCACATTCCAATGCGGTCTGTTCGATTATTTCTTCTGCTCCTGCTGCTGAAACTTCTCCTGAAAACCTTGCTGTTTCCCCAGATCTTCTTCCACAAACCTCTGCGTCTGACTTACCCCCTGCAGAGGTAGTTCCTCAGGGATACTGGTCAGTTGACTCTGCTCTTGTTTTGGCAGGGTGGGAGAGGGATCCAGTTGTTGTTACATGGCGCTCCGGTCCTTCCCCCATTAAGATCACACCTGCAGACACCCCAGCTATTTCTCCTGTGCAAGACCAGTTGGACTTCACGCTTACATCTGCTTTGCACTTAACACAGAATCTAACTCTCAATTTACCAGTTTCCACTTCTCCTGCAGCTCTGTTTTCAGACTCCGACCCTCTTCACCGAAGTTTACCACCCCAGGTCCCTGGTCTACCATCTCAATGGACTGAATGACTGACTTCTCTTGTTTCTACATCTACTAAAACGCATGCATCTTGTTTTTCTGTTCCGACCCAACAGGCTAAGAGACACAATGCTGTTAGATTACAGTATTTGGGGGGGTTTACCTGAAATGCCTGATAGGGTTTTTGTTGGGTGCACTTTGCTTAAAGACTCCATGAAATTTGCTGCTTATGATATCTACGCATTAATACATGTTTCTAATGAGTCCCATTTTGATATAAGTTTTAAAACCTTAAAAGGTTTAGAGAAATTTTGGTCCCAATTTCATCTGTTGAAAAATACCCCTTTATGGTCACCTTTCAGTGCAATTCCTTTAATGAAACCTGCACAAAAGACTGTCACTATTCTGTTTAGAAATGAAGGTGTTAGTTTGAACGATATTACAGTTTGGCTGAAACAAAGATGTACAGTGCTCTCTGACCCTGAAGCTATTTTTGATTCGGAAAATTTGTGGATGAGAGGGTGGAAGGTTAGGGTTATGCTCTGGACTACTGATACTGGTATTCAACACCTACCCAATAGTTTTCTGTTAGGCAGGGATAGGGGAGTTTTGTTCTATTCTGGACAACCTAAAGCCTGTTATAAGTGCAGTTCCATCTCTCATCTCAGCAGCATTTGTGACGCTATTAAATGTACTGTTTGCGGTGGTCTTGGTCATGCAGGCTCACAGTGTACTGAAGAACCTCTCTGTGTTTTGTGTGAAGACCTGGGACATACTTTTCAGCAATTTTCCTGGGCTGCCCATAATTCTCCTACTTTAGCTGATGGAGAGGAGCAACAGCTTATTATTACAGTAGCCCAATGCTCTAACATTAAGGGTCCCTCTTCTTTTACTTCTACAGTTGCTCCCCTCCCCCCTCCTACTACTTTAGCTGAATCACATAGTGTTATTTCCACTGCCACTGTAGTAACTGCTGGGGAGGATTTGACTGAGCCTGTCTGACAACCTGTTATGTTTTCTCTACCTCCACAGCCTCCTTCTTCCCCAATTCTTCCTAGCTGTTCTACTTCAGGTGGCTCTCCTATGGGACCCCCCCGGCTCCATTAGAAACAATGGAACCTTCCCCTTCTGACCCTTTTACTACACCTTCTAGAATTACAAGGGCTTCAAGAAAGTTTGGTTCACCTTCCTCTAAGGCTCAGAGGGTAGAAACTCTCCCTTTGATGAATAAACATGAATTGCTTTGACATACTTCTGAAAACACAGACTCTGACTCTTCTTCTGTCCAATCCTCTTATCCTGAACTTACTACAGATACTGAAGTCCCTATCGACAATGTGGGGTCCCAAAAAAGGAAAGCCAAGGCCAAGACAAAACATAAAGAATGTACCCTGAGGAAGGGTAGACAGAGGTGATTGCTATGCATATGTCCACTTCTTTTGCAATACATACTGTTAATGTTAACAGTATAAAAAAACAACATAAGAGGGATTCAGTTTTTTGTTTTTTGTCTTGCCTTACTGCCGGTCTCATACTTCTACAAGATGTTAGATTCCATTCTTTGCCTGAAATTTCTAGGGCCCAAAAATCCTGGCATTTAGGCCCTTCCTATTGGTCATTTGGACAGGAGACAAGTTCTGGGGTGGGTATTTTGTTTCATCTTCCTAATGTCTCTATTATTAAGATTCTAGATTTATGCCCTGGCAGAGTATTATTGATAGACTTTAGGTTCCTTTCTATCCCTTTTTGGATTATCAATATTTATGCCCCACAAACCAAGTCACTTAGGATTGAACTCTTGAAAGTGGTTCGACCCTATCTTTACACCTCTATGCACGTCATTTTTGGCGGTGATTTCAATTGTGGGTTGTCCACGAAGGACAGGTCCTCAGCATCAAAAAACACAAAATTATTTTCGGATACCATTTTTCTCAAAAATCTTTCATTTTCTGCAAAACTGAAGGATGTTTATCTTTCTCTCACCCAGACACATACCCCTACCTTTCATAAAGGCTCTTTAGCTACCCGGATAGATTTTGTTTGTGTCCTCCTTTTTACAAACTTCCGCTGCTGAAGTACAGGTGGTTGAATTTTCAGATCATGATTTGCTTACCATTATTCTTGGTTCTAAGAATGTTGCTACTTTTGGTCCTGGCACTTGGAAATTTAATGTTTCCTTATTGGAGAATTCTCTGTTGTTAACACTTCTTAAATCTTTTTTTCAAAACAGAAAATCTGTGTTTTTTCTTTATGATGATCCTTGGTGGTGGTGGTTAGATACGAAGAAGGAGTTGATGAAATTACTGAAATTCTTTAGCAAAACCCATCATAAAGATTGTTATTTCACATACCATAGGACACGACATCAGCTGCAAAAACTCCTTACCCTTTCGTATACCATTGGCCAGGATTTTTCTTCACAAACTAGTACCTGAAAAAATCTTTAATGGAATATCACTCCAAAAAATATGCTTCAATGCAAAAATGTCAATGTTTTAGTGTAGAAGGTGCCTATGATGTGATCTGCCCGTTTGCACATTTTTCTAAACAGATTATGGGGAAAACCATTGATACTATTGTGACTGAAGCTGGTCATACAATAACTGATTCTAGGCTTATCCAAACTTATGTGGCTGAGCATACTCAAAACTTATTCAGTCCATTCCCTATATGCCTACATGATATATTGACCTTCCTTAGTCCCATTTCTGTTCCTGATGTGCAACAATCGGTATCTGATATGCTTGCTTGTGATATTCAGGCACGAGAAGTAGTTGAGATCATTACAACTCTGTGATCTGGAGTATCTCCAGGCTTGGATGGCCTTCTGAATGAGCTTTATAAATTGCTTAATATTGAGTTGAACATGGAATTGGCCGCAGTTTATAACTTCCTTTTAAAAGCTGATACTTCATAATTAGAATTTAATATGGGTAGTACCTTCTATATTCATAAGAAAGGAGACAGAAAATTACTGACTAATTGGAGGCCTCTTAGCCTATTGAATATGGACTTTAAAATTTTAGCTAAAATTATTGCTCTCCGTCTAGCAAAGCTGGCCCCTATTGTTATTTCGGAAGCTCAATCTAGTAATGTTCCCGGCAGAAGTATACATAATCATGTCCTTTTATTACGGGAATTGGTGGAACATGGCAATTCAAATAGGTTAACAGGCCTCCTGTATTCATTGGATCAAAGACAGGCATTTGATTGGTGAGTCATGACTTTTTATGGCAGGTTTTGAGACATTATAGGGTTCCTGTGACTACTCTCTCCTGGTTACGCTTATTATATTCTACAGCCACTTCTATCCCTCTTGTTAATGGCTGAAAGGGTCCTTTGATACCTTTAAAGAGAGGTGTTAAACAAGGGTGTCCACTCAGTCCCCTTTTGTATATCTGTTTTTTGGATCCCTTACTTCGCACCATTAATACTGAACACAATGTTAGGCCTATTTGTTCCTTACTGCTTTCTGTTTTAACCTATGCTGATGACATGAGTTTAATAATAGCTGATGTTCCTTCAGCAGTCACATCTCTCCATCTCTGTAAGTCCTTTGGTCTTGTTTCAGGAGCATCCCTGAACTTGTAGAAATGTGTCGGTTGACGGCTTGTCGACAGCAGTCGAATGATGTAATAGTTTCCAGTATTGCACTTTGTCACACCCCTATTAAGATTTTGGGCATTCTATTTGGCTCAGGTCCTTTAGACATTCTCAACTGGACTCCCAAACTGGACCTAGCGCAGGCCAAAGTTTCTCTTTGGAACACCTGGAAACTCAGTAAAAAAAAAGAGGGTTTACTTGATAAAGTCTCACTTGTTCCTGATTTTTTTGTTTTCGGCTTATGTTTTTTCCCCTCCTCGTGTTTTGGAAACCAAACTTCTGAGTATATTTTTTCAGGCCTTATGGGGCAGTCACCTGAATCCATTAAGAGTTCCATTACCTGCTTACCTTTCAAGGAAGGTGGTCTTAATATGATACACCCATTATTTTTTGTGACTAATCTTAAACCACTTTTAGTTAATTATGATGTGGGATGGGAATTTTATTTTTTTCAATCCTGTCAACCTTGGTTTCATCTTTCGGACCTTAACACTTTGAAACAGGTAAACATGTATCGTCTACCCCTTCTTATCTTCGTGATACCTTTCACCATTTAAAACAATGGAAGATTACTAGCCATATGATTATGACTCAAAATAGGAAAGCCATTTATAATATTTTGATAGATACCACTTGTGCAGACCTTGTAACTTTTCCCAAATGTCCCCCTACTTCCTTACCTGCTTTATACATACTGTTAAGGAATCCTCGCAACCCCCAGAAGATGTGGGATCTACATTGGCTTAGTTGTCATGAGCGGATCAATATTAAGGCAAATCATAAACATAAACAGCTGAATGAAAGATAGTGTTCCAGACTTTATGTAAATCAGGATGAAACAATACAACACCTGTTTTTATTTTTCCTATATCACTGGTGTTTGGTTATTTTTAGTGAACAGATGGAAGGAACCTTTATTTACTTCTGTTACTTATGAGATGTTATTGTATGGTAGGTTTCCAGTGACCTGGAAAAAGTGGAATATTGACACTCTAAACTTATTGTTTACCTTCATTAAAAGGCATTTATGGACTGCTCGCTGTCTTTTCACCTTGCAGCAAAAAGATATGTCCCACCTGCTGGTGGTCCAAAGTATTGAACAGGATTTAAAAGATGTTTATTTTTCTGAACTAAGAAGTTTGTCATCTGGATCATTGTTTGCTTTATGGAAATGCTTACCATGGGTGACTGATTCTGATTTTCCTCTTACATGAGTCTTTTGTATTTATTTTTGTCAATGTGATTTTGGTTTGTAGTTTCTTTGTCAATAAAAATTTCCCCCTCTCTTTTCGATAAGTGCCATGGGATCTTTAACATCCACCTAAACTACCACCAATCCAGGCAGATGGAACCTCGGTTTAACATCTCATCTGAAAGATGGCACCTCAGAAGTGCAGCATTCCTCTCATGCTACACTACAGTGTCAGTACTGGGATATTAACCCAAGTGCCAGATGTGGGAACTGAACCCACAGTCCTCTGATCTCCCGGCCTCTGAGGTGAGTGTGCTACCTGCTGAGCCACTGACACTGCAATTGTCAGAGGATCCTGAATAGTGGGAAACTAGTATTTTAATTTGTTTTTATTGACTATTCAACTATATCTGTGTTATGATAGAAGTTACTTATGTTCCTCAGCTGGAGGCCCAGGCAGACCTGCAGCACATGGTGGATGACCCTCTGCTGAAGAGTGTGTTGTTTCCTCCACAGAAGGGTCAATTTCTACAACCTTAATCTCCTTTGTGGGTTCTGCTCCTCCAGCAGCACCCTCCATAGATGGTTCATCCTCTCTAAAAAACATAGTAAAAGAAAAAACATTACTTGTCTGTTGATGTTACTATGTGCATGTATACCTGTGTACTACCAGTTGTGCCTAATTGTTAATTCTGAGGAGTTCTGAGGAGTTCAATAGCATCTATCAGGAAATTCCTACCCACCCTACCCCCCTCCCCAAATCAGAAGAGTTACTGGATCCTGAGTCAACAGCCACAGCTTAACTAAAGATGTGGACATCAATGGTATTCCTGCCCTGATAGTAGCTGCACACAAGGAAAGATGATAAGGAATTTGAAGGGCTCATGCAGACAATGTCTCACCCATTTTCCCCATTGGATCAACTAGTTTTAAAGGGTCAGCTACAGAATACTACACGTTGAACCCCACCACAAGCACTTCAGATTAAGTATTGTATCCCCAGTGCAGAGGTATAGGAAAAGTAAGGCTGTGGACATCAGTAGCATCCTTCCCTGATTGCATGTACACAGAAATCATGACACTGAGGAGTTGCATGTAGACACACAGTCAATACTCCCAGCTATGAACACCAGTCAGTGCATGCTGAGTGCAGAGAGAGACACAGAAAATAAAGGTGTGAATACAGATGCAATACCTTGCTGATACAGGTTGCTCATATACTAATACAGTGACAAGTAGCACTGTGTCAGCCAGTAAATACACCCACCTCCAGTGTAACAAGTATTGTATCTTGAGTGGACAGCCACAGGCTCCCTAAATATGTGGACATCAATGGTATAAGTATGTGATACCATATGTACACAAGCTGGGACACTCAGTGGTTTTAAGGACTCTTACAGACAATAGTTCCCCCTCAGATCAGGGAAGGGGGAGATCATTACTGCAGAGTAGCAGGCCAAGTAAACCAGTGTATATCAATGTCATAGGTTACTGATATCAGGTACACACAAGTTTAGACAGTGAACAGTTTGACACCCTTAATGAGGCAATCAGCCCACATGCAAACAAGAGACACTGGATACTGAGTGCTGAGTCACTCACTAAGTACATCTCTGGATAAATACAGTATGCCAATGCAACACAATGTGCAGATATGTTATGATAGTGACTACTTGAACTGGTTCAGACAGGGAATGCCTTTAACCCCCCCCACCCAGAACAGGTCCTACTTGTGACTGAACAGCTAGAGCCTAACTAAAGATCTGTATGTGAACCTCTGAACATGGGTGTGATAGTTTTCTGATAGCAGTTACACACAAGTCAAGACACTGAGCAGTTGGCAGGCAATTGTCCTATCTTGTGACAGTAGGCACTGAAGCCTGAGGGCAGAGTCACACACTAAATAAAGCTGTGAATATTGGCAGTACACCTCTGTGATATCAGCTGCACACATTCTAGAACTGTATGGAGTTGAACTGCATCATGCTAGCAATGCCTGTAACCAATCACCTACTCTGTCCAGAACACATACTACATACTAAGTACGCAGCCACAGGCTAACTAAGTATGTGTACATGAATGGTATACACCCCTGATAGGAGCTGCATACAATGTACAGGTCTGAGTATTCTAAAAGGCTCACCGAGGCAATGGCCCCCCGCCCCACACTTGGATAAGATAGTGTTTTTTTAGTGCAGAGGTAAAGCCAACTGAAGACATAAACAGTAATGACATAGCTTCCTGATATGAGCTCCACACAACCTAGATAATTGAGAACTTACATGTGTCATACCAGGTAATGATTCAACCTCTGCACACCAGGTACTGGATGGTCACCACAGAGTCATACAGTAGGTGGAGCTGTGGATTCCAATGGTATAACCACCATAATATGAGTTGTGCACATGTGAGGACAGTGAGAAGTTGCACTGTTTCAAGGAGGCAATTCCCTCCCATCCCAAAACAAGTATTATACCCTGAGTGCAGAGCCGTAGGCTGATTAAAGATGTGTATATCAATGCTATGTGTCTGATACCAGTTGCACACAAGCTGAGCCACTAATTAGTTTGTACCAGTCAGCCATACAATTCCCCCCACCCTTGCATCACATACTGTATGCTCAATCCAGCTTTACAGGCCAACGAAAGCCGTGCATATGAATGCTGCACCTTCCTTATAGCAACTCCACACAAGTAACAACACTGAGGACTTGCATACTGTCACCCTGCAATTGTGTCACATCCCTAGAACAGCTACTAGATCCTGAGTGCACAGCCAGAGACTAAGTAAAACTGTGCATATTGATGGCATACCTCTGTGGCATCAGCTGTAGACATATTAGGTAACTCAGAAGTTGTACTGTCTCAGTCAGGCAATGCCCCACCCCTCTCCAGACCAGTTCATTGATGTTGAATATAGTGAAGAGTTGCATAGTGTGAGCCAGGCGATACACCCCTCTTCGACCAAAAATGTACTGTATCATTACTGCATACCTACAGCTCACCTTAAACTGTGGATGGGTTCAGTTGACAGTTGCTGCTAGAAAATCAAGATTGGTCATAACATCCAGAGTACAGATCCTCATCAAAAATAAAACTCTTAACATGAACATAATATTTATGTGACATGAGGTGCTACAAGTTAGAAGATTGACTAGCTGTACACTCTGTGCCATGCAATAATCACAGTACGGAACAGTACATACTGGAAGTTCACTTAAAAGAGAGATACCAGTATATCATTGTAACTCACCAGCAGAGTCGAGCACAAGAAGCTGCTCAACCGGAGCCCCTTGGTCCACACCTTCCAGGAGTGGCACCAGCTGTAGTCATTGGGAGGAAGCAGGGGCAGTTGATGTACTGGCTGAGTGAGAAAAAAAAGGAACACTCAATGTTGTACTTATAGTTGTATTGTATAAAATATAATCTTAGTACTACTTGAAGCTGTGATGGATTATATTACCATCTGTAACATTTTTCAATCTCAATTCAATTCAATCTTTATTTACATAAGGCGCTTTTCTGAAACCAAGGCGCCTGTACAATACATGATAAAACAATAAATAATTAAAACAATATTAAAATTAAGCTAGACAGCAGCATTCAAAATGCATTGTATGCTTGGCTAAAACGATATGTTTTTAAAGCCTTCTTAAAGCTTTGGACAGTTGGGCAATCTCGCACCTGACGAGGTAGAGAATTCCACAGGGTTGGGGCCATAAAACTAAAAGACATGACCCCTGAAGTTTTTAAATGAACCCTGGGAATCTCTAGCAATCCCTCATCAGTGGATCAGAGAGAGCAGGAGGGACAGTAGGTGCAAAGGAGATCTTTCAGGTAAGCAGGTCCCTGATTGTATAGGGCCTTATAGGTCAGCAAACCTACCTTGAAGGTGATTCACCAGCAAATTGACAGCCAGTGCAGTCCACGGAGCACAGGCGTTATATGACTGGACCTAGAAGAACTAGTCAGTAGCCTGGCTGCTGCATTCTGCACTAGCTGCAAGCAGGGAATCTCAAACCCTGGTAGCCCAACATAAAGGGCATTGCAGTAGTCAAGGTGGGAGGTAACGAAAGCGTGGAACAAATTAGGAAGATCGTCTGGAGGAACCAGGTGCTTCACCCTGGTGATGTTCCTCAGATGGTAAAAAGAGGTTTTGACAACTGCCGACACCTGAGATTTAAATGTCAAACAGTCATCAAACACAACGCCTAGGTTCTGCACCCGGTCTGAGGTAGTTAGCTGGACACCCCCATGTCATAAACCCGAGGGTGATCCGACCAACAAACCTGCCTCCCAGCGACCCTGGTCCACAACCAATACCTCAGTTTTTTCTGGGTTCAACTGCAGCCAACTCACATTCATCCAGTCCTGGATTTTGACAAGACAGTTGTTAAAGACCGAAATGGCAGCATCTTGGCCAGGCACAAAGGACACGTACAGCTGAGTATCATCTGCATAGCAGTGAAAACCCAGACTGTACCACCTAATAATCTCTCCTAATGGCAGCATGCACACCGCAAACAACATGGGTGCCAAAATGGAGCCCTGCGGTTCCACACAGGATAGGGGGAATGATGAGGAAAAAATCCCAGACACCACCCTCTGAGTCCTACCCTCAAGGAAAGATCGAAACCAACTGAGGACTGTACCAGACAGCCCACAGATAGACCACAAGCATTCCAATAGCACACCATGGTCCACAGTGTCAAATGCTGCAGAGAGATCAAGAAGGACCAAGATGGAACAAGTCTTAGATCTCTCGCTATTAGGAGGTCATTTAATACCCGACAGAGCTGTCTCGGTACTATGCCTTTTTTCATCTGGACTGGAGAGAATCATAGACATTGTGGCTGGTCAAATGATCATCCAGCTATGACGCAACCACCTTCTCAATAACTTTACCCACAAAGGGTAAGTTAGAGACAGGCCTGTATTTGCTAGACAGTCCGGGTCCAAGGAGGTCTTCTTAAAAAGGGGCTGAACCACAACCTCCTTTAGAGGATTTGAAAAAATACCCCTCTCCAAGGACTTCCAGACTATCTCAGCGAGGACGGCACCAATTTTATCCACACAGCCCACTAAGAGATATGTAGGGCCCAGATCCAAACCACAGTTGGTCGGACGCAATGATTGGATGATCATCACAATGTCATTGATTGTGGGAAGGCTGAAGTCAGACCACACAAACTGGGTGTCTGACATCTCCTGCCGACCATCACAACTCCCATTAGAAAGGGTCAAATGAATATCAGACCTGATTGTGGCAACCTTATCTGAAAAGAATAGAGCAAACTCCTCACACCATTCTTGAGAAAAGGCTCTTCTGGGCTGAAGACAGATTGGATTGCACAATCTGTCCACAGTCCAGAAGAGCTGAGCTGGTCTATTCTGTGCAGCAGCAATCTCTCTGGACATGAATTCTGCCTCCTTATGAGAGATTACAGATTGATAGACCACATAGTGGTCCATCAAACTAAGTTTGTCATAATCCAGGCCCGACCTCCGCCAGCACCTCTCAACCTTTGTACATCCTCCTCAACTCCCTCAAGTCTCATTGAACCAAGGAAACCTGGGGCAAAGAGTGAGGGGATGAACACAAACAGGAGCAATGGAATCCAGGGCCCCTGCCACCGCCTTGTTATAGGCAAGTACCAGGTCTCCTGGATCCATGCAATCTCTCGGTAAGATTGATAGGTCCAGCACCGTCATCAGGCCATCTGGGGAAACACCCCTTAAAGTGTGATACCAGACCATCTCCATAGGAGCCGGCCTACTAGGGGTGGCCTTAAAACTGAACCCAATGGAGTGATGATCAGACCATCTGACTGGTTCCACCACCAAATCGGATATCTCCATCCCCAGAAGGATCACCAAATCCAATGAATGACCACCAATATGGGTCAAGGAGGACATAACCTGTGTGAAGCCCAGTGAAATCATTAACTGGAGGAAGTCTTGACCAAATTGTGAGAGTTCATCATTGACCCAGGCATTGAAGTCCCCCAGAACGAACCATCTGGGGGACCCCAATGTCAGATAGACAATGAAGTCTGTGACTTCCCACAGGAAAACATTCCCATCACCTGGTGGATGGTAAAAGAGAAGTATCCTGCACCCCATACCCTTGCCCATGATACACTCAAAGAAGTTGGTAGTTTCCACTGGTAGCTCCACTAAGCCCAGTTCTGATCTAAAGCAGATAGCAACACCCCCGCCCCTACGATCCATCCTCGGGTGGTGTATCACTGAGTATCCGGCTGGAATTGTTGCCACCAAAACTGGGCCAGCATTCTCATCCAGCCAGGTCTCAGTGATGCACGCCAAGTCAGATGTCCCAACAAAATCAGCTATAATAGCAGTCTTGTTTTTAATAGACCTGGCATAGCACAATGCTGCCCGAGTAGGATGAGCATCCGAGGATGACCGTGCTACCTGCTGACTACAAGCAGAACCCTTGGGTATGGGAACCAGACAGGGAGGACCCCTTTCCTGGACCCATTTCACCCCAGGGTATCTCCTTGTCCCCACTATCCCTATCTGCCCACTCCTTTCCATTCCCTCTCCAGACCCGGCCCTTGTCCTCCTCCTTTTTCCAACAATGCCCAAAGCCCTACACCATCTGTAAACTTCTAGTGATTGGGGAGGACAGAAATAAGGACAGAGGTCTCTGACCCTGGAGGGGGAATAATACCTGACTGTCCTTGTGTCGTCCCAACACATATTTAGCACCCTAAGTAAATAACAACAAATAAACAGTATCAAAATACAAAATTAACCCACTCCACAGAAATAAATAAATGCAAGAACTTATATAATAATTTAACAACAGAATAAAAGTCTGAATTAAAACACAGAATAGATCTCAAAATGTTGATTTAAGGGCTCTCACTCCCCAAAACCCAAACACAAAATACAACAAAATACAACAAATAACTAATTAATTCCCCCTTCCCACCCTGTCCTCTCTCCGCTGGAGAAGAGAGGTAAAAATAATACACCAATAATACACAATATACACTAAAATAATTAATTACTTCCCCACCCATTCCTCTCACCACTGGGGAGAGAGGGCAGCACTCTCAATGACAAACAATAATAATAACTTAAACTACTAATCTAATGAACAAAATAAATAAAATAAATGGACACAGGGTCCTCTCACCAGCCGGTCGTCCAAATAATGAAAATTAATAAACCAGTTTGTTCAGTCCAAATCCAAAAAAAATAAAGTCCAAGTCAAAACCACTGAAAAATCTGGGCTGTCCTTATAGAAAAAATTTTTCTTGCTCTCAGCACCGAAATAATGAATGGACCTTCGCTGCAGTATAGCAAGATAATTGCAAATCTTCACACCTAGTCAGGGTTATCCAACTGCCAAAAGTTTGATCAGGAACAAATTGGGAAAGACAAATAATTAGCCAGTTCAAAGGAGAAAACAACCTTGGTGCAGATTTTACTGGCCCAGCACAACATAGAGATAGGCTTCTGGAAGTGAGACACCCCAATTAACCCACCAGAGTCACCCAGATAAAGTAGGTGGCCACAGTGTAGTACAGGAGAAGGAGTTTTTTCACCAGCCCTCCAGCTAGTACCCTCTATCCCCCCAGGGAGTCCCCAAACCAGGTGCCCACCGTTACAGCCTGCCAGACCAGTCTACAGACCACCACTCTCACTGGCAATTCTGGAGGCTTTCACAATCCACGTTATTGTACATCACTCCCATGATTCCAGAAATTCCTCCTCCGGACAGTTTCAGAAACAGCAGCACAGGAGACAATTCGCCAAAAAAGATAATTCCTAAAGCTCCACTTCAGCACCACCGGCCAGGAACTGGTGCTGAGGTTAAACAGCTGACTAACCCCGTAGCTCAGGCCCAAACAGCCCCAGGGGAATCCAGAAATCGAGAGTCAACAACCGTCCTCCAAACTCGGAACCCAGCAGTCAGTCCCCGACCAGAAATTGGCGCAGAGGATGAACAACTGACTGGCCCCGTAGCTCAGACCCATACAGCCCCAGGGAAATCCAGAATCTGGAAGTCGACGACCATCCACTAAACTCAGAACCTGGCAGTCAGTCCCACAATTGCCCAAAATCAAACCAACAACAGGGCAGCAGTTCGTAAACAGTTCATGAGAGAGAACTGAACCGAAATGTAGCCTCTAACCATACCGCTCCCAGAAAAGGATCCACTCCAGCAGATCACTGTCCAAATGTGATGGTCGACGAAACAAACGGCCGTCACAAACAAATCTAAAATAAATTATATAGCTATCGGATAACATAACAGACAATAAAACAATAAAATGTTGAACGATAAAACGATGAAAGAGTACAAAAAACTCAGAGCAGCTAAACTAATGAAACAGATGGTTAGCCCAGGGTGGCCATGATCTTGAATAACAAGCTTTCAATGTCACACTTGTACTACAAAGACACAGGTTTACATATGTAACCAATAATACCTGACATGGTAGACAGCATTGGGTTATACTGCAGAGGCCAGACTCATAATGAAGCCTGACAGCACAGACAGAGGACCTTGTAGCAACTGTAATGAATGGCTTAGCCCAATACCACCCACCCTGCAGGATACTATATCACTTACAAAACGGAAAATGTGGCAAAAAAATAAATAAAACAATTGTTAAGGAAAATTTTTGCTCAATATCAGTTTTCTAATAAAATAGTTCCTCCATCTGCATAAGCTATTCATCTCAGTAGTATTAGCAACTGTCTACCCTAAACTGTTTTTTTTTAAAAAAAGATCAAATGCAGTAACACCACTCAATTGCACACTATTTTTTATTTTTTTTTGCTAACAGCAATAAATTGGTATATCAACCACTTTCTGCTAACAATGAATACATTTAGCAAGACACGTGGTGTGGATGACACTAGGATGTAGGCATACTTGCTTTGTTCATGGAACCTCGGGTGTGTGTTGGTGCCAAAGAACACATCAGGCATGGCTAAATCTTGAGATAAGACAGACCCTTTTTGAGGCATACTAGCTGTTTCTATATTTTGGCAATCAATGTAATAGAGCCAAAAATCACCACTAACAAATCGTATTACAACGTTTCATAATGTGCAAGTAAAAAATGACTCAATATATGGTATTTAGAGATTGCTAGAGTCAATAATAGTGCCAGTATGTTTAAATGTCATAACATCATTATCTTGTCGGGCAACAATCTCTGTTCTTTCTGCTCAAGTGATACTGAATTGCATAATAATAACAGCGTACTAATCTTGCAAAGTGGGAAATATGACATCACCTAATAAGATAGTGACAAAAACTTTTCAACATACTGAGATTGTTAATGGATTTATTCAACTGCTGTAACATATTTGTTGTACAAGGACCTGTGTGTGGGTTAGTGTGGTGATTGTGGGGGACTTCAACATGCCAGGAGTGGTGTGGAGTACCCCAACAACCAACAATAGAAGAAAGCAAGTACTGATGGATGCCTTCCAGGACAGCTTCCTGATGCAAATGGTCAGTGAACCAACTATGTTAGGGAATACCCTTGAACTTGTGCTAGCAAATGGGGAGTTTGTGAGGGAACTTAGGGTGGAAGAACCACTGTCAGGGAGTGACCACCACTCAGTATGGCTCACACTGGATATGGGCAAGGAAGGAGTGGAATGTGGCACAAGGGTTTTGGACATCAGGATGGGTGACTTTGGGAAGATGGGGGAAGTGGTAAAAGGGTATCTGGACTGTATCTGAACAGAGACATTAAGTTACTGGAGGGGGTGCAGTGCAGGGCTACAAGGATGATCAAGAGGCTGGTGGACTTGCCATACAAGAGGAGGCCCAGGGATCTGAACATGTACTCGCTAGAGGAGAGAAGGGACAGAGGGGACATTATTGAAACCTTTAAGTATATGAAAGTCATAAACAAGACAGGTACAGAGAGGCTGTTCAAAGTAATGGAGGGGAAGGAAACCTGGGGCCATGATATGAGACTGGAGGGAGGAAGATTCAGAAGGAAGAGGAGGAGGAAACACTTTTTTTATAGAGAGGGTGATAGCTGAGTGGAATGCAATGCTGGCAGAAATGGTATCCAGTAGAACAGGGGACTGCTTCAAAAGGGTCTGGGACAGGGCAAGGGAGAGGATCAATGGAGGGGAAGGGTGGGAGAGAGGAGCAGCTGCAAAATAAGGGCTGTTAGCTGCACATTTCAGCAGACTTGATAGACCTCTAGGCCTTTATCTGCTGGCAAATTTCATATGTTTGTGTGTTTGTACATATAACATTTGAAACATTTAAAGCAACACTACACCCTCATGTCTTTTATATGTTATTTGTTACCATAGCAGTACACAGCTATTTTCATGTTGCTTTTAAGGATGTATGCAACATTTTAAGTCTGTTTTTCAGTTCATACTAGGCACTGTGACTGCCCTAGCATTCTCCATTTAATGGCTGTTGAAATTGCATTGTCCCTGAGAGATAAATTAGCATATGAGAACTCCCAGAGCAATCACAGGGCCTAGCATGAACTGTAAAATCAGACTAAAACAAATAGAATAATAGATAGGTTCCTGTGCATTACAATGTAGTAATTCCATCGAGAGGTTCTGGGGACATTGGGAACCTCAAAAGCTAAGCTCGAGAGGTTCCATGTCCCCAGAACCTGAGATAAAATACTTTATTGTAATGCCTGGAACCATTATTTTTAATATATGGATGCGATTTTCGATTTTCTTTTCTCTCAGGCAGTTGGCAGCTGCAGCGAACAAGTCTCTCTGTCCTGGCCACAGGCCACACTGTCTCACTGCTCGGTGTTTTTTTTTTGTTTTACTGAAGGACAGCCTACCTTTTCCATGTCTGGGGAACGCAGGGTCACCTGGATATCTGTATTTTTCAGATATTTAAAACAAAAAAGCTACAAAATGTTCCAGTTGAGAAACAGTCTCGGTAAGCGAGACAGTGGCAGCCATGTTTTTCGAACTGTTCTGCCTGCCCTAACAGGAAAAGTGGCCAATTGGAAGGCACATTTTGAAAGACATTGGGAGCTAGACTAGCGCATGTGCTGTTGTGATTTGGTGATAATACTATAGTTCAAGTCACCAATGATAGTATTACGGCACCTGAACGATGGTATTATCACTCCTGAAGTGTAGTATTATCACTTTGGGAGTGATACAATGATGGGGAATTTTTTGTATGCTTTTTTACAATATTATTTTCATGATCCATATATTAAATTTGCATACATCAACAGCTACATGAAAAGAGTTGTTTATTGACATGGCAACAAATAACATTTAGAAGATATGAGGGTGTAGTTTTCCTTTAAGACCATTAATAAGATATACTTACCACCATGATGGCACTCTCCAAAGTCAGGCTTCCCTGCCTCCTCCCACATAGCATAAGTTATGTCGTACCACTCCTGGATGCTCCTGTGCATATCACCCACCATGGCATTCATCTTGAAAAAGGTCTGGCAGGTGGTCTTCCATTTCCTCCTACACTCATCGGGAGATCTTGTGATGTTGTCTCTCCCCAAGGCATGGCTAACCTGCATAAAATCATAGAAAAGAAAGTACAGTGAATAATTTCATAATAGTTAAATATGTAGATGCAGTAATATACTACAACACCAGTTAATAACATAGTATAATAGTATGTCTTTGATATGTGCATATCTGAAAATATGTACACACAAGGTTTGTCAGCAGGTAAATTTTTTGACATCTATTAACCCTGCTCGTATGTGCAGCTAGAAAGAGTTTTCTGCAGCAACATGTCACCTATCTACTTCTATTCTGTTGACCCTGCCTGTTGCCCTGTGCAGTCTCATTTTTTAGCCAATTTACAGTCCTAGTGGATACCACTGCTGCAGTTAATGCATAACACTGACCTGGTATCAAGTTTCATACATTTAATTTTGCTTATGTATATGTTCAGTCTCACCATAGTGGGTGTCACTCCATAGAAACTAGTGTCCCTTCACCTCATAATTTCAAACAGCACATCTACAGCTGTGTTCTTAGATTCCTCAAAGAGAGAAACTGCCACACAATCATGCTTGTAAAAATAAAGTTTGCAGTGAGCACCGGTGGTCAGAATTGTCATGCACATAAGCTACTAAGTGACAGCAAATCTGTGACACTGTAATTACATACTTGTTGCACTTCTTGCGCTCTTACTAGTAGCAGCCTCTACTAGTGAAAGTGAAACATGTCTTTGGCTTCTCATAAGTCTTAAAAACAAGTATTTCTTTTTATGTTATACATTAATAAAACATTTAACTGCTGTATAATTCCTTCTGCTTGCACGTCTTAACATTATGAGATCTACTACCAGTGTCCTATGTTTTAGTAAACTGTACTGCTATGCCATAGTTCCACAGATATCATTATTGTACCATGCTTAAAACTTGAAAAAAATAGTATTCTGTTAATTTAATTTATGATCTACCTTACCCCAAGTATGTATGAAGCTGAGGTTAGTTGCATGCATGACAAACCCAGGGTTTGCATGCTCCCTCACAGCCTGAACTAGGGCCAGCACCTCCCAATTACTCCAGGACTTAGGCATATTGCAGTCTGTGAAAAAAAGGAATGTTTTGTTTAGAAACATTTAATATATTATTTATTGTGGTTTGAGTATCTGTGCACAACTCATTAGTGATATGTATGTAGTGCAAGTGACATGCATTGGCACATTTGTAAAATGTGTGTGCAGCAGTATACTGAAGGTCAGTCTCTCATGTGCCACTGCAAAGTTAATGTGCCACTGTATTTTGTAAGCAATAAGACATTTCTTGGTGTTGATAGTACTGAGATACGTTCAAATACATAAGCATAGGTGTGTACAGGACTGCGGGGTGGGGTGCCTTTAGCCTCTGGGTGACAGGGAATATCAGTACTAGCAACACCCACACATGTTATTGTTTATATTAAATCTGCCCATTCTCAACCTCAAAAAAATAAAACATTTTAAAAGTTTTCAGAGTCACAAAAAAAACTGTTTAATGTTGCTAGATAATGCCAAATAGTCCCTCGACAGATGTTTTGTATCTGGCATCCATCTGTCTTTCTTTACACTCAATACACTATGTAATTGCCAACCATATAATTGACAAATTCAAACTTCTGTATTATTCAACCAGTGGAATGCCCCCTCCCCCGATTGGTAAACCAGAATAGTAACATGGAAGACACAGACTTTTTATATATATATATATATGAAGGCTATATCCATGTTTGTGACTTGCTAGGAAATCAGTGGGTTAAGTATTCAGTGAGTTGCCCTGGCTGACAAGGACTTGTTTTAGGTAGTGGTGGTGCTCTCTAAATGCACTTGTACAACCAAGTCTCATCCTATCAGAACACAGGAGTTTCTTTGTCCACCTCATAAAGATGTACCAGTCAATGCCACAAGTGGTGTGCGATTCATCTATAGTGGTAGCAAAGATGATGTTGTATTGATACCCAGTGAAGTGTCATTTTAAAAGCAAATAAAAGGTCTATTACTAATGTAGTGGGTATGTGCTTCCAGAAGATAAGTGCAGTGCCTCTAGAGTTATCTAGGTGGTGTGCCACAAGCATGCAACCCCAGTGTACACAGCAGGATGACAGCATGCATTGTCTTCAAGTCCATGAAGGATCACCAGACAGGCAACGGTACTATAGTGGCTGCCACTCACTCTGGTGCCATGTGATTATGTGCTTTTGCTTTCTTCATATCTGCCTTGACCACAAGACACAGTTGAACAAACTTGTGTTGTAATTCTGGTTGTCTATGTTTCCTGTTGCACCCACAACTGCTAAAATATTTTAAACATTAGTGTTTTAATAGAATTGTATCACCTGCCCCCTCACACTGTTGTCTCTAGCTGAGACAGCACTACCTAGAAAAACAGAATGACAAATATACAATTGTAATAGTACTTAAATGAGCATTCAATGTAGCATCATTGTGTACTGAGCTTTTCACTATGTAAACAAAAATAAAAACATGGTTTCTTACTTTTGAGTTATTGAAGAGAAATAAACACTAATTTAAAAAAAAAATCTTTGCCAATCTGTTTAAACAAATAGGGATTAACTGTTAGAAAACTGTCAAGAGCCAATTAAAGCAATCAATATCTATGGCACACCTGACTGATATAAACTGCACGTATGTTAGGACACTCATGAGTGGCACAGCATCAGCCAGGTAATCCCACCCCAACAGAAGAGTTACTGGATTGTGAATTCAAACCCAGAGCCTGAGTAAAGTCTTGGACATCAGCAGTATACCCCCATGATGGCAACTGTACACATCTCAGAACACTGACTACTTGCATAACATCAGCCACACTATAGCTCCCTTCCTTAGAACAGGTACTAGATCCCGACTGCAGAACCACACCTCAACTACAGTAATGTAGAAATATAGTAGACCTACCTCATACCAGATGCATGCAATTTAGAATACTGAGCAGTTGCACAGCTTCAAGCAGGCAATACCCCACCATCGTTCCCCAGACTAGGCACTGGATCCTCAGTACAGAGCTACACTACAACCAAAGCTGTGGACATCAATGGTATACCTCCTTGAAAGCAGCTGCACACATACTACAATGCATAGTAGTTGCACAGCAGTATCTATGAATACTCCCCCCAAAAAAACACATACTACATCCTGAGTGCAGAGCCAGAGTCCAACTAAAGCCATGGACATTAATGGTATAACTCCCTCGTACCAGCTGCACACAAGTTAGAACACTGAGGAGTTGCCTGGCCTCACTCAGGCAATGCCACCCACCTGAACAGGTACTGCATCTGAAGTTTAGAGCCACAGCCCAACTAAAGACATGACATCAACAGTATACCTGTGTGACAGCAACTACAGACTAGTTATGACACTCATGAGCTATATGGCATCAGCCAGGCAATGACCCCTTCCTTTCTCTAAACAGCTACTGCAGCATGAGTGCAGAGCCACAGACTAACTAAGGCAATGAACATCAATGGTATAGCTGTATAATGGCACCTGCACACCTGTTGGGACACTAAGAAGTTAGCCAGAGTGAGCCAGGCAATGCTACCCGCCCTGAAACCAGGTTCTGAATCTTGAGTGCAAAGCCACAATTGACCTAAACACATGGACATTAATAGTATACCTCCCTTATACTAGCTACATACAACTTAGAACACTAAGAACTTGCATGGCTTCAAGCAGGTAATACCCCTACCCCCCCAGACCAGGCACTAGATGCTGAGTTCAGATCCACACCTTGAGTAAAGCCATAGACATGAATGGTATACATCCCTGAAAGCAGCTGAATACATACTACAACACAGAGGAGTTGCACGGTACCATCCAGGCAATGCCCCCCTCCAAAACACATACTACATCCTTAGTGCAGAGCCAGATGGCAGCTAAATCCATAGACATCAATGGTATACCTCTCTGATATGAGCTGCACACATGTTACAACACTAAGGAGTCACAGAGCCTCATCCAGGCAATGATCCCACCCAACCTGAGACCAGGTACTGGATGCTGAGTTCAGACCTACAGCCTGACTAAACCCATGGATGTCAACAGTATACATCCCTAATAACAGCTGCAGACATCTCAGAACACTGAGAAGTTGCACATCATGAGCCAGGCAATACCACCCCACCCCTCAAAAAAAACAGGTACTAGATTCAGAGTGCAGAGCCATAGCCGAACTAAAGTCATGGACGTAAATGCTATACCTCTGTCATACCAGCTGCACACAATTTACAACAGCAAGTAGTTGCACAGCCTCAGCCAGGGAATACCTCCCTTCCCCAGATCAGGTACTAGATCCTGACTATAGACCTACAGCTCAACTAAACTCATGGACATCAATAGTACACCTCCCTCATACTAGCTGCATACAAGTTAAAACACTGAGGAGTTGAACAGCTTCAATCAGCCAATACCCCCAACCCACCCCCCTCCAGACAAGGCACAGGATGCTGACTGCAGTGCCACAGCACAGCTAAAGCCATGGACAGCAATAGTATACCTCCCTGAAAGCAGCTGCACACATACTACAACACTGAGGAGTTGCACGGTAGCATCCAGGCAATGCCCCCAAAACATGTACTAGATCATGAGTGCAGACAGGAGGCTAACTAAAGCCATGGATATTAATGGTATAACTGCATCATACCAGCTGCACAATAGTTACAACACTGAGGAGTTGCATGGCCTTAGCCAAGTAATGGCACCCCCCAATCAACACATACTGGATCTTGAGTGGAGACTCATGGCCCAACTAAAGCCATGAACAGTAACGATATACCTGTCTGAAACCAGCTGAACACACATTAGAAAACTGAGCAGTTGCACAGCCACAGTCAACCAATGCCCCCCCCTGAACAGGCATTAGATCCTGAGTGCAGACCCATGTCCCAAGCAACCCATTAACATCAATGACACACCTCTCCAATACCAGGTGGACACATGTTAGAACACTGATAAGTTGTACAAACTCACACAGCTAATGCCACCCCCTGCCCGACCAGGTAGTGGATCCTGACTGCTGACTGACACAGTGTAACTAAAGCTGTGCATATCAATGTTATAACTTCCTGTTTGCAGCAATGTCCTGATGCTTACTCAGATGAGCTACTGGTTTTTCAGTCTAGAGGCAGAGCTGAACTAAACCTGTAAACTTCTATGGGTTATCACCCTGATAGCAAGTACAGATATGTTACAACACTGACAAGTTGCATGGGTTCAGTGAGTCAGTGCTCCCACTACCTGAGATCAGGTACTGGATTTTGAGTGCAGAGCCAGATCACCATTAAAACAATGACATCAATGGTAGACCTCCCCGATAGCTACAGCAGGTACTGGATCTTGAGTGAACAGGCAGATTCTAAGCTGTAGACAACGCATGTGTATGTTGTGAGTAAGTTGTTCTATTTTTGACCAGTTAGATTGGCTCTTAAAAGAGCCATTTTTGTCACAACCTATGGCATGTGCTCAAGAGATATTGTTATACAGGTACACAATTACAAAAGTGCAAGGATGCCATTTTGAAGGTCCCCAACAAACATGTTGCTACCTGTGCTTGAGAGATGCACACCATCTTTTGGATACAGCCAATGTTTGCAAGATGAAATTTGGGGGTGACGTATGGTGTGCATTCCCACACCATGGAGGAATCCAGATACTTGTATGTCCACCTTTCTACATGACCTTTCAAGTGCAGGACAGTAATTCTCACCTTTCCAGATCATTCGCTGTGTAATATCTGAATACATAATTTTACAAGCAGGTAACATACAGATAAGATGCTGCAAGTCAGACTGTGCAGCTTCAATTAAATCAATTGCCCTTTTGTTCCCCAAATCATTACCTCCTCCATGATTAAGAAGTATGTCTGGTACTGGGTGTGTCTCCAGCAAGTGGTACATGGTTGGCATCAGCTGCTCCCATCCCATGCCACCCTTCCCAAACCAAGTCACTGAGCAGTGAGGTAGGTGCAAGTCATTGCCAAAATGACTAGCTCTACTGAAAACTGCTGCCCTTCTCACCAGGCTTGATCCCACAATCCATACACTAACTCTGGAACTTTCTGCCATGCTGAGTATAAATTTCTAACAACTCAGATGAAGAAATATCAGATATGTGTCTGTTTCTGACTGAACACTACCAAAGCTAAGTAGCAGAATGACTGGTGCTGAGCTCTATGTGTAAGATAAATGCAGTGAGAGATAATCACTACTAACAGTCTGATGCCAGATTGGCTAATGAAGGCAAAAAAAAAAGTTATTATGTCTGCAAAGGCTGTTTCTGTTGGTGTTTTGTTTATTAAACATTATTTTTGTTTTGGTGGGAGAATACTGTCTGGTCATTGGCCACACTTAATTACTTGCTAACAATAACCATTTCCATTGGATGAAGTTAGTAGTCATTTTGGTCAGTGAAGCTCTACTCCCTCTCTTTCTCAGCTAGCAGCTTGAGTGGTGAGTGCAAGCACAGCTATCCATCTTACTGACATAGTTTTCAGAAGTTAAAATATTCAGCATTTTTTTTTATGTTCTGTTACTGTACTATAGTCACAACTGTAATTATTCACTGGTCAGTATGTTCTGTCTGAGAGTTACTGATGTATTATGTTTGTGGCACTACTAAGTTTACAACTGTCTGTGACTGCAGCCACACAGTTAATAATTTAGTATTGATATACTTTCTTTAGTAAAAAATCTTTGCATAGTAAGCAAAGAATGCAACCCTTAGTTAACATTGTAAATAGAGTAAAACAAGTAGTTTTTTTTTAATTGTGGTGGTTTCACATAGCAATTAACTTAGTGGAACCATGGGTGGAGACAGATAATGCACAAGATCTGCGCTTTGTGCAACAAGGCTTAACACTTAGCAGATGTCTTATTTCAATGTAAAAGTCTTGCAAAAATATTTTATTTGGGGCAGTATGTTCTTTGTGAGATGGTCATTTGTGTTGGAACACTGTGCATATAACTAGCAGGAACAGTCACAGAGAATAACTAGAAAAAGTAAAAAAACAATTTCTTTTAGCAACAGATGGCAAGATATTGGTAAAACACTGCATAAATCACTGCTGAGTGCATAAAGTCCAAGTTTACCGGCATGCTAATTTTCTCACCTAGCTTTAGTTAATTATTACTGTTTTCAGACAATAAATAGTTTGGTACTAACAGTTATGTCCTGGAACCACTGCTGTTTGTCTCTAAGTCTTAACATGGCCACTGAACTTTTATTATTTGATTGTATTGGTTCACAGAAGTCACATGGTAAAGTTTGCCATTTCTTTGTTCGTGAGACTGCAAATTCTTTGATCGTGAGAATAATGTGAAACTTCAATAGTGGAAGCTGTGCAGTTAAAAAAAATCACATTATGCTCATAGTTTTTAACAGAGCAAGCAGCCATGTGTCTTTCTATTGCTTATCAGACATGATAATTACAATAATGATCACTTTTAAATAATTTTGTTACATTTAGCAATTCTCTTGGTAATGTCAATAAGAAAAAATGAAACTTTCTGTAGAAAGCGTAGCTTACCTTCCTAACAAGTCCCTAACAATATTATGTCTTACCAGATTCCCAGTTCCTCAAATGCGTTCTAGTTTGTTCTCTGCAGTATAGCAAGTTTCTCAACCTCAAACAGAAGCAGGCAAGTGTGTCATGATAGACCTGTAGGACATTTCACGCTGAAATATTATGTGGGGACATCTTCATGCATATCTTCTTTTAAAGAGATTTTGCTGAAGTTAGAACTGTGTCACTGTGTACTTACTGTTGTAACATGATTAAGAGTGACACTTTACCTCCTCGATCTGTACTTAATAAAATGGAAGCTGAAGCACCTCCTCCTGAGATAGCAGTCTTAAACTTGTTTGAAAGGATTCTAATTCAAACCATGAAGCCATATCAAACAATTATCTGGCTTAATAAAAGGATGCAAGACCTACCAAAGAAAGAACTGGTATGGTCTCTGAAGGGATCTGTTGTATATTTGCATTTGTCTGTGTCTTTGCAAAAAAATGTTAGCACTATTTCTCAGGATAATAGTGTAGTAATCTTGGTGAATGGTGTCCCAACTAAGGCAAAAACAATATGGCAGGAGATAGTCAATGTTGAGAAGGTGAAGCATGCTTTGCAACATCTAAGGGAGCATAATGTTTTTTATGCTGACATTGACATCAGCACATTTGCTGGTCTTTCTACAGGAACTGCTGTGGAACACTATGGCAATGCAATATTGGGGAAGGTTGACATCGCATCTGCACACAATGTCTATGAGTAATTCACCATACACCCATTGCATGGTAAGGATCCAGTGATGGATAACATTGAATTGTATCAAATGAAGCAAGTGGGAGGGCACTTCGGTAAGCATATGAGAAGCTACTCTGGAGGCTCATTGTTTTCCTGACCTGTTTCTACTTGGCACAGGTTGTCAATTAGACGAGCGAGAGGTTCGTGTGCCAGGAGTTGAGTATAGGACCTCAAGAGTTCTGCGTAAGGATGGCAAGTTCCATAGAAGCATTGTGTACCTGTTCCATCTTCTTTGGAAGAGTGTATTGCTCATACATTGAGACTTGGTACAGAGTTCAGTAATATGACAATTGTACAGTTACTACACAAGTTGCAGAACAAAGATGAAACACTACAAGTAAGTCTTTCTTCTATTTTGTCCAGCATGTGTGGTGCTAAAGAATATTGCTACAGACGACACTCTGAGGTGATGTGCTTGCTGAGATAGTTTGGACTAGCAATATGGTTTGTGACACTGAGTTGTGCTGAATACTATTGAGATGATCTGCTTGATTTTCTGAGATGGGCAAACTCTGAAGAGGAGAACATAAAAAGTATGAATCTCACTGAAATATGCTCACTCGATCCAGTATCAGTTTTGCATCACTTCCATCACCAGTTCCAGGCTCTTTTGAAATTCATACTGTCTAAGATAAATCCTCCACTTGGGGTTGTTGAACACTACTTCTGGAGGGTTGAGTACCAAGCTTGGGGAGCTCCACACATTACACATGTTGCTGTGAATAAAAGATGCCCCATGTATTGTTGACAGTGAGACAAGTGAAATCCTAAACTTCATATTGAAGTAAGTCACATGTCAGATTTCAGACAAGTATGGCAGTGCAACACTTTGGGAGTTGGTTCAGAAATTCCCAACAACACCTGTGCGGTAAGTACTGTCGAAGGAAAGTGAAGAACAAGGGACAGTGGTACAGTCAGTGCCATTTTGGTTTCTTAAGATGAGCTTGCATGGATGCTTGTTTGAATGATGTCTTTTCTGCTAGTGACACCACTTGAAGGCAAAATCAACAAAGCGAGTATATGAACTGCCTCGCAGTGAATCAGAAGTCAATATCAATGACTATCGCCCTTCTCTTCTGTTGATGTGGCAGGCAAACATTGATGTTCAGTTTGTCACTGATAATTAAATGGCTTTGGTGAGGTATGTGACATCATACATCACTAAACATAAGCAGACATACCTGCAAGAAATGTGGGAAGAGTTGTCTAACTGCGATAAGGTCAATATCTTCTAGACTATGGTCACTTGGGCTTAGGACTCTGTCACACCATGAGTGTGGCGCCTATGAAGCAAGTGACCACCTTACAGGTGTATGTTTATATGAGAATTCAGAGTCCATTCGCTATTTGAATGTGAACTACAAGCAGAACAGGAGCCATGTGCTTAAGAACCATGAAGAGATTGAGGATCTGGCTGCTAGAAGACCAACATCCACTAATGCTCTGAAGAGCAACTTAATTGACAACTACTATCCACAGCACCACAGTGCTATGGAGGATCTGTGTCTCTTAGAAGTTGCTTAATGGTATGATTATAAGTGGGGTGTTTCTTCTGACCCAGAGAAGAGTATACATAAAGTCACTGGGTTTGATGTTTCACTTGTGAAAAAGCAAAAGCCATGGCTAATTGACCACTGCAAACTCAGCCTGAATACAACAGAAAGCAAAAAGCATTACTATTTTGCTCTATTATTTCTGTTCAAGCCTTGGAGATCAGAATCTGATTTGAAAAGATCATCTGACACATACGAACAAGAGTTCATGGTAAGTTATGATACCTTTAAGAGTCATGTGTCTGACACTTACATTGAGAGACTTGAAATGGAAAAATTCAGCTGGAGAAAGCAAAGCAGGTTTTGGATGATGATACCCCAGTAACATCACAAGATATGGTTGATGTTGAGGGAGAAGGGACTCTTGGTACCCCTTTTCCTTCTAATGACCAGCTGTGCTGATGTCAGAGTTAGAGAGTGCAATGCAACAAAACATGCAGTTGTCAGAGTCAGCTACAAGCATTGTTGATGACTTGAATTTGCATCAGAAAGTTGTATATCACTGTGTGATACATGGTGTTCAACATGCTGTTCATCAGAGTAGCAGAGACTGTGTTTGTGAGAAGCACACACCAGTGAGGATGTTTGTTAGTGGTGCTGCTGGAAGTGGGAAATGTTTCTTAATTGAGGCTATAAGCAGAGGTGTGGGTGACCTTATTAATTTTGCTACTTCTGTTATTGTGTCTGCTCCTACAGGTTTGGCAGCTTATAACATAGGTGGTGTCATGCTTCATAAATTGCTCATGTTGCCAGTTGAGTATGGCAAGAGTGGTGATTACAGAAAACTATCCTTTGAGGTTGCCTCTGAACTGAGGTCAATGTTTGACAAGATGCAATTGCTGATACTAGATGACATGGTTTCAAATGTTCTCCTTACATATGTTCATCTACATCTACAGGAGATACTAGGTACTGATGATGACATACCATTTGGTAGCAAGAATATTCTTGTTCCTGGAGATCTACTGCAGCTGGCTCCTGTGCATGGCAATCATGTTTTCTGTACTCTTTCTGTTGAAGAGGCTAAGAATACTATTGGATGCATAGGTGGTGTCAATTTGAGGGAGTTCTTCTCATATGTGGAACTGTTACAGAACATGAGACAGCAAGGTGACATGTCTTACAAAGCACTGCTTGATGAGGCTTGGATTGATGTATTGTCACCCATTCATTTTGAAATGCTAAGACAGCACATGATCACTAGAAATAATGCTCTTATTCAGGATGTTTGTGATACCTTTGCATATGTGCAGAAATCTGGGGTACTTATTGTATGTCTTTTCTCAAGATGTGAGCAGTGTGCAAAGTTCAATGAGATCATGATGAAGAGAGAACAGGAACCTATTGTGATTCTCACATCCATAGATACCATAGATGGTGTACATCTAACACGAACAATGCTATCAAAAATTATTGACCATCTCAGAGAGCTCACAAGTGGTGTGTCATGTATTGCTGGTTTGGAAGCTGTGCTACCACTGTGTATGAATGCACAGGTCATGCTTTGCAGAAACATTGAAGTTGACCATGGTCTTGTGAATGGAGCCATGGGGTACATCCCTGAGTTCCAGTATAATGTACAGAAGACAACTTTGGAGTTTGTGGTTGTTAAGTTTGACAACTGTGATACTCCTCTACCAATAGACAGTGTGACAGTCAAGTTTGAGCTTGCCAAAGACATATATGGGACAAGGAAACACTTTCCATTGTGAGCTGCTTATGCAGTGTCTATATACAAGTCACAAGGGCTTAGCCTTGATAGTGCCATTGTAGATATAGGCACTGGCATATTTAAGGATGGCATGTCATATGTTGCTTTGTCTCATGTGAGGTGGTTGTCTGGACTACACATAGTGAATCTTGCAGAAACTAAGATATTGGCTGATAGTAAATGCATTGTTGAGTACAACAGATTAAGTATATCGTATGAACCAAATGCTCCTTTGATGCCAGTTCCCAGATATGCATCAGGAACAGATGTCCCAATGGATGCAGGGCACAAATTGAAGAGGAAGCACACTAAGACTCCACAATTGTCAGGTCACCATTCTATTGGTAAGCAGTCTCTACATCAACAAATCACATCTCCACCTGTGAAAGGATGCATTGGGGTTCAGACACTGCCAATATTTGACAACAGCACAGGAGTAAACTGCTATGCCAATGCTACAATGCAGGCCCTTCTCCATATCCCTGAGTTTGCTGATGTCTTGAACTCAAGTCAGTCAGCACCTCTCTCTGAAGCATTAAAGAGTCATTAGAGGTAGTCAAGAGGAGTTGCCCGGTTTACAAAGCTTGACTCCTCTACGACTAACTCTTGCAAAGTATGCAGGACAAGCAGTGTTTGCTGACAATCCACAAGACGCCATAGAGTTCATCATGGGAATGATAAACAGTTTGGCAGATGATGGTTTTGATCTGTGCCAACAATTTCAAGTTGACTATGTGTGCAAGTACACATATTTGTCATGTGGACGCAAAGAATCACAAGCAACTCATGGCATACTGTGGTAGTCTGTCTATGTCCTTGAACAGAGATCCGTGAAGTTTTGTAAGTTGCTTGCAAATGCAGAAACTGGTTGACTGTGCCAAAGATGTGGTTGTTCTTGTGTTTGATCTCTGAGAGTTACATCTTCCAGTTCGTACATTATGATTGTATTGCAATGTTTTAACTCTCAAGGCATGAAAATCACACCACCAATTTCTGACTTCATTGCTGGAAGAACTATGTTCTCAGAAGTCAGTTTGACACACATGCAATTATCTTCCATCATGGCCTATCTATTCACGCTGGGCACTATGTCACTTGGCAAAGGTTCAGAAAGGGATGGGTGGAGTGCAGTGATACAGCATACACTATGAGAGAAAGATTACCAAGGAATCTGAAAGATGCATACATCATCATTCTCTGTTGCACCAATGTTGCATGATATGTGGAGGAGTGATGCTATCTGATCACAGAAGCTTACTTATCCAGTATATTTGAAACAATACCGTTCTGACTGTATATTGTGGCTAGATGTATTTTTTTCCCATTTGTTTGAATATTTATTTTGATTTGAAAGAAGAACTAACACCTTTCATGTGAAACAGCTACTGTGCAGTATCAGTGATGGTGATCTAGGTGTTTTAGATCCTGTACAGAATTAACACAGCTTGTGTGAATTGCTCTGATTTTCCTGCTATTGCAGAAGAGAACCACAACACTACACCTATGTAACAGACTGTAGTAGGCAATGACTTGTTGATCTCAGTGTCATACTGATACGCTGGTTGCAAAATGCAATTGTTTTCATAATTTATTGCAATACAATTTCTAGAAGCATTTGTATTGTAATATTAAACATTTTTTCAACTTTGATGTACTTAAATGATTGCCGTGTTAATGCTGAAGTAGACTTGAGGGTATTGAGCTGTAATCATTAGACAGTCAGTGAGTCATATCTTTTTGCAGGTGTCTCAGTTAATCTTGCATATTTTGCACATGTCACTGTGTATTCAGTTGTTTCACCATGCCATTTTACATGGTAATGACAGAATCAGTAATACTCTTACATGCTTATCAGAGTTTTAAGCACTCTTCTCTACATTTTGTCTGAGGAGCCATACTTCTTTGAACAGCATGCATCAGGTTAAGTTGTGACTCATTTTCCTGTTGTTGTCTACATTGTTGACCTTGACTATACTTACTGAACTGACTTCTGCCAAATCCAAGCAGACTTGAGGGCGCTGGATATTACACACATGTCATTCACTGAGTTATGTCTTGACAGATGTAGTTCTTTGACTCACATTCACAGCATGACTTTCTACATGATAATGTCATCTGTTAGCAGTGTGCTGCATTTCTTGAAGTGTATCTGACAGGATTCTCTGTCGCTGTTCTTGGAGTATGGTGTCAACACTGGATATGATAAATTCTACCAATACAAAGCGACTAATTTTTGTACATATGTATATAGTGCTGAAATGCAGATTGAACCTGTTGCTTACATAGATTCTTAGCTATTTTTGCTTGTTGACAAAAAAAATGCATACATTGCTACATTGTCCTGAACCTGTTCTATTCATGCATTTAATGTTATTGCATTGCATTAAGTGCTACTGTTGATGTTGTTGATAACTGAACATAGAGATGTATACATGTGGTTATCTGCCCTATTTTCAGTGTATGTATGCATTTCTATATATCTGTGAAGACGTCTGCAACTCATCATTCGACAGATAATGTCAATAATGATTGTGTACTTCTGTTCCACAATACAAACTATTGGTATGCTCCTGCTTTTATAGGATCGTCCATATTTTGGAGGTCGGATGAGGAATTTTTCCCAGTTCCACAAATGTAAAACAGTTAAAAAATGCATCAGTTTGGTGATGAATCAACCTTTTCAGCATGAGTAAGAAAATAGCTGTGATATGTAATATCTTCACCACGGCGTGTTATCGGCAAGGATTTTTCAAATTATTTAACTAACTTACTGATCTAGTAACAGTACACCAATGGCTATATATGTCCCTGCCATTGTACATTGTAACATTAACTTGCTCTTTCTATGTATATTATATATATATATATATATATATATATATATATGCTAATGTTATTGGTGTCTCTTCCCATTTCAAGACCAGAAGAACACATTGATGTGTACCATACAATCTTTCTGCCACAGACATACTGTGCTACTTATTTCTCTTTGTTTTTCTGTTTTTCACTTCCTGATATTGCTTGGTCCACTTTCAAATAAATAACTACTGATAAAGTAAAAAGAGTCTTAAAAGATGTCAACAGATTTCATAAAAAGTACAATAATTTTTAAATAGAATATGTAACAGTTTATTCTAAATTATTTATGCAGAATTAATACATAAACACAAATTAAACTTTGTAATGTTTCTGTTGGTGTGAAAGTAAACTTTTGTAATCATATGGACAAAATATTGATACTTACTTTAGCACTGTTGACATAATCCACACATGTGTTTTTTTCTTTAAGACAATATTTTTATGTGCTCATGAGAATCACTAAATGTTTCTTACTGTCTCATGCGCATATGCAGTGAAGAACTAAATGTTATAAAATTGCTCAGTGAAACAAATTCTATTTTTGTTCTAATGACTTGGCTTAAATAGGTGTCAAATAGTGATATTCACAGGTACAATAATTTATTGTTAATGTTGATTATCTACTGTAAATGTCTAACTGTGTTGTCTGTTGCATTCATGGATAGGCGTTGGCGAAAGTCCGGTTGTGATGATGACAAGCTTAGTTTGATGGACCATTATTTAGTCTATCAATCCGCAATCTCTCGTAAGAAGGCAGAATTCCTGTCCAGAGAGATAGCGGCTGCACAGAATAGACCGGCTCAGCTCTTTCGGACTGTGGACAGACTGTGCAATCCAGTTTGTCTTCAGCCTAGAAGAGCCTTATCTCAAGAATGGTGTGAGGAGCTTGCTCTCTTCTTTGCAGATAAGGTTGCCAAAATCAGATCGGACATTCACTCTTCCCTCTAATGGAGCAGCAGTGGTCGTCAGGAAATGTCAAACACCCAGTTGGAATGATCTGACTTCAGCCTTCCATAATTGAGGATGTTGTGATGATCATTCGAGCACTGCGACCCGACCTGCTGTGATTTGGACCCTGGTCCCACGCGCCTCTTAGTGGGTTGCGTGGATAAGATTGGCCTAGTCCTAGCTTGATCATATGGAAGTCTTTGGAGAGGGATTTTCCAGATCCCTCAAAGAGGCTATAATTAAGCCCTTTTAAAGAAACCTCCTTAGACCCATACTGTCTAGCAAATTACAGGCCAGTCTCTAACTTACCCTTTGTGGGTAAAGTTATTGAGAAAGTGGTCGCAGTGCAGTTGGAGGATCATCTGACCAACAACAATATCTACGATTTGTTCCAGTCTGGATTTAGGAAAAGGCATAGTACTGAGACAGCTCTACGCACAGTACTAAATGACCTCCTAATGGCAAGAGATCGTAGGGACCCGATCCATCTTGGTACTACTTGATCTCTCTGCAGCGTTTGACACCATTGACCATGGTGTGCTATTGGAGCGCCTGTGGTTAGTCTGTGGACTGTCTGGTATGGTCCTCAGATGGTTTCAATCTTACCTTGAGGGTAGGACTCAGAGAGTGGTGTCAGGAGTTTTTTCCTCAGCATCATTCTCCCTGCCCTGTGGGGTACTGCAGGGCTCCATTTTTGCACCCATGTTGTTTTCGATGTATATGCTACCATTGGGGGCGATTATTAGACGGTACAGTTTGGGTTTTCACTGCTATGCAGATGATACCCAGCTGTATATGTCTTTTGTGCCCGGTCAGGATGCTGCCTTGTCGGTATTTAATAACTGCCTTGAAGAAATCCAAGAATGGATGAATGGGAGTTGGCTGAGGTTGAACCGGAGAAAACTGAGGTGTTGGTTGTCGATATAGGTCGCATGAGGTGGGTCTGCCAGAGGGATCACCCTCAGGCCTATGGCTTGGAGGTGTCCAGCTGACGACCTCAGACCAGGTGCGAAATCTTGGCGTAGTACTTGATGACCGTTTGACACTTAAATCCCAGGTGTCAGCGGTTATAAAGACTTCCTTTTTTCATCTGAGGAATATTGCCAGGGTGAAGCACTTGGTTCCTCCAGAGGACCTTCCAACATTGATCCACGCCTTTGTTACCTCCCGGCTTGACTACTGTAACTCCCTATACCTAGGGCTATCGGGGGTTGAACTTCGCCGTCTGCAGCTGGTGCAGAATGCGGCAGCCAGGCTGTTGACTGGAGTCTCTAGATCCAGTCACATAATGCCTGTGCTCTGCAGACTGCATTGGCTGCCAGTGTTTTGGCGAATTACCTTCAAGGTTGGTTTGCTGACCTATAAAGCCCTACATGATCTGGGACCTGCCTACCTGAAAGAGCTCCTGTGCCCCTATAGTCCCTCTCGGCCCCTCCGATCCACTGACGAGGGATTGCTAGAGATTCCCAGGGTACGTTTGAAAACATCTGGTGCTAGATCATTTAGTTTTATGGCATCTACCCTGTGGAACTCTCTACCTCGTCAGGTGCGAGATTGCCCGACTGTCCTTAGTTTTAAAGGAGCGCTGAAAACCCACCTTTTTAATATAGCTTTTAAGGATTCTTGTTAATCTGATTTATTATATTTATTGTTATATTTATTTGTACAGGCGCTTTGATTTAAGAAAAGTGCCTTTTAAAAATAAAGTTGAATTGAATTGAATTGAATTGAATTGAATGTAATAGTGTCAATGGACACATTATTATTACTACTTAGCAATAGATGTAAGTGAAATTAGAAGTTGTTCAATACATCTTCTGTTACATAAACTCACATATGTTATTACTTAGTATTCTATATAAATCCTAAATTGAATACGTAATAAGCAGAAAAATGTGACAGTATAGATTTAGTATGTGAAATACCAAAAATTACAAAACACAGAAATTAATTAAGAATATCTATGAAGAACTGTTTTTTTGTCCATCCCAGGAGCAACCAAACAATTTGGCCTAAAGATATTTAAATAGTTAAATAACAAAACTAATCTTAAACCTTATCCTATGTCTCCTGAGTATTATTTAAATACAATTGGTATGAGAGAGGTATACTATTGATCTCCATGTCTTTCATTGGGCTGTGGCTGTGCACTAAGAATCCAGTACCTGGTCGAGGTGGTGGCACAGGCATTGCCTGCCTCAGGGTGTGCAACCCTTTAGTTTCATAACTAATGTGTAGGTGGTATATAGATGCATACCATTGAAGATCATGCCCTCACATGGGCTGCGGCTCTGCACTCAGGAGCCAGTGCCTGGTCTGGAGGGGTTGGGAGGGTGGTTGGCTGTGGCTGTGCAACTCCTCAGTGTTCTAACTTGTGTGCAGCTGGTATGAATTAGGCATATTGTTCATGTCCATGCCTTTAGTTGGGCTGTGACCTTGTAGTCAGGACTAGTACCTCATCTGGAGGGGTTTGGGTATTACCTGCCTAGCATTATTCAGCTCTTCACTCTTCACTCTTCTAACTTACGTGCAGCTGGTATGAAGTAGGTATACCATTCATGTCCATGCCTTTAGTTGGGCTGTGAGTTTGTACTCAGAATCCAATTCCTAGTCTGGGGGTGTGGGGCCATTGCCTGGCCAAGGCCATGCAACTCATGAGTGTAGTAACTAGTCTGTACTTGGTATCACAGAGGTATATTATTGCTGTTAATGACGTTAGTTGGGCTGTAGCTCAGCACTCAGCATTCCAGTACCTCTTTGGGGGGTTATTGCCAGACTGAGACCGTGCAACTGCTCACTGTTCTAACTTGAGTGCAGCTGGTATGAGGGAGGTATACTGTTTATTTCCATGTCTTTATTTGGGCTGTGGGTCTGCACTCAGCATCCAATTCCAGGTCTGGGGAAATGGGGGAATTGCCTGGCTGAGGCTGTACAACTCATGAATATCATTACTAGTATGCAGTTGGTATCACAGAGGTATACAGTTTATGTTAATGACCTTACTTGGGCTGTAGCTCTGCACTCATCATCCAGTACCTCTTTGGGGGGGAGGGGATTGTGTGACTGAGGCCGTCCAAGTCCTCAGTGTTCTAACTTCTGTGCAGCTGGTATGAGAGAGGTATACCATTTATATCCATGTCTTTATTTGGGCTCTGGCTCTTCACTCATCATCCAATTCCTGGTCTGGGGCAGGCAAGTGCATTGCCTTGCTGAGGTCATGCAACTCATGAGTGTAGTAAGTACTATTCAGTTGGTATCACAGAGGTATACCATTGATGTTAATAACCTTACTTGGGCTGTAGCTCTGCATTCAGCATCCACTACCTCATGGGTTGGGGGGCATTGCCTGGCTGAGGTCGTGCAACTGCTCTCTATTCTAACTTGTGTGCAGCTGGTATGAGGGAGGTATACCATTTATGTCCATGTCTTTATTTGGGCTGTAGCTCTGCACTCAGCATCCAATTCCTGGTCTGGGGTGGTGGGGCCATTGCCTGGCTGAGGCTGTGCAGTTTGAGGGAGGTATACCATTTATGTCCATCTCTTTATTTGGGCTATGGGTCTGCACTCATCATCCAATTCCTGGTCTGAGGGGTGGGGGCATTGCCTGGCTGAGTGCATACAACTCACAGTGGCAGCTCCAGCTTCTGTTGATTACCAGGGCACTGGGTGAGCACCACAGCTGGGAGCCAGGGCACCTATAGAAATTGGAACATAAATCATGCATGTATATTCCTGCGTGCCCGTCCATTTACAATTTGAAAAAAATAATGTTATGTTTCTGACATAAAAATGACATTTCCTTTTTATGTTTTAGAGCTTTTGTTTTACATTTAAGTATGCAAGACAGCATGAGTTGATGACTGATTGCTGCAATTTGCAAATAAAATAAATATATTAATTACTGTGCTGTCTTGACTCTTGCTTTGCCTGCAGTGACTATGGGAAAAGAAGGATAATGGGTATGGAGTATGGAGGGAGAGATCCGCAAAGCAATTCCACTCTGTCTCTCAATCTGCAGACTGAAGTACAGCAGGGTAGGGTTCTCAGGCTTTGCCATGGTGTGCCTCCCCTATGGTATGGGGGAAAAGCCCGGACCTTCTCAAGTCTCATGCACTGTGGCAGACATGCCAAACAGATAATAAATGACATGGGGATGGCCTCATTCCCTCAAGCAACACCATTGAGCACTTCAGAACCCACCCACCCTCCACTGCAGACCCATCTTTCCAGAACAAACCCAACCATGGAAAAAAAATTCCACTTCAATCTTTCACAGTGCAGTCAGGCAGCATAAACAACAGCCCATTTAAACACTTCACAGAGTCAGTATATATCCCCCGGACACAGGCCCATCTTTGAAATACACCCAAACATAAAATTCTGCACAGTGTACACCAGAGGCATCATGTATGTGCCCCCTTCCCAGCACAGGTTCATCTTTGAAACAACCCCAACTATAAATAAAATGCTGAGCAGTCACAAAGGCATGTATCCTCCCCCCAGGCACAGGCCCATCTTTCAAACTTACCCCAATCATTGGCAATATGCTGCACAGACTAGAGTCAGAGGCATCATGTATGTCCCCCCCCAGATGCAGGCCCATCACTGAAAGACCAAGTGAAAGAATGGCAAACACCACCAGCCATAAACACCCCTAGCTTCGAGGCATGTATGTCTCCCCCCCGATACAGTCCCATCTTATGCACACACCCAGCCTGGATGCATGCATGTCTCTGCCCTCCCCAGACTCCCTTGTGGTGAAACACAGACCAGCATTAATTTACAGCAAAATTCAGCATACTCACGTTTCCAGCCCAGAAGAGGTCCAGGAAAGGTTCACTTAGCAAGAGGCCCTGGAAGCAAGTGGTTGAGCAGTTGGAGTCGGCAGCTTGAGGAGCTCCAAATTAGCAGCCTCAGAGGATTGAAAGTCCATATTAGCATTAGCGGCAACAGAGTTCCACAGCAGCAACCTCAGTCCAGCATCAGAAGGCAGGCAGCTTCAGCAAACAGGAGGAGAGTGGTGGCATTAGCAGGCAGGAGAGTGGCTTCACTGGCTAGTCCGAGGAAGTGGCAGCAGGGGAACTCTGGCAATTGGCAGGCACTCCAGGCAGCTTCAGCAAACAGGAGGAGAGTGGTGGCATTAGCAGGCAGGAGAGTGGCTTCACTGGCCAGTCTGAGGAGTTGAGGACATGGCAGCAGGGGAACTCTGGTAATCACTATCACAGTAGCAGGTGCAGCAGTTTGAAGAAACGATTCCATCAGTATGCATGGCATGCTATTTTATTTCTGGGATGAAATGCTAGAAAGTTCCAGCAACACAACTCATTGGATGAGGAAATCTGGTGCTGATTGGCAGAGTTTTGCAGCCATCAATTGGCTGCAGCCACCTCCCTGATATAGGGCTGAAATCTCTCCATCGCAATTGGTCTGTTAAAGACCTTGTGCTGCACTCCAGTTGGCTGGCTCAGGATTAGTAGCTAGCCCTCCCAAGCTCTGCAATTCCAGCATTAAATTTAGGAGTCCTGGGATGCAGCAGGGATCGGGATCTGCCTGAGCCAATCAAGGTGACTGCCGGCTTAACACAGACACTCCCCCTGGCTCCCCGCCCAAACCCAGTAAAGGCATTAGTCGGTCTTAGCTCTAGCTTACAGGCTGGAGGCTAGCAACACCAACAGAAAAAAATGTTATCCATTTTCGGACTCGGAGCACCAGGCCACGAACTGGGGAACAGCATTTTTTGACCAGGGCACATGCCCTGGTGTGTCCCGGTGTAGTGCTGCCAGTGAAAACTCATAAGTGTAGTAACTAGTCTGCAGATGGTATCACACAGGTATACCATTGATGTTCATAGACTTAGTTGGGTTGTGGCTCTACACTCAGCAGCCAGTACCTCTTTGGGGCAGGGCGGATTGGGGGACATTGCCTGGCTGAACCTGTGCAACTCCTCACTGTTCTAATTTGTGTACAGCTCATAAGTGGGAGGTATACTGTTTATGTCCAGGCTTTATTTGGGCTGTGGCTCTGCACTCAGCATCCAATTCCTGGTCTGGGGGATGGGTGGGTACATTGTCTGGCTGAGGCTGTGCAACTCATGAGTATCATAACTAGTATGCAGTTGGAATCACAGAGGTATACCACTCATGTTCATGACCTTACTTGGGCTGTACCTCCGCATTCAGCATCCAGTACCTCTTCAGGGGACGGGGATTGCATGGCTGAGGCCGTGCAACTCCTCAGTGTTCTAACTTGTGTGCAGCTGATATGAGGAAGGTATACCATTTATGTCCATGTTTTTATCTGGGCTGTGGCTCTGTACTCAGCATCCAATTCCTGGTCTGGGGTGTGGGGGCATTCCCTGTCTGAGGCCGTGCAACTCATGAGTGTAGTAACGACTATGCGCTTAATATCACAGAGGTATACCGTTAATGTTAAGGACCTTAGTTGGGCTATAGCTCTGCACTAAGCATCCAGTACCGCTTGGATGGGGGGGCATTGTGTGGCTCAGGCCATTCAACTCCTCAGTGTTCTAACTTCTGTGCAGCTGGTATGAGGAAGATATATCATTTATGTCTATCTCTTTATTTGGACTGTGACTCTGCAGTCAACATCCAGTTCCTAGTTTGTGGGGTGGGGGCATTGCCTGGATGAGGCCCTGCAACTCACAAGTGTAGTAACTGCCCTGCAAATGGTATCACACAACTATACCACTGATGTTCATAGACTTAGTTGGGCTGTGGCTCTGCACTCAGCATCCAGTACCTCTTCAGTGCAGAGGAGAGGGGAGCACTGCTTTGCTGAGCCTGTGCAACTCCTCACTGTTCTAACTTGCATGCAGCTCATAAGAGGGAGGTATACTGTTTATATCCATGGCTTTATTTGGGCTGTGGCTCTGCACTCAGTGTCCAATTACTGGTCTGATGGGGTGGGGGAATTGTCTGTCTGAGGTCGTACAACTCATGAGTGTAGTAACTTGTGTGCAACTGGTATGAGGGAGGTATACCATTTATGTCCTTGTCTTTATTTCATCTGTGGCTCTGCACTCAGCATCCAATTCCTGGTCTGGGGTGTGGGGGCATTCCCAGGTTGAGGCCATGCAACTCATGAGTGTAGTAACTACTATGCAGGTGGTATCACAAAGATATACTATTGATGTTGAGGACCTTAGTTGGGCTGCAGCTCTGCACTCAGCATCCAGTACTTCTTAGGTGGGGGGTGGGGGGGCATTGCGTGGCTGAGGCCATGCAACTCTTCAGTGTTGTAACTTGTGTGCAGCTGGTGTGAGGGAGGTATACCAATTATGGCCATGTCTTTATTTGGGCTGTCACTCTGCACTCAGCATCCAGTTCCTGGTCTGTGGGGGGGCATTGTCTGGCTGAGACCGTGAAACTTATGAGTGTAGTGACTAATCTGCAAATGGTATCACACAGGTATATCGTTGATATTCATAGGCTTAGTTCAGCTGTGGCTCTACACTCAGCATCCAGTACCTCAAGGGCAGGGGGACGGGGCATTCCCTGCCTGAGCCTGTATAACTCCTCAGTATTACAACTTATGTGCAGCTGGTATAAAGGAGGTATACCATATATGTCCATGTCTTTATTTGGGCTGTGGCTTTCCAGTCAGCATCCAATTCCCGGTTTGTGGGGGAGTGTGTACATTGCCTGGCTGAGGCTGTCCAACTGATCAGTGTAGTAAGTAGTCTACAGAAAGCATCGCACAGGTATACCATTGATGTTCATAGGCTTAGCTGGGCTGTGCCTCTGCACTCACCATCCAGTACCTGTTCAGGGCAGTGGGGACGGGGGCATTACCTGGCTGAGGCCATGCAATTCCTCACTGTCCTAACTTGTGTGCAGCTCATAAGAGGGAGGAATGCCACATATGTCCATGGCTTTATTTGGGCTGCGGCTCTGCACTCAGCACCCAATTCCTGGTCTGGGGGATGGGTGGGTACATTGTCTGGCTGAGGCTGTGCAACTCATGAGTATCATAACTAGTATGCAGTTGGAATCACAGAGGTATACCACTCATGTTCATGACCTTACTTGGGCTGTACCTCCGCACTCAGCATCCAGTACCTCTTCAGAGGACAGGGGGATTGCATGGCTGAGGCCGTGCAACTCCTCAGTGTTCTAACTTGTGTGCAGCTGATATGAGGAAGGTATACCATTTATGTCCATGTCTTTATTTGGGCTGTGACTCTGTACTCAGCATCCAATTCCTGGTCTGGGGGGTGGGGGCATTCCCTGGCTGAGGCCGTGCAACTCATGAGTGTAGTAATGACTATGCACTTAATATCACAGAGGTATACCGTTAATGTTAAGGACCTTAGTTGGGCTGTAGCTCTGCACTCAGCATCCAGTACTGCTTGGGTGGGGGGGCATTGTGTGGCTCAGGCCATTCAACTCCTCACTGTTCTAACTTCTGTGCAGCTGGTATGAGGAAGATATATCATTTATGTCCATCTCTTTATTTGGGCTGTCACTCTGCACTCAGCATCCAATTTCTGGTCTGGGGGAAGGGGCCATTCCCTGTCTGAAGCCGTACAACTCATGAATATCATAAGTAGTATGCAGTTGGTATCACAGAGATATACCGTTCCATGTGTAATCATATTGACAATGGACAGCAAAAAAGAATGGGGTGACATTTAGGCCTCACAACCCCAATGACACACCCCATCATCTGTCAATCTTGGGATGATTGGTGGGTCCACGGGGGGGAGAAGCAAGCCTAAATATTTTTTTATTTCCTGACTTTTTGTGTTTTAACACTAAATAATGCATTAGCACAGTTTTTTGCATAGAATTTCCTTACTTTCTGAGAAAGAATAGAAATGTAGAAATTTGCGCAAGTTGGTGGGAGCGCATCACGCAATATCTGTGCAGCAAGATAATTTTGCAACAGCTAAACACCATAATTCAGATGCACAGGACATCCTCTGAACACCCTCAAAATTTCAATGTAAAAGAGCAAACCATCTCCAAGATATAATGTTTGAAGATTTGAGAGTTTCATTCATTGGAGTGGCAGAATTCCACACCTGTTGACATGTTACACATGTAACGACTAGAAAGTACATTGACAGCAGCAAGGCCAGCTACCGTACAGATGTCAAGCCACTACCACAATGGAAAATGCTGTTTGCAAAACATAAACTGTGCCACGTAATATCTCCGAACAATATACTGTATGTTCTCTGACATGTAAACACTGTAATTCATATCTGCAGGACATGCCGTCAACACCCTCAACATTTCATGTAAAAAGACCAAACCGTTTCCGAGACATTGAAAGTTAAAGATTGTCAAAATTGGCCTAACTATTGCATTATAAAATATAGCCATCTGGTCGTGATCTCACAATCAAAGATAGTGATCAAAGAATCTGGTGATCAAAGAATTTGCAGGCTAGCAATCAAAGCAATTGCAGACTCACAGTCAAAGAATAAAAAATTGTGGAACTTGAGTCTTAGACAGAAGTACATGAAACCTCTGCCATGCCTCGATAGAACAAAGCCCCCTGAACAAAACCCACCCTCATTTGCCTTAATAACCCACCCCTGAACTGAGAAAATTGATTTTTTCAAAGGGCCATCTAGTCATGCCCTCACGATCAAAGATTGCAGTCAAAGAATCTGGCAATCAAAGAATTTGCAGGCACGCTATCAAAGAAATTGCATCCTAGTGGTCAAAGAATAAAAAATGGTGAAACTCAAGTTTTAGGCAGAAGTACATGAAACCACCACAATGCCTCAATAGAACAAAGCCCCCAGAGCAAACCCCACCTTCATTTGTGTTCTTAGGCCACTCCTGGGCTAAGAAATGTGAATTTTTCAACAGGCCATCTAGTTACAACCTCGCGATCAGAGATCATGGTGAAAGAATCTTGCGATCAAAGAATTTGCTTGCTCGCAAATAAAGAATTTGCAGGCTCATGGTCAAAGAATAAAAAATGGTGAAACTCAAGTTTTAGGCAGAAGTACATGAAACCACCACCATGCCTCTATGAAACGAAGGCCCCTGAGCAAAAGCCACCCTCATTTGGGCTGATAACCCACCCTTGAGCTGAGAAAATTGTGTTTTCACATCGGGCCATCTAGTCACTCCGTCGTGATCAAAGATCATGGTCAAAGAATCTTGCGGTCAAAGAATTTGCAGGCTCACAATCAAAGATTGTCAGCAAGCCACGATCAAAGAATTAAAAATGTCATAACTCTATTTTTTTACCACTTTAGAAGAAACCACAGCCATGGGTCGATAGAACGAAGCTGTCTGAGTAAAACCCATCAAAGTTTTACTTCAGTAGTCACCCATGAGCCGAGATATTTGAGTTTTTCCAACAGCAATTTCAAAACAAGATGGCATCCGTCGCGATCGCAGAATTATCGGGATCAAAAATGCTTTGACCACAAGGCTGCAAAATCCACAAAACTGCCCACATAACTGGTGAAAAGTGCCTTTTTCAGCATTTTGCTGTGCAAAGACCGTAAGTCTGACTGAAAAAAAATTGGCAGATCAAGAGATCTAGCATGCCCCACTGCACATACCACATTTCATGCAAATCTGTTGAAAGGGTCCAAAGTTATTAATGCACAAAAGTTTGAGTTTAACATAGAAGTGGCTTCATAACCCTAGCAATAGGGGCCCAACTGCGCCCCTATAATATATATTTGTGTGTATATATATATATATATATATATATATATATATATATACACACACACACACATTAGAGGCAAAAATCTCCATTTAATGCATTAGTTAGGGTTGTTCCACGTGACAAAAGTGAGGAAATTCAGTGTTAGGGTTGAAAGCCCACCTTGGACTCCCCAGCCCTCACCCCCAACCGACATCAGGGTGTGCATTGGGGTTGCCGGCCCTAACTCTCACCCCATCATATGTGTGAAGAAGCAGAGGTATAGGAGAATGGGGTGAGAGTTAGGACCGACAACCCCAACACGCACCTCATGCCAGTTGGGGTGAAGGCGGGGGGGTCCAAGGGGGGATTTCAACCCTAACACCGAATTTCATCACTTTTGTCGCTGTGGAACAACCCTAACTAATGCATTAAACAGAGTTTTTTGCCTCTAATTTCCCTTCTTTTTGAGAATGATAATGAGAAATAGTGAATGTAATCCAGCAGCGGGAGCGTGGGGCCCTTTGGGCCCCGCGCTCCTGCCACATGATGTCATGTCACATAGTAACATGGTGCCCGCAAACGCAAATGGTAATGCACATGGTGATGCAAGGTGAAACACAAAGATAAACAGTACTGTAGACACAAATGGTTAAAATAACGCAAACACAAGTGCAAATGAAAACGCAAAGGGTAATGCACATGGTGCCATAGACGGGAACAGCAAAGTGAAACTAGTACGGAACCGCAAGCAGAAGCGGTAAGGGTAACAGTAATATAAGCACACAGGCTGCTTTTCCCCAAAAGCTACATAAAGAAAGACAGTGAGTACAAAGAATGTATGCATAATAATGGGTCTCGGAGCAGAAAATGAGGAGTTGGAATACTAAATTGCTTATATCTCAGGAACTGTACGACGTAGAAAAAAATGTAAAAGTCATATGATTTATGACTTTCCTGCCTAGTTTTATGTTTAGCCCCCACTTGGGGGCTAAGAATTTTTCCAACGAAAAGTCCATATCTCACACCGTGTCCAAGATACAGGCCCTGAAAGGCGCGACGAACGCTGTAATGTTATCCAATGGGTAAAAAAGAGAGTTTAAGAGTGCCATAACTTTGGCTCCCTGTAATATTTGTTCACCAAACTACTGAAAAGAACATCTGTGGGATGTTGGCTTTCTTCCCTCCAAATTTCAGCCCAAAAGACCAAACCGTTATTTTGCAGCAGGAAGGCAAAGGATTCCTGTAATGCGGCGGATGTCATAATGTTATCCTAAGGGAAAAAGCATCAACTTTGGAGTGCCGTAACTTTGCCGCCATGTAATATTTTTTCAGTGAAACACTGAAATGCACATCTGTGAGGTGTTGGGGCTGTTGTTCCCTCCAAATTTCAGCCCAAAAGACCAAACCGTTCTTTTGCAGCAGGGTGGCAAAGAATTGCTGTCATTCTCCCACAGCCTGGAAAAGTACTGTCAAACTTTGCGAAAGCTTTCACAAATTCATGCGACACTGTAGCAAATGCGAAAGTACTTTGCGAAAGTACTTTTTCCAAAAATTTGAAAAACATATGTCTGTGGTGTTTTACCCCAAAATAAAGACATGCCTAGCATCCTCAGGTTTCGACTAGGTGAATACAAAAAGAATTAGGTTGCTAGAGGGTCCCAAATTTAAATGCCAGGCATTTTTCTGATGACCGATTGAAAACAAAATGGCGGATTTGCTACAGTAAAAGGGACATTTGCAAAAGTAAAAACTGCATTTGCGACACTGTCAAACTTTTTGTTAACTTTTCCCATTGACTTATAATGGGAAATTGTTTTTTTTGAATAACTTTTGAACCGTTTAATATTTTTTCACGAAATCTTTAAAAGGCACATCGGGGACCCTGGCCGCACATTCCTTGAAGATTTTGGACCAGTCGCGTAAACTGTGCGACCTGTAGAGATGAGCAAAGAGTTACAAAAAAGTGTAAACACGTGCACAGATCATGCGTATTAACTCAGTAGCCGTATATCCGAACAGCACCAAAGTTGGCAGATCCCAAGATGTATGGTTCTTGATAGTGTATTCCAAATTTCAGGCAAATCTGTTGAATAGTTGCAAAGTTATTAAGGTGCAAAATTTTAGGTTTACATGTAAATGGCTCCTCAACCCTACCTATTGTAGCACTACCGTGCTACCATATTATAATTTATATATATATATATATATATATATATATATATATATATTGCAAAACTCCATTAATGCATCAGTTAGGGTTCATAGCACAGCAAAAAAAGTTTGGAAATGTGCTGTTAGGGTTCAATCTCCTAACTTCACCCCCTTCCCACACACACACATACACACACATATGCAAGCAGGGGAAGGGCCAATGCAACACAACCAACCAGAGACAATCAGCAGCAGGTGAAACACACAGTATGTCATCCACAGATAGTTTATTGGAAATGAGAGTTTGGATAAGCCTACCAACAGCCATTGGATGTTTGCATTTTTTTTTCTGATAGAGTGAGTCAGTCCTAATAACAAATGGTAGTAATAATAAAAGTAATGTTTTGTAGTATAGTTTACAAGTAAGATGTAAAAGCAACAGTAGTAACATCCAAAGCTAACCATAACATATTGCTAATGAGTATTTCCAAGTAATGCAGTAGTATAACAACATGTGATGCTGCTAGTTTCATGCCTGAGCAGTATCTGAAAAGTACTATGTATGTGTCAGCTGTATCCTGCAGTGAGCCAATTGTTGAATTATGACACATAAAAATCAATATTTTGAAAATGTATACAGACTATGTCTCACTCTATGAAGAAGATATGCCAGCAATAATGTGTCATCATACTGTGCTGGTAGTATAGAGTCAATTATACTGTATATGGTTTTTCATTACATAGTGTTATGTGAAATTAGTACAGTATTTTGATTATTGTGCTTACAGATGTGATGGAGTGGTATAGTGTCTTGCAATCTTGCATGTGTCTTGGATGTGTGTATGTGTGTGTGGGGGGGGATGCAAAATTAGGGGATTGAACCCTAACAGCACATTTCCAAACTTTTGTTACTGTGGTATAAACCCTAACTGATGCATTAATGGAATTTTTCTGCAGTGAATTTCCCCTCTTTTTGAGAAAGTGAAGTATAATTGGTAACTTGGTAACTGCTATGTGTAAGTGGGAGTGCAGGCCCTCTGGGCCCTGCACTCCCTTCACGTTGTCCATCTTTTTTGTAATGGTATGTGTAAGTGGGAGCGTAGTCCCTCTGGGCCCTGTGCTCCCACTCCCACATAAGTACGGAGCCATACAGCAGCCCTATAGGGCAAGGAACCCTTGTGCCACTAATGTGGCAATATTTCAGCAACCATAACAGTTACAAAAAAATTTCAAGTGTCATTGTAATCATGGCAGTGAGTACCCCATGCAGTTTAAATCGACTAAATCTGTATCTCACATTGTTTACTAGATACAGGCACTGAAATGCACTGAAAAGGCACCCGTGGAACATGTTTTTGCCAATATCTCTGTAACCATAGCAAGTAGGGAAAAAAATCCACTGCTGGTGTAATCGATTGTTTACAAAATTGTTTCTGCACATAGCAAAAAATCTGTAGCTTGCTTCATTTTCGAGATACGGAACCAAAAGGTGTCACGGGTGCCACAATGTTATCCTATGGGAAATTTCTCAACTTCAGAATGCTCAAACTTTAACCCCTTGAATGTGTTGGCACCAAACCACCAAAAGGCACATCTGTGGGACCAGAGCTTGTCACCCTGCAAATGTCAGCCCAAAAGACATAGCCATTCAGTTGCAGGGTGTTAGCAAAGATTTGCCTTTTTTTTTAAATACTTGTGCAAATCACGAAAGTTTCACGAAACGTAGCACGAAACGTTCACATATGTGAAAGTATTTTGCAGTTTCTTTCATGATTTGCAAAATATTTTTTCTCTGATGTTTTAAACAGAATTTCTGGGGGGGGGGTTACTCCCCCCAAAAAGATAGGGCTGGCATCCTCAGGACCCAACTAGATAAACCCAATAGTCAATGTTTACCTAGAGGGTCAGAAATTTAAATGCCAGGCATTTTTCTCTCTCACTAACTGAAAACAAAATTGCAACAGCACAAAAGTAAAAGGGCCATTTGCCAAATTAAAATTGCATTTGCACAACTTTCGTGAGACACATATATTTTTTCCTTCTTGACTATAATGGCAAATTTGTTTTATGAATAACTTTTGAAAGGTTTTAATATTTTTACACCAAATCTTTGAAAGACACATTGGTGACCCAGACTGCATCTTCCCAGAAGATATTGGACTGAATGGACAAATCATGCGAGCTGTGGATGCGAGCAAAGAAACACATAAAAAGCCTGTTTTTATTGTGGTTGTTTTGCATTCTGTAGCTCTGCAACTGTACAGCTGACCTTAATGGAACTTGCTAGATCCAAAGATCTGTGGTACCAGACCACGCATGCAAGATTTCAGGCAAATCCATTGTATGGTAGCAAAGTTATTAAGATGCAACATTTGAGGTTTAACATTAAAGTGCTTACTCAACTCTAACTATACTGGAGCTACTGCACCAGTATAATATTTTATATATATAGATATACTGTATATATATATCTATTTATATATATGTGTATATATATATATATATATACTGTATATATATATATATATATATATATATTATGGTAGCACGGTAGTGCTACCATAGTTAGGGTTGAGGAGCCATTTCTATGTTAAACCCCAAAACTTTGCACCTTAATAACTTTGCAACTGTTTGATGGATTTGCCTAAAATTTGGAATTTATGATCAAGAATGACAGGCCTTGAGATCTGCCAAGTTTTGTACTGGTCGGATATATGGCTGCGGAGTTATTAAGTGTGATCTGTGCGCGCGTTTACGCTTTTCTGGAATTCTGTGGTCGAGCCTACAGGTCGTACAGTTTGCGTGACTGGCCCAAAATCTTCAGGGAACATGCAGCCAGGGTCCCCAATGTGCCTTTCGAAGATTTCGTGAAAAAATATTAAACGGTTCAAAAGTTATTAAAAAAACAGTTTCCCATTATAAGTCAATGGGAAAAGTTAACAAAAAGTTCGACAGTGTCGCAAATGCATTTTTACTTTCGCAAATGGGCCTGTTACTTTCGCAAATCGGCCATTTTGTTTTCAGTTGGTGATCAGAAAAATGGTTGGCATTTAAATTTGGGATCCTCTAGCATCCTAATTGTTTTTGTTTTCACCTAGTCGGGCCCTGAGGATGCTTGCCATGTCTTTATTTTGTGGTAAAACACCCCAGAAATATGTTTTTAAAATTTCTGGAAAAAGTACTTTCGCAAATTACTTTCGTGCTCATGAAAGTGTCGCAAATTTTTGCGAAAGCTTTCGTAAATTGCGACAGTAATTTTCTAGTCTGTAGGAAAATGACAGCAATTCTTTGGCACTGCACTGCAAAATAACATTTGGGAGTTTTGGGCTGAAATTTGGAGGGAACTCAGCCGACATCTCACAGATGTGCCTTACAGTGTTGTATTGAAAAAATATTACACAGCGGCAAAGTTATGGCACTCCAAAGTTGACAGTTTTTCCCATAGGATAACATTACGGCGCCCGAAGCATTACAGGAATCCTTTGGCACCCTGCTGCAAAATAACTGTTTGGTCTTTTTTCCTGAAATTTGGAGGGAAGACAGCCAACAGTACACAGATGTGCCTTTCAGTAGTTTGGTGAAAAAATATCACATGGCGGCAAAGTTACGGCACTCCAAAATTGACAGTTTTTCCCATAGGATAACATTATGGCGCCCGACACTTAACAGAAATCATTTGGAGCCCTGCTGCAAAATAATGGTTTGGTCTTTTTTCCTGAAATTTGGAGGGAAGACAGCCAACAGCCCACAGATGTGCCTTTCAGTAGTTTGGTGAAAAAACATTACAGGGAGGCAAGGTTATGGCGCTCTGAACTTTTCTTTTTTTCCCATAGGATAACATTACGGCGTTCGCCGCGCCTTTCAGGGCCCGTATCTCGGAAACGGTGCGAGATACGGACTTTTCGTCAAAAGACTTCTAGCTCCCAATGGGCTAAGATTCAAATTAGCCAGGACAGTTGTAAATAATATGACTTTTAAATTTTTTTCTACATTAAATGCGGTTCCTGAGATATAATGTATTTAGTATTCCAAGATCTCATTTTCTGCGCGATACTCATTATTTTGCATACATTATTTGTACTCACTGTCTTTCTCAAGCAGGTTTTGGGAAAACCAGCCTGTGCGCTTACACTTACTGTTACTGTTGCCTTTCCGCTTGCAGATCTGTACCGTTTCACTTACCATTGACGTCTGTGCCACCATATGCGTTATCCTTTGCGTTTTCATTTGCATACGTTTCTGTTATTTTTGCCATTTCTGTCTCAGTACTGTTTATCTTACTGTTTCACTTTACATCACCATGCCCATTGACATTTCTGTTTGCAGGCACCATGTTACTATGTGACAACACATCACGTGGCAGACCATTCTCGTCTACGCCACCATGTGCGTTACGCTTTCTGTTCTCATTCGTGCTTGTGTTACCATGTGCGCCACTGTTAGCATTTCTGTTTGCGTTGCTGTCCCTGTTAGTATGCCACAACACATCATGTGGGCCCTGAGCTCCCGCCGCTGCATTACATTCACTATTTCTCGTTATCATTCTCAAAAAGAAGGGAAATTAGAGGCAAAAAACTCCGTTTAATGCATTAGTTAGGGTTGTTCCACAGCGACAAAGTGAGGAAATTCGCTGTTGGGTTGAAAACCCCCTTGGACCCGCCCACCCCCAACCGGCATTGGGGTGCGCATTGATCATGGGTCCTAACTCTCACCCCATTCTCCTATACTTCTGCTGCTTTACACATGTCATGGGGTGAGAGTTGGGGCTGATGATCCCAATGCACCCACGCGTTGGGGGTGAAGGGGTCCAAGGGGTTTCAACTCAACGAATTTCACTTGTCATGTAACAACCCTAACTAATGCATTAAACAGAGTTTTTGCCTCTAATATATATATATATATATATATACACACACACACACACACACACAATGGGGTGAGTGGTAAATGAGAGAGACAAAACAGTGATAAAACAGTGTATAATTCACTGCAGTGTGATATTTTTATCCTCTGCTCTACTGTGATGATATCAGCCATTTACACACACACAGGTCACAAAAGGTCATCACTCTAGGCAGCTTTACCCTCAGCATGCAAGAAACACCTGTGCTGTTACCATAGACACAAATGCAGAACTACTTCAGAGGTCTCACTGCTGCCTACAGCAAACTCAGTGAGCATTACAAAAACACACCTATCCCCTCCCCCCCACCAACTTCCAGCTCATTACTGTGACTGCAGCCAGAATTCTAAACAGCACAGCTTCACAGAACAGTCTAAACTACTGCCTGCAGCTAACTCAACTACCACTGAAACACACTCTCACTTGTTCCTCAAACTCTGATTCTCACCCATTACAATTACTGTGATACTTTGAGCTTGACTGCAGCCAGAATCCTAAAGAGCACAATTTCACAGAACACGCTGCACTCTGCCTGCAGCTAACTTAATTACCACTGAAAACAGCATCAGCTGTTCTGACACTCTGTCTCTCAGCTCATTACAATTACTGTGATGCTCACAGCTTCTCTGCAACCAGACGTCTAAACAATACAGCCTCACAAAATTATGTTTCTCACTCCTACCTAAAAACTAACTCATTTAGCATTGCAAAACACACTCATGTGTCTCCCAGAGTTTATAACACTGCCAGCCCATTCAGAAAAGCTCAGACACAGAATGAGCAAACACATAAACAGGAACAGAACACAAGACAGCATAACAAAACTTCTAAAACTCTTGGCCCTATTGTGTATATCAGATACATGATGGGCAGATCGTCTATAGCCAAATATTGTCGCACTCCACCTGCATAAGTGACTCTGGATATCTCCTCGTGTCTTTTGCACTTGTGAGATATCCAGAGCTCATGCGAGGAGTGACAATATTTGCCATCTACTCATGCCCATCATGTATCCCTTATATATAGAGAGAATAATGCATATGTAGGGAGTTGATATGGAGTTTTTTCACACACCCAAGTTGTGTGATAATATGTAAACCTCGAGAGCGAAGCTCGAGAGGTTTTACTATTATCACACAATGAGGGTGTGTGAAAAAACTCCATTTCTACCCCCTACATATGTTTTATTTTTTATAACAACTGGCACTAAAAAAAATTCCATAGAAGAATTACCACTACGAGGAGATGTGAGGCCAAAACACTCAACCATCCTTACTAATAGGCATGCCCCCATGATATTCAAGGACTGACATCACATAACATGCTAGCGTAGGGGAGTGCCTACTAGTAAGGAAGTACAAGCGTTTTGGCCGCAGGTCTCCGTGTTGGTTTTACAAAATAAATAAATGAAATAAATAAATGCTGCACACATACAGATCTCTAAACCAGAGGGTAAGCTACAGAATTCATTTAAAATGATTACGCTTTCTCATTTGGATCTGTAAGTTATGGAGGTCATGCTATGAGTTTGAATCTGTTTACTCTGGAATGCGAGTGCTGCAGGCTTCTTGGCGTGAGACTTCAAAATTTCGTATCAACCTCTGGGTTGATACGACTTTTACAGTACCGAAAACGGGTTGATAACAGGATCACCAGTTATTATATATATATATATATATATATAGATAGATAGATATATACATATAGATATATGCATATATAAATGGAGGATACAGTTACACTATCTCAAAAAGAAAGAACATTCTTTGCAAAAAAAACTCTGTTAATGCACCATTTAAGGTTACGACTACAGTGACAAAAGTATGGAAATGTGATTTTATGGTTTCTGACCCTAAACCCATACCTGAAGCAAATCAGGGGTGGATGCTTCCTTGGGGTTGTCAACCCTAAAGCTCATTCCACTACTGTATCAAGAAAACTCATATCTGATGGACAAAGGTGAGTATGCTTTAGGAGTGTATACAAGGGGGTGAGCTTTAGGGTTAACAACTCCAAGGAAACCCTAAAATCACATTTCACTGCATTGTCACTGTAGTCTTTACCCTAAATGGTGCATTAATGGAGTTTTTTTGCAAAGAATATATTTAAGTAGTGCAGTCATGCCACTATATTTAGGGTTGAGTATGGTGTTTAATGTTAAACCCCAAATACTGCACTTTAAGAACTTCACATCCCTTCAACAGATAAGTAAGAGATTTTGCATGTGTGGTCTCATGATGTAGATCTCTTGAGTTGCCAACTTTTGTTCTGATCAGATGTGCAGAGTCTGAAATCCAAACACTGAAAAAGTGAATATTTTTCTATTTCCTTGCCCCCAGCACCCAGATGGTTTGGAATTTTGGTCTGACATTTTCAGGGTAGAAAGGGCTTGGCCTGGAGATATGCCTTTCACTGGTTTGATGAAAAAATATGAAGCTATTCCAGAGTTATTATTTGTAAAATGTCAGGTTCTGAGCATATTCAGTAAGCACTTCAGGATAGATGTCTGGAACAATAAAATTATTTGGTCATATGAAACAGGATTCTTGTCCATATGGTGGCTAATCCTTTTTCTTATGAAAAAAAAAACTGATTCCTATGGCACCATCTTGTTTTCTGTTTAAAAAGAAAATCCCAAACCCAGGAAAATGACAGGTTGCACAGAGACCAACATAGGTGTCTTGCTCATTGGGACTCCGTTAGGTTTATTCTGCACTTTATTACTGTTAAAATGAACCACAAATGAGTTTATTTCTTTTATCCATCCTTTTTCACGCCTCTCTCTCCTGTTATTTTTCATATGGCCATTGGAGAAAAGAATTTGTCCATACGAAAAATTATCCCTTAATGGGCAAAATCATATTTTTCTAATGTTTCTCTGATGTCTAGTGGCACCCCACCCCTCTGATCATTGTTCCCTTATTTTATCATGTTTCCCTGGTGTCTAGTGGTGCCCCAACCCTCTGATTGCCATTCCCCATGTTGTTTCAATGTATCTGTGGTATCTAGTGGCACCCCCACCCTCTGATAATCCTCCCCATAATGATTCAATGTTTTTCTGGTGTCTAGTGGCACCCCCACCCCTCTGATCATCATTCCTATATTTCTTTATGTTTCCCTGCTGTGTAGTGATAATCCCCACCCTTGATTGCTGTTCCCACACTCCTTAAAATTTCTCTGGTGTCTAGTGGCACCCCCCACCATCTGACTGCCATCCCCATAATGATTCAATATTTCCTGGGTGTCTAGTCACACCCCCACTCACTGATTGCCATCCCTGTATTCTTCAGTGTTTCTCTGGTGTCTAGTGACATCCCCAACTCCATCACTGTATTGTTTCAAGCTTTCCCTGGTGTCTAGTGGCACCCCTCACCCCTCTGATTGTAATTCCCATATTTTTTTGTTTTTCTCTTAGTTCTAGTGGCACCTCCATCCCTCCAATTGCCATCCTCATATTTAATATAACCTATAATAAAGAAAACCATCCCTCAATGTCTTTTTTTAAACATCTGTAAAAAGAAAATGGTCTCTCACAGATCAAACCCCCACCTTGACCTCCTACTGAGCACCCATCTACCCCCCCAACCAGCACACACCGTGACTCAACTGAACTGCTTGCTGGGTGAAGATCCACTCTCTGATTGAAGACATGTCTTGCTGCTGGAACCACCAACAGCAATATTATTTATTTATTTATTCAGTTGTTTCACCAGGAAGGCATACTGATCCAAAACAATAGGTCATTTCTAGATGCATCCTTGGGGGAATGGAAATTGGGAGTAATAACAGTACATAGACTCATGAGTACAGCTGAGAATACATGAGCATCATAGTGTACAAAATAGTGATAGAACAACAATTTACATCAGATTGTGCACTTATTTGCAACAGAACATCTATATACTGTACAACAAATTGTACAGTGATTTACATTAGAATACAAGTAAAAAATGAATACTTGTTAGAAGTGGGGGCTCATGAAAAATATGGTAGGTTGCCAAATTGGTTAAGGGCATCTACTGATGGTGGCTATTTGGGGGAAAATATTAAGTGGCACAGCCCAGCAGGACCTTGGCCTGGGTGGGAGAGTTGGGGTTAGGGGTGAAGTGGGGGAGGCAGTGTGAGAGGAGGAGTAGAAGGGTTTTGGCAGGGGCAGGTAGGAGCTGTGTACTCATGTAGTATGGTGAAGAGTGCTTTGGGTGAGGAGGCATCATGGATGGAGGAGGGGAGAGAGTTCCACAGTTTAGGAGAGCAGAAAGAGAAGGTGGATTGGCCAGTGGTAGTAGATTGGTGAGTTATTGTGAAGGATTTTAGATCAGTGTTTTGGAGGGAATAAGTGTGCTGTGAGGAAGCACAAATGGAGGAAGAAATATAGGAGGGGAGATTACCAGTCCAGAATTTGGCTATGAAAGTAGCAGTATGGGATAGATGTCTGGACTCAAGGGATAGGAGCGACAGGGCTTTATAAATGTCACAGTGATGAATGCAAGGGGGGGCAGGATAGAGCAAAGCAACAAAAGCAGTTAAAGAGGGTGCCCAGTCTGTCCAAGGTAGTTTTTTTGGAGCAGCACTATAGCTTATAGCAGCATATTTAAAGGTGGGGAGGATCATTTTCTGCACCAATGTACAGCATGCATTTTGAAGAATGCAATCCTTGTTTCTGTATAGGGCACCAAGCTTCTGATGCAGGTTCTTTAGGATTCCATTCACATGTGCCAAAAAGTCCAGATGGTGGTCTAACCAGACCCCAAGTTACCTAAAGGTAGTGACATTTTCAATTGGGATACTATCCAGGGTGTGGAAGTTGGATGGGGGGTTGGAGTTTAGATAGCCTCTGCCTAGTGCTGATGGTCATGATACTGTCTTTTTGATGTTCAGGAACATCTGGTTGGACTGGAACCATAACTGGACTTTGTTGAAATCAAGTTGCAGTCTTGACTCCTCATCTGAGTGTGAGGTAATGGACATGTACAGGACAGTGTCATCCACATACATGTGGATGTGGGATGAAGAGCAAACTGTGGGGAGATCATTAAGAAACATTGAAAATAATATAGCGCCAAGTACAGAGCCCTGCAGGACAAAAGTAGAGATGAGGAGGGGAGAGGAAAGAGTCTATCTTAAACAATTGAGATCTGCCTGACATGGAGGATTGAAACTAGGCTGTGGCTGAGGAGGTTAGCCCAGCAGCTGAATGTTTTGGGAGGAGAAGGGAATGGAACACAGAGTTGAAGGCTTGGGCCAGATTGACAAATATGGTGGAGGTTACGTGTCCCTGATCCATATTAGTGAGTATGGAGTCAGTGAGCCATATGAAGGAGGTGGTAGTAGAGTGGGATTTGCAGAAGTAGACTGGAAGTGGGTAAAAAATAAGGTAGACTCACGGTAAGGAATAAGTAAAGCAAGGTCCAAGCATTCTTGAAATTTAGCTAGAATAGGAAGAAGGGAGACAGGCCGATAGTTCCCAGGGGCAATGGGATCACCACCTTTGGAAAGAGGAATAATGGTGAAGTGTTTTCAGGTAGAGGGAACTGAGGATACAGAAAAGGATAGGTTTAATAGAGTGGCCATCGAGGAAGCTATAGCCAAAGCAGAGAGGTTGAGTAGTTTGGGGTGCACACCATCAGGGCTGTTACCCTTACTGGAGTTCAAGGCAAAGAGGTCCTTTAGAGCACTGTGTGGTGAGATGAGAGAGAGTGAGAAGGGGCAGAGTGGTAAAGAGGTTTGAAGTGTGAAGGAGGTATAGCGGGGCAGTAGGTGTATATGTGAGGCGGTATAGAGGGGCAGTAGTAGTATATGCAGGGATCATGTCTAAGAGAGAGGGAGCCCATGAAATGAAGAATGTATTGAAAGTGTGTGCTACAGATGTAGGGTCAGATATCGTAGCAATACCATGTATGAGGGTAGGGATGGGAGGTAGGACAGAAAAGAGATTTTACAACTTACCAGAATTTAGAGGGATGGCTTAAGTTGGTGTTGAAGGAGGTGGAGAAATATTCAGATTTAGCATGTCTGGTGGCCTTTGTGTATGCATTTCTAAGGTATTGGTAATAGAAGAGTAGGGTTTGGGATCTGGATTTCATGTAGGCCTTCCAAGCTTGGTCCCTGGCCCTCATGAAAGTAAGTAGTTCAGCAGAAATCCATAGAAGTTGTGAACCTTTAACTCTTGTTAGTTTGGGAGGAGTATGTAGGTCCCAAATTTCAAGGAATTTAGTCTGGAAATTTCGGAGGGCAATATCAATCTGAAACAATTGAGATCTGCCTGACATGGCGGATTGAAACTAGGCTGTGGCTGAGGAGGTTAGCCCAGCAGCCAAGTGTTTTGGGAGGAGAAGGGAATGGAACACAGTGTTGAAGGCTTGGGCCAGACTGACAAATATGGTGGAGGTTACGTGTCCCTGATCCAAGAGGATGCTGTTGAAATCGGGGACCAGTCAGTGTGGTATAAGTTGTTTCACAGGGACGCTTAGTCTAGGGAGCAAAATGAACATACTGTAGAGAGATCAATTCAGGGGGTCTTTAACCTGATGGAATTTGTGGATACATTAAATCATATGATGGACACCGAGGGAGTCAGGGAAGAATACTAGAGTCAGTTATGTGGTTGGGGTGAGACGTAAGGGTCCAGTATTATCTGGGCATGTTTGACAGATTTGTTGTTGAGTTGAGTTGGCAAGGTTAGCAAGTGCATTAAGTTTAGAGAGTTTACTTTGGAGTAAATTTTGGAGTTAACAGATGAGATCCAGTCCACGTTTATATTACCTAACATATATAGTTCACCTGAGGTGGTGAGGAAGGTAATAGTGGTGATAAGCTCTGATATGATGGTAGTGGGGAGACCAAGGGGACTGTAAGAGCCGCTATGTATATAGGCATTTTAAAAAGGAGGGAAAGTTTGATAAGGAGGAGCTTGTATTGGGATGGGGAAGAGAGTGACAGCACAGGAGAGTATTTGAGGTCAGAGAACACCTCTGCCCTTGCTGAGTCTGTCTTGCCTAATGATAGAGAAGCCAGAAGTAGTGAGATTATTGTCAGAAATAGTGTGATTATTGTCAGGTACCTTGTGGGATGGCCAGATTTAGGAGAGTACCAGCACATTTGGCTGTAGATCCAGCATGATCAGTTAGAGGAGGGTAAGTTTAGGGCGTAGGCTTCTAATATGGAGGTGACAGAGGTTTAAGACTTTTGGGAGGTGAGTTTGGGGAGGGGGTGTAGGTCCAAGGCTGGATTCAATATCACCTTCAGAAATAAGCTGGAGGGTAATAACCAAGTTGGAGAGATAGCTCATCCATTTTGTACTTTTTGAAGGTATGGGTGGGAGGGAAGGGGGGATGGGGAAGGGAGAAAGGGAGTTTGGAGAAAGGTAGGAAGACTAAGATAGATGTGGGAGGAAGTATGGATGTATGGGGACTCCAAGGGTAGCTGTTTAGATTAAGGTGAACCGGGAGTGTAGAGTGTGTAGAGGTATAGGTTGGATGAAGTAGTGTGGGGCAAGGGATGGAAGGTTGAGTGATAGGAGGTAATGAGACAAGTGAGGGAAGGAGATTGATGCTAAGACAAAAGGAAAAAAATGTAGTCCATTGTAGCGAAGAAGAAAAGAGTGATGTGACACTATAAGAGACTAGCTGGGTAATAGCCATGCGGGACTGGTTGGCAGCCATGAGGTATAATACCACTTGTGACCACTGAGCACTGTGGGATAGCAAAGGAGGAGGAAATAAGTAAACCAACAGGCTGAGTGGCCTAGTGGTTAGTGCAGTAGACTCTGGTAGTACTTAGTATCGTGAGCAATATGTGAAACTAAGGTAAGCGTAGGTCAATGTATTTCAATGGGGTTTAAAAGTTTGATGCAGTACTTGGCCATTTTTCATATTCTGAGCCCAAATATTCAACATGGACTTTTTGGGACTCCACCTCAAGAGCAATGACAGAGGAATTACACAAATCTGGCCTGAAATGTGATTTTGTGATCACTTGTTGAAATCATTTTTTGGATGGGATTTGAACATTTTCACCACCCTTGTTCACGAAGTGGAGACATACAGTAAGAAGGCAATGTTGAAAATTTGGGGTCAAAATATGTAAAAATGGCAAAGTTAGTTATGACAATGCCAAGGAAGACTCCACCCCTGATTTGCTTCAGGGGTGGGGGCAGAGTTTTAGGGTTGGAAACAGTTGGTGAAGCAACTGTGGGGTGGCAGTCTTTAGGGAGAACTTCTGGAGACCGCAGTGCTGCTCCATCTGCAGGCAGTGAGAACCTTTCTGGACTGAAGGATGAGATTGCCAGACTCAAGGCTGAGTTGGCTTGGGTTAGGAGGACCAACTCCCCCACTCAGGGATCACCAAGTCCTCCTCCACTTCCTCAGAAGATGCCAGGAAGGAAGAGCAGATGGACAATGGTGGGCTTGAGGAGGGTAAGAGTGGTGGATCAAAGGCACATCCCTACTTCCATTCCACTATGGGACTCCTACACCACACTAGTAGGGCGGGACAGTCCCACAAAGGTGCCTGAAGTAGTTGCTGGGATGGATGTGGAGGTCCTCCATGCTGGAGACCTCAAGGGAGGTAGCAGGGGACCCCAGAGGAGGAAGAAGCAACTCCTAGTGTGGGACTCCATAGTCCAGGGAGTGGAGTTGGGGACATGTATCAGGGTGGAGAGTAAGGTAAAGTGCATGCTGGGAAGTATGGCTCAGAGGGATGGAGAGAGGATCCAGAGGATTGCTAAGGAGGCAGTAAGGAGTGGTGAGCTGGATGTCATTGTCCATCTGGGGATGAATGACCTGGCTGTGGATGAGGCAGGGATAAGACAGCATGCAAGAGGAATTCAGAGAGTTGGGGAGGGGCCTACGGCAGGTAATAAGCTTAACAACCTTCTCAAAGGTGCTGCCTGTCCACAGCAATGGGGAGAATAGGAATCTCAGTACCAGGGACTTCAACACATGGTTGAGGAACTGGTGCAGAGAGAAGGTTTTTGGCCACATTGGGGAATGGGGACCCACCTGTAGCAGTGTTGGCCTGCACAAGGGTGATGGCCTGCATCTGTCCAGGGAGGGCACCAATGTCCTTAGTGAGCAGTTTATGTTTCATTGGCAAACATTTAAACTTCACAAGGGGTGTGGCGGAATGCAGCAGGGAGAATCAAACTACCCACCTCCACAGGTTAATGTAGCCAGCAGGGTGGACTCTAAAGCTGGGAAATCACTGATGGGAAATAAACTAGGAAAATATAAAATGGTGGACAAAAGAAGAGGAGGAATTAAAGGTGTGTGGGGGGGAATGGGGTAGGCATGAGGATAATGGGGGGGAAGACAGATGAGGAAGCAACAAAATACAGAAGGTCATGTGTGCAAATGCTTGCAGACTGGGAAACAAAATCCCTGACCTGGTTACCTTGATGGCAGAGGCTGATCTGGATATTGTCACTATTATCAAGACATGGTATGATGGGAACCATGACTGGGATGTAGCCATACCAGGTTATACTTTATTCAGGAAAGTAGGGAGAGTAAAAAGGGAGGAAGGGTAGCTCTTTACATCATGGAGCATACAAAAGCAACTGAGGTACAGGGATTTCAGGGGGGTGGATGCTCTGTGGGTCACACTAGAGACGGGCAATGGCACCACTATTCACACAGTAGTAATCTTCAGACCTCTAGCACAAGGGGAAGAGAGGAACAAGTCTCTGGTGGAAGCCATCCATAAGATGGTGACTAAAGGGGAAATTCTGCTATTAGGTGACTTTAATCTGTCATATGTCAATTGGAACTCTCTAGTCACAGCCACAGCATGGAGCAGGGACATGCTGGATGCCCTGCAAGGGACCTGCCTCAGCAGCTATTGCTAGAACCCACCCACGAGGGTGTGATTTTGGACCTAGCACTCACTAACGGTGACAGAGTTGCAGACGTCATGGTGGAGGGGGGGAGCACCTGGGGTCCAGTCACCATCACATGGTGTGGTTCAAAATTGGTGCAGCGACAGAGTTGAGCCACACAAAAGCGAGGTTCCTGGATTTCAGGAGGGTAGATTTCAAAGTTGGGATACATCTCAGGAAGGACCTAGCAGGGAGGGAGGACTAGGGATGGGGTTGGGGAACAGTGGGCCCATCAGAAAGGAATCACAGTGGAGACAAGAAGCCTTTGTGTTAGGCAAATAAATGAAGGTAAGAGAAAAATAAAACCACTGTGGTTCTCAAGGTACGTGGCTGGGAAGGTAAGAGCAAAGAAGTTGGCTTTCAGGAAGCACAAGGTAACACAGAAGGAGGAGGACAGGATAGTGTATCTGGACAAGCAGAGGGAGGCAGGGAGGGTAGTCTGGAGTGCAAAGGCACAAATGGAGGAAATATTAATCAAGACCGTAAAGAATGGCAACCAGACATTTTATAGGTATGTTAGTGAAAGTAGGAAAACAAGGGGTGGGATCAGAAGGCTTAAGGGGGAAGACAGGGAGTGTGTGGAAGGGGACTTGGAAAAAGCATCAATCTTGAACAAATATTTTTGTTTCATGTTCACAGAAGATGGGGAAGGTAAGGGATCACAATTAAGTGGCAGGAACAATAAGGGCAGGGAAGTGGACACCAGTCCATTTAGAGAGGAGAGCGTTCTAAAGCAACTTGCAAAACTGAAAGTGAACAAAGCAATGGGACCAGATGGGACACATCCTAGAAAATTAAAGGAGCTTGGGGAGGTGCTGGCAGCACCACTGCCAGCCCTGTTCAATAAATCACTGGAAAGAGGAGTGGTGCCACAGGACTGGAAGAGAGCCCCCTACACAAAAGTGGGAGTAGGGAGGAGGCTGTAAACTATAAGCCTGTCAACCTGACCTTGGTAGTGAGGAAAATAATGGAATCATTGCTAGAAGAAAGGATTGTGGAACATCTTGAATCTAGCAGAAGACAGGATCCAAGGCAGCATGGATTCACAGTGGGAAGGTCATGTCAAACAAATATGATAGATTTCTTTGACTAGGTGATCAGGAAGGTGGATCAGGGGAGAGCGGTGGATGTGGCCTACCCGGATTTCAGCAAGGCCTTCAACCCTGTTCCATATAAAAAGCTTGTACTCAAGTTAGGCAGCCTGGGAATGGGCCTCAAGTGTGGTGAACTGGATTAGAAACTGGTTAAAGTGAAATAACACAGAGGGTGGTGGTAAATGGAGCTCATTCCGAGCACAGAAGGGTAACCAGCAGGGTGCCACAGGCATCAGTTCTGGGGCTAGTCCTTTTCAAAGTCTTCATAGGTGACATTGAAGAGGGTCTGGAAGGAAAGGTATGGTTATTTGCAGATGACAATAAGATCTGCAATAGGGTAGACACTTCGGGAGGGTGGAAAAAATGAGGAGTGATCTAGGCAAACTTGAGGAATGGTTAAGAGTGTGGCAGCTAAGATTCAGTGCAAAGAAAGTGCAAAATCATGTGTTTTGGGTACAGGAAGCCAGAGGAGGCTTACATGATGGGGGAGAGATACTGACAGCAACCGAACAGGAGAGGGATCTGGGGGTAATTGTATCAGATGATATAAAGGTGGCCAGGCAATGTGCCAAAGCTGTGGGGAAAGCCAGTGGAGTACTGGGGTGCATAGGGAGAGGTATAAACAGCAGAAGAAAGGAGATGGTGATGCATCTGTACAAATCATTAGTGAGATCTCGTCTGGAGTATTGTGTCCAGTTCTGGAGGCCACATCTACATAAAAACATAGGTTGAAGGCAGCTCAGAGAAGGGAAACAAAAATGGTGCAGAGGCTTTCCAAAAGTCATATGCGGAGAGATTGGAGGACCTCAATCTGTACACCTCGAAAAGAGGAGATAGAGGGGGATATGATGGAGACCTTCAAATATCTCAAAGGAATAAATAAGGTACAGGAGGGTAGCATCTTTCAGAAAAAGAGATGTTCTAGAAGAAGGGGTCATGACATGAGACTGGAAAGAGTAGACTAAGTGGTAACGTGATGAGTGCGGTTACTTATTAACAGTGACGAAGTATTTCTTCACAGGAGGGCTGGTGGATGCATGGAACAGCCTCCCAACAGAGGTGATGGGGGCAAATTTGGTAGAAGAAGTCAAAAATGCATGGGATTTGCATAGGGATACCCTAGCGATAGGTAGGAGAACAAAGCCAGAGATCAAGTAGGGTTTTTAGTTATTGCAGTAAGTAAGGAATATGGGCAGACTAGGTGGGCCTGGCAGTCCTTAGCTGCCATAAAATTCCATGTCCTAAAACCACATTTCCCTACTTTTGTCACTTTAGGGAGAACCCTAAATAGTGCATTATTGAAGTTTTTTTGCAAAGAATATATATTACAGTAGCCAGTTGTGCTCTTACATTTAGAGTTGAGTAGGCTCTTTAATGTTAACCCCCCAAATTTGCAGTTTAAAAGCTTCGCAACTGTTCAAAGGATTTGCATGAAATTTGGCATATGTAGTCTCATGTGATATATCTCTTGACATTCAAAGTTTCATTCTGGTCAGATGTGTGGATTCCGAGATTCAGAAAAGTATCTTTTTCAGGGTTTCTTTTTTTCTTTCATCAGCCTGTAGCATCCAGATGGTTTGGAATTTTTGGTCTGAAATTTTCAGGGTAGAAAGGGCCTTGCCACAGTAGTGCCTTTTGCTGGTTTGGTGAAATATTCTGTTCCAGAGTCATTTATTTTTAAAATTTTGGTTCTGAGCATGATCATTAAGCACTTCAGGATTGCTGTATGAAACGAAAAAAGAATCCTTTTTTTGTATGGGGCCAATCATTTTTTGAGAGGAAGAATCCTTTTTCGTTTGCTGCCATCTTCTTTTCCATTAAAAAAAAAATGTTCAAACCCCACAAAATTGGCACTGTAGAGAGAGACCAACACATGTATCTTGGTCATTGGGACCCTGTTAGGTGGATTCTGTACTTAAATGTTGGAAACATAACACCCAAAGGTGTTTTTTTAATTTTTAACATAGAAACAGAATTTGATGGCAGATAAGGACCACTTGGCCTACCTAGTCTGCCCATTTCCCTACCTAATGGATAAGCTGCAGATTAGGGATGGGCGGACCCAAAAAAGTCCTGACCCTTATTATCACGACCAGGATCCAGGTCAGAGTCCTGATTAGTTCTGATTCAAATCAGAACCTTTAAGACATCTTTAGGAAATATGAAAGCATTCACAAAATGCACTAAAAATAAATACTTTTTCTAACATGTGTGCTGGTCTGTGTTTTGACTCTTCTATGCATTCTTCTACTCTAGCTTTTCTTTGTTGTTCTTTGTTCCCATCCCTTACCTTCTGGGTGGGTATGGATAAACATATCTCAGGTCACTTTCCTTCCCCGGTATAAACACACGTATCTATCCCCTCCCAGCCCCACTTCTTACATTTCTGCTCCTCCTTCCCTGTTTCCAGATTTCTGCCTCTTCCCTGCCTAAGATTTCCATTTCTGCCGTCCCCTAACCAGGACTTCCCATTTATGTCCCCTCCCTACCCAGGATTTCTCAACCCCCTTCCCTGACCCATATTTCCCATTTCTGCCCACACCCTGCCCTAGTTCTCAAATTTCTTCCCCCTTCTCTGCCTTAGTTATAACACTTTGGCCCCCTTCCCTAGCCCAGTCCTGACAACTGACTGCTGCCTGCAGTGCATAGCATCCCTATTTCCTTCCTCCACAAATTTCATATCCATCTCTAACTTTACTGTAATTCAGGTAATACCCCCACCACACACCACAAACTGCAATTTTGCTAACTTGAAAAACAAAACATTATCTTCTGGTCAGGCTGGTCCTCGTCTGTTGCCATGCTGCGGCCATCAACCACTCGCCTGCTATATCAGTCAGAAATCAACTACTCCCCCACTTGCCAAGTGTAACCACTGACTATCCACTTCCTTGGCTGGCTGACCACTTCTGATCTCTTTATCAACTGACGCTGATGGACCGACAACCTCAATTGGCCGACCTACCATGATGGACTGCATTGGTCCCAAGTTTCATCAACTGGAATGCTGGTCCAGCTGCAGCAGCGCAGGGTGGGCAGCTGCCCCTCCTCAAAAAAGATGCATCCCAACCCCCCCCAAATAGATAGAAAGGATTAATTATATACTACACCACATCAAATACAGCTTGGTTGTAAAGACAAAAAAATAACATTTTTTTCCCCCATTATTTTGCCAGCATTCCATTCCAGCTTACTTTTTAACTGAAAGTTATTGCAGCTGAACCAGCTAGGAAGGGGCCTGATGAAATTTTTTTTTTTTTTACCCAAGCCAAGTCAAAGAATCAGCAGCTTGCTTGTTCACTAAGGTTAAACATTTTCATTTGTCCTTCTGTTCACATTTTGTTTACTCTGTATATCCCACATCCTAGTGCAAAACAGAGAGTAAAGTCTGAGTAATAAAGCAAATCCCTCTAGTCTGTGCTGGAGCAGATGAGCTGCACTACATTAACTAAAGTGACTGCAGTTTGTCTGCCAAACGGGTCTCTCTCCGATGACACCCCCCCCAAACAATGGCCGATCAGACCACCTCTTACAATACAGCCATCTTTTTTTTTTTAACCACTGAGTTCACAGACACTAATACCAGGGCCCAGATATTCAAACTGCGCTCAAAAGTAGCGCAACAACAGGAGCAAGCACAAACCAGTTGCGCACATGCACAACAGGTGCGATATTCAAACATGGAGCAGAGCAAATAGCACAAGCAACCAACGTCTGAATATCGCACATACTGCGCCATCGCGCAACCAGGAAGGAGAAGCTGAGCCAAAATGTTGAGCTA